>CM028131.1:645882500-647132500 GCA_016271365.2 Neoceratodus forsteri
TGCCTATCGATAAGTTCACTGTCCTCCAAATACAGCTGAATCCTGCCCTTCAGTAACTTTTCCATAATTTTGCCTACTATGGATGTTAAGCTCACAGGCCTATAGTTACCCAACTCTTTTCTATCACCCCCTTTATGAAGAGGAATGACGTTTGCCATCCTCCAATCTTCTGGGACCTACCCCGTCTCCAGGGACCTACTAAAAAGAGCTGCTAAGAGAGTCACCAGAATATCCCTAAGTTCCCTCAGCACCCTTGAAAGCACCCCATCTGGCCCCATGGCCTTTTCCACTCGTAGCTGCTCCATCTCTTTCAAGACTGCCCCCACCTCAGACAGGCTCATATCAATCCCTATCTCTGCCTTAACTCCTGTACTGATGTCTGCAAAAGCTCCCTCCCCCTCTACCCCAAATACTGAGCAAAAAAATTCATTTAATAACAGCACCTTATCCCCATCATCCTCCATTGAGACCCCCTCCTTGTTTCTAAGTCTGTTTATCCCCCTACTAGTTTTTCTCCTCTCACTGACATACCTAAAAAAAGCTTTATTTCTGGTCTTGACTGACCTGGTAATTTACTCTTCTGCTTTGGCCTTCGCTCTCCGCACCTCTCTGCCTGCCTCCTTTTCCTCTTCTGGTATATATCCCAGTCCTCCCCCTTTGTGTTGTCTTGAATTTCTTGAACGCCCTCTTCTTCTCCCTAACCCTGCCTGCCACCTCCCTGCTAAACCAAAGAGGCTTCCTCTTCCTCCTGGGCTTATGAACCCTCCTGACAGTGATTCATTGTCCCAATTATGGCCTCTTTAATACACTCCCACATACCTTCCAACCCCTTTCCGCATATCCCCCTGCCTCCCGCACATAGTCTCCCATGCTGGTAAAGTCTACCCTTCTAAAGTCGAGCACTTTTGCTTTGGTTCTAGTGCCCACTGCAGATGTTTGCACAGCTAACTAGACAACACTGTGGTCACCTGAACCAATGTGTTCTCCCACCTCATCTTCACCTACCCTGTCGACATTTGTCCAGATTAAGTCCAGCAAGGCCCCTTTCCTGGTGGATTGTCTTACCAGCTGCCTCAGAAGGGCTGCCTTCAGACAATCCACTATAGCCCTGATCCTCCCCAATTTGGCTGATGAAGTGTCCCAACTCACGTCAGGTAGATTTAGATCCCTATCAACAGCACCTCTTTTTTAGCCATTTTCATTGTTTCCTCCAACATTGCCTCATTTTCTGAGTCAGTTTGTGAGGGCTGCCTGTAAATCACCCTAATTCGCACAGTCTCCCCCTTACCTACAGTCAATGCTACCCAAATGGACTCTACTCCTCCTGGTCTATTCTGTAATTCCACTGCCCTGATGCCTCCCTCACATATAGTGCTACCCCCCTCCTCTTCTATTTTCTCTGTCCTTCTTAAACAATGTGTACCCAGGAATTTCCATGTCCCAGTCCTGGTTCCCATGACCCCAAGTTTCCGATAGCCCCACTAGATCAAGGCCTGTCTCAGTCATGACTGCTGTCAGGTCTGGCATCTTGTTGCCCAGGTTCCTTGCATTTGTGCACATTCCTTTCCACTTTCCTAGCCCCCTGTGTCCTTGATCACCCTCTATCTTACCCCTCCCTTCTCCCTCTGGTATATATATTCCTTTCCTGTACCCATACCTGTTTCGACTTATGCTTTTGGGGGGCTGTCTGGCCCCCTGAACCTCCATCCATGACCTGTACAATCCTGACCCCCGCCTTAGTTTAAATTTAGCTTAGCCTCCAGGAATTCCTCTATCCTGCATAAAGCACTGTTACTCCCTCCCAATTTAAGTGAAGCCTATCCTTAGCAAAGAGACTTTCATCCCACCATGTATTGCCCTAGTCTCCCAGAAATCCGAACATCTTCCCATACACCATTTTCTGTACTTTGTATAGGGTGCAACTCAGTTCAGCGTTTTTTTGTAGTTAATCTTTTTATTATTATTAATATTATGGAGCTTATAAATTCAGTGCTTTTTATTTCAGCATCGGTCATTACAGAGCCACCCATTCCAGTGCTGTTCATTTCAACACGAAATTAGTGACAGCTGTCTCATTTCAGTGCTAGATTAGCGACAGCTGTCTCATTTCAATACTAGAACTGTAATTAACTAACTGGTCTAGCAATTAAGAACTTTGTATTTCATTTATGGTTTTAGTGACATGTTTCTGAACATCAGACATCACGGTCTACATGATGAGCAACTCCAGCACAGTTCTAAGTTCCCAAAGGAAAAAACTGCTCATACATGAGGATTACACTTACCATCTCAACAAGAAAATCTGCGGAGGAAGACAGAAGTAAGTTGTGTCCATTTAAACTTATATATCCTTTTTAACTTATAACAGGAAAGTTTTGCAAAATACTAATGCTAAAAATGTTTTTTTTTGTATGAGTTGGCGATGTAATGTGGAGAATTGCCTTGGGCAACTGCAGACTGATGTGTCAAATGATTTACATTGCTTGGTCGGTACACACAGCCATGAATCAAATCCTGACTCAGCCTTCTGGACCTGATTCCATTCCCAGCTGAAAACATCAGTAGCCGAAAGACTGCACCAGTCCCTACTAATATGTACGACCAACATGCACAAGCTGTGTCTACCCAATCAGTTGACACTGCTATCCCAACATTTGACTCCATCTGAGCTTCACTTTACAGAGCATGCCAAAAGAACTTACCGAGAGACATCAGCTCGATTCCATCAAAGCTTTTGAAATGCTGCAAAAAAAAAAAAGGAGCTGAATTGGGTTTAAATGAGCACTGAAATGGGAAGCACTGTAATGCGATGGCACTGAGCTGGGTGGAGCTGAAATGTAAGAGCTGAACTGACCAGCACTGAGATGGAAAGTGTTGAAATGGGTTACACCTTTGGCACGGATATTCAGACTGTGTCAGGCTGTGGCACAAGCTTGGGCGCAGCATAACTTGGCTGCGCAGGGGTGTTGACTGGGCGATATTCAACGGAGCTGCGCCATGGCACAGCATCGTTGAATATTGCACCCTGGCCACCTGCAGTGTGCATGGTGCAGTGGCACTGCGCCAGCGCAAGTGGCCAGAGTGGAGCAGTGGGATGCGCTAGCACAAGTTCCATTGCGCTAGGTGCAACAACCGCGATATTCAAAAGTGCACATGCAAATGGGCCCATAATGCATGCAAGGCGCAAATGGGGCCATTTGCACGTCATTATGGCCCCATTTGCATATAGGTGCACCGATCCACGGTGACTTGTGCCTGGCCGCCCTGCCAGGCAGCAGCCATCGGGGACTGACACCCCCTGCACAGCGCGGCAATGTGCCCCTCTGCCCGATTGTGGGCATATGTAGATATAAATAACATTCCATATCCCTGGTGGTCCAGTGGACTGCTACACTCCCGATCACAGGCTGAAGTATATGAAAAGCACGTCCTATATCCCTGGTGGTCCAGTGGACCGCTGTCAGCCCGATCGCGGGCTTAAGTATAAAAACAGTCACGTCCTATATCCCTGGTGGTCCAGTGGGCCACTCGCAGCCCGATCGCGGTCTTAAGTATAAAAACATTCACGTCTTATATCCCTGGTGGTCCAGTGGATTGCTCGCAGCCCGATCGAGGGCTTAAGTATAAAAACAGTCATGTCCTATATCCCTGGTGGTCCAGTGGATCTCCAGAGCCACCATGGGCATTTGTATTGAAATAAAGTCCAATATCCCTGATGGTCCAGCGGCACCCTCCCCACCCGCTCCACCGAGCCCCACCGCCCTGCTCCCCCAGTCAGTGACGGGCAGCAGCACCCATTTCCTGCCGCCCACCGACTGACACCAGGTAGGGCTGTATGCCCATTGGTCTGCAGTATGAGCCAAAGGGTGTGTAGCTCAGCTCATATTATACAGTCCAGATACGTGAATGGTCACATATCTGGAATGTGTAGTGGTATGGGCTGTACGCCAATGGTCACGCCAGGGACCAATGGATGTGCAGCCCTACCTATGGTGTCAGTCGAGGGCGTGGGCAGCAGGCGTGGTGGGGTTGCTACCAGCCGCTGACCCGGGGAGCGGGCAGTGGGGCTCAGTGGGCGGTGGGGGTACCGCTGACCACCAGGATATTGGACTTATGTTTTAATACAAATGCCCGCGATCGGCTGTGAGCGGTCCACTGGACCACCAGAGATATTGGACTTTATTTTTGTAATACAAATGCCCGCGATCAGGCTGCGAGCGGTCCACTGGACCACCAGGGATATAGGATGTGAATCTGTTTATACTTAAGCCCGTGATTGGGCTGACAGCAGTCCACTGGACCACCAGGGATATAGGACGTGAATTTATTTACACAGATGCCCGCGATCGGGCATGGGGGGGTGCCGCCACAGAGGTGCAGCCTGAGCTCGGGTGGCCACCCACAGGTGGCAGCTGCCGTGTTGCGTCCTGGAATACAGCAGTTCACCTGTGGTGGCCAGCTCTGTTCCTTTTTTGGGGCTCACCTGTGCAGCGTATAGTGTTACAAGATGCATGGACTCAGCACATCCAGGGCTGAATATCGGGATGTGCGGAGTATGCATGGGTACGCCCCCCCCACCTGTGCCGAATACATTACTGATGCGCTCCAGCGCATCAGGATTTGTGCCAGGCACAATCTCCATTTGAATATCGTGCCAGGGCGCATCAGTGGGTTGCGCATGGCGCAAAATGCGCAACCCTTTTGAATATCCGGGCCTTTGTATATAACTTGTTAAACATGTTTTACCTCAGCATGCCTTTCTGATGAAACTATACAAGTAACTAATTTCTTGATCCCACCTATAAAAAGTTCATATGAAAAGTTAATTACCTCAATTAATTTATATATATGATCCCTCCAGAAATCTTGCCAAATGAATTTTCTGCATCCCAGTCATAACTATAGTAATTATTTTCTTATCTTTTACAGTTTATTGTGAGAGCAGGGGTTTCATTGTATTATCACTTGCCTGTCTACCACTAATAAAAAGATCAGTTAACCATGGTAAAAGTATGTCCAGTCTACTGTTTTCCTTTTTCTTTTTTTTTTTTTTACTGTAAATCAAAGATGAACCTGTTTTCCATAAAAAGGTTTTATTTAGCATATCGTGAGAAGTGGGAATGAAAACCAGGTATGGCTAAAAGAAAAGTATCAGGGATCTACCAGTTTGGTTTTGGTCTTAATCAGATATCAACCCTACCAAGATAAGGTGAGCTAAGTATCAGAGAAAAGCACTAAGAAGACTGAGAACTAGTTATGACAGAATTCGGGGAACCATAGTAGAGGGAAAAGGATGAGTAAACTAAAGAACCTGTTAATTTTGGCTTTATCTTCTATTCTGTAGTTTTGTAGGTTTCTGCCTTTGGGGATTTAAATGAGACAAGATGATCTCCCACGGGCAAAATACTGAGCAGGTGATTCATGTTAATAGACTCTGGAAAACCTGTTTACCTTTTTAATCTCCATGTGAATGTCAGACATGCACACCTCTAGATTTTGCAACATTACTTATCAGAGAAGCCACATCTGTTCAAGGTGATGCTGGAGGTTATTATGCTAACCAAGAAAGACTTGTGTCACGTGATACTTCTAATGCTAAGATCAAAAAGAGAGTTCTTTCATGTGAACATAACAGACAAAAGGGGCTTTTCCTAACCATATAATCTATAGTTCATATCTATGTTTTGTAAATAACCACTTTGAAAAGCAGAAATGAAGGATGAGCATGGTGATTTGAGAGTTAGATAGATAATGAGCACTAGCTGAAGATCGGACATAGATGTTTCAAATGAGCAACTTTATACATTCTTCCTACGGTATATTACAGCTGTGCCCTTTTTGTGACTCGGGCACTGTGTTTTACAAAAAAAATTAAACCTTGTCTCAAATGTGTCTACACTGTTTCTAATTGCTCAGCCAGTTGTTTTTCTTCTGCCGTATGATATAAAAAGTTTATTTTTACAACATTAAAAAAAAAACAGAAAATAAAGTTTGGAGCCCCAGTTTATCCAGGATGCCTTCCTTCTTCAGGAAAAAATCTGCAGAGGAAAAAGTAAACATATTCACAAGGACTATAAGTGGAAAGTATTGGATCTGAACAGGAATAATTTCTAGGGAATAAACACCTTGTGGGATGTAAGGAAACAAGGAAGCTTTTTATAAAAAAAATGAAAACAAAAAGGTGAGGCTGTGTGTAGCGAAGGCAGCAAAGCATGAAATGAAAAAATATGATATAAGTAATGAAATGATGAAAGTAGTAGTGGTTATTCAGTACAAAGGAATCTGACCCAGGAGAGTCCAGGTTTAAGCGAACCACGTAACTGCTAGCTCATTGTATCCAGCTGGAAAATGGGACAGAATCCAGACCCAACTGTAAATGATATATGTTGTATCACAGTTGTGCTATCATGGATTACTAAGTTACAAACAAACAAACAAAAAAAAAAGAAAAAGAAATATGGGGTATAATCAATAGGCATGGTTAGTGGGGTAAAGGGTGATTGGGTTTGGAAGATGGTGTTAATATATACTAAAACAAGCATTTGTCAATGCCGAATGTTGTCTTGCTGGCATTGGCATTGGTAATGCAGGAGTTAAGAGAGATACATAATAGAAATGGCAGCGAAGTATGGAACTGACACCAACCCCTCCCCACCCTGCAGAGACTGATAGGCATTGAGGTGTGCCTTTGGGTCATCGGCCACAACCCCCATGCCATTTCATCTCACCCTACCCTGCAGATTCCGACAAGTTTTGCATTGTGCCGTGGCGTCATCAGGCTTTATGCTCACCCCTCTCAATAAGGAAATACACTGAGATGGGTGCAGTATAGGAGAATGGGGAGAACTTTGGGGCCAAAGACTCCAAGGCAAACCTTGATGCCTGTCACTGGCTGCAGGGTGGGGATGGGGGTGGAATGGCGTGAGCATTACAGCTGACAAACCAAAGTCATACCCCTGACACCTGTCAGTCTCTACAGGATGGGACATTACGGTTACACCAAATTTTCAACATAGGCATTTTGGGACCTCCACTCATGAACAGTGGCACTGTGATTTTGTTACTCTGTTTCAAACATTGATTTCCCACAGCGACCGCACCATTCTGCGCCAAATGTGTGAAAACACATTTCAGGCAGGTTGTGAAAAATGATAGCTGTACTGTTCATAAGGAGGTGTGAAGAAATGGCAATGTTGAAAATCTGGAGTGAAAATATGAAAACTTCTCGAACTTACACGTGTGCATGGAAACTGAGCAATGCACGATCGTAACACAGTCATTTTGTGGAATTGTTTCATTTTTCAACATAGGCATTTTAGGACCTCCACTCATGAACACTGTCACTGTGATTTTCTTAATCTGTCCCGAACATTGATTTCCCACAGCAACCGCGCCATTGTGCTACAGATGTGTGAAAACACATTTCAGGCAGAATGTGAAAAATGACAGCTGTACTGTTCATAAGGAGGTGTGAAAAACTAGCAATGTTGAAAATCTAGAATGAAATTGAAAAAAATTCTCGAACTTACGAGCATGCGTGGAAACTGCACATCGCATGCTCGTAACACAGTCATTTTTTGGAATTTTTTCACCAAATTTGCAACATATGCTTTTTGCCAGCCCACCTCATGAACAGTGACACTGTTGTTTTGTTAATCAATCCCAAAAGGTGATTCAGCGCATTGACCGTGAAATCAGCTTTCCGGACTGAATAATGAAACGACAGTGACTGAGATAATGAGGTAGGGTCCCAAGAACCCCATGTTGAAAATTTGGAGCCAAAAGTTACAAAAATGACCAAGATAGCCACCTAAGTTGAACCCCTCCCCCACTGATGCCATTATACAGCTTACCATGATTTTCTTCAGTTCGCGGTCGGCTTTGAAGAGTGCAGACATGTTCCCACTCCACCAAAGGTCGTTGTGCCGGGCTCTGGAGGTAGGTATGGGGTGAGGGGGTGTGAGGAGGTGGGGTGCGCAGAGGGTGGGTGCAGGTTGGTGGAGTGGGGCCATTATGACCACGAGGGACTGTTTTCTGTTTTACAGGATAAAAAAAACAAAACGAACGTCGCAGGAAGATTTTTTTCTTTCAGGGTGTGATAAAGACATTTTGGCACACTGGGGTGGGCTCTCAGTGTGCCATCTGTGTTTTTTGGGGACAGGGAACTGAAGCCAATGGGGATTGGGCCCCCTGTTGGCAAAGAAAGCGTGTCTGTGTTTGGGAGGGCATGATGCCAAGGGGAATTGGGCACCCCCTTTGGAAGACAAAACAAGGGGGAACATTATGTTGATGGGGACTGGGCTCCCCCATTGGCAAACGAAATAGAGAGGGGGCATGGTGACAGGGGGATTGGGCACCCCCAACGTTGGCTTTTTGCGGGACTGTGAGAGGTGGACAGTGGCAGCCTGCCGCCATGTTTATTGAAATGTTTCAGCAGGCAAGGCATGCCCTGCAATGACGGGGTGCTCCCTCATTGCAGCGGTGAAATTCTTTCACATTGGTGGCATGCTTCTGAACTGTTGTCATAGACAGCATGCTCATTCATTGGTGCCACAGAGACTAGCCCCAAAAAGGCAGTGGTGCCATTGGCCACAACATGGCCTCACCTCCACAACCTACTACTCCAGCAACTTGTCACAAAATGTTGCTTGCACTGCACGTGCAAGACAACATAGAAAGGAATATGTCTATGTACCTACAATATATAATGTATAGATACTAGTTCTTTGTTCAGAACATTCTTCTTACCATCAATTCTTTATATCCTCTGGCATGTTAAATGTTTCCAGAAATTAACCCATCCTTAAGTATCCTTGCTATAGACAGACCAACAGACAGATTGATTGGCGGAATCATGAACCTTGTGAAAATATTTTTATATTTATGTATTGTACTCATCCTCCAGTAGAGCCCCTAGTGCGTACAGCCAGTTAAGGTCAAGTACAATAAATGAAAGAACTGTAAGTATATTTTCACAAGATCCATTACATATTTAAATATATGTTGGTTTTAATTGAAAACCTACAGATTATGTTTCATGATCCATATCTTAATTTTAAAAGCATTTCGCTTTTGTTTGAACGTTTAATGTTTAAATTATTTTCCCGTTTCATGGGGTTGCTCAAAAAGACTGTGCATGATCAGCTGTGTTGTTGAGTGTTTGACCTTTCACATGCCTGTATAACTGTCACTGCAGCACAAGATGGCTTTCAAACCAGCATCTCAAAGTGGCCCAGCTTTTGTGGAAATATGGAGAAAAATGTAGTTTATGAGACAAACAAAATGCATAGCCAGCCTGAGAAACCCTTAGTCTCTATGGCCGCTGGCTGCCTCCAATCCACAGGGGCCCATGACAGGGCTAGTTGTCTTTGAAATAAAAAATAAGGTTTCTGTTTCACTTTATGTGACCTGTTATTACATGGGTTATCAGTGATAACTTATCACTGGACTGGACAGAAACTTTCTAAATGGCATTATAATGTCTTTGTTTTATGTAAGGCCACTGTAGGGCAGATGTCCTCCCAGATGCATTAAGGGTAGATGCATTAAGGGTAGGGGCAGCACTACCATAAACCATCACTGGGTCACCTTGGATGTTTGCAGTGTTACCTGGGTTATTTTTTCTCTCATTAGTGAGGGGGTTCATACTCAGAAAAAAGAAATAGTGCAGTGCTTCCACCCAGAGAAAGAATTAAGTAGGCCTTGAGACTGGTCAGTACAATGGTCTGGGATGCTGCACTTGCCTACTTTCCAGCTGTGGTCACCCTTCCTACAGGCCCCAAGAAAATGCACCAGTACCCCCAAATCAGCATGCACTTGTAAACCTTTGGAGTAAATATTCAGATATGGTTTCAACAAAGAATACAACATTATTTCTGGAAATACCCTGAACGAGAGAAGGAACTAAGTCAAGGTTCAACACAAATCTGGGGTAATACCCTATATACCCAGGTCGGTCTTCAATTGTCCTTCACAGATTCAGCCTAAACAACATTCTCCTGTGGCCACTCTTAAATGTCCTATGTAGATGTG
Source organism: Neoceratodus forsteri (assembly GCA_016271365.2). Classification (NCBI taxonomy): domain Eukaryota; kingdom Metazoa; phylum Chordata; order Ceratodontiformes; family Ceratodontidae; genus Neoceratodus; species Neoceratodus forsteri. The sequence continues at coordinate 645,892,533 of CM028131.1, forward strand.
GTCCAATAAACAAGTTTCCATGGGCTGTCACAGACTAGCCCACCAAGGTGTAGCCCTGCGTTCAGTCCATCCCCACACCATAGTTCAAAGTACAGCTAATTAATTAATCCCAGTATTGGACTGAAGCAGGACTGTTGATGATGCCGAGGATTGGCCAGAAGTGGTACCCTATAAAATTAAAGGAAAACTACACACAAAAATTATAAAACACATGATGTGAAATGTTGGGTTTTTTTTTCCCTCTGTTTTTGGCATTTTGTTCTCTGTCTATGGCAAGATTTCTTTTTTTGTTTTTTTTCCCCTGCCAGTTTTATGGCCCTTGGAGGTACGCATTCAGGATTCTTGTATCATAGTATCATAGAATCACAGTAATGTGTCAGCAGAAATGGACCATCCTGGCCCATCTAGTCTGCCCATTTCCCACCTGCCCCTACTTGTCTCCACTTCCCAGGGATATATTCCTCTGCTCATCAGCCAACCCCATGTGTCTGTCCTACGCCCTCTTGAATTCTTCCACTGTTTCTGCACACTCCACCTCATTAGGTAATCTGTTCCAGGGTTCCACTAGCCTCTCAGTGAAATAACATCTCCTTACATTGCTTTTAAATCTTCCTCTTTCCAATCTTAAATTATAACCCCTTGTTTTAACTCCTACTTTCCTTTTGAATAATCTACCTTCATTCGCTTTATTTATTCCCTTCACATAGTTAAAAGTCTCTAGCCTGTCACTTCTATCTCTTCTAACCTCCAGCGGGTATAGATTTAATTCTCTCCATCTGGTCTTGTATGGCTTCTCTTGCATACCTTGCACCATCTTTGTTGCCCTTCTCTGAACCCTCTCCAACCCATCTATATCCTTTCTTAAATGAGGCCTTCAGAACTGTACCCCATACTCCAGGTGCGGTCTGATCATGGTCTTATATAAAGGCATCAACACCTCCCTCTTCCTATTTGTTATACCCCTTCCTATGCATGCCATCATTCTATTAGCTTTACCTACTGCCTTACCACATTGGTCTCCTACCTTAAGGTTGTTTGATATTATAATCCCCTGGTCACTTTCCTGTTCTGTTTGCTTTATCAGTTCTCCCCCCAGTGAGTACTCAGCCAGTGGATTTTTACACCCCACATGCATCACTGCACATTTCTTAGCATTGAATTTCAGCTGCCAAATGTCTGACCACTTCTCTATGGTGCTCAGATCTCTCTTCATGGTGTCAACCCCTCCTGCTATGTCAGCCCAATTATATAACTTTGCATCATCCACAGAAAGACACATTTTCCCTTCAAGTCCCACTGATATATATGTTAAAAGGACTGGTCCCAGTACTGACCCCTGAGGAAATTATTGCCTTTGATCTGTTGGAATCTTCCCAGAATGCCTATCGGAGTGATGTCAGTTAGACCTAGGACTAGAACTAAGAGCCCAGGATTCCAGTTATAGTATAGCTACAACATCCAACTACAACTGCTTGTAAAACTTAACCACTGTAAAAAAATATTTGTCCTCCCTCCTCAGCCAGATTCCTCTAAGCGGTGACAGTTGTTATTCTGGATGTGTGGCTCAATAGGTAGCACACTCGCCTCTGAGGACAGGAGATCAGAGGACTGTGGGTTCAGTTCCCACATCTGGCACTTGGGTTAATATCCCAGTACTGACACTGTAGTGCAGCATGAGAGGGGTGCTGCACTTCTGAGGTGCCGTCTGTCGGATGAGACGTTAAACCAAGGTCCCATCTGCCTGGATTGGTGGTAGTTCAGGTGGATGTTAAAGATCCCATTGCACTTATCGAAAAGAGTAGGGGAATTTCCCCGGTGTCCTGGCCAAATTTCCCTCATTCACTAAAAATACCACCAACAGCTTAATCTGGTTTAAGGTCAGTAAGCATTCATCTGTATCCCCCTCCCCCGGGTCATGCCTGAAAATAGGCAGGATTTGTCTAGTGCACTTACCTGGTCAACAAAAACTAACTAACTAAATAAATAAATAATTTTCTTTGTGAAGTGCTGCCACTGTGTGATAATAAAGCTGACATACGAACATATGAAAATGCCAGCAGAAGGAGGCCTAAACGGTCTATTGAGTCTGCTTGAATGTGCAACTAGCCCCTCAACTTGCAACTGCCCCAACCTCCTCCCCCCTTCATCTTAACACCCCCCCATACCCTGTCCCAACCGCTCTAAAAGCTACCCACCGTACTACAGGAAACCACCTACTCGAGCAGAGTATTTCACCTGTCCACCACCCTTTCTGTGAAAAAATGTCTCCTGATTTCCTTCCTGAATCCCCTCCACCTCAGCTGATGATCGATTGTATCCCTCCCTCTTCTAAGCTGGAGGATCCCTTCTGTATTAACCTTATTTATCCCCTTCAGGTATTTAAAGGTTTCAATCATATCCCCCTATCCCTCCTCTCCTCCAGGGAGTACATGTTCAGCTCACCCAATCTATTCCCGTAGGACTTTCCCTCGAATCCCTGGATCATCCTTGTCACCCTATGTTGTAACCCCCTCCAACAATTTGATATCCTTCTTCAGGAACAAGCGCCAGTACTGCATGAAGTACTGCAGGTGAGGCCTGACCAGGGACCTGTAGAGGGGAAGGATTAACTTCCTATACCTGGAGGTGATTCCTCTCACTGTACACCCCAGCATTCTACTGGCCTTTGCTGCTGCCTTCCTGCACTGAGCAGAGTTGTTCATGCTGCTCGTTATGACCACCCCCAGATCCTTTACATCCTCTATACTTTCCAGTTACACCCCTCCCAGCTGATAGCTCCTCCCTTGGTTCCTCGCTCCGAAGTGCAGTACCTTGCACTTTTTTTTTTTTTTTTACTTTTTTTTTTCCATTTTTCTTTCAGCACGCAATGGAAGCAAATTGTTAAAATTAACATCTGGTATGTCTTACTTACATAGACAGTTTTATTGCTCTACATCTGTTTTGGGGTATATTCTTTACCTCAAGTTAAGTTTTGTAGATGGTGGGGAAGGAGGTAGAGAAGGAGGGAGGGAGGGAGGGAGGCAAAAGAGACTAATATCAATCTTTGGCCTGGCAGGCTTCCCACAGAATCACCGTTTCACATGGAGGAGGAGAGGAATAAGGCTGTCCATGTCCCCTTCTAGACACAAGATCAGTTCTCGATTGTGCAATGTATAAGACATTAACTCCTGGGTTTTATCTTGTAGTGTGGCTGTGAGACTTTCCATCTTATATATATCATAAATGGAAGTGATACTGGGAGGTTCTGGACTGAGCCAGAATCTAGTGATGCATTTTTTGCTGCACCTAGAAGGATATTAAGGAGATATTTGCATTGTTTATGCTTAATTTGTCTAGGATAGTGCAGAAGTAAGGCTACCTCTGGTGTAAGAACCCCTAGGTTAGTAAATAGTTATTTGATCATGTTGTCCACCCCCTTCCAAAAGGCATCTAGTACCGGACAGAACCAAAACACATGGGAGTGTGTCAATATTTCACAACCACACAGCCTCCAGCAGGTAGAATCTCCAGATTCTGAATATTTGGCCGTAATTTGTGGGGTGCGGAAGAATCTAACTGTGACCTTCCATGAGAATTCTCTCCAGGAGTATGAGTTGGTTGTTTTATGTTGCGTCCTCCGGATTTGCAGGCAGTCTTTTGGAGTAAGTTCAATCAACAGCTCCACGTCCCATTGGAAGTGCGCCAGCTCCATATGTTGGGAAGCTGAACCCTGTAGGGTGGAACATGCCCGGGAGATCAAGTGATCTTGTTCATTAAGTTCTGCTAAACATGTTAAAAATGCATGTAAAGGAGGGATCCCTATCTGGGATACATCCAGTCCAAGTTTTTTTGTCTAGATAATGTCTAATCTGTAGATATCTGAAGAAATCTTGGTGCGGAAGATCATATGTTCCCTGTATTTGTTCAACATTCTTAAACACGCCTGCCTCATAGAACTGGTGTGCATGTATCAGCCCCCCGCTGGACCATCTACTAAAGGTGACATCTGTCAGCGCAGGTATGAAGTCAAGGCTCCACGCCGGGATCCCCATCCAGCCTGCCAGAAAAGTATTTTCCGAGAGTACAAGAAATCTGATCCAGCTCTCCAATATTGCTCTGGTGAATAGAGACCAAGTGTCTATCTCTTTTGGCCGGGGGATTGAAAATCAGAAAAGAATCTAGAGACAGGGGAGTCATGGCTTGCTCCAATGATACTCAAACAGGGGCCACCGATCTTGGTATAAGCCAAGCTGCAAAGTGAGATAATAGTGCAGCTATCCAATATTGGTATAAGTTAGGGAGGGCTAACCCTTCTCGTTCCTTGGAGAGTTGAAGTTTAGATAGGGCCACCCTAAGCCTTACCAGCCCATATGTATATTCTAATAGATTTGTCCCAGCTGCTCAGGTCTTTCTTGGTGGGGGGAGTGGAATATTTTGCATGAAGTAGAGTATTTTGGGCAGTGTATTCATTTGTATTGATTGTATTCTGGAGAGAAGTGGTAGGGGAAGAGGAAGCCACCTGTCTAAGTCTGATTGAATTTGTTTAGTTAGAACATGGTAGTTTACTCTATATACATCTTTGATTCGAAGGGGGATTTGGATACCTAGATAAGTGATTGTAGGTGTATTCTACCTGTAGTTATATTCATTTAATTTCAGGGAAGAAGATGATCCTTGTATAATAAGAGCTTCTGACTTCCATTGATTAATAGTGTATCCAGAGACTATTTCTATGTCTGGTAAAAGATTGGACAATGTTCTCAACGAGTCCTTAGGGTGGGACAGGTACAAAAGTAAATCGTCCACATAATAAGCTACCTTATGTTCTATGCCTCCTATATCATATCCCCGTATTTGCTCCGTTTGTCTAAGAAGTTGAGCAATGGGGTCTACGAATATGGCAAAAAGATAAGGGGAATCCCTGCCTGGTACCCCAAAATAATCCAAAGCAGGAGGAGGATGAGACATTTACATTTACTATCACCTCTGGGGCTGTATATATTCCTTTGATTGTTTCTAAAAAGGAGCGTGGGAATGCAAATTTAGACATGGCAGCCAGAAAGAAATCCCAGTCTACCATGTCAAAAGCCTTCTGGGCATCCAGACTTAGCAGTGTCAGTGGGAAATTGGTGGATACTGCATGGTTTATGAGGACTAGGGTGCGTTTAATATTATCAGTGGTCCTTCTAGTTTTAATAAAGCTGGATTGGTCTGAGTGAATTAGGGTGGGGAGGATGACATCTACTGTAATCTATGGGCCAAAATACTTGTGTAAATTTTATAGCCCTGGTTTAATACTGAGATAGGGCAGTAAGAATTGCATAGCTGGGGTGGATTTTGAGGCTTTAATATAGCTGATATTACGGCCTGTCTCCAAGATATTGGGCAGATTGCTGTGTTCTGAGACATTTGTAGAGCTGCTAGTAAAGGTTCATGGATAAGGTCCCAAGTTTTTTATAAAATTCTGGTCCGAAACCATTGGGGCCGGGGCTCTTTCCATTTTTAAGGCTCTTTATTGCCATTTGGAGTTCAATCTCTGTAATTGGGGAGGTTTAGCTTGATTAGTTGGGGGGGTGGAGAGAGTAGGTAGCTCAATCCAGGACAAAAATTCACTGATCAAACGGGGATCCCTGTCCTTTGGAAAGGAATATAGTTTTTGATAATAGGACTTGAATGCCAGTATGCGGTCAGCGGAGTAGTGAGTTTGTCCTGTAATAGGGTCTTTTAGTTTAGAAATATTTTGCAGTTGAGTTTGCCTAGGGAGACAGTAAGTGAGCAATTTTGAGACTCGAGCTCCCCCCCTCGTAATATCTCTGTCGAAGCCACATCAGGGCTTGTTCAGTCCTGCTTGTTAAAAGCTTCTGTATAGATGCTTGTGTCTGTAGTAGTTGTAAGGGAAGCACTTCGTTGTCCCCTTGCATGTGAGCCTCCTGTAGGAACCGCAATTTTTCCTGAAGGAGAGATGATTGAGAGTCTTGTTGTTTTTTCTTCTGTATGGCAAAAGAAATAATATAGGCACGTAGGACCACCTTAATAGCGTCCCATAATAGCTGGGGTGAGATCTGTGAGGATTGGTTATCCGTAATAATTTCAGGGATCCTTTTCTCTAGAAGATCCCGAAATTCTTAATCTCTAAGTAATGAGGGGTTAAAGTTCCACAGGGACATCCAATTCGCTCCCCCCACTACTTGTAAGGTCAATATGGTAGGGGCATGATCTAGAAACATAGAATTTGACAGCAGATAAGGACCACTTGGCCCACCTAGTCTGCCCATTTCCCTGCCTAACAGATAGGCTGCAGATCCTAGTTACCCAACAGCCTACTTCCTCCTACCCCCCACTAGAATTGCATTATGTCTGTCCCATGCATTCTGGAACTCCCCCACTGTTTTTGACTGTACGACCTCCTTAGGAAGGCTGTTCCATGTATCCACAACCCTCTCTGTGAAGAAATACTTCCTCACATTACCTCTGAGCCATCCCCCCTTTATCTTCAAATTGTGCCCCCTTGTTTTTGCACATCTCTTTTTCTGAAAGATGCTACCCTCTTGGACTTTGTTGATTCCCTTGAGGTATTTGAAAGTTTCTATCATGTCCCCCCTCTCCCTCCTTTCCTCAAGGCTACACATCTTTAGTTCCTTTAGTCTTTCTTCATATGCCTTCTGATGCAGACCCTGCATCATTTTGGTTGCCCTCCTCTGGACAGCCTCCACCCTGTCTATGTCTTTGTGGAGATGGAGATCTGACAAATCTATGTTCGTTATGTCTGCCTGGTGAAGTAAATCAGTGTGTTCTTTGCTGACACAAATGTAATCTAATCTAGTGTAATGTTTGTGAGCGTGTGAGTAGAAGGTGAATTTCCTTTGTCCAGGGTGGAGCTGCCGCCAGGTATCTATTAGCCCTGTATCTTTAAAGCAGCATCTGAGGTGTTTTTGTCCTGCACTCTGGGGAGAAGGACAGGCCGCCTAAGAATCTAATGATGGGTTAAATTGGCAGTTTAAGTCTCCACCCAAAATTAGGATCCCTTTCTGATGCGCCAGAATTATGTCTAGCAAACATTGTATAGAGGAGGCATCTGCATTAGGAGGAATATAAATTCTGTCAATGGTCACCGTTTGGTTTAGGATAGTACCCACTGCTAGTGCAAGCCTGCCTTCTTTGTCCATATATTGCTCAGAGAGTCTGAGCTGTGAGTTTTGGGGGAATAATGTTACCGTTCCTCTCCTCCTACAATTCTGATAGGCTGACTCTACCATCTGGAATAAGACAAATCAAAGCAATTTTTGATGCTCTGACGAGGAGAGGTGAGTCTCCTGGAGGAGTAATGCATCTGGATTTAATTTTTTTAGGGTTTGGAGAGTACGGTTTCATTTTATGGAGCCGGCCAGGCCATTCACATTATGCGATATAATTTTAAATGGAGAAATCATGTTAAAATCCTGTCTACAGATCCTATTTTCTTCCTTTCTATATCTCAACCCCTCCCCCACCCCTGCCCCCAAACCCCCAAAGTAATGCCCGACAGACATCCATGTGAAAAATTATCATCATATGATCCCAATGTGGCTGAATTTTCCTCTTTTTAAATATTAAATTGGGATAAAGCAAAATAGGTGTAAACCAAACTGGCCAACCTGGCCATAATCTATAAAATTAGCTATGTGCAAAGCGCAGTTGTTGCTGTCGCTAGTGACTTCCAAAACCTTAGGCCCAATGCGGGGTCCAGATGTGGGCAGAAACACTGTCTGCCAATTTGAGGGTACGTCCCCCTTAACAAGGGTATGTATCTAGCTTCCTGGGGAAACCACTGCCCCTAATATTGGGATAGGGAAGAGATAAGGAAAGAATAACCAAAAATTAAAACCAAGGAGGAATCTTTGAAGGGCTTTGGTAGAATGTAGGATAAGGTTTAGGGGTGGAAAAAGTGCTACGCTCCTTCATTCTGATGAAATCATACTAACATACTAAAATGTCAGCAGAATAGGCCTAACGGTCTCTTGAGTCTGCTCGATTTTCAGCACCTGCACTGAGGGCCGATTTTGGTGCCCCCCCTTCCCCTTGGGTTATACTATCCCCAATCCCAGATGTTCCACCTGTATTGTGCCTGGTCAGATTTACCCTTCCCCTGTTCCTGTTCCATCCCCTCTTAAACCCGTCCACAGTCTCCATCTCTACCAGCTCCCTGGGCAGTGCATTCCATGGCTCTACCACCCTTTCAGTGAAATAACATCTCCTCCTTTCCCCTCTGAGCCTGCCCCCTTCCAGCTTACACTCATGACCTCTTGTTGCCCCATTCTCCTTCCTTTGGAACACCCTCACTGGGCCTCCTTTATTGATCCCTTTCATGTACTTGAAGACCTCCAGCATGTCCCCCGTCCCTCCTCTCCTTCAGGGTGTACATATTGAGCTCCTTGAGCCTCTCCACATAGGTCCTCTCCCCCAGGCCCCAGATCATTTTGGTTGCCCTCCTTTGGACCCTCTCTGGGAGTGTAATGTCCCTCTTTAAATGTGGTCTCCAAAATTGTACACAATACTCGAGGTGTGGCCTAACCAAGCAGATGTACAGTGGATGGATCACTTCCGCCTTTCTGGAGGTACTCACCCTGGCGATGCATCCCAGCATCCTATTTTCCCTTGCCGCTGCCCTCCTACAGGTCTCCGAGCTGTTCATTTTGACACCTACCACTACCCCCAGGTCCCTCTCACCCTCCGTAACTTGAGTCATGTCTCCTCCCAGGGTATACCCCTGACCTGGATTTCTGACTCCCAGGTGCAGAACCTTGCACTTCCCCGCATTGAATTTTAGTTTCCGTTTTCCTGACCACCTTTCCAGAGCCTCCAGGTCCTCCTGCAAGGCCACCCTCCCCTCCTCCCCATCCACCACTGCACCTAGCTCTGAGTCATCTGCAAAGAGACTCATCTCACTCCTGATCTCCCTCCTGATGTCTGAGATATAGGTGTTGAACAGGAGTGGCCCCAGCACTGACCTCTGGGGAACCCCACTAGTAACCCACCTTGGGAATGAGGCTAACCCTCCAACCACCACCTTCTGAGTATGCTCAGAGAGCCAATTTTCTATCCATCTTAGCAACTGTCTCCCTACCCCCATTTCCTTCAGCTTAGCCAGCAGGCCAGTGTGGGGTACCGAATCAAACACCTTGCTAAAATCCAGAAAGAGGATGTCCATTGGCCTACCCTGGTCCAGGGCCCTCGTCACCCAGTCATAGAACTCAACAAGATTTGTCTGGCACGATCTTCCCATGACAAAGCCATGCTGCCTATTGTCCAAGCCCCAGTTTGCTCCAGTAACCCCTAGCTTTTTCCTAACAATGCCCTCCATCACCTTGCGACCACCGCTGTCAGGCTAACGGGCCTGTAATTTCCTGCCTCTCTCTGACCCCTCTTGTGGATCGGCTGGCATGGGCCACCTCCAGTCTTGGGGCACCAACCCAGTCCTCAGAGAGATGTTGAAAAGCTCCGCTAGAGGGACTGCAAGGACATCTGCCAGTTCCCTCAGCACCCTGGGATGTCTCTCATCTGGCCCAGGTGCTTTCTCCATCTGAAGGGACCTGAGGGCTTCCCTTACTCTCTTTACTGGGATTTCAGCCTCGTTCTCCCCCATTTCACCATGCACTGCTGGGCCCCTACCTGTCTGAGCTGGCCACTCCATTTCCCCAGACCCATCAGGGCCCTTGGTCTCTACCGGTCTCACCACTTGCTCTGGTTTGCCCCTGCTCCCCTCGCAAGACCTAGCCCCTCCATCCCCCCTGGTATAAACTGAGGCAAAGTACTCATTTAGGACTTCTGCCTGTTCCCCCGCCTCCTGTGCCCAACCATCCCCTACCATTATCTTGCTGATCTGCCCCTTTACTTTCCTTTTTTCCCCTATGTATCTAAAGAACCCCTTGTCCCCCCCTACAGATCCCACTGGCCAAGGACTGCTCCTTTTTTGCCTTAGCTGCTCTCACCACCCAGGTGACTCTCTTAGTTGTCAGCTCATATTCCTCCTGATCCCTTTCACTCCTTGACCACTTGAAGCGCCTATAGGCCGCCTTCTTTTCCCTCACCACCTCCTGTACCTCCCGGGTCCACCAGCAGGGTTTTCTGGCCTTACCGAACTTACGCCTTTCCCTTGCGCAGGATCTGGTACCCTCCTGTATTCCCCTCCTAATGATCCCCCACCTGCTGTCAGCATCCATATCCAGCCTTATCTTGTCTAGATGATCTTTAAGGATCCTTCCCATCTCCCTGAAGTCTGCAACCCTAAAGTCTGTTACTATCAGCCTTCTTCGACTTTCCTCCCCCCCTAGGTCCAGGAAGAACCAGACTGTGGCATGATCACTCCCAGCCAGTGGGTCCCTCACCTCTAGGCCACTAATCTGATCACTGTCTGCCAGGACCACGTCCAGTGTCCAGGCCTCCCTAGTTGGCTCACCCACCTGTTGTGTCAGAAACACATCCTAAAAGACATCGAGCAGCCTCTGCTCTCTGGCCACTGGTGATGTCATACTCCCCCAGTCTGTTCCTGGCATGTTGAGGTCCCCCATTACAATTACCCTTCCCTTTCCTAATCTACAGTGTCCCTCAAGATTTGCCACCAAACTTTCTTCCAGGACCTCTGCCAGTGCTGGTGGTCTGTATACCACTCAAACCTTTACTCTCTTACCCCCCTGCATCAGCAAGGTGACCCAAATAGCCTCCACATTCCCCTCTGCCTCCTCTACCCCTCTAATATCCACGCCATTTCTGACTAACAGTGCTACACCACCACCCCTTCCCTCTCCCCTATCTTTTCTGAACATAGTGTAGTCCTCCAGATTTAGGTCCCACTTGTGCATTTGAGTGGCCCAGGTCTCAGTGGCTGCTGCCACATCTACTCCCCCCTTCCCTCAACTAGCATTGCCTGGAGCTCAGGCATTTTATTTCCTAAGCTCCTGGCATTTATCAGGACCACTCTCCACCCCTTTTCCCTCCTCTCCTTTCTCCCCCTTGAGCTCTCATTTCTCAGCTCCTGCACCCTACCTGGAGACCCAGTTCCATATCTCCCTAGCCCCCTAGAGGAGTGGAGACCATGTCCCTCATTTACCGTATCTGCTGGCACTGCTCCTTTTTTTATCCCTTCCCCCTTCACAAGTTTAAACCCCACCTTTCACTGATGAATCCAGCTAGTTTGAGCTTTAGGATTTCCTTCCCCTCCAAATTAAGGTGGAGCCTGTCCCTAGCATACAGCCCCTTATCCTCCCGGGTCTCCCCCAGTCCCCCACCAGGCCATACCCCAATCCCCCACACCACTCCCTAAGCCACTGATTTATCTCTCTTGTTTTCCCCAGTAGCCCTTGGCACTGGCAGGATTTCTGAAAGGAGATCTTCAGGCCCATGGAAAGGCATACCCTGCCAACCGAACCCTTGCCTGAATTTCTAGTTCACTATTACCACTTATGTAATTTGCCCCCAGGTGCACTAGAATGTCCGGGGTCTCCCCGCATTCCCTTGCCAGTGAATACAACTCATGTTTGGCCTTGTGCACTGTCAGGCCTGGGTGGTATTTGGTTCTGATCAGACAGCTTTTACCCTCCTCCTGCCCCCCACTGTATGCCTCTGATCATGGAGTCCCCAATAGCAGTACTCTAACTTCCCCCTTGCCTTCTTGTTTACCCCTCGGATTCCCCCATCTTCCATGCCGCTCCTCATCCCTTCGTCTGGATTCTCCCCTCAACCGGCTCTTCGCACCTCCCACAATCTGGGTGTTGAAGGTAGCCCCTTCACTATTGTCCCTGGTCACCTCCTCTATCAGTGTCCTGGCCTTCTTTATCCCCCCACCTGAGTATCTTTCTCTGTATCTCTTTCCCCACTCCTTACTAATCCATCTGTCCTATCCGTTTGCCTATTTGGCTTTCTGCTCGCTATCATCCCATTTACCTCCTGCGCCTTCCTGCCTGTCATGCTCCCCTGTTCCATACCATCAGCCTCCTCCTTGTTCCCCTGATCCTCCTTTTTCTTTTCCCCTCCTACCCCTCTTTCCCCATCCTGTCCGGGACCCCCTCTATTGTGCTCTTGACACTTGCCCTCTACACCTGTTCTATCCGTCCCTGCCCCAGCTACACCAGTAGCAGCAGCATCCTCCTCCTCCTCTTCCCCCCCCACACAACCCTCTTATACCAATGGACGTAGAGGCTTAGCCCATCCCCCAGTGCCCCCTTTGTCCCTACCGCCTCTCTTGGTTTCCTTTGGACACCCCCAGACTCTTGCCTACTGCTGTGGAAATTTCCACCTTTTGGGCCCCATCTGCCAGGGTCCCCAAGAGCCCTCTGTGTACCCCACTTCCCTCCTCTGCTAGTGTGAGCACCACTCTTCACTCCTTCCCCAGCTTGGGAGGCCCCAGCACCTTGTGCTTCCATGAAGGTGACCGCTTGCCTCCTACCTCTCCAATCCCCCCCCCAGCTGCCTTTGGATCCCCTTTACCTCCTCCTTAAGTTGTGCCAGCTGGTAGCACACTGGGCATCCCCCAAACTTCCAAGCCCAGTCCAGTATCATGGCCGCACCACACCCTGTGCACCCAACCACCCGCCCAAAGATACCTGCTCTAGTGATATGCGGTCACTTCACCATCATCACAGGAGTCTTTTCTAGGCCAAATTATCAACTCAGTGGCTCTACAGTTTCTCGAGCTACCAGTATCTATACCTAAGCAATTCCCCCCCCTCCCCCCATACAGCATGCAGACCTTTAAACTTGCAAAGCTTGGGTGGCTGAACCTTTCCTCACCTGACTATTTGCCTTATGAGTTAGTTTACAGGGGAAGATTTCAACTCCCTACGCTCCTCTCTCCCAGCCTTAAACCCAAACCCCAGTGGCTTGAACTACATGAGCTGCACCTGAAGCCTTTTCCTTCAATTGCAGGGCAGGTGTTCCCCTATAAATTAGCTGTGCTCTGGGGAGGGAGGGTGGGAGGGTGGGATTTGGGCCCACACACGACACTCACAAGAGTGTATTAGCCCTGTGTCTGCCCCACACTGCACCTCCAAGCACTGCAACCTCCTCTGGAGGAAGGTCCCACACAAAACAACACTTATTAAACAAGTCAGCAGTCCTGCTTAAAAGTCTACAGACTGATAAGAATTTAAAGCTTATCCAGCTACTAAAATCCCAAGCTGCTCAGCAAAAGCAGGTTCCCACAACCTCTACCAGCCCCAACTGTTTCTGCAATTAAATTCCTTTAAATTCGACTGCTCCCTCCACTCCAAAACAAGTGAGAGGAGGGGGCTGAGTGATTTTGGTCGGTGACCCCAGCAGGTGGGGGACGGTGAAATACAGGGGCCAAGAAAAAACTAATGCCCACCAGAATATGCCCAGAAAAATACAGGTATCACATTTTAGTATCACCTCCCCCCTTTGGGAGGTGCCAATCTGTATCTATTTTTCCCCAGCTTAGTGATCATCAAAGGGGACAAAGGGGAAGGGGCCCAGCCGCGGAACATCTGCTGCCTTACAAGCTCTCCCCCCCCGCGTCCAGTCTCCCCAGAGTAACCCAAAGTAAAAGGGGCCCGCAGGTTGCTCATGACAGTCCTGCTATTCAACCTAGTCCCCAGATGTCTGGAGAAATAGACTATAGAAATGAATCGACCCCACTGTCCCATCTTGCCTCTCAGCAGCTGGTAGTCCTGTGCGTGTTTCCCTGGACGAGATCCTCAGTGTTACTACTGAGTATACCAGGTTAGGTATATCTTCTGTCTTCTGCAGGGGGCCAGTCTCCCACGATCCCCAAGGCCCCACCCCAGGAGAGAAAGAGAGATAGGGAAAACCACTACATGCAGCCATACAAGGCCAGGGAGCAGGCCTACTCGACCGACCTCAGTGCATCAGGCAAGTTAAGATATTTTCAAGAAGCATTCCAAGGTTCGGTCTAAGGGTGCCCCCTGGCAGAAGCGGGTGATGCCTGGGCACCCCAGAGCCCCCCCCCAAGATCCAGGTAGCGGACCTCCCCCCAGCCCATCTGGGCCACAACATCAAGAACTAAGGGGCAGCAGTGACAATAAACAGCAAGCTTATACAGTCTCATCTCCTCTTATCCACCAAGGGCAGATGCGATGAGGAGGCCTGGACTCACACCCTAATTCAAGCCCAAGTACCTGGGGCATGCAGCGCCAAGGCCCATGTCCAAGTGCTCAAATTATCAACCACTTCGACACCTCCAGCACGGTGCCCACTCCACTGGACATGTGGTTCAGCTGAGTCTGGCTACTTTTTTAGACAAAGTAAGGGGTGACTGCCCGAAGACAGTGTCCAAGGTTTTCTGTCATCTCTGCCAAATAGCCTCCTTATGTTGTCCAGTGAAAAGTGTGTAGGCCCATCAGAGCAGGAAGGAGGACTACCCCACTGGCCATGGGGTAAAAGGAGGCAATCCACCCCCCGGCCCAGGTTTAAGAGGGGATGGGACAGGTACAGGGGGAGGGTAAATCTGACCAGGCACAATACAGGTGGAACATCTGGGATTGGGGATAGTATAACCCAAGGGGGAAGGGGAGACACCAAAATCGGTCCTCAGTGCAGGTGCTGAAAATCGAGCAGACTCGAGAGACCGTTAGGCCTATTCTGCTGGCATTTTAGTATGTTAGTATGATTTAGTATAATTTCATCAGAATGAAGGAGCGTAGCACTTTTTCTACCCCTAAACCTTATCCTACATTCTACCAAAGCCCTTCAAAGATTCCTCCTTGGTTTTTATTTTTGGTTATTCTTTCCTTATCTCCTCCCTATCCCAATATTAGGGGCAGTGGTTTCCCCAGGAAGCTAGATACATACCCTCGTTAAGGGGGACGTACCCTCCAATTGGCAGACAGTGTTTCTGCCCACATCTGGACCCCGCATTGGGCCTATGGTTTTGGAAGTCACTAGCGACAGCAACAACTGCGCTTTGCACATAGCTAATTTTTATAGATTATGGCCAGGTTGGCCAGTTTGGTTACACACTATTTTGCTTTATCCCAATTTAATATTTAAAAAGAGGAAAATTCAGCCACATTGGGATCATATGATGATAATTTTTCACATGGATGTCTGTCGGGCATTACTTTGGGGGTTTGGGGGCAGGGGTGGGGGAAGGGTTGAGATATAGAAAGGAAGAAAATAGGATCTGTAGACAGGATTTTAACATGATTTCTCCATTTAAAATTATATTGCATAATGTGAATGGCCTAGCCAGCTCCATAAAATGAAACCGTACTCTCCAAACCCTAAAAAAATTAAATCCAGATGCATTACTCCTCCAGAAGACTTACCTCTCCTCATCAGAGCATCAAAAATTGCTTTGATTTGTCTTATCCCAGATGGTAGAGTCAGCCTATCAGAATTGTAGGAGGAGAGGAATGGTTACATTATTCCCCCAAAACTCACAGCTCAGACTCTCTGAGCAATATATGGACAAAGAAGGCAGGCTTGCACTAGCAGTGGGTACTATCCTAAACCAAACGGTGACCACTGACAGCATTTATATTCCTCCTAATGCAGATGCCTCCTCTAATGTTTGCTAGACATAATTCTGGTGCATCAGAAAGGAATCCTAATTTTGGGTGGAGACTTAAACTGCCAATTTAACCCATCATTAGATTCTTAGGCGGCCTGCCCTTCTCCCCAGAGTGCAGGACAAAAACACCTCAGACGCTGCTTTAAAGATACAGGGCTAATAGATACCTGGCAGCAGCTCCACCCTGGACAAAGGAAATTCACCTTCTACTCACACGCTCACAAACATTACACTAGATTAGATTACATTTGTATCAGCAAAGAACACACTGATTTACTTCACCAGGCAGACATAACGAAGAAGAAAGAAGCACTAGAAGTGCAGATGGATGGGGCCCTGTAGAAGAAAATATATGCACAACACCCAATTGTAATCCGGAGCCAGATGGCTCGGTCCATGAAGCAGAGAAACAACAAGAATTGGATGACACACTTGTGATTGAAAACAGACTGCAGAGGAATACTCTGATTTGTACTCACAATACCTAAGCTGAGGACCAGATGGCAGATGTTCTTCTGGATTGCCAGAACAACAGGGCATGGAGACAAGGTCCTTGTGACTGGACCCCACTGCAGTTGATAGCAAACGTATTTAGTCCAAGCTAAGCTGGGGTTTGCTTCCAGCTTCAGCAAACAGCACGAGGATTGGAAACAGCAATTCCCCACAAGCACTATGCACATTCATATGTAAAAGGAAAGTACTATACCAGGAAGGCTGCTCCTCGATCCCGATCGCAATTACTGCAAAATACCCGGGAGCACACACAGCAGCTTCAGTTCCTGACAGACCGAGCGCGATTCAGCAATTTCTCCAGTCTTCTACAGGGTGAGCCTGGTTTCCACACTTCTAGTGCTTCTTTCTCACAACTTGGATTCGGTCCAAACTGGCACTCACAAAGGCCGCAGACCGAAACTCAGGGCCTTCACACGCTTCCCGCGCAAAACTATACACTGCAGAAGCACACAGCTCCTTCTCTCTTCACTGCCACAACTGATCTGATCTTTCCAGTCACACAGCAGGGCATTTCCTTTCGCTCCACAGTATTTTGTTGGCTGATTCAGCTGTCACTCACAGTAAGACTCCCTCTGTTGGTAGAAAAAGGTGCCAAGGTCAAAACTACATTTCCCAGAGTCACTGCCCATACAATCCCCTTGTGGCTGGCTCAAAATTAAGAGTCCAAGTTCTGATTCATCCACAGGTTCCATTTTAGGGAACCCTTAACCCAATTGGCCCAGCACAGCAGTTTAGGTCCAAAATGGAGGGGTAACACACACAGAGCCCCAGCTGCAAGAAAGGCAGGTTAGACAAACTGCATTTTACTTAACACTCTAACTGGTTTCAGGCAAACAGTTACATCTTTCATTTAGGTTCCCGCTGAGCTCTTAGCGACTGCAGAAACGGAGCGATTTCTCCGCAGCTCGGTGGGATTCAAGCATTAAATACACAGTCCCCCCATACAAACTAATTAAGTCTGCAAGCAGACAGCTCCTAAAGAGACAGTACGTGGAGGCTCAAATAGCACTCACTTGGAACCACATTTAAACAGCTCAGACGCCGAACACCGCCCAGACTTAGAGCATTCAGGCAAGCTCCTGGAAGACTTTTGGGAACCCTCATTTGCAGGGGGGTTACACTCTTCCTGGCCTGGAAAACTTGGCGTCCGCATCAAGTAAGTACCCCCATAAGTTTCAATACAACCATATATACATTTACATCAGTATCACATTAGGCTTATTCATGTAATCATCAGTCAACATATCACCTTACCAGAAACACATTTCTGAAACTTTTCAGTACATCACTTTGTACACAGTATTATACACACATTGTACCATAACTCAGGTTATTACCTCCTGTACATGAAACCTGAAGAGAGGGGGCCCTTCCCTATCAGCTACCTTGGGGCTGGATGGGGCAGGGGCACCATACCTAGAGGGCAACACAATTAACTTGGAGTTAGCACTGATGTTCAGTTTGGGCAATGAGCTTGGGGACACACTCCTTTATGGACAACATTGAGAGGCAAGTCCACAGGCCTCCCAAGGAAATCATAACTGAGGTGCACCACAGACTTTACAGCTCAACCAGTCTTTCTAGGGGGAACAGTTACAGTCTCTGCACTCTGAGCCTGATTTTCAGCATTGTCCTCACTTGTCAGGGGAGTCTCCATTGGGGTAGAGAGGCTAGAACTTGGGGCACTTTCAGCTCCAGGAGTTACAGTCTCTGAGTCCACAACACTTGGCTCACATGGAGAGCTTTCAGACACTGGCAGTGGACCGTCAGGGCACTCAAAACACTTTTCTTGTTCTGGTATATCACCAGTCTGTTCCAGTTCATCATTTTCCTCCTCTGAAAGCTCAGACAGTTCAACCATACACAATGATTCCATATCATCTGACTTGATGCTTTGCACTTCACTTTCTGGAAGCACTGGCTCCAGGGACAAAGCTGGGGGCTTAGACAGTCCAGAAGGCTCAGCTTCATCTCCAGGATTGACTAGGGGATTGCCCCGAAACAATTGACTCAGTTCATAAGAAGGGTAGTATTCAAAGCCACACTCACTTTCCTCTGACAAGGACTGACATGACTGAGTTTGTGCAACGTCAGTGGTTCAGTAGGTAGCACACTCGCCTCTGAGGCCAGGAGATCAGAGGGCTGTGGGTTCAGTTCCCACATCTGGCACTTGGGTTAATATCCCAGTACTGACATTGTAGTGCAGCATGAGAGGGGTGCTGCACTTCTGAGGTGCCGTCTTTTGGATGAGACGTTAAACCGAGGTCCCATCTGCCTGGATTGGTGGTAGTTCAGGTGGATGTTAAAGATCCCATGGCACTTATCGAAAAGAGTAGGGGAAGTTTATTAGATAAGAAAACACAACATCACCATAAATCAGTACATAAAGCAAATACACAAAAAAAAGTTGAACAATAATCCAAAATTCAAACAGGAAAAGTTAAACAAAGAAATGATTCCAGAAAGAAAAAAACTGAACAGATGAACATTTTTGCTGATCATTTGATTTAACATGCAATAAACCATCCTCTACCTCACAAATAATCATAGAAGAAGGGACCAATTGTTGTTGAAAAAATAAATTGACATCTGGCTTGCCACAAGTAGAACTGAATAAGTGCAAAAAAAACCATTCAAAGTACTAGGGTGAAAAGTTTGCCAAGGCCCCGTATAATCACCCAAAATAAGAGTGTTATAAGTCACGCGGGACAATAAAGACATCCCCCAATGACCAGCCACATCAGTCCAAAAACTTTTAACAAAGGGACAATCAAGATAAAAGTGCGAAAGACTTTCCTCAATGGAAATACAGAAGGTCTTAAACAATACCTATCAGTCAAAGGTTTATATTTAAGATTACACGTACCCCCAGTCTGCGTGAGCAGACATCCAGACAACATCCACACATAGGCAGGAAGCCTAAAATCAGACAGTTTGTATAAGGCAAACGACATCCTAGTAGGAATACACTCTGGAAAGAGCAAAAGAATACCTTGCACTGTAAACACAATGTAATTATAAAAGGATTTCCTAGAGTGGGATAATAAAGTTGAAAACAATAAATTCCATTGACGGCATTTTTTTAAGGTAGAGATCCCATAAAGTGGCATCTGGTCCTGTTGTAAGATCTTAGGGGGGTATGTAGTCCATTTTTGAAAGTAACGATCCCAGACAAAGTGGGACCATATCTGCCAGGGTAAGGTAATCGAACCCCATAAAAAACAAAAAGAATTATACAAAAAAACAGAATGAAAAAACACAAGTGGGTTAAGCATGGCCAAGCCACCCTTTTTAACTGGTAAATAGGTGATATCCCTGCGCACCAGATTCAATCGATTACCCCAGATCATTTGGAAGAAGACACTATAAAGCCTAGTTTCCAAAGAAACCAGTGGTGGGTAAAGATAACTAAGATATAAAAACACAGGGATCAAAAATTTTTTAACTATGAAGACCCTCTTTTTTTTTCCAAATTTCCAATGTTTCCAGACATGAACTTTAGCTTCACCCAAACATAATTGATGCTCCCAATTAAAAGTAGCCATATCCCCAATGCCAAACCATACCCCCAAAATTTTATGTGGTGCCAATGCAAAGGGTATACCCATTGTGTCAAAATGACAATCTTGATCGGGGTGTAAAGAAAAAATAAAACTCTAGCCATATTGATTGTAGCCCCAGAAAACCTTCCCCAAGTCTGAAAACACTGTAAAGCAGTCTGAAGGGAGGTCTCATTTTGCAAGAATAATGTCACATCATCTACGTAAGCAGTGATTTTCTCCATTGGTAAAAAAATATCAGGGGCAATCCCAATAATCCCACAGTGTCCTTGAATATAACGAATAATGGGATCCAGTGCATACGTATACAAGAGAGGGCTTAATGGACAACCCTGTCGTACCCCTCTAACCACTGGAATTGCTGGTCCCATTAGACCATTCACCAATGGATGTACCGCAGCATCAGAATATAATAGAGAAATCCAATGTACAAAAGGCCGTGGGATATTATAAGACAGCAATAAATCAAATAAATAAGAGTGGCGAACTCTGTCAAAGGCCTTAATCTGATCCAATGCTACAATAAAACCCGACCCCTTTCCCCTACTACTATTCTCAAACAGTTCCCTCAAAATGTAGAGACTATGCTGAACCTTTCGCTGAGCAATAGCACAGGTTTGTGCCGGGTGTATAAGTGAGTCAGAAACAACAGCTAATCTATTTGTAAGGATTTTGCAAAATCTTGTAGTCACTATTGAGGAGACTAATGGGCCTCCAATTTGTCAATAATAAGAACTCTTTCTTATAAATAAATTTCAATAAAGAAATACTAAAATTCGGAAAGCTTAAACCAGAAGTCAACATAAAATTAAATACCACAGGGAGAAGGGAACACATAAACGGTAGAAATTTCTTGTAAAACTCATTCGGGATGCCATCTAAACCAGGCGATGTTTTAGACTTAAGCGACCTTATAACCTGTTCCACTTCTAAGGAAGAAATAGGCTGTAATAAAAGGTTTCGAAATTTGGCATCCATAACCGGAAGAAAAGTCAGGAATTCAGTTGGTAAGGTGGCAGTGGTACCAGGATCCCCACCAAAAGATTCAGAGACAAAGAATTGAACAACAGACATCATTTCCAGATCTGAGGTTACCACAGTACTCTTCGAAGATAGCAATCCTGACATCAGGGTCTTGTCAAAGCGCTGTTTACAGGCTGAAAAAGGGTCAGATGCAGGCTGTGATTTAACTCCATACCTGAACTCCATGTCAAGAGATTTGGCCCGATCATATTGATATAAGGACATTTGTTTCTTTATTTCAGTGATCTGAGATTGAAAGAGATGTTTATCACCAGGAGGGAAGGACATCAGCTTATATAATTGATTGCGATACTGCAAATAAGTAAGATAACGGAATTAGCTTTAGATTTCCTTTAGAAACCAAAAGGAGCAATCTCAGATTTCGATCAGTCCACCACTGAAATAAATTGTCATAAAGACATTGGGTAGAATAACGTGCTGCAAAAAGACCCTTCAAACCAGCTACACAATCACCATCTTCCAAGAGGGATACATTCAAACGCCACCTGGGACCTGCTGAAAATACTTTGGGTGGTATCCCAGCTAAACTTAAATGCCCAGACAGAAGATGATGATCTGAAAATTCAGTCGGTCTCACTAGAGAAAAAAAAGGCTTCAAAAACTGAGAAACAAAAAGAAAATCAATACGGGTAGAAAAAATATTTCTATGGTAGGAAGCACCCCCTGTAGCATGTAAGGCCCGAAACACATCCGTAAGGCCTGCATCTTTAACAATCTGCCGTAAAGCAAGTGAGGCACAATACATTTTTTTTTGAGAATCACCCTTAAATTTAAGGTCAATGTCACAATTAAAGTCACCTCCCCAAATGATGTGCCGTCTGGAATAAAGAAAAGGTTTAATATCCTTAAATAATTTAATCCGGGCTGCCTTGGTTTGTGGAGCACAAATGTTTACTAGGCGGAAATTAAAGTCCCTAAAAAAACAATCTAGGAGCAAAGCACGCCCAGGGCAGACATCCACTAATTTAGAAACCCTAAAAAGGGTAGAGGTAAAAAGAATACCAACACCATCTGCCACATCAGGCCCAAAGGTCCAAAAAGAAGGTCCCCACACCCATCTCTCCTGTGCTTGTGCAATTTCTGCCAGAGAAGACAATCTGGTCTCTTGCAAAAAAATGACATCAACCTGTAAAGTACTAAAAAAAGAAAAGAGTGAAAGCCTTTTCTTAAAATTTTTAATACTACACACATTGAAAGAAGCAATTTTTAGCGTAGCCATGACCGAAAAGATTAGCTGCAGGACCCAGACTTCTGTGAAAAACTCGCCTTCCTTTTTTTCCCCTTCTTCCCCTTCCTTTCTTTAGCAAGTTCAGTAGTTTTACTATCCTCCTCATCTGAAATCAATTCTGAACGATGAGAGGTATCAGATTCCAAGTCAGTTTCCCTCCCTTCACCTTGTAAAGGAGAAAAAAATTTTTCCACCAAAACAGGGGTAACAGAAGAGTGCTTAAGAGAGGCCTTTGTAAATCTCCTAGGTTTAACAGTCTCAAAGGGAGGGGGCATAGAAGAAGATGCCAGTTGTGAATCCGATATATCAGAGGGAACAGAGGGCACAGGAACCTGAGACACAGCCACCATAGCAGAGGGGGCCACCTCAGTGGTAGTAGAGGAAGGCCTATCTGTAGTTACCTGGAGTGAGTCACCATCACCCCCAGCCGAAAGCAAAGGAGCAGCATCATCTCCCCTTTTGGCCTGGGCTTTATGAACCAAGTCATCAGGATCCCAACCCCCTGATTTGTTGTGCGTAG
Organism: Neoceratodus forsteri; assembly: GCA_016271365.2. Classification (NCBI taxonomy): domain Eukaryota; kingdom Metazoa; phylum Chordata; order Ceratodontiformes; family Ceratodontidae; genus Neoceratodus; species Neoceratodus forsteri. Next base: position 645,914,900 of record CM028131.1, read on the forward strand.
CCCACGGGCATTGGTGAAAGGCATGACCCTTCTCTTCGCATAAATTACACTGGAAAATATTGTGACATCTGTCCACCGAATGCCCAAACCCCCCGCACAGAGGGCATTTCAGTAGGTCACAAGAGCTGCTAAGATGAGTTCGAGCAGCACATTTATAACAGGCACGAGGTTGTCCTCCATAGAAGCAAACCCCCTATCCTTACCCAGAAAACTATTGGCAAATGCCTCAACCTCGCCATCCACTTGAGATAGTTTTACCTTAAATTTCCAGCTGCCTGTCCAAATTCCTCTAAATCTAAAATGGCTTCAGGGGACCCAGGACTTCACATCGTTTTGCAACCAGTGATATATATTGAACATTTACCCTTCATTCAAACATAACTGTAACGTATCTAATCAGGGTCAGAAGGGAAGAGCATAGAATGGGACCCAGAGAGGAGAAGATTTTAACGTAGCATATTTATCCCAGAATTTCTCCAAACCACGAGATGTTTTAAAACTAATATCAAAAGAGTCTTCACCGGAAATATGAATCAGAGCGAAAATATCAATAGGGAAAAAATTCATTGAGCCCTGCAGCAAAGTATTTGCTACATAATATCTATCAGGGTGAGATTGCAAGCCTCCCCTATAATGTAGGCGAACTGCATTTCTCCTAGGAGCCTGTTCCAGTTGATTTTTAAACAGTTCGGACATTGGAAGTCTAGGGAGTTGTAAGCCAGTTGGAAGTTCTGAGGGCTGAGAGGCAGTAGCTACATGCAAGTCAGGCATAAGATTTTCAACACCCCCCAACGAACTTGGCCTAGAAAAGGCCAAAGAACGTTCACCTAAAGGCTGCGCAGCACTAACAACATCCCCCACCCCCCCATGGCAGTCCATACCTGAGCTCAGTGATGTAGACACGTGGCATGCATTGGAGAGGCAGTAGAAGTTCGCGGGCAGTCTTTCCAGGCCGGGTCAGGGATCCATTGTCCAGTAGAAGTCCGAGTCCAGCCAGAGTCAGTAAGCACATCCTCAGCCAACCAGTCCATGGCAGAGTAAGAAGATTTCGGCTGTGAAATCCCAAACTGTTGCCTAATCACTTGAGAAGCATTCGGTGTAGCAGGGGAACTCTCAGAGGCCACATCCAGAGCAACCGGTAAAGCCGATGGCAAGTGCACTCCCAATTGAGTCCCCTCAATCATTTCCTGTGGTACGCTCCGGCTAGGCAGTCGATCTGTATCCGGCGACTGCAAAGTTTGATCCTTGGAAGGGTGAACCGAAGGTAGGGCAAAAGAAGTGTCAGCAATCGAAGGACCAAGGTCAGTAGCACCTAAATCAGACTGTGACTCAGTCTGAACATTCTCCAAAGGACGTCTGCAAAGCTCCGTGTCCACAAAAGAAGCCTCCGTAGTAACAGTAACATCTCCCATAGACTCTGACGAGTCTAACCTCACGACCTCCTTCTCCATCGAGAACAGAAAACACACTGAGCAGCCCAACAGGCTGCGAACAGCGTCCTCTGCCGGCGGCAATGCACAGCAGAGATGGGGAATTTTCCTGGTGTCCTGGCCAAATTTCCCTCATTCACTATAAATACCACCAACAGCTTAATCTGGTTCAAAGTCAGTTGGCATTCATCTGTATTCCTTTCCTCCGGGTCGTGCCTGAAAATAGGCAGGATTTGTCTAGTGCACTTACCCGGTCAATAAAAACTAAATAAAATAAATAAATAAAATGTTCAACTGGGACATGTGGAGGGGGAACACTTTAGCTCATCTTCTATAGGTGCAGACTTTTTTGATTTTTTCTTAGCAGCAGCTCTAGTCACTGGTCCAGAGGGGGCATTTTCTGGGGGCTCAGACTCAATCAAGATTTGTCCAATGAGCAGTAAATGATTTCTGTGCATTGTTTTAACATCTTTTGAATTATTCTCAGGCCTTGCTTTGTACACAGGCAGATCATCTAGTTTGCCCACTACAATGTGAGGGAGATGGTGCCATCTGTCAGCAATCTTATGTTTGCCATGCAGTCCCAGATTTCTTAGCAATACCCAATCTCCCTCCTGGAGTTCCTGTGCTTTCACCTTTTTATCATACCTTTCTTTGTTGGCCAGATTTCTTTTGGCAGCCATGGTTTGAGCCAGTTGGTATGCATGATTTAGCTGGGCCTTTAACTTTTGCACATACTGTAAATAGTTGTCAGCTCGAACCCCATCAGGAGAAACTCCAAAACATACATCTACCAGCAGTCGAGCTTCTCTTCCAAACATCAGGCGGTAGGGGGAGAACCCAGTGGCATCACTTTTGGTGCAGTTGTAGGCAGGTACCAGGATGCTAATTTGTTGGCTCCATCTAGGCTTGTCCTTTGGGTGGAGTGTGCCTGGCATATCTAGCAAAGTGCGGTTGAAATGTTCAGGCTGCAGGTCCCCCTTGGGGTGGTAAGGGGTGGTTCTGGACTTTCGCACTCCCCACACAGAAAGCCTCTGTTTGATCAGACGACTCTCAAAGTCTCTCCCTTGATCAGAATGGATTCTTTGTGGAGCCCTATAATGAACAAAAAAGTTTTCTACAAGTACTTTTGCCACAGTGGATGCCTTCTGGTCCTTGGTGGGGAAAGCTGGGGCATATCTCGAAAAATGGTCAGTGACCACCAGCACATTACTGATATTTCTTTGATCTGACTCCAAACTCAGGAAATCAATACAGACCAGCTCCATGGGGGCACTGGTGGTGATGTTAACAAGGGGAGCAGCCCTCTGGGGCAGGGCTTTCCTCTGTCAATAGTGACTACAAGTTTGAATGTGTTGCTCAACATCAGCCCCCATCTTAGGCCAACAGAATCTGGATCTCACCAAGTCAAGTGTTCTATCTATACCAAGGTGCCCCATGTGGTTGTGTAAGGACCTCAGTACTGAGTCTCGAAAGGCAGTGGGCAGCACTAGTTGTTGTTTGTCTATTTGTCCCCCTCTGTTTACTGTTTCTCTGTATAACATTCTATTGATCAGCTTCAACTTAGGACCTTACTTGTATAACAATACAGTTCTCAAATCAGTGGAGCATAATTTGGACACATCTTTCCCTGCGTAGAGGGCTTCTAAAGTGGATTTGATCATGGGATCTTGGGATTGAGCCCGCTGAATACTGTCATTGTCCAGCTGGGGCAGTGCACCAATGTCTATTGCAGAAAAGTGGCAATAAGCAGCAGGTATGCAATTCTCAGAGGGTCCCAAACAATCCACCATACAGTCCACTGTGTCTGTGTACATTTGTTCCTCCCTGTCAAACTTCTGGCAGAGTGCTCGAATATCAGGTTCTGACAGTCTGACCCAGTCATTCCGGGAAACAGGCCTCCGGGAGAGAGCATCAGCATCTATGTGGTTCAGGCCTGCTCTGTATTCAACAGCATAGTCATATGTAGATAACGCAGAAAGCCACCTATGGCCAGTGGCATCCAACTTAGCTGAAATCTGCACATAGGTCAAAGGATTATTGTCAGTTTTTACTAGTATCTTACCCCATACAAATACTTGTGGAACTGGTCAACAATGGCCCACTTCAAAGCTAGGAACTCTAACTTATGTACAGGACAGTTCTTTTCGGATGGGGTCAGGCTTCTACTGGCAAAGACCACTGGTCTCAGGCCATTCTCATGCTCTTGGTAAAATACAGCCCCCAAGTCTTGCAGGCTAGCATCAGTGTGCAAGATAAAGGGCTTCACTGGATCTGCATAGGCAAGGACAGGAGTGTGGGTAAGTTGATATATAATCTCATGAAAAGCAGCTTCACACTCAGGTGTCCATCTGGCTCCAAATACTTCATTAGGATGGAAATACACTTTCTCAGGCTCAAAAGAAACCAACCTCTTATATTTTTTGTTAGTAGGAGGGTAACCTTAAGTAAGATTAAGTAAAGGACGAATCACTCTTGAATAGTCCTTGATGAACTGGTGATAGTAACCACAGAAGCCCAGGAATCTTTGCAGTTCTTTTAGATTGTGGGGCTGTGGCCAGGTGGTCAAGGCCTCAACTTTACTCGGGTCTGTTTCTATTCCCTCGGTGGATACTATGTGTCCCACATACTTTACAGAGGTTTGGAAGAACTGACATTTATCGATGGATAGTTTAAGGCCAAAGTCTTCCAGTCGATCCAACACCTTGAACAATCTGCTCTCATGTTCCTCCAGTGAACTGCCAAACACAATAACATCATCTAGGTATACCAGGCACTCTAATAAGTTCATGTCCCCCACCGCACGCTCCATCAGTCGTTGAAAAGTGGCTGGAGCACCTGAAATCCCTTGAGGCATCCTCATGAATTCATAGAAACCAAGCAGACAGATAAAGGCTGTCTTCATGGTCTTCTGGGGCCATCGATCTGCAGTACCCACTGCGAAGATCCAACACTGAGAACCACTACTACCATTCAGGCAGTCTAAGGCATCCTGAATGCGGGCATTGTGTACTGATCAGAAATAGTCGCCGTTCAAGGTGCGATAATCCACGCACATCCTTACTGTCCCATTCTTTTTCCTCACTACCACGATAGGTGAAGCATATGGGCTTCTGGATTCTTGTATTACACCAGCAGCAAGCATCTCTTGCAGATGCCGTCTCACATCATCTATGTCAGCAGGTGCCAGGCATCGAGACCTCTCATGAAACGGCCTTTCATCATGCAGCCGGATATGGTGCTCAGCTCCTTGCATGCATCCTATGTCCCATTCCTTTAAAGAAAACACCTGGTCTCTCTGGGCAAGCTTCTCACTGATCCTCACTTTCCATTCAGCTGGCAACGGGGAGTCACCAAAATCAAACAAATCAGGCATTACTCTGACATTCTTCCCTGAACTCTTGCTACTGGGTAGCACTGCAGTGTCTGCACAATGCACATTAGCCAGGGTGCAACCTCTATTTACTCAAGTCTCTCTGTCAGACACATTATGAACTTGAACCATTACCCTTCTGGCACAAGCATGGGCTCTAGCAGGCAAAATACTAGGCTTGACCAGTAGTCCCTCCGGCAATTTTCCATTGCCTGGTGCATCCAACATTAATATTTTATTCTTGACATCCTTTCTAATATGGACCTCTCCCTGTAAGGTACACTGGGCATTTGGCGCCAGGATCAGAGACTCAGGATCCCTTTTCCAGACAATTCCAACCGGTTCCTCTGGTTCCACTTTGTCAGCATCTCTCTGGGCATTGTAGGCCTTCCTGATCAAGGCCGGAATTCTTAGAGCTCTACCAGTCTGGGACCCCTGTTTTTCATAACACAACTGTGCCAGCCATCCAAACATATGTGCATTAGTCCCAATTAATAGAGGAACCCCATCATACAGTCCAGTAGGGGGACACACTAAGGCCAGGGTCTCTACTTGCTTGGCCACTCCAGCCACAGAGGTGGGAAAAGACAGCCGAATTCAGATATATCCAGAGTAGGGGTAGGCCTTCTCACTTAACCCCAGATATGCAGCCCCTCCAACGGTTGTAAAGGTACATCAGACAAATGCTTCTGATACCAGTCTTGGAACATAATTGTCACTTGGGAGCCACTGTCTAACACAGCTCTTGTAGACACTCCATTCACCTTTACAGTTGTCTCCATGGAGGGAACCTCTATTCTGGACCAGTCTGGAGAGGCGGTAGCAGGGGCCTGGGCAACTGAACTTGCCACAAAGGGATGTGAGTTAGCATTTTTGGGGCCCTCACTGGGATCATTTCGTGCGCCTCTTAACCACTGATTTGTTCTCCGAAGCTCTCCTTGTAGCCTATATGCAACTTTGTCTGTGTCTTTTGGGGACCGGCATTCTCTCTTCATGTGCCCATCCTTCCCACAATTATAGCAAAACATACTTTCTGGAGTTTGAGCTGGCCGAGGCGTCACACTGGGAGCCAGGGCCGGGGTACTACTAACTGGAAATCTTGGTGCCATCTCTGTCTGCGGCGTGATAAGCATTTGGAGACATCTCATCAAATTCCCCACTTCCATGGTCAAGACATCGAGTTTTGAGTTGTTGTCAGCAGGAGATGCATGGGGGGGTACCCCCAACCCCATAGCAGATGCAGTCGGATGAGGGTCAGGGCCTGTACTTGCAGGAGTGGCCTTCATAAAGAGACTGTTTTTTATTTCCCTGAACTCTCTCAGCAGTTCACTCAATGAGGGCACACCCTCATTGGTCCCCACTTCACAAGGACCTTCCAATGCTGTGATCACTTGGGCTGTGCTCACCCCAGAATTAAAATCCCCCTCCTCATCTTCAACCTCCCGAAGTTCTTTTATTAAGTCACAACAGTCTGGTGGGTTACCCCTTCTGTCTGGAAGCCTTAATTGAAGAAGCTGCCATTTAGAATGCTTTGCATGTTGTAGTAGGTGCTCCAACCTCACACGGTTTAAGTTACTGGCGGCCACCCCACCTTTTCGGTAAGCCTTCTGCAGAGCTCTTTCCAGACGAGTAACATATGCAGAAAAACTTTCCCCTGGCCACTGTTTTGTACCTTGAACTTTCCACATCAAGCTCTCCCCTGACTCAATGCTCCCAAAATTGCCTTCAAGTGCAGATAGGTACTTCTGGGCAGATGCATCAGGATTCGTGGACCTCAAAAATGTAATGGCCTCTAGGGCAGGACCCCTCAGACTTTCTATGATTCTTTTTCATTTCTCAGTCTCCGCACACTGCCATTCAGGTATCAGGGGGGCAACACAATCTATCCAGGTGTCCCAATCATCCTCCCCCTGTGGGGTGGGGAGGGTGCCAGAGAAGATCCTCAACCTTCGGTAAGAGTCGTGACTAATGGCAGGTGCAGAAATAGGAGCCTGCATTGGTTCAGCCACAGAAAGAGGAGCAATAACGGGTCCTGGAGCGGGAGGGGGTGTTGGGGGAGGAACACCCCCAGGTGGCAGAAATAACTTCTTTAAGTCCTCCACAGTTTTCCCTTCCTCCAGCAACAACTTAGCAAATTTCTCAGATAGTGGGAGGGGCTCATTTCCCCCCGGATCTTTAAAGTCCTTAGTTATCACTCTCCAGGCAGTGAGGACTCCCTCTGGGGTAATAGTCTGTGGCACTTTGGAGCTATCTATGGGGTCCTTATACTCTACTAGGGCCATGAAAGTGTGGGTGAGCAGATCAGCATGTCGACCCACCACCACAGGGTTTTGTAAACCTTCCACCTTGGAAAGTACTCCTTGTACAGTGTCCGTATTGATACCCAGGGGGATGTCCAGGATAAGCATAGCATTTTGGGGGTCGATCTCCTCCCCAGTACACCACTCTATCCACCGGTGCACAGCCACTTCTGTCGGGGTACCCATTTATTTTTTTTAACAGTGGTATGTAAATGTGGCCACTAGAGGACACAAAATCCTAGCGGTGCCTCCAAGATGTAACACTTAGGTGGCGCTATCCCAAGGGCTACTACCCCTGCCTGTTTGACTATGGACAGGTTGAGGGGCCAAGGTCCTATGGCGGGTGCCTCCACCCAGAGGTCAGGGTTTGCAGTGGTTAGACTAGCTTGGCCACAGCCCTCTGGGACACTGAGACCCCCTTTTATTCCCTCTAGTGGCTCATACAGTACCCCGGATTTACAGCCCCAATACCCCACATATGCACACTGTTCACTCATATAGATACCACTTACCCTGAAGACTGATTCTGCAGAGCGTCTCTGAGGACCCCCCGAAAAATAAGGTTAAACAACATACACAGCAAAATACAATACTGTTTCCATAAGTACCAACACCACAGACAGTATATAGTATAACAACAACAAATCTGATTTATTTAGGGGGCAGTAATACGGGAGGGGGAAATCAGGTTAATTGGTGGCATTAAATCACAGTACTGCACATTACAGGGGTCTGAAAAGTCACACTCGGTACCCAGGTTGGGGCTAGCCAGGTCTGTTGCCCCGGGTTGGCTGGCAGGTGCAGATGGATGGGGCCCTGTAGAAGAAAATATATGCACAACACCCAATTGTAATCCGGAGCCGGATGGCTCAGTCCATGAAGCAGGGAAACAAGAATTAGATGACACACTTGTGATTGAAAACAGACTGCACGGGAATACTCTGATTTGTACTCACAATACCCAGGCTAAGTACCGGATGGTAGATGTTCTTCTGGATTGCCAGAACAACAGGGCATGGAGACAAGGTCCTTGCGATTGGACCCCACTGCAGTTGATAGCAAACGTAGTTAATCCAAGCTAAGCTGGGATTTGCTTCCAGCTTCAGCACACAGCACGGGGATTGGAAATAGCAATTCCCCACAAGCACTACGCACATTCATATGTAAAAGGAAAGTACTATACCACGCAGGCTGCTCCTCGATCCCGATCGCAATTACTGCAAAATACCCGGGAGCACACACAGCAGCTTCAGTTCCTGACAGACCGAGTGCGATTCAGCAATTTCTCCAGTCTTCTACAGGGTGAGCCTGGTTTCCACACTTCTAGTGCTTCTTTCTCCTCACAACTCAGATTCAGTCCAAACTGGCACTCACAAAGGCTGCAGACCGAAACTCAGAGCCTCACACGCACTTCCAGCGAACTATACACCGCAGAAGCACACAGCTCCTTCTCTCTTCACTGCCACAACTGATCTGATCTATCCAGTCACAGAGCAGGGCATTTCCTTTAGCTCCACAGTATTCTGTTGGCTGATTCAGCTGTCACTCACAATAAGACTCCTTCTGTTGGTAGAAAAAGGTGCCAAGGTCAAAACTACATTTCCCAGAGTCACTGCCCATACAATCCCCTTGTGGCTGGCTCAAAATTAAGAGTCCAAGTTCTGATTCATCCACAGGCTCCATTTTAGGGAACCCTTAACCCAATTGGCCCAGCACAGCAGTTTAGGTCCAAAATGGTGGGGTAACACACAGAGAGTCACAGCTGCAAGAAAGGCAGGTTAGACAAATTGCATTTTACTTAACACTCTAACTGGTTTCAGGCAAACAGTTACATCTTTCATTTAGGCTCCCTCTGCACTCTTAGCAACTGCAGAAACAGAGCGATTTCTCTGCAGCTCAGGTGGGATTCGAGCATTAAATACACAGTCCCCCCATACAAACTAATTAAGTCTGCAAGCAGACAGCTCCTAAAGAGACAGTACGGAGAGGCTCAAATAGTACTCACTTGGAAGCACATTTAAACAGCTCAGACGCCGAACACCGCCCAGACTTGGAGCATTCAGGCAACCTCCTGGAAGACTTTTGGGAACCCCCATTTGCAGGGGGGTTACATATGTATTCATGTTTTAAACCCTTTAGAAATTTATACTGAAAACCTTTAAACTGCCAACAGCCCATTACCACATTTTTAGGATCCTAAAATCCTGTGCCCAAGAACATACATGTCATAGTTCAGGTTATTCCATACAAGGACAACCATGGTTTTAATATATAAGAATCAGGGTTTAACTTAGAAATGACATCTCAACCCCAACTACAGTGGTGCTACCACACCACTATAATATACAGATGGGTACTTTTCCCCATTGGAAAGGAACAAAGTTGCCAGCATATATAGATGTACTGATTAATCAATTATGATATTATCAATCTGTAATACTGATACCAGTTTATCAATTATGACATCATTAAACATTGGCATCACATGATCACATGACTTTGGTGGAAAAGGCAATGGCTAAAAGAGTAGCATTCACAAGGTCACTGGAGATGAAGGGGGGAGGAGGATAGGGAGGTGCATACATGTATAGGGCCTATGGGCAGACTGGATGGGCCTAGCAGTCTTTATCTGCTGACAATTTCTGAGCTTCTATGTGTATCAGGGGAAACAGAGGAAAGTGGGGAGAGCAGTAAGTCGTGTGAAGGCACAAACTGAAGAAAGAACAGCCCAGGTGGTGGTGGTGACAAAAGGGGACAAGATATTGTTTTAGGTAGGTAAGTGAAAGGAGGAAGACCAAGGGTGGAATTGTATGGTTAAAAATGGGAGGGGGTGACTGTGCAGAGGGGGAACCAGGAAAAGGAAGATATCCTGAACAAATGCTTTTGCTCAGCATTCACAGAGGAAGGAGAAGAGAAGAGGTGAGTGTGACAGGAATGTGACCATGTTAATGTAATCTTTTGTTACTGTAATTATTTCATCTTCTTATTTTCACATATGTTCTTTCTGTGATTGGAATAGTATGAGGCGAGCAAAATGGAGTTCAGTTCACATGTCCCAGCAGCTATCTTGGGAAATCTACAAGGGAAACAGCTTGCCAGGTGTAATAGTGTTACTTTTTTAACAGAAGCATGGGGGCCAAACCTATAAAGCTCCAATTAATTCAAAAATGTTTCCTCAATACTGGAAGGGGGTAACCTGTGATATGGGAGACTCAAATTGAGCGATTCAATTTGAGCACCTGGGTCAAGAGCAACTGTGACAGAATAGCAAGGAGGAATAACAGCGACTGGAAAACATGGTGAGGTACTGTATGGTGAGGGAGAGCTAGCGAGAGAAGATCCCCTATAGGGTGGCTGGCTCCCTCTCCCTGGGCTGAGATACAGATACGGCACGCTGATGAGTCCAAAATGAGGACGAAACACGTGTCTGTGTCTGCTGTTCTCAGCATTTGCTGATTGTATTGTGAAGCCTACTGGCACCATGCAATTCTGCTTAAAGCTGAGCCACTCCAAATTAATTCATGGGCATTTCCATATGTTTCCCATGATGCTTTGCATTACTGAAGTATGTGCAATTTGTGTTTTCATTAAAATTTGGCTGTATGGCCAATGTCCTCCGGGATAACCCATACCCCAGTGCATTTGCTCTGGGGTTCTTTTGTAAAAAAGTTGTTCACTGTTGTCCATCCATTATCCTCAATATTCCAGGCGTGGAATTCCATGCATAACAGTATTCCACAATACACTATAAATTGATTAAATGATTAAATACCAGCAGCTGAAGCTGGATTGAATACCAGCATCTGTAGCAGGGCTAACAGGCCGTGGGGGTCAGGCAAATACATAGCTAGCAATGAAGAATATTGTTATAAGCCAAGGGGTCCTGAATGTAGGACCAGGAGAATAATTATGTGAATAGTGGAGGTGTAGATGGTGGGACAAGAAACCCCAAAAGAACAGAGAGCCAAAGAGCGAAGATGAACCCTGAGCTGGGTGGGTGGACTTGAAACACAGCAGTACAGGGGAAAACAACAGGAGACAGGGAAGGCACTGCCAAGCCCAGCAGATTGAGCAGGGGAGGATAATGAGGAAACAGCAGGAAACACCAGGAAAGGTATGAGGATGGCAGAAGCAGAGGGGAGGTACGGACCGTGAAGTAGCAGACAGGAGGGGAAGAAAATGGAGTGAGAGAGGGCGAGGGGAGGGAGGGAAGGAAAGAAAGCCACAGAGCCAGCAACAAGAGAAAGAAGGGAGGGGCCAGCTGCGAACTAGCGGCACAAAAACAGAAGGTGAGGAAGAAGCACAGGGAAACAAGCAGCGAAGAGAGGAAGGGGTGAGGGCGGAACTACGCAAATGTCCAGAACAAGCAGTGGATACAGAGAGCAAAATGAGATTGGAGAAGGAACCGGTGGCCAGAGGTGGCAGCAGAGAGACAGGAAATAGCATGAGAGGCAGGAGAAAACAGGGAGGGAAGGGAGGAAGAGCAGCTCCTCCGGCCACAGCGAGAAAACGTTTGTGGACGTAGCTAGGAGTAGCGGCCTTTTAAGGTCTGATAGGGGGGCGTGGTTAGCTGCTACACCCCATTGAACTACAGGCATAGCCTTCCAATTATTGAAATGTTTCGAGCTAACTCCTGAAGTTTATAGGTGAAAATTCAGGAAGTAAAGAAAGGGCCCAAGAAACAGCTGTATAGAATTGCACATTCAAATGTCTACCTATCTAGACCACTGGGTGGATGGGGCTAAAGCTAGAACTGTGGAACAAATAAAAGACTTATTTGTAATGGAACACTTTCTTAAAGTTGTACCTGAGGACCAGCGGGTGTAGTTGCTGGACTGGGCATGCAGCTCTAAAAAGGAGGCAGCAGAAAATGTGGATCTGTATGTGGCTAGCAACCACATACACTGCGTAGGAGAAATGGGGGTGTGACAGCACATGGTTTCAAGGGGACCCGAGGAGGACAGCCTAAAGTAAACCAGCCGGCACCAAAGCCCAAAACACAACCCACTGGCCCTAAGGATAACAAGGAGCGAGGGGTGAAGAAATGTGGTTCTACAGTATGTCATAATAGCGAATGTGAAACGGTGATCGCTATTATCGCAAGTGTATATTGCCAAAAACAAATTGGCGATATACACTTGCCGGCTATCCGACATCCACAAAACAATAAGTGTTCAGATTCCTAACTCTGGGAGGGTGCATGTTGGGGAAGGGGTACTGTCTGCATGTAAAAAAAAATAAGTCCCACAGCCACAGGCAGTGGCAAAATTCTCACCCTCCTGATCCCCAGCCCTGAATCCAGTACCTGCTGCCTCCCACACCACCACACCAGATATCTGGCTCGGCAGCAGCAGGCACACTACACCCTAATAACCCTTTTCCCTATCCCTCCCCTTCCCCTCACCATCCTCCCTTTCCAGTCGCCCTCCCCTACCCTCGTGGTAGCAGTGAGTCGCTACCCTGATAATATCATCAAGCATGAGTCGCCGTTTTGACTGTCGCCCATATTCGGTCGCTATTAGCACAGGATACCAAGAAATGCAATATTTGCCATGACTGCCCTAAAAATATGAACCAAGGGCAAAGGTCTGGTGAAGAGTTAGGTACGTCTGCCCAACCAGTGTCCGCCTGACATTCAAGTGCCAGAAATTTATTTCCCAAAAACTCTCTTCCTGTTGGATAAATGAAGTAGACAGTAACGTCTGCCCAACAAAATCATCAGACACAGACTGTGAGCACAAACAACTACTGTTAATTTGGGAGATACTGCGAATAATTTGATATAAAGTGGACCAATAACAAGTAGTGCTGCTCACCTGTACCTGTACCACGTCTAGTCTAGTCCTGCACAAAATCCAAATGGCGAGTGACAGCAGTATGGATGTTACATAGATACATAGACAGTGTCGGCAGATAAGGGCCTATGGCCCACCCAGTCTGCCCATTTGAGCTTGTAAGTTCAGTTTATGTTTTCCTAGAAGTCTGTTGCCCCTTACCCCTGACCTCCAGAATTCTTTTATGTCTATCCCATCCATTCTTAAATCCTGTGATTGTTTCAGCCCCCACCACTTCCTCTGGCAGGGTGTTCCACTTGTCCACCACCCGTTCTGTGAAGAAATTCTTCCTCACGTTTCCTCTGAATCGTCCTCCCTCCAACTTCATCCCATGCCCTCTAGTCCTGGAACATCTTTTTCGCTTAAAAATAGTGTATTTCTGCACCCTGTTTACTTACTGCCACTCGTAACCAATGTTTATGCTCATGTTAAGCTTCTGCAGATTTTGCTATGCTATTTGCTACGCAGTTACCTGTGTCAAGGCACAGTACTTTGCTCTAACTGTTTCTAATTATATCTTGCTGATGCCTTAGACCTGCCCTTTACAGTGATTTGTCGAGCACACTATCAATTAAAAATGGGTGGTACTGAGGCACTAATTGTAATTGGCATCTATCAAGGGGTTCTATTAAATCTGTCATCACTGACCTTTACAGTGATTTGTCAGTCCCATACTCTGCTTTGTTGCAGCACTATGGCCAAAGCGGGGGCAGAAGTGGTTATTTGTCAGTTGGTGCCTTCCCAGAGAGGACATGAAAAGGTATCATCTGAGGGCTATCTGTATGTTAAGGAACGTAGTTGTGGGGACTTATATTATTGGTGTTGCCAGAGCCACAAGACATTACAGTGCCTGGGCCATGCACCTACAGTTCTTGTGGGGGGTCAGCATCACTTGAGAAAAACCTGGAAACATAACCACTCCCCCGAAGCAACTGATGCTCCTGTTGCTGTGGCCATGGCCACATTAAAAGCAAGCAAATTGTCACACAATGAAACACTGGCACAACTAATTCAAGCGCAGGTAGCACAGCTGTCTGAGGAGGTCGAGCAACGTCTGCCTAACGAACAAGCACTAGAGCAGATAGTGAAAAGAGCAAGACAGCAACCCCCCCACAGCCACACACTTTAGATGAGATACAGATACCACACAGCCTCAGAACTGTTAATGGTGCCACTTTCCTTTCCAGGGAGTCATCAGTTGGTGAGGACAAAATTTAAATTTTTACAACCAAAACAAACAGAGAAATTTTAACCTATGAAATAAAGTTTGGGATTTTAATTGCACACTACCATATTCCTACAGGACTACATGACTGGCAGAGGTACAGGTAAGGTTTTTTTTAACACTTCGTATTTGTTTTACATCTATGTAAAAGCAGCAGGTCATACTGTGGAGCAGAATGCCTGTCTCAGTGTACTAAAACACATTCAATACTGAAGTTCAATAAATGTTTTTAATGCCTGTAATGTCAGTCACCGGTAATGAGGCTTTTCAGCTGATTAGTCAGTATTGTGTATCATGTTCCATGCGTGAATATTTCCACTAAGCAGTGCTACTGAAATGTATTTGTTTTACATTCTTGCTGTTGTTCACTTACATGTCGGGCAAAGTGCATGCGGGATTCTGGCTGTCAGTCGCAATGCACAGTCGGGACATTAGTGATGAGGAATCATATGTCGGGAAGATCCATGTCAGGCAGCAGTATGGATCCCCTGGTGAAGGGGGTGATGAGACAGTGCTCCACAGCTAGCAGCCTGCTCACAGACTGGAGTACTACCTAACTCCATACATTTACCCAGTCTAAGTTAATGGGACCATAACACAGGGACTGAGGGATACTGGTGCTTCAGTCTCCATGGTGAAGCAGGATCTAATCTAGGCAGAACAGATTCTGCTTGGGCAATTTTTTTATGATTCGGGTAGTCATGGGTCCAGTGGTCCAAGTACCAATGGCTTGGGTCTTCCTGAGCTGGGAAGGTGGCTAGGGGGTACAGGAGGTGGTAGTCATACTTGATCTCCCTGTGGATGTGATCATGCAGAATGATTTTGACAACAGGGAAACTCTGGTGTTTGTTACTGCCCACAGTGAGACAAAAGAGCAAGCTTCTGAGGGCAAGAAGGAGGCAACGCAGCCTATGCTAACCCTTTCCTCACCAGCTGAGGAAGCAGCTAGTATGGTTCAGGAACTAGCTAGGAGTAGCAGCCATAAGCCCCACCTGCAAACTGAGGAGAGCTCAGCCGTGGGCAGATTTCCTTCAGAAGGGAAGCTGGGGAGGGTCAGATGGGAGGAGCTGGGCAGTGCTCAATTGTCTGATCCCTCCCTACAGAAACTGTGAGAGTTGACAGTGCTGATGACTCTCAGAGGAGTAAAAAGCTAGTTTACTGGGAGAATGAGCTGCTGTACAGGGACTGTATACCACGTTGGGGGGGGGCTAGAGAGAGAGGTACTCTGGCAGCTGGTAGTCCCTCGGGCTTACAGCAAGCAACTTTTGACCCTGGCCAACGGCATCCCTTTTTCAGGCCACATGGGTATTAGCTACACAGAAAGGTGACATGCTAACTATTCTTTTGGCCTAGTACAGTATGTACACTGATGTGGCCAGTTACTGTTGGATTTGTCCACAATGCCAGAGGGTGGGAAAGGTAGGGGACAAGGCTAAGGCAGCTTTGATACCCCCGCCTATTATTGATGAACCCTTTAAGAGGTAGCCATGGACACAGTGAGGCCCCTGAGCATCCAGAGTAGCATAGGCAAAAGGTACATACTGTTTGTTGTGGACTACACAACAAAGTACCCTGAGGCGGTGGCTACAGTATGTCCTCTGCTGAGGCAGAGAAAGGGGCTGATGAACTCCTGGGAATCTTTAGTCGAGTGGGATTTCCCCATTAAATTTTGTCAGACCAGGAGATGAATTTCATGTCATCACTCATGACCAGTCTGTGGGAAAAGTGTAAGGTGAAACAGCTGCATGCCTCACCCTATCACCCAAAAAGCAATGGCCTGGTCGAGCGGTTCAATGGGTCCCTAAACCTTATGCTCAGGACATTTGCTGACCAGCACAAGAGGGAGTGGGACAAGTATTTGCCCCATGTCATGTCTGCTTACAGTGAAGTCCCACAGGAGTTTACAGGGTTCTCACCCTTTGAGTTTATGTCTGGTCACAGGTTGAGGGGGCCCTCTAGACTCAGTTTGGATGAACTGGAGGATGACCTTGCCTACCAAGGGGAATCTGTTGTACAGTAGTGTCGCTGAGGCAGACCCCACTTAAGGAGCTCATCAGACTCACCCAAGAACACTCAGCTAATGCACAACAGTGGCAGAAATCCTGGTACGACCATGGTGCCAGAGCCAGGGAGTATAAAGTCAGACAGCGAGTGATGGTACTCATCCCAATCCAACAAAATAAATTGCAGGCAGCATGGAAGGGCCCACTCTCCATAGTCAGGTAGGTAAGTGAGGTCAGTTGTGTGGTAGAAGTACCTGACAGGAGGTGTAGGCAGAGAGTGTATCATGTTAACATGACAAAGCCCTACTATGATAGGGAGGAAATGGTCCTCGCTGTGTGCAGTGCCCCAGAAGAGGAAAACAAGGCTGATCCACTGGTGGACCTCCTCAGGGAGGTGCAGGAGGAATCCTCAATGGATAACCACACCCTCTCAGTGCAGCAGACACCAGCCCAAGCAGAGGAGATGAGGGGGGTTCTGCCAGCATTTGAGGAAGTGTTCACAGGGAAAATGGGGTACACCGTGATGGCTGAACACCACGTGGACACTGGGACTCATGTGCAGCTGAGACAGTCCCCCTACAGTGTACTGGACAGGATTAAGCAGACCATGCAGGAAAAGCCCAGAGAGATGCTGGCTCTCAGGGTAATCCAGGAGTCCAGTAGCCCTTGGGCATTGCCAGTGGTCCTGATCCCCAAGAAGGATGGAACCACAAGGTTCTGCATTGACTACCGGAGGCTCAACAGCTGCATGGAGTCAGACGCCCACCCCATGTCCAGAATGGATGAGATCTTAGAATGACTGGGGAGAGCTCAGTACCTGACCACTGCAAACTTGACAAAGGGCCTCTGGCAGGAACCTCTAACCCTTGCAGCCAGGGTGAGATCAGCCCTCATCACTCCATTTGGCTTTTTCAAGTTCCAAGTACTGCCATTTGGAATAAATAATGCACCCACAACCTTACAGTGGCTTGTGAAGGCTCAACAGCTGCATGGAATCAGATGCCTACCCCATGCCCAGAACTGATGAGACTTTAGAACAGCTGGGGGGGAGCCCAGTACCTGACCACTATAGACTTGACAAAGGGCTACTGGCAGGTACCTCTAATCACTGCAGCCAGTGAGGGGTAGGTCTTCATCACTCCATTTGGCTTATTCAAGTTCCGAGTAATGCCATTTTGGATGAAGAATGCACCCGCAACCTTCCAATGGCTTGTGGATCACATTCTGTCTGGGGTAGAGGACATTGCAGTCATGTACATAGATGATATAGCCATTTACAGCCAGACATGGGAGGATCACCTCAGGAACATGAGGGAGGTGTTCTGCTGACTGAAGGCTGCAGGACTGACAGTTATTGTGGAAAAATGCCAGATACTGTAGGTATGGCAGAGGTATCCTACCTTGGGCACCAGCTGGGCAGTGTATACATTCACACAGTCTGCAAAGGTTGATGCCATCCAGGACTGTCCCACCCCTACCATGAAGAGATAGGCAAGGGCATTCCTGGGACAGCCAGGTACTACAGGAGGTTTCTCACTGTAGTGATGTAGCCAAGCCCCTGACAGACCTTATGAAAAGGAAATTGCCAAAGAAAGTTCTCTGGATGGAGGACTGTGAATCCGCTTTCTGGAAGCTGAGGAAGGCATCTATGTGGGTCACCCATGCTCACTAGCTCCAGTAATACCCTAAAGTTCATTGTGCACATGGATGTCTCAGACCATGGGCTGGGGGTTGTTCTTAGCCAGGTTACATGGAAGGGAAAGGAGCACTCCATAGTGTATCTGAGCCAGAAGCTGCTGCCCAGGGAGGAGGCATATGCCACAATTTCTTTCTTTCTTTCTTTTCTTTTCTTTTCTTTTCACTTTGGTAACCAGGTAAGTACACTGGTACCAAGTGCCTTTTTCAGTTATGACCTGGATGCAATTGCACTGACATTTGAGGACATACATAAAAATGTTGGGGTGCTTGTTGCAGAAAATTAAACATACACACATCGATTGAAAATTACATACTTGATTACATACTTGCAGCACATAGAATGCACAGCTGATTAGTGCAGATACTACATTGAGTGCAGATGCATAGGGGTATGTGCAAGGGGTATTTATACAAAGCAGTCACAGACACTGAGTGATAGATAATATTCTTTCAGATTACTTGAGAAAGCAGAGACAGTCGGTGATTCTCTAATTGGGGGGGATTGTGTTCCCTAATGAGGCAGCATGGTAGCTGAAGGAAAGTTGTCCAGTGTTTGTTTGAAAAAAGGGAACTTTTAGGTTATTTTTCGAGGTGGAACGAGAGGAGGGCGAGTTGACAAACTCGAGTTGTTCAGCTAAATAGGCAGAGGAGTTTTTAAACATACTTCTTTTAATAAATCTGGTGAGTGTAGGTTGGATTTGAGCTCTGGTGAGAGCAAGTTTAGAGTGTTCAGAGAAAGGCCACGATGTGTCTTGCTATCGCTGCCTGTTGAAAATCTGGCAGTCTTGTGATAGAGAGTGTGCTGCTTCTGTAGCATAGTTTTGCTAACAGCATCGATGACCAGGGAGCCATAGTCCAGCATAGTGAGCAGATTTGCCTGTGCTATTCTATGCCTGGATTCAGGCATTAGGTAGTTGCAGATTCTGTACAGAGAGCCAAGCCTTTGGTAAAGCAGGTTGGTAGGTGTTCTGAATGTGAGTATCGAGGGCAAGGGTAGAGTCTAAGTGTACTCCTAGATACTTAAAGCAGCTGACATTTTCCAGGCAGTTCCCATTATTTGCGTTGATGCAGAACATGGGGGCTGCAATTTTCAGATTGTAGTTAGAACCAAACACTGATTGGGTTTTCAGTAGGTTCAGGACCATTTTTTCTAGCACGAACCATTCCTGCAAGTTTGTGAAGCTGTTTCCCAGTACATGGTTGATTTTGTTAATGTCTTTGCTATGCGTGCATGGAACTACGTCATCTGCATAGAGAAAAGTATGTACGGGTTTGCATATTGTTGGCAAATTGTTGATGAAGATTGAAAACAGAAGAGGCCCCAGTATGGAGCCCTGAGGGACCCCACTGTGAATTACATTGGTACTTGAGACGGCGTTACCAATTTTCACCCTTTGTTTTCTATGGTTCAGATAATCATGGAACCAGGCCCGAGCATGGTATCTGAAGCCAGATTCGAGTAATTTGCTAGTTAATACGTCATGGTCGACCAAATCAAAAGCCTTTGTCAGATCCACGAACACAGCTCCTGTCAATGATCCCTTATCTGCTGCGCGTTAGATCGTGTCTGAATTCGACCAGGGCTGTGTCAGTGCTGTGACACTTCCTGAACCCATGTTGTTCCTTGCAGATTAGATTGTGTTGTTCAAGATATTCGGTCAGTCACGTGTGCACTATTTTCCCTTGCAGTTTGGCTAGAGCTAACAAAATAGAAAAGGGCAGTAGTTTTTCAGTAGTGCCTTCTTCCCTTTCTTGTGTAGCGGGACAACTATAGCTGTGTTCCAGAGATCGGGTATGGTGTGAGTCATGAAAGATAGGTTGAAGATTTTGGCTGTGGGTGGGGCTATCTGAGAAGCAGCAGGTTTGAGGAACTTTGGGAGCAAACCGTCTGATCCGGCTGATTTGTCCATTTTTAGGGAGGCAATTAATTTAACAAATTCCAAACATGTGACCCTTTTGAGATGGAACTTGGGCCACTTCAGGTTCTCTGTTTCCTTAGTAGATTTAGGTTCGGGGTGTCCAGGGGGTCTGTATTTATTCAGATTGCAGAAGAAATCATTGAAAATGTGTGCTATTTTAGGAGGTTCAGCACAGATGTCTCTGTCCAGGTTGATTGAGATAGATGAGGATTGTGTTTTGGTGTTCAGCAAAAAGTTTATGATCTGCCAAAATATTTTAGGATCACCAAAGTTTGCAGTTTGATGGTTTTTACATACTGACTTTTTGCCTGGTGCATTGCCTGTTTCTCGCCCCCCCCCCCAACAAAGATACCTAGACAACTGACAAGTATCATCTCAGGATGGTGTGGGCTCTTCAAATGCTCCAGCCTTATTTGTATGGGCAGGAGTTCAATGTGGTCAAGGATCATATCCCCTGACTTGGCTCCATAGGACTAGTGGGCAAAATACAAAATTACTATGCTGGAGTTTGGTATTACAGTCATATAACATGACCATCCAGCACCACAATGGTTCATAAAATGCCAGTGTGGATGGGTTGTCTAGGCAGGGCTAAGTGCATGTCATGATACTTTAGGCACTTTCCAGTTTCTACATGAATGGCAATGTATCTTGGGGACCAAAGAGAGACATGCCTTCATTTTCTGGGGTGGGGAGATGTGACAGGAATGTGACCATGTTAATGTAATCTTCTTTTGTTACTGTTATTTTTTTCCTTTCTACTTATTTTCATAAAAGTTCTTTCTGTGACTGGAATAATATAGGGTGAACAAAATGGAGTTCAGGTCACATGTCTCAGCAGCTAGCTTGGGAAACCTACAAGGGAAGCAGCCTGCCAGGTGTAATAATGTTACTTTTCCCACAGAGGCAACCAAGCAGCTAGGGAGTAAAGAAGCATTACATAAAACCTGTGAGTGAGCTTTACAAGTACTGGGTTCCTTCAGTTAGACAATAATGGGATTTACTCACCTGGCAAAGGTGATTATTTTTTATTTATTTAGTTTTTGTTGACTGGGTAAGTGCACTAGGCAGATTCTGCCTATTTTCAGGCACGACCCGGGGCAGGGGGATACAGATGAATGCCAACTGACCTTGAACCAGATTAAGCTGTTGGTGGTATTTTTGGTGAATGAGGGAAATTTGGCCAGGACACTGGGGAAACTTTCCCTACTCTTTTTGAGAAGTGCCATGGGATCTTTAACATCCACCTGAACTACCACCAGAATGGGCAGATGGGACCTAGGTTTAACGTCTCATCCAAAAGATGGCACCTCAGGAGTGCAGCACCCCCGACATGCTGCACTACAGTGTCAGTATTGGGATATTAACCCAAGTGCCTGATGTGGGGACAGAACCCACAGCCTTCTGATCTCCCGGCCTCAGAGACGAGTGTGCTACCTGCTGAGCCACTGACACTGATCTTTATCTTTATAGTACTCCGAAGTCAACACCAGTGGGTATTCCTCATCCATCCTATAGGTTGATGCATGATCCAATCAAATTAAAGGTGGGTGAGGACATCCCTCTACCCTCATCAGAATATCTCCAGTGTGAGTCTTCCATAGCTATATAATGAGAGGGAAAGGAAGAAAAAATACAAGCCAGAAACACGCCCAGCCCAAGGCAGGCCCATTGAGGAGATGAGCTTCCTATTGCGCTGGACCCTGAGATTATTGCCTGGGAGCCATTACTTATGCAAGCAATAACACATGACGAGGTGTGGGTTATCTCCTGAAAAGAGCATGCCCAGGTGCGTTGTTAGGCACGAGGTGCTTGCACCGAGTGCCTTATGCACCTCGGCGTGCTCTTATCAGGAGATAGCCCACACCTCGGAGTGTGTTATTGTGCTTATAAAATGGGCTGCTCTGGTAAATAAGTTAATTAAAAAATGCATGTAAGGAGTAAATAAAAAGAGTAAAAAATTTGATTATATATTACAAAAAAAGAAAGTAGTTCCACTCACTGTGTTTGGTATGGAGCTGTTTAATTAAAACTCACTACAGAACACTGGTGTCTGTAATGTATCTGTAGTCCTTAGCAACCCATTCATAAAAAATAAAAAAAACTATGAATACCATTTTTTCCCCCTCAAATATTTCACAGTTTGCCCCATCCCTGCCCCATTTCAGTTAAGCACAAGAGTCTCCAAAATTATCTGATCATATAGTAGCTGTGGCAAGTAGTGGGATTTTTTTTGTTCCAATCTCCAAAAGACAGAAAACATTTTTTGTGTCACCTTACTTTTTTTACTGCTTCCTTTGTGCTGTTATAGTAACGTTTTTCAAGGACTGGCTGGTGGGTAGCTGATAGCAAGCGTGTCCCTCAGCAGCCGCCGTAGGTTGCGGTTTCCTGGTTCACGGTTCGCGTAAGCATAAGGAAGATACAGAAAGTCTTTTTTTTTTTTTTAATATTTTTTCCTTTTCAGTTACAGTAATGCATTGATTTTTACACGAGAACTTATGGGCTGTTGCAGGTGTCACAGGAGGAAGATGAGTTTTGGGGGGGGAAGCAAGTTCAAATTAGTATGTTCTCTATAACTTTTTGAGCAGTGGGACTGAGAGCTGTGATGCCGAGAAGCAGCGAGTATATCATTTTCTGCGTTAAGATATCATGGACAGTCACTGGTATCTGTGGGTTCTACGTTGGTTCCATCGTGTGTCTCAGTGCAGCTGGTGTGTTTCTGTCCAGCCAGGATCATAGTTCAGTGCTGAGGAGCTGTACTGGCCAGGAAGAGAGTGGTGGCATGGATGGATTTTGTGACGTGGTGGGGTTTGGGTGGCGCAATTAGAGCCAGTTGGCATGATGCATCCTGATAAGGACATGGCTGAAAGCTGCTTTCAGCCAATCAGGATGCTTGATTTCTTTAGCCCATTTTATAAATTATATTATGGGATGGAACACTTAGTCAGATATTGCTTTTCACCCATCACTTTTATTGTAGTAATTTCCTCATCTACAGAAAAGATATACAGTTGACACAGACTGTTACATTCTGTTTCATCATA
Source organism: Neoceratodus forsteri (assembly GCA_016271365.2). Classification (NCBI taxonomy): domain Eukaryota; kingdom Metazoa; phylum Chordata; order Ceratodontiformes; family Ceratodontidae; genus Neoceratodus; species Neoceratodus forsteri. The sequence goes on from CM028131.1 coordinate 645,937,726, forward strand.
TCTTCACATAAAATCATTACTGATGCTGGTCTTAGTTTCACCTGTCCCAGTATAACATATGGGGGTAGCTCTTTCTGCTAATCCAACCCGAGGGTAATCTGCCATCCCGGGTGGGCCTGCAGAGCACTATAAAGGGTACTCAGATAATCACCTTTACCAGGTGAGTAAATCCCATTATAATTACTGGTGACCCTATTTATCAACCTGAAAACAGGTATTATCAAATGCCATAATAACTAAAAAATGGGTTATCATGGCATTTAGCTTTAAAAATCTTTTCCGTTCCCTGGTGTTTCTTGTCACTCAATGCTAGCGCGCCACCTTATTGGCTGTTACTTGGGCTGTGGGTTGGACACACAACATGAGCAACATGGCGGCTCTATTTTTCCGGTACCAGAACACCCGTACTGACTATCTGGCAACAAATCAACACAAATGTAAAGTATTTTTTTTAAACTATTGAATTAGTTAACCCTGCCTACAGTGCAATGAAATAAATATCTGACTGATCCTGCAGTACTTGTGCTGGGGACTCACGCTCTGGTTCGGGCTTTAGCAACGGCAACTGACCGTGACTAACTGCTCTTGTGGTGCTGAAGTAAAAAGCACCAGTAATTATAAAAAATTAAATCTAGGCAGGTGTGTGTTCATGATATTTCTTTTACACGCCCTCGGTTAGTGTTGAGCTCATAAACCTCTCGAGCTTCGCTCTCGAGGTTAATGGCTCATCACTTACCTCGGGTGTGTAAAAAAAATATCATAACACACACCCGCCAAGCCATTATTCTCTATATATTTCGTACCTTTATAGTACTTCGCAGTCAACACCAGTGGGACCTTAGTAGCAGTGTACCATTAGAGTGGATACTCTCGGGTGGGAAAGGAGAAGGCAGATTAGTTCAGGTCTAACCCTGTAGATCCCCTGCCTCCAATACTGACTTGGCAAATGTGGTCCTCTCGGCAGATGATATGTCTAACCTGTAACACTTAGTGAAGGTGTGTATTGATGACCAGGTAGCTGCTGAACAAATGTCTTGTGTAGACACGTTTCCTCTTTCTGCCCAGGGTGTTGCTACTGCCCCGGTAGAATGTGCTTTGAGGCCTTCTGGTGGCATCTGCCCCACTGCCCTATAGGCCTCGTAAATGGTCTGCTTGATTCATCTGGCTATGGTGTCTTTGGAGGCTGCCTGCCCTACTCTGTGTGCTTTGGTTAGGATGAATAACCTGTCTGACTTCTGAATATCCCTAGTGATACTGAGATACTTTTCTAACTGGTGGCCCACATCTAGAGGGTGGTGGGTCGATGTGTCTTGTTGGTTATTTGGAGTTATGTATGGCAATAGGACGTCCTGGTCCTTGTGGTACTTTGATGCCACTTTGGGCAGGAAGGATGGTACTGTTTTCAGAATGACCCTAACGCTATGAAAGGTGATAAAAGTTTTCCTGCATGAGAGGGCCTGAATCTCTCCCATTCTCCTGGCTGAACAAATTGCCGCAAGGAAGGCTGTCTAAATGGTGTGTAAAGAATCTTGCTGTAGGGTGGGTAACTGTAGTGCATCTAGCACTGTATTAAGTTGCCATGGTGGGCATCTCTGCCTCACCCTTGGTGCTGTTAATGCAACTGCCTTAAGCAGTCAGATGGTGTCGGGGTATGAACCAATGTGACCTATTCCTGGCAATGGACCCCTAATGGAGGAAACAGCTGATGCCTGCACTCTGAGTGAGGCTGGACTTAGACCCTTGTTCGCCCCTTCATTCAGGAAGTCCAAAACCTGTGGTAACCCCACCACTGAGGGTGAGGCACCCATTTCTCTGCACCATTTGTGGAATATTTGCCATTGTCTGAGGTAAGTCTTATTTGTAGACTGTCTCCTGGATTGTAGCAGACGATTCACTACCCTGGTATGGTAGCCCTGGTTTAACAGTCTGTCCCTTTCAAAAGCCATGCCGTCAGATTCAGACTGGCTGGATTTGGATGGAGAACTAGTCCCTGTGACAGTAGGCTGGGTCAAGTTGGAAGAATCATCAGAGGGCTCACTGACATCACTTGGATGAGTGAGTACCATGGGCATCTCAGCCAGTTAGGGGCCACCAGGACCACTGACGCTCCCATGCGTCTAATCTTGTGGAGCACTTTGGGTATTATTGGGAGTGGTGGAAATAGGTAGACTCGTGTGAAGTTCCAAGGGGCTGACAGCGTATCGATCTTCTGAGCCTGGGGGTCTGAGAGCCTGGAGTGGTAGTTGGGCAGTTGCGTGTTTGTCTGTGACGCCATTAGATCGACTTGCAAGGGCCCCCATCTGGACAGTAGTCTCTGGAAAATGAACCTGTGGAGTCTCCATTCTGACTAGCTGACGGTGACCCTGCTTAGCCAGTCCGCCTCTGTGTTGGCCTCTCCTGCTAGATATTTTGCCATTAGTGACAGTAGGTTCTGTTCTGCCCAGCAGAATAGTTGTAGTGACTCCTTTATTATTGCCTTTCTCCTTGTACCACCTTGTTTGTTTATGTATGCTACTGTCACTTGGTTGTCGCACTGGACTAGGACTGGTCTGTTGGTGAGGAGGGGTGCGAAGAAGAGTAGTGCCAGGCAAACAGCTCTCATTTCTAATATACTGATGGGTAGTGAGGACTCCTTCTGAGTCCCCAGGCCTTGGGTCACATGATTGTTGTATGCCCCCCCCAACCTGATAGACTGGCATCTGTGGTGATTACTTCTGCTGTTACTTGTGTCAGTGTTGTGCCCTGCAGTAAGTGTGGTTTCAGAGTCCACCATTGTAGTCCAGCTAACACCTGGGGTGGGGAGTGACTCAGAATTTGAAGTTTTGGGTCATCTGATCCCATGAGTCTATTAGAAACCTTTGGAGTATTCACATGTGTACTCTGGAACATGGAACCATGTCGATTAGTGCTGCCGTGACACCCAGTACCTGGAGGTAGTCCCATACAGCCCTGTTTGGTCTGCTGATTAGGCCCGACACCAGTGTTCGGATGTTCTGTACTTTGTCAAATGTTGGGGTTACTCTGTTGTTTTTTGCATGTATTACTGTACCCAAGTGGGTAATGGACTGGGCAGGAATCAGCTGGTTTTTGGTCTTGTTGATTATCCAACCATGATGTTGCAAGCAGCTGATTGCAAAGTTGTGTGCTTCGTAGGGCCTTCTCCACTGTTCTTGCCCTTATCAGCCAGTCATCCAGGTATGGTATTACATGGACTCCTTGTTTCCTGAGATGTGCTGCGAGAACTACCAGGGTCTTGGTGAAGACCCTGGGGGCAGATGCCAGGCCAAATGGTAGGCACGTGTAATGAAAATGTTGCCCTTGGATTTTGAATCTGAGGTAATAGTGGTGTGAGGGCCAGATGGGGATGCGGAGGTAGGCGTCCTTGAGATCTATTGAGGTCAAATAGTCTCCTGGTTGAATGGATGTCAGTGTGGACCGGAGGGTCTCCATTTTGAATTTTTTATAAGTCACTGTCTGGTTTAGATACTTGAGGTCTAGTACGGGGCGCATCCCGCCTGTCTTATTTGGGACAACAAAGAACAAGGAGTAGACCCTTGTGTCCTATTCTTCTGTGGGGACTTGTGTGATAGCCCCATTGGTGAGTAACTCCTGTATTGCAGTCTTTATTGCTTGAACCTTGAGCGGGTCCCTTGGCGTCGGTGATAAAAATGGTCTGTGTCTTATCGTCTTGCTGGTGAACTCGATTGCATAGCCCTTGGTAACCACCTCCAGCACCCATTCGTCTGACGTTGTCTGGGCCCATTGTTGTGCAAACCACCTCTGCCTCCCTGCCAGTGGTAGGTTTGCGTGGGCCCGCGCGCCTTCAATTCTTGTTACCCAGGAGACTGAAATTTGGTTTTCAACCTCCATTGGAGTACTGATCCCCTGTATTGCCTCTTGTCCTGTTATTGTATGCCTTGTGTTGGAAGTGGGGTCTTTGGGGCCACTGCTTTGTAGTCTGGGAATTATATGACTGCGGTTTGTGTTTGAAAAACTTGCTTTTGGGATGAAAAGTTCTGTCTGTGGGGAGGTAGATGTCCTTGTCTCCCCGTGCCTGTTCTCCCCCCCCTTGTTTGAGGTATGGGGTTAGACCTTCCCTGAAAAGGGTATCCACTTTGAAGGGTAGTTTAAGAAGAGCAGTTTTGGACTCACTGTCTGCCTGCCATAGTTTTAGCCACAGGGCTCTTCTGGCTGTATTGGCCAGCACTGTGGTTCGAGCTCCGAATCTGAAAATGTTGGATGATGCGTCCATGATATATTTCACTGCCTGATGGCACATTCCTCTGCGTCCACTTGGGGGGAGTCTTTAGTGATGTTTTCGGTGAGTATGTCTAGCCATCTATGGAGAACCCTGCAGGTGAACCGCACGGCGGCGTCCGCCGAGCGTGCCATGCCAGCCTCTTTGTGAATTTTCTACAGGTGTCCCTCCATCTTCTTATCCATCGGGTCTTTAAGTGCTGCCGTACTTTCAATTGAGACGGTAGTGCATTTGCACAGCTCGAGACCGGTTGGTCCACCTTAGGAGGTTTACTCCAGTGGTTGCTTTTTTCCTGGCTAATGGGGTACCACCTGTTTACCATGCTCTTTTCAGGCATTCTGGTCAGGTCTAATGCCTCGTACTCCTTGGCAAGAAGTGTGTCGAGGGTCTTACAGGAGGGGAAGTGGACTTTTTCCTCTGGCTCGCCAATAGAGTGTAGGGGATCCTCTGACGTGGAGGGCTGTGCAGGCTGCTGTAATATTTTGAGTGCCACCCATATCATTGTGATCAGCTCATCCATGTTTTCCCCATGGCACATTTGGGTTGACTTGTCCGAAGTGCCCTCGTCGGGGGCGGTCATGTTGTCGGACATGGTGCCGTCCATATCCAGCCTGGGGCATTTCTTTGTGGGTTCCTGATTGGTGGCTTTCTGTGGTGCTGTGGTAATGTGGTCACCTGCTTTCATGCATTCCAGTAATTGGAACAGCAACTGAGCCTGGTTGGCATCCAATGCAATTGAGGTGGTCGGAGGGGGGTTGGATTCCACGATGGAGTCCTCATCTTCCATTTGTGCTGCACCCCTCTGCGCACTTAGGATACAGACCACACAAGTTTGGTCGTCCTCTTGTATTGGCGAGAAGGACACTCCACACTCCCTGCATTTCCTCATGATGTGGGATGATCTGAAGGAATCAAGAGAGAACTGTATTTTTGAAGGGTCCTCCTAATGCAGCAGGCCACATAATTAATTTTCAGCTGCCTTTTATAATGTTGCTGTTGTTCTCGATGGGAAATAGGCTGGCACAAGGGAAAATGCTGAGTGGTAGACCCAGGCAAGATGGCGGTCGTGAGGTCTCACGAGAGCTCACATAGTTTGGAATAGCTGTATATGGGAAGATAGCCACCGAAGTCCCGCGAGATTATTGGCGAGATCTGCGAGACTGAAAGGAGCGCTGAGCATCATGGGGCTTGTCTGCCCAAGTTACAGAGTGAGCAAACGTGGGTTGTCCGAATGCTGTCTCAGGGAATGGAGAATTGTTTTATGACCCCCGAGAACAAAAGGATTGTAAACTGGTTGCTGGAGAATGGAGGGCCTGAGGACAACACCCAGCCTGTCAAGAAGGGGAATCTAGTGGCACTGCACCTCCTCAGGTACATGGAGGCAGGGGCTGATGTTTTGGTAGGTTGTTGCCCACTTGTCTGATCAGGGCTCTGCAAGCTCATTGCACTCTGAGTGGGAAGAGAGGTGGGAGCATTTCTGTTGAGCCCTGAGAGTGAAAACGGCTAGACGTTTTGGAGGCTGCTGTTGGAGGAGCCTCGAGGATTCACTAGTCAGGCGAGAAGGGTCAGGTGTAGAACCTGAGGGTTGCACTGTGCTATTGCCTTCAGCAGGGATCGCTACCGGAGGAGATCCCTGCCCAGAGAGTCTGCCATGAGATAATTACTGCTGCAGTGCAGTTAGGCAGGTCTTCTGCTACTTGGGGGGGGCTAGCATTCGCATAGTTAGCTGGATTGGTGTTCCAGCTAGACAGGGGTTACCAAAGGAGGGACCCTAGCCAAGGTCAGATTGGCAAGGGTATGCAGTTGTTGTGTGTTCTGGACCTGCTACAGGAGGGGGTCCTGATCCCCAGGCAATATTATTATTAATTTTTTAGCCCTGCTCTCTACTGCTTACAGTTGTAAATACCCGACGAATGAAACAGACCCTTTATAGAGAGAACTTCAGCAGTTAGTAGTATGCTGATCTTGCTATCTCCCAGGCTGCTTGTTAGATGTATTAAAAGTAAAGAAAAAATGCTTTTACAGTACCTGTACAGTTGTTGGAGTTGAATAAGACTGTTGGGAACAGTGAGGACGTGACCAACCTATCTTGATACACAAAGTGAACTGGAGATATTCTGATGAGGGTAGAGGGATGTCCTTGCTCACCTTTAATTTGATTGGATCATGCATCAACCTATAGGATGGATGAGGAATACCCACTGGTGTTGACTGCGGAGTACTATAAAGGGTACGAAATATAATAGGACAAGAGGATGTAATAAAATTTCAGGGATAGGTTTCAGTGGTGTGATCATGCAGCGAGGATGTTGCTAGGGGAAAGGGTAATTCAGCTTGTCAGCTGTAATCTCACACACACACACACACACACACACACACACACATATGCACCTATACACTCCCATGGGTGTGGAATACTGTGGAGGGCTGTCCCTCTGGCATGGGGTCATAATGCCGCAGACAAAACTGCGCAAGTCGAAATAATGTCAGTGAAAACATTGACAATACAAGGACTGCGCACACTCCATTGAGTACAGTGGGACTTTTTCCTTTTTGCGGGGGCGGGGGCTCTGTCACCACACCCCCAACGTGGGGGGCTTCAACCCCACACACCCCGGAATTAATGTAACTAACTCCAAGGAGGTGTGGACTTTGGGGATAGGGCAAAACACTGCAGGCAAAAAAACTCCTTTTAAAAAAATAAATAAATAAAGCTGCAATAGTACGAGACCTGGGGTGAATCAAACCATGGACCCAGGTCCCCTATGCTACCAGGTGCTGGTGCTCGTGCTCTAGCCACTCCACCACGGGAGCAGCTCGACCCGGCACCACACTAGCAGTCTCCTTGACACTTCACCATTTCACCATACAGCGACAGGGGTAGCAGTTATTCTCGATCGCTGTAAAACCCCCGTCACTGTACTGCCTTTAGCACTTTCTGCAGTGTGGTAATCCATGCACTATTTTGATAGTGATATACTGACCTGGTACCATCACTCAAGAGAGATGTCCCATCCTACTGCCCTAAGTCCATAAGTACAAAAGTTTAACCACAACTCTGACGTCCTGCAACTTTTGAAGAGGACCTGAGATTCTGTCTCTTGGCAAGTGTCTGCCAGTAAGAAGGAGAGCCCTGCTTCCACAGCTAGTTTACCTGCTTAGTGAATGTTTCTTTCAGGTTAGCCAGTAGGTAAATATTAGGGGTGTGCGAGTAACCAATATTAAATCCCGAATACCATGAATAATGCGTTATTCGGTATTCAGAAGCCGAATAGCGGCACTATTCAGCTGATATTCGGGTCGACGTTCCCGCGGGATTCTAAGATCTCACAGGACTTGTTGGCCAATCACTAAGCATTTGCAAAGCCAGATCTTGTAACTGCCAAATTGCTGCAGAGAAAAACATAGTGGGGAGCATAGTGGAGAGAGCTCTGAGAGTAGGAAAGATAAGTAGTAGAAAAAAAATAATATTTTTACATCACAAAACCTTTGTTTTTTGTTTTGAACTGTGCTTCTTCGTGCCTAGTACTAGTGAAGAGAGATTTTTTTCCAAGAGAAATCATCTGATCTAGTGATTTATTTGCCAGAAGTTGCAGAGAGAGAGAGAGAGAGAGAGAGAGAGACTTAAGCCGTGTTTACACGGCAGTAGCGCTACAAATAACATACTGCAACAGCGTGGTCCTGTCCACTTGCCACTCGCATCCAGTCTGTCTACACAACCCCTCTCTGTACCACTACAGTCTGTGCTGGTGAGGGGCCATGCATCAGGGGGAGCCAGCCATCTGGTGGCTGATGGATGGGTTGCTGCGGCGCAGGCAGTTCACACTGTCACTTAAGCCTCTGTTAGCCACACACTCCTCTTGGTGCTCCCAGCTTGCCAGAGAATCTGGGAGCATCTTAGCGAGTGACTTACCCCAATTGGGTACATTTCAACACAGTCACATTTGCACTGGAGCAACCCGAGCGCAGGGGTTACTTCAGTGCAAATGTGACCGTGTAAACAGGGCTTTAATTTCACTGTCTTCATTTCAGGGGCCTTTGTGTTGTGCTCTGTGGAAGTGAAGGAGTATTGTGTTTCTTAGTGCCTGCCTGGTACTGGTAGAAGGCTTTTTTTCCCCAGAAAAATCATCTGATCTAGTTATTTATTTATTTATTAAATTTTGGTGACCGGATAGGCCCACTGAGCCCCGAAGGTCTCTTTTTCAGTTTATTTGCCGGGAGCTGCAGAGAGACTTGCCGTTTTACTATCTCCTTGATTTCACAGGCCTCTGTGCTGCTCGGAGGTGGAGAAGAAGACAGTGTTACTGAAACTATTTTATATCTATTAATTATAGTAATTCTAACTTCTAGCTTAGCTGCTGTACTTATTTTTAAAAAAAGTCTGTCTTTAATTTGGTAGTGTAAATAATAAGTATTCGGGGCCAGGTGTCACAAAAGCCAGAAGCAGTCAGAAATCTCAGAGGGCAGTTGACTGACTGCACTCCTACTGCCCGCAGCTTAGGGCCATGTAGTGATACCACACAGCTGCACAGCGCACACCGTTACCTGTCCTGCATGCATGCTGCTTGCAAGAATTTTTTGGTGTAAAAATGAATCAAACTTCTGTGCATTTACAAATAAAAAATATTACAGTAGTTCTGCTGTAGAAATCTGTCTTTAAAAATATTTCTGGTGTAATCTGAGGTTGGGCTCAGGCTTCACGAAAGTCTGTAGCTGCCAGCAGTCTCAGAGAGCATTTGGCTGACTGCACTCTCACCGCCCACAATTTAGGGCCAAGTAGTGACATCACACAGTTGCACTGCACGCACACCCTTGCATGCCCTGTGTGCGTACTGCTTGCAAAAATTGTTTTGTGCTAAAATAAATCATAACTTCTGTGCATTTACAAATAAAACCACGTCCTGGGTTGTGCCTGGAAACAGGCAGCTCTGCTGTCTAGTGCACCCACCCGCTCAACAAAACCTAAATAAACTAAATAAAATAAAAAGTATTACAATAGTTCTGCTGTAGAAATCTGTCTTTAAAAATATGTCTGGTGCAATCTGAGGTTGGGCTCAGGATTCACGAAAGCCAATTGCTGCCAGCAGTCTCAGAGGGCAGTCGGCTGACTGCACTCCTACCGCCCACAGTTTAGGGCCAGGTAGTGATGCCACACAGTTGCACTGTGTGCACACCTTTCCCTGCCCTGCTTGCTAGAATTTTTTTGTGCTAAAATAAATCAAACTTCTGTGCATTTACAAATAAAAAAAACTGCATTAGTTCTGCTGAAGAAATCTGATCTTTAAAAATATTTGTGATGTAATCTGAGGTTGGCTCAGGATTCACGCAAGCCAGTAGCTGCCAGAAATCTCAGAGGACAGTCGACTGACTGCACTCCCACTGCCCACAGTTTAGGGCCAGGTAGTGACATCACACAGTTGCACTGCCCGCACATCCTTTCCTGCCCTGTGTGCATGCTGCTTACAAGAATTGTTTTGTGCTAAAATAAATCAGAACTTCTATGCATTTACAAATAAAACCACATCCCAGGTCGTGCCTGAAAATAGGCAGCTCTGCTGTCTAGTGCACCTACCCAGTCAACAAAACCTAAATAAACTAAATAAAATAAAACGTATTACAGTAGTTCTTGTTATGTGTGGTGCAACTTTAATAAATGTTAGACAATACAACTTTAAGAAATGTACTTCCTGTGAGCCTGTGAATCTTCCTGTCTGTGTGTGTTGAGAACAGTTTTCCGCTTATATCTGAGCTGCATGGAAGTAAATAGAGAAGGCTTAAATTTCTGTGGTGCATGTTTTTCTTTATACCAAGACCCTGCTGTGTTTAAGGTACTTATTTTCGGCCACCAAATACAACAAATTGACGACAGGGATGGTGAAAATGTTCATAGCTCCAGTTTACTGAATTATACCATTTTGTGACTTTCTGCACTGGAGGCAAGTAAGCAGTTTGGAACTGTGGAGTATCATGGCAACTTCAGCCAACTTTGAGATTTTTACAGGAACAGACTGGGATTCATGATCCAGATGGTTTTAAAGATCAGTGGTTACTACTTAATCTTGCCATACAGTCAACAAATGATCAGCTACAGGGGGTGAACTTACTCAGGCTGCTTTTTATACTTTCTTGGGGAGTGAAAACTTCAAGCTTTTAGGCATTCAGTGTGCACTGGACCGGCCGGATTTGTCATATCAAGAGCTAACGGCTAAATTAAATGCACAGTACAGTTCAACAAATTTCCCAAGGGCTGAACGTTATAAATTCTACAGTTACCACCAGAAACCAGGTCAGTCATTACAAATCTTATTTGACTGAGATCAAATGCTGAGCTCTCACATGTGAGTGAAGCAGGGAGCATCCTGAATCTAAGTTAGCCAATAAGCTTGTTATGGGGTTAAATAATGAACATCGCATTCAGCAATTACTTTCTGTAAGTGTCAAAAAGTCTGTTGATGAACATTTACAGTTGGCACAACTTATTTTCCACTAACATCTTTCAGTCACCCCTTTTTTTCCCTAGTCTATTTGTAGTTGTACTCATTTAATTTCTTTTTTGTTTTCACCATTTGTCTCCATCTCTGTCTCCTTCCCACACATTTGTCACCTTTCAGCCTTCTTACTAGGCCCTGTTAATTAGTCCCCACCTGGGAACTTCCCTAGCTCTTTCACTCCTATTATGCTTTATCTTTCCCATCATCACCTTTTTGTTTCACAGATTCTCTCTTAATCTTACCATTTATCACTTCTTCTCCCTGAGCCTCCCCTTTATTCTTTCCCCACATATATACCCCTCATTTTACCTCCCCTCTACACTAACTTTGTTTTTTTTTTCTCTTTTAGATATTTCCTGAAGAAGACCTAAGGTCGAAACATAGATTTTAACTCTGTTTTCTATTTTCAGTGTGCATTTAATGTAACCATTTTGTTTTGCTTTTAGACCACATGCTGACACAGCGCCTTGTTTCTGTTTTTCACATTTTGTATGCTACATTTGCTGTGACCCACTATGCCTAATCTGAAATCTCTTCTGAATTCTCTACGATGTTCCTTCATTTCATCTATGTCTGCATTCTCTTCTCATATTTCTAAGTCTTCTCTTGAATTATTTTCTGTCATTTGCTCTAAGACTGAACTCTGCAGTTACTTACAGTTTCTTTCCAAATGCCGCCACCTGGGTATTATTCCTACAGGTTTCTGTTTGAAATTCCATCCTTGTTCTTTTGGGTCTGAGATACATGTTTCCTCCACTAATAAACTTTTGAAAACTTTCTCTAGGAAACTTATCACGAATACCATTCTCCCCATTAAAACACAGCTGATCTCTCTGGACAAAACCATTCAAAGGCAAAAGGATTTCCTGCAGCAAACGGCTCCACATAACCTTCCTTTTATTAAGCACTACATCAAAAACCTTAACTCCACTCTCTTTCAGTTCCTCAAGGACACCAAATCTGCAAAACTCCAGTCTCTCATCCAGCAGATCAACAACCAACATGAGCCCTCGAGTCAGCCACAATCTAACAATTTGGTATTTTGTATTCCTCCAGACCCTCCCCTGACACAAGATGAGCAATCACTCCTTAGCAAAGGTCTCTGTTTTGTGCCCGCACCCAGATATCTTGATGCACCCCAGGTTCAAGTTGATCTGCAGTGCTTCTATTGTAGAGTATGCCTTACAGCTCATTTTCCTAATGAGACTCCTCTTCCCACAGATGATGACAGTATCACCAGAGCAATCAACGATATCGATCCCCAGCGAAGTGCATGGACACCCCCTCTAGGACGTTTTGCTGCTGTTGATTATTTTGTTAACTAATGTATGGAAAATACCACTAACTTCAATCTTCATTGCATTGCAGGCACAACCATTCCAACCTGACACCTGGTGAGCTTGCAGCCCTCAGATCTCTGCAAAGTAGGAATAGAAACATAGAAACATAGAAGTTGATGGCAGATAAGGACCGCAAGGCCCATCCAGTCTGCCCATTTCTTTTTCTACCTTATAAATGTGCCATTGGCCTTTGCTCTGTCAGTGACCTATCTATTCATAGTCATTTGTATTGCTCCCTTATGCCTATCCCATGCCTGTTTGAAGCCCTGCACTGTATTCATAGCCACCACTTCTTGTGGTAAGCCATTCCATGCATCTACCACCCTTTCTGTGAAAAGAATTTCCTCACATTCCCCTTAATCGGCCTCCCTCTAATCTCATGCTGTGTCCTCTGTCCTGCTATTTTTCTTATATTTAAACATGTTAGACTCTTTCACCTTGTTTATGCCCTTAAGGTGTTTAAATGTCTCGATCATATCACCTCTCTCTCCTTTGCTCAAGGGTATACATATTGAGCTCCGTTAATCTGTCCTCATATGTCTTCTGATGCAGTCCCTGCACCATTTTGGCTGCCCTTCTCTGGACTGCCTCAATTTGGTTAATGTCCTTGTGAAGGTGTGGCCTCCAATACTGCACGCAGTACTCCAGATGGGGCCTAACCAATGTCTTGTACAGAGGATTTATTACCTCCTCTTACGACTTGTGATACCCCTACTAATACACCCCAACACCCCTAGCCTTACCTACTGCTTTAGAGAGGTCTGTTTGATGATTTTAGGTCATCAGATGATGATGCCCAAGTCTCTTTCTTCCTTTGTGACTGCTAGCAACTCTCCTCCCAGCCTATAGTGGCTCTGAGGGTTTCTTCTTCCTATGTGCATGATTTTGCACTTCTTTGCATTAAATCCCAGTTGCCACTCTTCTGACCATTCTGCTAGTTTATCCAGATCTCTTCTTCTTCTGCCCACCCCATCTGGATCATCTACTCTGTTGCAGATCTTGGTGTCATCTGCAAACAGACAAGCTCTTACCCTCTAGTCCATCTGCGAGGTCACTAATGAAGATGTTGAATAGGACTGGCCCCAGGACTGATCCCTGAGGTACCCCACTTGTGACTTGCATCTCTTCTGACTGTATACCATTTACCACCACTCTCTGTTTTCGCCAGTCAACCAGTTTGCCACCCAGTTGACCAACTTCTGACCCACCCCAGCCTACCTAGCTTATTTATCAATCTTCTATGTGGAACAGTGTCAAAAGCTTTGCTGAAGTCAAGGTAGGCGACATCAACTGCTCCCCTTGGTCCACCACTCTGGTTACCCAGTCAAAGAAATCTATGAGATTAGTTTGACAGGACCTTCCTTTGTAAACCCATGCTGTCTTGGATCTTGTGCCCCATGGATTCCAGGTGTTGCACTATCCTTTCCTTAAGGAGTGCCTCCATAATCTTGCCCACTACTGAGGTAAGACTGACCGGTCTGTAGTTCCCCGCCTCCTCCCTGCTACCACTCTTGTGGAGTGGATCACATGAGCCCTTCTCCAGTCTTCTGGGACCTCTCCTGTGCTCAGAGACTCACTAAACAATTCTGCTAACGGCTCTGCTAGTTCCTCCTTTAGCTCCTTAAGTACCCTGGGATGTATGCCATCAGGTCCCATTGCCTTATCCACCCTGGAGCTTAGCAAGCTCTTGTAGGACCCTTTCTTTGTGAAGGGAGTAGTGCCTCACCTCCCCTGTGTCCATGATGCTGAGCTGTGGGCCCTGCCCTACCTTCTCTTCAGTAAATACTGAGCAAAGTATCTATTTAGGATAGATGCCTTTACAGGGTCCTCCTCCTCACATGCTCCCTTTTCTCCATTAGCTTAACACACCTCTCTGGACTTTCTCCTTCACTAATGTATCTATAGAAAGTCTTGTCACCTTCTTTACTGTTCGTGCTAGTGTTTCCTCAGTTTGGGACTTTGCCTGCCTTACTGCCTTACCTGCTTCCTTAGGCAGTTTGGCATGCTCCCTATCTTCATCCCGCTGTGTTCCTTTATATTTTCTGAAGGCCAGCCTTTGGCTCTGACCTTCTGCTACTGTATTTGAGAACCAAAGTGGTTTCCTTCTTTTGTACTTCCTTTTCTGTCTAACACAATGGGATGTTGCTTCAAGTATTGTATCCTTAATGCTTGCCCACTTTGCCTGTACCTCCTCACCTGTGTTTCTTTTGCCAGGGCTAGCTTAACTCTGTTGGCCATCTTATCAAAGTCAGCTCCTCTGAAGTCCCATATTTTTGCTTTGGAATGGGATGATTTAGATGTAGTAGCCAAATTGAACCATACCATGTGATGGTCACTGGCCCCCAGGTGACCTTCTACCTGGAGATCTGTGATCCTTCTTTGTTAGTCAGTACTAGATCTAGGATAGCCTCTGTTTGACCACTAGCTGAGGGAGGGGTGTTCTTCCATTCGACGATGGGGGTGCTGCAGCACCTCTCCCCATTTGCTAGTTTAAATATTCTACAAAGACGCCAAACTTCTGCTCCAATGCACTGACTTCTTTAGTCAGATGCAGTCCATCAATTTAAAGAACTTTCGCTCCCAGAACTGTCTAAAAAGAAGAACCATGGACGAAAGAACAAGGAGGTAAGAGCAGAAACAATCAGTCAACAACAAATGCAGTAACCCTGAAAGCTTATCCTAATGTTAGATAAAACTGTAAAACCTGTAAAGCACCACCTGTAATAATTTCAGAGAAGATATACCCTGTAAGAAACACTTTGCTCCAGAGAAAAATAAAGCAGTAACAGAAGATATACCTTGCAAAAGACAATTTGAATCAGAAGATTACAGCAGTAATCTGTTAGCACACACCTGTAGGCACACCTTGTAATAATGCAGAAGAAGGTATACCAGCAACAACAATTTGAATCAGAGAAAAAATAAAGCAATGAAATGTTAGCAACAAACAGTAGCAATCCCTGTGAGTAAAAAATAAAAACACCACCACACAGTAAATCTGCTTAGCCAAACTAAGTCTTAATCCTTCTCCCTTGCTCTGGTAAGTTTCTCTACTCTGCCTTTCAAGCAGTCTTAGAAGGAAAGAGCTCAGGTGAAGCTAGGTGCCTTGGCCAGCAAACCAAGTCTTCTACTTTGACTTTGTTATCAAACCAGCTGATAAGGGAGATGCTTTTGTGGTCTGGCAAAAGGAGCTATACATCACTGAAGCCATACAGCAACTCTCTGACACCAGATTTTATTCTTCTCTTCCACAGGACCCCACTGCTGACTATCAGACTGAGGTCACCACCACCATCACCTCTGCTATTGAAAGCAAATAGTGCCCTGCTTCTGCTAAGAGACTCATTGTTCAGCATCCACAGACATCCAGGTTTTATCTCCTTCCCAAAATCCACAAAACAGGTAATCCGGGTCATCCTATAGTGTCTGCCTGCTCCTGCCCCACATCCCACATCTCTGCATTTTTGGACGGCCTCATGAGACCACTCACCGAGTCCCTACCCCCCTATGTTAAAGACACTAACCATGCTCTCTAGTTATTTTACAGGTTCAGATTCAGTGACTCTCATCAGCTCATCTTCACCATGGACATCAAATCTCTTTACACAGTGATCCCCATGATGATGATCTGACAGCTTTGCAGCATTTCCTGAATAAGCGGGAAGTCCAGCAGCCACACACACACACACACACACACTAACTCGTCTGGCAGAACTGGTTCTTACACTCAATGTTTTTCTTTTAATAACAGTTTTTTTCAGCAGACAGTGGAGTTGCGATGGGTACCAAGATGGGTCCCAGCTTTGCTAATCTGTTTGTGGGTTGGGTGGAGGAACGTTTATTTCTCTCATTCACAGAGACTGTGCCTGAACTCTACAAACGCTACACTGATGACTGTGTGGGGGCCACCTCCTCCTCCAAAGAGACCCTCCAAGTCTTCCTTGACAAGTTTATCATGGCCCATCCCTCCCTTCAATACACTGTTGAAGTATCCTCCCCTACACTGCCTTTTCTGGATATCCAGCTGTCAGTACAGAACACTGGTCTGAAGACATCAGTTTATTACAAACCCACTGACTCTCACAGTTTCCCCCTCCACCGCTCCTTCCATCCTAAACATGTCAAGAATGGCCTGCCTTATTCACAGTTTCTTAGACTTTGCAGGCATACTTCTCAACCTCTTTCCTCATAAATCAGGGACAAAACTTAAAAAAATCAAGGATGAAGACCAAAAATCAGGGACACATCTTAGAAATTAGTACTATTCATTCAGAAAGCTGACAGAATAAGGGATTAGTGTGAGATGCATTTTCTGAAAAAGACCAAGCTTGTAATTCTAATGTCTGACATTATTTTGTGCTTACAGCCCTCACTGTTCTGTCACAAAAACACAAATTTTATGAGGGACAGAGGAAAATTCTGAGGCAAAATCAGGGACATCCCTGAAAATCAGGGACAGCTGAGAGGCACGTTCACAGGTTATGCAGTGAAGAGGATGATTTTGCTTAGCAGACCCAAATAATGCATAGTTTTTTTTTTATCAACAGGGGATACCCTAAAAGCACAGTGGACAGAGCACTCTCCCGGGTCAGTAACATGCCCCATAACCTTGACTCCTGCAGGAAGGATACTGTCACACAATAACAATGGTGATTTCCACTAGTGCTTCCTTTTCATTAGAGCACACCTTCTCATCACAGGATCATCACCAGTAACTTTCCCCTTTTGCAAACTGACCCTAACATTGGTGCTTCCTTTACAGAACCACCTATTGCCTCCTACCGCCGGCCACCTAACCTGCTGAACCTCCTGGTTAAAAGCAGCCTACCTACTCCTAACAGTTCCTCCCTCCCAGGTACCAAACCTTGCAACAGGACTCGCTGCTACACCTGCAAATTTATTTCCAGTGTGACTGAAATTCGGGAGCCTACAGGTGTTTTTCACACCACCAAGGAGTTCTCATGCACCTCCACTAATGTGGTGCATTGTATTCTTTGCAGGAAGTGTACAGCTATTTACATCGGAGAGACTGGTAGGCGCCTTGCTGACTGTTTCAGGGAACATTACAGAGCAGTCAGGAATGGTGACACTGCTATACCCATTGTATTCCACTTTATCTCCAGGGACCACAGTGTCAATGACCTTGTTGTTTGTGTCCCTCAGCATGGCTTTTGGGATTCTGACCATAGAAAAAACATGGAAGCCAAGCTGATCATTCACCTTGGCTCCCAGCAGCCTTCTGGTTTAAATGATAGACTTATTTTCCACTAACATCTTTCAGTCAACCCTTTTTTTCCCCTAAAGTCTATTTGTATTTGTACTCATTTAATTTCTTTTTTATTTTCACCATGTCTCCATCTTTGTCTCCTTCCCATACATTTGTCACCTTTCAGCCTTCTTACTAGGGCCTGTCAATTAGTCCCCACCTGGGAACTTCCCTAGCTCTTTCACTCCTATTATGCTTTATCTTTCCCCTCATCACCTTTTTATTTCACAGATTCTCTCTTAATCTTACCATTTATCATTTCTTCTCCCTGAGCCTCCCCTTTATTCTTTCCACACACATATAGCCCTCATTTTACCTCCCCTCTACACTAACTTTGTTTTTGTTTTCTCTTTTAGATATTTCCTGAAGAAGACCTAAGGTCGAAATGTAGATTTTTAACTCTATTTTCTATTTTCAGCGTGCATTTAATATAACCATTTTGTTTTACAAATATATGAGGCTGCAGAAAATGAAGCACATGCTAAGATGAATACTAAAAATGAGGTACAAGTAGCCGCAGTAAACCCCAAATTGAAACAGCTCAAACCTAATTTTAAACCACTGTTTTCAAAGAAAAATTCAACCACTCCATCCAAACTGCATGGCCAGTACAAATGTGCATCATGTGGGTCGTCTCAGCATAGCAGGGACCAGTGCAAACTCAGAGAAGTTCAGTGTCATGCATGTAAATGTCAGGGTCATATTGTTAAGGTTTGTAGAAGCAGGATAACTGCAATGGTCAGTTCGGAGAGCACAGACAGTGCAGTGGTTCCTATTGCACCACAAATGCAGTCTAAAGATGTTCCTCCTTTCTTTGTGTTACTTCAATTGCCACAACTGAGGCATCAGTTGCGTTTAATGGTAGACTCTGCTTCCCCAGTAATTTTTATTAACCATCAAACATGGTCTGATCTGGATAATCCACCATTGTCTCTTTGTAATAAGTTGCTGCATGCATCTGAAGGGCAACCAAATCAGCCACTGGGCTTGTTTACCACTTTGGTACGCAGGACTGATTCTCCTAGAACACCTTTAACTTTTCTGGTTTCAAAAAAGGGTGTCAACATTTTGGGCAGAGATGCTCAGGTTCTTCTAAACATTCATATTGATCCAGCAGAGTTTGGCCTACTTGCTGCTGTCCAGGTACCACAAAGCAGTAACCCGCCCAAGCTTGGGGAGATTTTAGACATGTATCCAGAGTTGTGGAAAGGCCTGGGATGTTGCGCAACAGCTAAAGCCAAGCTAGTTACAAAACCTAATGCAGTCCCTAAGTTTCGTAAACCACGGAAACTTCCTTTTACCTTAAAACCAGTGGTTGGGACAGAATTGGACAGACTGGAAAAAGTGGGTGTGCTGGAAAAGGTTTCAAGTTCAGATTGGGCTACTCCAATTGTGGTGGTATCTAAACCAGATGGTATGGGTCAAAAATGTGGAGATTTTAAGGTGACACTTAATCCAGTACTTAGCACACATGTATTCCCTTTACCCTTCCCTGAGAAACTTTTTCATAGACTGAATGGTGGTGTGGGGTTCTTTAAACTGGGACCTCTCTGATGCATACCTTCAAATGGAGTTGGATACAGACTCTCAGAAATTGGTAGTGATTAATACACACAAAGG
Organism: Neoceratodus forsteri; assembly: GCA_016271365.2. Taxonomy (NCBI): domain Eukaryota; kingdom Metazoa; phylum Chordata; order Ceratodontiformes; family Ceratodontidae; genus Neoceratodus; species Neoceratodus forsteri. The sequence goes on from CM028131.1 coordinate 645,956,701, forward strand.
ACTGTACAAGCACAAACGGTTGTTTTGGCCTTAGTTCTGCGCTTGCTATTTTTCAAAAAGTGATTGAGCAAATGATGGGTGATATACCAGGTGTTGCTTGATATTTGGATGACATCATTGTCATGGGCAAGACATAAGCAAAACATTTACTTAACTTACAAAAGACTTGAGAGATTGTAATAGAGTGGATTCAGACTCAGGAGAGAAAAATGCCAATTTTGTCAACCAAGTGTCACGTACTTAGGTTACACTATTGAGAAAGATGGAATTTGTCTGAATAATAAAAAGGTGAACGCCATTGTGCACATGCCTGAACCGCAGAATGTTTCAGAGTTGAGCTAATTCTTGGGTATGGTGCACTACTATGACCATTTCGTACCTGGCTTAGCCACTAAATGTGCTGTCCTAAATTAACTGTTACATAAGGGTACTCCGCGGAAGTGGACCAAGGGCCACAGTAAGGCAGCTCAAGCAATCAAGCTCTCTCTAACCAATGTGAATAATTTAACTCATTATGACCCTAACTTACCTATCACATTGGCCTGTGATGCTAGTTCTGTGGGTATAGGAGCTGTCCTTTTCCATACAGATCCAGAAGGAGTGGAGAAACCAATAGCCCATGCTTCACGCAAACTCATTGCAGCTGAAAGGAATTATGCCCAGATTCAGAGAGAGGCATTAGCAATTGTGTTTGGAGTCCAGAAATTTCGCCAATACTTGTTAGGTCGTAAGTTTCACCTGAAGATGGATCACAAGCCACTAGTGACAATTTTCAGTCCAGAAAAAGGAATTCCAGAAACAGCCACTAGCTGACTTCAATGATAGGCATTCATTTTGTCTGCCTATAATTTTGAGGTTACATACCAACCAACTGACCAGCATGGAAATGTACATGCCTTGTCGAGGTTACCAATATCCAGAGAAATGGAGTTCGATGTGGGACTTAAAGAGGAGCCATTAGTATGCCAGGTGGGGCCAGATAGTTTTCCAGTGCAATTCAAAGATATGGAGGATTCTACTGTTGTGTGTGCAATGGAGTTGCGACAGTTAGATCAGCTTCCAGTATTAGCCAAGGACATTGCAAAAGCGACTAGTCAAGATGCAGTTTTGAAACAAGTGTATCAATATACAGTATGCTTAAGGGTTGGCCGCAAGGCACTACTTGTTCAGCTGAACTATGACCCTACTATACAAAGAGACACAGTTGTCCATTGCGGAGGAATGTCTTCCATGGGGATTGCGTGTCATAGTACCCCAATGTTATCACTTAAATGTGTTGACTCTTTTGCATGCGGGCCATCCAGGCATTGCTAAAATGAAATCTCTAGCCAGACTTCAAGTACGGTGGCCTTCCATTGACAGACATATATCAGGTTGTACAAAGATGTGAAGGTTGTGCGGTATCGATGAAAAATCTGACAAGAGCTCCAGTTCACCATTGGGAATGACCTGAAAAACCCTGGCAAAGGTTGCATATTGATTTCGCAGGACCTTATTTAAATTCCGTGTGGTTACTCTTAACTGATGGTTATAGTAAATGGCCAGAAATTCATCAAATGTCTTAGAGAACTACTAAGAGTACCATTAAAGTGCTGAAATCTGTCTTTGCTACCCATAGTTTTCCGCAAGTGATTGTCTAAGATAACGGACCAATTCAAATCTGTTGAATTCCAAGCATTTTTCCAGTAATGTGGTATCCACCATATTTTCTCACTTCCCTACCATTCAAGTTCAAATGGTGAAGCGGAACACCTGGTTCAGACTTTTAAAAAGAGTATGGACAAAGCTAATCCTACTACACCGACGGCAATACAAATAGCCCTTTTGGACTTTATTGCGATGTATCGAACAACACCACGTTGTGTTATGGGAATATCCCCTGCAGAATTGTTGTTTGGACGTCAGATTCAAACTCAGTTGGACTTTTTTCACCCTCTAGGCTGTAAGTCAGTAACTGAAATGCTTCCTTAGACCAGATCCTTCAAACCCAATGATCTTGTGTGGGTCAGGATGTATGCAGGCCCGAAGAGATGAATCGAACATGCGGTAGAAAAAAAAGTTCAGAAATGTTGTCTGTAGTGTTCAACTGACTAACCAGAGGAGAGTGAAAAAACATGTGGACCACTTACATACTAGAATTGAAACAAAACAAAAAAGGGATACCGAGAGTCGGGGTAGTTATCCAGCATTATTTCTTCCAGAACAAGAACAGGAACAGATAGTGGAACCACAGCAACTGAGACAAGATGTGACTGATGCTAATCAGATTCCAGAACAACAGCCTCCAGTCCTACTATGTCAGTCAGGACGTATAAGATGTTCACCAAAGAGAATGGACTTGTAGAGATATAGCCTAATGACGTGACTGAAAGGGACATTGCAGAAATAACTTTACTAGCTTCATACTATTTTCTGAATTATTTACTTACGTAATTTCTAGCTAAGTTAGGAGGGATTGTTATGTGTGGTACAGCTTTAACAAATGTTAGACAGTACAGCTTTAAGAAATGTACTTCATGTGAGCCTGTGAATCTTCTTGTCTGAGTATATTGAGAACAGTTTTCCCCTTATATATGAGCTGTGTGGAAGAAAACAGAGAAGGCCTAAATTTCTGTGGTGCATGTTTTTCTTTCTACCAAGACACTGCTGTGTTTAAGGTACTTATTTTCGGCCACCAAATACAACAGTTCTGCTGTAGAAATCTGTCTTTAAAAATATTTCTATTGTAATCTGAGATTGGGCCAGGCTTCACGAAAGTCAGTAGCTGCCAACAGTCTCGGAGGGCAGTCAGCTGACTGCACTCCCGCTGCCCACAGTTTAGGGCCAGGTAGTGACACCACATAGTTGCACTGCGTGCACACCCTTACCTGCCCTGCTTGCATGCTGCTTGCAAGAATTTTTTGTGCTAATATAAATCAAACTTATGTGCATTTTTTATTTATTTATTTATTTCCAATTTGGGATTAATACCTTTGAGTCAAGGACTCATTTTCACCGGTTCCACTTCAGTGTTGAACAAACATTACAAAAATACAAGGTTTACAGAGAAAAAAAGAGAAAAACACTGAAGCATATACACAGGCAGTAATAGTAACATTTGAACTTATACACATCAAATTAGTACATACTGTATATACTCGCACGTATGTCTTTGTGATTTTTTTCAGTCTCTTCAATTATGGGTACCGACTTATGTGCGAGTAACTGGAACTCACAATAAAACCCATGTGACACAAGTCCATGAAGATATAAACTTTGCAGTCATGGTTATCATCAATTGTCTCCCGCGGTGTGATAAATGTCATCAAAGGCATCTGCAGTGCTACGTTGTTGCATACTCGCTTAGTGTTCTGTGGTGTGCTAAATGGGATACAAGGTGCTACATTGTTTTAATTGAGGCTCACGGAGAAAACCTGAGTTGCAAATCACGAACTGCTAAATGAACAGACAGAATTTGGTAGCTGCAGTTCACTTGTACTGTTTCCTGCAGTGTGCTACGTAGCTTCAAAGGCATCTGCAAGCAGATAAGAAAATAATATCTAAGCAAGCTTCAGTTGTCTCATGTGGTGTGTTAAATGGCACCATATTAAGCTTCACATACCTCATCTTTTTACCATTATCCATCTGTTGTCATCATTTGATGCAGCTCTGTTTTCGTCTCTATGTACTCGCTCACAGTCACTGATTCAGCCAGTCTTCAAAAAAAGTCATTCCGACTTATGAGCGGGTCAATGCAAAGTGTGTTACTGCTCTCAGCTGAATTGTACCCCCTGACTTATGAGCGGACCGATTTATGAGTATATACGGTATTAATAGACTGATTAGACAAGAGGGGGTTGGCTCAGCCAGAGGTGGAATCGTCTGAGGTGGGAGAGAGGTGGAGCTTTCAACCAAGTGAGGTCGTCGTCAGGTAATTGGGGGTAGGGGAGCAGGTTAAGAAAAAAGTGATATATAGCAGAAAGATGTAGAGGAGGATTGCTAAATGGAAAACTGGGGGTGAGGTACTATCACATTAGCGCAGGCAGGTACAATTCATTTTAGAGCCAAGGAGAGATTTGAGCCCACATTTGAAGGTACTAATCTTGGTAGTATCAGTGAGGTCAGCAGGTAGTTCATTGTACCATTTCAGTCCTTGATACAGGATGGAGTTCTGGGCAAGTTTCGTCCATTTGAAGGGAGTCACCATCTTGTCAGCGACCGCACTACGGGTAGATTTCGTTGGGACAGCCAGCTTAAAGTGTTTGCCCAGAGTGGGGGATGTCAGTCCAAGTAGTACGTTTTTAGAAGTAATAGGCAGGTTTGGTATTGCCCTCTAAGATGGAGTGAGAGCCACCCAATTTCAGTGTACAGTGAGCAGGTGTGGGTGTCGACAGTAGCCCCCAAAATAAGATGACAGACCTTATTAAGGAGTCTGTTGATCCTGTTAAGAGCAGTTTTTGTGCCTGCCCCATATATAGGCAACCCATAGTCAATGGTAGACAGTATTGAGCTACTGGTGGCTAGTTTGAGCGCCTCCAGTGTCATTGAATGTCTGTGATGATAAAGTACACCAAGTTTTATATTTGCATTCTTGACGACAGAGTCAATGTGGTTTGAAAAGGTGAGCATGTCATCAAAGGTAAAGCCGAGATATTTGAAGTTAGATACTTGGTCTAGGATTTCACCCTTTTGGTTATAAATACGCTGGGGCAGGTATTTCTTTTTGCTTTGGGAGGTGGTGAAGAGCATACTGTTTGTTTTTTTGACGTTTAATAGTAGCTTGTTTTCCATAAACCAAGATTCAAGTTTATGGAAGCTGCTTTGGAGTTCAGTTGTGATGGATTGTTGATCTTTGCCAGCGACTGAGATCACTGCATCATCAGCATAGAGAACTGTGTATTTTCTGAGCAAGCCACTGGGGTGGAGTTGATGAAAAGGTTAAAGAGTAGAAGATCGAGGACTGACTCCTGTGGAACCCCGAGGTGCACCTCCTTAGCTGTGGATAGGGTATCACCAATTTTGCATTTACAAATAAAAAAGTATTACACTAGTTCTGCTGTAATCTGTCTTTAAAAATATTTGTGGTGTGATCTGAGGTTGTTTCAGGTTTCATGAAAGCCAGTATCTGCCAGAAATCTCAGAGGGCAGTCAGCTGACTGCACTCCCACTGCCCACCGTTTAGGGCCAGGTAGTAATGCCACACGGTTGCACTGCATGGACACCCTTGTCTGCCCTGCGTGCGTGCTGCTTGCAAGAATTGTTTTTGCACTGAAATAAATCAGAACTTGTGCATTTACAAATAAAAGGTATTACAGTAGCTCTGCTGTAGAAATCTGTCTTCAAAAATATTTCTGGTGTAATCTTAGGTTGGGCTCAGGTTTCAAGGAAGTCAGTAGCCGCCAGCAGTCTCGGAGGGCAGTCGAAGTGACTGTACACCCACCGCCCACAGTTTATGGCCAGGTAGTGACATCACACAGTTAGTTGTACTGCGTGAACACCCTTGCCTGCCCTGCATGCGTGCTGATTGCAAGAACTTTTTGTGCTAAAATAAATCAGAACTTCTGTGCATTTGCAAATAAAAAGTATTACAGTAGTTCTGCTGCAGAATGCTGTTTTTAAAAATATTTGTGGTGTCATCTGAGGTTGGCTCAGTTTTCACGAAAGTCAGCAGCAACCAGCAGTCTTGGAGGGCAGTTGGCTGACTGCACTCCCACTGCCCACAATTTAGGGCCAGGTAGCGACGCCACACAATTGCATTGCATACCCTTGCCTGCCTCACGTGCGTGCTGCTTGTAAGAATTTTTTTGTGCTAAAATAAATCAGAACTTATGTGTATTTACAAATAAAAAGTACTACAGTACTTCTGGTGTAGAAATCAGTCTATAAAAATATTTGTGGTGTAATCTGAGGTTGGCTCAGGCTTCACGAAAACCAGTAGCTGCCAGAAATGTCTGAGGGCAGTCAGCTGACTGCAGTCCCACTGCTCACAGTTTAGGGCCAGGTAGTGACACCACACATTTGCACTGTGTGCACACCCTTACCTGCCCTGCATGCATGCTGCTTGCAAGAATCTTGTTGTGCTAAATTAAATCTGAACTGCTGTGTGTAAGCCCCCCCGTCTTACAATCCAAGAAACAGTCCAGAAATAACAGGAAAAAACAGTACCTGAATGTCCTTAGGTGTTGCTGTTAATGAATTTTCTCCATCGTGGGGTGCTTTCTGGCCATCAGTATATGAAGGGATGGTGAACTGGGATGACGCAGATCTTTGCCTGCCTGGCCTTGCCAATTTTACCCTGGTGGCCTTTGTACACAGACTTCACCAGGCAGGCCTCTCACTTCCTTCTCGATGGTGCACAGGTTCTATCGGATCAGCCCTGTAACACGGTAGCAGCTGGCTGTGGAGGCAAACTTCTAGCAGCAAACAGTTCCTTTAATAAACGAGGCAAACACAGGAACTTCAAAAGCAGGGGATCTAATTTAATGACCAGTTACTATTGTTTATTGTTTATTGATAAATATCGGATAACACCTTTGAGTCATTGACTCCTTTACAAAGGTTCCACGTCATACATAAAACAGAGACAACAGTGAACAAAATAACAACTAACATAATAATTAAAGACAATGGTTACAGAGTGGTAGCAAATGATTACAGAAAATACAAAGTAGCAGCAGGGAATACATGGTAACAGAGAGCTGCTAAACAAGGTACAAAGTACGAAGGTTGCAGGTACAAGCATAACATTTGAGGGCAATGGCGCTAGCGATGCCCAGGAGTTCTCCATTGGTCAAGGCAGGACAGAGGGGTCCATTGTCATGGTATAGGCATGTCCAGAGGTGGTGGACCAGTGTTAGGTCCATAGTCATGGGAGGTGGGGTGGTAGAAATGGAAGGTCAGGTTTAGGGGCAGTCACATACTGATCCCTGGGTGATAAGGTCCCTTAGTTGTGACTTGAACCGACCAAGTTTGGGCTCAGTGAGGAGGGAGTTTGGGAGTGAGTTGAACCAGGAAGGGGCCAGATATCGAAACGTTCTTTAGCCTGAGGTGGTCTTGCAGTGGGGTACCCTAAAGTGGGTAGTCAGAGGGGCCTGAAGTAGTGAAGAGAGGGCTGGTGGGAGTAATCCTGAAGTGATTTTCTTAGCAAAGAGGCAAGCCTGGTACTATAGCCTCCCACCAAGTTTAGCCAGTTTGTTGAGGCGTAGAGGGTGCAGGTATGTGTAAGTCTAGGACAGCCTGTAGCAAGTCTGCAGGCCTCATTGAGGGCCAGTCTAATCTTGTGTAGGTGGGTGGTGTCGGCTGCACCATAGATGATGATTCCATAGTCAATTAGAGATAGAATAGATGCAGAGATGGCTAGGTGCAGAGAATCAGGAGGGAGGCAGTGCTTATAGTGGTGAAGGAGACCAACATGTATATTGATGGCGGTGCTTAGCATCCGGATATGGTCGTGGAAGGTGAGACCAGTGTCTACAGTGATGCCAAGGTATTTGAAAGTGGTAACCTGCTCAAGAGGGTCATTCAGCGAATTCAGAATGAACAAGGGTTGTCCCATGTTCCTATTTTGTGGGTGTGCAAACATCATGGATTTAGTTTTTTTGTAATTTAGTACTAACCTATGCTGAATGAACCAGGATTCAGCTTCAGAGAAGGATTTCTGGAGTGCCGATTGGAAGGCTGTGGGATCAGTGTGTGAGTTGTAGAGGACTGCATCATCTTCATACAATAGAATTTTCCCCAAGCAAGCAGTGGGCAGGGTGTTGAATAATAGGGAGAAGAGAAGTGAGCCAAGAATAGAGCCTTGAGGGACCCCAGACCTGACTTGGTGAGGGGATGACTGGGAGTGGGCAATGCAGACTGTCTGGGTTCTCCTGTCAATGGTCTCATGCAAGAAGCCTATCTGAGTGAGGGAGTCCAGGAGAAGAGAGTGGTGCACTGTATCGAATGCCTTTGAGAGGTCTATAAATACAGCACCAACAGTGTAGCCGGTGTCCAGGGATGTGTGGAGGGCGTTTATAAATTCCAAGAGGGCAGTGGTGGTGCTATGGTTCTGGTTGAAACCATGTTGTTCAGGACACAGGATACTATATTTAGTGAGGCAGTCCATTAGTTGGGGGGGCCACGATTTTCTCCAGGGTTTTTGAGAGGGGAGGCAGGATTGATATTTGGCGGTAGTTCCCAGACAGGGTGCAGTCACCACTTTTAAGGATAGGAGTGAAGAGGGCAGATTTACATTTTGTGGGGAACTGGCCCAGAGAAAGGGAACAGTTCAAAAGAATGGTAAGCGGGAGAGAACCTCACAGAATGCGAGTCTAAGCAGTTTTAGGTCCAGTGTGTCACTGCTGAAATGAGATTTACTGAGGGCTTTGAGTAGGAGAGGGGCAGCTTCATGCTGGGAAACTGCTTTAAAGTGGAAAGGGGGGTTGGGGAGGGGCAATGTGGTGTATGGTGGGTGGGGGAGAAAAGGTTGGGGGGGAGAACACCAGTGAGGTCAGAGGAGGTGTCATTTAATGTGTCTGTGATGAGGGCTGGGTCTGAGGTGATAGATCCATTGGCCCTGATATGGGTAGGTGGGGAGGTGGAGGCTTTACCACTTAGCATTTTGAGTGAGTCCCAAAACTTGCGATCTTAGCCCCATGTGGTTGGTGAGCAAGGTTTTATAGTACTCAGCCTTTGCTTTTCAAATATCCCATGTACATTTTTTGCGCACTTTCTGATAGCGCTGCCTCTCAGAGGGTTTTCTGGTATCCTGTGCAATGTGCCACAGGTTGTCTCGTTCATGTATCTGGCCCAAAAGGGTTTGAGATAGCCAAGGTGTGTCAGCACCTTTAATTTTTTGTTTGGTTAGAGGTACAAATGGGTTGCAGGCAGTGTTGAACGTATGAATAAAATAGTTGAGGGCAGAGTCAATGTTCAGAGCGTTTCTTATGGGGGACCAGTCAGTAAATAGGAGGTACTGTTTAAGGGACTGTAGTTTGCCAGGTTTGAGGCGGCGTTGTAAGACAGTTTTAAAGGGGGGGGCTTGTTAATACAGTATGACCAGTGACATAGCACTGGGGAGTGGTCACTCAGAGCATCAAGTAGTACCCTGAACTGTGTAGCGTTATGTGGTGTGTTTGTGAGCACTAGATCTAGGAGGGTGGCAGTACCAGTCCTCTGGTTTAATCTAGTGGCAGTGTTCACAAGCTGGGTCAGGTTCTAGACAGTCGCAGCATCCCAAACAGGGGCTGAATTGTCAGCTAGCCAGTTTGTATTGAAGTCTCAGAGGGCAATGATGTCAGCATTGTCAGGGAGAATCTGGAGATGGTTGAGGACAGAGAGGAAAGCAGTCTTCTGATTTCAGGGAGGGATGAATACAGAGGAGAGGAACAAGTGGGCTCTGTTACGGGCAAGAGTGATCTTCAGTGTGAGAGATTAAGGCCCGTGTTCAAGTGATGGGAAGGGTACGGTGAGACACTGTAGTGATTCCTGGACATACAGTGCACAACCACCCCCTTTCCTTGAGGTTCTATCTGCCCAGTATAGTGTGAAGCCAGGAAGCAAGACTGCTGAGTCAGGGGTGTGGTTATTGAGCCAGGTTTCAACTACTGAGATGACACTGGGGTGATTCTGAGCAACCCATCCCTGAAAGGAATCAAATTTCTTGAGGCTACATACATTGAGGGAGGCAATAGTAGTGAGGCTCTTATATGTAGTAACCCTTGGGGAGGGTGGGTCCTGGGTTGGGATAAATGCCTCCGGAAAGAAGGAGTAGTAGTAGGAGGATGCGCAGGGAAGCCAACTTTAGACGTTTCTTCATGAGCTTAGGCACCATTAGGGAGAGGGAACAGCACCGTGTGGAGGTAGGAGTAGATGGGTCCTGTAGGGAGGGACAGGCCAAGCAGAGTAGTGTCCAGTGCAGTAACAGGGTAGTACCAGTAGGGTGATTGGAGCATAGGGAAGTATGGTCCATTGGAGTGAGAGGTATGGGTCAGAGGTAGGGATGGGTAGGGTGGCTAACGTGAGGAGCTTGGTGCTAGGCTGTTCTGAGTCACCAAGTGGAAGGAGAAGTGGAGCCTCCCCTAGTAGGAAGATGGGTGCTATGGTCAGTAGCAGGTGACACATGGTGATGGAGGACATGGTATGCAGTGTTATAAGGACACAGAGTGGTTGGGGGGAGGGGTACGAAGCTTAGGGACTTTGGCAGAGTGCAAGGTATTAGCCTGACTTTTTGGCATAGTGACAGAGCAGCTGTTTTAGGCTCCAGAGGTACACAGTTTGGGACTTGCAGCAAGACAGTAGGGGACTGAAATGTGTTTGTTTCAGGAGACTATAGTGCCAGTAAGTTTATAAGTAGTGAAGTAGTGGAAAGAAAGTAGCCTAACTCAGCTGGCCGAAGGTAGAGCAGCAGACCCTGGAGGCAAAGGTGCAGGGTTTCAGACTTGCAGCAAGACAGTAGGAAAGTGAGTTGTATTTGTTTAAGTAACTAGGAGCCAAAGGGCTTTAAAAGTTGTGAAGTAGTGGACAGAAAATAGCCTGACTCAATGGCCTGGGGGCGGAGCTGCAGACCTTGGAATCAGAGGGGCAGGGTTAGAGTTCTGCAGCAAGACAGCAGGAAACTAAGCTACATTTGTTTTACTAACTAAGGAGCGAGAGGGCTAAACAAGAATAATCACTCCAAGAAGCATAGGGATAAACTCATATGGTGGGGGCACCCAAAGGAGAATGCTTAGACCCTGCAACAGTCTCTTGTGCTAACAGACTCAATTATTTCATGCAGTATCCCTTGAGCCGATCTGACTACATTCCTGGCAGCAAATGCAACAAAGGCCACTACATGAGGTAGATTAATACTGATACACTCTCTCTCTCTCAATCTCTCTCTCTCTCTCTCTCTCTCTCTCCTCCCTCCCTCCCTCCCTCCCTCCCTCCCTCCCTCCTCCTCTCTCTCTCTCTCTCCTTTTCCATTCCTATATTTTACTCTGGGCTTATGACAGCACGAGACATTTCTACTGTCCCAACCTTTGCACTCTCTTCAATTTACATCCACAGCCTGATCTTATACCTTCTACACCGAGGGCTTTTACTTATGGAGCATACTCATTGTTTCCCTTCATGGTCTTATTTCTATATGTTTCATTTGATGTTCTTAGCAAGAACTGAACCACCAGAACCCTTTCAAATATCCAACTGCTGATACCTCGGCTGGTCACTGGGCCTGTTTTGGGGCTCTGAGCAACCCAAACCTCAATTCCCAGACCTATCCAGCAAGCTCCACTCATGCAGCGATTCCAACCTCTGAACTGACTCTTCAGGGGAACTTCTGCCAGTGCCACACAGATCACTCAAGAGACTGTTAGCCCACTGGGGTCCCAAACATTACTCCCCCAAATGTGCTTTCCCCATCTCCACAAGCGACTCACACTGGGGTTCCCAACTCCGTGGTGGCCTCCTGCCTGAGGAATAGGGCTAACTCTGCCACCATTACACCCTCAATGGCTGGACTGCCACTTCCAGCTGTGCCCCAGGCCCTATCTGCCATAGTTGGCCAGCCCACAGTAAACCATTCCAACCCAACAGCTGAACTCACCCACAGGCATTCTTTCTACTAGGGATTTAGGCCCTCTCAGTGCTTACCTACCAAGGTGCCAGAGTTTTTTTTTTCCCCTTCTGTTTATCCCCTCCCTACTGCTTGCTGGCCCTGACCCTTTGAGGCATCCTAGGAGTCATCCTCCTACCACGGACCCACCAGGACTCACCCCTCAATCATCCATGGAGCTTTGGTTCCCCCTCAGGCGGGGACCAGGTGGGGGACTTTCACCCCGTAATCCCTCATCTTGTCAGGTCGAGGTGGTGGTCCTGGTGAGCAGGGCACATTGGAGGCACGCTCTGGGAAACCAGTCTTCCCAGAGCCAGCAGGTGTTTTTCCATTTTCATCCCTCTGCTTCAGTGTGTAACCCCTAACGTCGTGGTGCTTATGCACCGATGTCCACACTGTGAGGTGGCCGCCCATTCCCTTGTAATTGGGGGTTTGCAGTACTCCGAGCCTCCGCGCGGTGTCAGACAAGTGTGCAGTTGTGGCCACAACCCTCCACGGAGAAGGCGAGCTGTCATCGGACGCTCAAGACCATCTCCCCCCAGCTGACCCACCAGTGACCTGAGTCCGCTTCCGAACCCGGGTCACCAGCATGGAGAGAGGTGTGGCGTCCAGCACCTCAACCCTCAGCGCCACCTGGCTGGCCAAGGTGCTAAAGTTTGAATGGCAGGCCTCCAACTTCCTTTTTTCTCTCCCCAGGCTCCGGTTCCCAAATGAACTGACAGGCCCCTTCTACTTTGCTCCATTGCTCCCCTTTTACTACACCTGAACCTTCGCTTTTCCATCTCACAGATCTTCAAGGGTGGAAATTGCGGGCCGAACCCCCAACCCCTCTCTCCCTGGGTCTCTCACAGAAGCCTCCAGAAAAACAATCTCTCTCCTATTTATAACCTCTGAAATGGGTCCCACATGCAGTCAGCAGGCAAGCACACATTCCAGACTTACTGGCACCACTGTTCTTCCTGCCTAGCTACCTTGAGCAACCAGCCTAGCTGCACTTAGCAACCAAAATTAACTAGTAAGCTCCCAGAGGGTGCTTACACTTTCCCCACACACAAAACATTCACCCCCTGGTGAACGCTTGACGAGGCCGCACCACCGAACCCCCAGAGGAGAGATATGTGCATCTCTCCCTCCCCCCAAGGGGTTACACCACCAAGACAGTGAAAATTCATACACTCTAAAACAAAACTTTGCCTCAATCTACAATTTACCATCCTGTACTGGGGCATACTGGCGACCCACCCGCTGGTTCCCACAATCACCTGCCAGGTACTGCAGTGGGGTGTCCCTCCCCCCACTATCACTGTCACCTTTCTACACCAATTAATTTCCAAGCTAATGGAAGTAGTGCTACTGCCAGGAATAGGACAATAATAAACAGTCCCCCCATCAATAAGCACAACCTTGAACATTTGCAATAACAGCTTACGTGGAAATCTTTAACTATACACGATGCGCTAGCCTACTGCAGTAAAATTAAGAAATATCTCAACATTTTGCTCTTTCAAACTAGTCATCCAACCATGCATACACAGACTGCTATCCATTTATTCTCCGACACATGCTACCCACAGGCAAACTTCAGACACACTATTCCAGTATACCACTAACTCTTAAAGGCTAAACATTTTACAAATTTGAAACAGTAATCCAACCACTCACACCTAGGCTTACATTCATTCACACACTGACTCACTCTGACTGCAAAAGAATACGGTTATGTAGCCTATACTTTGAGAGTGTAATACTGAAACCATTAAGTACACATTAAATTAACAGAGCATAAACAGTGATTCTACCACACACACACATTTTTTTTTCTGTCAACAGGGATGTGGCAATAAGCTAGCCATTCACCCACAGAATCACACTCAACCACACATAACTTTGAACTAACCATGCTCACCCTACTTGTATCAGCCATACATACCTTCCATTCTACATTAAGGCAGCATTATAAACTTTACCAATTAAATACGTACTAAATCATCAATGCAGAAACAGTTATTCAAAGACATTTTTTTCTCTCTTTTTTTCCCAAAACAGCATTTTCCCCCTAAGGCCCAATGTCCAATAACAGTTCATAAGTCTCTGCAGGGGCTGCAATTAGGTTCAAGTCTAAGGAACGCAGAAAATTTGGAGGGCAGATCACCCCCATATCTGGGCCCTAGGTAAACAAGAGGGTATATCCCACAACACAATCTCTGCTCACAAAGTCCATTTTTGCTCTAGTCATTGGCCACGGATACAAACAAGGCAGTGTAGCTGTCATAAAAAAGGGCGCAAAAATGTCCCAGTCCTACGCACCATTTTGTTTGCGCAATCAAATAATACAGCAAAGGGAGGACTTCCACAGCTTGTCCAGTACCCAATTTCATATCCACCATGGCCAGGGCACCACAAAATCAACATTCTGGATGAGCCACCATGTTGTAAGCCCCCTCTCCCCATCTAGGGGTATGGAGATGGTATTTCTTTGGGAGGGTGGCACTGTACAACCCAAGAAGCACAGTCCAGAAATAACAGAAAAAAACAGTACCTGAATGTCCTTGGGTGTTGCTGTTGATGAATTTTCTCCATCATGGGGTGCTTTCTGGCCATCAGTAGATGAAGGGATGATGCACTGGGATGATGCAGATCTTTGCCTGCTTGCCCTTGCTAACTTCGCCCTGGTGGCCTTTGTAGACAGGCTTCACTAGGCAGGCCCCTCACTTCTTTCTTGATGGTGCGCAGGTTCTTTGGGATCTACCCTGTAACACATTAGCAGCTGGCTGTGGAGGCAAACTTCTTTTAGCAGCAAACAGTTCCTTCAATAAACGAGGCAAACACAAGAACTTCAAAAACAGGGGATCCCATTTAATGAACACTTACTAAGCAGGAATAGTCACTCCAAGGAGCATAGTAATAAACACATACGGTGGGGGCAACCAAAGGCGTATGCCTAGATCCCGCAACAGTCTCTTGTGCTAACAAACTCAATTATTTCATGCAGTATCCCTTGAGCTGATCTGACTTCATTCCTGGCAGCAAATGCCACAAAGGCCACTACATGAGGTAGCTTAATACTGATACAATTCACTGACGCAAATTTCTCTCTCTCTCTGCAACAAGTACATCTCTTTTCCCTTCACTCTCTCTTCAGGCTTTTCCATTCCTATACTTTTACTCTGGGCTTAAGACAGCACTAGAGATTAAACCTCCTTACTAAACCTAGGGGATTTGGTGGGCTTGCCCTCCCAGACCTCTTTCGGTACTATCAAGCTGCGCACCTGACGCATGTAGTAGCAAGGCAGCTGCCTGCAAATGATGCACACTGGGCAGATATGGAACAGGCAATCATTCCTGACTCAGATTATTATGTCATACTCTTCCACAGTCATATAACCCCCCCGATACAAACCTTAACTTAACCTCAGAGTTACAGCACAGAGTGACAACTTGGAAACAAATTAAGAGGCAATTTTCGGTTCCCCCTTTTATACCATTAATATGTCCAATAGCTGTCCTCCCCAATTTTCAGCCCGGTTAAATGGACCATGCCTACTGCCAGTGGAGCAGATATGGCTTGAATTACCTGTCTCAGATTACTACTGGAAGGGCACTGTGGTCATTTCGGGAGATACAGATAAAATTTGTCCTGCCAAATACACACCATTATAGATGCTTACAATTAAGACACTACTACAAATCATTACCATCTGAGGTACGAAACCCTGAGCAGCGGCCTCCCTTGATCACGAAGCTGCAGTCGTTATTTGCTTCTCCAAATAAAAGTCATTTGATATCTGCCCTCTATCAAGCTCTAATGTCAAACCCCTTAGCAAATCTTGTAGATATCCATGGGAAATGGCAACAGGAGTTGGGCACACACATAGAGGACAAGCAGTGGGAACAGGCATACTGACAGGTGGCGTGCACTTCTAGTTCACACCAATGGAGGGATTTTGCATTGGAAATTCCTGGTTCGTTATTTCAAGACCCCAGAGGTCACAAGTCACTACACGCCTGGGCATTCTGCCTCCTGCTGGCATAACTGTGGTGAAAGAAAGGCCCACCTCACAACTGTAATGTTTACCTGCCCTAGGCTGGAACCATTTATTTGTTCACTTCAGTCAAGAGCTTCAAGAACTATTTGATAGGCCCTTCCAGTTAACTCCACATACATTTATTTTGTTAATTCTCCCCGGCGGCCTTAGGGTCCAAGATACCCGCTACCTTCTAGCCATTCTGCTTACAGCAGGTAAAAAGGCCATCACTAAATTGTGGCTATCTCCAAAAATCCCAACACTGCGGGATTGGTGGACCATATCAAAACAAACCTACCAACTGGAGAAGATAACACATAGTTTAAATGGTAGGGAGGAAAAATTTAGCTCCAGGTGGAATAGATGGCTTTTGTACTATATGCTGAAGGCCAACTTTTTGTACCATAGGAAATAAAGCTCCCCCACCCGGTCACCCAAGTTTGGGTGTGCTAGTTTGGGTGCAGATCAAAGAAATTAAAGTACACTTGTTGTTCATTTTGTATATTTGAACTCCCATGTTCTGTCTGACACCCAGGACCTAACTGAACAGCTCTCAAGGAAGTGAAGGTATCCCGAATCTGGGGTCTTTTTGAATGGCCTAGGCCCTCCATGGACAATGAACTCTAACCTCCCTGGTATTAAGCGTCTACAAAAATTTTTGAGCACTTTGTGTACTGTGACCAGATGGACTTCTGTAAGTACCTTTTCTTGATTTCTTTTTGCTCCTATTGCTTGGACACAATCGACTGTAAGTAAAAATGAAATAAAGATGATATTAACAAAAAAAAAAATGACAGCACGAGACATTTCTACTGTCCCAAACCTTTGCACTCTCTTCAATTTACATCCACAGCCTGATCTTATACCTTCTACACCGGGGGCTTTTACTTAGGGAGCATACTCATTGTTTCCCTTCATGGTCTTATTTCTATATGTTTCATTTGATGGTCTTACCAAGAACTGAACCACCAGAACCCTTTCAAAGATCCAATTGCTGATGCCTCAGCAGGTAACTGTGCCTATTTTGGGGTTTTGGGTGACCCAAAGCTCGATTCCCAGTCCTAGCCAGAATACTCTGCTCATGCAGTGATTCCAGCCTCTGAACTGACTCCTCAGGGGGACTTCTGCCAGTGCTGCACAGATCACCCAATAGATTGCCACCCCACTGGGTTCCCAGACATTACTTCCCCAAATGGATTTTCCCTGCCTCCACAAGTGGCTCACACTGTGGGTCCCAACTCTGCATCGGCCTCCTGCCTGAGGAATAGGGCTAACTCTGCCACCATTACACCCTCAATGGCTGGGCTGCCACTTCCAGCTGCGCCCCAGGTCCTATTTGCCATGACGGGCCTGCCCACAGTAAACCATTCTGACCCAACTGCTGAACTCACCACTGGGCAATCTTTCTTCCAGGACTTTAGACCCTGTTGGCACTTACCCACCAAAGTGCTGAAGTTCGCATAGCAGGCCTCCAACTTCATTTTTTTCTCTCCCCAGGCTCCAGCTCCCTAATGCACCAACAGGCCCCTTCTACTTTTCTCCATCGCTCCCATTTTACTGTACCCAAACCATTGCTTTTCCATCTCGCGGATCTTCAAGGGTGGACGGTCAGGATGACAAGCAGCTCACCTCGGCCCCGACACATCCATCTGGCCAAACTTGTGGGCTGAACTCCCAACTCCTCTCTCCCTGGGTCTCTCTCAGAAACCTGCAGAAAAACAATCTCCCTCCTATTTATACCCTCTGAAATGGGCCCCACATGCAGTCAGCAGGCAAGTACACATTCCAGACTTACGGGCACCACTGCTCTTCCTGCCTAGCTACACTTAGCAATCAGCCTAGCTACACTCAGCAACCAAAATGAACTAGTAAGCTCTCAGAGGGTGCATACATGTGCCTTTACAAATAAAAAGTATTATAGTAGTTATGCTGTAGAAATCTGTCTTTGAAAATATTTCTGTTGTAATCTGACATTGGTCTCAGGTTTCACAAAAGTCAGTAGCAACCAGCAGTCTCGGAGGGCATTCGGCTGACTGCACTCCCACTGCCCACAATTTAGGGCCAAGTAGTGATGCCACACAGTTGCACTGCACACACACCCTTGCCTGCCCTGCATGCATGCTACTTGCAAGAATTATTTTGTGTTACATGTGCTAAAATAAATCAGAACTTCTGTGCATTTACAAATAAGAAATATTACAGTACTTCTGCTGTAGAAATCTGTCTTTAAAAATATTTGTGGTGTAATCTGAGGATAAGCTCAGGTTTCATGAAAGCTAGTAGCTGCCAGAAATCTCCGAGGGCAGTCAGCTGACTGCACTCCCACCGACCACAGTTTAGGGCCAGGTAGTGACACCACACAGTTGCACTGTGTGCACACCCTTGTCTGCCCTGCTTGCATGGTGCTTGCAAGAAGAAGGTTTTTGTACTAAAATAAATCTGAACTTCGGTGCATTTACAAATAAAAAGTATTACAGTAGTTCTGCAGTACAAATCTGTCTTTATTTTAATTCCCTGTACACAGTTTGTAGGGTTTTCTAGTTTTTCTCCCTATTCCCATCTCCTTTTCTCGGTGCGGATGCGCACATGTAGAGGCACGTGCATGTCCAACTATAAGACTCCCTTCCTTCACATCATCCCTCCCACCTGTGCCGTCACCAGACTTCCATCCAGTGATGGCAGAACTACGGAGGAGCAACCACCTTCCCGGGAGAGGAGAGGAGAGCTGCCGTTAGGGGGCTCAATCCTGCTCCCTCCCTCCTCCTTCCCCCATGCCAGCTCCCTGATGACCCGAGGTAATTCCTGAACCTGGCTCGCTGGCATGGCGCGTAGTAAGGCATCTAGTGCCTCAACCTTCAGTGCCACCAGACCAGCAGAAATCTGTCTTTAAAAATATTTGTGGTGTAATCTAAGGTTGGGCTCAGGTTTCACGAAAGTCAGTAGCCGCCAGCAGTCTCGGAGGACAGTCGACTGACTGACTGCACTCCCACCACCCACAGTTTAGGGCCAGGTAGTGATGCCACACAGTTGCACTCCGCACACACCATTCCCTGCCCTGCGTGCATGCTTCTTGCAAGAATTTTTTTGTGCTAAAATAAATCAGAACTTCTGTGCATTTACAAATAAAAAGTATTACAGTAGTTCTGCTGTAGAAATCTGTCTTTATTACAGTACTTGAGAGTGTTTTGAAATTGCTGGCATAGACAATGGCAGATAGAGGTGGTAAAAAACGCATTGAGTCCAGCCCGTGCAAATCTACAATGGAGGAACAGGTTGGTGGTGCTGAACGTGAATGTGAGCAACAGTCAGGCCATATTCGATGACTAAAATTATTCTTTACCCCTTCCAAGCCTATTTCTTCCAGAAACAGTAGTACTGTGGCTGGCACAGGAGAAAGTGATACAATAAGCACAAGCAGCAGGACACTGTTCTTATCTCCCACAACCACCAATGTGTCCCCATCTCTCTCCAGTACCATCACATCTGTCATCCCTACCACCACCATAGAGACCCTGTCTTCCACAACACGTGGCAGCATGACTACTACAGCCAGTCCTGCAATTGTGACTAAACTCTAGCCATTACTAACAGTATGAACCCTGCCACTATTGCCACTACTGTAACACTATCACCACAGTCTGGTATCCCTGCCATGGAGCATATTACCAGTATGCTCACCACAGTCGAGTCAGTTATGCCTCCTGCTTCTCAGTTTCTCAGTGCTCCTGAAAAAGTTGTAGAGGAGGACCAGTCATCTGGTTCTGAGTATTTCCCGCCACATGAATTGCCAAGTGATATATCATATTCTTCATCAGAGACAGGTGTGAGTGACTTTGAGGATAAGACAGAGTATGCTATGTACTTTGAGGGCAGAAAAAAAAGTGGCTGGCAAAACAGCCTCTAGGAGTAGCACTAGTACCAAGGGTAGTAGAAGGAGCAGTAAGCATAAGGGTCCCCCTCCAAGAAGACCAAACAAGCAACACTGACATTTCTTCAGCAGACTCTGTCACAGCCTGAAGGACAGCCAAGTAATAGCAGCACTGGCATGGCACCATCATGGGCAGTGAACATGAGGATAAGACAGGCACATCTATTGAAAAAGGAATTGGGGGATGTGGTGCTGCCAAAATCACTGGACACTGCAGTGCTAAGAATGCCGTGTGATTGCATTTCATTATGTTAAAGGAGGACACAAGGAAGGCAGTCAGTTCTTTTTGCAGCACCACTGTAAGCAGAGGGAAATCACTCTCTAACTTAACCACAGCATCATTACAGAACCACTTGAAGCTTAAGCACCCTCAAGTGTATCAAAGCTCATCTGGGTCTGGATCTGGACTCTTGGTTTCACCAAGACCAAACCCCTCCAATGGACAGGCATGCACTGTTGGCAGTGGTGGTGGTACTGATAGATCTGATTTTGAGCAACCCAGTGATCACAACACTCCTTCCTCCTCACCAACACACAGTCCCTCTACTCTGGTCACTTCTGACTCCAGTGATACTACAAGGCAGAGACAGTTAGCAGCACTTAGCACACCACCGGTGAAGCAGTCCACATCGATGTCTCCCATGGCAGTTCCAATAATGGATGCTCTGCATGCAAGAACAAAGCATTATGCCTCACATACAACAGCACAGCAAATCACACAACTGGTTGCCGAGATGACGGCGTTGTATCTCCAGCCTATGTCAGTTGTGGAAGATACTGGCGTCCAATGGCTTCTCAACTATTTGCACCACCGTCATCAGATACGATCTCGTAGTACATTTTCATGGACTGTACTGCCATGACTGTATGATGGCGTGCGATCTGCTGTTGCTGCTCTGCTTGCAGAGAATGTTGGTGGTGTTTTTCACTGCACATCAGATATCTGGACTAGTGATAACTTCCTGCATGCCTATCTCTCCTTAACTGCACACTAATATGTGCAAAAGCCTGCAACTGCTGTTTCTGATGCATCACTTTGTGGCTCACCCTTGGCCCCACCACAATCTGGTAGTCTCATTAGGTCAGTTTTACTGAACATTAGACTGATAAGGAAGACCACAGAGCACATAATAGTCTCACGTTCCTGCAAGACATGTTGCGGTCTTGGACTGGCGTTAACATCAATTTAAAAGTATTTTTTTTTTTAAATAGAAATTTATTGGAGAGTTTTTTCCATAAAAAGTACACAAACAAGCAGACGCATGAACAGTACATTACCACTCTCATCAAGTGACGTTACAACCATTAACGTCTATAGAAAGAGAATAGAGAAATAAGATCGGAAGTACAGAAAGGGAGAAAAAAAAAGGGGGGGAAGAGTACCTTCAAAAATATATAGGAACAACAATAAAGAAAGTAAAAGGAAGGAAAGACTGTATTAATGTGAATGCTAACACCAGCTTATTGCGCTCAGTATGCCTCGAGGTTGTTTCCATTGTAGCAGGAGGCTTCCACATATAAAATCATTCTACTTATACACTTATATCTTAAAAACTACATCAAATAGGCAATTCCAATAGTTAATAATAAAACAGGTTCAATAAACAGGCATGGAAGGATCCACCGAAGTAAGGCCCATACCTTTTCTCAAGCATATCTAGCAAGCAGGCCCATTACTGGCTTGCCCTCCCAAGAAGTCATGAAGTGTAAAAAAGGTAACCATCTCCCTTTAAATTTATCGAGGGCCAACCTCAGCTTAGGTGTCAAATACTCCATGTCTAAAATCCTGGTGCAGATGCTATACCACGAGAAATGGAGGGCTTATCCGGGTAAGCCATGATAGTGATAGCTTTGAGTGTTGCTGACACCAGGATTCCAAACAAGAGGCGGAGGATTTGAAACCAGGTGAGGGGTGGCAATCCTAATAGCCAGTACTGTGGGACCTTGGCAGTGCTAATTCAAAATATTATTAAAAGTGTCTATTACTCCCTCCAAAATTCCTGTATAACTTTACATTCCCAGAATATATGGAAATAAGTACCAACCAACCGACAATGTCGCCAGCATAGGTCAGAATGATGTAATCCATAATGTTTTGTCATCACAGGGACTCTAAAAAATCTAATGGCTAACTTCCAGCGGAATTCCCGCCAGAAAAGGGAGGATGTAGTATTTTGAATAGACTTCCAAACAGAAGTCCATTCAGTATCTGACAGAACCGTACCCAGGTCTCCATGCCACTTATCCTTGACCAGCAGCAAAGAATCGCCCTCGGCAAGATTCATCCCCTGTACTAAACTTGAGATTTTTTTTTTTGATCCGGCAACCTGATCAGGGAGGAGAGAGTAAGTAGCACTGGATTATTTAAAGGTTCTGCGCCCACCTCAATATGCTGTTCATTTATATGAACATAGTGTCTTAACTGGAGATAGTGAAAGAAATTCATACCCTGAAGGTTAAATTTGGTCTTCAGCTGCTGGAATGATTTAAATATATTCCGATCAAAAGCTGACCCAGGTTAACCAACCCCACTCTAGCCCACTATTGAAAACCCATGTCCCACCTAAGTGGGCCAAAATCCAAACAGCTCTGAATAGTCGATATTGACTGAGCTTTAAAGTAATACCTAGTTTTAAGTTCATCTCTCCACACTCATGAATCACCCTTGTAAAAGGATTTCTGAAATCAAGTTGACTCAGCCTGGTGCATCCAGAAAAATAAGGTTAAGACATTTCCCAGGGGGAGTCAGCTCCTTCAATCTGAGCCCACTTAGGTGGGGAATCACGAGCAATGGTCACCAAGGGTAACAACTGCGATGCCCAGAAATACTTCTGGATATCCGGCACCCCAAAGCCCCCCCTCTCCTTGGAACCACCATAATCTTCCACCTCACTTGGGGCCTCCGCCCAGACCATAAAAACTTGGAGAGGGTAGAGTTTAAGTCCTGCCAGAAATTCCTGGGGGTTTTCAGGAGGATGGCCCCCAGTACAAACAGCAACCGGGGGAGAATGTTCATACGAATGGATTCACCCCTCCCTGAGATGGAGAGAAGGAGTTCTCTCCACCTGTTGCAATCCTCCCTGATATCTCCAAGAATTTTCAAATGATTCATGGAGTATAGAGCCTTAATATCCCTAGGGATCCATATCCCCAAATATCTAAACCCTGACTTACACCATTTAATTTGCTGCACCCCTTGTAAGGGCTGATTCCGGGCACTCCCCAACGGGAATAGTTCCGATTTGCTTGGATTAACCTTGTAACCAGAAAGGGTTCTGAATTCCGAAAGAAAACTAAATATCTTAGGCACTGCTCTTACTGGGTCTGAGATAAATATTAGGGTGTCATCTGCGTAAAGCAATACATTGACTTCCACCGCCCTAACCTGAAGACCCCGGAAAAACTCAGATTGCCGAATGTAAGCAGCCATAGGTTCCAAACTAAGGGCAAACAAGAGAGGGGAAAGAGGGCAGCCCTGCCTAGTGACCCGCTCAATCCCGAATTGCATGGAGATCATCCCATTCACCCGGACTTTTGCTCTAAGCTTGGTATATAAATTGGATATCCAGAGCCGAAATTTCTCTCCAAACCCAAAGACCCCCAATACCGAATCCAAGTACTGCCAATTTAAACGGTCAAAGGCTTTCTCAGCATCTAGTGATAATATTGCTGAAAGAGGGGAATCAATAGGGAGGTGGGCTGAGGAAATA
Source organism: Neoceratodus forsteri (assembly GCA_016271365.2). Lineage (NCBI taxonomy): Eukaryota > Metazoa > Chordata > Ceratodontiformes > Ceratodontidae > Neoceratodus > Neoceratodus forsteri. The sequence continues at coordinate 645,979,921 of CM028131.1, forward strand.
ACATTTAACAGCAATCTAATGTTGCCCTGGATATGCCTCCCAGGTATAAACCCCGTTCGGGTGAACTAGGACAGGAACTACCCCTTGCAACCGTGAACTAATAATTTTGCCAAAAATTTTGGCATCCTGACTGAGTAGCGAGATAGGACGGAACCCCACACAGGAGGTAGGATCCCTCCCTGGTTTAGGCAACACTGAAATGAGAGCTTCTCCCCATGTATCCAGCAAGGCCCCCAGCTCCTGAGCCACATTACAGACTCTAGTGAGTAGCGGGATCAACTCCTCCTGAAACTTTTTATAGAATTCAGAAGTGAACCCATCGGGACCAGGGGCCTTCCCGGAATCGAGAGACTTCATAGCTGCCCTCACCTCTGCCTCAGTAAAGGGGGTCTCCAAGGCATCCCTCTGAGTGTCTGACAGTACAGGGAGCTCTATACCTTGCAAAAAATCCAAACATTTTTTCCTACGGTCCTGTGTTTCTTCCTTCATATACAATTGTTTGTAAAACTCTGCAAACTCTTGTGCAATTTCCCCCGGAAGGGTCTTGTAAGGGAGGTTTGGTGAGTCAGAACTAACCCTGGCTACATACCTGTCGGCAGCCTGCTTACGGAGTCTAAGTGCCAACAGTTTGCCTGCCCTCTCTCCCCTCTCATAATAATGCTGCCCAGTGTATCTAAGGGAATTCTCTACCCGTCTCTGTAGTAAAGAGTTATATATCTCCCTGGCCTCCTTTAGCTTCTTAAGTACTCTCTGGGACCCCGTACGCTTATGTACTACTTCCAGATCTGCAATAGAGGCAAGGGCTTCCTTCATACAAGCCTGATGCTGCTTGTTGCTATGGGAGGCAAAAGCTATCGTATGCTCTCTCACCACTGCCTTAAGGGCGTCCCACAGGAATTTGGGTCTAGAAACTGCCTCTGTATTTTCCTTTAAGTAACATTGGACAACTCTACTAGTGGACTCAATATATTGTTTATTGTTAAGTAACCCCGGATCGAATCTCCAGAGGTCCCCCTCCACTGTATCCCAACCAAGCTTTGCCTTGATCACTGCATGATCGGAGATCGTAATTGGAAGGATAGACACGTCTCTGAAAGAATACACGGCATTCCTCTGAGTGTAAAACCTATCCAGTCTTGAGTATGTATTTGAAACTGGGGAGAAAAAGGTGACATTTTTTGCTGACGGATTACACTGCCTCCATGGGTCAATTAATCCGGCTTCTGTGATCGAGGTACGAAGTAGTCGAGAGCATGACCTGGATCCCGGAGTTTTAGTGGAGCTTCTATCCAAACTAACATCCTCAACACAGTTCCAGTCCCCCATTAAAATAACTTGTCCAGGGGGTAAACTGGCCACCGTGTTGAAGAGAGATTGAAAGAACTCTCCAGAGGGTGGGGTGGGGGCATACACTCCCACCAAATAAATTATCCACCCTTTATAAGTGCCGGAAGCTGTCAGTTGGTGGCCAGAGCCTGATTTATTTACAGCTTGAATCTGAAACGGAAGGCCCCTTCGGAATAGGATTGCCACTCCTTCCTTTTTGATTGTGGATGCTCATCAGAGCATACCGTGCTCACCCAGTCCCTACGCAGTTTCATGTGTTCTCCCGAGGTCAGCTTTGTCTCCTGTAGACAGGCAATGTCACATCTTTCCCTTTTGAATTCTGCTAATATCTTGGCACGTTTAGCAACATTATTAATTCCTTTAACATTCAGAGAACCTATTATCAAATCAGCCATGTTTCGTTTTCAACAAAATTCCAAACATGTTCATATATCCTATATCTAGTTGCACAATAATCACACTCAGTCATACAAAGAGGTATTCTCCCTAAAACATAAGAAAAACAGAAAAGAAAAAAGAAATAGATAGAGAATGGAGCAACCATCAATGCAAGCACACAAACACACCCTAAATCTAGAGAAAACGCTGGTCCGGTGCCAAAAGAACAGGGCCTGCCTCCCATATGGGAGTGCAACAACAGACAGTCGTTGCTGATACGCACCTTAGCAACCTAAGCCGCCATTCGTGCCGATAACACTCAGCTAAATCAGCCCTCAGGTGCACATTGGGGGAAACGGAACTTTACCCCCTAGAGGGAACAACACTCCACCAGGAGTGAAAGGGTTGGAAGACTCCCCCTGCCAGGGGAGTCGCCAGCCTGTGCCCTCTGTTGGCTTATATGTATGAGAACTTCCGGGAGGGGCTGGGAAAAAAAAGAGCACCCCATAAACCTCCAGTGTTAACTCAATCGTAAACTCATTTTTTTTTCCTTGTTAACCTCCTTAGACTAGAGAATCCAGTGCAGCTAAATTTGTAGGAAAGAGGAATAAAAAAAAAAACCAAACCCTCCCCCAAAATAACCTCCCCTTCCCCTTCCTGTTACCTTCCCCGAGGCTGAGAAACCCTGCCCGTAGTCATAGTAGGAGGTCATATACTCCTCCCTTACTCGTAATACAGATCACAGCACGGAGGTCTGGGGAGGCATACAGCAAGAAGAGAGGCCGGATCAAGTTTGTCCACTATAAACAGCCTGTGGCACTAATCTATGTTACACAAGGATGTCACTCTCTCACACTCCTCCCCAAGGTAAGCCTAGGGGGGAGAAAACACGAGACCCAATCCACCCCGACTCCCCCCCTCCACTCCCGACCCCCATCTCCAAAGCCCAGACTGGATATAATTAACCCTGATTCCCCTCAAGCATATAGTGGGGGTAGGTAACGGGGATCCCGCCAACCCGCCAAAAATAACGTCTCATCTCACCTAATCCTGAAAGAAACCCCATTGCTGGAACTGTCCGTATTAACCTCGTAACACTTCCCCACTTGTTACAACAGCCCTTTCTATAAACAACTACCCCAGCAGGAGGGAGGGGAAAAGAGAGCAGGAAATCTCCATGGAGTTGAGAGGACCATAACCATGAACAGACTCCAGGAAGGGGTCACCTGGAAAAGCAGTCGTGTGTATCTCAAAAGGCCAGAACAAGTGGTCCGCCCCTCCGGCCCTCCATGACGCATGTTAAAACCCACTGTTGCCCAGAGGCTCCCTCCCCGCCATCCGGAACCAGAGAAACCGTCCGGAAAACAAAACCACGAGAAGGACCACCAGGTAAACCCCAGAACTACCCCCTCTCTTTGTTCTAAACATAATAGATTTAAATGCTAGCATAAACGCTGCCAGGTCAAAGAGACTACACTTTTAACCGTCACCATCCTGACAAACAAAGAAGGACATTAAGTAAGCTGTTGCTGTAATTCAGCCAGTCTCATCAGTAGGTTTCCTTTTTGTAATCCATTTGGATAAGTCCGAGTGTAGAGGTAACACAGAGTCCACTCTAGAACGGGACCGATTGGCACCTCTCGAACCTGGAGCCACCGCCCAGAGTAGTTCAATTTCTTTCTCTGCGATCTCTTCCTTGATGTCGGGAACCAGAATGTCTTTAGCGACCAGGAAATCATGAGCCATCAGTAACGAATCATAAATTTTTGGGCCCTCAGGTGCCTCTATCCACAGTCTAGCAGGATAACGTAGTTGGGCCTTCCAGCCCTTCACTCTTAGCTGTTTCACCACTCCCAGCACCTTTTTCCGATGCTGGGCCAGGGCGGGGGGAAAATCTTGATCCACAAACACCTTCATACCGTCAAAGTTCAAATCCTTTTTCACCCACGCCAGACGCAGGACCTTTTCCTTGGTCGGAAATCTCAAGAATTTAATGATAATAGCTCTGAGGGGGCGCCTTGTTTAGGCTTTGGGGCAAGTGCCCTGTGCGCCCTTTCGATCTCCAATGAAAATGGGCAGACTGGATGGGCCTTGCGGTCCTTATCTGCCGTCAACTTCTATGTTTCTATGTTTCTATGTTAAAAGTCCTCTCCGATCTGCAGCTCAGTCTTTAACCAGCAATCCATAAAGGCCACCATATCAGCCTGCTCAGCCCCCTCTGGTATACCAACCACCCTTATATTATTGCATCTGGAATGTGCCTCGGCATCTTCAGCCCTTGCTGTTAAAACTTTCTCCCTCCCGTATAAAAATGCCAATGATCTTCCAAAGGCCATATGCTCTGTCTGCAGCCTCTCTAAGTGTTGTTCGACAGAAGTGGTCCTGGACTCCAATTTCTTAAAATCCTTTTGGATATCCGAAACTTTTGCATCAATCTTGTGCAGCAATTTAATGATTTTTCTCGATTCTGCTCTCGTGCTAGTCAATCCTGAATCTGAGCATGAATCGTCAGCCACAGACACGGAGAGCACAGAGGAGCGCGAGGGAGCCAGGCTGAGGGCCGCCATCTGTCTACCTCGTAAGTTTTCCGAGACGGTTTTAGCAATCAAGGAGCCTCTTTTCTTTGTATGAACCATTGCAGGGCATATATTATGCCGATATCACTGCTTAAAACCCCGGGATGTCTCCACAAAATACTGGATTCTCTTCTAGAGTCACACTGGAGAATCGGAGCGAGGAGCTAGGCAGCCATTCCCACCAACTATGTTACCGGAAGTCCCCCTAAAAGTTATTTTTTTGTTACTGACAATGACACAAATGTGGTGAAAGCCATCAGTGATGGCCATTTTGTGAATATTCATTGCTTTACACAGACACTGAATTTAGCAGTGACTCATGCACTGTGTTACAGTACTAGGACCAACAACATTTTATCCACAGTCCATTCCATCTGCAGCCATTTCCATCACTCTGTAAAATCTACTAACAAATCATGAGACATTCAGGAATGCATTGGTCTACCCCAACATTGTGTAATGTAAGATTTTATTTATTTATTTATTAAATTCTCGGATTACAAATACCTTTGAGCAGAAACTGCTCATTTACAAAGGTTCCACGTCAAAGGATGAGGGTCAACATACATACAGAGGTAGTAAAAGAATGCACAATAAACAACCAAAACAACTAAAAGAAAAATAAAGATACTCAGTTATAACATACTTTGAGATAATATTCATATAACAAGTAGCTTGAGTAGGCAGATGGCTGCGTGTAATAAGAGAGATTGAGGGCACCATAGGCAGTTAGTATTGCAGGCATGCGACCAGGAGAGGAAGTTGAGCTAATGGGCCACTGTCCGATGGTGGTGGAAAATGTCTTGTACCAGTGGAGATGGGAAGCAGGAAAGGAGTCACTAGGAAGGCCCGTAGCCAGAGGGAATGAGACTGGAAAGGGCGGGCTGTGAGACATGAGTGAGCTAGGAGGTGTTTAGAGAGATCTCTGTTCAGAGAAGCAGTCACATTGAGTGGTAGAGGTGAGGTAAAGTTTGAGATTCCTTTTGAAGGGTCCAAGTGTAGTAGAGGAAAGTGCTTCTTTATCGAGGGAATTGAACCATTGAGCAGCTCCATAGATAAAGGACCGCTGACCCATGGAGGTACGACATCTGGGAACCTGAAAGGTTAGAGATTGGGCACCACATGTTTGTTGAGTGCCACTGTAGGTAGTAAGGAGTGAGCTAGCACCAGGTGGCACGAGACCGAGGAGAATCTTTTTGGTAAATAAGCAGGTCTGGTATTGTATTCTGCCGAGCAGGGGTAGCCAGCTGGCCTGTGCATAGAGGTCACAGGTGTGAGTTTGTTGGGCCGCACCCATTAGTAGTCTGCAGGCTTTGTTGAGAGAAACTGAGATCCTGCGGAGGGCACTTGTTGAGGCAGAGCCATAGATGGCAAGGCCGTGTCAATGATAGAGGTGACAGAGCTATAGATGGCTAGTTTAAGGGCATCCACAGGCATACAGTGCTTGTGTTTGTGTAGTAGTCCAACCAGATATTGCGGTCTTGGCAACAGTGTCAATATGCTAGTGTAGGAGAGGGTACTATCCAGGGTAATACCAAGGTACTTGAACTCCTGACATGTTCGAGTGGGTTCCCAGCGTGGTTCTTGATGGTGAGGGACAGAGAGTTGTGCCTGCTCTGTCGGTTACAGAAGGACATGGCTTTAGTCTTGCTGTGGTTCAGGACAAGTTTATGAGAATTGAACCAGTCTTCGAAGCGCTTGAAGTCGAGCTGCAGCTGGGATTCAAGGACTGTAATGTCACAGTGGCTGGAAAACAGGACTGCATAGTCTGTGTATAGTAATATTTTTTGGTGGCAGGCACTGGGGAGGTTGTTGATGAAGAGGGAGAAGAGTAGAGGGCCCAGAATAGACCCCTTGGGGACTCCGGAGCAGACCGGTTTCTCATCCAAAGAGATCCCTGCAATCCTTACATGTTGGATCCGATTATCAAGGTAGCTGGTGAACCATGGAAGGGCATCGCTGGAGATCCCAATGGAGGACAGTTGCTTGAGCAGTAGGGGGTAGTGAACTGTGTGGAATGCCTTGGTAAGGTCTATGAATACTGCCCCTCCACAATCCCCTTTGTCAAGCGTGGCATGGATGAAGGTTGTAAATTCCAGTAGTGCAGTAGTGGTGCTGTGCCCTTTTCTGAAGCCATGCTGCTCTGGGCACTGTACATTGTTCTTATCCAGGAATTCAACTAGTTGGTCCGACACTATTCGCTCCAGCGCTTTAGACAGTGGGGGGAGTGAGATAGGTCTGTAATTGGTGTGCAGTGTCCTATCTCCACTTTTGAGAACCGGTGTGACAGTGGCTTTCTTCCAGAGAGAGGGGAAATGGCCTGATCTAAGCAAGAGATTGAAGATCTTTGTAATGGTTCTAAGATTTCATTGAGGACTTGTGCCAGCAGTTTCAGGTCAAGGGAGTCACCACTGTACCCTTGTTTGCCGATGGCCTTTTGAATGTATTTTCTAGCTACTTGTGGTGGGACCTCCTTAAAAAAAAAAACTTTGGGGTTGTACATTCTAGTTGAGGGTAACTTGGGAGGAGCTGGAGGGGAGGTAGTTGAAAAAATTTGGTGGAAGGACACTGTCCAGGTTTGTAAATGCATTATTAAAAGTGCTGGTGATGGTACCTAGGTCGAGTGTAGGAGTGCCATGAAGGTTGAGCATAGTGGGTGGTGCTTTAGGATCCTTGCCTGTGAGTTCTTTCATGTTGTTCCAGAATTTGTTTCCCTGGCCCCAAGAGTTGGTCAGAGCCTCTTTGTAATACTATGTTGATCCTCTTAAACTAGAAATATATCAATACTATAACAAGTTTTAGTGCACTTTCTATTGTGTACTTTAGGTTACTAATTATCTTTTGGAAAAGGACCACTTGGCCCACAGTCTGCCCAGATTGTCCATCCCTGCTTTATTGGTCTCTTCTGCAGACCCTAAAGCAACCCTGCTGCCTCCCTGCCTGTTTTGAAATACACCCCTATGCCTATTTCACACATGCTTGAAGCCCAGACTGTTTTCACTGCCATCACTTATGCTGGCAGCCTCTGTCAGGCATCTACCATGCCTTCCGTGAATAAATATTTCTTCACATCTATCCTGAACTCCCCCTTCAGCTTCATCACATGCACCCAGTACTTGTCCTCTTTCTCATTTGAAAGAGACTCCCCTTATGTGCCCGCTTCTTCCCTGTGAGGTACTTGTGTAGGTCTCTAGCATGGCACATCTCACTCTCTTCTCTTCTAGGATGCACATACAATGCACTTACGCCAGTGCCATTTTAGTTGCCCTAGCAAAGACACAAGACTTCACCTCATCTGCAGCCTTTGGTCAATCTATGATGACCATCTGTCACCTGATGACTAACCAGTTCAGTAGTTTGTTGCCTTTTTGGGCAGCTGAAAGGCTCTTGGGGAGTGTTCATGGCAGAATTAACTGTTATACTTCAAAAGGGAAGGAAGTGGTGGGCATTAACAGTGTTACAACGTCTTATTTGGGGAAAAAAAAACACACACTTATTTGGAGACGAATAAGGAATATCTGGAGTCCCAAATTCAAATATCCATCCGCATATTCAAATTAATGTATTTGAGCACCCCTAGTAAATACAGATCCCAATGTGATATTAGATTGTGAGTTTATTCTATAACTTACCTGTCTGTTTAACCTACCTTTTTTCCCTTTCCTGTAATAATAATAATAAACTTTATTTTTCAGCACCTTTCAGAATATCAAGGTGCTTTACAATAATTAAAACATAATTTCATAAACCACAAATACAGAAATAAGTAACACAACAAATCCAGAAAACAATGAGTCACTGATAGGCCTGTTGCCACAAAAAGATTTTAAACGCCTGTTTAAATCTCCCCCCACAGTCACGCACTCCCGAAGCTGACGGGGTAGAGAATTCCAGAGGGTAGGGGCCGCAAACATAAATGCACGGGCCCCAGAAGATTTCAGAGTCACCCTCCGAATCTCCAGCAACGCCTCGTCAGCCGAATGAAGCTGTCGCACAGGGTGGTAGGGAACAAGAAGCTCTTTAAAGTAATCCGGGCCAAGTCCACGTAGGACTTTATAAGTCAGTAAACCAACTTTAAAGGTGATCTGCCACTGAATCATCAGCCAGTGCAGATCGCACAGCACCGGGGTAATATGCGAAGCCCGACAACAATCAAGCCACAGCATTCTGCACTAGCTGCAAGCGATGGGTATCAAACCCAGGAAGCCCTAAGTATAGGGAGTTGCAATAGTCAAGAGGCGAGGTCACAAAGGCATGGACCAACACTGGCAGATCGCAGGACAGAACAAGGTGCTTGACCCTGGCAATGTTCCTAAGATGATAAAAGGCAGACTTGACGACTGCTGACACCTGAGATCGAAGGGTCAGCCCATCATCAAGCACCACTTGACCTTGACCATGGGTCACGCACCTGTTCAGAGGTAAGAATCTGGGAGCCCCTCAGAAATAGTTCAGAGGGCTGACCAGCCCTCAACCCCTCTATCAAGTGACCCAGATCCACAACCATCACCTCAGTCTTTCCCCGCGTTCAATTTTAGCCAGCTCTAATTCATCCAATCCTGGATTTCAGTGAGGCAGTTATTAAATGCTGACAGAGCACTATCCTGGTCAGGTGCAAAAGACAGGTAAAGCTGGGTATCATCAGCATAGCAGTGAAACCTCAGTCCATACCATCTTACAATGTCTCTGAGGGGCAGCACATACACTGCAAACAACATGGGGGACAGCACCGAGCCCTGAGGGACCCCGCATGACAGACGGAGTGAGTCTGAAGAGAAAATTCCAGACACAACTCTCTGAGTTCTGCCAGTGAGGAAGGATGTAAACCACCTGAGGACCATACATGTCAGGCCACAAATGAACCTCAGGCGCTCGAGCAGCATCCCATGGTCTACAGTGTCAAAGGCTGAAGAGAGGTCAAGGAGCACTAGAATAGAATGGCTTCTCCGATCTCTCGCCATCAAGAGATCATTGAGCACCCAAATCAGCGCAGTCTCAGTACTATACCTCTTTTCGAAAACCGGACTAGAGAGGTTTGTAGATATTATGGATGGTCAAGTGGTTCTCCAGCTGAATCGCCACTACTTTCTCAATAACCTTCCTTATGAAGGGAAGGTTCGAGATTGGTCTGTAGTTTGCTAGGATGTCTGGGTCCAAAGAAGCTTTCTTCAGGGGAAGCACCACATAAGCATGACACCCCCAAAGCAAATCCCCAACAGCGACACCCCCGAATCAATCATGACCACAGCACCCAACAGAACACAGCGACCCACCCTAAAGTGACAACATGTGCACTGACAGGGCACTACAGAAATGGGAGCAGTACTACACATTCACGTTCGAATGAGCTAACCTATTGGGAATCAGTACTTTCTAGCTGTATTTATTATTCCTTTAACCTGCCACTTTAGCAACTGGGAACATCCTGTGTATGTCAGCATTGGTGACCTAACAGCATGCTGTACGCAAAGATTGGTAAACCGCTCCCAGCTGCACCCTGCACCGGGTGCAAAGGGGGCAATGGTGGCGGAATAGCTGCCCATCTGTGCCGGGGTTTGCTGTTGTGCATCCCACATTGTGTGCAAGCTGCGCCCAGTCAGTCCACACCAGGACCATCCATTGCCATCGGTGAGCTGTCGGGGGGGCACTAGTGGCGGCTTGCTCTCAGGGGGTGTCTGTGTCTGGTGCATCGCCGTGTGGCAGTCATAACAGTGCCCGTTTGGGTGTGTGGGGTGTGCGCTGCTGTCTGTTGCTGTCATGTTCATCGGGCTGGTGCGCGTCGAGGTACTCTGCTTCAGTCTGGCTGTGTCTCTGTGGGGGGTGCCGACATGGTTGCCATTGCTCTTCCATGGTGCTTCCTTCTTCAGGAGGGGTGTTACCAACGCCTCCTTCAGGGAGCTTAGAAACTCACCTGATTCCAAGGAGTGCCAGACTAACCAAGCCAGAACCGGGCCGATAATATTACAAAAACCCATAACCAGGGTTGGGCCCAGATCCAAACTACAGCACGTAGGGCGCGTACCCTGGACAAGCCACATAACATCCATGAATTCCAGCAGGTCAAAGGTACTCCAGAAAACATGAGATGCGGTGACCGAGCATCCATGAACTCCAGCAGGTCAAAGGTACTCCAGGAAACATGAGGTGCAGTGACCGAGCATCGACCAATTGCATCCCCCACAGAGCGAGTCAAGAGGATCTCTGACCTGATGTCAACCACCTTTTTTGCAAAGAATCGAGCAAGCTCATCGCATTCCATTTGTGAAAAAGCTCTTCAGAGCTGCAGGCAGGCTGGATTGTACAACCTGTCCACAGTTCGGAAGAGTTTAGCTGGTCGATTCTAAGTGACAGCAATCTCCCTGGACAGGGACTCTGCCTTCTTATGGGAGATCGCTGATTGGCAAGCCTGACAATGCTCTATGAATCTAAGGCAGTTGGCCTCCAGGGTGGATTTCCACCAGCATCGCTGTAAAATGTGTATATATATATATATATATATATATATATGTTAGTTTGCTGTACATATCCTGTTTGTAATATCTTGTAGCATTATAGTAATAAAGGTCTATTTTCAGTGTTCCACATTGCCCAAAAATATAGAGCACTGGTAATGGAGAGGAGCCACAGGGGGCGGATAACCGGGGCTGAGCTACTGGTGGGCGGAGTCAGTCATGGGATGCATTAAATCCATAAGAAGCAAGAAATAGGAGTAACAGGACTGATCTGGAGGCCTTGGGTAGTGTGCAGTAGCAAAAGAAGTGTGGCAAGTTGTGACATACTGGAGAACCTCTGCATTCTATTTGCAGGCCAGGCAACAGTTTGTGAGAGTCTTGACATGTTGGTGCGGCCATACTACATCTCTTTACTAGTGCCTGCAAGGCCAAGATCTAATCTTCGGTTTCGCAGTCCTGCCCAATGAGCTGCAGCTTCCAAATAAGGGAAATTTTCAACATCAGGGCTCTCAATTGAGATAATCATAAGTGCATTTAGCACACTGGCATCTGATATATTTAGTTCCTGCATTTTTATTCGCTTCAGTGCAGAAAACCCCCTCTCACAATCTGCAGTGGACATTGGTATTATCATTGCCAGTTCTGCCAAAGCAGATATGTTTGGATACAGCTCTTCATACTTAGTAGTTAGAGAGTGCAGCACATCAGAAATAGTCTTAAAGACCATCTTTTCCGTGAACATGAGACTACGCAGAGAAACCCATTCCAGTGCAGAAGCATCTACATTCACAACAGTGGCATACTGACCAAGAATAATGTCAAGGCTATCACTACCATACCCTTCCAACTCTGCAATATCACCTTCCGGTATCATGCTAGGGTAAAAGATACTGAACGCATCCAAAAGTTCTGTGCTTGGAAACCTTTGCTCAATTTGAGCAATTAGGGCCCATTCTAAAATGATTTAACTGTGCTTCACTAAATGGCAAGTTCAGGCCATTATCATTCAGGAGTACTAGTCCAGTTGAAACAGACCAAAAGTACTGACCAGTTACCAGTAGGCGTGCCCTAAGAATCTCTAAAGTGGAAGGTAAATGTCTCTTTATATCAGTAAAATTCAGAGCAGATGTTTGAAAGCATTTAGATAAGATGCTAAAGTGTGGAAGTATGTCACACATCATGCATAAAATAGAGAAAAACTCCCAGTTTTCCACAATTTTTACTAGGCGCACAGCTTGGGGACAAGGGAGTAGCTACTGATACTCCAAGTAAGCCATGGCATACCAAGTTTAGTAGCAAGGGGTAGCAAACAAGCTGGCCAGCATTGCTCTACCCTGTCTAGTCCATTGAGTTTACATTCCTTTGTTTGGTTTCGCAGGCTTTTTCTTTTCTCTTTCAGCTTCGTTTTTTTTTTGGGGGGGGGGGCAGAGTGGACCCAGAACTTTAAAGCTGAAGGTCTCAATTAGACCTGCATGGTCTGCCTGTATAGTGATTGGCTGCGGCATCTGGAAGTGGGTGTGTCAGGTCTGGAATAGTGAGTTTAAATGCCCCAACAAAGTTAGAAGCCATACCATTAGTTCAATTGTACTGGGAGCGAGAGAAGCAGTAGAAGAACTGAGGAGCAGCAGACAGAAGAACAGACACTGAGCCAGCCAAAAGAATGAAGACTTCATATGGAGTGGCAAATGGAGTGAGTCTGCCTACCTGCTGGGGAGAGAGAAGAAATTTCTGCCATGGTCTTGGACTCGTGGTACAGTCAGTGGCAGCAGAGACAGCAGGTCTAGTGTGGGAATCATCTGACTGAAGCCGGGAACCTTGTACTCGAGTTGTGGGGGGGAAGTGTGAACAGCAGTGGGAGAGGGGGTAGCAGTGTGGCAGGCTGGTGTTCAAATCTGAAATGCCTGGCTACACCCCTGCTTGGGGATCATGCCTTTCAGAGGCCTCTCTATGCAAGGACGTAACAACAGATGGAAAAATCTTCCTTAGTGTGTCACATGCTGCATCATGAGACAACCACCTAACTGCTTTTGCCTGTTTAGGCTTTAAAACAGGGTTCTCCATTGCCTGCTGAATTTCTTTCAGGGCAGCCATGCGAACAGCAGAATTTTCATAATATCTGTATAAGTGATCTAGTGTTTGATTAAACTTTTTTTAATTCAAGTTTATTGACATCAAGCAGGTACATCATTTTTATATATTCTATTAATATCCATACATATCTCAGGTTATAATTTAATTCTTAGAATATTCTGTATAGTTTGTCTCAGTTATCTCAATACTTCATTAATTGTTGTATTATTGTTATCTATGGCAGCAAGGTCTCCTTTATTTTTTTTAAACCAGGAAATTAATCACCCTCTCCCTTTAACCTAGGTCGGATCACAGCCAGCCCTTCCAACTTCAATTTTATTCTCTTTGCCCCTCTTACCTCTCCCCTCTCCCACCCCAGCAGCGGATCCCCTCTTTTCTACCTTAGGGTTAACTATTGGTCATTCAGGTATTGTTTCATTGGAGGATCGCCATATCTCCCATCTGGTCCACCTATTCAAGTAGGTGGGAGTTTGGTTATTAATTTTATAGGTGAGTTCTTCCAATTCTGATATCGTGCCTATTATCCTTATCCACTCCTGTGTAGTGGGAGGGGCAGGGGTCAACCACCTTTTTGTGATGGCCTTGTGTGCTGCTATTGTTAATACAGACCAGAGGTACATTGAGTCCATATCCCGTATCTCTTCGGGAGGGTGCCCCAATATCATCATGTGCCACTCTAGTGACGTCTGCATCGGAAATATTTCTTTAAGTGTCCTAGTAATTCCACCCCAAAAGGTCCGAAGAGCCTCACAGGACCAGAAAATGTGTAAATATCTCACCTCTAGTGACCCACATCCTCTCCAACATTGGGCCGTGGCATTTGGATCTCTCTTACTTATTATATAAGGCGTCTAGAAGTAGCGGACCTTAATTTACCATGAAAATTCCTGTCAGTACGGTGATTGTGTCGTTCTTTTAGTTAGGAAAAGTATTCGGTCCCAGTTAAGCTCTCCTAAGTCCTGGGGAGCTTGTTCCCTCCATTTTATTTTTATTTTATTGAGTGGGTCCCCTTTCAGCATCAATAGAGCTTTATAAAGGAAGGAGGTCATCCCTCTTTGCTTATTAGCTCCACTACTTTCTTGGATGGCCCTTAGGATCTGTTGGGCCCTAATTGAGTCCGTATCCTTCTTCTTTAGTGTGGAGATATAGTTTCTAGCCTATAGATACCTAAAATGATCTGTGTTTTGCAGACCATACTTATTTTTAAGGGATTTGAAGTCTAGAAAAATCTCTCCCTGCCAAAATTGTGACAAACATCTCAGACCCTTCCCCTCCCATATGTGAAATCCCCTATCCAGACATCCAGGTTGGAAATCTGGGTCCCATGCCAGTCTTTTTAAGGTCCAGGTGGAATTTTTGAGTTTATATTTCTGCCATATTCTGTGGACCAATCTTATTGTGTCCCTAATCGAAATTAGACTTGGATGCGGACATCTATTTATGTTGGAGACCAGCAGTCTGGTTTCCAGAGGTTGTGACCCTGCCCTTCTCTCTTCTGCTTTTTCCATGAGTTGCCATCCCGCGGAAATGTTGGGCTTAGACCACATTGCGGCATTTTTTAATTGAGCCGCCAGGAAGTAATTTTCAAGATCCAGGAGGGATTGTCTGCCTTTTTCCCGATGCGCTTGGAGGATTCTTAAATTTACTCTGGGCCTCTTGGAATTCCAGATGAATTTGGTGAGCATTTTGTTCCATGTTTGAAAGGTCAATTTATGTATATAAAATGGGATACATTGAAACAAATATAAAAACCTAGGGAGCAAATTCATTCATAGGGTGTGTATCTTTCAGTATGTTGGGAAATTCAACAGAGACCATCTTTCAAAGTCTTTTTGCAAGCTATTTACTAGGGGAGTGTAGTCTGCAGCGAACAATTGGGAGTATTGTTTTGTGATGTATGTCCCCAAGTATTTAATTTTACTCGCCTTCCAGTTTAATGGGAAGAAGCTGCATAGCTCTGTAGTAGGTTTATAGAAAAGGGTGAGCACCTCTGTCTTACTTTTATTAAGGAAGTATCCTGAATGTCTACCAAATTCCATCAGGATTGCCCATACTTGTTTTATGGATTGTTGGGGTTGTGTGAGACTCAGGAGATCATCATCTGCATAGAGCAATATTTTTTTATGCAGGTCTCCCACTGTCACTCCTCTTACCTCCTCTGCTCTGTGCACGGCTTCCGCCAACAGCTCGATATACAGAGCAAACAACAGTGGGGACAGGGGACACCCCCGACGTGTGCCTCTTGCTAGGCTAAACCTTTCTGATATTCCACCGTTCACTCGTACGTAGGCCTGTGGTCTAGAAGAAAGCATCCGGATAACATCTATAAATGGTTGGGGAACGCCTCTGTGTTCTAGTACAGCAAATAAGAAGCCCCAGGAGACTATCAAAAGCCTTTTCAGCGTCTAGGCTCATTAAGCATGCCGGTGCGCCGGATCTCTGGATGGTATCTATTAGATTTATTGCTGATCTGACACTGTCAGGGGCCTGATGGCCTGTGATAAAGCCTGTTTCATCCATATGTATTAACCTGGGTAATATAGGATTTAACCTAGAAGCTATTATGGCTGTAAAGATTTTGTAGTCTGCGTTTAATAGAGATATGGGGTGATAAGATTCACTAAGTGTTGGGTCTTTCCCTTCCTTATGAATGACCGAAATGGTGGCATATTGCCAAGAGGGGGGCATTGGTTCGGTCCCAGACCACACCGCCGAGAACACCTCTAAGAGGACAGGGGAAATCTCTGATTCAAAAGTTTTACAGAATTCTGCGCCTAATCTATCTGGTCCTGTGCATTTTGCTGTTTTGAAGTTTTTTATTATGTGTTTAATCTCTTGCTGGGTAATGGGTCTAGTAAGGGTTTTTGCTTTGGCCTGGGATAGGGGAGGGAGGGGAAGGGAGTCTAGGTAGTTCTTTTTCTCTTGGGGGGAGGTTTTCTCTTTGGGTGAATATCATTTGGTATAGTAGGCCACAAAGGCCTTTGCTATTTGCGAGGCCTGGACTATTTTCTGATTAGTGTCAGGGGAAGTTATTTTAGTGATTGTGGCCCTTGCTATGTTTTGTCGGAGTCTATAGGCTAGTACTTTGGTTCCTCTAGGACCCCCTTCATAGTATTTTTGCTTCAAATAAAATAAGGCTTTCTCTACTTCTAGTTTTTGTATTTTTTGTAGTTGATTCCTGTTTTCAGTTAATTTCTTCTCCCTTTCTGGATCCCATTTTTTTCTGCTCCTTTTCCCCGTCTCTAATTTGGGAAATTAACTCTTGTTGCTTCTGGGCTATTGACTTTCTTTTTAAGGGTGGCTATTTGAATCAATTTGTCTCTGTTAATCGCTTTAAGGGAGTCCCATAAGATCTGGGGTGATATCCCCGGTGTGTTATTTTCTTCGATTGCTCTTTTGACAAACTGTTTGAGTTCTTTGACAATCTCCTTGTCCTGAAGAAGAGAGGTGTTCAGTCTCCAAAGGTTATTTTTTTTGGGGGACCCCAGGTCTATTTCTAAGAAGAGCAGACTGTGATCCGACAAAACAGTGGTTTCCACCCACATTGAGGAGAAGGAGGGGAGGGCCCTTGTGAAAGTAAACAACATGTCAAGCCTTGAGCATATATGAAACCTCGAGGAGTGGCATGTGTATTCCCTGCTGGTGAGATACCTTTCCCTCCATATGTCAACCATGCCCAGTTGCTGTATTAGCAGTTTAAATGCTTTGGCCCTGTTAAGCTCTGGCCTGGGTATTTGAGATGTGATATCCATCTCTCTGTTGAGGATTATGTTCCAATCTCCACCCATTACCATTATACCCTTCGCTTTCTCAGTTACTAGTTGTAGCAGAGCCGAGTAAAAAGAGGTTGGAGACCCCGGAGGTATATATACATTGATCAGGGTAACCAGCTGATCCTGAACTGATCCTGTTACAATAAGGTACCTTGCGCCAGGGTGCTCGATCACATCCTGTACCTGGAAAGGTAGCGTGGCGGAAAGCAGAATGGCCACCCCTCTCTTCCTACCCCCTGATAGGGAGGAATGAAAAAGCTGGGGCAGTTCCTTACATTTCAGCTTCTGAACCTCCACAGGAGTGAGATGCGTTTCTTGTAGGAATACTACCTCACATTTCTGGAGGCTCGAGTATCTTTGGAGCCTTACCCTCTTAACAGGGCTCGTACACCCATTTATATTAAAGGAGACTACCTTTGAATAATGATTAATCATGTATGCATATTTTTGTCTCAGCTGCTAACCTCAGATGTACTACACTTTTGAGATAACAAATTTTAACATTTTGAGTACCTTGCAAAAATATAAACCATATAACCACAAAATATAACAACTTTCCTGCTAAGTTTAACAATAACTGTATTAAACAGGTAAACAATTGCTTCGGCCTCATCCAACATCGAGCCTCAAGCAAATTTAGTGAATTAATGTTCATGGCCAGGAAAACTCGGTGCCATAATACCTTGTTTCCTTTTAAAGGACTTCCTAGGCGTAGTTGAGTGGTGGTCCTCAGTGGAGGAGGAAATGTCCTTACTGGACTTATGAGGGAGCTCAGTGGTGCAATGATGCCTCCCTTTGGCCTTATCAAAACGTTTCTGATGTGGCCATCCTCCTTCATATCACCTTTGTGGCGTGACACCATCCCAGTTACTGCCTCTCTGCCCCCAAGTTTATTCATTCCCCCGCACCTCCCCCCTCAGCCCAAAAGGACAAAAGAAGGAGGAAGGAGGAAAGTGAACTATGTATCGCTCTCGAGTTGCTTAAGGAAGTATTCAAGAGACCACCAGGACCTGTTATAGCATCTCCAACTCCTTCGGAGTCTCGTTAGTTTGCCCTCTAAACCTATAATTCCGTGTTCCCACATGTCCCCCTTTATCTCCTTGGTCATCCCCTTTTTGAGCAGGACTCTTCGACCTGCATCTATAAGGGCAGGCCCGAACGTCTTTCAAAGTCTCCCTGCTTCTCATATCAGTGGACTGCCTGCCAGTGGTCAACCTAGGCCCCGTCCTCCTGCTTCATCATTTTTTTTGGTTTTAGCTTTTGGGTCTGTCGTAGGGGAGAAAAACATTCCCTTTTCTTTCATGTTCCGCTTTCCCTGAATCCCTGGATTTATCCAGCATCCGAGGTCAGTATTCGACCTCTCTCAGCTTCTGTCTCACTTATCATGAGGTCCTGTCAAACACCCCAGTCTGCACCCACCATCAACATTTCTTACCCAGGAAATCCCACTTTCTAACCCTGAGAACTCACCCCCATCCCCCCCTCCAAGAACAGGAGACCTCCGGGAGCACCCAAAATTAGGAGGTCCCCATCTCGAAGCCCAACTTAGCCCATCCGCTTTCCGACCACTCCCCCACCCCCAATTTTAATCTCATGTTCCTATTCTGCATCCATGGCTGAGGGGAGGCCAACATCTTTACGCTGGCTCAAGGTACCGAGTCTGCGTACAGCAGCGCTCAGTCTGGGCAGCCCAGGCGAGCAGGGCCGTCTCCAGGATCCGCTTATGTGTTTTTTTGCTCACTTCATTATTTCCTGTCTGCGATAGAGCCCAGTAGAGGCCCTGCTTCCCACAGCCACCCATCCCTCGGGCCCCGTCTGCTCTCCACTGCTTGTCACAGTGGTTTGCTTCTCCCCTCTTCCTCGGTGCATCCTTCCATCAGTGCAACTCAGTCATTTCCCTTTGAGCCAGCTACCATCCCTTCTTGTGTTCAGGGGCATCTGAGGAGAGCCCAGGGGCCGTATTAGCGAGCCATCCATGTTTCACTCTATGGCTTTTCTCTCCCCCCCTTTGGGCAGAAACTTGTGCATATCCCGCAGTCACTGCGTTCATCCCCACTCTGCCCAGCATCTGCTTCCCCCATCTTCGCCAGCTATAACTGTCACTTGTTTTATTTTTCAGTTATTTTTTGTCAAGGAAGGGTTGCGATCTGCTAGCTCCTCCATAGGCAAACTGCTCCAGTCGCCCTTGGACCCCCAAGCCTGAGGGAACACCACCAGAAAGCCTGCAGCTTTGGGATCCACCAGGGATATTCACATTTTCAGCTCTGTTTCTCCAGAGGCTCAAGGCCTCACCCACCCGACTAGGCCCTCCTTAGCTTTCTGAATGCAGGCCCCTGGGCTCCACACTGCCGGGGGAACACTACACAGGGCCTAGCAGTTCAAGGACCCCATCAAGCGACCCTCCATCCAGTCTTCGAGTCGCGGGGATCTTAGGCCCAACCCCCCAGATCAGGACCAGTTTTCCGCTCCATCCAAACATCCTTTTATTCCCCTTGTAGTAGAGGCCCAGGTCAGCGGAATCATGTCCAGCGAAGGCACATGGTCAGAATCTACCCTGCGCCACTCTCCGCTCTCCGTGTCTCCAGGTTAGTAGCCTGCCCCCGCTCAGTAGTTCCAGCATGTCTGCCCCCCCACGCTTCTCATAACATAAGCGACTAAGCCCATTATTATTTATATAACCAAACTCCTCTGAATTTTCCAGGATTTGTTTTGCAACAGAGAACCTAAACACTGAAAACTTTATTAGTCTTTTTATCAGTTCTCCTTTGTCCCAGAGGATGGGATCCATTGTGAGGAATATCCCTCCAGGAGCAGTCTTGACAACAGGCCGAGTCCGAGGCTTCCTTTTTACTTTTTATTTATTTCAATGTCCAGTCCCCCCGACTCCATCCCACCATCTGGGTCTTTCTTGAAGTACTTTTACTGTGTATGGTAATGAAACAGTCTGGACTGCCCGACAGGGACCCCCCGACCCCAGGCATTTTAGTTCTCGAGTGTACTTACTCGTCGCAGAGTCGAGCAAGGGCGTTCAAGACCCAGACATCAGTAGACTCACCACAGGATCAAGAGATAGTGCCCAAAAAATCAGTATCAGGAGCCAAGGAGTCTCGTATGGGCCTATTCGTGTGGAATATAGGTACAACAGAGGGATACATGAGATTTCTGATTGTGTGCAAGTCATCTGGGGCTCTGTTGCTCCTCAGCTTGCATTTCCTCAGTTGGGGGGGGTTCTTCTTCCTCTTCTGATCGCTCTGTCGATTGGAGATGTCTCACTCCTTTATTTACTGTGGCTGAATCACCATATCTCCGAATCATCGATGCAATATCAGCGTGGAGAGTTGTTTGTGTTTTTTTTTTGCATGGAGCCTTTTTTTGTTGTTCCATTCTGCGCGATCGCCCATGCTGAAGAGAGAAGATCCTTCTCTAGCTTCTCTTTTACCATTGGTGGCGTGGAGATACCTAGGCCTTCCAGGTAAGGGGTTGCTGCTAAGAAGTCCTTAAAGACCTTATTGCCTTGCTGGGTTACGATCTTAAGCTTAGCTGGATGCAGGACCTGCGCCTTAAGGCCCTTAGCCCTCAACTGTTTAACTACGGGCCATATGGTCTTCCTCGCCTCCTGTACTTCCGAGGTGTGATCGTTGTCTAGTGCGATTTTGTGACCCCTAAAAGAGAGGGTGTTTTGCTGCCAGGCCTTTTTTAGTATATCTTCCTTCCTCCTATAGGATGTTAGGTGTACAACAAATGATCTGGGTCTCGCATCTGGATTTCTAGGGCGCGGGACCAGGGACCGGTGTGCTCGGTCTATTTCGAGATCCAGTTCTTTTGGAAGGTTAAGTGATTCCCGGAGGAGGGTTTGTATGAATGAGATGGCGTCGGTTTCTTTTTCCTCTAAGCCCTCCGGGACCCCATAGATGCAGATCTTCTGCTGTCTGCTGCGTCCTTCAAGATCGTCTAACCGCCTGCTCAGCTCACGGTCCCTGGCCATTAAGTAAAGAATAAGGAGATCTTGTCTGTTGGTTTGTTCCATCGTCTGTGTTAGGCCCAGCTCCAACTGTATGATCTATTTGATTGAAGTCCAAGCGGAGGTCGGTGAGGGTCTGATCTATTTTTGCCACCATTCTTGCTGTTTGTCTTATCATCTCTAGGATGTCTTCTGGTGGTTGGCCACGTTGTGGCGAGGCCTGCTGTGTATGCGGCTGTGGCTCTCGAGGCTCCGGGTATGCTTCTATGTCCACTTGCAGCACTTCTCTCAATTTTTGTACAGGGGTGGCCAGAGGCTTCCCCGGTTTGTTCCACTTCTGTTTAGCTGGAGATGCCATCATTTGTGAGCGATTAAGATGGATTACTGTTTGTGGGGTCGAGGAGCTCCTCGATCAAGGCGCCATATCGGTCGGTGATGTCACCGGAAGTCCTGATTAAACTTTTTAATGGCATTCACTTCATTTGCTCTGCCTTTACAGCCACGGCCTCCCAATGAGCCATACAGTGATTTTCAACAAGAAGGGCTGACTTCTTTCAGCTTTTTAGCCACCCCATTTTGCCTGCCCAGCATAACGGCTGCTCCATCACTGCCTAACCCTGCAAGGTGATCAACCAAGATTTGATTGTTATCAGAGAACTCCAGCATTTTTTTAACAGTTGTGTCTGCCTTTCCATCAGTTAGTTCCTAAACTCCCAGGAAAGAAACTCTGGGTTTCCCTTCTTTGCAGCACATACTACACAAAATGAGCTGCTTCATAACAGCAATATCAGTTGTTTCAACCGCCAAATATGAAAACAATTTGGCAGTCTTCAAATCTGTAAGAACTGATGATCTGACCACCTCACCCAGAGAGAGAGAACCATTTCTGTGACAGTTCGATTGGAACTATATTTAACAGCATCAGCAATATGTATATTGTCTAGGTATTTGCATCCCAATGATTTGGCGAGAGCCAGCAGTGAGCCATATTTTGTTGTGTGCGGCAGCTCATTTTTTATTAGCCAGTACATGCAACGAAGGGATGCCACAAAAGCTTCTTGTTCCAGGGTCAGGGCCTGCTGCATTGCCTGCTCTATTCCACCTTTTGAAGCTGAAATTCTGCAGTAAGCTTCCAGTTCAGAAGCAATGACATGAACTGAACTGTTCTGATGCCATTTTATTGCATTTTTATAGCATTCTCTGAATGTCTTGCACCCACTGATTACCCAAACTGTTCCTGATTTGGGCATCTGTTTATGTTTTATGCAAAATACACAAAACATGCCATCATTTTCTTTGTGCAGTAACCAACAGTATTTGTTAAGCCAGCCAGTATAAAAACCCATTGCTGTATGCTTAGAGGTGTTTTTTTCTGTATTACAGGAGGAGGTGTAGGGAGTCTCTTGGACATCGACGGTGATATCGACTGGACCAACTGGCATTGTCCCAATCATCGACTCATGATTGTCATCTTGATCAGGATGTTTCCATTTTGAGTTAATTTGAAACCAAAGTTAGTTAGTTTCTGCATTGTGTATTATTCAATAAAGCTTTTTTTTTCCTAAGTGTTGTCGTGTGTTTATTTGCCAATACAGAATGAGAGTTTGGCAATACTGGTTGAGCCCCAAATTTTTTTTCTCAAACAAATGTTTTTTATTCCCTGAATCAGGGTTTAGAAACAAGTGACCACTGACGAAGCAAGGCTGCACAACCTGACTGGTGGGAAACAGACTGTAGACCCCCTGGTGGCACAGTTAAGGAGCCCCGAATTTTTTTTTTCTTTCACAGAGAAATTTTTTTTTGTTCCCTGAATCAGGGTTTAGAAACAAGTGATCACTGATGAAGAAAGGCTGCACAACCTAACTGGTGGGACAGAGACTGTAGACCCCCTGATGGCACAGTTAAGGAGCCCCATTTTTTTTTTCCTAACACAAATATGTTTTAGAAACAAGTGACCGCACACTGACAAAGCAACTGACTGCACAAGACTGGCAGGACAGGACTGGCAGGTCCCCTTGGAGGCACTGTTTGGAGCACCAATTTTTTTTGGGGGGGGTTCATGTCAGGCTAATGTCTGTCCCCAGTGTCTCCTCACAAACACAACTGGCTGTGCCGTACACCAAGTAGCAATGATCCGACTATGGACAGAGCACTGATGAATTATTTTGTTTCTTTACTGCCAGTATCTATTTTTTTCTTTCTTATGCTCTGCAGCCCTTCAGACACCCACTGTGGGAGACCACACAATGAACTCTCTCTCCCCTTCCCCCTTCACTCAACAACCCACTTCAATTTAATAAGATTTTTTTTTCCAGGACAGATATTCTAGCCCCTTGCACTGCTTACAGTGTGCTTACTGGTCTGATGTTGTAGTTTACAGTCCAGAACCACCTAAATCACATCATCTACAAGCAGTTACCCAAGTTATCAAAATGCAGGTCTGACCATTATTCCTAATCAAGTGTGTTATTTTGGGAAATGGAGAGAACAATATGGCAACATCAGCAGCTAAATTCCGTTCAGTGACTCAGACGAGTTCTGACTCTCCACAGAAAATAAATCGGTGATTCCAGTGCAGGCTGTTTTTTCTTTTACTGCCAGTATTTTTTTTTCTTTGCTGCAGCTGTCCTTTGAGTGAAAGGCAGAAGAATGTTTTTATGCAGGTTTGAAATGCTGGAGACCACGCAACAATCTCTCCCTTCCCTCCCCTCACTCAGTAACACTTCAAATACTTCAGGAGACTTTCTAAAAGCAAATAAAATAAGCCTAAAGTGTTTTTTTCCAATCAATAATTAGGCAAAGGAAGCGGACTGCACTCAAGTATACAGTACTAGACTAGTACTTCTGGAGCTGACTGAACGATCGATTCATTGTGATTCAAGGACAGAACCGTGATGCCCTAAAGTGGCAGCAGACTACTGACATGGGACTTAAACAACAGTTGTAGCTGCTCCACTATAGGCTGCTGGACTGTCACTCCCAGAGGCTTCCTCTCTATTGGCTCCGCGATTTGGCACCTTCCAGACTCTTAGCCTGGTCTGCTGACTTACTAAAGAGTTTACCCTGTGATCCCTAGCCTACTTAGCTTTACTGCAGCTGCGCCAGAAATCCGACCACGTTCGGTCATAATCGGCTCCTCGTCCATCCTGCCTCTCATGCCTGATTGCGTGTGTGTTCCTAGCGCGAGTGCACAAATTTAAAAGCACAACACACACAAATTGCAGCCTGAAAGAGTGGTGGCTGCACAAGATGAGATGCGGCTACTTCTGGCGGCCTGCCTCTCAATAGTAATGAATGGGGATCACTGATTTTTATAGTGCTAGTGGCTGAGCATACTTATTGCACAGGTCAATTTAATATTTCTGCTGCGCAATATGAACATTCTCTGTTTAAAGTCCACCATACGAAGTGTTTGCTACCAAATAGTACTGTGTTTGCCTTTCCAAGTTCCTGAGCAGGACAGAGGTATTTTCCTGGGGTATCCATGTGGTGGCAGCAGCAGCAGTAATTCAGACTAGAACTCCCTAGAAACTGGTACAGCCCAAATGAGCTTTTGCCACACACACCCAAAAAAAAGGCAGAAGCACTGGAGGGTGGGAAGTGGACAGTAGTCCACTGTCAGAGGAGAGGATCCTGAAGGGACTCACTAATCTGAAAGTGTATAAAGCAATAGGGCCATCCAGAGTGTACACAAGGGTACTGAGGGAGTTACTGGCTGCACCTCTGATAGCCCTATTTAACAGCTGTTTGGAAACAGGAGTGGTTCCGGAGGACTGGAGGAGGCAGATGTAGTCCCACTTTAAAAAAGTGGTAACAAGGAGGAGGCTGGCAATTATAGGCCAGTCAGCCCGACATCAGTGGTGGGAAAGTTAATGGAATCACTGCTGAAGGAAAGGATTGTAGAATATCTTGAATCAAATGGGTTACAAGACCTGAGACAGCATGGATTCATGGGGGGGGGGGGCCATGTCAAATGAATCTGATAGATTTCTTTGAATAGGTGACCAAGGAATTAGATCAGGGTGGAGCAGTGGACATGGCCTACCTAGATTTCAGTAAGGCTTTCCTCACCATTCCACCCAAGAGGTTAGTAAAGCAAGCTGGGCAGCTTAGGAGTGGGTCCAAAGGTGGTAAACTGGGTATGAAACTGGTTAGGAGATAGGTGGTAGGAATCTGAGTTCATTCTGAGGAAAGGAGGTGACCAGTGGAGTGCCTCAGTGATCGGTGCTTGGATCGATCCTCTTCAATGTCTTTATAAAAGACACTGCAGAGGAGCTAGGAGGGAAGGTCTGCCTCTTTGCAGATGACACTAAAATCTGCAACAGGGTAGACACACCTGGGGGTTCAAAGGATGAGCAAAGACCTCAGAAAACTTGAGGTGTGGTCAAAGGTATGGCACCTGGGTTTCAATGCGAAAAAGTGCAAAGTAATGCAGCTGGGGCACAGAAACCCGGGGTAGAGTACAAAATGGGAGGAGTGGTATTGACGACCACCAAGCAGGAAAAAGACCTGGGGGTCATCATAACAGATGACCTAAAGGTGGCCAGGCAGTGCAACAAGGCATTTGGGAGGGCTAGTGGGATGCTGGGGTGCATAGGGGAGGGGTATCACCCATAGAAAGAGGGAGGTGGTGTTGCCTCTGTACAGCTCACTGGTAAGACCCCACCTAGAGTACTGTGTATAGTTCTAGAGACCATATCTCTGGAAGGACACAGACAGAAAGGAGGTGGTTCAGAAAAGGGCAATTAAAATGGTGCGGGGCCTGTATCAGAAACCCTATGAAGAAAGACTTAAGAGCCTACATAGGTACACCCTGGAAGAAAGGAGGGAGAGGGGGCATATGACAGAGACCTTTAAATACCTTGCGGGGGTGAATATGGTAGGGGAAGGAAGTATTTTGCAGGAAAAAAAGTTGCTCAAGGACATGGGGGCATGATAAGAAGCTGGAGGGGGGTAGATTCAGGAGAGATGTGAGAAATTACTTCTTTACAGAAGGAGTGGTGGATTCCTGAACAGTCTTGCAGCGGAGATGGTGGGGGAAAAACGGTGGTGGGGTTCAAGAATTCATGGGATAGGCATAAGGGAATCTTAGGGAAAGGGAAGGGTGAATGGTTCAGAGATCGAGTAGGATCTGTGGCGATACTGTAGGCATACAAAACTGGGCAGACTAGGTGGGCCAAGTGGTCCTTCTCTTCCGGCAAATTCTGTGTTACTATGTAATACAGGTAAACAAAGCAGGTGATTTGATACTTTTTTTTTTTTTTTTTGACCAACAAAACGTTTTCTGTAAACAAGCTTTCAGGCTTTTACAGAGCCATTCTCCAGGTGATGGCAGTTTCTACAAAAAGCCGTACTTTTATATGACAGATAGTGCTATCTACTCTCAGCAAGTAACTGACTGTTACTTATTACTGTAAGTAAAAAAAATAAATGTCAGGTTAATTTGCACATTGAGGCTAGTAAGACCCTCTACATTGTCTATTTGGCAAACTTCACTTCACCTTTTAGTAACTGTTGCAGAGGGACTGATCTAAAAAAAATGACTGCATAATTGATTGCTATATATTTCAAAGGGCCATTATAAAACTACAGTATGTGGTAACGTTAATTGGTTAGTTGGACCTTGGCGCAATGTCAGGCTCATGGGGGATGCCGTGCTGGCCCAAAAAGCATGCTGAATAGCAAAAGCCTCTCCTCTACAGTGAGAGAGAGAGAGAGATCAAGAGCTGACTGAATGTAATGAGGGAAGGCGGTTCTGATGGACAAACCTTTAGACATTACACCAGATCAGGGGTCCGATATTTAAAAAAAGCACTAAGTGGAGCGCAAAGGTTTGTGCTGCACTTTGCAAGTGCCCAGGAGTCAGAGGATACTGTATTCAGTAAGACAGTATACCGGCACTATCCGACTGAATATAAGGCCATGTCGGTGCAGCGCTAAGTCAAGCAGCGCAGCACTGACATGGATCCCTGCTTTGCAAGGAAGTGCACTGCAACAGTGAATAGTGCCAGAGCACTATCCACAGTTTTTAGAGGGACCCATGCAAAACGAGCCCATTGGGCATGCAAAGAACTAAGAGGACATTTGCATGTCCATTATGGCCTATTTGCATGGATAGCAGCAGCAGATTAGTGCAACACCATACCCCAATTGCCCGGTCCCAGTGAGTGAAGATGGCCCTGTTGCCTAGTGGTCCACCCAGCCCCTCAATTACTGACTAGTAAGGGTACAAAATAATCCCAGGTGCCTAGTGGTCCCCCTTCCCCCATGATCGCCAGTCCCTAAAAGAAATAATGACTCCCTGGTGCCTAGTGGTCTCCCCTCTCTCGGATCACCATTCCGTGAATGTCAGAACTTATGAATGGTGCCCAGTGCTCCCCACCCTCCAATCGCTGGCTCAGCCTCTGAAGTAACAGTCCCTGGCGCCCAGTGTTCTCCCTCCCGACTGCAGCCCGTACATGAAGGAAATAATCCCTGGTGCCTAGCAGTTCCCCCAGTACCTGATCCCCGGCCAACACAAGACAACGCACCCTGGTGCCTAGTGCCCCCCTCCAATCGCCATCCCCATTACGGTAAAAGATGTCCCTGGCATCCAGTGGTCCCTCCCAGCCCCCAAACTGTGGCCTGTCATGTACATAATAGTCCATAGCATCCAGTGGTCCCCCCTTCCCCAGTGTCCGATCCCCTGCTCCAGCCAAGCATGCCAACAGCCGTGGACTGGGCCCCCGATTTCCAATCCCTGACCCTGGTAAACATATAAATGTTCCAATGGTGCATGTCCTGCTGTGCAAAGCTGATGACAGGATAATCTATGTGACAGAACATACACAATGCCCTGTGGTCCTGTAGTACCCTGCACCCCCCCACCGCTGACCGTTCCGGTAGCACACTTGTCACTGGTGTCTAGCAATTCCCCCCTTTCTCAACTGCTCAACGGGCCTCATTACCCAGTGGGCTTACCCTCCTCAACACTCGCAACAGTGCCACAGACGGTTATGGCGACCTGCACAGCTCTCCTCACACCTCCTTGACCAGCCACTGTATGACACACATCCATGAGGAGGAGGGGGACAGAGAGCTCTCCCCTTAAAAAGCAGTGTTGCTTGCAGAATCTGTATCTGCAACACTAGTTGCTGTCTGGGCCTGGCTTGTGGTCTGCTTCAGTATGGATTTAGATACCTTATTCTGTTGCTGCTTACTCCAACAGAAGATCCAGTTATTCAGGTAATCATTAGTAACGCGATTAAATCTGCATCGTTTGGCAGTTTTGATTCTTTCATCATAATATAATGTACAATCATTTTATTTATTATTCTGCTTTAAAAAGCAGTTGATGCCTTTGGGAAAACTTTGAAAAGCATAACACTTGAAAACAATTCAGCTTGTATTTATTTATTTGCTTTTGGTAACCGGGTAGGTGCGCAAAGCATAGAGATGCCTATTTTCAGGCACGACCCAGGAGGGTACAGTTGGAGTACATAACAGCAAACAATGTGAAACAGTACAATGATGGGAAGAACCAAGGGTTACAAGTCCAAATACAGCTCTTCTGTTGATGGAAAAAATACAGTTTTAGACAGAAGTCAAAATGCAAGTGCAAGTACAATGCCATTCAAAGTACAAAATTAGGATAGCACTTAACAAAATTACAATATGAGTGCGGTTACAATTGACATAAGTTGGAACACAATAAATCAAACTGGCGAACAACCAATGACTAAAGGTCCAAAAGTGTAGTGACCAGATAAGAGGTATGAGCTAATCCAGAGTTAGTAGGGAGGAAGAGTATAGGCTAAGGAGGGAGGGGTGGGAGGGATACAGCCTAACGAGGCAGGGGATAGATGTGCCAGGTTGAGGGAAGGAGGTCAGGTAAGGGGAGGTTTGGGGGAGAGAAGGGCTGTAGAGAGGTAGAGGGTAACAGAAGTGGAGGGTCTAAAATGAGTGAAAGCATGTACAGGGGTTTGAGATATATGTCTTCTATATATTTCTCCTCTATATTATTTATTACTGAAAAAATTCCCACAAAACAAGATCTTTATCCTTTAGAGTTCATCTGCCTTCATAGCTTATTCCCTACTTAAAATCATAATGCTCTGTTGTGACATCATAGTCTATTGCCATAGGTATAACTGTGATGTCACAAGCAATGTATTGTGACATCAGGTTGAGAAGAAGCAATAGGAGCTGATGAACCCTCTGGGAACAACTATCTTGTTCCCATGCACATGACCTCAGTAAAATAAAAATGGGGATAAGAAATATAGAGCTAATGAGAAGTATAAGCTGCTTTGTGTCCAAACATTATGTTTTTCTTTTTTTTTGCTTTGTTTAATATAGATTTTTATGGTATTTTGTAAGTTTTTCTTCCACTTCCTCACCCGAGGCCCAGGCACGCACGCATGCACACCGTGGTGCTAGCTCAGCCCCTTCTGCCCACCCATAATAGTGCTGCCCCCTTCCGCCTATGCAACCCACTGGACCGCCACACAGTAGGAGCATAACTACGGGGGGGGGAAGACAACCCACCCCTAGGAGAGTAGAGCAGCCTGCCGGCTTGCTCAATCCTGCTCCTCCCTCCCCGCCCCCTCCCACCAGCATCACGACAACCTGAGATCATTCCCAAACCCGGTCACCAGCATAGAGCGAAGTAAGGCGTCCAGCACTTCAGCCCTCAGTGCCACTGGGCCGGCCCAAATATTATTTCAAAGTTCTTCTCAAGGCTTTGGTGGCTCTTTAAGGGTTTCAAAGGCTCTTGAACTAGAAAATAAATTGAGCACTGTTTCTTTTTTTTTCCTCGGTTGCTCATTGACCTCTTGGGTTACTCTGCTGAGTCACCCAGGATCAATCTTATTAGGACTACTGAGGCCTCTAGTAGGGCTGTTTTTCCCCCTCCACAAAATGATTTATCTTCTGACCAAATACCAGTGGTTTTATGATTCTCAGACCGGGTGGCACTCTTCCCATCTTGAGGTGAGCCTCAAGGGTTACTGTTTTTAAAAAGCAGCACAGTTACCATATCTCAGTGAAAGAATTCAGTTAGCCCAATTTTTAATTCAATGAATAAAATTCCTGTACATATGCCTGATAAAATTGCTTGTTTATAACTTCATATGAACTGTTGAAGACCTTGCTCTCATTTGACTAGTTTATGCTTGTTTAGTTTGGTTACAGCACTCGTATATTTATATTGCTATTTTAACGGGGGGGGGTGTTCACTGGATGCCAGGGACTATTATGTACATGTCGGGGCCAGGGCTTGGGGACCGGGAGGGACCACTGGACACCAGGGATGTCTCCTACCATAATGGGGATACCGATCAGACGGTGTGGGGGACACTAGCCACCAGGGTGCTGTTTTCTTGTATGGGCCGAGACAGTTTATGGGGGAAGGGGCTCACTAGGCACCAGAGATTATATAGTTAATGTACAGGCTGGCAATCAGTGGGAGGGGGACCACAAGGCACCAGGGATTATGTATTTATTCTACAGGCTGGCAATCGGAGGGAGGTGGGACCAATAGGCACCAGAGAGTATCCCTACATGGGTACCATGAAGGCACTTGGATGGGGGGGATCATGGACGGCCAAGGGGCAGGTGTGTTTTCCCACTGGCCAACATGGATGCTGGCTGCAGTAACTCCAGCAGCCACTAGGTTTACCTGGAGTACATCGGGGTTTTGTTTGGCTGTAGTTGCACTGCACAAACGGACCACTCAAAGCCTTTTACACAGTGCAAATGTGCTGAATATGGGGTTGCATAGATATTTCTGTCCCTGCCTCTCCCTTTGCCCACCCACATACATTATGTTTTGTGCAGGCGCTAACCCTGTTCGCCCACAGAACAACCCCTTTTGAATATCAAGTTTGGGTGCAACACCCAGTCTGTGTGATTAGACGCTCATTTTTGCCTGTGTAAACTTTTAAATATCAGACCCCAGTGTGACAACCCACCTCTCCCTCCAGGCTGAAACAGCTTTTAGAGAGGAGTCTGTCCTCGGGTATTTGCTGCCACCAGCCGGACTTTCCTTCCGGCACCTCTTTCAAGTGTACAAACTTGAATAATCAGACGTGCAACTGCACAAGTTAAAGTCTGGTAGCGTGTCTCTCTCGGGTGGCGGATGCTACACAGAGTTTACCTCAGCCAGTGGAAACCAAATTTTACCTTAGAAAAATGACATCACAGTCACAACTGCTGGGCAAATAAATAGCTTTTACTTAACAGAAAGTGCACTGAGAATTTACAGGATATTTATTTACAACACAAGAGAATAACACTCATACAGGAAAAGTAAACAAATGTTTTTAAATAACAGATGGCAAAAGAAGAAGGCTATTACTGAAATATGCTATCACTAAACTTACCCTTCCCTGTCCTTACAAGAGACACTGGACCCTGTTCTAACTGCCAGCTCCCACGGACATAACTACAAGGTAGGCTCCAAACTTATGTTTCCCCTCCCAGCTTCCAAAGCACAAGAGACCCTTCACTGCCTTTCAGAAGGTTATATACTCTGTGGAGAACAGGTCATTCCTATTCTCCCTTTAAATGCACCAACCAACTAACATGTATGTATTTAATTGTCCCAATCAGAGTGAACACCTATCAGTAACCAATTATATTCCCTTTTCACCTTAAGTTTATATTTGAATGATCCAATCCATTCAAACTGCCCTGTGTCCATGTCTGCAGGTCTGTGTGTGTCTGGAGATGTCCACTCGAGATTTATGACCCAGCTCTTATCTAGCAGCTAGGAATTCCACAAGCTGGATGCTGCTGAACCGAGGATTTCAGCCTGACTGTATTTTTTCCAAACTGCTAAAAAAAATAAGGCACCTACAGAATCCAAGCCATTAACTCTTTCCTGCCCATCCCAGATCAGCAGATCACACCCAGGTCTTTTGGACTGACTGAGGAATCATTAAGGGGCAGTTAGGGGTTGTGGTCGAGAACCCTATGATTTCTTTGCAACCACTATTATGTCCATTGCAACCTCTAGGAGCCCTTAAAACAACTAGCATTTGGTTATATAAAATGTGATGTGTGTGAGGAGCTTTGCAACCCCTGCAAGTTTGCTGAAGTGATGCCACTGTGGACTGGACATTTTTGTGAGGTGTCCTCATTCACTCACAGCAGCCTAGTGGTCTTTTACAATATGGGAGAATGAAAAAAAGCAAATGCAATACTGTGATGTACAGTATCAGGACTCCCAGATCTACAGGGATTCCTGTATTTGACAGGGAAATGGAGACATCTATATAGAAAGGGTTCCCATAGATCTGCACTGTTATACAGGAAAACTGAGCAATTTGACTTCCACAGGAAATAATGTAATCTACAGGAAACCCCAAGAAAATTGCCCAAGCGTTACAGGGAAAAAGCCAAATCAATCTGGGAGCACTGCAGTATTAGGAGGAGATTTACAATCAAACCAACTGAACTATGACAGTATCAATGCAAAAAGCAAGGTCCAGGCCACATCTGAAGTGCTGTAGTCAGTTTAGACACCATATTACCTCAAGGGCATAAAGGAAATGAACAAGATCAAGCAGAGCAAAAAAACTATTAGAGGCCCACAGGAATTTAAGCTATGATGAGGAAAGTGCTAGGGAGACAAGATTTGGTCACACTTGAAAAGAGGCAGATGAAAGGGACAAAATGAATGTCCTTAATATGTAAAAAAAAAAAAAAAACAAATTGGTCAGGGACCAGACTTCTTTAAAGAGAATGTCTAAGATTTTGGTAATAGCTTTTAAAATACATTAGTCCATTACCTTATGCTAGCAACAATCATTTGAGCACAGAAAGGAATTTTATTCATTAAGTCCACTACAGAAGGGAAGAGATTGAAAATTGCGCTGAACAGATAGCAAGTTGAACTCTTCCACTTCCTGGTCAGCCGGCACCACCCCCTCGCTCAGATGCTTTGTGATGTCTAACCAGGCAGAGGGAGGAGGTGTCCCACATAGAAGTCAAAGGAGGACATTTTATTTATTTATTGAAGAGTTTCACCAGAAAAAACACACTGAGCAACAAGTTGCTCATCTCACACTGTGTCCTGGGGGAGAGGGAAGAGGGGAACATAGGCAATACAGCACAGATCATCTGAATTGTTTGATGCTGTATATACTAAAGTAACCTTTGATATAAATGAAAGTCACTGCCCAACTAACAGGTGCCCTATTAGTTGAGCAATGACTTTTATTTATAACAAATGTTACTTTAATACGCATAAAATTATTTCAAAAATGTCCTCCATTGACGTCTATGTGGCATACTCCTGTGTTCTGCCTGGTTAGACATCACAAACTGCCTGAGCATGGGGGTGGGGCCAGCAGGTCAGGAACTGAAGGGGTTGCCTGGCCATCTGTTCAGCACACTATTTGATCACTTCCCTCCCACAGCTGACTTAAGGAAAACATTCCTTTCTGTGCTCAAATGACTATCTGCAGAAGAAGGTAATGAGCTACAGTATTTAGAATGCCATTACCAAAATCGTAGACATTTCCTTTAAATTAGCATGAATAAGAAAACAATGAGGCATACTTGGCATGGTGGCAAGGGAAGGGAGGACAGTTTACAAGGGATATAATGAAATGTAATTTTACCCAGATAGTAACAGAATTCTGCAATAGATTCTCAAGGACAATTGTAGAAGCTGAGAATAATAAATAATTCAAAATCAGACTAGACAAGTCATTTCAAAGAATAGCATTAGTGGGTATTATCTAACAAACGGGATGGACACAATTTACAAATTGGCCTTCTTTTATCTAATAGTCCAAATAAACAATTTATATGATGCTTTACAAAAAGAGTAATGACTCACCCCAGACTCCTGGCCAACATTCTGATTAACCTCTTCCCCTAAAACTTTCCATAAAATAGGCTCTACTGCAGATGTCTGTGACTAACTCTGGAATCTAGCTGAGCACATCCTCACAGCTGTGTTTGTCTGCCTAGCGGTACTTCACTACGGAAGTCTACCTCATTTGTTTATAGAGCACTCTGAGATACCCCATGTATGAAAAGTGCCTTATCAATGCCAAATCTGAGTGTTAACTTAGAACCTCAAGCCTACCTAACTCAGCAATTGTTTATCTCTTCACTTTTCTTTTCCTGAGGACACTTACGTGCCTTTCTGATGCTGCTAAATTTTGCTGCTCTGTCTTATCTCTCTTCATCACATACATGCCTGGCCTCTTTTATAGCTTTTTTGTTCACATAAAATAAAGATTTCTCTTTTACACATTTGCAGTTGTTTACATAAGGTAGCACATCATAAAACTTGTCTGTCACATATACCATAGAGAAAATAAGACTGTAACACCATGACCTCCATTTTTCTTTTAATGATTATTATACATTAGGGGCCCGATACCCAGAAATGCACCTGGCAATGGCGCAAGTGGGTGCTCAGCACAACTGAGTTGTGCTGGAGCAACAAAGGGATGTATTCAAAAGAGGTGTGCCATGGCACATCTCTTCTGAATATATCAAATAATGTACGCTGCGCAAATACAGTGTGCCAGCGAATCCCCCAGACAGGTCTGACTACCAGGAATGGGAAATGTGCCAGTGCATCAGAGATACACCGTCTGCAAATTCCCAATATTCAGACACCAATATGCAAATGGTACCATAATGCATGTAAAGCACACATGGGGCCATTTGCATGTCATTATGGCCCCACTTGCATGAATTGTGCAGGGCTGGCCAGCGAAATGTGCATGGCACCCTGCACACCATGCGGTGCCCGCAGTGGAGGTCCAGAGGTTCCCCCCATCCCGTAGCTCCCATCGCCCGTAGTGTTGTGCATCCAATATCCCTGATGGCCCAGTGGTACCTCCCCCCCTCCTGCAGCACCAATCACTGTACTGAATTAAAAGTAATAGCCCTGGTGGTCCAGTGGTCCCCCCCTCCCCACCCGTACCTCTGATCGCGTATGTTATTAAAAGCAATAGCCCTGGTGGCCCAGTGGTACCCTCTCCCTCCTGTAGCACCGATCACTGTATTGAATGAAAAGTAATAGCCCTGGTGGTCCAGTGGTTCCCCGCCTCCCTGCCCGTACCTCTGATCGCTGTATGTTATTAAAAGCAATAACCCTGGTGGTCCAGTGGTTCCCCCCCCCCACTGTCTGTACCTCTGATTGCCGTATGTTATTAAGAGCAATAGCCCTGGTGATCCAGTGGTTCCCCCTTCCCTGCCCATACCTCCAATCGCTCGTAAAGCTGACATTGATATCCCTGGTAGTCTAGTGGTACCCCCTCACTCCGCCGGTAACCCCGATCACCCGTAAAGTGCACTACAACAATTCCCTGGTGGTCCTGTGGTACACCCCTACTCACACAGGACCCCAGCCACCCTCCCCATCATCGGCGGGCAGCAATCCTACCTGCATACCTCTGCGGCTGCCGCCAAATGACAGCCTAGTAGTAGCTGCAAGCCCACTGGACCACACTGTGGACCAATGGGCTTGCAGACTAATACTCATTCACAAATATGTGAATGAAGTCATTCACATATTTGTGAATGGAATATTACAGTATGCACTGCAAGTCCACTGGTCCACAGTGTGGTCCAATGGGCTTGCAGCTGCTACTGTAGCTGTCATTTGGCGGCAACCCGGAGGTGTGGAAGTGGGTTGCTGCCCGCCATAATGGGGGAGCTGGAATGGGCTGAGGTCTGGCAATGGGTTGGGGTTGCCACTGGAAAACCAGGGAATTGTGTAGTGCACTACAACTGATCGAGGTTACAGCAGTGGTAGTATTCACTAGACTACTGTACTATGTGGTGGTACAGGTTGCCTTGTTGTAATATTAATATGTCTGGACCATCTTACTATTGGCACAATTCCTGATATAACCATAAGTAAGTAAAACTGAAGTCCAATAGTCTATAATTTCTTTGTATTATTTTTATTCTTCTTTTACTCCACACCAAACATATTCAATTGGCAACAGTTTCGTAGCTTCACACCACTTTCTCAGGCCACAAATATGCTACAGTGCTCCTTCTGCTTAGTTTACTTCTTCACCAAGGATATTTTCTCAAACCTTCCTTTAATAGGTAAAGTTTCATAATGTACTACTTCATTTTACTTTCATATTATTTGATGAAAATGTCCTGATAATCTCTAGTTCTTATTAGTATCTTGTTCAATTACATTCCCCTTCCCAAGTTAACATCTTAGTTTTAATTTCCTCGTTTTACTCATTATTCTTATTTGTTTTTGTTTTTTTTTGCTGTGATGTTTACTTTCTTTCTTTACTTCTGTACTTTAACTACCTCATTTTACTTCTTTTTCTGTCTGTTTCTTTCAACAGTACAAGCTGGCTAAAAACGCCACTTAGACATCAGCTTCTGCTGGAAAAGGACTAGACTACCAGGAATATCAGTGTCAGCTTTACGAGCAATCGGAGGTACGGGCCAGGAGGGGGGAGCCACTGGACGACCAGGGCTATTAATTGTAATTAAATATGACAATCAGTGCTAAGGGAGGAGGGGGGAGGGGTACCACTGGGTCACCAGGGCTATTAATTGTAATTAAATATGACAATCAGTGCTGCGGGAGGAGGGGGGGTACCACTGGGCCACCAGGGCTATTAATTGTAATTAAATATGGTGATCAGTGCTACAGGAGGCGGGTACCACTGGGCCACCAGGGCTAATCATTTTAATTAAATATGGCGATCAGTGTTACGGAAGGGGAGGGGGGTACCACTGGGCCACCAAGGCTATTAATTGTAATTAAATATGGTGATCAGTGCTACAGGAGGGGGGTACCACTGGACCACTAGGGACATCTGTGGGTGCTTGTGCATGGTGTTCTGGGGGGGTAGCCATCCATGGCTGGTGGCTGCTGTGCTGCGCACTGCAATACAGCAGCACGCCTTTGGGTGGAGGGCACTTGAACCATTTTTTATGGGCTCAACTTTGAGCCCAGGTATGCGACACATCTTGGGGTTGTGCCAGCAGATGCGCCACACATCCCGGGCTGAATATCGGGATGTGTCGCATATGCATGGGCACACCCCCTGGAGATGTGCCGCATAGATTATCTTTGCACCCCGGCACATCAGGAATCGCACTGCTCAATTCCCAATTTTGAATACTGCCCAGGGGCACAGTTCTGGGGTTGCGCTGGTGCAACTCAGTTGTGCCAGGCACAACCCCTTTGAATATCTAGGCCGAGGTATCTATTGTAAGCAAATCAGAATAGAGGAAAGCCATCATTTAATACCCCACAAACTACTACAACCTGTTCCTTAGTTGTTTAACCATATTTTAGACACGCACCCATGACAGTTTATTTATTTATTTAGTTTTATTTAGTTTTTAATGACCGAGCAGGTGCACTAGCCATAGCAATAACTATTTTCAGGCACGACCCTGGAGGGTACAAGACAGAAACAATCAGAATAACAGGTTACAGTATATGGATCCACAATATACAAACATAGGAATTAGAACAGGCTAGAGTTTAGTTTATTCACATCCAGTCACAGAGAAAGGGAAAAATAAAACTCACCTCCCACTTCAACTACCACAGAGTTTTTAAAATCCTGGTTTCCAAACTCCTAGTCATATAATGCTAGTGAATTATTTTGGTGGGAATATACATAGAATAGGCAGCATCTGCAGTTGTTTAAATATTTCGGCCTTTGGCCTTAAAGCTTGGGTGTTGGGGGCGTGGCTTAAACGGCAAGCAGGATGGCAGCCTGAACTGTGAGCTGCAGCATGCGTATGGCTAAATCCGGCAATTTTTACATTATAACCGACCGCTGACCACTGATTATATAAAATTCAGAATCGCTAGGACTGTGGCTTTCTGGTCATACCTCTTCAGTGCACATCGGCCGATATTCTGCCCTTTGTGCTCCCTCAACAATTTCAGCCTACACCATGGCGGAGGCGACTGGCTTAACGCTTGACCTTAGCCATATCAACGCAATGTTTGAGAAGCTTCTGCAGAGAATGGATGAGATAACGGAAGCTTCTCATCATACCACAATGGCTATTCAAAGTATATCTGGATGTTTAACGAAAACAGAACACCAGGTACTACAACACAACTCGGCGATCTATGAGATCAGGGGCATTCAAAGGGACCAGCAATCTAAAATTAATCAACTTCTGGCTAAAGTAGACGATCTTGAGAATCGCAGCAGAAGGAACAATTTGCGGCTGCTAGGCTTTCTGGAGGGAGTAGAAAAGCTGGACATGGTCCAGTTCCTCCAGCAGGCCCTTCCTGAAAGCCTGGGCCTCCAGACAGATTTTCAGCTAGAAATGGAGCGTGCACATCAATCTCTCACTCTGATGCTGGAGAAAGGGGGGAAGCCTAGTGCAATCTTAATTAAATTGTTGGCATACAATACGCGACAGGCATTGTTACAGCGGTCCAGGGAAGTGGGTTGCTTGAAGTGGCAGGGGCACCCGATCTCTATCTATCAAGACTTCTCAAAAGAACTTGCAAACAAAAGGAGAGAATATACACAAGTCCGATATAAAATGCAGAAATTGGACATACAATATTCTCTCCATTATCCATCCACTATGCGAATAGTGCACAATGGGGTCCCACTCTTTTTCGAGACGCCAGCTGCCTGGAGGATTTTCTGGTGCATCAGGTCAGAGCTCAATCAGAGAACTCCTACATGCACCTTGCCAGGCCTACCAGTCTTATAGGCCCCCCGGACTCCGAAGAAATGCCCACGAACACTTACACTCAACCTGAGGTCCATGGTGGGCTCCCACGGCGTAGCAGGAAGAGAATGGTGGGAGACAGTCACAAGCATAGAGACCATCCCCTTCTCAGAAAGAGTTCCCACTCAGAAACTGTGGACAGGGAACAACAACGGGATGCCAGCACAGCATTGGTGAGGTACATGACCCACAACCCTTATGAAGCCCTGCGTTCTCCCTCACCTTCATCTAAAGATCTCCTACAAGACGAAGACCTCCTGACTGAAGTGCCCTTCCAGACTGCCACAAGCACACTGTCTTACAGTGGGCTACATCGGGAAGAAGCCGTGGGCCTAATGATGGTGCATTGTCCCCCCTGGCGTAGCAACCAAAGATCGCAAAGAGACCCAGGCTGCTACAGAAATGACAGCGAGATCCCAGAGCCCCGCGATCGTCGAAAAAGACCCCTAAAATACGTTTTCGATAAGTATTCTGTTACTGTGCTCTATTATAATTGTAAGGGGTGTGTTGGCACTGTTGAGTTTAACTGCTTAGTTATTCTGGTAGAGAAATCACGAGACATTGAGACTTTTGCCCCCTTGGGCATGTTGATCTCCAGGCCACATTTTAAGCCCTCAGTAATTAATGTATGGGGAGGTGTGATGGGGGGGGGGATGCTGTGGATTTGGGCTATGCCTTAATATGATCCTTGTATGAGTGTTTTCAATGTGAAGGGGGACCCCTGGAGTTTGTCACTGTTTATGATAATCTTGAGTTTCCCCCTGATCATGGCTGATGTGGGCTGGATACCCCTGGGGAGCATCCCCGTGGTGAAGGTACTTTTCTCTCTGCCTCGAAGCCGCTGGATTATGAACCCTCTCCCACCCCTCCCGACGTTTTTTGCATCCCCCTATCTGGAGGTTCCCCAGGTAATGCAGCCTATGGCATACTGCTCCCTCCCCCATATAGTAACCCCCTATATTGACTCCTATGGTGCGAAATAGAGATCACCACACAGTCCATAACATACATACCAGCAGTGCCGGTAGTTGCATAAGTTACTCATAAACTGCAAACTCCTTCCCCTTAAGCTAATAAGAAACCAAAGGGAAGTCCGGCTGGACCTAATTATAGGCATCACGTCCACAGGAGCCACTCTGCAGGTCCTGCCCTTCCAAGTCTGGCAAGGGACCTTACAAGCAGGATGGCTCCAACTGAGCACGATAGTGCATTTTGTAAATATGTTTAAAGGTTGGTTTTTGTTTTTGTTTTTGTATTGGTACTGGATAAAGGAGATATATACAGTACATCTAAAGATGAATATGAAGAAACCCCATTGCGAATGTGTGTTGGGGGGGAAGATCTTGTCCATAGGTAGATCGCATATATGCATTTTTCCCAAGGCAACATTAAGTAGCCAGTCCAAAATGTCTGGATTGTTATCAGCTGATGAGGTCCCCAATTCTCAAGTTGGTCCAAAAATCTTTACACCATCTCATGGGGCTTCCTCTAGTTACATGGGTGGGTTGTCAGACCCCATTACTACAATATTCCCAGAAGGCTCATTTTGCTTGGAGCAAGAGAATGGCACCAGCCATTTTCATCCATCCTTCTCAGGGTGAGGCCTACTCCCCTTCACCGGTGGTTTATATTTATTCTACTTCCCATTATCTCCCAACAATTATAACTATGGCTGACCTGACTTGCATTACTTGGAATGTGAGAGGGTTGAATACACCGGTGAAGAGGAAGAAGGTACTGTCATATCTGAAGCAGGCCCAGGTGGCCTTCTTGCAGGAAACGAAACTTACTAGTAAAGACCATGAGCTCCTTAGGAGGGACTGGGTGGGAGTGGAGGTTCACGCTTCAGCTACAACAAAGAAGTGCTGGGTGGTTATTTTAATACACAAACAGTTACATTGGTCTTTCAGTATGTCCAAGGCCAATCCACAGGGCAGGTGGGTGTTTGGAATTCTTCATACCCCTACCGGCCTTATAATGTTGGGAAATATTTATGGACCTAACGAAGACGACCCGGTTTTCTTCCACCAGGCCTCTCAAACTCTCCTTAATATGAATAAAGGTGATATACCCACTATTGTGGGTGGGGACTTCAATTTGGTGCCTGATCCCCTGCTAGATAAAACCACAACCAAAGGAGGCAATATACATGGGAATGGAAGGAGAGCCCTGTTAAAGTGGATGAATGACCAAGGACTGACTGATGTGTGGAGGGTACTGAACCCCAGAGTGCGGGATTACTCCTTTTACTCCCCCGTACATGGCTCGTATAGCTGTATTGGTCTCCTGTTAACTTCCCCTCAGATTACACAGGCAGCAACAGCGTCTAGTATTCTCCCTATAATAATCTCTGATCATGCCCCAGTTCGACTGAACATTTTATGGGGCCTCCCCCAACCCCACCTCTACCTCTTGGAGGTTGGACCCTTTGTTAGTTAAAGATGAAGAGTTCCTAGTCTGGGCCAAGGCTGAGGCACAGCTATTTTTTCAGGAAAATCCAGCTCAGGACACTACAGCGGGGATAAGGTGGGAGTCATTCAAAGCAACCATGAGGGGTAAGATTATTGCTTATGCAGGGGCCAGACAGAGGCGTAGGGAGCAAAGACTGAAGGTACTTTGAAGAGGAGCTTAAAACAGTGGAGCAGCAGCATAAAGAGCAAAAAGGGAAAGCTTTGCGGGACCCCCTTAGAAGGAAAATACTGGGTCTCCAGGTGGAGATAAACTCTCTCGTATCGCGGCGAGCTGAACTCTCTATACTGAGACTGAAGCATAAATACTGGGAGGGAGGTGAGAAAGGGGGGAAGGTGTTGGCCTATAGGTTGTGGAAGCAGCAGATGGAGCATCATATAGCTGGGTTGAGGGACACCTTATGGACAATACATACCAAAAATACTGAACTGAATACAGTTATGGCAGAATATTACACTTCATTGTATGCCTCTTCCAGGGCTGCTGACCCCCAAGTGATCCACTCTTTCCTTCACTCACTACATCTTCCCACTATAACTCCACAATAGGCTGAACAACTTGACACCCCGCTTACAGTAGATGAAGTGAGGAAGGCCCTACTTTCCCTTAAAGCAGGGAAGGCCCCGGGTGGGGATGGCTACTCAGTGGAATTTTGGCAGGCCCTGATTGATATTATTGCCCCTGCTCTCTAGCAAACTTATGTCAAAGCAGAAATACAAGGGACTTAACCCCCCACAATGAGACAGGCTGTGATTACAGTGCTGCCAAAGAAGGGGAAAGATCCTACCTCCCCGAGTAGCTACCGCCCAATATCCCTCCTCAATGTGGATAGTAAGGTATTTACTAAAGCCATGGCCCTAAGATTAGGATGCTTACTGCCACAACTCATACATCCCTCCCAAGTAGGTTTTGTCCCTGGCAGGTACAGTGCAGATCATATCAGAACTCTGATTAATTTGGCTCAAGTTGCTTCCCAACATCCGACCCCAGCAGCTGCGGCAGCCATAGATTTTGAGAAGGCTTTTGACTCCCTGGAATGGGACTATCTGCATGCCGTCTTGGAAAAGCTGGGATTTGGTCCTCATTTTTGATCATGGGTAACAGCTATATATAATTCTCCCTCAGCCAGATTAACTAACCCTACTTTGTCCCCTCCCTTCGAGTTAGCCCATGGTACTAGACAAGGTTGCCCCCTTTCTCCTCGGTTATTTGTGTTGGCTGTGGAGCCTTTGGCTGTCACCATTACAGCTAATGAAAGGATCCAGGGGATCCATGCGGGTAGCACAGAGTATACCACTCTTCTTTATGCAGATGACCTTCTGGTCCTTCTAGCAGATGCATCAGAAGCGTTACCTTCATTACTTAATACCCTCCACCATTTCAGAGGACTGTCAGGCCTTCAGCTTAATCCCACTAAGACTGAAGTACTCCTTCTTAACCCCAGGTGTCAACCATCAGTTTTGAGGAACTCCGGTATGAAATGGGCAGGGGAGAGTATTACATATCTTGGTATCCGCTTCTCCACTACAATTTCCAAACTATGGGACTACAATCTCCAGCCCCTCCTACTGGACATGAAAGAGGATATGTCCAGATGGACTAAACTCCACCTAACCTTAGCAGGCAAGATAGCTGTGATCAAAATGATCTTGGTGCCAACAATCTTTTATCTTCTGGCACATATCCCCCATCCCTCCGTCAGAGCTGGACCCAGTAGTTGGACAAGGCCATAGGTGGCTTTTTGTGGGAAGGACCCCCAGGTACAGCAGGAATAAGCTTAGAGCACACTGGAGTATAGGAGGGTGGTGCCTTCCATGGTTTGAAGGCTACAACTGGGCCTTCCATATGGCACAATCATTACGCTGGCTGGGTGTAGGTACTAATCCTCAGCCTCAATGGGTGAACATAGAGCTAGCTGTCAGTCAGAAGATCTCCCTGGCACTTCTGGTGTACAATACCCCTCCTACAAGCCTTAAAGCACATCCTACTATTGCAGCCTCCCTGCAATGTTGGGCCAAGCTAAAGAGAAAACTGAAAATGACCCTTGCACCAGTTAAGATGACCCCATTGTGAGGAAATGAGAAACTGTGTATTGATAAAAGACCTGTATATTGCAAGGGGTGGGTAGATAGGGGAAT
Organism: Neoceratodus forsteri; assembly: GCA_016271365.2. Classification (NCBI taxonomy): domain Eukaryota; kingdom Metazoa; phylum Chordata; order Ceratodontiformes; family Ceratodontidae; genus Neoceratodus; species Neoceratodus forsteri. The sequence goes on from CM028131.1 coordinate 646,022,809, forward strand.
TACTATGATAGGAGATATACTCTCCCCATCCTTTATGATAATAGATACTTTTGCTAATTTGCAAGTCCGCTGGTCACGCCCTACCTCAGATTTCTGGAGATACCTGCAGATGCGCAGTGCAACCCAGAACTATATTTCCCACATACCAAAAGGAGACATGCAGATTATTGCCTCCTGGTTAAAAAATGAAAAGGGGCTGGTAAGTTCCATATATGCTGCTCTGAGACATACTACCCAGTCAAACTGAGAAATCCAAGCAGAAATGGGAGAATGCCTTGCATTTGGAGATTACAGATTTACAGTGGGAAGAATGCTGGAAAGGGGCCCAAAAGTATTTTACAGATACAAGAAGTAGATTAATACAAAATAAGATCCTCCATTCTTGGTACCGTACACCAGTGGTACTACATAAGGCAGGGGTGTTGAGCTTCAATTTATGTTGGAGGTGTAACTCCCAACCTGGAGACTTGATCCATATTCTCTGGTCTTGTCCCTTGATACAATGGATATGGGATCAGGTCTGTGAGATAGGGACCAAAGTATTACAGAAATATGTTCCCCGGTCCCCTCCCCTTCCCTCCTACTCCTAGGTATGAGATCAGAAGCCCCCCACCTCCGAGACCTAAAACATCATTGGCTGGCCCTATGGGCTATGCAGGCCAAGTGACTCCTAATTTGTAGATGGAGAACTGCTGAAATTCCTAGTGTTCAAGAGCTTCTGTCCTCTATGGTGCAAATAGCCACTATGGACAAACTCTCCCACCTGGCCCACAACTCCCTGGAAACTTATGAGAAATGTTGGACCCCCTTTACTAGATATGCCACCCCCAAAACAGGGGTGGGTTGAGAATTCAATATTTAGGACTACTGCCTGGTATCTGAAATATAGTTATGGTTTTCTTCCTACTCACTTTTCTGAGACTATGTACCTGTGATGTGCTGCACTGTTATCTCCATGTGTAAATAGTTTTGTTGCATAGTGTATAGAATAGTGATTCTTTGTGTTTGCTCTTACTCAGGGTGTCAGAAGCCTAGACAGCACCCGAATCCATAAAGAGAACTGCAATGTTATTTTATGGAGCATGGAAGCCTTGCCCCTCCGACACCTCAAGTTAGACACCTCATGTACAGGGGTAAGTACCTGTTAATTGGTAACAGTTCTCTTTCTCTTGCTTTGATGTCTGAGTTGTCACTGTAACCAACAACTCCTTCCAGTTTCTTGTTTTTTTGTGTAGGTGTTGATTATTGTAAAACGGAAAATGCTAATAAACAATTTAACAGCAAAAAAAAAAGCTTGGGCGTTTAATCACCCACATTAGCCGCTTATTCCTTTTTATACTTTGCCTAACTGCATGTTATCACTTAATTAGCTATTTGTTTTCTGGGTGTTAAACTCACATACAAAGTAAGGCAGAAATGCCAAAATCTGTTAAACTGCCCAAGAAATGGCCCATTGGGACAACAGCAGTTTGCCACCCATGGTGCTAGCAACCAGGTGCAGATCCTGGCTGGGCCATCAGAGGATCAGCAGCCAAGAACTGAGTGTTCCTGAGGACATTCCCCTTATCCGGGAAGGGAGGGCTGTGCAAACTGTTATGATACCACCAGCTGGGTGATCATAGGTGGCAGTGCAGTCAGGGTGCCTGTGGCATGCACAGGGAGAGGAGAGAGTGCAGTCTGACTGACACCTGATGATGTGAAATATGCTTTCTGTGTGTGGGACAAAAGGGGATGACAGTTGGGAAGGTGATACTTTGCCTGCCCTATAAAGCTAACTCAGGTTCCTTCCTCCTGATCTTATAGATGGCTTACAGGAGGACCTGACTTTGAGTGGCAGGACTGCATAGGGATGCTGCCATGAAGCAGCATCCAGGACTCTGCGCTTGGGGAAAACTGGGAGGGGGGGCAATGGTGAATCATTATGCAACTTTCTAAAACAACAGTGGTAGCTGTGTAGGACAACACCGAACAGATGCTGAGGTTCTGGGGGCAGGGAGCTATATAACTCCAAACAAAGACAAAGAGCACTCAGAGACGAGTGCAGCTGGTGCTCATGCTAAGAACCAAACCAGACAAAACACCATAACCAGGCTCAACAGTCCTACCAGACACAATAAGAATCTTCAGCTAACTCTAAAGTTCATATGCAAAGTTGCTTTAATTCATTAGTGCAAATTATCATGAACAAGGAGACCAGGGGTCTAGTGACCCACCACTTTACAATGTCAAGGGGTACCATCTACTGATCATCCATATTTAAAGAGATACTGCTTTGCCAAAATACATTCAGCATCTCATAACAAAACATTACAGATTAGAAATCCAGTTTCCTAGAGACATTATAAGAGCAACCTCATCTGCACAATGAAAGATTTATTGCACACTGACAGGGGTCACAAAGATATGCAAATGCCTACTCGCACACTAACCAATATGTCTCATAAAATTTTGATGAAGCTGCCTTAGTAAATTTGTGTCTTGTGGCACATAACTTTTAGATTTATATATGCATAATACACTGTCCCAAAATCAACAGCCCTTCAGATTTACATATGCATAAGACTGTCCCAGAATGGTTCCACCAAATCTCTTCATCGACAGACTTTATAGCGACACTAACTCCTGATGGCGATCACATTGCCTAGCAAACATGTTGACCGACTGCCACGGCACAGGGCACATTTAGACTGAGCCCCCGGCACCCCCCAGAGTCAAAGACAATCAACTCCGGGTGAGGCCGATCAAAGGGGAGAGTGGCCAACACTGGGAGTTGCTGTATCTGTACAGTGCTCCAACAACCCGTTCGACACTGTGGATGTTGAACAGTTGTGCACCTGTTATGAATTCACTGTGGGGGTGTTGCTCAAACAACGGCATACCTCCCCAAATCACCTTGGTTAAGGAAACCTGTAAGGAATAAAGTAGCAATACAAATATATGAGTAATATTACTAAACTGGGGGACTTCAAGAATGCATGGGACAGGCATAAGGCAGTCCTAGTGGGGGGTAGGAGGAAGTAAGCTGTTGGTTAACTAGGATCTGCAGCTTATCTGTTAGGTAGAAAAATGGGCAGACTAGGTGGGCCAAGCGGTCCTTATCTGCCATCAAATTCTATGTTTCTATGTTTCTAAACTAACAAGCATGCCCTAATTAAATGAAAGCAATTCTTCAACAGTTCATATGAAGATATAAACAAGCATTTTTATCAAGAATATGTACAGGAATTTTATTCATTTGATCAAAAATGGGGCTAATTCAGTTCTTGTATTGAGACCTGGTAATTGTGCTGCTTTTTAAAAATAGCTACCCTTGAGGCTTACCTTAAGGTGGGAAAAGTGCCACACAATCTGAGAATCATAAACCAACCAGCATTTGGACAGAAGATTCATTTTCTGGAGAGGCAGAAAACAGCCCTACTAGAGGCCTCAGCAGTCCTTATACAATTGATCTTGCATGACTCAGCAGTAGTAACCAATGAAACAAAAAGAAACAGTACTTAATTCACTCTTTAGTTCAAAAGACTTTGAAACTCTTAAAACAGAATGAAAAGAAATGACAGTACGTTATGTTACGATGAAAGAATCACAGCTGCCAAACAACACAAATTTGATCACGATACTAACAATTACCAGAATAACTGTGTCTTCGATTAGATAAAACAGCAACAGAATAAGGTAGTTAAGGGGAGAGCTCCCCCCTCCATGGACACTGCTCAAATGCAGCAACCAAACCATGAGGCTCAGGTTCAGACGTGAAGACTAAGGAGTGGCCACAGTTGGCAGAGATGGCAATTATCATCAGAGACAACAGAATCAGCAAAGGAACCAACAAGGGAACCAACTAAGGAGCCAATGGGGACACCAGGGTGGCAACGGCAGGAGGAGACATTAAACATCATATAATATCTCGGATTACCAACTCACAGCAGCTGAACAGGAGGTACAGTACTACAGAAAGGACATTTATTTTGCCCCAACACAGCAGGTAAATCATTTTGAATGTCTAACTGATTTACAAAGGTTCACAAGAACATTAAATTTGAAATTCATTTTTTTTGATAAAACAAATACTAACAACTTGACTATGCCTGACATTATGGGGGTAGTTAAAACATACTCTGTGGAGGAGCATGGTGGACAACACACCAGAGGATATGTAAAATCTTTTCAAAAATAAATTAACTTTTTGCCTGCCCCCAATCCTTCGGTACAGGTATTCAAATGTATCTGCATACAACAGCATGAACACAGGTCTGAATCTGTAGAGCATCCACAGTATGTGAACTGTGCAGGACCACAACTTAAAGAGTCCTCAAGTTCTTAAGAAATAATCAAGATATAACTATAAAACAGCGGACGGGGGCGGACTGTATTGTTGTTATGGTCACCCAGAAATATGATCAAAAAGTCAAGAGACAGCTGTCAAACAGAACCTTTTATTAGCTGCTGGTGTTATTTATTTATTTATTCATTCAATTTTGATAACCGGCTAGGCCCACTGGAACCATTACAGTCCCTTTTTCAGGGGCAATCCAAGATGAATTACACTTAAACGAACAATTTAACATGTCAGACAAGGTAATTCATCATATTACTACAAACAACAATCTTAGACATTAGTTAGACCAGGTTATACATTTGTGGATTACAGCTTATGGTAGACAATACGTACAGGAGATCATCAGTGACAAGATGTGACAAGATAAGCAGTCATGCCATGTAGAGTAAAAAAAAAAAATCTATTTAGGCCCATGTCAGCGGTAACAAGTGCAAAGATTCAGCTCCAACAAATGGGCCTTGAGCCCCTTCTTAAATCCCCCAAGTGAGCTGCATTCCTGGAGTTTACTGGGGAGTGCATTCCAGAAGGGCATTATGTAAGCAGCAAAAGATCTGAGCCCTTGGGATGACCTTATTTTTAGGACTTGAAGAAGTTGACAGTTGGAAGACTTAAGTGTTCTGTTTTGCTTGGTGGTTACCATAGCAGCTAGGCTTGGTGTGGGTTTGTCTAGCCTGAGTTTATAGGGTAGGCAACGAGAAGGATATGTTAGTTTGCCTTCTAAGGAGGGCCAGCTTAATGAGTGCAGTACTCGACAATGATGTTCAAGGAGTGGGACGCCTGCTGCGAATCGGCTTATCCTATGGTACAAAATTCTAAGTCTCTGCAGTTCTGCACCTTTTAATGAGTATAGGACTGGAGATCCATAAAGCAGGGTGGGTAATAGGACACCAGCTGCTATCTTTAGCTGGGAATCTTTTGTTAGGAAAGGAGTTAATCGATACAAGAGACCAAGTTTCTGATTTAAGGACTTGGTCAGCTGGTAGGTATCTGCCTTGCAGGTACAGTTGTGATCAAGAGTAACACTTAAGTACTTCATAGAGTTCACAACCTTCACCCTGGCATCAATTGAGAGAGCCAGAGTTAGGTAATGTGTCCCGTCAGACCCTAGACTTCTAGGGTCAAATAATATAGCCTTAGTCTTTTTGCTGTTCAGGATTAATTTGTTGGTTTCCAGCCAGCCTTCAGAAAGCAGAAGGTCCTTTCCAAGTGCATCATTCAGTTGGTCTGCATCAGAAATCCTGTACAATACTGCGTTGTCAGCATACAGCATCAGATTTGCCCCTCCACAATTATTTGGCATATCATTTATAAATAGAGAAAATAATCTTGCTGTTAGGGCTACACTGTACTTCCTTTCCAAGGTTCATAAATTATGTCACAGCCAACTGGGGAATTTAAGACATCAACTGCCACTGTCTTAAAGGACACTTTACAGAATAATGTAATCACAAAACAAGTGTTTCAATATATGTCTGTAAATTTTCCTGTTAGTGCTACACTGTACATCCTGCTCAAAGTTCATAAATGCCTCCAGAACCCACTGGGACAACTAGCTGTTTTAAGCACAGGGGAGCTAACTGAACCCCTGCATAAATTTGTGGACACACATATCAAGGGAACTGTTACAGGTTTACCATCTTATAGTAACATTACTAATTTTATGAATGTACTGAAAGATGTGAGAATGTGCCCAAAGTCCCTCTTAGTCACCATAGATGTGGAGTCCCTGTACATGAATATCCCCATGAGGAGGAACTCAATGTTCTTTCAGTAGCCTTGGGGGCGGGGAGTGACCTCTATCCTGAAGATCTTTGTCATTTCATATTATGCTTGACAGAACCAAATCTGATATGTAATGCTTTCACTTTCCTTGGTGAACACTTCCTGCAAACAAAAGGGACGGCAATAGGGGTGGCCCTTGCCTCCAGTTTTGCAAAGATCTACCTGGGATATGGGAAAGGGAGGCAATACACTATGCAGAAAAGAACCCTTCTGTGAGAAAATCACATTGTGTCACAGATATATTAATGACTCTCTTTTTATCTGGTGAGGGACTTCAGGAGAGTTACTGGCTTTCAAAGAGTATCTTGAGATAAACAATGAAAATCTATGATTCTTTCTCAAATGTGGTGAGATACATACAGAGTTCCTTGATCAACATACAAGTAAAACTGAACAGATGGGTTTAGAAACTGATCTTTTCAGGAAATCAACTGACTGTAACTCATTGTTATGTTGTCTTGCACATGTGCAAGTGCAAGAAACATCTTGCGGTAGCAGTAGCACAGTGAGAGGTGTGTCAGTGTTGGCGAATGCAGCGCACGCTTTAGTAGGTGCATCCCTCATTCCCCAATTAGCCAGCATGCTAGCACTGATGGAAGAATTATGTAAAGTGCCACTAACTTGAAAGAAATGTGCTGCTGCAATCAGAGACAAGCTCGTCATGCAGCAGCAGAGATGACACACCTCCCGTACATGCCTTTCCTAGTGAAACATCTCAATAAACATGGCAGCGGCAGGATTCCAAACAAAGCTGACATCTGGGGTGCAATCCCCATGTCGTCATGCCCCCCCCAAAACTGTGTGGCACACTGGCAGCCCACCCCAGCATGCCACCGCTCACAGAAAGCAGACCGTGTCGGCATGTCCCCCCCACAAAAAATTGTGTGGTACACCCAACAAATCATCCCGTGATATCCGGTTCCAGTTTTTTGGTTTTGCCTGAAAAAAAGAAAACAGTTCCTCATTGTCCGCTGCACCTCCCCAACCCGCACCTACCCTCTGCGCACTCCCTCCTCCCTGTCACCCCAAACTTACCTCTGGAGGTCTGGCTGTGATCTTGGGCGGAGCAGGAACTATCTGGACTCTTCAAAACCGAACTGCAAAATGAAGAAATGCCAGTAAGCTGTATAATGGCATCAATTGGGGGTAAACTTAGTGGATAAGCTCAGTCATTTTTTTGAATTTAGCTCAAATTTTCAACATGGGGTTCTGGGACCCCACCTCATAATTCGTGCACTGTCATCTCGTTATTCGGTCCGAAAGGTGATTTTGCGGTCACTTCCGCGGAATCAACTTTCGGGACGATCGCAAAATAGCAAAATGCCACTCTTATGAGATAGAATCTCAAAACGCCCATGTTGCAAATCTGGTGAAAACATTCCAAAAAATGACTGTGTTACAAGTGTGCATTGCGCAGTTTCCACTCATGCTCGTAACTTTGATAATTTTTATTATTTTCATTCCAGATTTTCAACTTTGCCATTTTTACACACCTCCTTATGAACAGTATAGCTGTCATTTTTCACATCCTGCCTGAAATGTGTTTTCACACATCTGGCACACAATGGGGCGGTCGCTCTGGGAAATCAACTTTCGGGACAGATTAACAAAATCTCAGTAATTGCGTTATGGGCGTGTATTGTGCAGCTTCTACGCATGCTCGTCACTTCAATTTTTCATATTTTCACCTCAGATTTTCAACAGTGCCATTTTTTTTACACCTCCTCATGAACAGTACAGCTGTAATTTTTCACATCCTGCCCGAAATGTGGTTTTGCACCTGTGGCACCGAATGGTGCAGTCGCTGTGGAAAATCACCTTTCAGCTAACGAACTGACAGTGCCACTGTTCATGAGGTGGGGTCACAAAAAGCCCATGTTGAAAATTTGGAGTGAAAATACTAACAAATGCCTGGGACGTTAGGGTTTCCAACCATAATGCCCACCCTGTAGAAACTGACAGGCATCAGGGGTGTGACTTGGGATTGTCGGTTGTAATGCTCACGCCATTCCACCCCACCCCCACCCTGCAGCCAGTGACAGGCATCAAGGTGTGCCTTGGACTCTTCAGCCCCAAGGTTCACCCCATTCTCCTATACTGCACCCATCTCAGCATATTTCCTTATGGAATGGGGTGAGCGTGAGGCCCGAAGACCCCAAGGCACACCACGACACTTGTTGGTGTTTGCAGGGTAGGGTGAGGTGAAATGGCATGAGCGCTATGGCCGACGACCCAAAGGCACACCCCAATGCCTGTCAGTCTCTGCAGGGTGGGGGTGGGGGTGGGGTTGGGGTTGGCATCAGTTCAATACTTCACTGCCATTCCTATTATGCATCTCTCTAACTCCTGCACTACCAATGCCAATGCCAGCAAGACAACATTCGACAGTGACAAATGCTTGTTAAGTAGTAGCTGCCACACATGGTGAACGACATACCCCTTAGCCAGTTTTACAGAGTTAAGCATAACAGTAACAGTGAGGCTAATTTTACCACAAGGGCAGAAGAACTTGAATTACACTTGAAACAGAGGGGGTACTCTGAACAGGTCATTCAAAGTGCTAACAGAAAGCAGAAATGAAGGAAAGGAATACCCTTTTGCAATGTAGCAACAGATCAGAAAGAGAAACAGACACATGCCTCAACTTTGTTTCAACCTACAGCATACAACCTAGGAAGATTCTGGAAATAGTAAATAAAAACTGGCCCATCTTACAGTCAGATCCAGTACTGGGTAAACACACTTCCAAACCTTCCAGAGATGTATACAGAAGTGTCCAAATTATTGGTGACAGAGTTGTCAGGAGCTTACAGCCTCCACCTCACCCCAGCACTTAATTTCCACCTCCCTCACCTAGTATGCACAGATGTACATACAGTATGTGGGAACTGTATATATTGTCCACTCATGAAAAACACCACTGTCTTTATTTGTAAACATACAGAAAGAATGTATGCTATTAGGAAATCTATCAATTGCTTGACAACTGGAGTGGTGTACTTGGCTGAATGTACATATGGATCTTTTCATGTGTGTGAAACTATTCAAAAGTTAAAGGTATAGGTAGGAGAACATCTTGGTGACATTGTACATGGTAACGAGGAGAGTGCATTGGCAATGCACAGGAAAAATGGGGGCATGAAACATACATTCTGTTTCTGTGGTACTGAACAAATATAGCTGGGTCTCAGGGGTGATCACCTGAATAATCTCCTTCTATGTAGGGAACAGTTTGGGATCTACAAATAAAAAGCAGCACAGTAACCAGGGCTCAATGGAAGAACTGAGTTAGCCTCATCTTTGGTCAAATTAATAACATTCCTGTACATATGCCTGATAAAATTGCTTGTTCATATCTTGATATGAACTACTAAAAAATGATTGTTACTTGACTAGGATATGCTTGTTAATTTAGTAATATCAGTTGTATCTTTAAGCCCCCCCCCGCCCCATGTTTAGGGGTCTGATGGTGCAAGTTGGAGGGGAAGGGGCACCTACTGCAGAGGAAAGCACACACCTGGTCAGCCTTGTTTCCCAGGCCTTGCTGGAACCGGGGTGCCCGCTGACCTCTGGGTGCTGAGCTGTGGAGGCAAAGTTCTTGTTAGCAGCAAAACAGTTCATTCAAACAAACAAGGCAATACTCCAAATTGCAGAAACAGGGGGATCCCATTTAATGAACAGTTAATTAGAACAGGGAACGGTCACTCCATTGAGCAGTAAAACACACACAAGTTTGCTGTGGACAGAGAAGTTACATCAGACACTAGTTGGGTATTCTGGACCATGAAGGTCACATCCAAACGTTAAGTCCAGGCCTACCCTTAGGCTAGGCAGCCAGAAGTCCAAACACAGGCAACTTAACTTGGGGCTAGATCAGGCCTTTGACTGCAGGAAGCAACAGTTCTCTGTCTGTCTGTCTCTCTCTCTCTCTCTCTCTCTCTCTCTCTCAGAGCACAGACGTCTCAAGGGCTGCCTGACTCAGATCAGGGCCACCCTCATATTCAGGTGCTTCCTGATACAAGGCCCAAGCAGGCGACTTTACACCAGGCAGCAAAGGTGACCGCCCCCACCTAGACCCGCATTCAGAAACTCAGCAATCTCAACCTTGGGGCCATATGGGACCAGGAGCTGTCCCCAGATCCCAGGATCCCACTGAGACCCCTACCTCACAGTCTCTCCATGCCCCAGCTAGAAAACAGTCTTTGGACCAGAGGCTGTGCCAAAACCCCTGGATCACTCACCTCACCGGCTTCACCATTCCTCCTCTCTCTTTCTCTGGCTACACCCCTCATTCTGGATCCCTCTCTGCACTGAACCCCCTTTCAGCTGGTCACTGCAAGACTCAAGCTCCATTTCTGGCACAGAGCACCTCTCTGTGGCCTTCCATTCGGTCTTCCTCCTCCTTTCAACTGGCCATGGGCTAGACAGATGCCCCAGAAAGAACAGTTACGTAAGAACTTACCGTAACAGTAGATCTTCAAGGGGATCCCAGTCATCAGGTTACACCACAGGAACTTCACCATCAGTGAAGGGGAATCCACATGGAAGATTTTCAGTAGTACAACTGGGGCCACCCACGCCATCAACATCAGCCAACATCACCAACCCTATATAGGTGTAGGCAGCCCCGCTCCCTCCTCAGTTCTTTCCTTCTGGAGATGAATGGAGCAAGGCTCATGCCCAGGGGAACCGAGTAAAGAATGGTGACCCAACTCTAAATATAAAAGATTGACACAACAGTTAGCCAGGTTCTAGACAGCAGCCCCAAGAAGGGGGATGTTGGGAGGGAAAATATACGTGATGACCAAGATCTCTTGAAGATCTACTGTTTCAGTAAGTTGTTACATAACTATTCTATCTTCTTTGGGGGTATCTCAGTCATCAGGTTACACCATATGAACGAGTTCCAAGCAGTGACAAGAATAACAGTCTGGAAGGTCGGAACTTCATAAACTTAGAACAGGAGTTCTTGCAGAACAGTCCTGCCAAATCCTGCATGGGCTCTAGAAGCAATGTCCAGACTTTAATGCTTGGTGAAAGTGTGGACTGTATTTCAGGTGGCAGCAGTGCAAATATCAGTGGCTGAGACCCCTTTGAAACAGGCCACAGAGGTAGCCATGCCTCTAGTAGAATGAGCTTTGACAGGCAACTCTTTGCCATACTTATTGTAGCAGAACACAATGCAGTTTGCCACCGTTTGGATAAACATTGCTTAGAAACTGAAGCACCCTCTCTACCTGGGGCGAATTAAACAAACAACTGCTTAGACTTTCTGTACTCTTTAGTCCTCAGCAGGTAATACTTCAAAGTTCTGCACACATCTAGAGTATGGAGCAGTGCTTCCCCTGGATTGGCACACTCTGGAAAATAAACAGGAAGGTGGATAGACTGGTTGAGTGTAAACTCAGAAACCACCTTAGGGAGAAACTTAGGATTTGTGCGTAAAGTCACCCTGTCTTTGTGAAAAATTAAATAAGGCTCCTCGCACCACAGGGCCTAAAGCTGTGAAATTCTTCAAGCAGAAGTAATTGCAACCAAAAATAGCACTTTCAGCTGGCCCGGTGGCGCTGAGGGTTGAGGCGCTGGATGCCACACCTCACGCCACACCGGCGACACGGGTTCAGGAACGGACTCGGGACGCTGGGGGCTGGCAGGGGAGGGAGAGGACTGAGTATCCGTAGGGACTGCTCTCCTCTCCTGGGGTGGGTTGTGGGTTGGCGTCACTCTGCAGTGGCCCCCGGTGGAGAGTGGGAGCTCTGCAGCAAGTGACGCTTGAGGAACATTACAGAAAAGCGGAAACTTGCCTGACGACCGACCGGATGACGGCTACCAGTCCTCTGTCCCTGCTGATGCCCTGAACGAGCCTCTCAGCTGCAGCAGCACCCTGGGGCCAAGTATGTGCTGGCTGCCCCCTCTGGTGCCTTCCCCCTCAGAGGAGGGGGACCCGCCCGGCGAAGGGTTACGTCTGGGTTACCCCAGGGATGGCTGCAATATGCGGCTGGAGAGGACTCAGGATGGGACAGGTAGCAACGGATGTCGGACCTAGGTAAGCCTGAAGGAGTGGTGGGGTGCGAGGCCTGAAGGGGAGATAAAGAAGTAATACAAAAAAAATAAATAAATAGCACTTTCCAAGAAAGCGCAAATTGCAAGTCGCGATTGACTCAAAATGAGACAGGGTCAGCTTTTTCAAAATAAAATTCAAATCCCAAGCCAGGACGGGAGAATGGATTGGGGGTTTCAGATGTAAGATGCCCTGAAGAAAGGTATGGGAGACATCCAACTGAGCAATCGTGCGGTCACCCAAGAGCTCATGGAAGGCAGAAATAGCTGAAAGGTGAGACTTGAGGGAAGAATACTGGAGGCCTCAGTTGGACAGAGAGATCAGGTAGTCCAGGACACGTTTCACAGGACAGGTGAAAGGGTCTAGGGAATGTCTGGCAGCCCAGATGGCAAACCACTTCCACTTCATGGTGTAAGTGGCATGGGTGGAAGGCTTGCCGATGGCCACCAGGACATCCGTTACTCTCTTAGAGACCCCGAACCTGGTGATGACTACATCCTCAGGAGCCACACATGCAGATGGAGGGACCTTAGTTTGGGATGGACCAGGGTCCCCTGATCCTGGGTCAGCAGATTCCTGCAAAGATGTAGAAGGACTGGAGGTTCCTCCTCCAGCTGCTGAAGTAGAGGGAACCATATCTGGCGAGGCCAGAATAGGGCTACCAGAATCATGCTGGTCCACTCCATTTGCAGCTTGATCAGCACCCTCTGTATAAGTGGAAACAGATGGAAGGCATACAGAAATCTCCCGCTCCAAGAGAGGGACAACACGACTCACCAGAAAACTCCAGGCCCTGGATCTAGCGAGCAAACATTGGGCAGTTTTGCATTGTGTGGGGACACAAAAAGGTCCAGCTCTGGTAAACACCATCTGTCAAACAGATCTTTTGCTATGGATGAGAGAAGATCCCATTCTTGCATGCTGGACTGAGTCCTGCTGAGACTGTCCACAAGCGTGTTTAGGATGCCTGGCACGTGGACCGCAGAGAGCATTTGACTGTGCTCCAGTGCCCAATACCACATTCGCATTGCCTCCCTGCAAAGAGGATATGAGTGAGTTCCACCCTGCTTGTTGATGTAGTAGACTACACTCAGATTGTCCGACTGCACCAGCAGTTGGCCTGGGGTTAGGTGCTCCTGCAAGGCCTGTGGAAATGGCTGTGGCCATTAGGCCCAGGAGCCTGAGGTATAGCCTGGCAGAATGTGGCACTCTGAACTACTCCCCGAGCTATAAGACATTCCGCCCTGTGCTCAAGTAAGAAGGGCTTTTCCTGCCCAGAGTCCAGAGCTGCCCTGATATACTGCAGTTTTTGGGACAGTACTAGAACAGACTTGGGCAGGCTGACTATTATGCCCAGAGACTCAAAAAACTGGAGAGTACACTCCAGAGTCAATAACAGCTGTTCCCTGGATGGGGCCTTGAGAAGCCAATCATCCAGGTAAGGGAAGACATACAGTCCCTCCCTCCCTCCTGAGGCCTGCTGCAACCACTGCTAAGCACTTGGTAAAGACACACGGCACAGAAGATGAGCCAAAGGGCAATACCTTGAACTGATAATGCTCTCCCTGAAAGGCAAAGCGGAGAAATCTCCTGTGAGGAAGAAAGACTGCAATGTGCAGGTAAGCGTCCTCATGTCCACTGAGCAGAGCCAATCCCTGGACTTGAGGAAAGGCAAGAGGCCTGGTAAAGTTACCATCTGGAACTTTTTGTACTGGATGAAGAGACTGAGGTCTTTCAAGTCCAAAATGGGCCCCAAATCTCCGGTCTTTTTGGGGACCAGGAAAAACCTGGAATAGAATCCCTGGTTTCTCTGCCGTTTTGGCACCAGTTCTATTGCCTGCTTGCATAGAAGAGACTAAACATCCTCTCAGAGAACAGGCAGGTGAGCCGGGGGTAATTTGAGGGTGGGGGGTTGTCTGGAGGCTGCTGGACGAGCTCCATGGTATGACTGAACTCTATGCGCCCCTTCTCACTACCCATTTACATTGCCGGAATACACTGCCGACCTGGCACTCCAGCCACTTCTGTCACTGACCTCCTCACGCATATCTCCTCACAAACCACATCAGATGAACTATACAGTACAGGAGATTTTAACCTCAACTGGTTAGCCCCAGCCCTCAATAAATCCAGAACAGAGCTATCTGGACTAAACCTCTCTCAAATCATCACAGAGCCCTCCTGCCTTAACCTCAAATCTGGCAACCACTCATTAATTAACTGGGCTCTTTCCACCCATCCACACTGGGTCATCCAAGCAGGCCTACTTCCTGACTCCCTGAGTGACCACCACAGTATTTATCTAGTTCACAAAATTCACCGTCCCAAAGCCCCCCTAAAATTCCTAGTCGAACACTTCTACAAATCCCTCAATCTGTCCCCCTTGCTAGTAGATCTAGCCCTAGCAAACTGGGACCTTACCACTACGGTACGCTCAACAGATTATGCCCTCCTACACTGCCAAACCATGTTCCTCAACATCTGGGAAACTCATGCCCCTCTGCGTCATACTAGGGTAAGTGGCAACCACCTGCCATGGATCACCCAAGAACTTATAGCATGTCAAAATGCCTGTGACAAAGCTTGGAGAGCTCACAAATCATCCCACCTCCCTCAAGACTTCACTAATTACTGCATGTTACGTAATAAATGCACCACAGCAACTCAGCCAGCTAAAGCGGAATACTTTTGCTCCACCCTCACATCTAACTTAAATAGTCCATCCAAATTCGGGAAGGTCATTCGTTCACTCTTCTCTCCACCTGCTGCCATTCTTACTCCACTCTTAAATGTAAACAACACCCTCTTCTCGGATCCTAATGCAGTTGCCACTGAGTTCAACATATATTTCTCCATGTGCACTTCTATGCTACTCTTTTCCCTGCCCACCCCTACTCCACACGTACCTCCAGTAGTATCTAAGAAACCACTCAGGCTTTGCACCTTCTCCTTCAAAGATATCTTGCCAATCAATGCCCTAAATGCCCTACTAACTCTGAACCCTTTAAAAGGTAAATCCTCAGATGGACTGGACACCAAACTCCTCTACCTCTCTGCCCCCGCCATTGCAACCCTGCTTGCCAACCTACTAAACCACTCATTTGCCACTGCAACCATCCCCCAGCCATGGAGCCATGCTGTCGTCATCCCCCTCCCCAAGGGGGGGTGCCCCCACCTCCACTTCAAATTACCACCCCATCTCTCTCCTCCCTGTGCTCGCTAAATACAAGAACACATCATGCTCGCCCAACTGACATCTTTCCTCTCTGACTCCAGCTTCTTCACGCCGTTCCAGTCTGGATTCAGGAAGAGCCACTCCACTGCCTTCTCCCTCACAAGGCTCTCTGACACCATTCTCTCCGGCATGGATAGAAGGCAAATCACCTCAGCCATGTCTGTTGATCTAGCCAAAGCGTTCCACACTGTTTCCCACCCCCTCCTGTTAATGTGCCTCTCGGAAACTGGCCTTACTGAATCAGCCACAAACTGGTTCAGTGTCTACCTCACAGGTAGGATCCAATCCATCAGAATTTCGGATACCACATCCACCCCCTCCCTATGACCACCGGAGTCCCTCAGGGTTCAGCACTCGGCCCCATTTTGTTTTCCATTTTCCTTAGTGACCTGCCACTAATCTGCTCAACTACGTCAATCCAGATGTATGCAGACGACACTGTTCTATTCACCTCTGGCTCTTCCATGGAAGAGGTAACTACCAACCTTCTGGCCGACTTCAACAAAGTTCAGAACTGGTTCAGCTCTCATCAGCTCTCCCTAAACGCTAAAAAAAACAGTCACCATGACCTTCGGCACAAGGCAACGCCTATCCAGGCTTACCACCCTCCCCTCCTACCACACCTTGGATGGGACTGTACTGGAAAACACCTCCTCTTTCCGGTACCTAGGGGTCTGGCTCGACATGCATCTATCTTTTTCCATCTACATCGACACAATCCTGAAAAAACTGTGACCTAAGCTCAGTGCCCTTTACATGAACCGCAGCAGTCTCGTGCTAACCGTGAGGCGTGAACTAGTGCAGAAGATGATCCTTCCATCATTTGACTACTGTGATATTGTCTACAGTGCTGCTTCCAAGTCCACTTTATCTAAACTGGACCCCTTCTTTAATGCTTTCAGCCGCTTCGCCCTCAATGCACCTCCCCGCACCCATCATTGTGATCTCTACCATTCTTTTGCATTCCCTTCCCTCAAAAATCACCGCCAACTGCACTGTACTAAATCTTTCTTGAAATTCTTGCTCGGTTCCCTCCTGTCTTACCTCTCCTCCATGCTATCGCCACCCCCCACCTGATCCACGTCCTTAGATCCCACGACTCCCGTCAATTATTAATCCCTAGGAGGAGGTCCTCCGTGGGTCAAGCAGCCTTCTCACACTGCTTCCCTAAACTCTGGAATGAACTTCCTCCTCAAATTCATCACTCCTCCTCCACTCACTCCCTTGCTTCCACCATGGCTAATTACCTTACGGTAAATTGTGCCTGCACATGATTATCCTCTTGTGCCCACCCCCCATACCCCCAACTGCCTAACCAGCGGCACCTAGCATACACTACGAAGCTGGTTTATTAAACCAACTCTGCACTTATTACTCTTTTACTGTCTTAACTGCACTTCCATTCCA
The DNA here is from genome assembly GCA_016271365.2 of Neoceratodus forsteri. NCBI lineage: Eukaryota > Metazoa > Chordata > Ceratodontiformes > Ceratodontidae > Neoceratodus > Neoceratodus forsteri. Next base: position 646,039,633 of record CM028131.1, read on the forward strand.
TGTAATCAGCTCCATGATTGGATCTACGTGTCTTGTGCCTAACTGTATTACAAATTGTTAACCTGTTATTCAGAGTAAGTCCTATTAAGTGCGTACATTATTGTAACGTAATAAATCCAATTATATATGTATCCTACATTGATAATCTGCACATTATCCTCTCCTATGCACAAACTGTAATGTTAAATGTTACCCACAGTGATAACCTGTGTGTTATCCTCTTCTTTGTACCCCTCCCCCCAGGTTGCACCGGAGACAAGCATCTTTTTGCTCAGTGTTCCTTTTCAGGTGAAATAATTCAATAAATAAATAAATCAATATGATCTGCAGGATCCATGCATCTGAAGTTATGGTTCTCCATTGAATCAGATGAAGGGAGAACTGACCTCCAATCACCACCTCCTGGACTTGCACCTGAGGAGGGGGGTCTGGCAAGGAGTCAAGCTAAGGCAGGCTCAGCTGTGGAAGTTAGTCCCTCAGTTCTGGGATGCTTGGCTGCCACTCCAGAATTGGAGTGGGTAGGCAAGGAAGACTGGGCTCTATATTTACCCTGGGTAGGGGGGCCCAAGCCTGGTCTACTGGCCTGTCAACGAAAATTAGAATGTCCCCTACCATGCAGCTGAATGTGGTAGATGGAGTGGATGGACTTAAGGGCCACGCCTGAGGCCCACAGATCATTTATAAGGTCCTGGACATCCGGACCGAACAGCTTGGTGCCATTGAAAGGGGCACTGAGCACCCTGTTTTGCACATCATCTGCGTACCCAGAAACTCTGAGCCATGAATGCCTATGAAGACATATGCCAGTGGCAGGCACACTGACCACAGTATCTGACAAGTCATAAATGATCCGTAGGAGATGTTTGCCAACTTCCTCAGCAGTTTGGAAGCACTGAAGTAACTCCTACTTCTGGGCACCATCAGGAAGGGTTTGGGCAGCAGCCTTGCCTTTTGTCCAAGTGGTGTTCTGGTAGTTCACCATGTGTGACAGGTAGCTGGTAATCTTCAAACATAGGGTAGAGGAGGCATACACCCTTTTTCCCCAAAGAGCAATCGTACGGGACTCCTTGTCTGGGGGGAGGGTACTAAAGTGTTTTGGCACCATAGACCTGTCATGTGCTGCCTTAATGACTACTGAGACAGTTTTGGCCTGGGCAGCAAAGTGAGGAAGGCCCTAAGGTGCATTGTAGAGCTTGTCAGCCCTACAGGGCATAGCTGGCACCATGTCTGGTCTGTGCCAGGCTGCTGTGGTAGCATTTGTAAGTGCTGGAAGCATGGGAGGAATAATCTTAGGGGGAGATTCTGGGATATTCAGGAAGTCCGCCAGATCCTTTCTGTTGGCATCCCCCTCCTCTGTCTAAAACCCCATAGTGGAAGACAGCTGTTTAATGATGTTGAAGATGGTAGCATCCTTAGGTGGGGACCTGGGGGTATGCTTAACAGAGTCTTCACTGACTGAAGAGACAGTGGACTTGTCTGAAGTAAGGAACCGGTCCTCCTTCTCTTCCTCCTCCTCCATCTTGAAGGAAGAGATTAGGGTGGTACTCCTCCTCGAAGTCGACATCCTCCTCAGGATCTGCCAATGAATGTGCCATTGATGGCCCCCAGGTAGGTTCCCTGGGTCGACGAACAGGTGTCGATGATGATGCCGGTGTTGAAGGAACCGGCAACAATGACCTGGTAAAGGCCGCAAACTGCTGGACCAGTACATTAGAAAAACAGAAAACAACCTTGTTCAAGTCTGATGTCAACAATGGAGGAGCAGCCTGCTGCACAGTGGTTGACAACCCACCTGAGCCCACAGCCTTTGGAGAAGAAGGAGCAGGCCTCGAAGGGGTAGTCATCGACGATGAGGCCATCGTCAATGGAGGAGGGGCCAAAGATCCGGAGGTCGATGGCTGAATGTACTGGGTGTCAGGAGGAGGAGCTGTTGGTATGGGCCTGGAGTGAACCAAGACCTGGACAGCTGGTCTCTTCAACGTGGTGGCTGGTGATGATGAAGAGCCCCCTGAAGAAGGCTTAGCCAATGGGGAGTAGGATGGCCACTGGGGGGAGCGGTCGCAATCCCAGTCTTTTTATGACTTTTCCCTGAGGACTTGTCTTTGACCTGAGAGGCCTTGGAGCTCTTGGAACTGGAGGCAACTGGGCGGCCGGAGCCCCAGAGGACACCGACTCAGAGATGGCTACCTGTTGTTTCATGAAGATCTTTAGAGCCTTCCTGTGTCACATAAGAGTGGTTTGGTTAAACTGCTGGCAGAGCTCACAAGACAGCAAACACAGACAGAGTGCTCATCATTGGAGGCAATCTTCTTTCTGCAGCAGCAACGATGGAAGAGAGATGTAGGTTTAACTCTCGACATAAAAGAAAAAAGAAAAGAAATCTCCAAAAGAGATTTAGGTAAGGGCTGGTTGAAAAATAGGCCACAGGCCAAAAAAGGTGCAAACACTGCAACGGCTCTTCCGTGGAGACTGTGCTTGCAAGCTGACAGCAGGAAAGAACTGAGGAGGGAACAGAGCCACCTGTGCCTATATAGGGTTGGTGATGTCAACTGACGTCGACAGCATGGGTGGCCCCAGCTGTATTGTTGAGAATCTTCCATGTGGATTCCCCTTCACCGACAGTGAAGTTCCTACAGTGAACCTGATGACTGAAATATCCCAGACGAAGATCTGGGGCTCCAGAACTAATGGCTGCTGCCACATCTCATGCCCTCTGGAGCACTACAGTCAGGCCTAAAAGAAAAAAACAGCAGTACCACTGACCAAGCAGACAATCCGCCCTGCTCGATCCTCTCTCCAATCTCTCTCTCTCTCTCTCTCTCCCCAAATCTCTCTCTTTCCCACACTCTACCACCTTATATTTCCCCAAATAAGGTGCCAAAACCCACTAAACCCCACAGACTCATGGGACATGGAGTCCTAAATCAATAATTATAATGGGCGCCTCCCACTTAACACATGGCACCAAATTACTCACAGGAAAATGGAGTTCAGATCCATTAAATTCTTCTAAGGTGTCCGCACATGCTTCAAGGCATGACCCTGCCATAACTATTTAGAGTAGCAATCCCGATAGACTCAGCCCCCCGGACTGAAACCACCCCTGAACATCTGGGGATGTGAAACATCATGCCGCTCGGCCCACTTGCCTGAAATAGATCCGAGACACCAAAACCTGCTGGCCAGAGCCATGAGGCAGGATGAAGCAGCAGGTGTGAGTGCCCCCCCCCACCCAGAACCACAGACACAAGCAACGCCGCAGGAACAGGGAACCTCACTCCTAAAATAAAGCCCACTTGGGAGGCTTACATACCATATATACTCGCATATAAGTTGAATTTTTAGGACCAAACTGCAATTGATCAATCAATGGTCCCAACTTATATGAGAGTAACTGAACTGCACAGAAAAAAACTAAGGTTGCATGCTGCGTGAAAAGATAAACTACAAAAAAAAAAAATTCATTCATACACCTTAACTCATTGCCGAACATGCACTTGATTACTGTACTGGCGAGCGGCGTCATTGTAAATTGACAACTGGCTCCACACTCACTGATTCCCTCAGTTTTCTGATAGCACAGATTGATGCATTTTAATAAGCATCAGTGAAAGTACCGTAGCAACAGGGCATAGCATTGCTGCAGCTGAATGTGTGCTAAATGGCCTCGTTAGTGAATGAGTGCTTCTCAGCATCAGCATTAATGGGCAGCGTTAATGGGCTGCTTGTCTAGTGTCATTTTTAGTAATTACTAAGTGAGTCAATTCATAAATATCCTAATATTCTTCATGTTACTAGATGGCTCAGAAATGCCTGCTGTGAAAAGAAAACGTTGTGCTTACGCCGCCAAGTTTAAACTAAAAGTTATCCAGTATGCCAACTTCCGGTTCTGGAACGGCGCCAACCAGCAGCTAAACAGAGCACCCCGAGCTGATCTGCGATCAAAAACCCTCCAGAACTTTTAAATTTGAACAACTTTTATCTCAAATGGCGACCGGAGGGTTGCAGAAAGATAGGTGGACAAGAAATTGTTCTCAACAAGTGAGAGGAGAGAGGGAGAACCCTGACTCTAGACATACTTCCCTGACACGAGGCTTTACTGTCTCCTGCCAGCAAGGTGCAGACCAGACCTATCATACTGATGAGAAGAGAGATCATCTCTCTCGAACACGATTCGACTCCCTGATGAAAGGGCTTAAAGATATGCGGGCTGAGAATAAAACAGAATTTAAACAAATATGAAGCTTAACCTGGTTGAGAACCGCATACAAGAAGCCGAAGATCGAATTTCAAATACTGAGGATTGCCTCCAGCATCTGGGGAGAACAGTGTCTGTGCTCTGTTTGCAGGCAATAGCCACAGAATGAAAATATCTCGCTCTTGAAAGTAGATCCCGGAGGGAAAACCTCAGGCTTTATTGGCTGCATGAAGGTGCAGAGGAGGGAGACATGGCAGAATTTTTATCTGATCTGCTGAGGGATGTTCTTAACTTGCCCTATGGTTGCAAATTAAAAATAGGAATAGCACACAGGGCCCTCATTCCTAAACCAAAAGGCCAGACCTCAAGACCACATTCGATCATAATTAAATTCCACAGCTTCAGAACAAAGGAAGATATACTCGAGAGCATGGCAGCAAAGGGAAGTTAAATACCTGAACTCATGGCTCTTCTTTTACCATGATTATCCCCCAGATATACAGAAACAACATCAAGAATACTCCCCTCTGATTAAGATCCTTTATTCATAGAACCTACGCATTCAAACACCGTATCCTGCTAGAATGAGGTCTTTTGGAAAGAAGGCCCTGAAACTTACAATATGCCTCAAGCAGCACAGAAGAGGGGCCTGGAGGTTCCTGAGACCCCCAGTCCCCCCAGTTTAAAACGTAGAGAGCAGAGCCAAGGGTGGCAACTGGTTCCTGCTAAAAAAAAAAACAAACAAAAAAACACTCCTCCAGCACTGAACACCAGCTCTGAAACTATTAAATACTTCCAAGATTTACTTAAAAAGATGCCAGGAGTCTCTGAGCATGACTTACAGCAGATGGAAGGCCGATTGATTCCACATGGTAATGTTCCATGTTGATCCTGTTTCTCTCCATGCTACGCTCCCTAAACCACTAGAACATTGATTACTTGGTTCGTCATGTGGCCCATCCCCAGCTGGCTTAGCTTGTCTTTTTCTCTGGACTGTGTCGCTTGGATTGCATCCACCTTGAGAGGTACAACAACACATAGACCATAGCCGACTCGCTCGCAGCAAGAAGCGGAACTTTTGTGTTTCACCTAAGTGAACTTTCTTACTGGGACTTGCAAGCGAATGCACTACCAGACTCTGGAATTGGGTTCACCCCAGGGTATTGGGTGCAGTATCCAGAACACCCCCTTGCAAGTAACACTCTTTGTTTGCCTCCAGAGGAAATGTTTATTTGTCGACTTTCAACAGGGAGAAATTATAGATGCGAGGCCAAAATAACATTATTTGACCGACAGGCCATTTTCTTTCTATTAGTGAAACGGGCTGGTGGGTGGGTGGGAGCCAGGCTCATTGTCGAGGAGAAAGAGCATAGCTATTTCACTCTAAATGCTGCCTCCCATGATAGTTAAGTGTGGGGGATAAAAGTACCAGTTTGGGTACATATGAAATCTGAAGGGGTTCACACTCCAAAAATACTGTTTTTTTTTTTGTTTTTTTTCTCTCTCCTCTTCTTGTATAAAACTTACATACCTAAAAAAGACAATTTACCTAGTTAAAAAAAAATGTTCTTACTATGCAGATCAGCTTGTTGGCAATATTCACATTGTGCCAGCAACACTGTTTGGGCCTAATGTCGCTCTGACCCAAGAAGAGAGCCTCCTGATAGGGAGGAATACCTCTTTCTTCTACCTGTCTATGCCTTTAATATGGTGGGTGCAGAGGTCACTTCACTTAGTAAACCTCCTACTTTGGAAGTGCGCCAATGTAAATAAGTTAAGTGCCCAGTTGGCACTTTATTGTTCTTGTTCTTTCTTGTCAGCTAAATTGAATTGCAATGTAAGTGAAAGGTTGCAAATACTTCTTAGGAGGGTAAGCAGAGATGTTATACAAGAATACATTAGAAGTAAGAGGCGATTTATGGTACAGACCTGGGAAATATATAGCTGTAGTCTGCATTTTTTAGTGTATGATGACTTATACATTATGTACTTATAATGTACATGGACTCATGAGTCCAATTAAGCGCTCAAAAAGTCTATCCTCTCTTAAACACTCGGGAGCTGACTTTGTCATGCTTCAGGAGACTCACTTCTCCAATGTAGAGCATCGAAAATGTGAGCATCTGGGATTCAGTCAAGTTTATGCTTCCTCCTACAGGGGAGGCAGAAGGAGGGGCACAACTATTATGATTCCTCCAGAGACTCCGTTTATGTGTTCAGACAAACTGATTGACAAGTAGGGATGGTATGTTCTAGTGAAGGGTAAGCTTAATGGGAAGCCCATCACCCTTGCATCTGTGTATTTTCCACCCAACACAGATTTTTCTAATTACAGATCATTCTTCCTTATGTTAACACAGTGGACGGAGGGGCCCTTTAATTTGTGGAGGGGACTTTAACATGAACCTTGGCTTAGCATTAGAGCAGGGTACTGCCGACACAGACTGGAAAAGAAGACTAGAGATCGGTCCAAGCTATTGAAAGAGCTGGGCTTTGTAGACACCTGGAGATATCTCAATGGTCCAAGTAAACACAGCACGTTCTTCTGTCAAGTCCATCAAAGTTACTCTGCCATTGACTATTTCCTGATGTCCCAAGAACACATTCAGATTGCCCAAAAGACCCGGACGGGAGATTTTGTTTTGTCGGATCATGCTCCTGTGTTCCTCCAAATTAAAACTGACCATTTCCAGAAGAACACAGTCTAGAGATTAAATATATCTCTACTTAGAGACAAAGAGACTATACGAGAGGTACAGGATCCGATAAAGCAGGCTTTATACACCAGAGATGCACATTTCTATAATCTGGGATACACTTAAGGCCCTGTGTCAAGGTAAGTTCATTGAAACTGCAGCTAGGCAAAAGAAAATGAGGGAGAAAAAGAGATCTGAATTATTAATACAAATACAAACCCTAGAAGAACAACAAAAAGTAAGACCCACATCTGAACTCTCAAAAAAACTAAAAACCTTGAAGCAAGAACTTAATAAGTTCTTAGATTATTATGTAGAACAGAAGCTTTTATTTCTAAGGCAAAAATATTATGAAGGAGGCCCCTGGGCCCTGAAACTGCTGGTTGGGCGTTTGAAAATCCAGTGGGCTAAAGCACAAATAACAGGCTTGAGAACTTCTCCAAAAAGCCCTCTACATCACTCAATACCCCAGATCTCTGATATTTTTGTTAAATACTACTCCCAGCTATACGCAGCCCCCCAACATCCCCCAGTATCTCAAATTAAAGACTTCCTAAGCTCCCTCAATCTACCAACACTCTCGAAAACCTTTGCAAAAACTCTGGTGGCCCCTATAACTACCCAAGAGATAGCCAAAGTAATAGGAACCTTAAAAGAAATAAATGTCCAGGAATCGATGGTTTGCCAGGGAAATTCTATAAAACATTTAAACAGGAACTGTCCCCTATACTTCACAGACTTTTTTTACAAGTGTCCTCCCCTGAAGCCCATATCCCCCATCCTGGCATTATGCAACAATTTCTGTAATCCCCAAATCTGATAAAGATCCATCCCTGCCTGGTTCCTACCATCCTATTTCAGTTCTTAATAGTGAATATAAAGTTTTAGCTGCAACTCTGTCATTTAGACTTAACTTTATAGCCCCAACTATCATCCACCAAGACCAAAGTGGCTTTGTCCAGGGACATCAAGCACAAGATAATATTAGACATAGTATATATCTTATTGAACATATAACTACACAAAAAATCCCTTCTCTCTTACTTAGCCTCGATGTGGAAAAAGCGTTTGATATGGTTTCATGGCCCTCCTTAACAGAAGTTCTAACTTCATTTCAATTTCCTGACCAATTTATAAACCTTATATTCAAATTCTATCAAAACCCACAAGGATACATTAGATCTAATGGCCATATATCTCAAAAATTCTCACTTCACAGAGGAACCAGACAGGGATGTCCACTCTTTCCCTTATTATTTGTCCTTTATATTGAACCCCTAGCCCAATTCATCAGACAGGATGCAAATCTCCCAGGAATACAATTTGGCAACACGGAACATAAGTTAGCCTTGTTTGCAGATGATGTCTTAGTTTATCTTTCCAACCCCGACACCGGCCTTCACCACCTGTTTTAAACATTTAGACTATTTTCCAATTTGGCAGGCTACTCATTAAATACCTCTAAAACACAAGTACTTGCCTATAATTATATCCCTTCACCTCAGATCACAGGAAAATTTGAGCTTAAATGGGACCTATCAGATTTAAAATATCTAGGTATTAAAATCCCTTTAGACTTGAAGTTTTTGTTCAATTTAAAATACTCACCTTTAATGAAAAATCTTAAAACAGACATAAGAAGATGGACTGTTATTCCTCTCTCTTTTTATGCTAGAAATCAGGCAATTAAAATGAATCCCTCCCAAGGCTACTATATTTATTTCAATGTGTTCCCTGTGTTGTTTCCATCAGGTCCCTTTCCCAGTGGCAATCTGTCCTTTCTCATTTTTTGTGGCAAGGCAGGAAACCGAGGATAAAAGCACACTTCTTAATGCAACCCGAAGAACGTGGAGGGATAGCCATCCCGAATCTGCAATATTACTGGAACTCATCGCAGATGAGACTGGCCCTCCTTTGGGGGAATCCATCCTACACAGCACACTGGAAGCAAATGGACCTAGGGAGATCCCAGGCGCTTTCTCCTGCAGCAGCCCTTTTCTCTACTACCCATTTGAAAAAACAGTTAAAATACAACCAGACAGATCTACTTCTATTCTAGAGGGCTGGACAAGAGGCTACTCTCAAAGAAAGAACATTGTTTATAATCGGAAATATGCATGGTTTATTTTTTTTTATTTTTTATTTTATTTAAACAGCAGTTTGGAAAACCTTTGAGCCATAGGCTCATTTACAAAGGTACCTTGTCACAGTAAGACAAACCAAAATACACAATATAGCAGTACAACACATAAGTATAACAGTAAATTAAGACATAGATACAAACAAGCTGGTACAGGTAGGATGGATGCAAACAATACCAGAGTTATGTCATCCTTAGCAGCTTAGTAATAAACTTTGTCATAAGTATTGAGTATGGCTTTGACTAGTGGCAGTTACAGCATCAGGTGTTAATAAGGTGGTTACGTAGGGAAGTTTTGAAGCACGATATAGTTGGAGCTTGGAGATGGAGGGGCAGTGTGTTGAAACAGGAGGGGCCCAAAGCTGAAGGCTCTTTGGCCGTGAGAGGTCCTAGCTCTAGGATAATAAGAGAGGTTTTCCCAGAGGTCCAAGTACTAACTAGTGGGACAGAGCGCGATGGTGGTGGTCAATCCTGGTGGGGAAAGCCCAGGAGGGTCTTTTGTAAGGGCACAGGTAAGATATTTGAGGCGCCATCGAGATCAAGTACCAGCGCTTTAGCATACAGACAGGTGTGTGTCATCCTAGGTGCTCCAGTAATTAACCTGCAGGCCTTATTCAGAGAAAGGAATTTTATGGAGTGCGGTCTGATCAGCAGCACCATACACCGCAGCCCATAGTCCACTAGGGACAGGATAGAGGAGGTGATATGAAGCCCAAGAGCCTCTGGGGAGGCAGTGTTTATACCGATGTAAGATGCCCAATCGGATATTAGTGGCAGTGGCTAGGGCAGCGATGTGTCCATGGAAGGAGAGGAGGGTCAAAATGGATCCCTAGGTATTTATAGGAGCAAACTTGTTCGAGTGGGAATGAGGACCCAGAGTGAATGAGGAGTTTGAAGTTGCAGGACTTGTTTTGGGGATGAGTGAAGAACATGGTTTTTGTTTTTAAGATTTATCACCAATCTATGTTCCTTGAACCAGCCCTCGGCTTCAGTGAAGGACTTCTGCAGCGAGTCCTGGAGGCAATAGGATTCTGATTTGAGGCAAAGATCACTGCATCATCAGCGTACAATAGAATGTTCCCGAGCAAGAGCGTGGAAGGGTGTTAAGGTAAAGGGAGAATAGTAAGGGGCCCAGAATGGAGCCCTGGGGAACCCAGAAAGATGGGACAGATGTCTGAGTAGGTCCCATTAATTTTTACACACTGTGAGCGGTCAAACAGATAACTGGTGCACCAGGAGATAGGCCCAGCAGCAAAACCAGAGACTAAGGGCATCAAGAAGGAGGGTGGGAGACAGTGTCGAAAGCTTTAGAGAGTCAATGAAGACAGCACCAGCCAGAGAACCAGTGTCTAAGGAGGTGGAGAAAGTTGGAGAACTCTAGGAGGGCTGTGTTGGTACTGTGGCCCTCCCGAAGCCATGCTGCTCAGGACAAAGGACATTGTGAGGTGGAGAGGTAGTCAGAGATTTGAGAGGCCACCACTTTTCCAAGGCCTTGGAGAGAGGAGAGAGAATGGAGATCGGTCGATAGTTTCCAGCCACAGTCCTATCACCACCTTTAAAGATAGGGGTGACAGTGGCAACTTTCCAGGCAGTTGGAACCTTCCCCAGGCAAAGAGAGTGGTTGATGAGGCAAGTGATCGGGGTAAGGACTGTGTCTAAGACCAGCCATAGGATACACGGATCCAGGGTGTTACTGCCTGTACTATTACTCTTGAGGGCAGTGACAAGGTGTGGCCTAAGTTCTTGGGCAGAAACACGGCGGAGGAGAAAATAAGGGCGAAAAAGATTTACGGCAGGTGCTGGGGGAGGAGGGTCAAAAAAATTTGTAGGGAGGATAGGGCTAAGGTCAGCGAATGAGGTGTTGAGGTGGTTGGCTATGAGGGCTGGGTCTGAGGAGATCACACCATTAATGTTGATCTGGTGGGTGGGTGGGAGTGTGCACTCCATTTAACTGTTTAATGTTATCCCAGAAGGTTCTGGGATTCCCCATGAGGCAGTGAGTGAGGACCGATAGTGCTCAGACTTGGCCTTTCTGATGGCCTGAGAGCACTTGTTTCACGGCAGCATATAACCGCCTGTCATTGGGCCGGCCAGTCTCAATGGCACGGTGCCATAGGTTGTCCCTATGTTTGAGCTGGTGGATCAAAGCTGGGGTAACCCAGGGGCATTCTTCCTTTTAGAGCAGCGGGTCAACACTGGGGCAAAAGATATCACAGGCATTATTAAAAGTTTGGGTAAAGAAGGAGAGAGCTGTGTCGATGTCAGGAGTTGCCTGTATAGGAGACCAGTCAATTTGGGACAGAAGTTCCTTAAGTTTTATCAGTCCACCAGGTATTAGACGCTGCATGTGGACTGTGCTATGGGTTTGGGGACTGAGGTTGACCCAGTGGAATAGAATGGGGAGTGATCGCTGAGAGAGTCTGGGAGGACTTGTACATTGGGGATCCGATTAGGGCGGTTGGTGAGTACCACATCAAGCAGGGTACTGGAGCCTCTCTTGGGGTTAGTCCTGGTAGGGTGGGTAACTAGTTGCGTTAGGGTCTATTGCAGAAAAGGAGTCTCGGTAGAGGAGGAGGAGGGGCTGAGCCAGTTGACATTTAAGTCACCCACCAGAATTTGATCAGCGGAAGGAGGTAAGAGGTAAGGTATTCTGTAAAGAGGCAATGGCCTGCGTTTGGTCCTAGAGGGGCCACGTGTGCAGTAGTCAGATAAAGGGGTCCCTTTAAAGGGTCAGGGGTTAGTTTCAGCGTAAGCGCCTGGGCCCTGGAGTCAAGGATGGGAGTGGGCAGGGCTAGTACGGGGAGAGATTCCATGACATAAATAGCGCAGCCGCCGCCCCGTCTTCCCGTATTACAAACCTAGACTTTACCCCAGCCGAAGTATTTCCCTGCCATACTACCCAAATTTCCGAGGTCTATGGGCCCCTTGGCAATTAATTAGGCAAAATGCAGTTACCGTATATCCTTTACAGAAGCTCCAAAAAAATTCTCTTGGGACTTAAATGATTTAATTTATTACTTCCAAATCAGAGACTTCATAAACTCCCAATTTAGAATACAAACCTCTAAAAACCAAGGCTTTGAGGATCCTTCCCCTTTTATTCAAATATGGACTGCCACCGACAGGGACCATGCAATTTCCAAATTGTGTAAGTTCCTACTCTCACAACAAGCCCATGTCTCAGAAACTTTGAAAATCTGATGGGAGCAGGATCTGGGCTTCCCTATTTTACAGATAAACTGGCCCGAAGTATGGCATATGACATGGACCACTACCCTTTCCCCAGGGTGGCAGGAATATGTCTGGAAGGTCCGCATCAGATTCTTCCTGGTGCCCAAGTTCCTTGCCAGACATTGTCCGAGCACTACATCTACTTGTTGGAGATTATGTGGTACCACTGAAGCCTCTCATGCTCATATTTTCCTACTGTGCCCAAAAATTCAGGCTTACTGGCGCTCTATCCCTCAGCAAATTTTAAATGTTCTTAACCTACAGGAACAACCCAGACCAGAGAATCTTTTGTTAGGTTTACCTCCCAGAGATCTAAAAGATAAAGACCCCCAATATTTATGGACCATCCTCCTGGGGGTGGCGTATAAGGCTATAACCAAGAAGTGGTTGCAACCCAGCCCTCCCACGATAGAAGACTGGCTTAATATAATAAATTATACACAAGGCTTTGGGTGATTAACTCATAACTTACAAAACAGGGCTGAAGCCTACCAGAATCGATGGACCAGATGGGTCCTGAGAGTAAACCCCCAGATATAGGAAAACTTGCCTCATCCTCACTTTACCCTCCTCCTTCCGCACTTTCTTGGGGGGTTGAATAAATCCAAATAAAATATATCCCTTTTTCTGCTCTCCTGACCTGGAAGTGTTCCCCCGGGAATGAATTAGACATCTCCAATTGAAATAACAATAACAAAATAAAAGAAAAAAGACAGCTGACACAGTTCTGTTATTTTTTCTTTTTTCCTTTATTAATATTTCCATTCTCTTTTAAACCTTCTGTTAAATCACTATTTATTTGTAAACCTGTAAGTTACAAGGTTCTGTTATATACAAGATTGATCAAGGCTGTGTAAGAATTTAATTTATAAACATTAGAATCTTAATTTAACCTATCTTACATACCAACTTCAGATGGATATCTGCTGTGCCTGAAATGCTAGGCATCGTACTGCTTTTGATATCAGTTTGATTAATTCCAATTGTAATGTCAAAAACCTTGTTGGTACTGCCTCTGTAATGTTGTTATGTGGAATGTATTCTTTTTGTATCTGAAAAAAAAAGAGAAAAAGTTTCAATAAAAATGAAGTATAAAAAAAAGTTATCAAGTATGCCAAATTACACAGCAGTGCGGCCATTAAAAGAGAATTTAATATAAATGAAAAGCTCATTTGGGACTGGTGTTTAACAAAAACTGAACTTCAGTCTGTGGAAAGATCTGTTAAAAGAGCAACGCTGAGCAACTTACCCTTGGCTGCCATTGAGTCTGAACTGAGCAACTGGATGCTCGAGCTTAGGCAGCAGGGGTATACTGTAAACAGGATGCTGATACAGCTCCAGGCATTAGCTCTATCTAAAAAAAAAGAGGTGTACAGAGTTTTGAGAACTTCAAGGCATCAGCGGGCTGGTGTGCCCAGTTCATGAGATGCCACAGATTAAAGCAGCAGTGCAAGAATCCAGTGAAAATGATGACCTTTTTTATTATATTTTAGATTGCCCCTTATCTACTGACTTGTATGATACCCTTCTTTCTATAATTTGAGTCTGCTTTAGTACTTTTTTTAATATGTGAAATAATAAAAGGAGCGCTCCTTTTAATATTGCTCAGACCAGGTTTTCATCACTATTCCCAGCTGTTTTTGAACACCTACTGTTCCATAAGGTCATGGAGCTCTGCCTACTGCATGCTAGTTCATTTTAGTCACAATAGAAATAATTTTAAATAATTGTACAAAAACAGCCAAGAATACTGATAACAACCTAGTCCAAGCCATATTAAAAGGTGCGCTCCTTTTATTATTTCAGATGTGAAAAATAGTACTAAAGCAGACTTAAACTGTGGAAATAAGGGTATCATACAAGTCAGAAGATAAGGGGCAATCTAAACTAGAATAAAAAAGTAGGTCAAAATTTTCATTGGATTCTTGCACTGCTGCTCTAACTTTATGGCAGAGAACTCATATTGCCCAGAAATTGCCTTCCGATGTCAATAAAAAGGTGGACAGCTTCCACAATTTTGTTTTAAATGAGAGGAAGCAGCATAATTACCATTATATTTCGATTAGTAACATGGCCGAATCTGCTGTAAGCTTTGATCTCCCCTCAAACCAAACAGTACATGTTAAAGGGGAGAAGACTGTCACAGTCCGCACGTATGGAGCAGAAAAATCACACTTCACTGTTGTTCTTTCCTGCCCTGCAGATGAGACTAAGTTGAAACCCACGATTATATTTAAAAGAAAGATGCTACCTAAAGATAAAATGCCACATGGTGTGCTTGTTGAAGTACATGGAGAGGGTTGGATGGATGAGGCTTTAGTTAACAAATGGGTTGATGAAATATGGAGCAAAAGACCAGGTTCCCTAATGAACAAAAGAAGCCTGCTTGTGAGGGATGTGTTTCGGGGTCATCTTGTTGATTCTGTGAAACAGAACCTTAGAAAAAGACTGACACACACAGCAGTGATCCCAGGTGGCTGTACCTCACTACTGCAGCTGCTCGATGTCAACCTAAATAAGCCTTTCAAGGTCAAAATGCGGGAGTACTTGCAATGGATTATTCAATTTGTTGTCCCTGCTGTAATTTTAGTCAATTTGTTTCTCTTTTATCTTAGTCAGAATTTTTTTAACAGGTAACAAAGATTTCACTGCAGAAAGTAACCTCAGAAAGTTGAGCTTTGCGATGGTGTGCGAGAGGGGTCAGAGACGTCTGGAATGCCATACCTTCTGAAGCCATCATTAAATCATTTAAGAAATGTGGCATATCGAATTCCACAGATGGCACTGAGGATCATATGCTATATGAAGATCTGATCTGTCCTGATGCTGCATGATCAGATGATGTAGAGGAGCATGACACAACAGCTGCAGAGCTTGAGGATATGTATGAGGACAGAGCAGCAGCTCCACATTTTGTTTGCATCAGACGACGAAGATGAAACAGGTTTTGGGATTCAGTGATGACAACTTGAGCTAGCGGCATCAAAGCACACTGTTGGGCATACTGTGCTTATCTTTATGGCACCAAAGTGAACTGATGGCTATTAAATAAAATGTGAACTGATGGCTATTAAATAAAATGTGCCTACTTTTTATTTTTCATTACAATATTTTAATGTGATTACTTGCAGTAACTGTACTGGCAGACTCACATTTAAATTACCAGTACAATAGCTGAGGAATTAATAAAGTGATTTAATTTTTACATTTGCAGCTGTTTTCGTTCCAATGTACTGTCAGACTCAAATTTAAATTACCAGTACAATAGCTGTGGAATTAATAAACTGATTTAATTTTTTACATTTGCAGCTGGTTTCGTTCCAATGTGCTCCATTAAATGCTTATGGTACCCGTATACGCTTGCACAAAATTGGACTCCGACTTATATGCGGGTCAAAGAAAAATCATAGATCTTAGACTGCCGAACCCAACCCCCACCCCTGACTTATATGCGGGCTGACTTATGTGCAAGTATGTACAGTATATTTATACTGCTATTTTAATCCTTACAGGTTTCCTTAACCAAGGTTGGCAATTGCATGAATTAATGATCCTGATACTCCAGATTATCCTTTGGAACAGTGTATTATGCACATATAAATAGAAGTTATGTACTTACTGTAACAGTAGATCTTTGAGAGACTCTCTTTCATCAGGCCACACGTAGGGAAGTATAAGCCACTAGGCACTAGGACCACATGAAAACTTGCCAAGCAGTCAACCAGGGGCTGCCTATGACAACGTCAGATGTCAGCTGCTACATAAACATGGGAAGCCCCTCCTGTCCTCAGTTCCGCACCAGAGATCATGCTCGGAGGACCTCTCTGTTGGGAACCGGGAGAGAACCCAATACTCTACGAACCCAGGCGAGGCAGAGAGGAAGGGTAGACTAGAATGGAGATAGGAGCAATCCAGGTTAGCATAGGTCCAAGGGGAAAGGAGAGTGGGATGGCATGGCCTGATGAATGAGATTCTCTCAAAGAGCTACTGCATGGTAAGTATATAACTGTTCTATCTTCTCTGAGGATATTTCTTTCATCAGGCCACACCTATGGAACGACTACCAAGCAGTACTTACAGTGGACAGTTTGGGTGGCTGGAGCCTACAGGCTTAAGAAAGTAGGCCTTGGAGCACAGCTAGGCTAAAGCCAGCCCTTTTACAAGATATAATGTCCAGATTGTAGTGTTTAGTGAAGGTGTGGACAGTACTCTAGGTAGCAGCTGCACAGATGTCTGCAGCACACACATTTTTAAAGCAAGCAACAGAGGTGGCCATGCCTCTTGTGGAATGCCCATGAACCACCCCAGGAGGTTCCTTACCATATTTCCTGTAACAAAAAGTAATACAGTTGGCTAGCTACTTGGATAGGCACTGTTTGGAACATCTAGAGTATGGAGCAATGGTTCCCCTGGATTGGCATGTTCAGGATAACAAACTGGCAGGTGGATGGTTTGATTTAAAGTAAACTCTCAGATACCACCTTTGGAAGAAATTTAGGATTGGTACACAAGCACATCCTGTCTTTGTGGAAAGTCAAATAAAGAGGCTCACACACAAGAGCCTGCAGCTTGGAAATGCTTCACGAAGAAGGGATTACAACTAAAAGTAATGCTTTCCAAGAAAGAAAGTGTAAGCCACAACTCATAACTGGCTCAAAAGGAGCCAAAGTATGCTTTTCTAAAGCAAAATTCAGGTCCCAAGCTGGGCATGGATTGTGGCTGGGAGGCTTCAGATGTAGAATGTGTCCTAAAAACATACAGGCCACCTCCAGCTAGGCAACCGTACAACCCTCTATAGGCACGTGGAAAGCTGATAAGGCAGCCAGGTGCATTTGATAGAGGAATACTGAAGGCCCGAATCTGATAAGGACAACAGATACTCTAGAACCTGATTGAAGGAACAGATGAATGGATCCAGGTGGTGGGAAGCTGCTCACAAGGCAAACTGCTTCCACTTCACAGAATAAGTGGACCTGGTAGAAGGCTTTCTAGCAGCAACCAGAACATCAGCCACTTTTTGTGAAACCCCAAAACGAGCAATGGCTATGTCTTCAGGAGCTGTGGAGGCAGATGAAGAGATATGAGATCTGGATGGACCAGGATTCCCTGTTCCTGTGTCAGTAGACCCTTATACAGAGGCAGAGGCACTGGAGGTTCCTCTGCTACCAGTTGTAGTAAAGGGAACCAAATATGTCAAGGCCATAGTGGAGCAATGAGTATCAGGGTTGCCCCCTCCATCTGGAGCTTGAGTAGCACTCCCTGAATTAGAGGGAAAGGGGGAAGGCATACAGAAGCCTCCCTTTCCAAGACAGAGACAATGTGTCTCACCAGAAGGCTCCAGACCCTGGAGCGAGCAAGCAAGCAAGCAGAAAAGCGGCAGTTTCGCATTGCGTGGGCATACAAAGAGGTCCAACTCTGGATGATACCATCTGTCAAACAGGTCTTCTACAACTGAAGTCAGCAGTTCACACTTATGCATTCTGGACAAGGATCTGCTTAGCCTATCTGCCAAGACCTTTCAGACATCTGGAACTTATAATGCTGAAAGTTCTAGACCATGTTCAAGAGCCCACTATTAAACCCTCATTGCTTTCCTGCATAGGGGATAAGAATGAGTCCCCCCTTGCTTGTTGATGTAATGCATCATACTGACATTGTCCATCCGCACCAGCAGAGGGCTTGGAGACAGATGGTTCTGGAAGGCTTGGAGTCCATACAGGACAGCTTGCATTTCTAGAACACTGATATGCAAGGTGCTGTCCACTGGGGACCATGAACCCTGTGTCTGATGGGAGCTGAGGTGGGCACCACAACCCATCCCTGAGGCAAATGTTGTGAGAATCTGGAGAGGGGAGGAGATCAGGAAGGGAACCACCTTTCATAGGTTGTAGGGTTCCATCCACAACTTGATCACATTACAAACATGGGATGTGACTAGGACCATTTGTTCTAGATCATCTGTGAGCTGGTTCAATTGGACTTTCGGGGTCCACTGAGGAATTTGTATGTGCAGCTTGGCCATGAGGACTGTCACTAAGGTGGTTGTCATGAGACACAGTAGACATAGGAATGTCCTGGCCGAGACATACCTGCTGTTGTGCACTAGCTGTGCTTGAGCAACCAGTTGCTGGGTCCTGTCCAGAGGCAGGAAGGGGAGCCCTGGGCCGTGTCCAATAATGCTTCTATATACTGCAGTCGTTGGCAAGGGGCCAACACTGATTTTAGTATTTACCAGTCCAGAAAAAGCCGCTCTTAACTTTGGTGGTGCCTGCTGTAGAACGGTATGCAGAAAGAAAGAAAACCACGGCACTCGCCACACTCCAGATATTCAAAGATAAACACTTAGCACAAGTAGGTATTGTGTCCAATACTTTATTCTTCAGATAAAAAACTAGCACATCAATCAAACACAGCCCAGGACAATTACTTCGAAGTTTCATGCATGTGTGCTTTTTCTGTTTTTTTTGTTGTTGTTGTTACTTCCCCTGCTCCTGATTGGCCACTCCTTCGGGCCGGCTAGGTCTCCCACTGGCACCCTGCCCCGATACCAGCCACCTCCACCCCACATTGCAGCCCCCTGCGGTAATCTGGCATGTGCCTTCACCGGAAGGGCCCGCCTCCTCCGAGGGAGATAGGCACTGGTGGGGGACGGCCAGCACACTCTACATTTCACCCCGGGTGCTGCTGAGGTGGTTCTTGGGCTGCACTGGGGACTCGGCAGCAGCGAAGGCAAGCGACCTTCATCTGGCCGGCCATGGAGCATATTTTCCTGTTTGCTCCTGGTGGCATGGTGTGCCACGAACATCAAGGCACACACCGACATTCACCACGTCCCTTTTAGGTCTTCGGGGCCCAGCGCTGCCCTACTCCCAGCCTCTGCCAGGAGTCAACAAGCACTGGGTCCATACTCCACCCACCTCCCCGAGAGAAGGCGATCAGTCTGCAGACACTCAAGCCCTCTCTCCACGGCTGGTCCTCCAGCTCCCCAGGTCCATTCAAAAACCCAAGTCGCTGACGCCGCAAGTGGAAATCCAACCACTGCGCCAATGGGACGGCTATGTGTGTTTATTCAAGAGGTTACTACTGCCCCTTGTGGTACCTTATATATATATAGAAAATCCCGTAAAGTGCCATACACACATAGAGCAACATATGCAATGAATTTGTCAGTACTTAAATATTCACACATTTAAAAACTTCATAATAATTTATAACAATTAACATACTAACACACTATACACATATACAGTAAAAAGCCTAGAACTGTATGCTAGATACAACTATTTAAATATCAAATAAATAGCAAACTTAGATTTTATCATTGTGGGCTGGCCCACCGGCTCAGGGGCAGTGTCATCCATCTGCAGTGCTGATGACCCGGGTTCGGAAATGGACTCGGGACATCGGAGGGCCAGCCTGGGAGAGAAGGACTGAGCATCCTTGGGACTGCTCTCCTTCTCTAGGTGGAGAGGGGGTAGTGTGTCCATCACATCACCTACCTCTGGCAGAGGCCTGGGAGGATCCATTGTGCCAGTGCCATTATCTGCGGGGTGGTGGAGTGGACGCAGGCCATCATTGCATGTCTCCACCCCATGTACAGCCGCAAACAAAAATCCCATTCCTGAGCATGAAGCCCCACTCTACTGCTGCCCCCGCTGCCAACAGTATCCACCTGGTAGGGTCCTGCTCCCATGGCCCCACCCTAGGGGGTAGGCCTGGGCATGGGAGGGGGTGGCGAGTGGACAGGGGCTGAGCTCCCATCAAAAAAAAAAAAAAAGATTTTATCATTGTAACTAGGTATTATGATCACTCAAAGTAGAACACGCATGATATCACATACATGGCTACTCGATGATAAAAAACCTGCTACAGTTTTATGATAAAGCTGAGTTATCATGAAGTTCATCACAGGAATGGCATAGCCTCAGCTTTGTCATTTAAACCCGGTCTAGTGGTAGCTCATAATTTTAAAGTCCAGAAAGCCTCACGTTTGGCAAAATTTAATTTCAAATCACCCCCCTTCCCCCAACCCGGTGTTTTACTCAAACCTTTGAACTTCCAACCATGTTCTGTGGCATTACTGGAATGAATAACATGGGCTGCTGTGGCATAATCCTGATTTTTGTTAACAATTGCCTGTATATGTTCCCCTAGCCTTTCTTTCATGACTGAGACATTCAAGTATATCAAGGGTACAAATAAGGTAGGGGTACAGGGATACAGGAGCTCCTTCAGGAGAAGAAAAGTGTCAGAACCAGAGGACATGATATGAGGCTCAAGGGTGGATGATTCAGGAGCAATGTTAGGAAGTTCTTCACTGAGAGGGTGGTCAATCCACGGAATTTCCTGTCCTGGGAAGTGGTGGAGGCCAAAACAGTAAACGGGTTCAAAAATGCCTGGGACAGGCACAAAGGCATCATTTCACAGAAAGGATGGGGGGGGGGTAGTTACCCATATAGGGCAGACTAGCTGGATCTTGCAGTCCCCTTCTGCCATCAGTTTCTATGTTTCTGTGTTTCTTTAAGCTTACGTTTCATTCTGCCCACATAATATGCTCCACAGAGACATGTACCCAAATAGATGACACGTTAAATTGCAGTTAACAAATCTGTTGATTTTATAACTTTCACTAATAATTGGGTTAATAAAGGTGTCTGTGTTTTCAATTACTGTGCAGAATCTGCAGCGCTGACATCAAAAGCCCCCAGGAGGAAAAGAATGCAGCCAGTTGTTTTTCGCTGGATGTTGTGGCTGAAAACTGTGTGTGAGGCTATCAGCCAATTAGGGGCAGGCGATACACCATACAGGGTGGCTCTGTTATTGCAGACCTCAGTTTAGGTTCTGCCCATAGGATGTGCCAATTTTTGTTGATATTACTAACAGTGTTAGCCTGAATGCTATAAGTGGTTACGAAATTCAATCTGCCATTTTTTTGTTTCCTTGTACACTCCCACTAAGCAGTGTCTCCCTGTCCAAGCCATTTGCCCTCTGTCTTGCCTTATTAATGGTGTCACAATTGTAGCCCCTGTTAGAAAATCTATCACTTAACAGATCAGCAGTCCATTAGAATGTACTGTTGGTGCTACAATTTCTTTTGACCTGAATGAACTGGCCCACCGGTATCCTCTTCATGATATGGCATGAATGACCGAAGCTGGATAACAAAACAGTGTTCCGGTCCACCGTTTTTCAATAAAGATCAGTTTCTATACTCATGTCATTTCCCTTCATAATGAATACAGTATGTCCAAAAAAGAAATAGATATCATGCTACTTTGCACTGCAAACTTTAATCGTGGATTTGATTCCTCCAAACTTTTAACAAATGCCAATAATTCCTCCTCTGTGCCATGCCATATCAAGAGGCAATCATCAGTGTACCTCTGTACAGTGAAATCTTACTGTAAAATGGGTTCTTTTCATAATTATAAATAACCTGCGCTTCCCACCTTCCCAGGTATAAGTTTGCAAAACGCAGTGCAAATGTAGAACCCATTGCAGTGCCACTTATTTTTGTAGGCAAAAATTACCAAGAAACATGAAAGCATTTTTTTCCAGTACAAAATTTGCCAGATTTAATTAAAAAAAACTCTGTCGGTGGTGAACTAGGGTCTGGTCCTGAATTCAGAAAATATTCCAATGCCTGTAACCCACCCTCATGGGGAATGTTCGTATAGAGGTCCTTAATGTCTAATGTTACCAATAAATCACCTGGTTCCACTACTAAATTGTTTAAAATATTAGGAGCCTGTGTGGTGTCTTTAACATAGGACCTTAAATTCATTACAAATGGTTTCAAAAAAGATGTGGGCTCTGTAATCGACCCTATACCAGCAATTATTGGAGAACCTGGGGGGGATGGGGGATTATTTAAATTTTTATGGACCGTAGGTAAGCAGTACATTTTAGGTCATATTGGATGTTCTACAGTCAAAAAAGCTCTAGTGTCATTTTCAGTAATACCAGCATCTAAAGCTGCCAGCTAGTACTGATCGGGAGCAGTGTTGCTGCAGAAGCAGATGACAATGCAGAGGTGGTCATACCTGCTGTATGGAGGGTGATCTGGAATGCACTGGAGAAGTTCTTTCCTTCTCTTTGTCCCAGTGCTTGTGTTTGTGACTCCCTGAAACCTTGTCCTGGGATTCTGAAGACCTGGACTCTGAAGATGGGGCCAGTGACACAATTGTGCCCTTCTGCTGGAGCACCTTCTCCATGTTAGCCACCTTCTGCTTAAGGAGGAATTTTTCCATGGTCCCCTTACAGTGTCGCATGGATGCAGAATTGAAGGCTCTACAGATTCTGCAGGCTTTCACATTGTGGTCTGGGCCTAGGCAGCAGACACAGACATCAAGGGAGTCATCAGTGTAGATCTCACCACAGGCACAATACTGGAACAATTTTGACAGTTTATTCAACGGCACACAGGTCATCGAAAATCATTCCAAAAGTGATTACTTTTTTGGAAAAGGAAAACAGCTGCTATTGCAGCAGCATTTCTTTCAGCAGTTTGATGAATATGGTTGATGGCAGGAAAATAACTGAGGACAGGAAGGGACTGCCCAGGTTTATATAGCAGCTGATGTCTGACATTGTTGTGGGCAGTCCCTGGATGACTGCTTACAAAGTTTCCTTGGGGTCCTAGTGGCAGGTGTCTTAATAGTTCCATAGGTGTGGCCTGAAGAAAGAGATATCCTTGAAGAAGATCTAAAAGTTATGTGCCACATGAATTCACTATGGTATCGTCATCAAAATGTTACACTATTTATCATTCGGTGTGAGAGTAGCCATTTGCATGACTTTTGTGATCCCTGCCATTGTACTAGAAATCTTTTATTGTCAGATGAGATTGATCTGATAATTTCTCTAGTAACTGGAGATTGACTGCTTTTTGTATTGCCTTTTGTAATCATTTGTAATGTTTTGCTATGAGACAATGAATGTATTTTGGTAAATTGTAGAACCTATTGAAAAGCATGATATTTATGCACAATTCAGTCTATTTCATACATTTTGTATGTATCTCTCCTTCCAGTTATTTATCACTGAGGAACTTTGTATGAAACAGTATCTCTAGAGTTTTGTCTTTCCTGGCAGCTCATTCCCCATTCAGTATCATAATCCGCTGTAGTGACATCACAACCTGTTACCATGGGAATGACTGTGATGTCATAAGCAGAGTAGTACGACCTGAGGTACCTGTAACTGGTGATATAGACAGTTCACCCCAAGGGGTCTTTTACCCTCATAGAATTCCCAATCTCATAATAACATGATATGAAATTATACATTTACTTCTGGATCTGGGTCTATTATATTAAATTACTCTGTCGCTTTTCTAGAAACTTCATTCTTCTCCTTACTTCTCTCCTTTTCTAGTCTTTTCCATTTCTTTCTTTCTTTTAGCATAGTTAGAGTTATTTGACATATTACAGTGACAGAAGAATTAGTAATGCTACATAATATTAATCTTTGATACGTATTGAGAATGGTTATCATAGAATTTTAAATTAATAGGTGTTTGACATGCATTGTTACTTGTATCTTGTTTTATTTTCAATAAAAAATTGTAATTGGAAAAAGCTATGACTTCAGGTAGAGAATGTGCAAGAGGAGCAGATGAACAAGGAAGAAAGATCTTGTTTTTATGCAAATGACTTCAGTAATAAGTAATGGGGAGGGGAATGCATAATAAATGAAACAGAATCCCCTGCTGCCCCCTCTCCACCTAGCTGCTCAAACTGCCAGCAATTCTTAAAATGTATTACTTATCTTATTGTGTGTTCAGTACTTGGCATTCAAATTAGATTTCTTTGTTGCACTTTTCAGCTGCAGTGCAGCCAAGACCAGCAACTAAACTCCATGCTGAACCCCTTGGCTGGGTCCTACACTAGGATTTCATTTTTATTTCCCTTTTTTGAGCTGAAATCTCACTGCTTCTCTCTTTTTCATATGTGAGATGACCCTCAAGCTTCCAGTTTTAGTCTTTATATAAGTTTACCTACACAGAGGTTCACAGGTTCCAGTGGGAGACATGCTAGGAAAGGAGGGACACCACTCATCAATCATAGTCCCCCTGCTCAATCGCAAAACTATAATTATATTTCCTTATGGGTTAACTGGTTTTCAAAGGGTGCTTCCAGTGTGTGGCCAGTTTAAGCTAATTAAAGAGAATCCACTGCTGAACCTCCCCCCAACCCCACACAACCACCACTACCAACATTGCTGCTCAAACTGCCTGCAGTTCTTAAAATGTATTTATTTTATTTATTTATTAGAAGTTCAGAAGACACTTTTGAGCTGGAGATTCTCTTTAAAAAGTTCCACGTCAAGTAAGGCCAAGCTACTGAAGAACATAAGTGCAAAATACAAAATAAATAAACATACAGTACATATACAACAAGGCAGCCAAGTGGCGTTGTCTAGGTTTGTAAAGCAATTTATAAAAGCATCAGAGACAGTAAACCAGGCATTGTACAACTTATGCCTGGAGAACTTGCAAAAGAAGTTAGGGCAGAGTGGGAGGTTCCTGGTTAAGTGAGCAACGCAGGGTTCAAAAGGAAATAAAGGAAGAGGTGAGATAGCAGCTCAAGGCATTGTCAAGGAGGGGAGCAACTCAAGCCTTGTCATGGAGGGAAAAGGGTGAAAAGGAGGGCAATATGGGGAAGGGAGGGATGCAGGGTGGGGGAATAGGAAAGACAGAGACAGAGCGAGAGGGGGAAAGAGTGAGTGGGGATAGTGGAGGATTGGAGAGGGGTAGGGTAAAATGGAGGGGAGGTAGAGGAAGGGAGTGGGTGTACAAGGTAAAAGGTGAAAGGAGAAAGAGGTGAGGAGAGAGGAGTGGAACAGGGTGGGAGTATTGGGAGAGGTGGGAGAAGTGGTCAGAGGAGGCTAAAATAGTCTTGGGGCCAGACAAGGTGAAGTGGAGGACATAGGTGCGAGGGAAGGTGTTATCTGCTGTGTCTTAGTTACAGTGTTCTTAATTCATGACATTCAAATGGGGTTTGTTTGCTGCACTTTTCAGCTGAAGTGTGACCAAGCCCAGCCACCAAACTCGACAGAGAACCTCTTGGCTGGGTCATACACTGGCATTTCATTTTTATCTCACTTATCTGGCCTTTCTAATGCTTGTCCACACTCGAGGATGCTGCTTCACGCAGATGATGTGGTGATCTTCAGCCCTCAGCATGGTATCCTCACCAGTGAACTGCAAAAAAATGTTGAGTCCCTGGAGAGCTGGTTTAGGCAAAATAAGCTTGTCCTTAGCTATAAAAAGACAAAAACAATGCTGTTCATGGGAGCACATCTGAAGAATAAGTTACCTTCCCTGAATATCTGTAATGCCTTGGGAACCACGCTGGAGCAGGTGGAGTCCTTCAACTATCTGGGAGTCACCCTGGACAATACTCTTTCCTTCACCAAGCATGTAGACAATATCACAGGACTTGCTAACAGAAAACTGGCTGCTCTCTATTGACAAAGACCAAACCTAACCCCTGAGGCTAAATGCCAGATCATCTCCAGTTCAGTCCTCCCACTCATTGATTATGGACTCCCTGCTTACGAGGCGGCAACCGACTCAGTTCTTGAGAGGGTTAGGGTGGTGCTTAACAAAGCATGATGACTTGTTACAGGAACTCATAAATGTACACATAGTTTCTGCTTCTCTGCTCTCACCAACTGGCTCCCCTTGCAGGCTAGGCTTAGATATCAGACCATCCTCCTGGCCAGAAAAGTGCTACTAGGCCTTACCCACCCCAACTATAGGAGCCCTTTTCCAACCAATTCTCCATGAGGAGTATGACCATGCAGGCTTTTTCAGTACCACTCCATAAAGCTTGCCTAGGGAAGTGCTGGTTTGCCAGTCACGTGGCACAGTGGCTCAGTGAATTCCCTACTGCTTTCACCGGACTCACTAAATTATCACTCTTGATGAAAGTCCTAAAGAAAAAAATCACCCTCAACTCTATCTGCTGTTGCTTTAGATAATCTATAATCTGTGTTAACTGGCCCTCCCAGACAGACACTGGCTGTCTACTACACACTACTGTTTCCTCTTCCTCTGCCTTACTACTGCACCAGAGTTTCACCATTCACTGAATTCTGACTGTCATATTGTTGCTGTTATGACTCCCTTGGTCCCTATGAATCCGCTGTATAAATTGGTTTGCATATATCATGCTGTTAAATGTGTTTTATACCATTGTTGATATATTTCAATGTACCTATTGTGGAATCTGTCCACACATGAGGAGGTTCCAATAGAGCTTAGTATATCTGTTTGTCTCCTTCTGATGTGGAACCTTTACAAATGAGCTCCTGTGCTCAAAGGTCTTCTCCAATTTCTCAAATAAATAAATACAAATATCTGGGTTGAAATCTGCAACAAAGAAATGAGGTGTTGTGGCAAGTCATATGCCTCAAGAGATGGGAGTTATAGCGTGAGGTATAGAGGGAGCTATGTTGAGTGTGCGTGTGTCGGGGGCAGTTAAAAGCAAAATAACAGAAAGTGAAAAATGGGATCCATTAAATAAAAGCTGCATTCACCCACAAATTCTGTGTATCAGATGTTATCACCTGTGAATTCTCAAGATAATTTTGGGGTCTATGTGATAACGGCGAACGCCTAAAGGCGATCACCGTTATCGCTCAGTCAGAGTACCGAACACATTTTCGGCACTCAGAAAACTCCAGCGCACCAGCACAATGGCACCAGGACATATTTTCACCGCTTTCTGAAGGAGGGCTGCACCCCCCCCACATGCCACCCGCACCCCCCTACTTAAGGATTCTCAACTCCTGGGGGGTACATGTCGGGGGGGAGAGGTGAAAGCAGTAAAAATTAAAAGGTTCAGGTAAGGTGCAATAAAAATTGCATCAGCGCCTGGAACTGAACCTAGTACCTCAGCCACCCCAACCACTAGCCAATCCCTGACACTACAACGCAGATCAACTGGCAACTGCAGCGCCACTCCCTACAGCCTCTCCACCCCCTCCCAGCCCACGCTCGCTGTGTTCGCTTCCACCCCCCACGCACGTATATAATCCGAGAATTAAATAAATAAATTAAAAAAAATATATATATAGCAACATCCTGTCGCCTAGTTCGCCCACCCCCTCATCTGGTCACCCTACCTGACCATCACCGTGAGTGGACTGTGTGGGGAAGGTGTTGCCGTAATGGACAGCGCCCTTCCTCATGCGCCCACTTCACGGGTTACCTTTTGGGCTCTTTCAGAAAATATACATTGAATATTTGTGCCTTTTCCAGCCTGCCGTCACAGAGTTTGGATTTCCACCTACGACACAGATGACCCCGGTTTGCTAAATGACTCGGGAGTTGGAGGGCAGGAGGCTTGAGCATCCAGTGACTGCTTGCCTTTTCCTGGGAGGGAGGGAGTACATACAAGGCTCGGCATTTGCGGGCCCCTAGCAGAGGCTGGAGGCACAGCAACACATTGAGCTTCATTGTGGGAGGGAGCGTGGCAGACGTCGGCTTTGGCCTTGACATCATGTGGCGCATCATGCCCCCAAGGAAAAATGGAAACTGGCTCCAGCATCGCCAGATGATGGCTGCTCCTCCTCCCACCACACCAGTTCCCAGAGCACACCTCCTCCTCCATCTCCTGTGTACCTGCCTAGAGGGCATCATAATTGAATTCTCCTCCCTTCCCCCCTCGGGAGAGGCCCTTCCAGTAGGGTTAGTGCTGGACCCTCCAGGGTGTAGGGTGCACAGGACTGTGACCGGCGGAGGGGAGGCAGCACAGGTGTGATGGCGGGCAAAGGGAGCTAAGTGAGCCCGAAGGAATGGCATGGCTGGGGCTCGTGGGTTTAAAAAAAAATAATATTTGAGTCTCAGTCTGGTAGTTTGAAAAAGACCCATATTTTTAAAGCGCAGGATGAGTGTACCTTGAAAAGGTAAATCAGTGATTCCTACCATACAGCACTAATCCATAGCTGTATTAAAGACCCCCATTGTTCATGCCACCAGTGTCCTGTGTGCTTCAACCTCATGAAGCAGATGAAGATGGCACATCAGGCAGTGAGCAATGCTGAGCAACGTGACATCATCAGATGGGCTTGCGTGTGGTGTCAGCTGTTGCATGATCCAGGAAAACTGACTTCATCAGTTCAGCCATTGTGTGGCAACAGAGAGCCAGTGACAGAGTGGCTTTGCTGTCCATCATTTTTCTGTACCCCAGGGGTTTATCAGGACTTGGTGTGAGCCAATGCAAGATTTTGCCAGACATGCTCCTCTCAAAACACCAAGGCGGCTTGTGGGGAGGGGAGGCTAACCACAAATATGATAAGTCGAATCCTGGATCCTGATTTGCTGAGATGTATTTTCAGACAGGCTATCATCCCTGCACAACAACACAGTTGAAAGTAGTTCCCACAGACAGGACTCAGCAGTCAAATTTAGAACTAGCCACCTCTCTGTCACCTTAACATGCCCACATCTGACATGGCTGCCTTGCCATCATTTCTCAGTTGGGCCACAAGTTATTTTAGTTCATGAACCTAGAAATACATTTTCACACCCCCAACAACCTTCATAAATACCCTTTGAAACTCCCTTCTATACACCCTGCCTACACAGTGCAATATCATGTCTACCACTCACTAAGTGGTGTGCCGATTTTCAGTTCGAGCTGACAGTAAATCTCATCATATTATGCTTCAGCCATGAATCATGGATACATCACATGTCCTGGCTCATCTTCAGCCTGCCTGGATCCAACATACAGAGCTCTGAGCATGGCCCCATTCTGACAAGCTTATCGCCAACCACACGCCACACAGCTGAATCACTATCACTGCGGTAATTCTGCCTGCTCTCACTCCTGCAGCCATAGAATGTGCCCCAGTGCCATGCTGCTCCTGGAAGTAACTTTCATCCCCAATCAGCTCTCCCACATAGTCCGCAGGATGTCTGGTGCCACACTGCTCATCGAAGTAATGTCTGGCTTCAACCAGCAGTTGGTAGGGGTTATCACCAACAGAAGAAGGGAGGTGGTGTTGTTACTTTACCAGTCACTGGGGAGCCCACACCTGGAATACTGCATCCAGTTCTGGAGAACACACCTCAGAAAGGACACACACATGGTATACGCTGTCCAAAGAAGGGAAACAAAAATGGTGCAGGGGCCGCACCAAATGTTCTATGAGGAGAGACTGAAGGATCTAAACATGTACACCCTGGAAGAAAGAGGGGGGGACAAGATAAAGACCTTTAAATACCTCATATGGGTGAACAGGGTACAGGAAGGGGGCATGTTTTCAGAAAAGAAGGTGCATAAAATCTAGGGGGCACGATATGAAGCTGGAGGGAAGAAGTTTAGGAAGGGTGTGAGAAAGTATTTCTTTAGTTAGAGGGTGGCAGATGAATGGAACAATCTTCAAGCAGGTGTGGTGAGGCAAAAACAGTGGCACCTTTAATCAAACCTTGATTTGACTTTATAAAAATAAATAAATAAAAGAACACACAGAAACACTTCCAGAAACATTCCATATAGACTGCACCCAAAACAGAACAACATGGAACTAGTACTGGTATCTAACTGAAATTAGCAACTGCTGCAGTACCATAAATACAACCACACAGTTCTCATGTTTTGGCCACCACCAACCTTCCATAAACCAGACCAACAATGTTCATTCCTCTGGTTCTCTACTAGAAAGAGCACTGTAGGCCTAGCAAGTGTTAGGATGGAGAAAATTAAAAACAATCATGGTACACAGCATAGGAGGTACCTAGAAAAGTATATTTGACAGGTATACTAATAGTTTTATAAATTTTAGCTGAAACTAGCTTTTGGAAAAAAACAACATTTTGTTGACCACTTTAAAAAGTTGGCTAGAAAGGTGCAGTACGATATTCAGCTGATTTCTAAGTCTGTCCTTGGGAAGGGGATATTGAAGTAATAAAAATAAACAAGATGGTACGTCAAATATAGCAATATCAGTTCAACCATAAAGTGTGCAAACCATAGAATGTCAAACAGTTGGTACAGAATAAAAAGAACTGAACATCCATGAATCAGACAAACACCGCAAAGTGGACCACTGCAGCCACAGAAAAAACAACAGTGCAGCAAATATTGGAAGTTGAAGTCATGCATGTGGACAGTTGCTACTAAGTGATTGCCTACCTAGTTATACTACAAACTAAATTTGATAGCTTTTCTGTTATAAATGACTTTGCAGCAGATAGTTGGTGTTTAGGAGTATTTTTTTGTTATCGTGGTTTGCTGAACATGTGTGCTCCTGACAGTACTGTAATTCTACAGTATTCTATCAGGAATACACCAGTGAAGCTGCTTGGAGTACCCAGACAAAGTGATCAGGAATGTTTTTTGTAGATCCAATTAATTATTCATGAAAAGTCCATGAACTGAGTTCTGAACACACATAAAAGTTCAGCAATTGTGTCCATGAATGTTCATGAATTGTACAAGAACAACAAATGGGCAAACTGTGTTCATGAACATTCTTGAACACAACGGTTCATAAAGGTCCATGAAAGTTCATGCAATTCCTCCTCTGAACTTTGATGAACACAGTCCACCAATGTTCTTGGTGACCAGAAATACGCTACCTTTATAATACTGTTTAATTCATCAGGCAACCTTGCTTTAGCTCTATTCTCAAAGTATTTTTGCCCTCTGAACAAACCAGAGGCAGACCCATTCAACCCTTGGTTGTTCTTATCCCACAATCTTTTTTTTTTTTTTTTAATTACTGACAGATCTTTTTAACAGATCACTGGAGACTGGTGTGGTCCCAGAGGACTGGAATAGGGCAAATGTAAGCCCCACTTCACAAAAGTGGTAGCAAGGAAGAGGCGAACAATTACAGGCCAGTCAGCCTGAAACCAGTGGTCTGAAAATTGATGGAAACACTACTGAAGGAAAGGGTAGTGGAATATCTTGCATCCAACAGATTGCAAGACCCATGACATCATGGATTCACAGAGGGGAGGTCATGCCAAACAAATCTGATAGACTTCTTTGACTGAGTGACCAAAGATCTAGATCAGGGAGGTGCAGTAGATGTGGCTTACCTGGATTTCAGCAAGGCCTTTTACACCATTCCACACATGGGACTAGTGGGCAAGTTGGCTAGCTTGGGGGTAGATAATAAGGTGGTGACCTCTATACAAAACTGGTTGGTGGATAGGACACAGAGGGTAGTGGTAAATGGAGTGTGTTCAAAGGAAGGGAGAGTGACCAGTGGACTTCCTCAAGGATCAGTGTTGGGACCGGTCATCTTCAATATCTTTATAAGTGACATAGCGGAAGAACTGGAAGGGAAGGTCTGCCTCTTTGCAGATGACACCAATATCTGTAACAGAGTGGACATATCTGTGAGGTGGACAGAATGTGCAGGGATCAAAACAGACTGGAAAAGTCGTCAAAGGTATGGCAGCTGGGTTTTAATGCAAGAAAGTACAAAATAATGCATCTAGGCCATAGGAACCTGGAAGCGGAGTACAAGATGGGTGGGGTGATACTAACAAAGACCAAGCAGGAAAGAGACCTGGAGTAATTATACTGGATGACCTAAAGGTGGCCAGGCAGTGTGATAAAGTAATCAGGAAAGCTAGTGGGATGCTAGGGTGTATAGGTAGGGGTATCTCCAACAGGAGGAGAGAGGTGATTCTGCCCCTATATAAATCACTTGTAAGATCTCACCTTGAGTACTACATACAGTTTTGGAGACCATATCTTAGAAAAGACATAGACAGAGTGGAGGCGGTCCAGAGGAGGGCTACCAAAATGGTATAAAGCCTGCACCAAAAGCTCTATGAACAACGACATAAGGAGCTAAATATCTACACCCTGAAGGAGAGGAGGGAGAGAGGGGATATGATAGAAACCTTTAAATATCTTACTGGGGTTAATAAGGTACATGAGGAGAGTATGTTTTCAGAGGAAAAGATGCTCTAAAAAAGGGGGTCATGATATGAAGCTGGAGGGGGTAAATTCAGAAGGGATGTGAGGAAGCACTTTTTCACAGAAAGGGTGGTAGACACCTAGGATACCCTTCTAGCAGAGGCAGTGGGGGTGAAAACTGTAAATGGATTTAAAAATGCCTGGGGCAGGCACAAGGGAATCATAGGAGTAGGGTAGAGGATATAATACTACTACTACAAGTAATAATAATAATAATAAAAAAACAATTGGGCAGACTGGGTGGGCCCATCTGCCATCACATTCTATGACTCTATTAAAAACCCTAAGCAATTTATGATAACTGATGCTTTAACAAATTCTACAGTTTCTAATGAACGACTTCTCTTACAATGCAGTTTAGAGTTAGTAACTTGAACCCTATACTTTTTTCTGTCTTGTTCTTCAAATGCATGGAATCATCACTCACGTTCCTTTGTTTTTTGTTTGCAAAATCTGTTTATTGACAACTATTTGGAGCATACAAAACTTAACGTCAGAGTACATATTTCTGAGAATAGATCTGATGGGCAAAAGGGGATAAGGAACATCCACTGCCACTGACCCTATTCCAAGGTGTTTCTTCATACAGATGTGACAATTAGCAAATGCTACTCTGTACAGTACATACACTGGCTATTTCATTATTTTATACAATTAGCTGGAATGTGGAGTGCCATAAGAAACATTTCAGATATTTAATTCTCTATTATCTAGTACTGTTTCTAGTGGATGCCACAATATTGTACATGTGCCAGATTGGTCCATAACATTATATTGCATTCTACCTATTTTCATACATTCTATTAGCACATTGAGTCAGTGTGACACTGTGGGAGGCATGTCTGCTAACCAGGACTGTACTAATTGTCTTTTCCCAACTGTTGGTCCCAATTGCCACAACGGATATCTATAGTGCTGCCCCTTGGTCCTCGGAGCAGATCCCCAACATTACTCTACTTTCTGTCCCATTATAAGAGAATCCCAGGATTTTGAGAAATTCTGTAACAATCTCTCCCCTATAGGGTCCTATTTTGGGACACTCCCAGGCCTTCCACTTGGCATTTGGTGCACACATTTGATTTGGCAGGATCTATCCTGTATGCCAGGGTACGGTGAATTAAACTTGGTATAGTTAAATGAATTTGTCATAACCTATTACTAACTGAACATTTTGTAAGCCTTCTAACTGCCTCCACCCCATCTGCTGTCATAGAAACATAGAACATAGAAACATAGAATTTGACGACAGATAAGGACCGCTTGGCCCACCCAGTCTGCCCATTTCCCTACCTGATGGATAAGCTGCAGATCCTAGTTAACCAGCAGCCTACTTCTTCCTACCCCCAACCCCTAGAATTGCCTTATGACTGTCCCATGCATGCTTGAATTCCACCACTGTTTGAGACTCCATAACCTCCTCTAGAAGGCCGTTCCATACATCCACCACCCTCTCTGTGAAAAAATACTTCCTTAAATTACCTCTGAGCCGCCCCCCTTCTATCTTCAAATTGTGCCCCCTTGTTCTTGCCTACCTCTTTTTTTGAAAGATGCTACCCTCTTGGACTTTGTTGATTCCCTTGAGGTACTTGAAAGTTTCTATCATGTCCCCCTCTCCCTCCTTTCCTCGAGGCTATACATATAAGCTCCTAAGTCTCTCTTCATATGTCTTCCGGTGCAGACCCTGCACCATTTTAGTTGCCCTCCTCTGGACAGCTTCCATCCTGTCTATGTCTTTGTGGAGATTGGGTCTCCAAAACTGCACGTAGGACTCCAGATGGGGTCTCACTAGCTGTCTGTACAGAGAGATAATAACGTCCTGTTTTCTACTGGTGATGCCTCTCCCTATGCATCCCAGTATCCCCCCAACCCTCCTTGCTGCCCTCTCACATTGCTTCCCACCTTTAGGTCATCTGGATACTGACCCCCAGGTCCCTTTCCATTTTGTTGTTGTTAGTATCTCACCCCCATTGTGTACTCTTCCCCTGGTTTTGTTTCCCAGGTGCATTACCTTGCACTTCTAGCACTGAATCTAAGCTGCCATACATTTGACCATTCCTCTAACCTTGCCAAGTCCCTTCTCATCCTTTCCACCCCACCCTGTGCATCAACTCTGTTGCAGATCTTTGTGTCATCTGCAAAAGACATACTTTTCCTTCCAGTCCCTCTGCAATGTCACTTATAAAGACATTAGAGGACCGGTCCTAATACTGAACCCTACGTGTACCTACTAACTCCCCTTTTTTCAGAGTGGACTCCATTTACTATTACTCTCTGTGTCCTATGCTCCAGCCAATTCTTTACCCAGGCTATCATCTTGGGACCCACTCCCAGGCTGGCTAACTTGTATATTAATCTTTTGTGTGGGACTGTGTCAAATGCCTTGCTAAAGTCTAGGTAGGCCATGTCCACAGCCCCTCCCTGATCAACTACTTTGGTCACTGTCTACTAGTATGGGTCACCAGGATGTTCCACCTATTTGTTCCTTTTTTTTTTATTTATTTTTTATTAAAAGGTTTAAAACACACAGGATGGCAGTGTTATATTTACAACTTACAGCAGAGTATAGCGTTACAGCTTGTTATTCATGGAAGGATCAGGTCTTTATGTTACAGAGGAATACAGGGTTTACCCTATTCTTGTTACAAGTGTCAGGTGTAAGTAATTATTAAATTATTTTCCTGCAGTTCATCACAGGAAGAAAGAAAGTGCATTTATTATCATCCCTTATATGATGGGGCATCACCAACCCCATCATCCCCTGTTCTTTCAAGGTATAAAATCTGGGTCCACCTCTGATTGGTAAAGAATCCATTTCTGCCAGTTGTTATGGAGGGCTGGGAGATGGTCCTGCAGAGTAGCTGTAAGACTCTCCATTTGACAGATTAATTTCATAATATCTCTCCATTCTTGTATGAACGGGACTTTCTTAGTCATCCATTTTCTAGTAAGTGTTTTCCTTTCTGCTAGCAGGTAGTAGAGTTTTGGCCTAAGAAGGGGAGCGGTCTTGTTAGATTGATAGCAGGATTACTTCTGCTGTTAATTCAATTAGTTTCCCCAGATAACCAGTTAATTCAATTTGGAGGGTGCACCATCAGGAGCGGGCAGTGCCACATTATGTGACCCAAATTGGCTAGTTTGCATCTGCATTCCCTCCAACAGTAGCCATACCGGTCTGGAAGATATTTTATTAAAATTGCTGGTGAGGAACGTATCAGCTCCTGCATTTCCAGGAGAACTCCCTCCACAAGGATGAGGAAGTCACCTTCACAGCTGAGAGGGTGGCTTTAGACCAGGAAACTGGTGATATTTCCAACTCCAAATCTTTGTTCCATCCCTCCAGTATTGATTCTGTGGAGTCCCTTTTAATGTCCCTCAGGGTCCTATACAGTGTCCCAATTAAGTGATCCCTGGTGTTACCTTGCAAAAAGTTCATAATTATTTTGAGCATAGGTATCATTGGGGAGGGTAATTTGGCCTCTATAATGCATTGCCACAAGATGTAGTTACGAACTTGTAAATACCTGAAGAAATCTTCGCTCCGGAGGCCAAAACCCCTTCTCAGGTCTTCAAGAGGGAGGATCCCCTCCATCCCCAGGAGTTGAAATACATGTGTGAGGCCCTGATGTCACCATTAGGCAAAAACCAGGTCAGACTAGGATAGACAGAAATGTTCGTCTTTGGAGAATACTTCACAATAAGTGTATATTGGCTTGAATTCAGGTCTTTTTCTCATATTATACCATATTTTAAGTACATTAGATGTTACAGAAGTGAAATATTTTAACGGAGGGGTTCTAGTCTCTGAGGAGAACAGAAGCTTACTTATGTCATGCATACCTTTATATGGAATTCTAATGCTTTCCATGGTGCCTTGTATTTATTTGTCATCCAAAAGAAATGAATTCGTAGGAAGGCCGCTTTGGCGTACAACATTAGGTCGGGTAAATTTGTTTCACCTTGGGCTGAAAAGATTTTTAATATGGATGTGCGTATTCTTGGGTGTTGGCCTCCCCACACAAAGTTCGAAACCATCTCATCCCAGGATTTAAAAAAATAAGAGGTGGGGAAAATGGGAATATTTTGATACAAATATAGGAGATGGGGTAAAATATTCATGCAGATAATTTCAATACATTGAAAGAAAGTTAGAGAAAGATTAGACCATTTATTTAAGTCCATCTGTATTGCTAGTGTCAAGGGTTCATAGTTAATTACCTCCATTACCCTCAAATCCAGGGGGGAGTGAATATCCCCAAATATTTCATTTTGGTGGTTCTCCAGCATAACGGGCAAAAGTGATGTAGGGAAT
Source organism: Neoceratodus forsteri (assembly GCA_016271365.2). Lineage (NCBI taxonomy): Eukaryota > Metazoa > Chordata > Ceratodontiformes > Ceratodontidae > Neoceratodus > Neoceratodus forsteri. The sequence goes on from CM028131.1 coordinate 646,076,159, forward strand.
TGGATGGCGTATAGTGAAATAAAAGAACCCTGGTCTTCACAACATTTAGTTTAAAATCCAGCTGCATTTTCAAATGTTTTTATGTTGCCAGAGTGCTGGGATTGAATTGTCCTGGGAGACGAGGGTCAGAAGGATATAATCGGCAAACAAACTGACCTTGTATTCCCGCTATCCCATGGGTACTCCCTCCAAAGCATCCACATTCCAAAGGGCAGTCACTAAGGGTTCCATATAAAGTGCAAATAGGTGAGATAATGAGCATCCCTGCCAAGTTCCACATTGTAAAGGGATAGGGGCCGAAATGCCACCATTAATTCTCACATAGGTCTACGGGGTTGCATGGATGTTCTGAAGCCATGTCATAAAGGAGTTCAGGAAGTGAAATTTCGACAGGGTGTCCCACAAGAAAGACCAAGACACCCTGTAGAAGGCTTTCTCCACGTCTAAACTTATTAGAGCAGCTGGAATTTTCCTTGTTTGAATGCAATCTACCAGAATAAGAGTTCTATGGATATTATCAGTAGTATTTCTGCGCTTGATGAATCCCGCCTGGTAAGGGTGTATAATATGGGTAGTATATTTTCCAATCTTTTAGCCCAAATAGCTGTGAAAATGTTATAGTCTGTATTTAAAATGGATATTGGGTGGTAGGTGGACGAGTCAATGATGTCTTTGTTTGGCTTAACAAGAGCCGCGAGGGTTGCATAGTTCCAGGAGGGAAGGGAGAAATCGCCGTCTGCCACCTCCCTAAATACTGATAAAAGTTTTGGGGTTAGTTCTGCGAAGAATTGTTTGTAGCATTCTGCCGGGAAGCCATCAGATCCTGGACAGCAGTGGAAGGTTAACGATTTTATACAGTTTTGGACTTCTTCTGTTATAATAGGGGCCTCCAAAGATTTTATTTGGGCATCTGTCAGTTAAGAGAAGCATACTTTATCCAAAAAGCATGTCCCGCATCAGAATCAGCCGATCCCTCCCATTGGTATAGCCCTTTATAAAAGTCCACAAAGATTTCTCCGATTTCTGATTCTTTATGGGTCATTTGTCCGGTAATGGGATTTCCGATTTTAAGTATAGTGGCTGAATGCTTGCGGGCTCTCAAACGCTGGGCAAGTGCCCCTAGCGCCCCCCCCCCCACCATAGTTGGTTTGTTTTAAATAAAGCAAAGTTTGTTGAGCTTTGTTGTCCATTATTTTTTGTATCGCTGTCTTTGTATCCCAGATTTTTTGTTGAAGTTCCCTATCCCCTTCCTCATATAATAACTGGTAATTTTGGAAGTGAGTCATGAGTTCTGTATATTTAGATTCCATTTCCTCTTTTAACTGCATATCTGCATATGCAATTGTTTCTCCCTTAAGTGTTGCTTTTAGAGAGTCCCAAATTATGGCATCTGAAAGGGCTGGAGAGGAATTTTCTATTAGGAATTGTGGGATCCTGTGTTTAATAAGGTTTAGGTATTGGCGATTTTTTAAAAGCATTGGATTGAGTCGCCAAAGAGTTTGATTTTTCCCAAATCCAATTTTAAAATAATTGGATGATGATCCGATAGCACTTTGGGGCCAATAGCAATGTCTTGCACAAATGCTCACAGGTTGTTAAAAAATAGTCAAGTCTAGAATATGAGTGATATTTATTTGAATAAAACGTATATCCCGGGTCCAGTGGGAATAACCGTCGCCATGTATCTACTGTTCCGAGGTGTTCGAGGATTTCTTTAAGGTATTTAGCTGCGCTAGACTGAAATATATCCATGGGTTGGAGCTGTCTAGACCAGTAGACATTGTTATGTTCAGGTGTTCTCCCACTATTAGATGTCCCTGGAGCAGGCCCATCACCTTAGTTATAAAGGACCTAACCACCAGGGTTTTGGACTGAGGAGGAAAATATACACTGCCAGGGTGACCTCTTGCCCTGTAGTATAATAAAACAGCCCTGTCCATCCATATAAGTTTTGTGTACCTCCATGAGGGTGGTTGCTGAGGTTAGGATCACTGATCCCCTTCTGTATCCACTAGAGTGGAAGGAGACATATTTAGTATATCTCTGCCCCCAAACCAACTTCATGTGTTCAGCATCTGAGAGGTGTGTTTCTTGGATCAGATATACATTTGCCTCTTGTTTTTTAAGGTACTGCATGAATCAGAAACATTTAATTGGATTATGTAACCTGCTGTTGTTTTGTGAGAAATTTTTTACTGGTTGCATTAACATTTTTTTTTTTTTTTTTTTTGGAAATCCTTTTTTGTCCATCTGGACCACTCTCCCTGCCATCAAGAGAAGGAACAGAGCTCCACCCACGGTCCCCCTTCCCGTCCCGGACATTCCAAATGATCCAAGGCAGCAGACCAGGATGAGGGTGTAGGACCCGCGAGCAGAAGCCCCCCTCCTCGTATCTTTTGCCAACTGCTGTTCCAGAAAAAATAAAGCTTTGTTTGTTATTCAGACCAAACCTGTGTGTTTCAATTTTTTTCCAACAGTAACATAGTAACCTAGGAACAAACCTTCTGCCCCCTCGCCCTCTTTATTTTACCTAAATTATGGGGTAACGTATGGGTTCTAATCAATAGTCCCATTCCCCTTAACGTCTTATGAGGTATTGGGCTTAAGCTGCCCTTAACATGTAGAACTATATACATAACAACTTCCAAAATGGAGGTAAGGAAACCTTTACACCTTCTGTTGTTCCAGACCGAGGTCCCAGGTGGAGACTAGGCCAGAATTGTGAGCATAATCTCCTATATAAGGGGTTAAAATGCACTGAAGGGTCATAAATACCCTCCAGAGAGCAAGTGCCACTTTGTGGCTCCAGCTGTCAGGTAGCAATGGCATGACAAGATAAACATCCATCTGCGGAGTACCCCCCATGTTTAAAGGATTCAGGCCGTGATTACCCTTTCCCAAAAGAGTGGTGGTGATGGTAGGGTTCTCCTCTGGTGGCAAGTTAAGAAGGACAAGGAGTGTCCAGAAAGAGCCATCATTATGAAGTGGAGGGGAGAGGGAGAAGGCCATCCCTATGTTTATCCATACCCAGCAGGGATATCCTTCTGCCCCATGAGAGTTCTGATGCATGGTCCCCTCCAACCAAGGGAAGTCTGGAGTTTCTTCCCGGGCAAAGCTTACAGGCCCAAATAGATTACAAGTGTCCCAGGTCTTAAAGCCAATAAGATACTTGGCTCTACTCAACTCCTATGTGAGGGATTGGTTCTCATTTTGGGGAGGAGTCATATAGCTTGAGAAGGAGGGGAGAAGAGGGGGACCCCAGCCCCCCCTCTCCAGGTGAGACAGATCACAGGGGTGAAAGCCAAATCCCATCTGGTGTGGTAAAAGAGAAAGGAGTAATCCCGCGACCCCTTCTGGGCCATAGTTACTGTGTTAAAAGACATTAGCTGTGATATTTGATTAACATCCTTATTCCTGGTATGTATGACATTTATCAAGCACAGGGTATATGTTCATTCAGCCTTTAAGTATTTCTTTCCATATGTTCCCCTCCTCCCCCCCTTCACTTAGAGTTGTTATTACTGTTTCCCTCAAAACATTACCCAATGGTGGTTGAGGAGTAATAAGGGACTGGAGTTTTAACTCGAATCAGGCTAGAAAATAGCTGCAGGCCATACTGGTTAATTAGAAGCTGCCTCTGTTTTTCACAAGTGCCTTCAGGCTAAGAAATAGGTCCGTTAGGGAGCTGTGGATACTCATTACCCATCTGCTCCACAGGTGAGTTCTTAGTCCGATCTGAAAAGGAAGAGTCTCTTTCTGTGGCTTTGCCATCTTCATGGTAGGAGCTGACAGATTGGCTGGTTAGCAAAATGGATGGGGAGGGATCAGGAAAGGGTGCCAATGCAGAGAGGAGGAATTACGGGGCGACACAGGAAAAGGGGAAAGGTTCCCCCCACCAGTCCAGCCTTATGCCTAGAGCTTATCCTGCCATCAAAGGGCCAGAGGTTCCCGGCATACTAGTAATAGTAGGATTTTATTTTATTAGCTTTATTAATGAAAGAACCAGGATGGAGTGGAACCAGTCCATTCCCCACACCTTCCCCTCGTTTTCCCCACCACCAGCCCCTCTCCCCCTCAACCCTGACACCAAAGCAATAGGGAGAACAAGAAAACAACTGCTACCTCTCAGGTTTGCACAGTGGGATTCTGGAATTGCCTCAGTTTATTTACAATTTCAGGCAATGAGAAATTCAGGATCTTACTTTGAGAGGGCCCTAGCAGTAGGTATTCACATATAGGACTGCCCCACCAAGCGTCAGGACCCCACAGAAAAATTTCTAGCTAGCAGTCTCTGGCGGGGGACTGCCCCCACATCAGGTGACCAGCATCAAATGATGTCAGTATAAAGGGGTGGTCCCCCATGCCTGCTTTCCAGTTCTTTCACACCGTCAGCTTATGAAAGTTCCTCACGGTAGAATTCAACGCTCGTCAGTTGTTCATCAGTCCACTAGTTTTCGAACTTTTCAACCTCTTTTTTTCTCTGTTTCTCAATCATCCTATAGATGTGCTGTGTATGTCGTCCCTGACGCCCTCCAAATCGCACAAAAATAAGTGTGGCTCATGTGACTGTCAACTGCCAACTGCCACAAAAGGACGGCCATTCCTTGTGCCTCTTCTCTCTGGGCCCAGACCACCCCGTGGAGAAGTGCCAACACTGCCCGGAAAAGAAAGCAGCAGTCCCTGGAAGCCCATACCCTCAAGAAAAAAATGGCATCCATGGAAAAGGTGCTAAAGAAATTAAGGCAGGCGTCCACTTACCCCGAAGGTCCCAAGAAGAAGTGTGACAAGGAGAAGCATCGGGAGTGGAAAACAGTTTCCACAGCAGCCGTGACTCCGGCCGGAGCTGCAGCACTTAAGGTAACGTCCTCTCCGGGGGACTGCTCCACGACAGCCATCTTGGTGGTATCCAAGAAGACATCAGCCCTCCCATCTGGCTTGAGCTCAGGCCCTTCAGGAGCCTCCAGGGAAAAGGAGGCCTCCGCTCCTGGGAAGGCCACTTCTACCATGCAGTCTTCGGGTCAGCACGGGTCCGGTAAGTCAAACGCCAGTCCCACCAACGTCCGCCCAGACAAGCCTGCTAATCCGCTTTCCCCTTGGGGGCGCCCAGCCAAACCTTCACCCGACAAGGCCACATTCCCAGTGTGACCTCCCTCTGGCAGGGAGTCCGATAAGTCGGACGTGAGCTTCTCTGACGCCCGCCCAGATTCGGCTGATAAGTCGGATGCTGGCACCACCAACGCCCGCCCGGCCAAAGAGCCTGCGCCGGTCTATAAAAATTCGTCCAATGCCCCAGGCTCTCTGCAGCATGTTGCGTTGCCTTCTGAGTTCCCTGAATCTCCTCAGACGACCCCCAGGGATTCTAATCCTCCCTCCCCGATTGTCACACAGGATCCTGAGACGCTGCCATCGGGGCCCCCTCTTTTGAGACCTGATGCCCTGACGCTGGACCCTCAGATGCCAGCTCCAATGCCGGTATACCCAATGCCAACCAACATCCCCTTACCAGACAGCATTCCTACGCCGGGATCGATGCCCGTGGGGCCAGTGTTACCACCACCTGGCCCACCAGTTGGGCCTCTGCTCCATCACAGCCCCTGGCTCCCAGGTATCCAACACCTCAATATCCAGTGCCACAACACCCAGCTCTGCAGTATCCTGCACCGCAGCACCCGACACCGCAATATCCAGAGCCGCAGTACCCGACGCCTCAATACCAGACACTGGGTTACCCGCCGTCAGGTTATGGATACTCCTTTTATGGATATCCTCAATATCCATATCCCCCTCCTCCTCTGCCACCCATTACCTAGCCACCGACAGACTTGAAGGAGACTCTGGCCTGCTGGTGGGCTGAGGCCAAGGCTCAGCTCACTAGGGAGGTCGAAAGTCATCTACTGACACCGGACCCTTTACAGGATCCCCTATGTCGGAGACGGGAGACTCCCTCCCCCCTACCCAACAACAGAGGATAGCCCTCTGGTGCCCGAGAAGGGGAGAATACGAGCCCCAGGGAACTCCCCAAAGGGGCCGTCCCTCCCCCTCATAGGGAGAAGTCTTCCTCTTCTTCGTCGGATATGTCTGACTCGGACTCAGACACTGGACACTCTGATCCCGATGACGAGCCACATACTCCAGATTGCCCCAGGCCAAGAACCCTTCCAAAGTCTCCTCCAGAGGATCCCTCCTTTCTGGAGTTACTGAGGAAATCCAAGAAGTCCATCAGTGGCAATCACTGGAGCCCGACCCATAGTGTAAAAGGCTCGCTGCTCATTTGGATCTGCCCGACACTGCTCCTACCCTGATTCCACCTTGGATAGAGCGTCACGCGGCCCTTGTTTCCACTATTTGGAAACAACCTTTGGTGTTAGTCCCCCTTCCGAGGAAGGCATACCAGCTATATCAGGCTCCCGAGGGTGTAGATTTTCTGAGCCTACACACCAAGGCAGATTCGGTCATCATTAGTACCGCTCACGGCCGTTCCGCTAACCCAAAACACCTCAGCTCATCCCCACCTGACAAGGAATCATGACTTCTGGACCAATATGGGAAGAAGATCTTTTCCTCTTCTAGCCTGGGTATTAGGGCCCTGAACTATGTGGCACATATGGGGGACTTTCAGAAGACCATCCTTGGTCAGGTGGAATCCAAATTGGACTCCCTTCCTGAGTCTCAGACTAAGCAGGAAGTGGCAGATCTTGGTCGTTCTGCTCATTCAGCCAGTTGGCACATGCTCCGTGCCACTTACGATACAGTGGACACAGCTGGAAGGAGCTCGGCTTTTGCTGTAGGCTTATGGCATCATGCCTGGCTCTGTGTGTCAGGATTGGTCCCTGAAGTGCAATCCGCTATCCAGGATGCTACCTTCAAGGGTTCAGTGCAGTTCAGGGGTGATATCAAGGACATCATTACCGACCTGCAGAAGAAGGGCACTGCACTCAAGTTTGCAGATTCTATGTACAGGCCCCCTCAAGGGCAGCAGTGTCCTTTTCATAGACGGAACTGACAAAACCAAAACCACAGGGCAAATGGGCCAACAAGTGTCGGGCCCCTCCAGCAACCAAGACTCCCCCTAGCAAAAAAGCTGCGGGAGCCTCGGCTGCTGCGCTGCCCCACACCTACTGACTCCCCACCTCTTCCACTGCCTCTGCAGGCTCCAGAGGAACCGGTAGGGGGGACATTCTCCTTCCATCTGCCGGATTGGGAGAGGATAATGTCAGATGCTTGGGCACTCCAGTTGATATCAGCAGGACACTCAATCGAGTTTCTTCAGAAACCACCCCAAAGACACCCCCCCCGGTCATCTTACTCCCCGCAACATCTCCCTCTGGTCCTAGACAAAATCACCTCCCTTCTCTCGAAGGTGGCGATAGAGCCAGTCCCCAACCATCTTTGGGGGACAGGTTACTATTCCCATTTCTTCCTAGTTCCAAAGAAGTCGGGAGAAGTCAGGCCTATCTTAGACCTCAGTTCCCTGAACATGTTTGTGGAGTACAAACACTTCAGAATGTTCTCTTTGCAGAGCCTTCTACCACTTCTTCAGCAGGGACAGTGGCTGTGCGCTTTGGACATGCAGGATGCCTACCTGCATATCCCCATATGCCCTTCCCACCACAAATTCCTTCATTTTTGCTTTCAGGAGGACCATTACCAGTTCAAGGCCCTCCCATTTAGTCTTTCCTCTGCCCCCCTGAGTATTTACCAAATGCCTGTCTGTGGTAGCGGTCCACCTGCATACCCAGGGAGTTCAGGTATTCCCGTACCTTGGACGATTGGCTCCTGGCAGCCATGTCCAGGGAGGAACTCCTGCACTCTCTTTCCCCTTACCTGGCAGGTTTTCACCAGCCTGAGTATTGTCACAAACCCACTCAGCAAGTCAGCCCTCTACTTCCAAAGTGCCAACCTCCGAGACCAGTCTTGTGAACAGTTTAACAGAACAAGGTAACCCTCTTGTCTGTTTTTGTGGGTTTGAATCAACCTTTGGTCTCAAGTCTTGGAGGGATTCAAACTGTGAACCTCTTGCTAGCGTACCCAATGCACAGACTCAGATATATCTGTCTGCGCGGGGCCAGATATCTTTGCCTACAGGCACCTAACCAGGTGTACAAAAATGAACCCTTTAAAAACTTTAATAAAAGACCTCAGATTATTCATACCTTTTTCCAGTTTGGTATCACCATTCAAGCTTATGCCCAGTGTCTGCTGTAACCATATATACTCTACTTGTAAAGGAAAGAAATCAAAGACAGACCAAGTAAGCTCTAAAAAGAGTTTTATTAAAATAGATAATAATATGTAAAACATACAATATAGAACTATTATATCACAAGACATACAAATCTCTTAAAAGAACAAGGTTTTAAACAGTGCAATTCTTACTACAGTACTTAGATTTGTCTCTTTCTCTAAATACCAGCTTAAAGTGCTCCAAAGATGTTTCTTTGTCAGAGTCTAGATAAAAGTGCCTTGAAGTAAAACAAAATTAATGTTTTAAAAGCTGGTTTTCCCCACCGTCAGTATTTGCATGAGGTCACCTAGCTCCTCCCTGTCAGAATATATAAAAAAATATATATATATATAAAAAAACAGGAAGTATTAAATTCTTTAACCTTAGCATGACTCATGTTCTTCAACTGACATTTCTTTGATCTTAATAATAAATAATAATAATATTTTTATTTATATTGCGCCTTTTGAATATCAAGGTGCATTCCAATAAAATGAGATAAAATACAGAATACAAGAACAGATAAGCTTCCCCGTTCCAGGACATCAAAGCCTCTTTTATGACTTCATACTAATACATCACAACCTGCTTTTCTTCCTCTAAGCGTTATAAAACTTTAGGATTTCCCTCCTAGCAACTACAGCTATAATTAACTTAAAAATAGGAGATCCTTGATCAAGGCCTGTTCTACTCTGTAATTAGCTTCTGGCCTTCAATGTCTCACCTTATATCTAAAACCTGTGCGTGTGTAGTGTGTGTGTGTGTGTGTGTGATCTCACATGCTGTTTCAGCATTTCTCATGGGAGACTGTTCATACACTTTTTTTTATTTTACAAAAAATCATACAGCACTCAGAACTGGCTGTCCATGTCACAGGTATCATTATCAACCAGGCAAAGTCCCATCTGGTTCCTTGACAATGCCTCCAGTTTAGAGGGGCGATTCTGGACACAACCATCGGCAAAGCCTTTTTGGCCCCGGACAGGGTGGACACCCTTCAGACTCAGGCCCATCTTCTGTCCAGTCGCAGGAGGGTCAGAGCCAGGTCAGTCCTTCACCTCCTCAAGCTAATGGTGGCTGCCATTCTGACAGTCCCACGTGCTCGACTCCATATGAGGATCTCCCAATGGATGCTTCAGTCACAATGGGACTAAACACTTGACAATCTAGACCAAGAGGTACTAGTTTCCGATCCCATGATCAAGGGCTTACAATAGCGGATGGTGCAGGAGAACCTATGCCTGGGAGTTCACTTCAATATCAAACCCCCCTCCTAGATGTTGATGATATCTTGGCAGAAGACACCAGGAGAAAGGACTGCTGTGTGACTGGACTTCTCTGCTGGGACTATATTGCCCTCCTTCCCACCCAAAGCTAGTTCTACTTTTATAGGCACAGGATTTGACTGACAACAGGAACTTCCTGTTTGGGAGCAGGAAGTGAGTGATCACAATACCACCAAAGACCCACCATCCTAGAAGGGCAGGAGTAGCTCTCTGGCCCCCTTTAGCTGCTGGAGGTCTGCCTCTGAGCAAGTAAGTGGTCCACTGAGAAATATAGGATATTCTTGTCTCAGAACAGGACAATCAGGAGCTTAAAGGGCACACAGGCAGAAAGTAAGGAGAGAGAGAGAAAAAAAAACAGAGGAAAGAGTAAGGATTGAAAACAGTTAAGGGGCCAGAAATAAGACATGATTGGAGTGGTGCAGTGCAGTGGCTGTGGAGCAGCAGTCTTCCGGGAGACGTTCTGGAGGATGCGGTGTTGTCCCATCTGCAGGCACCTCTCTGGGCTGAGGGAGGAGGTTGCTCATCTCCAGGCTGAGTTGACCAGGATTTGTGGACCTCCTCTCATCCAGGGACCACCAGTGCCACTGCCGTTGCCTCAGAGGTTGCCAAGAAAGAGGCGGTTGGACCACAGTGGGCTCAGGGAGGTGAGGGTGGTGGAACAGAGGCGCATCCTCCAGCTGTACCTCCACATTCTTATGCCATTCTGGCAAAGTGTGGTTCCTCTATGGAGGCACCCGCAGTGGAGACCAAGGAGGATGCTGGGAACCTCCACAAAGGAGACCCACAGGAGGGTGGCAGGGGACCCTGCAGGGGAAGGAAACAACTCCTGGTGGGGGACTCCATTGTTAGGAAGGTAGAACTGGGAGGAAGGGGAGAGGGAGGTAAGGTGCCTGCCTGGCGCCATGGCTTGGAGGGACAGGGAGCGAATGCTCAGGATTGCCGGAGCAGCTGCACAGGGGAGGGAGCTGGATGTCATTGTCCACCTAGGGACAAATGACCTGGCTAAGAAAGGGATTAGAGAAGTGCAGGAAGAGTTTGTGGAATTGGGGAAGGGCCTTAGTCAAGTAGCACGCACGGTAACCTTCTCGGAGGTGCTGCCCATCTATGGCATAGGAGAGGCTAGGGTGTTCCGCATCATGGGATTCAATCAGTGGTTGAAAAACTGGTGTGAAGCTCGAGTTGGCTTCATTGGGGACTGGGGGTCCACTTGGAGTGATGCAAGCCTATACTGGCATGATGGGCTGCATCTGTCCGGGAGGGAAACCAGGATCCTAGGTGATAGGTTTAAATGCTTCATTGGCAAGCTTTTAAACTAGCCAAGGGGGGAGGCACTGGAAAGGAGCAGGGAAATCCTAGCCCCCCTCAAATAATCATGGTAGTAAGTGTGGCAAACACCAACACAGAGGAGTCGATAGGGAGAAGGGCAGGGGTAAATGGAGAAAGTGACAAAGGCAAGAAGGACAGGGATGGGGCAAAAGGGAGTAAGGCCATCAGGAAATGGAGGGTAATGAGTACCAATGCCCGTAGTCTGGGCAACAAGCTCCCTGAGCTGTGGCCTTGATGGAAGAGGGATGCCTGGATATCGTAGCAGTCACAGAAACATGGTACACAGAGAACCATGACTGGGATGTTAACATACCAAGGTACATAACCTATAGGAGAGACAGGCAGTGGAGAAGAGGGGGAGGAGTAGCTCTCTATGTAAAGGAAGGGATAAAAGCAACTGAACAAAAGAGTAAACAGGGAGGAGAGGAGGCACTGTGGGTCATCTTGGAGACTGGAAAGGGCACCACAATCCACACAGGGGTTGTGTACAGACCCCCATGTCAGTGGGAGGGAATGGACAAGGATATGATAGAAGGCATTCTTAGAATGGTAGAGAAAGGGGAGATACTATTGATGGGAGACCTGAATATGCCAGATGTTAACTGAGACATTTGCTGCAGCCACACCCAAGAGCAGGGCCATTCTTGATGCCCTACAGGTGGCAGGCATTAGACAGCTAGTTTCAGAACCCACTGGGAGGGAGCAATCTTAGACCTCGTGATCAAACGGGGCAGTGAGAGGATCTCAGATCTAGAAGTGGGTTGCCATCTGGGGACAAGACCATCAAACAGTGTGGTTCACGTTCAACTCAGCTACAGAGTCAAGCCATACAAAAGTGAGGGTACTGGACTTCAGGAGAGCTGACTTTGGCAAGATGGGAGAGTGCCTCAGAAAAGCACTTGCAAACAGGCTAGAAGGAGGTGTGGAGCAACAATGGGGAATCATCAAAACTGCCATCACAGAGGCAACAAGCCTTTGTGTGAAGCAAATAAACAAATCAAAATGAAAGAAAAGCCACTATGGTTCTCAAAAGAGGTGGCTGTGAAAGTCAGGAAGAAAAGATAGCATTCCGAAGTATAAGGAAACACAGAAGGAGCAGGACAGAGAGCTGTACCAGTTAAGGCAGAAGGAAGCAGGAGGGAAGTCAGAATAGCAAAGGCCCAAACTGAGGAAAAGATAGCCAACTCAGTTAAGAAGGGAGATAAAACCTTTATATAGGTACATCAGCGAGCGTAGAAAGACAAAGGGAGGGATAGTGAGGCTGAATAGAATGAACGGTGGGTGGGCAGAGGGGGACAGTGAAAAAGCAGGGATACTGAATGAATATTTCTGCTCAGTATTCACAAAAGAGGAGGGGGAAGTGCCTAATCCAATTAACAGAAACACTCTTGATAGAGGGGTCAATCCCAGTCCTTTCACAGAAGAAAGGGTTCTGCAAGAACTCCTAAAACTGAAGGTGGACAAAGCAATGGGTCCTGATGGAATTCACCCCAGAATTCTAAAAGAATTAAGGGAGGAACTAGTGAAACCACTGGCTACTCTTTTTAATAAATCATGGGAGGATGGTGTGGTACCCAAGGACTGGAGGAAGGCGGATGTGATTCCCCTTCACAAAAGTGGGACCAAGACAGAGGTAGGAAACTACAGATCTGTCAGTCTGACCTCTGTGGTAGGGAAAGTGATGGAGTCACTTCTGAAGGAAAGAATAGTTGAGTACCTAGAGGCCAGTGGAGCACAGGACCCAAGGCAGCATGGATTCACAGCTGGAAGGTCATGTCAGACGAATCTAATAGATTTCTTTGACTGGGTGACCAAAGTAGTAGACCAGGAAGGGCTGTGGACATGGCCTACCTAGACTTTAGCAAGGCATTTGACACAGTCCCACAAAAGATTAATAGTCAAATTAACCAGCCTGGGAATGGGTCCCAGGGTGGTAGCCTGGTAAACATTGGCTGCACAACAGGACACAGAAGGTAATTGTAAATGGAGTCCACTCTGAAGAAAGAGAGGTTCACAGGGGAACGCAGGGTTCAGTATTGGGTCCAGTCCTTTTAATGTCTTCATCAGTGACATTGCAGAGGGACTGGAAGGAAAAGTATGCCTTTTGCAGATGACACAAAGATCTGCAACATGGTTGATACACAAGGAGGCGTGGAAAGGATGAAAAGGGACTTGGCAAGGTTGGAGGAATGGTCAGAAGTATGGCAGCTAGATTCAATGCAAAGAAGTAAAATAATGCACCTGGGAAACAAGAACCTAGGGAAGAATACACAATGGTGGGAGGTAGTAACAACAACAAAAAGGAAAGGGACCTAGGGTAATCATATCAGATGACCTTAAGGTTAGCAAGCAATGTGAAAAGGCAGTAGGAGGGCTGGGGTATACTGGGATGTATAGGGAGAGGCATCAGCAACAGAAACAGGAAGTTGTTATCCCTCTGTACAGACAGTTGGTGAGACCCCATCTGAGTACTGTGTCCAGTTCTGGAGACCCCATCTCCGCAAGGACATAGACAGGATAGAGGTAGTCCAGAGGAGGGCAACTAAAATGGTGCAGGGTCTGCAAGAGAAGCCGTATGAGGAGAGACTAAAGGAGCTTAATATGTATACCCTTGAGGAAAGAAGGGAGAGGGGGGACATGATAGAAACTTTTAAGTACCTCAGTGGAATCAACAAAGTCCAAGAGGGTAGCATCTTTCAGAAAATGAGACTTGCAAGAACAAGGGGACACAATTTAAAGATAGAAGGAGGGCGGTTCAGGGGCAATGTGAGGAAGTATTATTTCACAGAGAGGGTAGTGGATGCATGGAACAGCCTTCCTGAGGAGGTTGTGGGGTCTAAAACTGTGGGAGAATTCAAGAATGCATGGGACAGACATAAGGCAATTCTTGTGGGGGGTAGGAAGAAATAGGCTGTTGGCTAACTAGGATCTACGGCCTATCCTGTAGGTAGGGAAATGGGCAGACTAGATGGGCCAAGCGGTCCTTATCTGCAGTCAAAGTCTATGTTTCTATGTTTCTATGACAGACACATCAGGAGGAGGCTGGGGAGCCCATCTCGGGTCTCACAGGACTCAGGGCAGCTGGTCCAGGTTTGAACAAAACCTGCACATAAATGAGCTCGAACTGAGAGCAGTCCTTTATGCCCTTCAGGCTTTACACTCCATTGTCCTTCCCGGTCATCTCCTCATACATTCAGACAACATGTGTGTAGTCTGGTTTCTCAACAAGCAGGGAGGAACATGCTCCTACCCTCTGTGCAGGGAAGTGATGAGAGTCTGGAGTTGAGCAATTCAGCATCACCTTCACTTGACTGCAATTCACGTTCTGGGAGTGGAAAACATACTGGCAGATCAACTCAGTTGGTCCTCAGCCAGGGCTCACGAATGGGAATTGGATCAAGAAGTCGTAAACGACATCTTTCTGCATTGGGGAACACCTCAGATAGACATATTCACTTCTTCCCAAAACATCTCGCTTTCTGCTCGCTCGCTCCAGGGTGAGACATTTTTTGGTGGGACGCTCTGTCTCTCGATTGGAGGGACAGATTAATTTAGGATTTCTTTCCTACTCCCTTAATTCCGAGGGTCCTGAACAAACTCAGATTGGATGGAGCTCGAATGATTCTCATCACTCTCTTCTGGCCCAGGCAAGTTTGGTTCTCTCTTCTGCAACAGTTTTCAGAGGACCCTCCACTTCCTCTTCCTCTGTCGTAACATTTGCTGACCCAGGATCAGGGGACCCTTGTTCATCCAGGTCTCAAATCCCTTCATTTACATGCATGGCTCCTGCAGACGTAGCAAAAGCCCAAAAGCAGTTTTCTGAAGCTGTTTCGAGTCCGAGCCACCATGATCCTGTGTTTAGAAGTAGAGAGCTATTTTTCAGACTCCGGGACATTGTAGCAGAGTAATCAACTGATGTTCTGTTTCCAGAGATGTTGAGCTACACTTCGGTTGTAAAAATTAAAGGTCTGGTAGGTGTCTGGAGAGGGATTAAGCTAGATACTGTGGGAAGGGTCTCTCATTTCAGCAGCTCACTCAACCATGCCGGAACCGGAAGTCCCCCACCTATTTGTTCCTGATGGGTTGCAGGATGTCCTGTTCACTTCCTAGCAATAGTGCATAAGATTGCTTTATTGTGGGGACTGCCAGGGTGTTTCACAAAATAATCTCTTCTGTTGGTGGTCTCTGCAGTTCTGCTATGAAGGACCCCAGAGTTTGCTGTATTCAGTGACGGATTTGTAAATATGCAAAGAAATCTCCTACTCAGAGGGTGTGACATGATACTTACTTTCCTTTTTTAAACAGAAAGGCCTAATTGCTATTATATCAGCAGAATCTGCAACCCCTTAAAATGTGGCAAGATAAAATGTTAATCCTTTTGGGTGCTTACATACTTAGTTGTCCTGTAGAACATATATTTTTCCACTCCTCAACTGAAAAATATCTGATTTTGTGAGGATTTATAACTTTTACAGTGGGAAACTATGCATTAGGATATGCAAAATAGTTATGAAAATTCATTTTTGTCTCTGTTCATTATGGTCCTTTAAAAGTTTAGCAACTTCTTGAACTCTGTGTTCATAAATGGTTCATGAACGTGGTTCATGAACTGAGTTAAAGAACAACTTGGAAGATTTGATGGATGCTTACAAAGCATTCATGAATAGAGATGTGCGAACTGGGGAAAATTCGCTCCAGGGAAAATTTTGTGCATTTTCCCAATTCGCGAGTCAATCAGTGGTGCCAAGCCCAGCTTTGCTCCTCCTCAAAAATCCTGCAAATGCAGAGCTCGAACTCTGACAGCAGAGTTTAGCAACTCTGCCGACGGAGTTAAAACTCCGCATTTTGCAGAGTTTTTTACACTAGGTACAATTGTCCCCCGTCGATCGCCACCAGTCCAACTGTCATCTAATTAACTTCCTTCCCTGAATCCCTGATGTCTAGTGGTCCCACCCTCCACCCCTGGCCAACTGCTGGCTCAATATGAAAAATGAAACCACCCCCCAACCAATTGCCGGGCGCCAGCCTAACATAGCGTCCATCCCTGGTGTCTAGTGATCTAGCCCCAGCCATACGCCAGCCCAGTAGGAAAAATTAAATCCTCCACCAGTTTCCATTCCTGATGTCTAGTGGTCCCACCCACCCCTCGACGATCGCCAGCCCAATAGGAAGAATCGTTCTCCCACAGTGTCCATATACCCCATCTTTGGGTGGCGCTCAACCTTAGAAATATTTTCCCTGGTGTCTAGAGGCCCCCACCCCTACCCTGATGTACTGCCCACCAACCTGCTCCCCCCAAGTGGGCGGCCAGCACAGCCCTCAACTCTCCTCCAGGCTGGCGACCCAACTGAAGCTCTCAATGAATGAGCACGTGCTTGTACAAGCACACGCTCATTCACTGACAGTCAGCCAGCTTGTGGTCATTGCTGGTTGTTTTCATGGCACAAAGAAGAGGGGTGCTGCTCTGATCCTCAGCAGAGGGGGTTGGGGAATGCATCCAGAGCAGCTCCCTAAGAGACTCCTGAAAAACTGCCAGCAATGACCGTGAGCTGGCAATGAATGAGCACATCCTTGTACAAGCATGCACTCATTCATTGAGAGCTCAGTCGGGTGGCCAGCCATGGAGAAGTGTGAAGGGCTGTGCTGGTCGCCCGCTTGGGGTCGGAGGGGGGGGAGCGGGGTGGTGGGCAGTTCATGCAGGGGTGGGATCCACTAGACACCAGGGAAATTATTTCTAAGGTTGGGCCGGCACCCAAAGATGGGTGTGGACACTACAGGGAGGGGGATTTAATTTTTCATATTGGGCTGGCTATCGGCCAGGGGTGGGTGGGACCACAGGACACCAGGGATGAAAACTATTGGGGGGGTTACTATTTCATATTGGGCTGGCGATCGACCTTGGGGGTGGGACCATTAGACAACAGGGATGGAAACTCAAGTGCAGGGTGACTTTCATATTGGGGAGTGAGACCACTAGATCAGGAATGGAAACTATGGGGGTAATTTTTCATATTGGGCCAGCGATCGGCCAGGGGTGGGACCTAGACACCAGAGATGGAAACTCCGGGGTGGAGGTTAATTTTCATACTGGGTGACGATCGGCTGGGGGGGGTGGGACCACTAGACACCAGGGATGCGGTGCCAGCGGTCGTTTCTAACTTCTCCTTGCCTTTTTTTTTTTTTTTAAGTGCAATTTGCACTTAAAAAAAACCCAAAGCAATGCAAAGTTACATATGCAGATTTTAGCAAAGTTTTCATCACAGGGGGCAACTTTGCAAAATGGCACATGGATGTGGAGTTGGTGGATTTGCAGGGAGTTCACCCACAAATTAAAACTTTGCTGCATCTCTATTCATGAACATTCATCAAAGTTCATGACCCACGAGGTAATGAACTTCATTTTACCTGCATGCAGAACTGAACATTCTGCCATAATGTCTGAAGTGAGTGGGGGGGGTGCTTTTTTGCCCTATAAAGGTACAGGGCTCAATTACAGTTTGTGAAGGGAGACTATTCTTTGTTTTATATACTTTTATGGCTCCTCCGTGGAGCCAATGGGTTGCTCCGGGCCTCCCTAGGAGGGACTAGTACTCCGACCCAAACGTGTCTGGTCATCATGGACCCCATCGGCTCCCAACTGTTTTCCACTTTTTCTCCCCGGGGCACCCGAACCGTACAATGGGCAAGGCAGCTTCCCCCTTCTCTGTGGAAGCAGCCATGCACCCTGGACGAGTGCCCTCCTCTGGTCTGGGTAACGCACCTGTGCTGACACCCAGCCACTGCTGGGTGTCAGTCTACAGCATGCTGCACTGTCGCCCCTCCCCGAGGAAGGAGAACTGTCTATGGAAACTCAATCCTTCCACCCCCGAGCCACCCAAGTCCATTCCTGAAACTGGGTCACCAACATGGCGCGAGGTGCGGCATCCAGCATCTCAACCCTCAGCACCACCAGGCCGGCCAAGGGAGACTATTCTTAAAGATGGTGTTAGTGAACGTGGACTGACTTGAATCCAAAACCAAACCCTCCCCCATTTTGCCCACCACTACACAAGGCAATGAGAAAACATTCGTACCGGGTGAAAACGTAGAACCAATGTGCACGACCGCACAATAGCACTGCAATAATAGAGGACGGGAAAACAGTGCAGGGACAATAATGCCAGCTGAAAATAATGCTACCCTGCTCAGTGACCAGGTATATATATATATATCTGGGGGGGTGACCCCCGCATAAGCATGCAAAAGAATTAGTGTATGTGTTATGTGTATATGCATGAGAGCCGTGCGTTCTGCGGTGGGATGTGTGTGTGTGTGAACTTTTCAAACCACCACTGGGGAGCTGTGCTGGATAAGTTGCTGTAGTGGTTAGGGTGTGTTGTGTGCAGAGTAGGCAGGTGCAGTTGTAGTGTAGGCATTTGTGGTTTGAGTCCCGTCTGTGGCAATGATGTTGTGGTGTGGGAATGTGCTTAGGGATGTGTATGAGTAGCTGGGTTATGAATGGAGATTTGTATTTTGCGGTAATGACTGGCTGGTTGCTGGTAAGGTACCATCATTCAGGAAGGAGAAATACAAGGCTGTCAGTAAAAGGATTGCTAGTATTATTTCAGAGTACAGTTCCAGATCAACCTATGAATATTTGAAGGGGATTGCTTATAATCTGGCCTTGCAGGTGTGAAGTGGTTACATATGTGGTGTGTGCCATGGAAGGTACTTGGAGTCTGTTTCCAGAGTTTTGTTTTGTTTTTGCTGGTGTGTGCATGGTTTTTACACATTACTCTTCTCACCTGTAGCTGTGTTTGCTGCTTCTGAGTTCCCTTACGGTTCTTGCTGTAGTTGTTGCTTTCACTGGCTGTCATGACCTAGTGCCGAAAATATTTAGTATATGAGAATACACTTGAAATCAGG
Source organism: Neoceratodus forsteri (assembly GCA_016271365.2). Taxonomy (NCBI): domain Eukaryota; kingdom Metazoa; phylum Chordata; order Ceratodontiformes; family Ceratodontidae; genus Neoceratodus; species Neoceratodus forsteri. The sequence goes on from CM028131.1 coordinate 646,094,900, forward strand.
GAATTTTACCTTTTTACATCCTGCAAACATTATTTTAAAATCAGAGCTGTATGATTGTGCTTACCTCTCACAGAGTTTCTGAAATGTGGAAAACATCTTTGAAAAATGTCCACAATCTAGGAATTAGTAAAAATGCCATAGAAAGTGAAGTGGGGAAAAATGTCTTGACTTTCACATTAAATTAGGGATGCTTTTTGCAGTTAGTGATGTTTCTCTCCCCCGGCCCCAAGCCATCCTCTGGACACCGGCCACCCCAGCCCCACTTCCCTGACTTTTCTTCAGGACCTACCTTTGTGTTAAGTCAGCGTAGCCTGGGTATTCATCAGGGTGGTGCAGGGCTACAGGGAGGTCGGGGTCAGTGGCAGCTCGGGAACCATTTTCCATTCTTCCTTCCCAAGGGATGGCATGCTATGCCAGCCAGATGGCTCCATGCATGCTTCTGTGCATGGAATGTCAGCAGTCGCCATTCCCTTTCCCTATGCTGACAGTCCCAGAGTGTCTTACCCCCAGCCGACGCTAGGGGCCAGGCGAATGCTGGGAAATGAAACCCTCCCTCCCTGGGAGAGTAGTGCAGTCTTCCAGATGCTCCATCCTCTTGCTCCCCATCTGACCCCCAGCAACCCAAGTCCGCATCCGAACCCGGGCCACAAGCATGGCATGATGTCTGGTATCCAGCGTCTCACCCCTCAGTACCACTGGGCTGGCCCTATTAAATTAGGGATGCACACTCACAGAATATTAATTCCTGAATGCAACCTTTAATGAGCTGTGTGTGACTCAGAATTGAATAACATTTTTTTTTTCCCATAATAGTTTTTATTGATTTTATAGGTTAACAACCAACAGTATAACACAGTAAACTCACAGAAATACAATCAAACATACAGAACAGTTAAGTGGTATGATTTCTATTCATTACAATTTTAACACTGTTCTATTAGGCCTTAAAAGGTGCTCAGGCTCAAAAAGAAATCTCTATAAGGGGTGTAATTACTACATGCATTTTGAGTAGTAAATAAACCAGAATTTATATGAATACAAATATTACTTCATTTCCCAAAAGGGGGTCCAGATACTCTGGAAGACATCCAGCTTATCCTTCATTGAATAACAGATTCTCTCATTACTGAATGAGACCATTTGATTATACCATTCACTAAGGGTGGGCACCAGGGTACTCTTCCACTTTTGTAATATGAGCCATTTAAAACTAAGGGAGGTGTGTGAGACCCAGGTGTTTTGGTATATGTCCATGTCTAGATACTCAGGGAATAGCCCTAGTATAAAAATCAGTGGTGAGGATGGTATGTGCTGCCTTGTGACTTTATTGCAAATGAAGAGTATCGATTGCCAGGGTTCTTGAAGTTTGTGACAATCCCAGAGCATATGTGCCAACCCTGCACTGGGACTATTGCATCTGCAACAATTAGAATCCCCTAGGTACCCCATAGAAGGTAGTCTATCTGGACTTAGGTAGTATCCATGTAAAATCTTAAATTGGATCAACCTACCTTGCAGCTCCTTGAAATTCTTGCTAGCCAATCCACACGTAGATTCCCATTCCTCAGTCGAAATCTTGAGATTCAACTCTTCCTCCCATTTCCTTTTGGCCTTAATTGTATAACAAACATTTCTCATTATTTGCAGTATTTACTTGGGAACTAGAAACTTATAAAAAGGTCAAAGAGCTATCCCTGGCCACACGGGGGGGGGGGGGATATTTTTTAATCTTGCTTTTCTCTGCCACTTCCATCTGCGCAGTTCTCCAGCCTGGAGCTTTGTTCCATTAAAGCTCTTTTAGCACCATCCCTCCCTGACCTCAGAAATGTATTCTGGTGGTCCACTGTGCAGGAACTGAAGGTGCCCCTTTACGGATAGAGGTGCCCCAGATTTTCCTTTTACCACCCACCTCCATGTGGTGGCTTGGTAACTGCCATCTGCCTGTCTCTTTTGTGTACATGCACAGATGTTGTCCTGCACAAGCTCCTTAACCCTCCACGAAGCCGCTGAGGTGTGGAATCTGGTGCCATCCCTCCATAGTGCAGCCTCTCCACCCTCCCCATGCTGCCTGGCCAGCTTCCATGTTTGCGCGCAAATCCAGGTTGCCAGTGCAAGAGACCATCAGGCATCCACAAGATAGAATGTTGCAATACTTGTTAATGATATCTAAAGCAGCAGTGCAATGAAACGGGCATCTCCCTCATTTTTCTTTTCTTCACCATCTCCCTCAGTTTACTTTTGTTCACCTTCCCCTCCCACCCTGGTAAGTCATTTCCCCCGACAGGCTTCAGCGTCTCTGCCTCATCACTTCTCACCCTAGTAACATGGGCCTCCCTGCTGTCTATTCTTATTGACACTTCCGACAATAGAACTGATGCTTAAACATGTTCTGGCAACCTAGATGCAAGTGTTTTCATAGCTTACCTAATTTTAGTTCTGATGTACACTGTGTTTCCCAAAACATCTTACATTGCTTATTGCCTTATTTTCTTAACTGGGCCGAGTGACCTTGTCCTGGTTATACTACTGTATGATACCCTCACCCCAAAGCAACTGTCTGTATCTGCAAAAGTGCATAACTTTACCAGCTGAACCTATTCTAGCATTTTCTGCTCAGTATTTTGTACTCCTCGTTTGATACTTTTACTGGTTGTAACATTGCCCTACTGTAAACGGAACATTTGATGACTGTGTATATGTAACCTCTGTATTTTGAATTTGTACATACGTGATTGCTATGACGTGGAACCTCTGTAAAAGAGCATTTGGCTCACAGGTACTTTCCTAGAAAATAAATAAATAAATGTGACCCTACCTTTTCTTCTCTATCGAAGATTCCAGACATCTTCCAGTTTTTTTGATGGTAAAATTGTCTAGTTCCGCCAAAATTTGAATATTTTAAATGATTTAATTTTGTTTTTTTTTCTCAAGGAAGATGTCCACCACATCTGGCTTAGAAATACCATTGTAAATCTGGTACGGGTTAGAACTGAGAGAATAAAAGAAAAAAACACTTATGAGGCACAGCATAGGAAGTACCTAGAAAAGCAGATTTGACAGGTACAATAATATTTTTATGATTTGTAGCTGAAAATTGCTTTTTTGGAAAAACATTTTTCATTGCACTGATGCTTAAAGTTCCTTCCTAAAATACCATGAATACTGAAAAACATTTGTTATTCATACCTGACTACACACACACACACATATATATATATATATATATATATACACATGGCTGTACTCAAAATAAAGAAATGGAAGTTACAGATGGATATAGTCAGCAAGTATTTTTATTTATTTATTTAGCTTTTGTTTGCCGGATAAGCACACTAGACAGACAAGTACAGTAAGTGCCTATTTTCAGGTGCGACCTGAGAGGATTACAAGTTGAAGGCAGACAATACATAGGTCATAGCATTATACACAGGTAAGACAGTCATAACAATACACAGTAGCTGGCTGACTGTAGCAGGACACATGTTTAGAGTTACATCACAGTGGGAGAGCAGTCTACACAGAGCAAGGCTTATGAAAATAGAGCATGGCTTGAGAGTTTCATTACAGGAGGATCATTCAGCCCGAGACAGAGCGTATCCAATAAAGGAGCGCATTGGGCATAATGTGTACATAGGCATGAGAACATTTATCATAGCACATACATGAGCATGAGATCATTACGCAGGGAAGAATCATATATTCTGATTGTTCTAATTGCCCCCAACAATTCACTGACCTAGTGCGCTCATCTGTGTGGCCAGGCAGGACACCACGGGGGTTAGGAGCAGAGGCAAGGGAGGCTTGTTTCAGGAAGTCCCATAGAGAGGATCTAAAATAGGAGTGGGAGGGGGGCAGAACGTGTATGGGTGGGGAAGGAGTTCCAGAGTCTGGGTGTGAGGGCAGAGAAAGCACGAACCCCCGTGAGAGAGCATGTTTTAGTGACCTGTAATACCTGTGAGTCACATCTTAACTGGTAGCGAGGGTGAGTTGATTTGAAATGTTCAGCAAGTGCTGGGGGGGTGGCTGTTCTGATGATGTTGTCAATGAGGTTTCCCATGACAAAAGTGCGATGGTTGTCAGGGGGAAGCCACTTAAGCTTGGAGTACAACATGCAGTGATGCATGAGGAGGGGGGCAGACAGTGCAAAGCGACATATGTTGTTGTAAGCAGTATTCCATTTAGATAGCCAGGTTTTGGGGGCATGTGAAAAGGAGATGAGGCCGTAGTACAGTATAGGGAGTAGTACCCTTTTGCAAGGGCAAGTCATGCATTAGGGATGAGGCAACCTTTAGGCTCTGTAAGCTTACAGGCCTTGCATGCCTTACGCATGTGCAGGGGAGAGGTCAAGTTGGGGTCAAGGGTTACCCCAGGTACTTGAAGGAGTCAACAACCTGTAGGTGGGAACCATCGGCACCAGAGATTTTTAGAGGGGCATGACATGTTCTAAGTTTGGCCGGGGAGCCAAAGAGCATGGTTTGGGTTTTCTTGAGGTTAATGACTAATTTACACTTCTTTAACCAGGACTGTATATGGTCAAAGTCTGAGTTTAGCTTAGAATTGATGACACTGACATCCTGTGAGCTGGTTAGGATTACCAGGTCATCCGCGTACAGGGTGGCATGCCCGTTGACTGGGACTGTAGGCAGCTCATTAACAAAGAGGGAGAATAGTAGGGGTCCTAGGACAGATCTTGAAGCACCCCACAGTGAACAGATGTGCGCTCGGAGAGTGCCTTGTTGAACTTCATGTACTGCTGCCTACCTGATAGGTAATTGGCAAACCAGGTGAGGGCTGTGGGGGAGAGGCCAAGAGACTGGAGTGAGGAGCACAGGAGGGAGTGGTCAACCAGATCAAAGGCCTTAGAAAGATCGATGAAGATAGCCCTGATCAACTTGCTTTGACCAGAAGCAGCAGAGGTGCTATGCCCTTTGCAGAAGCTGCGTAGCTCTGGGGAGAGAAGGTCATATCTATGAATGTAAAGGGTGAGCTGGGAGTTCCAGAAACAGCAGACTGTAAGCCCTTTTACACGGAGCCCTACTCGGTAGCACTGTGGTTTTCAACTGCCCACTCTGCTCCATCTGCGCTGCTGCTGTTTCCTTATACATACAGCAGTCCTGCAGCAGTCTGTGGCTCTTCTGGCATTTTTGCAGTTTTTCTGGCCCACCCAGAGCTTGAGACTTGCCTGCTGGGCTGCATCGGTGTGAACGCTGTGCTCAGATTACATGGCAGCACCAGGCTGTGTAAAACGGGAAATCACAACAGCAAACCCAGGAAAGCAGGGTATGCCAGGCCAGCAAACACTTCCTTTGGCTGCAATGTGGCTCCCCTTTACACAGCACAAAAAAAGATAGCGTTGCAAGTGCTCTGCAGTGCGGTGCAGAGCAGGTCATGTAAAAAGGCCTTGTAATGCTTGTCCACCCTGCCCATTCATTCAGTTTGTTTTCTGTATTGAGAGACAACTGTGTTGCCTTTTGTTCAGGCTTCCTTTCACCAAATCAATCTTGAAGCAAGTCTTTGTACTTCTTCTGAGCACTGACATTCATTTAGTGCTATTTAGAAGCTCAACTACAGTTTGTTATGGCCCTTTTCTGTGTTTAGGGAGTATTTGTGCTTAATTTACTTCCTTTTGTCAACTGATAAACTTCTGTGCTGCTAGCTTCCCCACCCCCACACTGCCTGTTGTGTTAATCCTTTTGTTTCTTGACAATGATTTGCCACTCTGCAGTCCAGTGGCTGAAGTTTCACTAAACTTACAGAACTTTTAGATTTAAGTACTTATGGGTAAATGGAGCGATCTACAGGGAAATTGCTCCCAGAGACTGCTTTTGTCATGTCGGAAAACAAAGAAATTGGGAATCCCTAGGAAATATAGTCTACAGGGAAACAGTGGAAAATTGACCTAAAGTTATAAGAAAATGTCAGATTGGTCTGGAAGGGAAGCTAGCAGCACAGAAGTTTATCAGTTGACAAAAGGCAATAAATAGAGAATAATGCATATACAGGTGTGTGTTATGAGTATTTTTTTTTTTTTTTTTATATAAACACACCCGAGGTTGTGATCATCCATAAACCTCAAGAGCAAAGCTCGAGAGATTTATTAGATCATCACACACCTATGGTGTGTAAAAAAAGACCTCATCACACACACCTGCACATGTTTTACTTTTTGTAACTGGTGCAGGATGTTCAGCCTTTGAATGGCTTTTTGTATCTGCTTGTAGTGAGTGAGTGAGTGAGTGAGCGAGCGAGACAGTGGAGTGCGAGCCTGCAAAAGCCGTAACAACTTGGTGTGATGTCAGACTGGGTTATTATGGCTTTTGAAAACTAAATGAAGTGACTTGATATATCAACCTTTTGTCACTGAAATGAGGGACATGGACATTTTTTGACACCCAAAATGAGGGACAATGAAGGACACAGACCCTCAGAATTCATGCTGGCCTGCCTCAGGGCATGTGACAAAACCTGGAAAAAGCACAACACCTCCCAGCTCCCCACACATTACACAACATACTGCAGACTACGAAATGCTTGCACTAAAGCTACAAGACTAGCCAAGTCTGAGTATTTTAGATCTGCCTTCCTCACTAATATCAACACACCCTTTAAATTCTAGAAAGTGGTCCAAGCACTCTTCTCCCCATATCATCTCCTCCCCATGCTAAATATTAACAACACACTGGTCTCTGACCCCTGCCTTGTGGCCAAGGAATTTAACTCTGCCCTTCTAAAGTCCTTCCCCTCCTCACCCCCCACATTTGCATCCCCTCCCTCCGGCACTCAACCTCCCCCTACCACCCTTCCCTCCTCCTTCACAGCAGTCTCCCCTGATGAAACTCCAACTGCCTTGCTCTCACTAAACCTTTCTAAAGGCTCCTCGCCTGATAACATCGACGCCAATTTCTTGTACCTCTCAGCCCCAGCTATAGCCTTTCCACTATTATTCATCCTCAGCCTCTCTTTCTTGTCCTCTACCATCCCTTCCTCCTGGAAACATGCAGTGTTCCTCCCCTTCCCCAAGAGTGGAGATCCTACTTCTCCTGCTAACTTTCACCCTATCTCACTCCTCCCGACTCTCGTGAAGCTTCAAGAACACTTGGTCCTCTCCCAGTTTACCTCCTTCCTCACTGACTCTTCCCTTTTCACCCCGTTCCAAGCAGGCTTTCGGAAAAATCACTCCACCACCTCCCTATTCAGGCTTACTGACTCCATCCTTACAGGGATGGACAATGGCCTCATCACCTCAGCCATCTTTGTCGACCTTGCCACAGCTTTCGACACCGTCTCCCATGCACTCCTCATAGACTCCCTTATGGCTGCTGGCCTGTCCACACCTGCTACAAACTAGTTTAGAGCCTACCACACAGGTAGAACCCAATCTGTCAAGATCCAAGGTTCCATCTCCCCTCCTCTCCCTATCATCACTGAAATCCTTCAGGGCTCAGTGCTTGGTCCCATTCTATTCTCCATTTTCCTAAATGACCTTCTATTAGTCTGTTCCCCTTCTTCCTCCATTCACATGTATGCCGATGATACTGTCTTGTACACCTGTGGCAAATGCCCAGCTGATGTTGCAACCACTCTGCAGCATGACTTCCACCAGGTTCAGCTCTGGTTTGCCTCCCATCAGCTCTTCCTCAATGCCAAGAAGACAGTCTTCATGACCTTTGGCACAAGGCAGAGACTCTCAAGGCTGCCCAGTCTACCCTCCTTCCACACCCTGGATGGAACTACCTTACAGGACACTACCTCATTCAGATATCTTGGGGTCTGGTCGGACCAACATCTCAACTTCTCTGGACATGTTGATGCCATCCTGAAAAAACTGTGTCCCAAGCTTGGTGCCTTATACAGGAACCGTAGTTGAATCCCTCCTACGACCAAGCGTGAACTAGTCCAGAAGATGATACTCCCGATATTCGACTACTGTGATGTAGTTTATGGTGCCGCCCCCAAGTCCTCCCTGGCCAGATTGGACACCCTCTTCAACTCTTTCTGCCACTTCGCTCTTGATGTTCCCTCACGGACCCATCACTGCAAGTTCTCTCATGCCCTGTCCTTTCCCCCTCTTGCTAACAGATGCCTGTCTCGCTGTGCCAAATTCACCTCTAAATACTGGTTTGGTGAACTCTCTCCCTACCTCCTCACCTTTCTCTCTACCGCACCCCCACCTCCACACTCATGCAGATCTCCAGACACTTGTACTCTGGTGGTGCCCCAACGGACTACACTTATCGATCAGTCTGCCTTTTCCTATCTGTTCCCAAAAGCCTGGAACTCTCTCCCCCCACAAGTACACCACTCCTCCTCCTTCTACTCCCCCAGAGCAGCCCTACACAACTATCTTTCCTCTAAAAGCTCCTGCTATAATCCACCTTAATATCCTTCCCCACCCTCCCTTTACTCAACTTCTAGCTCCACTACCTCTACTTCCACTACCTTTATGCTCACCCCTCTCTTCCAGTAATTTTCTTCTCTTCTTACGTAACCCTACTCCTCCCCACCAACCCTCCTCCCTCTTCCTCCCCTTCCCCCTCTGCCTCCTACCTGCTTCCCTCCCAATGCACTTTACCTCTGCCTTGTGCAGGCAGAGTTCTCTGCATCTTGGCGCGGACTGACCCTGGCACACCTCTCTCCTCCTCCATCTTTCTTCCCCTCCTCCTCCTCCATTACCTGTCCTGACCTCTGTCTAGGTTATCACCTCCCCACAGGGTTTTAGCTCTTGAAAGCCCTTACCTCCCTCCCCTTTTCTTTACTACCCAGTCCACCTCCTTCCTACCTCCCTCCCTACTTGGTCTAAAGCCACTTTATCCTTCCCTTGCTCCATCCCCTGGCAGGGGTCTCAGCATCCTGGGTGGGTCTGATCCAACTAAACCACTCACCTCCCCAAACCTCCTTTCATCCACCCCCTTCTCTACCCCCCTCCCTCCTCGCCATCTCCAGGGGTCAACAAATCTTAAAATTAAGTACCTATCCATGAACAAGTGGCTTGAGTAAAAGTAGTAGTCCTGGTGCTCAAGTTGGTAGTCCAGTTAAAATATGCACATTTTAAAGAAAACATAACCCCACTAAAGAAAAAAACATTTTGTAAGTAATTTAGGGTGGTAATAGTAAAATACTGGCAAACAGAAGTAATATACAATATCACCCTAGGCCCACACTGCCCTTTCTTTCCCTTTCCCTCTACCAACTCTCACCAGACTCCCTTTCTTTCTATAAGCTGTCTATTTTTACAGTCAGAACCTCAAACAGAAGTTGTAATATACCACCAATACCACAGTTAGCCCACCCACACACACACACCACACCAACCCTCCCTCTGAGGTCAGTCAGGGTAGGGTAGCGTGTCTAATATAACTGGTATTTTTACAGAGTCAGTTTTATAATACACTTTTTTTACAGTATGGCATTTCCATTTCATTAACATACTTCTCTCAGCACCAGCACTCCTTACCCTAAACTGCCCGTGTACCACAAACACCAAGTGCACAGCCTTTCTCCTGAACTGTGGTCACTGTGCTGTTTGATGCAGAATATCCATGACCTCCGTCTACTGTGCAGCACTCCTCTCACCCCAACAACTGCCCTAGTACCCTACATCAAGACCAAGTCACCTTTCCCACATACTTTTGCTGTATGTACACAGTACAGACTGTTCAGTACTGTTATTTTCTATTCAATATTCCTTTTTCTTTTCTCAGTATATTTTTCCTGTTTTTTGTTTGTTTGCTTTACAACAACCACTTTTACTTTCTTTCGCGTTGCTTCACTGTGGGTTGGGGTCATCTGATTTTAGCAATATATTGTCTCTTCCCCTTCCTTTGGTTCAATAATCACTTTTCTTTCTTTTTGGCGTCAATGTGCTGGGTTGTCAATCACGAGTGCCCGACACACAGCCAGTTGGCCTAAGCCTTTCCCCACCTCCTCCCCTCCTATTCTGTTTTGGTGTGTTTTTTTTTTGTTTATGTCCCTGAAACACTTACTTACCTTTTTTTTAATTTTTTTTTTATGGCAGCCTCTGAAAATGCCGTGCTGTGTTTAGTCTTAGGACTCTAAGCAGCACCACAGCAGTCTGGAAGTATGATGACCTCCGTGGCGGCCCTCAGTGCAACAAAATCACTTAATTCACACCACCTGATCTCTACAATCACGTAGAGCATGTGGTGCTTCTTAATTTCTGGGGCACTAACCTCCATATGCCCAAACCCTTCCCCTCGAGGCCAATTAGTAGGACTAATGGTCAGCCTTTCTATCCACCATTCGTCGAGTCACCTCAGTCCTGCGGGTGGTCATGATAAGATGGCTGCTAGGTGTGAGGTTCGGGAGGCGGTCCCCATTGCTACGGGTGTGCCACACTCCTCGATGCTCCTAACAGAACCTTCTATCTGCTGCTTCATGGCAGCTGGCTCCCCAGCTACACAACACATGGTCGGACAGATCATGTGACTGGCGTTCTGCTGCCCCCTACAGTCAAAAGCAGACATCTAGTGGCAAAACAAGCAAAACGTAGCAATAACTTTAAACAAAATGCAGCACTAACTTGGTTGTCCATGGGACAGTCTGGTGCTGTGCAAGTGCCTGTCTGGTGTCAGAAATATGTAGCCCGGGACGTCGGGCTATGGGAATTGTCAACCCCTGCCCATCTCCCTACTTTGCACTCGTCACCACCTCTATCTTCAATCAATCAATCAATTAAAATCTTTATTTATCCAGGTGACCACCATTGAGCAAGCTCATTTACAAGGTGGACCTGCAGTTTGCAGGGACAAGTGTACAGATACAAATAAAATATATATAAGACAATAGGAACAAGATGTTTACAATAACAATAGGAGCAGGATACATACATTCCAATGGCACATATCCAAGTAAAATATACATAAAACAACAGTAGCATGATACATACAATAACCACAGGAGCAAGATGTGTATGGTTACCACATACAATAAAAGCCTTTATAATCCTGTCCATCAAGAACATATTAATGGCCTGTATAGAAGTCCTTGAGATATGGAGGTGCGCACGAGTAGAAGACAGCAGCGCTGGTGGGAAGATGCTGGGATGCTATGCAGATAGTATCTGGGGCATAGGATTATGTGACAGGTGGGGAGTGGTATGTGAGGGTGGTGCAGAGTGCGCTAGGTACAGGTGGGATAGAGGGAAGGGGAGTAATCGTGGCATAGGAAGACTTAGTTGAGCAGCAGGGATTAATGTGGTTATATAGAAAACGATAGCCGGGCTGCTAGGAGCGATGGAAACAGTTACAGAGCTCTACAAACGTTTTGGCATACAGGGTCTTAAATATAGCAAGACTAACAGGGGAGCAAAGTCTCAGCGATTTCTGTATCCTATTCCAGAGCATGGGCAGGACAAAGCTTATGGTAGCCCTTCCAAAACGGGTGCTGACCCTAGGTACTTTCAGGGAAACCAGCGACTGACTTCTCAAGGCATAATTCCCGATCGGACTTAGGGGGAGACAGTCAGCAACGTATTGCGGGAGTTTGTTGGTGAGGGCTCGGAGCGTCCATAGAGCTGCATTTCTACACCACCTGTACTGAAGGGAGGGCCACCCCACAGCTGCATATTGAAGAGCAGTGAAGGGTGGAAAATGGAAGGCCGGTTATAAATCTCAGCACTCTATGGTACAAAACATCCAGTTTTGTAAGGTGTGAGGCAGGGCATTGGCCATAAATGAAGTTAGCATAGTCAATTAAGGAGAGGAACGTAGATTGGACTAGCTGTCTTTTGGCGTCTGTGGTCAAAAGGCGATTAATTCTGAAGAAAAGACCAAGCCTCTGCCTCAGCTTTTTCAGCAGTTCTTCTATATGTTCCATAAAGGAAAGTTTATTGTCTAGCCAGACACCCAGATACTTGAATTTAGGCACAAATTCAAGATTTTCACCTAGTAATGTGGAGATAGAAGGTAAAGGACCAGAAGCAGCAGAATAAGCCCCCGGGCCAATTGGTGAGAATAGCATTGCCTTTGTTTTTTTAGCATTTAGTAGTAGTCTTTTGCTAAGGAGCTGGTGCTGCAGGATATTAAAGTCAGTTTGTAGGTCACCGCAGGCAGCTTCAGGAGATTCACGGCTTAAGTAGAGCACCGTGTCATCAGCAAACAGGTGGATACTTGCTTCCTTAATGACTACGTCCAGACTGTTGATATAAATAGCAAACAGTATTGGCCCCAGTATGGAGCCCTGAGGGACACCTCTTTTTATCAGTTTAAGTGGGGAAAGCTCCCCTTCAGCCTTGATTTGTTGCTGCCTACCAGTGAGGTAGTCATGGAGCCAACCCAGGGAGGCTGAGTCAAGGCCTATTGTTTTTAAGGTGGAGAGGAGCAAACAGTGGTCAACTGTGTCGAATGCCTTACTAAGGTCCAGGAAAACGGCACAAACAAATTTTTTGTTATCCAAGTCCCGTTGTCAGTCATTAGTTACTTTTGCCAGCACCGCTGTACTGTGCTTTGCTCTGAAGTCAGACTGCATTGGGTTTAGCAAGCTTGAGTTGTCTATGAAGGATCTCAGCTGGGTATCCACAATTTTTTCCAGCAGCTTGGAGAGTATGGGGAGGAGGGAGATCGGCCTATAGTTATTTAGGTCACAGGGATCCCCTGATTTAAACAGGGGGATGACGCGAGAAGTTTTCCATACCTGAGGGAGGGAACCTTGTGATAGTAACAGGTTGAATAGGCGTGAGATAGGTGTGGCACGGATGTGATATGCTATTTTGAAGAAATATGGGTCGAAGGAGTCAGCCCCAGCACTTTTTTTAGTATCCAATTGTAGAAGAAGATCTTCAACTTCTTTTATGGTGGTGGGTAAGAAGGAGAAGGATACATTATTGATACTTGGTTCTGGAAGCTGGGTGCTGATCTGTGGGACGAGTCTGCTTACTGGTGCATTATCGAATGCTAGGCCTGTAGTGGCAAAATGATTGTTGAAAGCCTGCAGGATCTCGATTTTATCATTGATGATAACATTATCAGTGATAATTTTAGAAGGAAGCACGTTTCCTGGAGCGTGACCAGTCAGTTCCTTTATGGTGGACCAGAACTTGGTAGGGCATTTTGATGCAGAGTCAAGCTCAGAATGATAAAAGTTGGCCTTGGCCTCTCTGACCATCTTAGTGCAGGCATTTCTAGCTATCCTGAAGAGACACCAATCTTCGTCTGCATGTGATTTGCAGGCCTTTTTCCAGAGATAATCTCTTTTAAGTAAGGTAGCCTTGAGGCCTGCTGAAAAACAACGACAAGTTCTAGTTTTCATTTGTGCTTTAACCAGGGGAGCATGGTTGTTTACAGCACAGGTTACGATTTCATGGAAGATATCATAGGCATCACTCACTGATTTAGCTAGGTAGAAGCTCTGCCAGAGCAAGGAGTTTTTTAGATCATTGAAGTATGCAAAAGGATCAAAGTTCCGTCTGGACCTTTTAGTGGAAAATGTAGATGCTGATAGGGATTTGGTATTAGTCCTTATACCAGCAATAAAGCAGTGGTCACTAACATCAGCTGGAAAGATTCCGGCGTTGGAAAAGGAGTATGGTTTGCTAACAAGAAGGACATCCAATAGGGTGTTTCTCATTGGGTTTTTCTTGTTAATGCGAGTTGGCTCAGTAATAAGTTGTGTGCACCCATGACAGTAACAGAATTGCTTCAGGGGTAACAAGACCTTAGTCAGCCAACCATAGTTAAGATCACCTAGTATAATTGTTTCCAGAGGGGCAGAGTCCATGAGGGATGACAGATGTGACAGGAGTTGCAGTCCTGCTCCTGGAGGTCTGTAACAGCCTATGACACGGAACGCCACTGATGGGGAAAGTTCGACTTTAAGGGACAAGCGTTCAAATCCACCTGCAACGGAAGTAGAATCAAGTATGGACACTGAAAATTTGTTTTTGACATACATGGCTACTCCACCACCCCTGGTCTGCCTGTCAGCTCTGAAGAAGAGGTAGTTGGGGATGTTAACCTCTCTGTCAGGGGTGGATGCCCGGAGCCAGGATTCCGAGAGCACAATTGCGTCTCGTGCAGTATGAATAATCCAAGCCTGGACTGAATCAAATTTCTTTAAGAGACTACAAATGTTTGCATGTATAAAGCTGACTCCTTTCAGTCTTATGAGCTCAGATGGAGATGAGAGCACTTTCGTGGGGCCAGGGTTGAGTTCGATGTTGCCTGAACACAAAAGTAGAAGAAGCACAATTTTTCTCAGGGCAGCAAGGAGTAATTTGAAGGCACGAATCTTTCTGAGACTAGTATATTTATTTATTTATTTATTTGCTTTTGTTTACCTGGTAAGTCACACTAGACATCCATGTGCCTATTTTCAGGTGCGACCCAGGAGAGTTACAGACATGAATTTTACAGGTACAGTGAGTAATACAACTTATACATACAGTGAAGTGACTGGTACATCTTTTCAAACAGTGAAGCGGCTGAATATAGACTTTACATACTGGGGAGAAGACATGGAGAGATGACAGTCAGTACAAAACAACACATGTGCCGGGGGGCTATAGGTGGCCCGGGAGGGTTAAGAGCTTGACCGCATATGGACAATGAGTGTTAACCCAATTAAGTCCATGCTTGGCCAGGTAGTCTGGAGGGTAAGTGCAGTGGTCACCAGAGGACGAGGAAGTCCTACGTGCCAGTATGGTGTGGGACAGGACTACAAGGTGCAAGGGCAAGCGGAGGGGCCCTTCAGGAAGTTCCAGAGGGAGGTTTTAAATCCATTGTGGGAGGGGGTGGACCGTGTAGGGACTGGGAATGAGTTCCATAGTTTGAGGTGTAGCTGGTGAAGGCCCGTCACCGCAAGGAGCGTGGTACTAGGAACTAGGCAGGAGAGTGCTGCCTTGACCTAAGATGGTGGGTGAAGGCCAAGGTAGAGGGAAGGGCAAGGCAGCAGGATGGATGTCCTGACGATGTTGTCGATGAAGTTACCTATTACGAAAACACGGTGCTTCTCCAGAGGGAGCCACCGAGACAGTGTAGAGGTCGAGCGAGGTGTGAGGGGAGGAGCAGGAAAGGACGAAGCGGCAGATGTTGTTGTAGGCCGTGTCCCATTTCGAGAGTGTGGATTTCGGCGCAGAGGCAAAGGTCACGAGTGCGTAGCAGAGGGAGGGGAGGAGAACACCTCTGGCTAGGGCCAACCGAGCAGCTGGGGTGAGGCAGTTTTTAGCTCTGTAGGCGAGACTGAGCTTAGCATTCGTAGCCTTACAGATGTTTCGGACGTGAAGGGAGAGGTCCAGCTGGGGGTCCAGCGTAACGCCAAGATACTTGGTTACAGGAACCGTCTGTCGGAGCAGGCCGTCAGCCCCATGGATTGGGGGGGGGCAGGAGTTTGTTCTACTGAGGGAGCCAAACAGCATCGCCTGTGTTTTCTTAAGGTTGGTGGTGAGCTTGTGTACTGCCAGCCAGGATTGGATCCGGTTGAAGTCGGTGTTTAGTTTGGAGTTGATGGTAGCAATATCATGATCGCTGTTCAGGATGACAAGGTCGTCAGCGTACAGGGTGATAAGTCCATGCGAAGGGATGAACGGCAGCTCATTGATGAAAAGGGAAAAGAGCATCGGACCGAGGACAGACCCTTGGGGGACCCTACATTGGACAGTGGTGAGATGTGAATGAGTCTGGTTAAAATTGGCATATTGCTTCCTACCTGTTAGGTAGTTGAGGAACCAGGCATGGGCGGGTTAGAGAGTCCAATGGCAGGAGAGTGGAGCTGAGGAGGGAGTGGTCTACCCTGTCAAAGGCCTTGGAGAGATCCACGAAGATCGCACCTGTGAGGTTGCCCTGATCGGTAGCTGTTCCTAATATGCGAGGTGACTACCATGAGGCGGTGGCAGTACTGTGCCCCTTCCTGAACCCGTGCTGAGCTGGAGAGAGAGGTTGTGTACCTGCAGATACTGTTTAGCTGAGAGGCCACAACTTTCTCCAGGAGTTTGGAGGCCGCCAGGATGGCAATGGGCGAGTAGTTAGTGGGGTCTTTGGAGTTACCTTGCTTGAGAACAGGGGTGATTTTGGCTACCTTCCAGAGATCCAGGATGACACCAGACATTAGAAAGGAGTTGAAAATATGAGTTATAGGCCCGGCAAGTAGGTAGGCACCCAATCTGAGCAGTTTTGGCTCCAGGTTGTCGTGCCCGCTCCAGAGTGAGGGGGAGAGGTTGGCAAGCAACGTCTGGGTTTTGGCAGTGGACACGTGTTGCAAGAAGAAGGGGGGCCGGCTCTCAGGACAAGGTCGGGAGGAGGTGGTGGAGCAGGGTACAGACAGATGGGCGCTCGGGGATGTGGGGATGGCAGGGGCTGAGGATAGTGGGGGGGCTGTTCGGAGAACATTGTGTTAAAGGCGTTGGAGTTAGTGCGAGGGTTGTTGCAGCTGGCCCCGTTGATTAGGAAGTCCGTGACTTGAACTCGGGTAGAGCCCCCCACTGCGCTTCTAATGTTCTGCCAAAAACACCTCGGGTTGCTGGCTGAGGCGAGTAGTGCAGATCGGCAGTACTCACTTTTGGCTGATCTGATGGCTTTTTGCAGATGTTTCTGAGGCGCCTATAGGCAATAAGGTCGTCGGCACTATGGGATGCTTTG
Source organism: Neoceratodus forsteri (assembly GCA_016271365.2). Lineage (NCBI taxonomy): Eukaryota > Metazoa > Chordata > Ceratodontiformes > Ceratodontidae > Neoceratodus > Neoceratodus forsteri. Next base: position 646,111,489 of record CM028131.1, read on the forward strand.
TAGGCTTCCCAGCACTTGTCCCCGAGTTTCATTAGGGAGAAAAGGCCCCCATGGAGCCATTTGGTGATGGTCCCCCGCACCCTCCTTTTTGAGAGGGGGGCGTGTTTGTTTTGTACTGGGATGTATCTGGTTAAGAAAGCACCCAGTGCATGATCTGGATCCAAGGAGGCGGTGACCCCGGTCCAATCAATCGAGCCGAGATCAGCTAGGAAGTCAGGCAAGTGGAATTTTGAGAAGTCCCTCATTTGTATAACTTTGCCAGGTATTTTCGCCTGGGAGATGCCCCAAGTGCAAAAAATGGGTGAGTGGTCCGGGATGGTATCAGGCAGGATGCCCGAGGATGTGATCCTGTTCGGTCCATTCGTCAGGACCCAGTCGATCAGTGTCCCTTCCCCCGGGGAGGGCCTTGTAGGTTCAGTGATGATCTGGTTTAGTGCGAGGCCTGATAGCAGCGGCTCATATGATTTCGAGTTTGGGCCTAGCCAGTTTAGGTTGAAGTCTCCTATGATCAGGACTTCATTTGTGCCCACTCTCTCACTAACATTGTGCAGGAGAGAGGAGAGCCCAGGAAAGCCGCCTCTAGGGGGGCTGTAGCAGCAGATCAAATGAACCTTCTTTGTGATCCCAAGCAGGAGAACAGCATGCAGGAACTCGCAGGATGGAAGGGGGAGGAGGTCTACTGCAGAGACATTGAGGTGGGCTTTGTAATAAAGTAGCACCCCACCACCATGTTTGTTCCCCCCTCGGTCACTTCTGATAAGGCTGTATCCTGGTAGGGAACACATTGTATCAGGAGTGTGGGGTTTTAGCCATGTTTCTGTGATGCCCAGTATGTCTGGGTTGTAGTGGGCAACCCAGGCAGCAAGCTCAGCAAGGTTGTGTAAGAGGCTACGGATATTAAGATGGACAATTTTTAAGCCCTTGGCGGATAGCCACAAGGTGGGTGGGCTGAGGGGCTGGGGGCTGTCATGGTTGGGGGAGGTAGTTCCACCCCTGGAGGGCCTGGTAGGGGCGGTGGAGGGGGCAGTCATGTCTGTGTGGAGGGGCAGTGGAGCGGCGGGCAGCACTAGGAACAGGATATGACGAGGGCTGAGATTCACTGAGAGGTATATGGACTGAGATCAAGCGCACAAGCCTGCAGCGGGACGAGACTGTTGGCTGCCCCCTTTTTTTTTTTTTTTTTTTTATAATGGTAAGGTAACGGCAGGGTGTGCACTAGGTAGAGGCTTGAGACTGCTGGGTCTGCCCCTAGTGGTGGACAGCATAGCTTGCAAATGGAAAACTGGGCTGATTGGTTAAATCACAGCCAATATGTGACCCCTGTCTGCCTGATTAGGCAGTGCCGACCAAGGGTGGTGGTGGGGCGGGCGGAGGCCTGCTGGAAACGGCGTGGACGGCAGGAGGGCTGATTACTGTCCTGAAAGTCGAATGCCTTTGAAAATGACGCCAAGTGCAGGCTGGAGACAATAATGAGCAGCAACGGATGGGGAGCCGACGTCCCAGCAAAACGGTAGGTAGATGCCATGAAAATTACCTCTTAGAGTTCCATTCTGGAGGTCTGCAGGGGTTGGGGGAGGGCTGTGGAGCGCCCTCGTGACCACCGGGAAGCAGCTGTGGAGACAAAGGGAGAGAAGGCTTGGGATAAGTAGGCTGGAGGGAGGGGGGGGATATAGGTTTGAGTACAGGGGTCAGGGGACCGAAACTTCCCCATGTGTTGTCCTAAGGACGCATAGCCTAAAGTCCATCCAGAATAGCACCAAGCCGTACAGATATTTGATGGATAGGGTGTGGGGCCACATGGAGGAAATGAAGTAGCAGTCCTGCTTCGAGGAAATTCCACAAATTGAAAGGGGATCAGAGTCATGCAGTAACAGCACAAGTTATTCATAGTGTTGATGTAAGGGGAGTCTAGCAGTGTAGGGCATGACTCTTTGTTGGAATCAATTCTGTTCGATTGCTTTGCCACATAGGATACTATGCAAAGGCTGATGAGTAAGCGGAGCCAAACAAGGACTCTCATGGTTGCCCTTTGTGTTAACAGGGGGCGTGCTACAAGAAACTTTTACTAGCCAGGTTCTATAAGTCCCAGGGTCACTGCTCATTATCACACACTAGTTGAAGAGTTAGGAATTGATGGTACACAAGATAATTGGATACAGCCCCGGTGGCACAGGCGTCTTAAGTATTTATCTTTGACAGGCAAGGGTACCCTACCAGGGACACTTCGTGTAGAAAGGGAGGGGAATTACCTCTGCTCTGTAAGTTTTCGCGATACCTGCGCCACTAGGAGGAGTGAGCTTGTGCAAAGTTAGCTGGTGAGATCACCTAGGGTGGAGAATACAGGATAAGCAGAAGATGGACCTATGGAGGTGGTGGGCAGGGCAAGAAGAACTATATAATAACGCCCATGGAGGGGATGGGAGGGTGGGCAAAACAATGCAGCTTTGCTGTACCTCTGCTGCTGGAAGAGTCTGGGGAAGTGGTCTCGGGCGGTGGCTGAGGAAGCGTCGACCGCCCTGTGGCCACGTGTCCTGCGGCGGAAGAGCTGGGAGCCATGGAGGATTCTCGGCTAAGGAAGGAGACAAAAAGGGACACTATTAGTACTGGGCTCTGGCAGGGGCCGAGCAATCCAGTGAGAGCAGCCAAATTAGCAAGACAAAGGAGTGATTTCCTTGGCGCCCCGAGGTCTAGCTTACGGCTGCACTACAAAACAAAGAGGGGCTGTGAACACTTTGATTCAAACACTAAACAACAGGCAAGGGCTCTTAAACATTATTCAAGAAGCTTACAAATAGTAAAATCAGTTGTAATTAACTATTTTTGCAAACTATTCAGAAGGAAACAGCTCTTTTTTTGCCCAGTTTTCGAATTAAAGTAGAAGGGGAAAGCGAGCCAATTGGAGCCTGCCTGAAAGAGGCGCTCGCAATCCGATTGGCGGCAGCTTTGCCGTACCTCTGCTGCTGGAAGAGTCCGGGGAAGTGGTCTTGGGCAGCAGCTGAGGAAACGCCGACTGCCCAGTGGCCGCGTGTCCTGCGGCGGAAGAGCTGGGAGCCCTGGAGGGTTCTCGGCCCTGCTGCTGGAAGAGTCTGGGAAAGTGGTCTCGGGTGGTGGCCGAGGAAGCGCCGACCACCCGGTGGCCACATGTCATGCGGCGGATGAGCTGGGAGCCCTGGAGGGTTCTTGGCTCTGCTGCTGGAAGAGTCCGGGGAAGTGGTCTCAGGCGGCGGCTGATGAAGCGCCGACCACCTGGTGGCCGTGTGTCCTGTGGCGGAAGAGCTGGAAGCCCTGGAGGGTTCTCAGCTCTGCTGCTGGAAAAGTCCAGGGAAGTGGTCTCAGGCGGCGGCTGAGGAAGCGCCGACCGCCCGGTGGCCGCGTGTCCTGCGGCGGAAGAGCTGGGAGCCCTGGAGGGTTCTCGGCTATCTTTGCATGGAATCAATCCCTGGCAGGGTTCTCAGCATCCTGAAGGGGCTGGAAATTGATTTGCCTCTCACCTCCCTCTCCTCCCCACCCACCCCCCTTTCCACCTCCCTCCCTCTTCCCTCCCTCCATAACTTAGCCCCTTTCATGGCTAGCCCTAAAGATCTCTATTGCATTTGTAGACTATTTGCACTTCTGGTGTACCTTAGCTAACTTGTACTGACTGAGTTAAACACTAGCTTAACCTAGATCAAATCTATGAGAACCCCATTCAGTCATTTCCACCTACACAGCTATGAACCGCTTAGTGCTTGCATCTAATGTTGATTTTGTATTATTGTATCTACCTCAGCTGCTTATCATCCAGCTCCCTAGTTCAAAACTGTTAGTTTTCTACTCTTTCATTGCTTACTGTACAGCCTATTCATTCTTTAATTGCATGAATTCAAATCTAAATTTTTGTTATTGTACCAAACCTCTGTATTCAATCCTCATTTTCCCCTACCCCCCAGGTCGCACTGGGAGATGAGCACCTTGTTTCAGCGTGCCTTCCTGGTGAAGCATTTCAATAAATAAATAAAAATAAATAGCTTTTTGTCTTTCTGCTTCCAATTTAGCTAAAGCCTGGGCTACACCCTGGACCTGGTCGTGGTAAATGAGTTTCTACTGATTAACTCCATCAATTCTGTTGTGTCAGACCCAGTAGCATTACCTACATGAGTGCCCCTGTTCTTCGCACAAGCTCCACTTGAAGAGACTCTGGCATTAGTGGCTCAGATGCTCATACTCAAGACGCATGTTACCTCTATTAGTATTGCAGGCTTAACTTAGATAGGATCTTGAGCCAGGCTTGTGGCATGACCTGGGCTTACCAGGATAAAATCACATTCTACATTCCCAAACCAAGAAAAAAACACCCAGCCAAATGGTAAACTTGTGTATTGGTCTAGCTAAGCTTAACCCTGAATTTCCACAGCCCTGTCCAAACATGCTCTAAATTCAGTTCAATTTTATTTTTTATAAGGAAGCTCATCCTTGAGATGCTCATTTATAAGATGGTCCTGGAGGGACACACAATATATATATACAATAATACAAGGAGGTATGTACATTTCAGGGTGGGTAAACAATAGTACAAGGAGTTTTAAACAATTCAGGATAGGTACATACATGTTAGATACATGTGTCATACCGACATAAGCAAGATAACGCGCTTGGTAAGGCAACAGGGCGAGTACATGAAGGGTAGGTAGAGTTGGGGCTGAATAATGTGTGGAAGGGAAATGCTAGGATAAGGGAGTACAGAAGAGGGGAAGTGGAAACAACTATTAAGGGAGAGTGGGAAGGAGGAAGACAGGAGCAGAGATGAACAGAGGTACGAGGGGGAATGCAGGAGGGGGTAGAATGGCGAGAGTTGTGGCAAGGTGCGGTGCAAGAGCTCTTGCAGGAGGAAGGTAACTATCAGTTACACTTGCATTTTTCAATTATCTGGGGCTTTATATGCAGTTTAAAAGCAGATAGGCGCACAAGTTGTGTGAGTTTTAGGCTACCTTGCAGGGAATTCCACAACACCGGTAATGCTTGTCTAATGGATGAGGTGCCAAAGCGGGACCTTACCCTGGGGGTATCGAGCAGGATGTAAGTGTATTTCCTAAGAGAATATGCACAGGGGGTAAATTGGAAAATGTCTGTAATGTAAGAAGGAAATTTTTGATAAGCGCTTTAAATATCCAGATGGAAGCATTTTGCCACCTCCTGGTAGCTAGTGAAGTCCAGCCTAGCTGGCTATAGAGTGAACAGTGATGTGTTTTGAATGGAGAGTCAGTTACAAACTTTAGGGCCCTATGGTATAAGACGTCCAGCTTTGCAAGGATAGTTTCTGGGCAGTGACTATAAAGAAGGTCTGCATAGTCGATGAGTGGGGGGAACGTTGTCTGGACGAGTCTTTTCTTAAGCTTTGTGGGTGAGCAACCATTTAATACGAAAGAACAGTCCTAGCCGCTATTTCAGTTTTTTGGAGAGCTCTTTGACATGGATGGCACAAGAGAGCTTATAGTTGAGCAAAAAGCCTAGATATTTGAAACTATCTAATTTTTCAAGGGTTTCACCCATCTAGGTTGAGATATGGATGTTGGCAGAAAGTGTAGCAGGAGTTGTTGATTTAGAGGATGGGGAGAGGACCATAGTCTTGGTTTTATCTGCATTGAGTAGCAGTTTTAGTTTTAATAGGTTTTTTGCAATATATTGAAGTCATGTTGTAACTCCACACAGGCAGATTCAATCATAGGTCATGCAACACACAGTACCGTGTCATCTGCAAATAGATGAACACTGGCCGTACTGATATTATGGTCGATGTTATTGATGTACGCTGCAAATAATAAGGAATCCAAGATGGAGCCTTGAGGGACCCCTCGCAGGAGTGTTTTGGGAGGTGAAAGGTCACCCTGTGCTTTCAGTTAATGCTGCCTTCCTATGAGGTAGGAGGAAAACTCTAGGTTTTGTAGTTGGGCCAACAACAGGTTGTGACCCACCATATCGAAGGCTTTGCTTAGGTCAAAAAACATAGTGGCTTCATGATTTTTTGGCATCAAGGGCAGTTTGCCAGTCATTGGTGACTTTGGCAAGTGCAGAGATTGTGCTGTGATTGGGCCTGAACCCAGACTGTAGGGGATTTAGGAGATTATGTGTTTGCAGGTATTCTCTTAGTTGGGAATTTACTAATTTTTCAGGTATCTTTGAAGGGTAGGTAGCAGGGAGATTGGTCAATAGTTGTTTAGGATGCTTGGGTCACCTGCTTTAAGCAGTGGGACAACATACACTGTTTTCCATATGGGTGGTAGCACACCCTCTGAGAAGGACATATTGAGAAGGTGGGTGATTTGTGGAGTCAGATGGTAGTAGCTTATTTTTTGAAAATTGCGGTCAATTAGATTGGCCCCAGTGCTTTTTTTTGCAGTCGAGCGAGGTTAACAGATCTTCCACATGCTTGAGTGTGACTGGCGTAAGGTCGAATTTGGTCAGGCAGGTGGGAGAAATAGTTGGAGGCCTTGATGTGTCATGAATATTTTTCTGGTCTAGCAGTCTGCTTGCTGGGGAGGTACCGAAGGCTAGACCAGCAGTGGCAAAGTGATTATTGCTTGCCTCTAAGATATCATGTTTGTCTGTATAGGTGTTATCTCCAAATTTGATTTTCTTTGGTAGAGTGGATGAAAGCCTGTGACCCTTAACTTCATTCAGGATCTGCCAGAATTTGGCGGTATTGTTCCTGGAAGACTCTAGGGCATTTTGTAAATATTTTGCCTTTTCTGTTCTGATCAGTCTGGTGCAGTGATTCCTAATTATTGTAAAATCAGCCCAGTCAGTTTCAGATTTGGTTCTTCTGGCCTTCCTCCAGAGGGCATCTCTGTGTTGCAGTGCAGCTTTTAAGGTGCTATTAAACCAGGGGTGAGATTTCTTTCTAGCTCTGTTTTTTTATTTATGGGAGCATGGGTGTCAATCTCTTATAGGACTATGGACTGGAATAGGCTGAAGGCTTCTGATAGGAAGGTGCAAGATAAAATTCCTGCCATCCTATCCTGCCAAGGTCCCCGAGAAAAGCTACAGTATTGAACTCATGAAAATTCCTTTTGAAGGCATGTTCTGTAGATGAGGTAGTTTTGGGCATATATCTTGCGCAGGCTATTGCTATATGGTCGCTTATGTCAGTGTGAAATATACCTACAAGGGAGATTCTATGGGGTTTGTTACTGAGCATTCTGTCTAGTAGGGTACTGTGGGTAGGATTTTTTTTACATTTGATTGGGTCGCTTCGGGAATGAGTTGTTGTAGTCCATGGGCATTGCACAGGTCTCTTAACGGTGTGGAGCAGGAAGAATTCAAGTCTAGGTTTAGGTCCAGTCTAGGTTTATCACTTTAAATCAATAATGATGATGGGGCGATTGAATACCCTGCATCTCTAGTGTGGCCAATAGGAAATATCAGAAACGCTGATGCCCTCATTTCTGAAGAGAATCGTGATAGTCTTAACAGCAGGTTTGTACAGGGGATTACCATAAAGGGGACCACAACTCAGTAGTTTGCAATTTATCATATCTAATCCAAAACCTCTCCAGAGACCTCAGCATTGAGTCACGTGATGGCATTCATCTGAGCAGCAGCTGATATCCTGAGCTCCCCCCTCTGGCTGCCTATTTTCTTATTTAAAGTGTATTTTGACCGGGCTTTTCGAGGAAATTGGCCAAAAATCTAATCTATCAACGTCTACTGATCGATTAGGTAACTCGACTTGAGATATTTCAGCCCTTGCTGGATCGTGATGGAGTGGATCCGAAGCAGGCCTTAACTAACCACACCCCTCCTGTATCTCCTGAGAAGGCACAAAGAAGCAGAGGACAGGCCCCAACTAGGCGGATCGTAGCAGTGAGAAATGGGGCAGCCTGCACCTCTAACAGAAGACAGATTTCCAAGAGCTTGGCTCTGTGAAGGATCTCCTGATGGGTTTGACAGGCGAAATTAAATCCCTGCGTGGTGACCTCTGATGTTGCCAGGAAGGTCTCGGATGTTGAAGCTTAGGTCGCTCCGAGAAAACTGGAGAACCAGGGCTGAGGAAGAAATGGCTGGGCTTAAGCAACATGTGGAGGCTTCAAGCCAATCAAAGAGACCTTGAAGGCGCAGTCATAATAATCTGTAATAATGGGCCTCCAGAGCTAGAAGGCCCAGACCTCATGGCTTTTCTGCAAGGTTTTTGCTGAAGGTGGTGGGCCATCACCTATAGACCTCCTATCACCTTGAAAGGGCCCACCGCTCGTTCGACCTCGTCCCTGCAGCTGGGTCCCCTCGCCGATTATTATAAAATTTTGAGCTATCTGGACAGGCAGCATGTTCTTCAGAAGTCTCGGACCTTAAGGAGATTTTGTGGGCGTTTCAAAGATCCGATCACCCAGGACCTTCCCAAAGAGATCCGTGCAAAGAGGGCAGCTTATCATCATATTGTGCAAAAACTTATTGCAGCTGCAATACCTTTAGAATGGTTTACCCTGCACCCTCAAAGTAACTGTTGGGAACATGGCCACGAGCTTTGACACCCCTGAAGCGGCTCTCAAGGATCTGGCTGGCAGACTGCCTGAGCTTTTCAAGGGTTCCGGCTGAATAATTATTGTGAACTTTTTGAATTCTGTTATTGTCTGCTTAGTGTGCCCTTTCTGTGGTTTGATTGTTTGTTTTGTCCTGTTGGTGATGAGGCTGCCGTCTCCCCCTGACCCTCTGTTTCTGTCCTGTGCCCCCTCGCCCCTCCTGTCACTTTAATGTGGTCTGACTGTCCTTCCCGTTGTCTGGTCTGGTGTTCCGATGTCTCCGTGGGTCCTTCGGGTGGGTCGGCGTCGAGGTTCGCGAGGTGGGGGCGGTTTTGGCCTAGGCCCTGGTCGGTAGTGACAACTCCTGGAGCCTTCCCTTGTTGCTGGGCCTGCCTCTGATTAGGAAGCGTCGGTTAGGGTTGCGGTTTCGGGGAACTTCCGGGTGTTAGGCTGTTTGGGTCCGGCTGCTTTTAGGGTCCCATGAAACAGCAACCACATTGGTGCTTCCAGTGTCTCTTCCTTTTCCTCTGGAATGGCGTTGTTGGCGGGCTTGGTCCCCTGAGCTGGAGTCACACTACTCGTTGGTAAGTGGACCAGTTAATCTCGTCCAGCTGTAGGGTTCATGGGGGACTGGACTGAATTTCGGGAAGGTCCACCGGGCTGAGAGGCGTTGAAAGGCCTCAACTAGCAGGGCTCCCTTTTCAGGATTCTGGTTCCTTTCCCCCTTTCTATGTGCTGTCTTTGTTGGGTTTTGCTTCTGTGGGTCGTCAGGAATGGGCATTGGGCGGCTGGAGGTTGGGCAACTGGCGGGCTGGATGTGGGATCGCGAGCTGCGGCGGTTGGGGTAGCTAATCCTGCCCTGGGCCCAGCTGAGATACTGGTCTTTATGGCCCACGTACATTGGGTTTTGGCCCTGGGAGTTTTGGGATTCGCATGGGGACCCGAGGGGCTCGTAACCCGACATGAGGACTGGATAAGGGCTTGTGGATATTGGGGCCTCTCTTTGTATATAGTTTTGGGGAATGGGGGATGGGTTTTGAGGAGGATTGGTATTTCTCCTTTGACTACAGATTTTGGGTTCATCATCTGTTCGTGATGGGGTTCCTGCTTGGTTGTTTGAACTTTGGTGGTGGGTGGCGGGGTGGGCACTGGGGGTCCTGGTTTGCTGTTTCCTGTCATCTTTATAGGGTTTGGGTTTCTTCGTATGGGGAGGGAGTATTAGATTGGGGTGTGGGATTAGGGATTGGGGAGGCACCCTGCTACTAGTGGTTGGATTTATGTTATCTGGGTACCAGGCTATTGTAAGTTCTATTTGAAATGGCTAAGAATGCAGTTTGTATAGCGTCCTGGAATGTGAGAGGGCTCAGGGATCATGGTAAAAGGCTGCAGATTTTTAACCACTGTTCCTTACTTGGTATAGATATTCTTTTTTTGCAAGAAACACACTTGGGCCGGGAGGAAGCTAATCTCCTCTCTCGGTCTGGATTCTCTCAAGTCTATCTTGCCGGGAATTCTCACTTTAGTAGAGGGGTGGCTATCTTAATTAAAAAACATGTTTTGTTCATCAAGGACTCGACCTGCTCAGACCCGGAACGGAGATTCATCTTAGTAAAGGGTAACCTAAATGGAGAAAATGTGGTACTGGATCGTGTATGGACGGTGGGAGCGATCCAGACTTCTTTATGAGGTTGACAGACAAGCTGGCTGCCTTTTTGCCGACTCCAATATGTGCTGGCGGGGACTGGAACATACCTTCCCTCCGTTTTGGACAGGGATCCCCAAGATAGAAGAGCGCCTTCCTCAGCACAGAAAGCCCTCTGTGAGATGGTCTCGTTGTTAGGTCTTGGTGACCCGTGGCGTGTTGCTAACCCTTCTTTTAGGGCCTTCTCCTTTCAATCGCAGTCACATGGCACTAAATCTAGACTGGATATGATTTTAGTGAGTGTCTCCTCTCTCCCGATGGTCTCTCTCTCCGGTATAGAACCGATAGTTGTGTCAGACCACGCTTTGGTTTGGATACGTTTGTCCATCAGACATGATTTTGCCCGTGACTCCATGTGGAGATTAAATACCCAACTATTGAAGGACCGGCACTGTGTTTCGGAGATTAGTTCGAAAATATCTCTGTTTCTGGCAGACAATTTGGACTCTACCCCTAGGGTGGACATGGTATGGGGGGCATTAAAGTGCTATCTTAGGGGGGTCTTTATTCAGATGGCTTCCCTCAGGAAGAAGCACGCAGTTAGCCAAGCGTTAGAATTAGTGGGTAAGATTAGAGATCTGGAAGGTAAGTACTCACTATCTTCTTGGTGTCAGATCTTAAGGAACTGCTTTCAGTCAAAATGAGTATTCGGATCTTTTGAAAGATAAGATTGAGTATTATCTGGTCAAAACCCAGGCTAAGTATATAGACTCGTGAGAAATCTGGGAACTTCTGGCTCTACGTCTCAGAGCATTGGAGGTTCGAAGGATTATTCCTCTCTAGTTTCCTCATCTGATACGAGGGTTTCCTCGCCCAGAGAGATTGCTCGGACTTTTCGGGAATACTATTCTAGTCTTTATAGTCCCCCTCCTACATCCCACTCTGTAGCTAACCTTAAAGGTTACTTAAGTGGAGTGGCTCTTCCTAGCATACCGGACTCCCAGCAGGCACGTCTAGTGGCACCCATCTCAGTTGAGGAGATCCAGAGCACTATTGCCTCCCTTGCCCCAGACAAATCACCGGGTCCAGATGGATTTCCAGCGAATTTTTACAAAGTTTTCTCTAAGGACTTGACCCCTATTCGCTTAAATTATATAACTACTTTCAGGTGGCTTCGGATCTCGATTCGGCCTTGTTTGAGGCCACCATAGTCCTAATTCCTAAACCAGACAAAGAGCCCTCAGACCCAGCTAGCTACCACCCTATCTCCCTACAGAATTATGATATTAAAATACTGGCTAAAATTCTCGCCGAAAGGATTAAAAGGATCTGGCTGGACCTCCTGAGCCCTGAACAAACGGGTTTTGTTCAGGGAGATCTGCTGCTGATCATCTAAGGACACTGTCCCATATTTCACAGTACGCCCGGTCAGTTTCAGAACCACTTGTTCTGGTCTCTTTAGATGCTGAAAAGCATTTGACCGGGTCGATTGTCCTTTTATGGGCTGTTCTGGAAGAAATGGGCTCCCATCCCCTTCCTAAATATGATCCAGGTACTATAGTGCCCTCTCGCGAAAATCTATTGCAACGGGGTTCTATCCTTCTTCAATCTCTTCTAGGTCCGAGACAGGGCTGCCCTCTCTCCTTTGTTGTTTAATTTGTATTTGGAACCTCTGTTGATTCAGCTTAAATCCTCGCGGTGAATGGGGTTAGGATCTTAGGGAGGAGCTAGTTCTTTCATGCGTATGCAGATGATGTTCTGTTACATTTGTCTGATCCGGTCGCATCGTTAGAAGCAGCTCTAGATATTATTTGGCATTTTAGTTCCTTTTCTGGTTACAAATTAAACACATCAAAGTGCGAGATTTTCCTTTAAATAATTATGTCTTCAAGAGCTGCTTCCTACCCTTTGAATGAGATGGACTTCCAGTTCCTTAAGTACCTTGGGATTCACTTTTCCACTGACCCATTTCTGCTCAAGAAATTAAACCTAATTAAGATTAGAGACTCGGTTAGTCAGGATCTGCAACGTTGGGCATCTCTTCCTATTTCCTTGATGGGCAGAATCAATATTATTAAAATGAACGTTCTTCCCGGATTTTCTACCCACTGAACCTCACCAATCTCTGGCTTCCTCTTCCTTTTTCAACGGCTCCATAGTATGTTTTCTACCTTCATCTGGAAAGGGAAAGTGCGCTGCTCTTATGGTTCCCTTTCGCTCCCTAAAGACAAGGGAGGTCTAAGACTTCCCAATTTTCAGCTCTATTATTGGGCGGCCCATCTATCCAAGTTGGGACAGTGGTTTACGGCAAGACCTGAGAATTCCTCCCCGATATGGCTTCACTTAGAATCGACCTTTCTTTCTGAACTTAAATTTGACATAGCTACCTTACCCTATCTTACTCCGAGTTCATTTTCACATTTGATTTCTAATAATACGGTGGCGGTTTCTCTTAAAGTGTGGGCCCAATGTCTTAGGTTCTTCCGGATCTCTAATCAAGCGGATTTAGGACAACAATTACCTCCAATCCCAATCTAGTTATTGGTGATTCGAGGTAGGAGTAACTTAGTTGTCACAACTCAAGGATTCCAGGGTAGAACAGCTGTATAATTCAACCTCTCTTCTCACATCAGGCGATATCCTCGCCAAATTTGGTATCCCAAGTACAGAGACTTTTAAAGTGTTCCAACTCCGTCATTTGGTCTGTAACAAGTTTGGTTTGGTATTTAAACCGTCTGTGGTACACCCCTTTTTCTCTAATATCATTAGGCTGGCATCTCAACCCCATTCCATCTCACAGATCTACTCCTATCTATTGACTTTCAACTTGAAAGAGGAGGTAGCTGGTCCCTTGCTCTGGACGCAACTTCTTCCTGAGGAGGTGCCATCTTGGAGAACCCTATGGCCTAACTTGCACAAATACCATACTCAGGATAGGTTCCGGTTAGTGCAGTATAATATTGTCAATAACTTATACTACACTCCAGTCAAGCTATTTCAGCGTAAGATGATCTCTTCCTCACGGTGTTTCCGTTGTCTTCGGGATGAGGGTAACTTGATTCATGTTTTCTGGGAGTGCCCTAAAGTGGCCCCGTTGTGGTCCGCTATTATTGATAGTCTAGATCCCCTTCTGGGTCTGAGCAGGTTTTTCTTTCCAGGTATCTGCGTACTGGGGGACTTTCTCATATAGACTGTGTGGAGCGAGGTACCATATAGGCTTTGATTTCGATGGCAGTCAAAAATTGGTGTTAAGGCACTGGAAAGACCAATTAGTATTATCCTTTGTGGATTGGTTAAAAGAATTGATGCTTACCTCCAGTCCGAAAGCTTGATTGCCAGCTATAAGCAGCGTATGGATCTATTTTATAAAAGATGGGGTAAATTTCAGTCCTTTTACCTACCAGGAGATTAAGTTTTGTGATCTGATCCCTGGACCCTCACTTTATGTTATATAATGACTGCCATTCTAGTATATGATTTAAAGTGATATAATCCAGTCTCTCTCACTGTATTGTAGACCTATTAACACAGCCAGTAAAAGATGGTAGCCTGAAATGTGATATCCAGACTTTGAAAGTTGCTAGCTATGTTTTGAGCGGTGCACCTTGGGGTGGGGTGGGGTGGATTTGGTTTTTCTGGGGTTTCGCTTATGGATAAACATGTTTACGTTGTCTTTTTGAAACTATTAGGTTTGTTATTTTGCCTTTTGTATAGTTGACTGGGGGGGGGGGTTGATTTGTTTCTCGGTTTACTGATTGGTTTCCTAATACTATGGTATGGTGTATTTTTTCCTTTCTTTTGTGGAAAATAATAAACTTAAATTTAAAAAAAAAAAAAGACCTCAGCATCTTAAAACCTATGCCAAAGGTGGTCTTCCCAGACACATGTACAACCGTGTAAAGTTCAGAGGAAAAAAAACACAGACTTTTTAAACAGATTTCTTATTCTATAAATGTCATACTCTGTCTGGAGGGGGTTCAATCCTCCTAAATACTTGAGCCAGATGGCATTCTGGCATTCTACTGCTGTGAGGGCTCACCCTGGGCAGCAAAGAGGTCAGTTATTGTAAATTGTCTCCTAAGCTGCTCTGGGTGTACAGAGTCAGTGTCCGAGTTCTGTTGTGAAGTTTCTTCAGATTCTAATCAGGGTTCTTCATCGGCATCCTAAGGGCCCCCCTCCTCAGTCATTTGGGGGACACAGTGAGAGGGGCTAGGCTGAGGGTTACCATTCTGGGCAAACAACTGGCAACTGGTTAGAAATGGAAATTACCTATCCACCTCAAAACCTCTGCTAAGGGGCGTACCACAAGGCTCTATTCTTGGCCCTATCCTCTTTGCTATTTATATAAACAATATTGATGCCAACCTCACTCAATCTAACATTCATCTGTTTGCTGATGATACTGTATTGTATGTCAGCAATCCTCACCTTCCAAAGCCTGTGAACTGCTACAATCCGAATTCTCCATTCTGCAGCACAATCTACTTGACAAAAACTACTTCTAAATGCAAAAACAAAAGCTATGTTCTTTGCCACAAAGAGTTGTACTACCACTACCCCAGCATCCAACACCCTACATATCCACCTTACTTGGAGAGAAACTTGAATTTGTTGATAACTTCAAATACCTTGAGTCTGGATAGATAACAGGCTTGATTATTCTGTCCATATTGAAGAGCTACTTAAAAGCTAAGACAGAGGCTCGGACTATTTTTAGAATAAACATTACCTAAACAGTGATTCCAAAATAAGGTTAATTCAGGCCTCATTCCTATCCCTCATTGATTATGCTGATTTTCTCTACTGCCATTGTTCAAGTCATCTCTTACATAAGCTGGACACCCTGTATCACAGGTCCATAAGATTTATTACTGACCTTCCCTCCAACACCCATCATTGCTCCCTTTATATGGCAGTCAACTGGACATCATTGCAACACAGAAGAAATAGGAATGCTGTTATCTGGATATTCAAAACGTTAACAGGCAAACTACCGACCTATATCACTGATTGCTTTACCCAAATTACAACCAGGCCATACACCTTAAGGATCAGTAAACTCATCACATTAAAGGTCCCCAATGCCTGCACCCAGTATGGGAGGGCTGCTTTCAGCTATTCCTTAGCAGTTGCATGGAACTCTCTCCAAAAATCCATGAAGCTAGATAGCCTACTACCTCTGGCATCCTTCAAAGATTGTTCTCCTCCCTTTTCCAGAGCTCTGCAATTGCTTTTATAAAGCATAATCCCTACCTATCTGACCCAACTAAACCTCCCTTTTCTATCCATTATATTAACTCAATTTCTTTCTTCCGAATCACCTATTATATTCTCATAAAAACTAGTTAGACCATATAACTTATATTTTAGGACTGCTATACCTTTGTCTCTTTTTTCCTACAGGCTAAATGGTTCTATTGTTACTTGTATATATGTAAATTGTTGTATTTAATCATTTCATGCCATTGTATTGCTATTTATTCTATTCTTGTCTATGTAATAATACTTGTATCCTCATTTGTATGACCACTCAGGTCTATCTTGTAAATGAGCTTTGCTCAATGATGTTCGCCTGAATAAATAAAGATTTTGATTGATTGATTGATTGATTGATTGAAACAGTTCAGGGGCTTTCCCATCCAGAGGGGCATCCTGCAATGCAGAAGTTGGCATGTACTTATCCTTCACATTACCCCCAGGCCCACTCGTTTCTGACAACTTATCCGGGCCAAGGGTCAGATCAGGAGGCAGAATTTGCATATCAACTGCCCAGTCACAATCAGGAGTTGCATATTCAGGAGTATCTATAGTGTGAGTACTCACTGTTTTCCTTTTGCTGAATGACTGGCTTCTGGCATTGCACAACAGATTCTGGGGCAGGGAGTCAAGACACACCAGCTGGTGCCTCAACCCAGCCCGCAGCAAGTAGAGCCATTTCCACTGACCAAGGCTTCTCGCAAGAGTCATGACGAGACTGCTGGAATGGAGGGTTTTCAAGGTCCTACACTGTAGGCCTGCCATTCTGGACATGTTGGACACCCTTCCATGATACGCTGACAGCATCTCTCCATCATTCTATTTACAGCTCCAATCACAGAGAGCCCACTGCAGCGGTGCTTTGTTCATTAAATATTTATCAGATGGAATCAACACACTCTTCTTGGTCAGCGGTAACTCACCATTCTTAGTAGGGCCAGAAGACAGAGAGTGTGCAGGGGATACTACAAACATAAGTTCACTGACAGGCTATACAAGGAAAGAGGTAGTCATGTCTGACATTAGATGGCATGTTTATGCAGGAATGCTGTCAACCAGCATGCTGACAGTGTCAGCCTCGGGTCAGTACTTTGAAGCGGAGTTGTCAATTTCAAAAAAAAAAAAAAAAAAAACACACTTGCATATGGACATCAGTGCTGTAAACCAGCTGGGCTTCACTAGGGCAGGTACAAGTTTTGGCAATAGACAATCTTGCAGTGCAGGCTTGAAATGTTGCTTCTTTTTCATCCACCAGTGCTAACAGGTGGCACTTTCTATCCTCAATGGCTCTCTGTAACTTTTCCTCCTCCTCAATGGATTTCTCATGCTGCAAGAAAGCAGTCTCGGTCATGGAAGCAGTTTTGACCATCTCTGCTTCGGACTCATCAGTGTCCATGGCTGTTTCAGTAATGTTCAAACCTTCCCTCATAATGACCTCAGTAAGAAAGTGTATGAGAGAGGAGGGCGTCTCTCCTACACCTGCAAAAACCTCATGGTCATCCACCTGGCCGGCAACTTAGCAGTATGCCAAAACAACCATGGCGTAGGGGAATTTCCCTGGTGTCTTGGGAAAATGTCCCCAATTTTACTGCAATACCATCAACAGCTTAATCAGGTTCAAGTTCAGCTGGGTTGCATCTCTACCCCCCATATGAATGAAAATATGCTGTACTGGCTAGCCCTCCTTTCCTGGTGAACAAAAAACTGACTAAATAAATAAACTTCACATATCTCTAATTAAAAAAAAACATATATGGTATAAAAAGATAAGTTAGCTGACTTCAAGTAGTTTCTCAGATACCGAAGTTGTTTTCTTCTCTTGCATAATACAATTAGTAATCACATGGCTCAACACCTCTGCAGTCACTGTCCCAGTAAGATACCATTTCTGGTGATAATTGTTCTGAGTGAAAGTTTAATGACTCACTGTCTACTAAGGTTACAAGTAGATTTGTAACACGGCTCTCAGTCGGGCGGCGGAAAGGAGCGCGACGATTGGCCCAATGGCCACAGCTGACTGAAACCGAGCGGGTATTAAGCCACGCGTAACGCCCGCTCGGTCAGTACCAGCTGTGGCCATGGAGGCACCCGAGGGTAGCGGCCCGCTGGGGCAATACCCGGAGTGGCCAGGAGGCAGAGGGTGCAGCACTGAGCAAGGAGGAGTCGCGGCAGAGATTGCATCGGGAGCGCGCGCCCCCCCCCCGGCCGCAGCTACCCAGAGAGGCTGTCCTGGCACGCCTGTCGCGCCTAACACCCCAGCAGATCACAGCACCTCCCCCCAGATGCACAGCGCGGTCCCGGGAGCCTGCAGCACATGCCAGCCCCTCAGTGACTGTGGCAAGCCCCCGGCCGCAGAGCGCTCAACCCAACAACAGGAGGTGCCTGCCCGTTGTGTGGAAACGGTGCCGCTGAGCATACAGGTCGCCGCAGGTGAGCGCAAGCAACTGATCCTGGCTGCTGAGGTGATGCCGGTAACATAAGCTCGCCATCGCCGATGTTTACAGCAGCAAGACATCACCTAGCTGGGTTTCACTGTAATTAATGCCCGCTGGGCCGGGCTGCGCGCCTCGCACGAGCCCCCAGCGGGCATTAATCCACCAGTACAGCCCTCAGCTGGCGGTGATTAATGCTTACAGGTCTAAAGTACAAATTTGCATTGGTTTCTCCAGACAGCATAGCTTCACAATGAAAAGAACTAGAAGCACAATTATTAGGTGCCAAGAAGCGTAGCTGGTAGCACCATTTGTAGGCATGCATATTCTTTTCTGCATTTAGTAAAGATTAAGGGTTACATTTTTTTTGGAGTGGGATAACTCAGAGGTGAACTGGGGTGCTCAGTGACAATAATACAGAACAGGCAGTCACAAGTCACGACACTCACCTTAAGCTTAAACATAAACCGAGAAACCAGAATTTCTGCATCAAATCTCCATTTATTACAAGATTGCCAGCACAAACAAACAAACAAACAAGCAGACCCTCCTGGGCCAAGGAGAAGGAATGAGTTATGATGTTGCGCCTCATGAGGCTTTAGCAAAGATGATTTGCTAAAGCCTCATGTGGTGAAACTTCAGAGCTCATTCCTTCTCCTTGACCCAGGAGGGTCTGCTGGTTTGTTCGTTTGTGCTGGCAATCTTGTAATAAATGGAGATTTGATGCCATAATTCTGTTTTTTCTATTTATGTTTATTCTTCTTGTGTGATTCAGCTGCATGGTGTCATTGCTGATGTCAGTGATGGAGCTTTAAATGTGTGAAGTAGGTTTGCAGACCATGGAACTTCAAGTTCAATGTTGCAGGCAACTTAATTAGTTCTGGCTGAGGCTTGTGTGGGTTTGAAGGCAACCTGATAGGAAGCACTACTTCCAGCTGCAGAGACTTCATTACTAATCTCCACTGCAGGTGTGTGTGTGTGTGTGTGTGTGTGTGTGTATATATACATGGGAGGGGGTGTGAACGCAGCTAAAATTTATATGCAGACAGATACACAACAAAGATAAGCACTGCTGAATTCCCTAATGTTTGCTTGCATATTGTACATTATTTCTTTGTTCTTTCTCTCTACAATTTGTGATTTAATTGTGGTACCAAACATCTAATTTGTTGTCTTGACTGTTCTTAGTTACAGGATATGCATTATCAAAGAAAGGAAATCTATTTGGAAACCATGTGTCCATCCTATACAGCCTGTGTCTCAGTGGTAGAGCAGCAGAACAGTATTATGGTGGCCTGGGTTTAGTTCCCAGTAGGGTAATTTTTTTCTTTCTCACTACAATTTACTGTATGCCCTATAAGAGAAATTGTCAGTATCAATTTAATTATTTCCATCTGATGCTTGATTGTTTGAATTCAACTTCAGAAGGAACTGCATGTGTGTGTGTGTGTGTGTGTGTGTGTGTGTGTGTGTGTGTGTATATTAGTAAATAAACGCACTAATTAAGAATTCATATACTATACAGACTGATACACAGCAAATACATACCTTGGTGAATGTTTTAGTATTTGCTTGCATGTTGTACATTATTTCGTTTGCTGTTTCTCACTGTAATGTGTGATTCAGTTGCTAAGCAGTTGCTAATCCTGCACCAAACATCTAATTGCCTTCTAGTTTGTAGGGGAGCTGCACTAAGGTATAATTCACATGCAGGCTGATACACAACAAAGTCAATCACTGGTGAATGTCTTAATGTCTGCTTGCCAAGTTTTACATTGTTTATTTGCGCTGTGTCATTCAACTGATAAACAGTGCCTAATACTGCACCATGCATAATACTACACCAAACGTGTCTTTTTGATTGTTCCTAGTTGCAAGATATGCAGTACCACCGAAATTAAGTCTTTATTTAAACATATGAACCTATATGTTAGTGATAGAGCAACAAAATTGGACTCTAGGAGTCTAGGTTCAATTCCCAGTAGGTGGCATTATTTCATTCTCACTACAATGTATGTTGTATAAGATAAATTGCCAGTAAGTGAGGAGGGTAACTCTAGGCAATATTATATATTTTTTTCCTTTTTATACTTGATTTACCAAGGAAAGCCTAACTAAGATACAACATTTTGATTCCACTGGGGTCCTGCTTTTATTAATTTTTTACAACATTGTTATCCAAGATAGTCCTGCATAGGTGCAACACCTCTTTCAGGGTCCAACACTATTTGGCTATAGCAGGGTTTAAACCTGTGATTTCCTGGTTCACAAAAGTGCTTGAAATACTGCAGTAAACTTTATTGCCTGAGGTATGGCACTGAGAAAACCAGTGGCTGGCAGTCATTTTTTTTGTTACAGTTTATTTACTAAGAATAACCCAGCTGATATGTAACATTTCCTTTCCAGGGGGCTCCTGCTGTTACTCATTTTATAGTGTATTTTTTCAGGATGGGGCAACTGAGATGCAACATCCCAGGGACACTCTGCCGTCAATGTTAATTTTAGGGGAACATTAAATGGCATTTTTACAGGTTTCTTCAGCTCAAAAGGCACTATTCTGGAGTGAAGTGGGGGTTGCATGTGCCCTACCCCACCCCGAATATATTGGAATGATAGACCTGCATCGTTCCATTTCCAACGGGGCTCTGCTTCTAAATATTTCTGCACTGGGTGATGAAGAGAGGGGGAGGGAAGAAAGGCAAGCAATTGCTGACAATATTTTTTATGTTTTTCTTACAATATATTTCCCCAGTATAGCCCAGCGGAGATGAAACATCTCATTTCCAGTGAGGCCCTGCTTCTACCCATTTCCATAGGTGGGTGGGTTGACTAAAGCACTGGGACGTTAAGTGAGTAGCTTTGGTCACACAGTGAGTATGTGTCTGTAGTGGGCTTTGCATTTGTGACCTCCCGATTCTCATCGATGTTCTAGCAGTTAAACCACAACCACACTGCCTCCTCTGTCACGGGGGAGAATGGAGAAAGCCAGCTGCTGCTGGCAACACATTGTTTACAGTTTATATACCCAGGATAGCCCAACTGAGCTGCAACATAACATTTTCAGTGAGATCCTGCTTTTTCATATTTGTACAATGTATTTAAGGGTCTATGCATCTCACTCCCATGACACACCTGGAAACAAGCTATTGGAGCTTAGTGTGCCTTTCTTGGGCATATCCTCTGCTCAACATTCCTTAATGATGTTTTTAGAATTTAAGGTGTTTTTTTTGGAACTACCCCTGGACTTTAGTGAAGTCAAGCTGGTGCTAGGCTGACAACTAAGGGGCAAAGGGGCCAGAGGCAAAAAGTGCAGTATCTTCCACATACAGTTGAATGTTGGAGGATGTACATTGAGAACATTTTATTTATGTTATTTATTGAAGAGAATCGGAATTACAATCCTTAAGCTTTGGTCACACAGTGAGTATGTGTCTGTACGATTTTCAGCACCCATCAGTGTCTCACCAACATTAAATTCTCCCTGTCTTTTTGATCCTTGATTGCCGTCGCCAGAAGTATTGCCATCTATACAGGATATAAAACAGAGATGACAAGCAAAGTGTAGCTGTTCATCAGTCAGGAAGTGCACACTGACAGCAAAAACTGTAGACAGTCACGGTGTATTCACATATGTGAATTTATTTGCCATGCAAAGGGCAGGTTATACAATGAAGATAACCACAGTCCAGACATCCCAGTGCTTCGTTCAGGGGGAGCTTGCTCAAATTCACATTTGTGAGTACATCTAAACTACCTAGTGTTAGTGTGCACTTCCCTGACAGGTGAGCAGCTACACTTTACTCGTGTTCTTGGTGTTGTGGGGGCTTGGCTTGCTGCCCCAGTTGCTGCACCCGAGCACAGCATCTCTGAGCGCACACCCTCCCTGCCTTGGTAAAAAACAGAAGTGGCCATTTTTACAATCCTTAAGAGACAGTCACTTCCGTAAAGTATCCAACAGTGTTGTATTGACAGTCACCTTGATTTTTCATCCACTTTGACACCATACAGTCCAAGCTTGTTACCAAGCCCGAGGCGCACTACAGGCACAAAGCTAGTATCTCTCCCCTAGTCAGGTGTGAGACTGTCTCCAAAATGAACCTCCCTGTATTCAGTTTCAGTGATGTGGTTTATTGCACTGTTCACTCAATACTCTTCTACTTTAATGTTGCTGCATATTATTGTCTGCATGTTAGTATTAACTTTTATACTGTATGTTCCTTTGTAATTCGTAAACTGTAATTGGGTCCTTTGGGACCACTTGAGAAAAGTAGCTAGCTGTGTGTTTTTGAATTTGTTGTATATACCTGACCATTTTAGTTGTATTTTATATATTATTGTTGATGATTTTATATGGTTATATTGTACGGCACTCAGAGATACGGATGGGTGCCCAGCGAGTGCCCAACAAATAACTTGCCTTGCTTTGCCTAATTGTCACTCTTCAAACTGATGTATTTTGTTATATTTTGATTTCACTATAATATCTGCCTGTCCTAACCAGGAACTCCTTATAAATGAGCACTGCTCAATGGAGCATTTACCTGGAAAAACAAATAAATGCAAACTACAATGCCCCTAAATCCACCCTTTTCCAGACTGGACCCTCTATTGCACTCCCTCAATTGCTTTGCACTTGACAGCCCAACCCGTACTCATCACTTCTCCCTGTACACATCCCTTTATTTCCCACCCCTTGTAGGCCACCACCTCTCTCACTGCTAAGTTCTGGTTTGGCTCGCTACTCTGCTACCTCTCTTCTCTGCTTTCCTGTGCCCACCCTACCTCCTATTACCTTTGCTCCGTTAACTCCCATTCCTTCTCCATGGCCCTTCCCAAGTTCTCCACAGCTCAATCTGCTTTCTCCTGCAGGCTACCTCTACTTTTGTCCACCCTTCCATCCCACATTTGTGTTACCTCATCCCTCTCTGCATTGAAGACTCTTTTCCATACCTACGCCACTGATACCTCCTCCTGCACTTACCCCTCTCCAAAGCATTCTCCCTCAATTACTGCCCCTCTCCCCTGTTTGATTTCCTGCTACTCCAGTTCTACTGGATAGCTATTCCAAGTTATTTGATGGTTCCTACAGGGCACTCTTCTCCTGTGGCCTGTGAAATCAGATGGTCACTCTTGCCCAATGGAGCTAACTCTATATTGTAAACTGCACACGTATAGTTTTATTTACTTATCTTCCTCTCCATGTCCACAAGTTAAAATAATCTTCTTGAACACCAAAAGCAGCAAGCATAAGAAATGAAGAATCCATAAGCAAAATCAACAGCATGAGGAACCAGCATGACATAGTAGCTTAGACAACCAGAGTAGTCAGAGTCTTTTCAACCGTAATGATTCTGTGAAATGAGACTTTGCAACCCCTATGACTTTGGCAAATGAGATTTTGCAAACCCTACGATTCTTTGAAATGATCCTCTCGGTGAAATGAGACTTTGCAACCCCAATGATTCTGTGAAATTAGACTTTGCAACCCCTATGATTATATGAATTGAGACACTGCAATCCCTATGATTCACTGGAAATAAGACTTTGCAACCCCTATGATTCCATGCAATGAGACTCCGCAGACTTTGCAACTCTTATGATTCTTGCAGCCCCTATGATTCTGTGAAATTAGACTTTTTAATCCCTATAATTTTTGTGAAATGACACCACTGGTAAATCAATTCAGCCACCACTGTTGATATTCCTATGGCACTGAAGTATTTAATAGATTTAAAAGCAAGTGGTTTGCAACCATCATCCAAAAAGGTTTATTTGGCTGCAATCTCAGCACATAAATCAAACAGCTATAAAAAATCTTTGGCATCACAATATTCAAGAGATTCAATGAGTAACCATCTGCACACTTCATTAAAAGAACCAGTTTTTGGCCCATCAGCGCAGCGGTTGGATTTCCGTCTGTGACGCTGGTGACCTGGGTTCGGGAATAGATCCAGGTCACTGGAGAGCCAGCCGCAGAAAAGGATGAAGCGTACAGTGACAGCTCACCTTCTCCAGGGGGAGGGGGAAGATGCGGCCTGGTGCCTGCTGGCCCCTGGCAGAGGCCGGGAGCATAGCAGGACATCAGATGACTGGGAGTGGTGGACATTGGTGTACATACCTAGATGTCTATAGCACATCACTCCCCGGGGAGAAAAGTGGAAATGGCTCCCTGGCTGATTGGGTGATGGCCCCTTACCGCCAGGATCCCGGAACTCCATCTGCCACCTCAGCAGCACCCAGGATTGTTGGTACAGCCACAAAGACTTATCCCCTTATGGAGGTAAGGGACCCTCCCAATGCAGGGATACACTGGGGTTACCTGGGCTGGCTGCAATGTGGGGTGGTGGTGCCAAAAGCAGCCAGGTGAGCAGGTCCATAAGAGGCCTGAATGAGGGATCGGTCAGGGTGTGGGGCACAAAAAAAAAAAAAAAAGAACCAGTTTTACCATGGAATTTGACCTGGTGCTAACACAATTTGGGGCCACCTTTCCAGACCACCTCTTCAGAGTTATAACTGCTGACATGGAATCTTTATTCCTGGTGACTATCACCTTGGTAAGGAGGGTCAGTGAATTGCAAGCTCTCTGTATAGACCCAAACAAACTAATTTTCCATAATGATATGGGTAAACTCAGAACAAATGCAAAGTTTCTACCCAAAGTGGAAATACCATTCCATCTGAACCAATCTACATCTTTACCTGTATTTTTTTTCCCCAGCACTCATTCAAACAAAGGTGAGAAAAAACTCAACAGTTTAGATATTAAGAGAGATCTCAGTTACTACAAATTCAACACAGAGCAATTGTGTGTTACTGCAAATAAGTTGTCTGTAACATATAGAGAAGCGGGTAAGTGTCATCCAGCCTCAAAAAGGACTGTAGCTTGGGAGACTGTTTTATGTAGTTTTTTCTGCTACTTCAAAGTAGGATTGTAAATTTTAATTGGGTTAAAAGCACACTCCACTAGAGACACAGCAGCCACAGTGACAGAAGTTAAAGCGGTGCCACTATTAGTACTGTATCAGGCTGGGTTTTAAGCACACTGGATAAACCAGGAGTTTTCTCCTGTACATAAGCATCAATGCATCTATGTATTAGAAGTCTGTAAAACAGCTACCTGGTCCTTGATGCCATGTTTCATAGAAACCTAGAAAAATGATGGCAGATAAAGACCCAACAGCCATCCAATCTGCTCACAATTCCTACCTACACCTTACAGACCTATTTCCAGATTGGGTGATTACCTTATGCTTCCATTCTCATCCAGTCTTACCACCCTCATCCCTTCACCCTACCCTCCCCCCACCAGGCCTCTTAATTTATCCCAGGCATCCTTGAAGCTGACAACAGACCTAGCCTTGGACCACCTCATTTGGTAATTCATTCCCTTTTTCAACCACCACCTCAGTAAAGAAATACTTCCTGATATCCCTCAAGTACTTGCTGCTATCCCTCAACTATATTCAGCTAATTTAGAAATCCTTACAAGAACTGATACAAGTGTAAGGCCCATCCCCATTGTCTAGGGGTTACTGATGTGTAACCCCCCTGCAAATGGGGGTTCCCAAAAGTCTTCCAGGAGCTTGCCTGAATGCTCCAAGTCTGGGCGGTGTTCAGTGTCTGAGCTGTTTAAATGTGGTTCCAAGTGAGTGCTATTTGAGCCTCCATGTACTGTCTCTTTAAGAGCCGTCTGCTTGCAGACTTAATTAGTTTGTATGGGGGGGACTGTGTATTTAATGCTCGAATCCCGCCTGAGCTGCTGCCAATTTGCTCTGTTTCTGCCGTCGCTACATGTGCAGAGGGAGCCTTGTTGAAAGAAATAACTGTTTGCCAGAAATCATTTAGAGTGACTGAGAAAATGTAGTTTGTCTAACCTGTCTATTTTAGCATGAACTGTTTTAGTGTAGCTCTTTCATTTTTGTCCTGAACTGCTGTGCTGGGCCAATTGGGTTAAAGGAGCCCTAAAATGGAGCCTGTGGATGAATCAGAACTTGGACTCTTAATTTTGAGCCAGCCACAAGGGCATTGTATGGGCAGTGACTCTGGGAAATGTAGTTTTGACCTTGACGCCTTTTTCCACCAACAGAGGGAGTCTTATTGTGAGTGACAGCCAAACCAACCAACAGAATGGTGTGGAGCTAAAGGAAATGCCCTGCTCTGTGACTGGAAAGCTCAGATCAGTTGTGACAGTGAAGAGAGAAGGAGCTCTGTGCTTCTGCGCTGTATAGTTTTGCGCGGGAAGTGCATGTGAGGCCCTGCACTTCGGCCTGCAGCCGTTGCAAGAGCCAGTTCGAACTGAATCCGATTGTGAGGAGAAAGAAGGAAGTCTGAAGAGTGGAAACCAGGCTCACCCTGTAGAAGACTGGAGAAATTACTGAATCGTGCTCGGTCTGTCAGGAACTGAAGCTGCTGTGTGTGCTCCCGGGTATTTTGCAGTAATTGCGATTGGGATCGAGGAGCAGCCTGCCTGGTATAGTACTTTCCCTTTACATATGAATGTGCGTAGTGTTTGTGGGGAATCGCTATTTCCAATCCCCCGTGCTGTGTGTTGAAGCTGGAAGCAAACCCCAGCTTAGCTTGGACTAAATACGTTTACTATCAACTGCAGTTGGGTTCAGTCACAAGGACCTTGTCTCCATGCCCTGTTATTCTGGCACTCCAGAAGAACATCTACCATCCGGTCTTCAGCTTGGGTATTGTGAGTACAAATCAGGGTCTTCCCCTGCAGTCTGTTTTCAATCACAAGTGTGTCATCTAATTCTTGTTTCCCTGCTTCATGGACTGAGCCATCCGGCTCCGGATTACAATTGGGTGTTGTGCATATATTTTCTTCTACAGGGCCCATTTATCTGCACCTGCCGGCCAACCCCGGGCAACAGACCTGGCTAGCCCCCACCCCCAACCTGGGTACCCAGAGTGTGACTTTTCAGACCCTGTATGTGTGCACAGTACTGTGATTTAATGCCACCAATTAACCTGATTTCTCCCTCCTGTGTTACTGCCCCCTAAATAAATCAGATTTGTTGTTGTTATACTATATACTGTCTGTGGTGTTGGTACTTATGGAAACAGTATTGTGTTTTGCTGTGTATGTTGTTTAACCTTATTTTACAGGGGGTCCTCAGAGATGTTCTGCAGAATCAGTCTCGAGGGTAAGTGGTATCTATATGAGTGAACAGTGTGTATACGTCGGGTATTGGGGCTGTAACTCCGGGGTACTGTGTGAGCCACTAGAGGGAATAAAAGGGGGTCTCAGTGTCCCAGAGGGCTGTGACCAAGCTAGTCTAACCACTACAAACCCTGACCTCTGGGTGGAGGCACCCATCATAGGACCTAGGCCCCTCAACCTGTCTGTAGTCAAACAGACAGGGGTAGTAGCCCTTGGGATAGCGCCACCTAGGGGTTACAGATGGTAAAAAGGGGAAGGGGCCCAGACCAAAGTGCCATCCTGAAACATCTTCCGTAATATGCTAGAGCAACAAACACGTCAGACTTCATCCCACCTGCAGACATCTCTCCCCACCCAAGTAGGATGAATGCTCATCCCTTGAGCAGGTCTTAATCCTCAGCTGGAACACAACAGAGCAGGAGCTGCTTCCTCCACTCTTTCACCACTCCAGGACCCAGAAGGCCAGGTGGAAATTACCTCTAAAGGCCAGCCATCAGAACTATGGGAAAATTTATCAAGGTTAAAAAACAAATATAGTTAGTTCATCGATATTCATATGGTAATCGATGACTTGGACTCCAGAATAGCAGAACGCAAAGCAAATTTATTTCCTGAGCACATAAAATGATTTCTGGGCTCAGGAACCAACTCACTTAAATTCTCTAAACACAGCTCCATGGGGCTAACAAAGCATAAAATTTAGAGAGAGAGAGAGAGAGAGCGCACAGCACAGTTTAGGCACAGATCTACTGTATTATCAGCGTACAGAAAACTTTGACAGAATTTCAGGACTAAAGGACAGAACCTGCAACCTTGGTATGTACTGAGCTTCTTCCACAGAAACCTGATGTTACTCGTTAAACCTCCCATGACCTTGTTCCTTGAAAAATTCTCTCTGCAGGGGACTGATTCACTCCTCCAAATGCCAGCTGAGTCAATTTTACTCTCGGGGTGCTGAACAGCCTAACCTCCACGGCTGCTCCCAAATCTTTCTGATTCACATATTGTCTTCCTTAAACCTGTTAAAAGGTGCAGTTAGATTTTCTGAAGTCTTCCCAGCTAGTGCTCTTCCCAGAGCTGAGCAACCCAAACAGTGTGGTGGCTCTCTTCCTTCCCCAACCAGTTTTCTGGAGGAAACCATGACCATTATGGCCTAATGACCCACCCCAGACACGGGCACGGCAGACCCCAATGAGTCCCAGGCTGCGATCCTCCCCTCCACACTTGCACTCAGGGCCGACGTGCCACACAGGAGAGGGTACACCATTGCTGCCACTAACTGGTGACCCCTGCCGTGGTCCTGCCACCACCGCAGCAGCCCCATCAGTCCAGTAACCTTATCTTTTTCTGGGTTCCAGGCCCCCCTTGCCTGCAGCATACTTGAAATGATCTCCTCTGGCCTCAGCTCCCTTCATACCATGGGCCTGCTGATGCAACTGCAAGGGGTGCCTAACACCCCAACCAAGAGGGGGAAGGGGTTAGAAAATATACCCAGGCCCAACGACACATTTGGCCTACACTTACCCTCCACGGGCCCCAAAATGGACGACACACCGCTGCTACTGTGCTGACCTGCCTAAGCTGGGAGCCCCTCCAGCACTGCCCTGCTCACATACTGCTGACCTTCTGTGTCTCCCTCAAGCCTAAAACACAGGGGCTTAAATACCCCCAGGTGCTGCCTCTACTGACAGAAGCACCAAAATGGACTAAAGTGCCTGTAATTCCTGTCGGCGTGGGGGGGGGGGATGGCCAGAGGCTAGCGGGGGGGAGCTACATTCCCCCCCATTTAAAAAACATTTCCTTCTGGTAATGGGGGCAGAGTCCCAGGGTGGACCCCACCAGCTGAACCAGGTAATGCACACTTCCCAGCCGAAACCAGGAAGCTCACCCAGCAGGCCAAACACACCCCTATACCACCAGTACCTCAATATCTCATTTACCTATTAAAAAAATAAAACTTTAAATGTGCCAGGCTGCATAAACTTCACGCTTATTAAATTGTTTTTTTTTTCAAATGAATAAAACACTTAATTAAATAACTACAGTTCAGTCTCCCACTCTCTTCCTCAAACCACTCACACTTCCCATTCACCCTTCACTCACACAAGAGCAGGGCTTGCACCCCGCTCTGTAATATTTAATAGTTCAAATCAGTAGAAGTCTTTAATAAATCCTTGATTAGAAAAGTCACTGATTATTGCAAAGTCATTTTCATTTTTTTTCCTTCTTCTTTGTTAGCACTCTGTAACATCTCAGGGTTGCTGAACAAACCATCTTCAAATGACTACCATGCGGCTCAGTCACTGGTCGTAATTTCTTTACTTGGATTCTTTCCCATTGCAAAACTCCGACACAATCTGAACTCTAAACAGACACAACACTATTTTGGTGGGCTACTCACAGTCCTGGCACAGTCCACAATTCCGATGGTGGGCACTAGAGGGCAGGACCTCCACCCAGGGGGAAATAACAATCAGGGTCAGGCTTGGTGGCGTCATCTCCGAAAGAATCCTTGGCTGTCACATAATATTTGACACTGCAGCCTGCTAAGTCTTGGACTAGGGTGAAGTGCTTGAAAAGGGTTAGGTCAACCCAAGGCCCAGAATAACACATTGCATGTGCCTTTTGAATGAGCTGCTGTGAGGGGTGGCCAGAGCCTCCAGGGCAGGACTGCAGCTTGTTAAGTTGTTCCCTAAATACCCAATCATTGCGCTTCTCTTCAATGATCTCCCACATCCATTCTGGGATGCAAGGGTAATCTGCCATGGGGTACTCCAAGCAAATTCTCCTCCTTATCTAGCATTCAGCTTGTGACCATTCTGGCAAGTCCCGGACACTGGTGCACCTTGCCATTTCTGGCTCCAGTCACACTCCTGAATGGCATACAGCATTAACTGGATCACTCCTTAACAGACCATCCATATGATCTCTCAAAGCCTTAGACTGTGTTGCCAGGCACGGGGTTTTATCAGGCAACTCGATGGCGGGGCAATGGAAAGGTCTAGGGATAGTGCACTGTATCACATGGTCAGAAAATTGGTACCTTTTGAGGAGTCCCGCAGACACATCAGAACCAGGTTCATCCCAGATTTCCTCCTGTTCCACCCTTACTCTGGTAGTTCCAATTCTGATTACAGGGTGAGTACATACAGATGGAAGGACCTCTGTCTCTGCTGGAGTAGCAAGTACACTGTTGCTGAGCAGGGACCCTGCTGGAGATCCCCTGGGCCCTGGGAGATCCACTGATGCCATCTGCAGGTCCCTGCCCCTCCCTCTGCCATGGGGATAGCCAACAGCTGAAGAGGAGGAACTGGGCATATGGCTGTGCTCCCCCTCTCTGCCGTCTTTCACTTCCCCCACCACCTCCACTTTAACACCTGGGGACTCCACTTTTACCTCCACAAAACCTTTTCCACCCTCTTGCAACTCAGGGGATCCCCTGATGCCATCTGCAGGACCCTACCCCTCCCTCTGCCATGGGGATAGCCAACAGGTGAAGTGGAGGAGTTGGGCAGATGGCTGTGCTCCCCCTCTCCACCCTCTTTCACTTCCTCCACCACCTCCACCTTAACACCTGAGGACCCCACATTACCTCCACAAAAGCCTGTCCACCCTCTTGCAACTCAAGCTGCAATGGTACCAATATTCACAATACGCTGGGACAGCAAGGATGACGTACCCACAGACATGCTGGCAGGATATTCCCAGTGAAATGTAAAAGGTGTGCCATCAAAGATGCCTTCAGGAACAGCATTAGAACATACAGAACAAACTGGCAGCCTCACAATTCCCTCTCCCCAATAACCACATTGAATACATGAGTCTTCAGCCTGCCCCCTCCCTGCAGAATTCCAGAGCCATGTAAGTAGGGAGGCAGGAACCATTCCCTGTGGTTCCTCTTTTGGAGTAAAACCTTCCGCCATGTCTCACACCACTGGCAATAAGTTTATACTGTAATTTCACCTTCAGCACTGTCTGGAAGTCTATTGCCTTTAAATTGTTTTCTGCTCCTCTTCTGTTACTGTTCTCACTCACAATCAATGGTATCCACAAAATGGAGCCACCACCATGTGTCACCCAAGCACACTCCACCACCAGCCAGTTGGAACCACTGAATTCTTGCACGTGACTGCTTTTCCACCACAGAGGCACCACATGGAGAGGGAGAGAGAGAGAGAGAGAGAGAGACAGAGACACAGAGAGAGCAAAAGGTCTAGGCATTCCAAGCAGGCCTCGCCACCATCGTAACTGCACCACACATTCAAGGCCTGGACCAGCTGATCCTGCCAACCCCTCCAGGTCTACTGTGGTACAGAAGAAACATCCCAGACAAGCCCCCACATCTGTAAGCCCCCATCCCCCTTGTCTATGGGTTCCTGGTGGTAAAAAGGGGAAGGGGCCCAGACCAAAGTGCCATCCTGAAACATCTTCTGCAATAAACTGGAGCAACAAACAAATCAGAGTTCATCCTACCTGTAGATGTCCCCCCCATCCCCAAAGTAGGAGGAATGCTTACCCCCTTGAGCAGGTCTTAATCTCCAGCATAAACACAATGGAGCAGGAGCTGCTTCCTTCACTCTCTTACTGCTCTGGGACCCACAAGACCGGGTTCAAAATTATCTGCTCCTCTCCCATTACTATTCTCACTCACAATCAAAGGTATCCACAAAATGGCACCGCCACCATGTCCAGCTATCAGGACTATGGGAAAATTTATCAAGGTTAAAAAACAAACACAATTAGTTCATCGATATTCATATGGTAATCAATGTCTCAGACTCCAGAATAGCAGAACATGAAGCAAATTTATTTCCTGAGCACCTAAAATGATTTCTGTGCTCAGGAACCAACTCGCTTAACAACTTCTCTGAACACAGCCCCATGGGGCAAACAAAGCATCAAACTTAGAGAGCAGCAGCACAGTTTAGGCACAGATATATTATCAGCATACAGCAGACTTTGAACAGAATTTCAGGACTAAAGGATCCTGCTAGAACAAGTGATCACATACAAGTACCTAGGCATTACGTTCGATACTGCCCTCTCCTTCCACACCCACATTAATGCCCTGTCAGCCATCATAAACTCTCGGATTGGCCTGCTATACCAGAACAGGGACTGTCTGCCTCAGGGTTGCCCTCGGGCTGGCCATCACCTCCTCCGTCTTGTCCCTCGTGGACTACAGCTTGCCCATCTGACAACACTGCCCTCTCCAAAATCCAAATCTCCATCAATAAGGCCTATAGGCTCCTGACTGGTGCCCCCAGCCACACTCACACCTGCCTTCTCTATACTACCACCAATCTGCTCAATTTTGAGGGGTGTCTGCTCTACCAGACCTGCCTTCTCGCTAAGAAATCACTGCTAGGACAGTCCCCCCTGGGAGTTTCCACCTCCCTACAGCAGTCATCATCGTCTGTCACC
Organism: Neoceratodus forsteri; assembly: GCA_016271365.2. Classification (NCBI taxonomy): domain Eukaryota; kingdom Metazoa; phylum Chordata; order Ceratodontiformes; family Ceratodontidae; genus Neoceratodus; species Neoceratodus forsteri. Next base: position 646,143,904 of record CM028131.1, read on the forward strand.
ACCCGTAGCTCTGTTAAGGCCACCTTCCAGGTGCCCAGAACCAAGACCTCTCTTGCCCAGAGATGCTTCCTCTACCGAGCCCCCACCTGGTTTAACTTGCTCCCTAGCTGCATCTCCAACTTGCCAAAAATTGGCTCCTTCAAAACATCCCTTCGGAACCATATCTTTAATACCAGCTGTTGTAGGTGCAACTAACCCCCTGTTGTAACCTGTGGTACCCGCCTGCCTTGCCCCCTGGCTCGACAACGTCCACTGGACAGCTTCTCCCTCCCTCCCTCAGACCCACTCCTTCCCTACTAGGTCCAAATAGGGATGTAACCTGCTGTCTTCTTTGAGGACCTACTATATCTATGATTGTAACTCACAATTTTGTAACATTGTGTAACCTAAGTAACATACAAACTACTATATTATGTAACCTAAGTGTATCTATGTTAAATGTTCCTTTTACTGCACCTGTAATGTTATCCTCTGTTTTAATCTGCACTGTAATAACTGTCTTGATGTCTGCCCTCCCTGCGATGAGGCACCTTTGTAAATGAGTCTCTGACTCAAAGGTTGTAAACCCGATTTGTAATGAATAAATAAATAAATGAATAAATAGAACCTGCAACCTTGGTATGTACTTAGCTTCTTCCACGGAAACCTATTACTCGTTAAACCTCCCATAACTTTGTTCCTTGAAAAAATTATCTCTGTAGGGGAGTGATTTATTCCTCCAAATGCCAGCCCAGTAAATTTTACCTTCGGGGCGCTGAGCAGCCTAGCCTCCATGGCTGCTCCCAAATGCTTCCAATCCACATACTGCCTTCCTTAATCTTGTTAAACGGTGCAGCTAGATTTTCTGAAGTCTTCCCAGCTAGTGCTCTCCCCAGAGCTGAGCAACCCAAACAGTGTGGTGGCTCCCTTCCTTCCCCAACCAGTTTCCTGGAGGAAACTGCAACCATTTTGGCCTAAAGACCCACCCCAGACACAGGCATGGTGGGTCCCAGAACCTGCCCTAGACACGGGGGCCCCAATGAGTCCCAGGCTGCGATTGTCCCTTCCACACTTACTCCCAGGGCCAATGTACCACATGGGAGAGGGGACACCATTGCTGCCACCAACTGGCAACCCCAGCTGCAGTCCTGCTACCACTGTAACAGCCCCATCAGCCAAGTAACCTTACCTTTTTCTGGGTTCCGGGCCCCCATTGCCTGCAGCATACTTGGAATGATCCCTTCTGGCCTCAGCTCCCTTCACACAATGTGCCTGCTGATGCAGCTGCAAGCGGCGCCTAACAATCCAACCAAAGGGGGGACAGAAAATATATCTGGACCCAATAACTGCTTTCTGCCTGTACTTGCCCCTCCCATGAGTCCCAGAAATGGAACGGTGCACAACCGCTACTGTGCCAACCTGTCTCAGCTAGGGGGGCCCCCTCCAGCACCACCATGCTCATAGATTGCTGAACTTTGTCTCTCTCCCCTCAAGCCTACAACATAGGGGCTTAAATAGCCCCCAGGTGCTGCCCCCCTACTGGCAGGAGCACCAAAAATAGAACCCTAAGATGCCTGTAATTCCTGCGGGAGGGGGAGAATGGCCAGGGGCTAGTAAGTACCTCCCCCCGCAAAGGGGGCTTACACAAGGTTTGTGACATCCATCCTTCAGAATCCTGTCCCAAAATAGTCTCAGAAAACCCGTCTGCCTTGTACTATGAGGAGTATTCAGAGCGTGAGGTTAGGCATGTTTCATTCCCGTTGTTAGAAGAAAAGGTTACTCACTTTAGTAACTGTACTTCTGTATGCGTTCCTCACAAACCCACCCCAACTTCCCCTTCAGATACACTGGCAGGACAAGGTTCTTCAGAATCAGCTGTGTCAAGTTTGATGCTTGATCTTTTAAAGTGTATCTATTTAAAACAGCAGTGCATGATAGCATTAAAATGTTTAACCTATGCTTTTTTATTCTATTTTAGATTTTCCCTTATCTCCTGACTTGTATAAAACCCTTTTCCCCATTTTGAGTCTGCTTCAGCGACCCAGGTTCGGGAACAGACTCAGAATGATGGGGGTCGGCAGGGGAGGAGAGGATTGAGCGTCTGGAGGACTGCTCTCCTCTCCTGGGGTGGGATCCTGGGGTTGCATCACTCTGTAGTGGCCTCCGGTGGAGAATGGAGGCACTACAGGAGTGATGCCACAGAAAGGGGAGGGACACGGCAGACGACAGCACTACGGGTGTGCGGACGTCATTGCATGCCCGCGTTCCAGGAGAATCATACAGGAAAAAGCCCACCAAGCATGACTAGATCATGCCTCCGATGGAGTTCTGCCTGCCGCCACCAAACAAAGCCCGCCTCGAGGGGCAGGGGCTTATGGGTGATGTGGTCCGCCTCCCCATCCTCTCCGGGGGGCCCCTCCATGGGGGGTAAGCCACGGTCCTCCCAGTTTCAGCCAGGGTCGCGACGGAGGCTGGTGGATGGCAGGTGAATAAGATCCCACATAACAGGGCTGATTTGAGGAACAAGTCCCCCATTGTGAATCAGAGATAAAATAGAGTATAAAAAAAAAAAAGAACATTTTGAGTCTGCTCAACCACTTTTTAAATTTTTTTTTTTATTATCTTCTTTATGGGGCCGGGCTCCCCTAGCCCCACAAATGGGCTCTCCTGTCTCTCGGTGATCTGCCCCCTCATATTCAGGGAAGCCCCCCCCCAAAATAGGGCCACCATAGGCAGAACTGTCGTGGCCAGAGGGGACAGGCAACAGGAGCAGCTCATACACGAGGAGCCGGCATTTTTCGAGTGCAATGACGCAAGCAGAGGAGGAACCCGCATGCTTCTATGTGCGCTCCCCTCAATGCGTCTGCACTTGGCTCCCCCCACGCTCTCGCACAGTGGCTTGCTCCCCAGCCTCCGCCAGGGGGCAACCAGGTGCCGGTGCTGCACGCCCCTCCCCGGAGAAGGAGTGCAGTCCTCCAGACCAATCCTTCCCTCCTGCCGACCCCTGGAGGCCCGTGCCTGTCCTACAGAGGTGTAGGGAGGATGGGTGGAGTGGGAGGGAGGGAGGGAGGGACATTAGCTCAATCTGTGGACCATGCAATATGAGCAGACTTGATAGATCAAATGGCCTTCTTCTGCTGGCTTGTTCGTATGTTCATATGTCCAGCGCCTCAACCCTCAGCACCACCGGGCCGGCACCACATTTTTTTTTATAGTTCAAATAATAAAAAGAGTGCATTTTTTAATATGGCTCAGACCACACCTTCTGTACTAGTCTGTCGTTTTGAACACCCACTTTTAATGATTATGTTTTTTTAAGTGAGTATAATGAACTAGCATGCAGCAGACACTGCTTCTTGAGCTTATGTTACAATAGGGGCTAGATATTCAAAGGAGTTGCACCTGATGTAACCGAGCTATGCCGGTGCAACTCCAAAAATGTGTCCCCAGGCTGTATTTAAAAGGGGGAAATGCGCTGTGCAATTCCCGATGCGCCACATCGCAAAGATAATGTATGTAGTGCACCTACAAGGTGTGTGCCCATGCATATGTGACACATCTCGATATTCAGCCGAGATGTGTGGTGCATCTGCCGGTGCATCCCGGAGATGTGCCACATACATGTAGCAGATTCATTAGGAAAGTTAATATTCTTCAGGTGGAGGCTACTTCTAACTGAAAGGTGAAATAAGGAACATAGAATTATCAGAAAAGGCAGTCTTTCAATCAACAGAGGGAGGTGGACCTTGCTTTACTTTTGCTACAGTTGTTAAAATTTTGAGTGCAGGAAGAGTTTAAACCCAGAGGGACTGAATACTGTTTACTGTGTCTGTCCTTGTGCACAGCTGACTTGTTTTGGGGCTGACTGCTTTCAGAGCACAAGTCACCAGGCTGTTTTGGGGCTCGGGAGGTTTACCTGTGTCTGACTTGGATGTTTGGATTTTTCTCTGTTTGACTAGCAGGGTATTTTCTCTGTCAAACTGCCATGTAGGGCATCTTGCTGACAGGAAGGCACTCATCGCAGCGGTAGGTCAGATCTTTTAGCTGATTGTTTCGTGAGGGCACAGTTTAGGCCCAAACTCTTCCCACCCACCCCTGGAAATAGTTCCTTTATACCTGGGGTTCTGACATCATTTCCTCAAGAGGGCAAGGTGCATATCACTGTCATATCCTCTCTAGCACACTGCACTGACAATAAAGAAACATAGAATTTGACGGCAGATAAGGACCGCTTGGCCCACCTAGTCTGCCCATTTTCCTACCCAACAGATAGGTATAAGCATACACATTGTATAATATATATATTTCTATATAACAAACTAATCACACACACAAAAAAAAAAAATATATATGTATATATATATATATATATATATATATATATATAAATAAAAAAATAAACAAGAAGGTAGACAGACATGTGGCGAGTAGTGCAATGTAATGGCTGTGGGGCAGCAGTCTTCCAGGAGTCTTTTTGGAGGCTGAGATGCTGCCCTGTTTGCAGACAGCTCTCTGCCCTGAGGGAGGAAGCTGCCCGTCTTCAGGCCACACTGGACAGTAGTAAGGGAAACTTCCCCCAGGCCACACTGGACAGTAGTAAGGGAACCTCCCCCATCCAGTGAGCACCAGAGCCACCACCACTACCTCAGAGGTTGCGAAGAAAGCACAGCAGTTGCACCACAGTGGGCTCAGGGAGGGTAAGGGTGGTGGAACAGAGGCACACCCAGTCAGTTGTTCCACTCCACAATCCATACACCATTCTGGGGGAGCATAGTTCCCCTATGGATGCACCCACAGAGGAGACTAAGGAGGTTGCAGACAACTGTCACAAGGAGGCCCACAGGAAGGAAGCAGAGGACACCACAGGAAAGGAAGCAGCTCCTGGTGGGGACCCAATTATTAGGGGATAGAACTGGGGTAGCAGGAAAACTGAAATAAGGTGCCTGCCTGGTGCCATGGCTTGGAGGGACAGGAAGCGCATCCTTAGGATCACGAGAACAGTTGCACGGGAGTCTGAGTTGGACGTCATTGTCCACCTAGGAACACATGACTTGGCTCATCATAAGATTAGAGCAGTGCAGAAGGACTTTGTAGAGTTGGGGAGGGGCCTAAGACAAGTAGCACACACAGTAGCCTTCTCAGAGGTGCTGCCTGTCAGTGGCATGGGTGAGGCGAGGGTACTTTGCACCATGCAGGTTAACGAATGGTTGAAAAAATGGTGTGGAGCACAGGGGTTTGGCTTCACTGGGGACTGGGGTTCCACCTGGAGGGACACCAGCCTATACTGGCAGGATGGTCTGCATCAGTCCAGGAAGGGAACAATTCTTTTTGGCAATCGGTTTAAATGCTTCATTGGCAAGCTTTTAAACTAGTCAAGGGGGGAGGCACTGAAAAGCAGCAGGAAAATCCTGGCCTCCCCCTACAAAACAGGGTACTAAATGAGAAAAAGACCAAGGTAGAAAAGTCAGGGGGGACGCTGCTATAGAAGGTAAAGCCATCAAAAAATGGAGAGCAATGAGTACCAATGCCTGTAGTCTGGGTAACAAGCTTCCTGAATTAGTGGCCTTGATGGAGGAGGAACATCTGGATATCGTGGCAGTCACAGAAACATGGTACACACAGAACCATGACTGGACATGAACATACCAGGATACACTATCTACAGGAGGGACAGGGAGGGTAAAAGAGGAGGAGGAGTAGCTCTCTACATAAGGGAAGGAATCAAAGCAACAGAACAAAAGGGTAAACAAGGAGGAGAAGAAGCACTGTGGGTCAATTTGGAGACAGGCAATGGCACCACAATCCGCACAGGGGTTGTATATAGACCCCCCTCTCAGGGGGAGGAAATGGACAAGAAAATGATAGAAAGTATACTTAGAATGGCAGAAAAGGGAGATATTGCTGATGGGTGATCTGAATATGCCAGATGTTAACTGGAGTGCAGTTGCAGCAGCCACTTCTAAGAGTGGGGTTATTCTAGATGCCCTACAGGGGGGGCATGCCTTAGACAACTAGTATTGGAACCCATTCGAGAGGGAGCAATCTTAGATCGGTTTCTCTCAAATGGAGATGGAGAGAGGATCACAGATGCAGAAGTGGGTAGCCAACTGGGAACTAGCGACCATCGAACAGAATGGTTCACAATAAGCACAGCAATAGAGTCAAGCCATACAAAGGCAAAAGTACTGGACTTCAGGAGGGCTGACTTTGCTAAAATGGGTGAGTGCCTAAGGAATGCACTAGCAAATGGGCAGGAAGGAGGTGGAAGAACAATGGGAATAATAAAACTGCCATCACAGAGGTAACAAGCCTTTGTGTGAAGCAAATAAACAAAACAAAACGATGTAAGAAACCACTACGGTTCTCAAAGGAGGTGGCAGTGAAGGTTCAAGAGAAAAAGAAAGCATTCAGGAAGTACAAGGAATCACAGAAAGAGCAGGACAGAGAATTTTATCAGTTAAAGCAAAAGGGAGCTGGGAAGGCAGTCAGAACAGCAAAGGCCCAAACCGAGGAAAAGATAGCCAACTCAGTTAAGAAGGGGGATAAAACCTTTTTTAGGTACATCAGGGAACGAAGGAAGACCAAGGGAGGGATAGTGAGGCTTAATAAAGTGGAGGGGGGTGGGCAGAGGGTGACTGTGAAAAGGCAGAGATACTAAACAAATATTTTTGCTCAGTATTTACAAATGAAGAGGGGGAGGTACCTAAAACAAACAATAGAAACACTCTGGATACAGAAGTTGATACCAGCCCATTTACAGAAGAAAGGGTTCTGAAAGAACTCTTAAAACTGAAGGTGGACAAAGCAATCGGGCCTGATGGGATTCATCCTAGAATTCTAAAAGAACTAAGGGTAGAACTAGTGACACCACTGACTACCCTCTTTAACAAATCATGGGAGGATGGGGTGGTACCTGAGGACTGGAGGAGGGCAGATGTGATTCCCCTTCACAAAAGTGGGAGCAGGGCAGAAGAAGGAAACTACAGACCTGTTAGTTTAACCTCAGTGATAGGGAAAATGATGGAATCACTTCTGAAGGAAAGAACTGTCGAGTACCTAGAGGCCAGAGGGGCACAGGACCCAAGGCAGCATGGATTCACAGTGGGAAAGTCATGCCAGATAAATCTAATAGATTTCTTTGACTGGGTGACCAAAGTAGTAGATCAGGGAGGGGCTGTGGACATGGCCTACCTAGACTTTAGCAAGGCATTTGACACAGTCCCACACAAAAGATTAATATACAAGTTAGCCAGCCTGGGAGTGGGTCCCAAGATGATAGCCTGTGTAATGAATTGGCTGGAGAATAGGACACAGAGGGTAATAGTAAATGGAGTCCACTCTGAAGAAAGGGGGGTTACTAGTGGGGTACCGCAGGTTCAGTATTAGACCGGTCCTCTCAATGTCTTTATGGTTTACATTGCAGAGGGACTGAAGGAAAAGTATGTCTCTGCAGATGACACAAAGATCTGCAACAGAGTTGATGCACAAGGTGGGTGGAAAGGATGAGAAGGGACTTGGCAAGGTTAGAGGAATGGTCAAATGTATGGCAGCTTAGATTCAATGCTAAGAAGTGCAAGGTAATGCACCTGGGAAACAAAAACCCAGGGGAAGAGTACACAATGGGGGGTGAGATACTAACAACAACAAAAATGGAAAGGGACCTGGGGGTAGTCATATCAGGTGACTTAAAGGTGGGCAAGCAATGTGAGAGGGCAGTAAGGAGGGCTGGGGGATACTGGGATGCATAGGGAGAGGCATCACCAGTAGAAAACAGGAAGTTGTTATCCCTCTGTACAGACAGCTGGTGAGACCCCATCTGGAGTACTGCATGCAGTTCTGGAGACCCAATCTCTGCAAGGACATAGACAGGATGGAAGCTGTCCAGAGGAGGGCAACTAAAATGGTGCAGGGTCTGCACCGGAAGACATATGAAGAGAAACTAAAGGAGCTTAATATGTATAGCCGCGAGGAGGTGGGGGGCATGATAGAAACTTTCAAGTACCTCAAGGAATCAACAAAGTCCAAGAGGGTAACATCTTTCAAAAGAGGTGTGCAAGAACAAGGGGGCACAATTTGAAGATGGGGGCAGCTCAGAGCTAATGTAAGAGTTATTTCTACAGAGAGGGTTGTGGATGCATGGAACGGCCTTCCGGAGGAGGTTGTGGAGTCAAAAACAGTGGTTGAATTCAAGCATGCATGGGACAGTCATAAGGCAATTCTAGGGGGTGGGGGTAGAAAGAAGTAAGATGATGGTTAACTAGGATCTGCAGCTTATCCATTAGGTAGGAAAATGGGCAGACTGGGTGGGCCAAGCGGTCCTTATCTGCCGTCAAATTCTATGTTTCTATGTTTCTACATGGGCACAAAGTTGAGCATGCAAACAACATGCTCAACTAGTAGCCACCCACAAGTGAGCTGCCATATTGCAAGGCACAACACAGCAGACACCAGCCCCTGGGTGGCTACCCCCTTCCTGCACAAGCCCGATACCAGTACACCTATGCCCTGGCAGTCTAGTGGTTCCACCCTCTCGCACGATACCCTGATCCCCATAACAGAAATATTTTATTATCCCTGGCAGTCCAGTGGTTGCCCCCTCCCACATGAAACCCCAATCCCCATAACAGTAATATTTTATTATCCCTGGTAGTCCAGTGGTTCCCCCCTCCCCGCGCCATACCCCATTCATAGACGGCAATCAGTAAAATATATGCCCTGGTAGTCCAGTGGTGCTTTCATTTTCATTAGACTCATCCCATTTTCATTTCAGCCTGGGTAGTAATATTTCAAGAGACATTTTCGGATGCCTACTGAATGACTATAATAATAGTTGTACCTCATAGTCTGACAGTGTCAACCAATGGGCTAATATCGTATTGCATAATAGTCATTCACAACATTGTGAATGAATGCATCTATTCACAAGTTGTGAATGACTGTTACAGTAAAACACTGCAGGCCCATTGGTCGACACTGTCAGCCAATGGGGTTGCAGCTGCTACTGTAAGTCATTCAGGGCAGCCGCTGGAGGTGTGTGTGGTATTTTGCTGCTCGAAGACCATGGGGAAGCGGGTGATGGGGTCCTGTGATGGTATCACTAGACCTCCAGGGCATATATTTTACTGATTACCGCGCGATCGGGGTACGGAGCAGGGAGGGGGGAGCCACTGGACTACCAGGGATAATAAAATATAAATTTTACAGGGATTGTGGTACAGAGCGGGGAGAGGGGAACCACTGGACTACCAGGGATAATAAAATATTAATTTTACAGGGATCTGAGTACGGAGTGGGAAGGGGGGAACCACTGGATTACCAGGGATAATAAAATATTTATTTTACGGGGATCAGGGTTTCGTGCAGGAAGGGGGGGGTACTACTAGACTATCAGGGATGTCAGACATGCTGTGCAGCATGCCTGGCACATTCCGCCAGCTAGTCCTCCACAACTCATGCAGATAGGGCCATAATGACATGTAAATAGCCCTATTTGCTCCTTACATGCATAATGACACCATTTGCATGTTCGAGTCTGAATATCTGGAAATTGCATCTAGCGCATCTCCAGATGCGCTGGCTCATTCCCATTCCAGGTATTCAGACCTGTCTGGGGGATGCGTCAGCACATCATATTTTTATGGCCCACAGGTTTTGATATATTCAGAGGAGATGTGCCATTGCACATCTCTTCTGAATATATCCCTTTGTTGCCCCGAGCAACCACTTGCACCATTGCCAGGTGCAGTTTTCAATATCGGGGCCACAGTGTACAAAACCAGCCGAGAATACTGATAAAAACCCAGTTCAAGCCACATTAAAAGAAGCACGCCTTTTATTATTTCAAATGAGAAAAAAGTGCCTATGCAGACTTATACTAAGCTTCATACTAAGGAGTAAGGAGCCAAGAAGGCTGGAAGCCCATGATTGCTCCAGTCCTTTACCCATAATGTGCAATGTTGTTCCCCTCTAAGATATAGGAATCTAGTCTCCTTTTGAACTGAGCCTTATTTCTGCTAGTAACGACCTCTATCGGCAGCCAGTTCCAAGGAGTCACTACTCTCTATGTAACAGCCCCCACTTGCACACTGTGTGACCCTGAGCAAGTCACTTAACTTCCTTGTGCTCCCAGGTTGCACCTGTAAACAAGCTTCAGCTTAGTGTGTCTCTCCTTGGTTAAACAAAACAAAGCAAAACAAAAGAAAGCCTTCTTTCTATTGGTATTACATTTTTTTGGCTTAGGGTGCCGTCTGGTACATAGTCTATCACTTTTGAACCCCAGGTTTAATTCATTTAGTAGGTAATTATCTTGCATTATATCGTAGCATAATAATAAGTCTCCCCTTATTCTTCCAGTTTCCAGGGTCATTAGATTTAATTTCTGAATCTGTATATTATATGGCATTGTTTTTAAGTTGTGGATCAATTTAGTGGTGCTTCTGTATTTTTTTACAGGTCGTTTATACCGTCCTTAGAGATAGTTCCCCACACCGTGCTACCATAATCGGGCAAAGGCCTCACATATGATCTGTACAGTGGCATGGACACCGCCTTACTCCTGCTCCTGAAGTTTCTTTTTATGGTCCATAACACTTTTTTTTGCTTTTGCAATTTGATTTTTATAGTGAGAATCATATGTTAGGTTATTTATGGTAATTCCCAGATCTTTTTTCTCATCCGATTTTCTCAGCTGGAGTCCATTTAAGAAGTAGTCCTTTTAACTGTTGTGTTTACCTAAATGTATGACACAGCATTTGTCAACATTGAAACTCATTCCTCTCAGATGTGCCCATTTCTGTATATTGTCTAAGTCCATTTGTATAGTGGTTGAATTGTCATTATCAGTAGCTATACCAGCTAACTTAGTATCATCTGCATATTTACTTAACCAGTTTGTTGCTTCTTCACCCATGGCAGACATAAAAACTCGAAACAGTGCTGACCCCAGAACCGAAACCTGCAGCACCCTGCTCATCACCGGCACCGACGCAGAGTAAAAACCATTAACAAACACTCTCTGTGATCTGTCCCCCAGCCATGCAGCCACCGATCTTACTGCCCTATGATCTATGTTCTTATCCATTAAGCTTTGGATTATCCTGCAATGTGGGACCTTATCAAAAGCCTTTGCAAAGTCCAGATACATGCAATCCACTGATGCCCCCCCCCCCAATCTAGAGCTGATGAGATTTTTTTCATAGAAACGTAGCAGATTAGTTACACAGGATCTACTTGACTTAAAGCCATGCTGTTCCATGTCTATCTAGTCACTATTTTCCAGGTGAGAGTTTATTATATCTTTTTATATTGCTTCCATCAACTTGCCAGGGACCAACATTAAGCTAATAGGTCTATAGTTAGTGTGGTCAGCCCTATTGACCTTCCTGGGCCGGATATTCAGAAATGCGCCAAAGGCAGGCACAAGTCCGGCACAGCACAAGTCAGATGCACCATGGTATAACGGGAGCCATATTCAGAAGATGAGCCCCCTGAAATGCTCCTGTGCAAGCCGGCTGAATATGGCAAAGATGCGCCATGGCTCATCCATAGATTCGCCGGCGCAACCATGGATGCGCGGAGCAGACCAGAGCACAAACCCAGTGAACAGAGCAGGAGCAACAAGCTGCAGAGACACACAGCCAAAGAAGCACAGGGGCAAGGGGCACAGGAACCCATCAGCAGGGCACACCTGGGTACACAGAAGCACTGACCTGGATGTAACACAGGGCACCAGGGGATGGTGCACAGACAACCCCAGTCCACCAACCAGTGAAGAAGCACCCTGCCACCACCTCCATGCCAATGGCAGGGCCATGCAGCAGACACCCACCAGGCAGGGCCGCAGGGCACCGTGGGCAAGGTGCCAGGTTATGAGGCAAACACATACAGCAGGCGACCACGGGTGAGAGAGGCACAGGCCACACAGGGCCACACAGGGCACCAGCCAGAGTGGGGAGGGGCACCGCAGTGCTGCCCACAGTGAAGATGCGCAGCACCACAAGCAACTGATAGGCAAGGCAGACAAGTGCACAAGGTGCACAGGCAGGCACAGGCCACCATGGGACACATGACACAGGGCCACGCACAGGACTGGGTAAAGGTCCACCCACCCAGTGATCAAAGGAGCAATGGCCCAGGGGGACAGTGGAGGTACACCAGAGACACAGCAAAGTGCAGCGGAACAGACACCTGCAGCATGGCTCGACACACCACCTGCAAAGCAGACACAGACACAGATGTAGCAAAAAAAATGTTTTATAGAAAGATACAACTATGTACAAGAATAAACAGCAGGGGTAGGGATGGGGGAGGGTAAGAGGAGGATGGGGACAGGAACCAGGGGCTATACAATGGGAAAGGTGTACTGCAGGGAGACAGGGAAGGTGAGGGTAAAGGGGCTATATATATGTATGTATGTATGTATATATGTATATATATATATATATATATATATATATATATATATATATATATATATATATATATATATATATATATATATATATAAACACATACATACATACACACACATATATAGGGCTCAATGCCATCATTGGTCCACCACCACCAGCCATTCCAGGACCCCCCGCATGGTGACCATCTCTCACTGGTGCCACCTGGTCGCCGACAACAGCCTCTGCTAATTTGCAAGCACCCTTCTGAGGGCCTGGAGGACTGGCCTGGACCCCGCCACACCGCCATCCTGGGGACACCTAGGAGAAGGGACAGGACAGGCAATTAGTGAAATGTCCAAATGAACCCCTGCCCACCCACAGTGTGCAGTGGACAGTGGTGGCGCACACCACTGGGGAGACCACAATGGACCCATGCCCAGAGGGCCACACAAGCAATCCACACAGCACACCACAATGGTGCTGACAGGCAGACAGTGTCGCGCAGTGAGCACATGTGCACCCAGCACAGAGCAAGAGCACTCTTCATAGCACACACAGTGGATGCTGTGCACATGCGCCCCCCCCCGGCAGCACAAGGCCACCAAAGGCCATGCAACACTGGCACGCCCAACGGACATAGCGCTCACCATGGCCATGCAGACACATGGCTGGGGTGACCATGGCTGGGCCCTGTCCCCACTGGTATTCCACAGAGACATGGAACAGCAATGTGACAATGCTTACCTGCCCTGTGCCATCTAGCCAGTCCAGCCCGTGGCACCCTAGCGCAGCCCTGTGCCCCTGCTGCTGCTTCCCTGGCCCTCCTGCGGTCCTCTGGCCCTGTGGAAGGAAAGAAGAGAGGAGGACATGAGTACACAAGCACTTACGGGCATCCTCCCCACCACCACACAGCCCGCATGGCACAGTGCATGTCCCCCTCAATCCTGTGGCCCCCGTGCCCGCACGACTGCATCACGCACAGTAGCCATACATGATGCACAGCGACCACCAGGACCGTGACAGCCCCCTGCAGCGGACCGTGCCACGCAGTTGAACACCCACTACAGATGAGCTCTGTGCATGCATGCCACTTGTGCATACCAACCTGGCTGTGGCACTGCCCCACGCTGAACATGGGCCGCAGCTGACGCAGCCGGACCGGGTCCCTGTGCCACAGGTCCCCATAGCAGTGGTAGCATTGCTCTGCCGTCCTGGGCACCCCTGTCCTCCACTCCATTTTGGTGGCCACCTGCTGCCACGCGGCTGTTGCAGAGGTACCAGTCCATACAGCTGGCCCTCATGGGGCTGTACCACTGCCACCAGATTTATGATTTCCACATCTGACCAACTGCTGGCCCTTCTAGATCTTCCCTGTCCCACCATGTCATACAGCAGTCAGGCTATGTTGTGGAAAATGGCCGACAAACCACGCACGTGGGGATGCATGTGTACGATGTGCAATCGTGAATGGTATGAAGCAATCGCGCAGCATGTGGATGCACGATCACAATGCATAGTGCAAGTGTAATGCGCAGTGCCACACATGTGCACAATGCCATGGACTGGTGGCTGTACAAGGACATGTACATGACTGTGAGGGCACAGGGTGTAAGCACAGGGTGTGACCCGCACAGTGTCCTTGACCTGGGGCTGGACAATGCCCTGGCTGAGTTTCTGTGGGATGCTAGCCTGCCCATGCTGTGTGCTGAGACTCAGTTGGTGGCCAAGTCCGACTCCAGTGATGACCTGACACTGCTTTTGGACAGCGTAGGGGCTGTGGTGCCTGACATGCTGCAGGGAGTATCACAGGCAACAGCAGGGCCCAGTGCTGCGCCTGCGGCTGTGCAACTGCCACCCATCCCCGCCGGCATGGTGGTGTGTGGCACCACCGCTGTGTCCGACGTGGGTGGTAGTGCTGTTGCTGATGAGGTGGCGCAGGGCACTGCCCATCAGATGGTCTGGGAGCAGCAGCAGGATGCAGCTACCACTGGGCAGCGTAACACGGGGTCTGCCACCAGTGCGCCTGAGGACACTGTACCCCCAGTGCAGCGTCCACCTGAGCGGGATGCTGGACAGCATGCCATGTCACCCCCAACAGCCCAGCATCCTGCCCAGGAGGCACAAGATGCCGAATGGCTGGCAGAGCACACCTGGTTGCTGAGGGCATCTGCTGCACACCAGACGCTGCTTGCCAGAGAAGTGTGTGCACTGTGGGCAGAGGTGCATCAGTTGGCCGAGCAGCAGGACGGGGTACTGTGTGGCTTCTTGATGAGCTCCACCAGATGTAGGAGGCCATGACCACAGCAATGGACCATGACTGATGCCACTGTGGCCGGGCTTGCGTTGGTGGCAGCCGCTGGGTTTGGCCATGCGCAGAGCTCTGTCCACCCCATGGTCCCAGTGTCTGGTGACACCCTCACAGCAGACACCAGGCTGCGATGTTGGCATCCCAGACACCCCCGGCACTAGCCTGTTTAGCCACCACTCCACCCCAGCGAGGACACGGTCACGGTCATGGACTTCAACCCCTGGGGATGCGTCGGGCACACCCCCCTTGGCCGATGTGCAGTCTGCAGCTCCTGACTGGCCCATGCGCAGCTGCCCACCTGGCTGTGGAGGCCAAGAGACCATGCAGTTGACCTGATGTGTGTGATGCTCTTACCTGCTGTCCGCTGCTACTGCCTCATGCACACATGGGCGGTGGCAGTGCTGCATGCATGTGGTGACACGCACGTGTGTTGTGGTGCATGCTCCCCCATGTGTGCTGGCCGGGCTGCTGGGCCATGTGGCGTGGGTGTGATGAGGGCAGCTCCACGCCAGTTGTGCCAGTGCACTGGTGCCATGCTTCTGATCCATGCCACGTTCCTCGCCTGTGTGTGTGTGTGTCCATGCCTGTTCTAAATCTGTGTGTGTGTGTCTGTGTGCCACTGCCTCCACCATGCCTGCTGAGCACCCCATTCCCTGCATGCATCCCACTGTGCACATACAGGCCCGTATGTGGTGTGGTGGTCTGTGTGACCCATGCATGTGTGTCAGTGGACTTACCTGCTTTCTCCATAATGCTCCTGAGCTATCGTGTCCCAGTGTCTCCTGGCCTCCACTGCTTGACAGGGGTCCTGCCTCCCCAGTGGTGGCTGCCCACCACCCTCCAGCCTATTGTCACTGTCATCCCCGCTGCTGTCGCCCTCATCCACCTGGACAGCTATCCCAGGTCAATGGCCATGTTGTGCAGAATGTAGCAGGCCAGGAATAGGCCACAGGCTTTCGATGGGCTGTACTGTAGGGCACCACCTGACCTGTCTAGGCACCAGAATCACATCTTCAACATGCCAAAGACACACTCGATGATACTGCTCGTGCTGGTGTGTGCCTCATTATATCTCTCTTCTGTGGGGGATGACGGTCGCTGGTAGGGGGTAAGCAGCCAGGGCCTGAGTGGGTATGCGCTGTCACCTGTGAGGGGAAGGGCATGGTGAGAAATGTGCTGTGTTGTGGTGACCACCCTGTTCCTGTCACCCAATGCCCACTCCGCCATGCCCACCCTGTCTGTCCTCCCTCCTCCCACAGCCGTGTTTCACCCACCCCCTGGCCCGTGCCCTACCCACCCACCAAGTGACCCATGGGGCTCTCCCCACGTTTGAATCTGTGGCACAGTATAGAACTGTGCCAGATAAATGCATTATATGCACTCCCAGGGCATGTGGCGCAGACATTGGTTATGCACCCCGTTGCATCGCACACCACCTGGCAGTTTGATGGATGCCTACCCTTTTTGATTTATGTATGTTGGCCCCTTGGGGCACGATGGTATGCGAAAGCCCACGTGGGTGCAGTCTATGGCCCCAATCACGCCTGGCATGTCTGCCACCCTGTGGAAGTCCTGCATGTTTGCTGTATGCTCTGCCTGTGTGCTTGGGAAATGTATGTGCTCCAAAGTGCGTGGCAGCAGAGCGTTGAGGAACTGTGTGAGGAGGCAGGACATGGCAGATTGGGTGATGCCTGTGGCGTCAACTGTTGATCTTTGGAAGGTGCCCGTGGCGAGCAAGCACGTCACAGCAGTCACCTTGGTCTCCACTGACATGGCATGGCTACGTCTGGCAGGTGCCTGCATCTCCTCACTGCACAGCTTACAGAGCTGCCTCAGAATTGCCCTGTTCAGGCAGTACCAGACCACTATCTCTGTATCACTGAAGTTCTCAAATGTGAAGCGGGCACAGTACCACCTGTGTTGGGCATACCGCTGCCGGGCCCTTTGTCAGCCACATTGGTGTTCCTTCAGCCTCCTCACACCCCTCATTACCTGATTCATCAGGAATGGTGCATTGTCCATCTCTCTTTGCTATTGGCACAAGGTTGCACATCTGCTGTCTGTGTGTTTCAGCCATTTTTTATAGGCTCAGGTCTGGCTGGTGCATCTTGTGTTTTGCTCCGGACTTATGCCATGGTTTTGGGTTGAATATACCATTGCGCCACCTATTCATGGGAACGCCCGGACTTGCACTGCATATGTTACTTTTGTGCCATGGCACAGTGGGACTTGTGCTGTGCAGCCACGGTGTTTGAATATCACTCGGCGGTGCAAGTCCATAGTTGCGCCAGCGCAACTCAGCTGCACCATGCGCAATTGCTCTGAATATCTGGCCCCTTGTGTATAGGCACCTCTAGCCAATCTGATGGGACTTCACATTCTTTTAGAGATTTCAGAAATATCAGCCTCAGTGGGGTGGCTATACATGGTGATAGAAGCTTCAGCATAACATCTGAAATATTATCAGGTCCTGCCGAGTGTGTATTTTTTAAATTATTTATTTTTCCAGTTATACTCTCTACTGTTATGTTAACGTCTGTTACCTCTTTTGCTGGGATATTTACTGCATATAGTTGCTTTTGTGATAAAACTGTGCCAAAATATGAGTTAAATATATTTGCAATGCCCTTGGGGTCTGCAATTACTTGATTTCCCACAGTGATGGAGCATACGCTTGAGTTAGTTTTATGTAGTGAGTTTACATAGCCATAAAACTGTTGCATATTATTCTTCCTGGCTCTGCCTGCTATTTTTTTTACCATCCTTTATTTTTCTTTATCATGTTCTTACATTGTCTCTGCTTGTTTAAACTGCAACCAAGTCTCTTGTGTTCCAGTTTTTTTTTACTTTTAACATATGAGTTGTTTTTTGTTTAGCGTTTTTTTTTTTCAAAGTTTTATTTAGCCATTTACACTTAGTTCCTCTATTATTGTATTCTTTGATTTTCTTTATGTGTCTGTCGCATATAGTGAATATTTGGTGTTTTATTGTATCCCACATTTCATGCACAGATTTATTTTGCAGTAAATTTTCCCCGTTAATGTTTCCTAGGTCTTCCTGTATACAACTTTTACTTCCTGAACTAACATTATAAATTTCTCTACATCTTTTTATTACTGGTATATGTTCTTTTACAGTGAAAAGGACACTGTTATGATCACTGTTCCTCAGTGGGGTATTAATTTTACAGCTAGCGATACCAGTTTCCTTTGTTGTTAGGACTTTATCCAGAATCTTTTCCCCTCTTGTAGGTTTGTCCACATATTGCGTAAGCTCCAATTGATCCAGTAGCCCTAGGAAGGTTAGGCAGTGCTGCTTACTTACTGAATAACTTACTAGCTTCTAGTTTTGCCCAGTCAATATCATTGAAGTTTATGTCTCCCATGAAACCACTCTTCTCATTTCACAGGCTTTCTCGAGTTCATAGTTAATTTGTTTTGTAATTTTGCTGTTTATTCCTGGGGGTCTACAGCATAACCCAATTATGATGTGTTCGTTTCCCCCCGTATCTATTCTAATCCATATCGATTCTGGACCACTATCTGCATGTTTGATTTTATCTGAAATATTTGTAGATTGTATGGAGTTTGATATATATGCTGCAACCCCCCCCCCCTTCTCTTTCCTGTCAAGATAATACAGGGTATACCTAGGTATTTCTCTCCCCATTCATCATTTCCTGACCACCAGATCTCCATTACAAATGCCATGTCAATGTCCGTTTGTATACCCAGTACTGCCTCAAGTTCTTTTTTTTCTGTAGACTTCTTGTTGCGTTTGCCAAGAAACACTTTATTTCATTTTCTTTTTTAGAGGACGTTTTTTTCATTTTAGTAGTGTTTTGAGTCCTATTTCATTTGAGTATTTCACCTCCACCCCATATTTATTTATTTGCTTTTGTTAACCGGGTAAGCACACTAGACAGCCAAGTGCCTATTTTCAGGTGCGACCCAGGAGATTACAAGGTACATTGCAAGGTACATACATGAACATCGGGCAAATACAAGTGGAGGATTACATTACATAGAATTAGCACACAGGGACTTTACAAGCATCAGTACCATCAGGCAAATACAAGTGAAGAATTACTATAAAGTGACTAGAACACAGGGACATTGCAAACAACAGTACCAAAACAGAGATTACCTTACAGTATTAACATTGCAGGCAGTAGGAAGAAGTACAGTGTGAATTCATCGCTCCAGGCAGCAAGTTGTAAGGCTTGCAGTTAGAACAAGGAGGAGTCACAGTTGGGATCGAGTGGGCCCAGTGCAAGGTAAGGGAGTGCACAGTTATAGTACTCACCCTGTTGTGCTGGTGGGCCTAAGTGGTCAGTTTTTATAGTTGCTGTGAGAACAGGAGGAGTATAAGCACAGATGTGCTCTACCCAAGTCGTAATGTTTAGGTAGCATCTCAGTTTGTTGGGACATCACAGGCTGAGAGGGTTTGTCTAGTGCAGAGACAGGTGGCGGCTGTTTTGAGAAAGCCCCAGAGGGAGGCTTTAAAGCTCTGGTGTGAGGGAGAGAGGAGCGAGTGCTAGATGGAAGACCGTTCCAAACCCTGGGCGCATACGCAGCGAAGGCTCAGTCACCCATTTGTGTGCGAGTTTTTGGTATCAGGAGGGCATATCTAGTTTAAATAATAGTCAGGGACTTTATTTTTTATCATTGTGGTCAGAGTCTTAGTCCGAGTACTACTTAGGTGAAGGCCATGTTTGGCGTACAGTCTCTCACTTTTGAAAAAGGTATCCCAAGTGTCTATGAATTGAACTTCTTCACTAATCCATTTATTGTGTAAATGGGCATTGATGCTTTGTGTGGTATTATTTTTTTCCTTATGGCAGTTCATGTTTGGCAACAGGCCTGATATTATCGGTCTCTGCTGCACATTTTTTTTGTCATGTCAGCACAGTCCATTATTTTCTCCATGATGTCCTTTTCGTGGTCCCGTCCTACATTATTTATTTCTACATGTAATACCACAGTCTGGTTATTGATTTTGTTGTTCAACATCCTTGGAAGCCTGCTTTTGATATCCATTACACAGGCCCAGACAAGCAGTTTACCACTGTTTTTGTTTTATTTAACTCACAGATTACACAGTCCATTTTCCATAGGATTGAATCTCCAATTACCAATACATGCTTTTCCTGGTTCAATGTGATAAGGGTGAATTCGGAATGCCCTCATTGCAACTTCACATCGCCAAGACTGAATTTCAGCAATGTGAAATCCTGGCGCCAGTGAAAGCAGCGCAAAACAAATAGTTTTTATGCATTTATGGAGGGGGGCTGTGCCCCATGCACCCCCTAAATTAAGATTCTCAACTCCAGGGGGGTGAATGTCGGGGGGGGGGTGCATATCACATAAGAACAAGAAAAAAAAAAAAACTGTCTCGGGCCAGGCGCAACAAAAACTACCAGTGCCTGGTCCTGAATGCCGCATCCCTGCCACCCCAGGCCAGCACCCACCCCACCATGCCATGATGCTAGCTCGCCGACAGCCCGCGGCACCACCCCTCACAAACCCTCCCACCCCTCATTTGGTGCGCTTGCTCCCCCTGCATTCGTATATATGGGCGCCATCCTGTCGCCTTTTCATGACCCCTCCCTATCCGGTCGCCAACCCCACACCCTCGCTATCGGGTCAGTAGCCACAAGTGGGTCGCCGTTTCAGCAGGCACCCACTTGCTGCTTGCCCACATCACAGGATAACGCTTTTCCTGTTCTACAGTCCTGGTGTTTTGGGTGTATGATCATCATTTTTGATTAAGGGTGCATACATATTAAATAATACAATCTCGGCATTCCCAGGTGCCCTTCTCCTTTTATTTTTTGGCACTGTCTTTACTTTGGGCCAATTCATATGGTCAGTATCACCACTATTCATTTCAGTTGAGTTAGAATTTTGTTCATAGTCCTCCTGCACCTCATCTTGTGCTGCCCCCGCTACCATATTTTGTGGTGTAGTATTCATGTGTCCTGCCTCAGTCATTGCAACACGCTCCCTTAATGTATTTTGTTTCACTCCTAAGGTGCCCCATTTCTTTACATCTTTTACACACATAATCAACAACTGCCTCTATCTGTGCTGTGTACATATGGCAGCTGCAGCATTTTAGAACAGTGCCCTTAGTGCATAACAAATTCAACACCTCACCCACGTCATGATTTACCTCCATGCCCTCCATCTTTACCACTTTGGTATGAGCTTGGCTTGATCGTAAAAACTTAGTCAACTTAGTCAATTTAGGCAGTACAACAATCACTGCTCCCTATTTTGTAGGTGTTAAATAAACTTACCCAGCTGTGCATTTTTATAGTGTCCTGTCCTTTTCCCCCCTTGTCCACGAAGGACATGCAAGACATGCGCTGAAATGTGAGTCTCCACGCACAACAACATGCACATGCCCTGCTCAAACTCACCCCGCTCGCTTGGCTACCTCCCTCTTTATGGTCAGGGACCCAGAAGTCACGTGACCTTGCGCTCAAGAATGTCAAATTTCCCCAAAAGCTTTACTTTTGATGTGAGTGCTATACTGTAGCATACGCACCCTTAGCAACCATTGCCTAGGTGCCCAGTAAGCAAAACCTCACCCCCACAAGTGGGTTGTAGTCCTTCAGAGACATTAAGGCTACAAGCGCCACCTCCTTCCTGTCAATACTTCTTCCTTCATAGTGCCTGCCTTGAGTTTGGAACACAAACGTTTAATATTGGACATTTAGCTTTCAGATGAGTTTTGATCTGCTGCTTGCAGCTTATTCACTGCCCCACAGCTGTCACAAACACAGAGTCTGAATGGCCTCTCAATCAGAGAATTACAATGGGGAAAGAAGGGTATCATACAAGTCTGGAGATAACAGGCAATTTAAAATAGAAAAAAAATTTAGGTCATAAGTTGCATCTCTCTTGTGCACTGCTGCTTTAAATTTGTTTTACAACAAGTTTTATTAAAGTTTTGATTGTTTTTATTACAAATATTTATATTTTATTGTGCTGATCATGGCCCCTGTTGCCTCTTCAGCTATTGATTTCGCAATTCAGCAGCAGTGGACATGCAGTCAGCACACAGAGTGCTCTGAAATATCAGAATTCCATTCCAACTCTGGAGCCATCAAGCTGCACGAGTCACTTCAGATTGTGAGTATAGCATGTTCATCCCTTTGAAGAACTACAGTAACTAAGGTGAGTGACCTTTTCTGTTTGTTTTTTTTTAACATTCCCCGGACAGCGGCTTGGAGGATGCCACCACCCCTCCGCTGGTTATTCGGTTGGGTGCCAACGTACCAGAATCTCCAGCCCTCATGGCTGGATCCCAGTGTGACGCTGTTCGATGCCAAGGATTTTTCTCCTTTTTTTCCCCATTTGTAGTCCTAACCCCAGGAGGTGCCAATGCAAATAACATACGCACACTGCAGCCAAGCGCCTAATGGCGCCCTCCCTTCCCCAACTCTGAATCTGCACCTGCTGCCAATGCTTCCACTAGTGGCAGTACTTGTTAGGGTGCAATAGCTGCCCCATTTTTCTCTCCCTCCCTAGAGGAGGACAGCGTTCTCTAGGATGCTCTATCCTACTCCCCCAAGCCAGTCCCCAATGACCCGGGATCATTCCTGAACCTGGGTCACCGGTGTCAGGAGGAGTAGTGCTACCGCTGTGCCTCCCCTTCCTGACTCTGCGAGTCTGGCCTGCCGCCTGTGCTTGCACCAGCGGTAGTACTTGTCAAGGCACAATAGCAGCCCTGTTTTTCTCTCCCTCCTTAGAGGAGGAGAGCATCCTTTAGAACGCTCTATCCTCCTTCCCCAGCCAGTCCCCCATGACCTGGGATCATTCCTGAAACCGGGGTTCCGGTGTCAGGAGGGGTAGTGCTGCCGTTGTGCTGACGGGCTGGCCTAGGTGAGTGACCTTTTCTTACCATATACCCTGGAATAGGTTACTGCACTTATAAAGCAGCTAAACATGTTCAAATGAGACATTTTAACTTGTTTTTACGTTTGTATTTATTGAGACAAGAGTGCGGCTGCTGAATGAACTGTAGAATAATGTCGGCGAGAGTGCAGCTGCTGAATGAACTGTAGAATAATGTCGGCGAGAGTGCAGTCACTGAATGAACTGTAGAATAATGTCGTCGAGAGTACAGCCGCTGAATGAACTGTAGAATAATGTTGTCGAGAGTACAGCCGCTGAATACACTGTAGAATAATGTTGTCAAGAGTACAGCCGCTGAATACACTGAAGAATAATGTCGACGAGAGTATAGCCGCTGAATGAACTGTAGAATAATGTCAGCGAGAGTACAGCTGCTGAATAAACTGTAGAATAATGTCAGCTAGAGTACAGCTGCTGAATAAACTGTAGAACAGTGCCAGTAAGCACATAATCAGGAAGTTAGAGGAGGCAGTATTCAATACACATAAAGGGCTCAATTTTCAGAGCCCAGAGAATGCTGCAAGCACCTGGTGCACTGATCATGTGGCTTACAGTGTTCTACCAGCCAGCGATTGGGATTTTCAATCCCGCGCACCAAATGCCACAAGTTAGACCAGTTTTCCCCCTGGTCCAACTTGCGGCATTTGGAGGACCCTTTTTACAAGGCTTGTGCCAAATATTTGGCACAAGTTGCCACAAAGTGAGGAAACTGTTGCAACTGTACCCGGCATATAATATCGGGTACAGTTGTGGCAAATCAGTCTGGAACAGCTGTGCCATGAAAATGGCTTTGAAGCAGGGCTTGCCACAAGCCCTGCATCAGCCTTTTAAAATCGAGCCCATAGTATTCACCACAAAGGTACGTTTATGGGACAAATAATTGATCCAATAAATGTGACCAAAACCACTTTGTGGTCCCCTTACCCAAAGAAAACCTTCCCCCCAGATCATTATCTAGATTATAGCAAGTAAAGCAGTAGGGACAATGTAATCAAGGAACAAAAGTGTCATCGTATCTCATGAAGTACATGACCCACAGCTGCCATTCAGCTCGAAACTGAGTGAGGCGATTGGGTGATAAGCTGAGATTCGTTCCACTGTATATATACACAGTACCCATAACAATTGCTCTTCACATCTCCATCACAGGCAGCTTGGTTTACATCCACGACCTGGCAATCACTTTTTTGCTGCCAGCACATAAAGACAGGCCAGAGACCCAGTACACATCCTGACTCCTGTTGGTGGCATGGAGAGCAATTCTATAGTCAGGTCAATGAGGGAAGCCAGTTGAGAAAGAGAATCCAGCTAGTCAGCCGGAGGGAGCCAAAAGGCTTGGAGCTGCCTGCAATTCCACAACACATGCATGTGCATTGCCACTGGTTCCCCACAGCCCCCCTCCCCCCCAACATGTACCATGATGTGATGGAAGGACTTTTATTAAAATGGCAGGAGTTCAGAAAAAAACTATACCTGCATTTCCAAGCAAACACTCCACATCACCAAAGAAGTGATCTTCAATGCAGAGGGAGCTGGTTTCACTCATTTGTCACAGGGGACTGCAATTTGCATTTCTCCAATGGATTGTGTACTATCACCCAGTAAATCCTGATGGCCATGGTAAAAATGAACTATCACATGTCCCCATGTTATGCCGGTAATGGCGTTCTGAAATAGTCTGAACAACAGTGGGTCAGGGGTCAGGGGTCAGGGAGCCTAGTCCAGTATTTAGACTGATGCAAATGATAGGTCTGAACCTGCAAATACTGAAAATACTCCCTACCAGCCAACACATTGTAACTGTTCGAATGAATGAACCCCACTATTATCCAGAAATTGAAAAATGTGCACTAAGATGGCGCCATCTAGCAAATGTTTGGTCAATCTGGATGGGCAAAAAATCTAAATCTGATGCTAACAGTATACAGAAATAAATGGATGGGAAAGTTCTGATATAACATTTAGCCTGAACCCCAATTTCAGGGTGAAAGTTGTGACGTCAGTATAATCCCTCAAGAGGAGAGGGATGGATCTATTTGTGAAAAGGAAATTCAATATTTTTCTATGGCAGTTGTATGTGAGAGTATAATCAGTAGAAGATAAGATGTAAATGATATGCCCAGGCATAGTGAAGCAAATTAAGTAAATTTACCCACCCACTAGGGAGCTGGAGAAGAGAGAAACAGCTCCTAGGCAGTCAACCATGACAAATGAAACAAGAAAGTAACTTGCTCCATGAATCAAAATACAGTACTATGAGAAGGGAATCAGTGGAATTGTTTAAAATATATATAATAAATGAGAAAGAATATGCAATCGGATAACTTCAATTCAGGCAAAAAAAGTGAGGGTTAACTTGTCCCGACAAGACTTGTCAAGTCATCTGTCACAGCAATCATCAAGGGTTGATAATTTAGCAATTCCAAATCACCCAGCTCTTTTGAGGCATCACAACACCCAGATATTAAAATTTAGTGTGCTTCCTGTGAAGGGGAAGGGACTGCTTTAATGCCAACAAAGGAGTATAATTCAATAAAAGCAGTTCGGTTTTTCAGAGATTAAATCAGAACCATGAAAGAGTACCAAAAGAAGACAATACAGACCAGGCAGCAAGAACAGAACAGTTAGGATCTATCAGGGTAACGAGGACATCATCTGTATATAATGAGGTTCTATAGACTGTACTCTGAGCGGTATCCCTTCCATCTCAGGTATCAACTGAAGAGCCGCTGCAAGGGGTCCTGTATAGAGTGCAAAAGGTAGCGAGGAGCTGGGACATCCCTGGCAAGTTCTCTTTTGCAGCACAATAGGAGAAGAATGTGAGCCATTAATCTGAATATATAGTACACCTGAGGTTTGGCATAAAGATTTCAAAGCCATGTAAAAAAAAATGTGTCAGGGAAGCCAAAGGCTGACAAGGTGCCCCATAAAAAATTCCAGGACACCCTGTCAAAAGCTTTTTTTGCATCTAGATTTAACATGGAAGTTGGTGTAGACCGCTGTGTGATATATTCCATAAGGAATAATGTTCTGTGGGTGTTATCCATCATTTGTTACTGTCTAATAAACCCAGCTTGGTCTGGATGCACTAAAGTCAGTAGAATATGCTTTCCATTATATGGGCCCAAAGCATCATCTAGAGCTTGAGGTCTACATTTAGGATCAAAATTGAGTGATATAATGATGGATGGGTCAGATTTTTCCTGGGTTTAGGAACTGCCAAAATGGTTGCATATGACCAAGTAGGAGGGGGAATCACCCCTTGAAACCTCCTGAAATATCTTCAGAAGATATAGGGTAAAAGTCTTGGAAAATACCTTATACCATTCAACTTGATAGCTGTCAGGCCCAAGACATTTCTGGGGTTTTGCATTTTGCAGTGCAAATTTAAATTCCTCAGGATGCATCAGAGGTGTCAAAGCAGCTTGCTGATCCCCTGTGAGAGTTGGAACGTGAAGTGATGCAAGATAGCTAAAAAAAATGTCCATAGTTGAGGGGGGAATTGTTTCCGTATAAAGGTCATAGATTCAAGAATTGTACAGGTTCGGAAGGCCAAAGGCCCATTATGAACCCGCCATCACTAATCAGTGATGGAAGCTACATTTATTTTTATCCATTTAGGTATCCAAATTTATTTTGAACTGTTCAAGTGTCTTACTCATTACTACGTATCTTGGTAGAGCATTCCATAATCGGCGGAATTCTATGTGAGAAAAATCTTTTCCTCCTCATTGTTCTACTTGTAGTAGTTTTGAGTTGTAAATTATGGGATCTGGTATTATTGTGTGTTGTTTGTTTTTCAAGGCAAACAGTAGCTAACAGTGAGTTATCTTAGAAAGCGTTAAATACAAAAATTAAATCTCCCCTTAATGCCCTGTATTCTAAAGAGTACAAATTAAGAATTCTTAATCTATCACTGTAGTCTTTATTCTTCACACTAGTGATTTTTTTAGTAACTCTGCGCTGGACTCTTTCAACCATTTTTTTGGTCCCCACAGTTGTTGGAGTGCAGAAAGGAGCACAGTATTCTAAATGGGGTCGGATCAGACTAGTATACAGGGGTAATAGTACATCAGTCTGTCTGCTTCTTGTGTGCCTCTTGATACAACCAAAGATACCATAGCATTTTTTAACCACGCTATTTATGTGGTTGTCAAATTTGAGGTTGTCTGTAATTATAACACCCAGGTCTTTTTCTTCTATTGTTATTTATTGTTGAATACCATTCATCACATAATGCGCCTTGATGTTTTTTTTTTTTTACCCATAATATTTTGTAAAAAAAGATATGTAAAACACAAATTGTCATGCATTAACTGATCTAGTTCAGGATCTCTGATCTGCAAAATACAGGCCAATAGCTTTCATGCCTGCAGCCCGTGGGCCAGTAATCTGGTACCTGTGGCACCTCCCTCCTAGCCAGAATGCTTCAAAAATAACAGGGCTTTATATACCCTAATCTCTAGTATACAAACATGGAAACATAGAATAGAAACATAGAATCTGACAGCAGATAAGGACCGCTTGGCCCACCAAGTCTGCCCATTTTCCTACCTAACGGACAAGCTGCAGATCCTAGTTAACCAACAGCTTACTTCCTCCTACCCCCCCACTAGGACTGTCTTATGTCTGTCCCATGCATTCTTGAATTCAACCACTGTTCTTGACTCCACGACCTCCTCAGGGAGGCTGTTCCATGCATCCACAACCCTCTCCGTGAAAAAATACTTCCTCACATTACCTCTGAGCTGTCTCCTCTATTTTCAAATTGTGCCCCCTTGTTCTTGCACATCTCTTTTTCTGAAAGATGCTACCCTCTTGGACTTTGTTGATTCCCTTGAGGTACTTGAAAGTTTCTATCATGTCCCCTCTCTCCCTTCTTTCCTCAAGGGTATACATATTAAGCTCCTTTAGCCTTTCTTTGTATGTCTTCTGGTGCAGACCCTGCACTATTTTGGTTGCCCTCCTCTGGACAGCCTCCACTCCGCCTATGTCTTTGCGGAGATGGGGTCTCCAGAACTGCACACAGTACTCCAGATGGGGTCTCACCAACTGTCTGTACAGAGGGATAACAACTTCCTGTTTTCTACTATTGATGCCTCTCCCTATGCATCCCAGTATACCCTCAGCCCTCCCTACTGCCTTCTCACATTGCTTTCCCACCTTTAGGTCATCTGATATAATTACCCCCAGATCCCTTTCCATTTTTACTGTTGTCAGTATCTCACCCCCCATTGTGTACTCTTCCCCTGGGTTTTTGTTTCCCTGTATGTACTAATGTATGTATGTATGCACTGTAAATCCTGATTTATTGCCTTGATACACTCTCTGATAACCTTATTCTCTGAGGGGTAAAGCTGTTGATATGTGTGGAGCTGATCTGTTAATCCAAAATATTGTTCCTGTTGCCATTTCTTTTTGTGAGAAGCATAAGAAATTATGTACCACCTCAAAACAGTTTTCAAAGTGTCCCAGTGTATATAGAGGCCAACACCTGTGTGGGGAGATTATCAGCAAATATCTGTTGTAACTGGTCCTGAACATATTTTCAAAATTCCTAATCTTTAAGCAGCACTATGGTAAAGTGACATAAGGATGACTTGGACCATTTACCCAGATCCAGTTGAAGTGTCAGGGAATTATGATCTGAGAGAAAACAAGGCTCGACACTAAGGTCTTGAACCACTCCAAAATGTTCACAGGATGTGTAAAAGTAATCTAGGTGAGAATAAGACCCAAATGGCGGGAATAATGTGTATAGAGCTGTGCATTCGGGAAGAACTTGTGCCAAATATCAACACAGCCTAAGTGGCAAAAGTTTTCTCAAAAGTATTTAAGAGCTGCTATTGATCTGTGCCTACATGGGTTAGAAAAATCAAGGTCTGGGGACATTGTTAAGTTAAAATCACCACCTGAGCCGGCCCGGTGGCACTGAGGGTTGAGGCGCTGGACGCCACACCTTGCACTATGCCGTCGACCCGGTTCGGGAACGGACCTGGGCCGGTGGAGGTCGGTTGGGAGGATGGAGCATCCCAATGGATGCTCTCCTCCTCGGGTGGGATGCTAGGGGCACTTTGGAGCACCTGACGCCCTGAGAGGGTCGGTGGATGCACCAACTCAAGGGGCTCAGTGGCTTTGCTCACCGGAGCCGGGAGGGGACGTTGTTAGCGCTTGAGAGGAGCATGCATCAGCACGCAGACTCTCTGCGCCAGCGCCTCAGGGGCGGGGTTAAGGGGAACTACTTGGAGGGAAAATGCCCTCCAATCGCCTAGATGAAGTCCTCTGGAGCCAGTTTCACCACCCACCGACCAAGGGCAGACCCCAATGTGCATCTCATACTAGCAGAAAAGAGGGGGGTTAAGGTGGGTTCTCTCCTCACCCCGCCTGGGGGGGGTAATCCGGCAGTCAAAGGGCCCCAATGGCAGCGTGGCACTCTAGGGGCAGACCAAGCTGGTCGGTAGAGATTGGGAGGTCGTCACTCCTTGTAGGACGGAAGGAGTGGTGGATGGAAGGGATAGTAGGAGTGGATAAAAAAAAAAATAAGTAGAAAAAATCACCACCTATAATTAACTGGCCCTGTAATATATCTAACAGTTTACTGAGGAGACTGCGAAACCCTGGGGTATGGGCATTTGGGGGAAATACACATTAGCAAGGGTGACATCTGAATCAAGCAAATGCCCCTGGAGAAGAACACATCTACTCAAGGAATCACAGCACTCACAATGCACCTGGAATGGGGCGGGGTTCCGGATTAAGATGGCCATAACCCTTTCATTTGCCCATTTTATTAGAGGAGGAGAATACTGTATAATGCCTCTCCTAAGCCAACTTGGCCTGTTCCTGCTGGTTCAGGTGAGTTTCCTGGAAAACAAAACATCTACGGGATGATTACGGTTATATGGGACAAATTTGTTTTGCTTGACAGTTTCAATCAGTCCATTAATATTATGGGTCTGGATAGTAACTGGAAGCACATGAGTGGCCATACCATGAAAGTCTGGAGGACTGATAGCATCCTTGGGTGAAACAAGCTCATCAATGGAAAGTCCCTGTCTGAACCATCAAATAGCTGGGTCCATCCATCCTCCAGTCACTAGTCCCATAGGACCCGACATAGTATGGCAACTAAAAGAACCGGCCCCAGCATCCATCAGCCCGAAGACAGGGCAACCCAACCTCATTTGTGTACCCGCCACCCTCAGAAATGTAGGTCCACCCAACAGCCATCTCAGTTTTAGCATAAAAGTACTTAACTGCAAAAGACAAAACTGCAAAACCACAAGCAGTGAATAAACAAATGGTGGTCCTTCCAGGGGCCCAAGTGAGGCACCCAGATGAAAGGCCAACAAAACTGAATCAAGCTGACCGTCCCTCACAAGCCAAGAGACACAAGTGCTTCCAAGGCAGGGGCAGGCAGCAAAGCCCACCTTAGCCATCCTGGAAATCCACAGTTCAGTGGCCCATGTATTCCTGGGAGAAGGGAAAGGCCAGAGAGACAATGCTCCTGGGCCCTCAATGGGACCAATATGTACCAAAACTGGGGCATGGGTAAAATCAATAAAATGGAAGGCAAGATGAGAAGCAGGGCAACCAGAAAGAGAAACACAGGGGACACAGAGCAGGCCAAGACGGAGCAATCAATGTCACACCCTCCAGCCCAGCTAGTATCTTAAAAAGTACTGGTTATCCCACATTACTAAAGGCAGACCAGTAATGTAAAAAGAACTGCATCCCACTGGATACATCTAGCAATGACCTATGGAAGCCTAAATGAGCCTGAGGCCATAAATGCCCCACACTGTCACCAACAACTTGTATTAGTTGAGTAAAAAAAACTGAGCAGGAAACAGCTATGTTAAAACAATAACAAAAAAAAACATACATCTGAGTATTCGAAAAGTCACAAGTCCAAAATCACTCCAGCCGGAGAAGTAAGGGTGTGCTCCTGGACAGTCCCAAAATACTGTACCCCAAGAGTTCAGTTTAACTCCAATAGTGAGCCAGTATAAAGGTAAAAAAATAATTTTATAAATCCATGATAGTCTAGTGCTCAACCAGAACATAGCCAAAGCTCAGGAATTAGTAACGGTAGCAAAGCAAGTCTAATAACAAGTGTCCATGTAGCGAGACGGGTTTGGTATGCAGCTTGACTCTAGAAGATGTTAAAGTCCGTTAAACAGTGGCAAACAAACATAAAGCTGCCAAATATTAAGTGCCACTCAGGTCTGTCCCAGTTACTTGCTGCACTGTGTAAAAAAACACAAGCACCGCAGTAGTGGAAAAAAAGCCAGAAGCCCCCAGGGAAATCAGGAAAGAGAGATGGACAGGACACCATGCAGAATAAGAAAAAAAATGTCAAGTCTCTGCTGCCCAGAACTATGAAGTTCCCATTTAGTGGAGGTGCTGCTAACTCCCCCCCCCCCAAAATGCAAGGCTTCAGAACAGTAAGCCACAAACCAACTATCTATTTTAATGAAGTGAGAGAACCAGGACTCAAACCTACACTAAGAGCCCCGCAAGGGTCAGAGCCCACCAAGGGTACTGAGCTGAACTTCCTTGCTGAGACATGGTCACAAGAGTGTCTACCCCTCCACTTGGCCCATATTAACCAGGTTGAAAGTTACTGTCCCTAAACAATCAGATTATCAGGGAGGGAGGAAGCAGCAGGACTACACCGAGGCACCACGGCAGCTACCTGCATGGTGTCCCCATCTACCCAGCCCCAGGTACACACAACTTAAACTGAGAGATGTCTTGTAGAATACTGCAAAGCCAGTCAGGTAGCTGCTGTGTTCCTACAGAGAGAGAAATGAGTTATTTCATGATTTCTGCTATGGTGGCCTCACTGTGCTTCCTACACTGTTTCACTGATGAAGCCTCTAGCATGGTGGGAGCGGAGGGGCAGCTTTAGCAGGCATGGGTGGCTCCAGTAGTGAGATTCCATGGTTCAGGAGGGCAGCAGCTTCAGCCACAGTATCATAGCTCTGATGTCCCTCTGGAAACTGAACCACAAGCCTGGCAAGATATGGGGTACAAAACTTAAGCTGCTTTTTCTGGACTGCCTGCATTATAGGAATAGGTGTCCTGGGACTGTTTCATGGTATCGGCAGTACAGTCATTTTTAAAGTAAATTTCTTTTGTCCATTGAAACCTTCTTGTTTTTGCCAAGCTATTAGCAAAATATTTTCTTTGGTGGCATAATTTAAACAAGCATTTGTCAATGCCAAATGTTTGCTTGCTGATATTAGCATTGGATGTACAGGAGTTAGACAGATGCAGAATAGGAATGGCAGTGAAGTATTGAACTAACGCCAATCCCACCTCCACCCTGCAGAGATGGACAAGCATTGGGGTGTGCCTGTGGGTCATTGCCCATAATGCTCACGACATTTCACCTCACCCTATCCTGTAGACACCGACAAGTGTTGAGGTGTGCCTTGGGGTGTTCAGCTTCACAGTCACCCCATTTCATAAGGACATACGCTGAAATAGATGCAGTACAGGAGAATGGGGTGAAGTCTGGGGCTGAAGAGTGCAAGGCACACCTCGATGCCTGTCACTGGCTTCAGGGTGGGGGTGGGATGGCATGAGTATTACAGCCGGTGATCCAAAGTTACAC
This sequence comes from Neoceratodus forsteri, assembly GCA_016271365.2. Taxonomy (NCBI): domain Eukaryota; kingdom Metazoa; phylum Chordata; order Ceratodontiformes; family Ceratodontidae; genus Neoceratodus; species Neoceratodus forsteri. Next base: position 646,176,130 of record CM028131.1, read on the forward strand.
CTCTGATGCCTGTCAGTCTGTACAGGGTGTGACATTATGGTTAGAAACCCTAATGCCCCGGATGTGTGTTGGTATTTGTACTACAAATTTTCAACATGGTCTTTTTGTGACCCCCACCTCATGAAAGCATTTGGGACCTCTTCTCATGAACAGTGGCAGTGTGGTTTTGTTAATGTGTCCCGAACTTCGAGTTCCCACAGTGACTGTGCCATTCTGTGCCAGATGTGCGAAAACACAGATCAGGCAGGATGTGAAGAATGACAGCTGTACCATCCATAGGGAGGTGTAAAGAGATGGCAATGTTGAAAACCTGTAGTGAAAATATTAAAAATGCTCGAAGTTCCGAGCGTACATGCGAAACTGCGCAACACATGCTTGTACCGTAGTCATTTAGTGGAATTATTTCACCAAATTTTCAACATAGACATTTTGTGACCTCTGCTCATGAACACTGTCACTATGATTTTCTTAATGTGTCCAAAACATTAATTTCCTACAGTGATTGTGCCATTGTGCGCTAGATGTGCAAATGCATATTTTGGGCAGGATATGAAAAGTGACAGCTGTACTGTTCATAAGGAGGTGTGGAAAAATGCCAATGTTGAAAATCTGGAGTGAAAATATTACAAATTTACACACTTCTGAGCATACGTGGAAACTGCGCAACACACGCTTGTAACACAGTCATTTTACGGACTTTTGTCACCAAATTTTCAACATGGGCATTTTAGGTCCTCTGCTCATGAACAGTGTCACTATGATTTTCTTAATGTGTCCCAAACACTGATTTCCCACAGCGACCACGCCATTCTGCGCCGGAAGTGCAAAAACACATTTCAGCCAGGATGTGAAAAATGACAGCTGTACTGTTCATAAGGAGTGTGGAAAATTCCAATGTTGAAAATCTGGAGTGAAAATATTTACAAATTCGCAAAATCTGAGCATGCACATGGAAACTGTGCAACACACGCTCGTAAAACAGTAATTTTTAGTTCTTTCACCAAATTTGCAACACAGGCTTTTTGAAAGCCCACCTCATGAACACTGGCACTGTCATTTCATTACTCGGTCCCAAAAGATGATTCTGCGCAGTGACCGTGAAATCACCTTTTGGGACTGAATAACGCCATGACAGTGGGTGAATTCATGAGGAGAGGTCCCAATAACCCCATGTTGAAAATTTGGTGCCATAATTCCCCAAAATGCCTGAGCTATGCACCAAAGTTGAAAAAACCCTATTTATGCCATTATACAGCTTACCGGCATTTCTCCACTTTGCGGTCGGCTTTGAAGAGTGCAGACGTGTTCCCGGTCCACCAAAGATCACGTGTTGGGCCCGGAGGTAAGTATGGGGTGAGGGGATGGGGAGGAAAGTAGGGTTGGATGCGAAGCTGGGAGGGCCACCGAACTCAACGAGGGACCGTTTTCTGTTTTACAGGTTTAAGAAATAAAAAAAACTATTAATTTTGAATTTAACACACTTCCCCATCCCTTATTATACATAATTGCTGGTCAGCAATTTTTTTGTTTTATATTTTTATATTTATTTTGCGATTGCAATCTTACCGCAGTTGTCTTCCCGTTGACACTTCCTGTTTTGTGTGGCCGCCGAATGGCAGGATCAGCCAGATAGCGAGTGAGAGTCAGAAATGTTGCCATTTTTAAATGGTAAGATCAACAAGATAAAATAGTTTGTTTAAAAAAAAAAAAAAAAGCGAGGAGAATGCCTGTTCTAGCAGCTCCTTGCTAAGTGAGTGAGGAGCCACCAGGTTATTGGAACTGAAAGCCTGCCCTGGACCACATGCAGAGCCAATCAGGGAGTGGGTTTTCATGACTGACTCTGCGCATGTTCCTCATTATAACTCGCGAGTTATAATGGGAAATTATAACTTGGTCAGACAATGTAAAAAGTTGTTGACCAGTTATTATATAATAATAAGCAATCAACAATATTAAACTAATCCCCCAAAGCACGACTCCATAAAACAGTTTTGAGCGCCTGTTTAAAACCCTCCACGGTCGGGCACTCACGTACCTGATGGGAAAGAGAATTCCAAAGGGTAGGGGCCATGCGCATGAATGCACGGGCCCCAGAAGATTTTAAACAAACACTTGCAATCTCTAGCAACCCCTCATCCGTTGAGCAGAGTGATCGCCCAGGGCAGTAAGGGACCAGAAGCTCCTTCAGGTAGTCCGGACCCTGTCCGTGTAGGCTTTACAAGTCAGAAGTCCAACTCTGAAGGTGATTCGCCACTGTACTGGCAGCCAGTGCAGTTTGCGCAACACCGGCAAAATATGATAGGACTGAGAGGTTCCCATCAATAACCGGACTGCTACATTCTGTACCAGCTGCAGGTGTGCGAATATCTACTCCCGGAAGCCCTAGGTAGAAGGCATTGCAATAATCCAGGTGAGTGGACACAAAGGCATGGACCAGCATAGGAAGGCCACCAGATGGAACAAGATGCTTAACTCTGGAGATATTCCTCAGATGATAAAAAGAGGATTTAATGACACCTGTGAACACAGTGCTAGACCATCGTCAAAAATTACCCCCAGGTTTCGCACCCATTCGGAGGTCGGGAGTGGGAGGCCCCCAAGAAAAAGTCCTGAGGGTCACCCCACCCCAACCCCTCTATCCGGTGACCAGGATCCACCACCAACATCTCAGTCTTTGCCAAGTTCAACCTCAACCAGCTCGAATCCATCCACTCCTGGATTCCTGTGAGGCAGTTATTAAATACTGAGAGAGCTCTATTCTGACCAGGCGCAAAAGAAAGGTAGAGCTGGGTATCATCGGCATAGCAATGAAACCTCAACCTATACCTTCTTACAATGTCTCCGAGGGGTAGCTTGGACACTGTGAACAACATGGGGGACAACAATGATCCCTGAGGAACCCCACATGACAAAAGGACTGGGTCAGAGGAGTAAATCCCTGACACCCCCCTTTGAGTTCTTCTAGTATGGAAAGATGAAAACCATCTGAGGACCATACCTGACAGGCCACAGATGAACCTCAAATGATCGAGCAGGACCCCATGGTCCACAGTGTCAAATGCTGAAGAGAGATCCAGAAGGACCAAGATGGAGCGATTCTTCTGATCTCTAGCCATCAGAAGATCATTGTGCACCTGAACCAGCGCCATCTCAGTACTATGCCTCTTTTGAAAAACCAGACTGGAGAGGCTCGTAGACATCACAGATGGTCAAATGGCCCTCCAGTTGTTTGGCAACTACTTTCTCGATCAACTTCCCCATAAAGGGAAGGCTCGAGATTGGTCTGTAGTTCGCATGGCAGTCTGGGTCCAAGGAAGCTTTCTTCAAGAGCAGTATCACCACCACCTCCTTCAGGGAGCTAGGAAACTCACCTGTCTCCAGGGAGCACTAGACTATCCATGCTAGGACCAGGCCAAGAATGCCACTACAACCCAAAGACAGAGTAGTTGGTCCCGGGTCTAAACTACAGCATGTAGGGCACATACCCTGGACAATCCTCATGATGTTCCTGAGCTCCGGATGGTGGAAGGTACTCCAAGAAAACCAAGGAGCAGTGTCTAAATGCCAGCCTAGAGCATTGCCAGAGTGTGCTAGTAGGAGTTCCGCACTGATGTCGGCCACCTTAGCTGCAAAGAATTGGACAAGGTCCGCGCACTCAACTTGCAAAAATGCTCTTCGAACCTGTAGACAGGCTGGGTTGCAGAGTCTGTCCACAGTTCAAAAAAGCTGAGCTGGTCGGTTCTGAGAGGCCTCAATCTCCCTGGACAGGAACTCTGCCTTCTTACGATGATTGCGGATTGATAGGCTCGATAATGGTCTATCAATCTAAGGTGATCGGCATCAAGGGCAGTTCTCCGCCAGCAATGCTCTAACCTTCATCTAAGTCACCACATCTCCCTCAAAGATCCATCAAACCAAGTGGACCGAGGGTGAAGGGAGATAGGACGAACACGGACAGGAGCAATGACATCCAGGGCCGAAGTCACAACCTGATTATAGGCCGCAATTAGGACTTCTGGGTCACTGGTTGCCGATGGAAGGACCGATAGGTCAAGCACCGCTGCCAGGCCTTCAGAGCTTACATCTCGTAAATGGCGGTACCTGATCATCTCCACAGGGGCAGGCCTACAAGGGGGGGGGTGCAAAAACTGAAATGCACGGTGTAGAGGTCAGACCATCCGACTGGTTCCACCCCCAGATCTGAGGCTTTGACCCCCAGGAGGAAAACCAAGTGAAGAGAATGACCGTGTTTATGGGTAGCAGTGGAAACAATCTGTGTGAGGCCTAGAGATGACATTAACAGGAGGAAGTGCTGACCAAATTACGAGAGTTTGTAATCAACCCAGGCGTTAAAGTCACCCAGGACCATCAGCCTAGGTGATTCAAACACCATGTCGATCATGAAATCCGCCACTTCCTGAAGGAACCGCTTCTCATCTCCAGGTGGATAGTAGATGAGGGTGATCCTACAACCTACACCTGCTACCACAGTACATTCAAGTGACTGGGTCTCCTCAACTGGTACACTCATGAGGCCCAGTTCGGTCTTGAAACAGACTGCAACCCCCATGCGATCCAATCTCGGCGGTGAATAACCGAGTACCCATCCGGAGTTGCAGCCTCCAATATGGGGCCAGAGTTTTCGTCCAGCCAGGTCTCGGTAATGTATGCCAGGTCCACCGTACCAACAAGATCTGTCATAATTGCAGTCTTGTTTTTAATGGACCTGGCATTACATAGCACCGCACAAATTGGATGGGCTTCCAGGGCCGTCCAGGCCACATGCCCACCAAAATTGGTGGTGCCCTTGGGTATAGAAACCAGACATGGAAGACCACGATCCAGGTTCCATTCTGCCCAGGTTGTCTCCTGGATCTCACAACCCCAATGCGGTGGCCCGGCTCATTCACCCTCCGCTGTTCGCACGCCTCCCCCAACTCATCTCCCCCCAATGAGCAATACCCAGTGCTCTACAGCACTGGTAGATATCAAACTGCACTGCTGGGGGAGGTGAAGAGGCGGAGGGCATAGGATGAATAGCACACGACTGTGGGGGCAGGCCTCAAACACATTTTAATAATCATAGTAAAATTACACCACTCCACAGAATAAACAAAAACAATTCACTACATTATACTTGTTAAATAAAAGAAAAAGAATTAAAAAACTAAGACAAAATTAACACATAAAACTCCCTCAGCTCTCAATTAGGGGAAACAAAATAAATTAATAAGGTAAATAATTAACCTAGTCATTCAGTCTCAGTCAGCAAGCCTAAGGCAATCAGGAGATGCACATAAAAAGCAGACACCTTCAAGTAATAACTGAAAGGCTAAAATCCATGTAAATTCTATAGCAAGGAGAAGTCAAAGTTTTTCAACCCCCAATGGCTGTCCCACCATCGGAGGAAACTGACAAATTCCCCAGGGACTCACTTCCTGCAAGAAAAAGTGCTTAGAAACTCAGTTACTTCTCAGTCCCCAAAATATTCTCACTACCAGGGGACTTTGCTGATGATGACCAAACCATTTTCAGCCTCGGTGCCCTCTCACGGTTCCAACACTAAAGAATAAGAGGGCACTCTCACTGCCTTCTTAAACAAAGTTTAAGCATGAAATATAAAAAGTCTGACCGTATCTTTGAAGGGAGGAAGATCAAAATGGTCCACTTCAGAAGGTATTGCTCTGAAGCCAGAGCAGGCCCCAATAAATCCAACAATGGGACAGACTGCAAGCCTATGGCCGCTGCTGTGGATCCCAGCCAGGCCCACTTACTAGCAGGCCCATCGGAGACTTCCTAGGGGTACACCAATCCACATTGCCGGCTACCCAACAAAGTAAGACTGGGACCCCCGCTCAGCCACACACTGCAGTCGGCCCACCGACAGGATCAGAAAACCAGCTCCCTGCTCCAAATCAAAGCTTGTCCTGTTATACACGCTACTCCGGGAAACCACAAGCAAGCTGACAGCAATCCAAAGATAGTCCACGACCAATATCCAGGATCTTCACTGATACAGTCCAGGTCCCCTTCACCACAATACCTGTTCCCTTAAAGTACAACTCCCCAAGGGTCTCAGTGGCAGATTATAACACTAGTTCAACTGCACCCAAAGCCGCCAACAGTATATCCTTATCGATGGGTCAGAAAACAGCATCCAACATTGAATTATCCCACAAAGTCCACAGGGTCAAAGTGGCAGCAGATCCAGCAAGCCGAGCGCACAGGCAGTAATGGGCAGAGAGATGACAGCCCCAGTACACACTATGAGAATCCTCCTGATATCGCCTGTAGACTCAGCACACCAAAGCAGGCAAATAGGAGATACAAAAACACTAGGCTGCAGAAGCAAAAGTAGCCAACTGCTCGCCCAGCCTGGCGGCCATCTTCATTTTTTCTGATGTCACTGGAAATCCCTGAAACATTTCAAATCTGACTGAGAGCCAGCCATGCATCCACACAATGAGGTCAGCCAATCACGTTCTTCATTTTCTCACCGCAATTTTGTAAATGGTTTTCTATCGATTATTCTAGTTATTGTTCCACAGTGTAGTGGTCATAAAAGTTGCATCACACTTAAAAGGTCCCAAAGGTTTTTAACATTGGTGATGACACTACTACTGCACAAGACCCTCCAACCTTGTTTCCTTTCAAAATTCAGCAGTTGCTGAACTACTGACTCCTTTCCCAAAACCCAAAGTCTCCTGTTTTTCTGTAATTTGTAATAAAAAAAAGGCAGCCATGTGCTCATGGTGCTGGGGCCCTTGGTGCATGTCTCATTAACTAAACAAAGAAGCAGCAAAATGATACACACTCACACTTAGTGTAAGTATTCACTCAATCCAAATAAGAGCATTGTAAATCCAGAACTCCAGTCATTTAATGATGCTTAAAAAAAAGAGATGCCACATAAGTTTATTTAAAGGAATTCTAAAAGTGCATTACTTCCAACTGTACAAGGAGTCTCACAGTAACAAAACTGCTTGCTTACCCCGGAGCTTGGTTCACCTGTGCTTCATCAGGGAACCAGGCCTGCACAGCAGCTGTACCTGTTTTATATTGCCCTCTTGATGACATCATACTAGAGCATCCTTGCGTTGGTACAAAACTTTTTCAGATATTACATGCTACAAATTCAAGTGCTCTGTGAATAACTGTTACATACAAACTAGAACATAAGAAAGCGCTGGCAGAAGAGGACCGTGAGATCCATCTAGTCTGCCCATGTAGGCTATGCCCCTCTTAGTCTCTTTACTTTCTTAGGTTTCTACAGTGCCAATCTAATGCTAGCTTGAACTCCCTCACTGTTTTTGCTGCCACGACTTCTGTGGGCAGACTGTTCCAGGGCTCCACCACCATTTCTGTGAAGAAGAATTTCCTGATGTTTGTTCTGAATCTACCTCCCTTCATGCACATGCTGTGCCCTCTTGTTCGTGTAGACAAGTTTTCTCTGAAGAGATCTTAAGTTTGTACGGAGTTGATTCCTTTGATATATTTAAATGTCTCCATCATATCCCCTGTTCCTTCTCCTTTCCAGTAAATACATCCTGAGATGGTTTAGTCTTGATTCGTAAGGTTCTTTGTGCAGTTCGTGTATCATCTTTGTAGCTCTCCTCTGCAAGATTTCCAGGCAATCTCTGTCCCTCTTGAGGTGTGGTCTCCAGAACTGGATGCAGTACTCCAGGTGAGGTCTCACCAAGGAACTGTACAGCGGGATTATCACTTCACTTTTCCTACTTGTGATACCCCTAATTATGTATCTGAGGATGCCGCTAGCTTTTTGTGCCACCTTTTTGCATTGCCTGGTTGTCTTTAACTCATCAGATACAAGTACTCCTAGATCCCTCTGAGTACTCCTAGATCCCTCTCAACCTTAGCTTCTGTCAGCTGTTCCCCTCCTGGGCTATATTTCCTGCCTGGGTTCCTACACCCCACGTGCATAACTTTACATTTCTTGGCATTGAATTTCAACTGCCACTGTTTTGACCATTCCTCCAACTTTTTTAGATCAGAGACCATTCCTGTGACCCCCTCTTGCGTATCTACTCTGTTGCAGAGCTTGGTGTCATCTGCGAACAAGCATACCTTTCCCTGCAAACCATCTGCAATGTCCCTGATGAATATGTTAAACAGAAATGGCCCCAGCAGTGATCCCTGGGAGACTCCACTGGTTACCCCACCTTCCATTGAGAGAGAGAGTGCCATTTACCAACACCCTCTGGGTTGTCCTTTGGGGCCAATTCCTAACTCAACCAACTATTTTATTTCCCACTCCTGTGTGTTCCAACTTGTTTATTAGCCTCCTATGTGGAGCAGAGTCGAATGCCTTACTGAAGTCCAGATACACCATGTCTACTACTCTCCCCTGGTCCACCGAATCGAAAAAATCAGTCATGTTTATCTGACATGACCTCCCTGCTGTGAAGCCATGCTGCTTTGGGTCCAGGTGGTCAGTTGTTTCTAGATGCTGTAAACTAAAAGAAACATTATTTTTTTATCTTAATAAAAAAAGATCCGTTTCTAAAGAGCCAACTACAAAAAACATTTATAATGCTGTTCCTTAGCATGATGCAGAGTTACTTACATGTTAACTAACTTAATTTATAAATGTGCCTCTCAATTATCATTTTCTAATTCTTACCTAGTAAATGAAACATTCCTAGGTACAAACAGAATTTGTGTAGCAGTCTACAGTAAAGATGAGCAATCTTCCATCCACTAATTTATTAGTCATTTATTAAGTTTGCTGTGCCTGTGCATAGTGAACCTATTGCTATGAGTAGTGTGTGTGAAAACTTCAAAAGAATGAGCCGAACAGCTGATCGCTGTTCAGTCTTGGAACAAATATGTATGGAATGCAGCTGATTCCACACATGCGCAGTAGCATCATTGCTTCTGCGCATGTGTGGAAATTAACAATGTAGGGATGCACTCCATGGATTTTAATGGGGGCAATTTTTAAAAGGACTCCACGGAAAAGCCGACATTGGGGTGCCCAATCTTCGTGTCGGCATGTATCCCCCCCCCCACTTTGTGGCATACTGGGAGTCCACCATAGTGTGCCCAGACAATTTCGTATTTATCCCCCGACACTGGGATGCCCACTCCCGTGTTGGATGCCCCAATCTCAATTTCTTTACCGACGGGGTGCCAAGTCTCTGTCAGCATCATGTCCCCTCTTCTCCAAGCTCACTTTCTTTGCTGTGAGGTGCCCAATCCCTGTTGGCATCATGTTTCCCCTCCCCCCAAGTTCACTTTCCTTTTGCGACGGGGGTGCCCAATCCCCGTCGGCATCATGTCTCCCCAACTCATGAGGCACATTGGCAGCCCACCCCAGCGTGCCAAAAGTATATTTTTTTTTAACCTATAAATAAAGAAAACAGCCCCCCCAAGTCTTTTTTTTAACCTGCAAAAAAGAAAACGATCCTTTGTCATTTCACCCATCCCCCTCCCCATCCCAATTCTCCCTCTGCTCACCCACCTCCTCACAACCCCACCCCATACTTACCTCCAGGGACATAGCTAGCTTTTTTGACAGGTGGGCAAAGGCTGATAAAGTCGTGGTTGGACTGAGAAATACTTAAACCAATAGACCAGGGGTCTTGGGGCCGCCTAGGTCCCCAGATGCTATCAGCTTTTAGATGCATTCTGGTGCATTTTGAGGGCCACTGTGAAACTTTTTGGCTACTTTTAAAGCTTTATTTGATTTGCTGCAAACAAAAGATATCACTACTAAAATGACTATCTTTGTATCTAGATTCTAGATGGAAAATGGGCAGATTAAATGGACCTATGGGTATTTTTCTGCTGACACAATCTATTTTTCTGTGGTTTTTACCATTTGTGCAATTTCCAACAGTTCAACAAGTACAGTACCACATTCTCAAAAGAAACCAGCATACCACGGTCGCAGTTACAAAAATATATATAGTATCTGTAGTAATACAAAGTGCATCACGATGCATCAAAGTGCAAAAAGTGCTAGCTGGCTGTACTCAGAGCTGAAGGTAACAGCCCACTCACCCCATCATAGCTTTCCCTGATTTACAATTCTAACCCCCACCACCACCTTTTTGTACACTCTACTGTCACTACTTATTTAAAGGCAAACATGCTACAGTATATGCAACATGTTGCCTCCTGCCTCTTAAGCACAATGCAGCTCTTCCACACAATTTAAAATAAAATTATCCCTGCTGACTGCATCTGCCAGGCCTATTCAGTCAGTGTGTTGTTCACTATTGTGGGTGTCCTGCTGTGCTGCTCACAGTACAAGATGTCATTTGCAGTGTTATTATTATACAATGCACCCAACAACCATATATTGTTAAATTATAGAAGCTCATGTTCAGATGACTGATGAGATGCATCATGCATGCCATAAAAATATTTCTCACAATGATCATCAGTTGCGACAGAAACTGCTCCATATATGTACCTGCAGCGCAGAGTAGACAGTGAGTGCACTGTACACAAATGGAGAGTGAGAGATGGGACACTCCTCGAGACAGACTTTTCAGAAGTGGGCTGTCAAAAATCTGTCAGCAGCGCAGGACATTCCTACTTAACTTACTTTACTGTTTTCATGGATTCTCAAGTTACCTCCAGAGGTCGGGAGCAGCGATCTTCTGTGGACTGGGACACGTCTGCACTCTTCAAAGCGGAACTGCGAACTGAGGGATCGGGTAAGCGCTGTATAATGGGAATCAATGGGGGGAAGGGTTCAACTTAGGTTGCTATCTCCGTCATTTTTAGGACTTTTGGCTCAAAATTTTCAACATGGGGTTCTTGGGATTGCACCTCATGAACATTGGCGCTGTCATTTCGTTTCTCGGTCCCGAAAGGTGATTTTGCGGTTGCAGTGTGGAATCACCTTTCAGGACCAAGTAATGAAACGACAGTGCCACTGTTCATGAGGAGAGGTCCCAAAAAGCCCATGTTGAAAACTTAGTGAATAAATTCCAAAAAATGACTATGTTATGAGCATGCGTTGTGCAGTTTTTACGCACGCTCATGACTTCACCAATTTTTAATATTTTCACTCCAGATTTTCAACATTGCCATTTTCACACCTCCTTATGAACAGTTCAGCTTTCATCTTTCACATTCTGCCCAAAATGTGTTTTCACACCTGTGGCGCAGAATGGCGCAGTGACTTTTGGAAATCAACTTTCAGAACAGATTAACAAAATCACAGTGCCACTGTTCATGAGGAGAGGTCCAAAAATGGCCATATTGAAAATTTAGTGAAAAATTTCCAAAAAAAATTGTGTCACAGGTGTGTATTGCACAGTTTCTATGCACGCTTGTAACCTCTGCACTTTTTCATATTTTCACTCCAGATTTTCAACAGTGCCATTTTTTCAGACCACCTCATGAACATTACAGCTACCATTTTTCACATCCTGCCCTAAATGTGTTATCACACCTGTGGCACCAAAAAGCGCAGTTGCTGTGCAAAATCACCTTTTGAGATTGAGTAATGAAATGATAGTACCACTGTTCATGAGGTGGGGTCACAAAAAGCCAATGGTGACAATTTGGAGTAAAAATGCCAACAAGCGCTCCGGGCGTTAGGGTTTCCAACCATAACGCCCTACCCTGTAGAGACTCACAGGCAGCAGGTTGAGACCTGGGATCATCGGCCATAATGCTCATGCCATTCCACCACCTTGCAACCAGTGACATGCATCAAGGTGTGGCTTGAGGTCTTTGTCCCCAACGTTCACCTCATTCTCCTATGCTGCACCCATCTCAGCATATTTCCTTATGGACTGGGGTGAGTGTAAGGCATGAAGACCCCAAGGCACACCGCAACACCTGTTGGTGTCTGCAGGGTAGGGCAAGATGAAATGGCATCAGTGTTATGGCCAATGACCCAAAGGCACACCCCCCCAACACCTGTCAGTCTCTGCAGGGTGGGGGTGGGGTTGGTGTCAGTTCAATACTTCACTGCCATTCCTATTATGCATCTCTCTCTTTAACTCCTACACTACCAATGCCAATGCCAGCAAGCAAACATTCAGCATTGACAGATAGTTGTTATACTTTCCAGTGATGATTTTGTCAAAGAAATGCAGTCGCTTACCTAAGAAGGTCCTTGTTAGTTAAGCGACTGCCTTTCTTTGACAAAATCATCACTGGAAAGTATAAAAACAAGTTTTTACAAATTGCCCCCATTAAACTCCACAGTATGGAGCGCCTCCTCGTGCTGTTCCTTAAATAATGCGACAAACTTTCGGCATTGACAAACAATTGTTTAGTTAGTTTTTGGTAACTAGGTATGTACATTAGGCAACAAAGCACCTATTTTCATGCATGACCTGGGGCGAACAGAGCCTACAAACAGGTCACAATTAATAGGTGACAAGTTTGTGATAGAACAATTGTTGAACAACCTAATACCAAAGTGAAGATCTGTAGGAATCCCAGCTCACCCTGAAGGACAGAGAGATTCATCAGAGATTCACATCAGGGACATTCAGCCACTCGTTAGGGCTACACCTTCATCTGCCGGCATTTCCTATGTTTCAGTTTTCATGACTGCCTGCTAAACCAAAATAACGTGAACCTAACAAAAATGCTTTGTCATGTTTTACTTGTACCCAAAAGTATGTACTATTTGGGAAAAAATGTCTTTTTTTTCAACTACAAGCAGAATGATATGTTTGTTGGGCAAAAATTTTTCACCATATTGTTTTTTTAGCTAAAATTATTTCTGACATCCTTATATTTAGTTCAAGGAATGATAGGCAAATAAAATACATTTCTGGCTATAGTGACAGTGTTACAACAGTTGACTCCATCTATGGTAAGTCCTTGGGCATAAAGTTATCAGTTTAGCCCAAAGCTTGTTTAATACCTTTCCAGAACTGAAGTGGGTTACCAGTAGTGGAGTCAAACAGCAACTTACTGTGCCGACTATTGTTTCACCAAATGGTCCTTCTGCACTCATTTCTAAGTGCTCTTTGTTTAGCTCAGTCTGAGGCAGCTTTAGAGGCTTTAAATGTGGACCAGCAAGCATCCCTTTCGTTAATCAAGGCCAGTAACGGCCAATTCAACCATTTTGTGACTGGATTGTGTACTTGCCAAGTGGTTCGAGGGACATATTTATCCTGGAGACCTGTGGAGATTTGATTGAAAAAGGAGAGGGCCTGGTTTACATTATCAGTGGTCCACATATGTGACCAGTCCACACATGCAATCTCTTGTTTAAATTGTGCAGAATCAAAATCTGAAAAATTACAGAAATTAATTCCAAAACAACTAGCTCGTCTGCTTCCAGGTAAAGAACTGCTTTTCATATCACACCCAATGCTATGAGGTTGAAAACGCTGTAATGAGCACATAAAAAAGCACTTTGGAAATAAAAACTAATATGGGACTACATTTAAACAGTACTAAAATGTTCTGCCTACTATTATATCGTGCTACTAGTTCTTTAAAGGTCCAATCAGGTCCTTGTTTGCAGACAGCTTTATGTCAGAAGTGCAAAAAAGGTGTGTGGTTTGACTTTAAATGCCCCACAAAAAGAGCTTATGCCACATTCAAGCTTGTGATATATATAGAAACATAGCCCAAAGAAAAAACCCACAGTGCCCTTGTTGCTATAGTACCGGTACAGGTGGAAGATCCAATCCTAGTTCCATAATATTTTTATGAAGAAATATGGATCAACTTCTGTTTTGGTAGCACTTTGTCTTTTATTGTAAAATCCACCAATAATATGTCCATGCTTTGTGGCTTTTAAACCACGTCTTCAGAACACTGGTGGTTACTGCATCTATGATGCTTGTCTCAGTGTCTGATGGCACAAGGTTTCATAATCTCTTCTTAGTCAAAAGCTTACTTGGCTACTGCAGATCATATGAAGATAAGAACATAAGAATTTGCTGGCAGAAGGAGACTGTGCAGTCCACCTAGTCTGCCTGAGACATCTACCCCTACCCCATCTACTACTCTTATTGAGGTGACTATGTTGACTGTCCCATGCCCATTTGAATGCTCTGACATTTGTAGCTGACACCACCTCAGGTGGCAGACTATTCCAAGGGTCCACAACCCTTTCTGTGAAAAAGTACTTCCTAATATCTGTTCTGAATTTACTGCCAACCAGGCGTAAGTTATGCCCTTTTGTACACACAGTCCTATTTTCCTGAAAGAGGTTACCGGTAAGTTTTGCATTTATCCCTTTAACAAATTTAAATGTTTCTATCATGTCTCCTGTGTTCCTTCTCTGCTCTAAGGAGAATAGATTTAACTGGCTGAGCCTATTTTCATAAGGTTTGTGGTGTAGTCCCTGCTTCATCTTGGTGACTCTCCTCTGCAGATTCTAGACAGTCTATGTTCTTTTTTAGGTGTGGCCTCCAGAACTGCAGACAGTACTCCAAGTGAGGCCTTACCAAAGACCTACAGAGTGGGATGATTACCTTATGCTTTCTGCTACTAATATCCCTACCTATACATCCAAGGATGTCTTTTGCCCTTAGTGCTGCTTTTTCGCATTGCTTTCCTACCTTTAAATCATCTGACATCATAACTCCTAGATCCCATTCCATCTTTGTCTTTTCCAATTACTGCTGCCCTTCCAGGACATAGTTATTTCTGGGGTTCCTCTTACCCAAGAGTATTACCTTACACTTTTTTGGCATTGAATCTCAACTGCCAAAAACAAAGGATTGGGCCAAGCACTGTTCCCTATGGAACCCCACTGGTTACGCTCCCCTCCTGTGACAAGGTGCCATTTACCATAACTCTCTGAGTCCTGTCCTGTAGTCAGCTTTTTATCCAACTGATCACTTTCTGACCTACGCCTGTTTGCTGCAATTTATTTGCCAGTCTTCTGTGTGGAACCGTATCACAGGCTTTGCTAAAATCCAGAAATACTATGTCCACAGCCACACCTTGGTCCACTGCTCTTGTAACCCAGTCAAAGAATTCCATATTTGTTTGGCATGAGCATCCTGCCGTGAAGCCATGCTACTTCGGGTCAAGTTTCCCACTTTCTTTCAGGGACTCCACTATCCTTTCTTTGAGCTATGTCTCCATTACTTTACCCAACACTGAGGTAAGGCTGACTGGGCGGTAATTTCCTGCTACCACTCTTGTGCAATGAGACTAAGGTGTTCCTCTACAAAGTTCTGTTTTTCTGTCCTCTAATGTGGCTCTCCTCCACAACACAGAAGTATAGAAATGCTGCTGGCCTTCAAGTGTGCACTGCACTACACTACCTAGTTACAGCAGGTCAGTAGCAGCAGAGAGAGATTACTCTCAGGCCTAGTTTGGGGGAGACATTTATGTGAGTAGCATGGAAATGAAGTACAGCTTAGGCAGGAAACAGCCGCAGGAATAAAGAACATGGAGTCATGTTTGGTGGAAGACAACATAAGCAGCAATCGGCGTTCACAGCAGGAGGAGAGAGCCGAGGTCAGCAGCACTTCGCCTTAGTAAGTAGCCGGGACAATCATTAGCTGTGGGCATTTCAGAAATGGATGGAGGGGAAGAGCACTAGAGGAGAGTGCTGTGCCTTTCTGGCTGAAGATACAGTACTTTCAAACATGCTGTTATGCTAGGATAACAGCCTGGCTTGAAGAACTACTCAGCCAATCAGGACTCAAAGATTTGTTTCTATCCGTTTCATAATGCTTAATTATGCAAGGGGTGTAAAGAACTTAAGTGATATTTTTATCACGTGATGCTGGGAGCTGGATAAACCTCAAGGCTGAGCTTCATTTGATTAAATTACCAACTTGCTCTTCACGCACACCAATGCATAATCTTCTATATATTAACGGCAAGTTAACACTGCTTGCAATAAAGAAGAAACTTGCTGATAAGAAGATGTGCTGGAGGTACATCTGGCACACCATTTTGCTGACATGCCAGAGTGCCAGAAAAAAAGGGGTGGTTTCTTTGTAAAAGCAGCATGCCAGCATGTCTGGAGCCTTAGCATGTTGCTTATTGTCATCCTGAGACTTGAGCATGCAAGACAATGTGGAGGTGGTGCTAAATTCATTGGTTAAATTGGAACTGGTTAGATTTTTAGGTGGGGGAACTATCATCTGGTAGCGAACCTCTCCTATATTATTCAATGGAGAAAGACGAGGGATGTACAGGAACGCTAATACAGTTTTGTCAGAGGTGAGGGAACCGAGTTCCTGTGGTCTCCTGCCCAGTTTAACCCCTGGCTAAATGTTATACATCTCAATGTAGGGAATTTGTTATAAAAGTTAGTTTAAAACAGTTTCCGTACGTGCTTTTAGTTACACACTTTTGCCTGGGAGTCTTTAATATTCTAAGTTGGTAATCTGCTTGTGGACAGTTCACTGATGAGTGTTTTTATGTCTCAACTGCGACACGCAGTGGATGCTGTGACACTCATTTGTGCATGAATACGTAAAAGACGTAAATGTGCTACATGAAACTGAAGTTCCGCTTTTATTTTTGGTCTTTTTACTCCAAACAGGACAATATGATTACTTGCCCTAATACTGCACCCCCTTATAGTACTCTGCCTGCCTTATATACTTGGCATATCATAATGTAAGTACTGAGCAAGAATACAAATGAGAACACAGATGGACCATGTTAGGTCATGATGTTGAAATAAACATTTCAAGGGAACAGGCATTTTACTGACCCATGTATTCGCCCACCGAAAACAGTGGTGGTGGCAGTGATGGAGGTGTAGGGCCATACTGACAGAACTTTTTTCTTTTTAGTGCAAATGTCTAGTTCCCTGTCATCATACGGTACAGTTATGTAAACTCATTTTACACTAGAGTTCCCAAATTAACATACTTCACTGAAGTTTTAAGTGCAGTTTATTTATATGGGATGTTTTGCACAAAATGGACTTAGTTAAAGTAATAGCCTCCTATACCATCATTCAATGACCCTTTTGAGGAGCAGAACCTCAAACTGTGCAATCCTTCACAGATGGCCAAGTCCAGCATGGCAGTGCAGTAGTAGCAACTGGGAAAAAAGTATTCATTATGATAAAGATTCCCAGGGTGGAGTCATTTTCAGCATTGGCATATCTTGCTGGCATGCAGTCCAGGTGCCAGAAACCTGGAGCCTACACTGGCATGCTGGCACCTATACTGGCATGCTGGTCATACCTCTCAACTGTCATAGGATCACAGGATGTACATGAATCTGATAACCAAAGGCCTATATGACTCACCAGAAACTAATAAGTAAAGGAGCTGGTTTTACTACCCAAATACTTATCTAGTGATATTTTGAAGGCATTCATCATAGACTTGCCTTGGACCACATCTACTGATAGACCATTCCAGATGTTCACCACTCTTTGGCTGAACCATGTGCCCCTTTTATTTGTTCTGCAGAAGTCACATTTTAACTGGAAGTTGTGTAACCTGATCTCTCTTTGAATTTGCTTCCTCAAGTCCAAGACATTCCCAGAGATCATCGTTACGAAAGGCTTTGCAATCTAGACATGTCACCCCTAAGTCTTCTATATTCCAGTGAATACAAGTTCAAGCCCAGTAATCCCTCTCCATAAGACTTGTTAGATAGTATCCTAATACTTCTTGTGGCCTTCCTCTGTACTTTCTCAAGTAGCCCAGTATTATTTTTTGTATGCGGTGCCCAGAACAGGACAGTCATATACTGTACATTAAGAGGTATATCACTTATTGTATCCCTCAGAAACCCTCTCTATCCCATATGGAGTAGATGATACTCTACATGCTCACTGATACTTTAAAGCAGAAATGAATAATAAACTATGATGCGCAGTTATTAGCAAACATTCTAAACATTAGTGTATGTATAACCAGTGTTCTGAGCTTCCAGTGTCATATCTGATGATGTGTCACACATTTTGCCCATTTGTCACACATTTTGCCCATTTGTCACACATTTTGTTGCAAATTTGGGTGATAAAACGTTGAGACATATGATGCTGGTAGTTGGTTACAGAATGCTGGTTTAGCTGTTGGGTTTTCGACACCTCAACTAAACTCATCACTAGGACCAGCATGCCACGAAAACATAATGATAGTGAAAATGTCTCTATCCCCTAGCATAATAATGCTAAAAATGTCTGGAGTAATTCAGAAATCAAAGTTCAAAAAACTTAGAAGTCCAGTAAATACCAAACTGGTAATCAAAGCGGGTGGAACAGAACACTCCCTAACAACACAAATGCAGCAAGCAATTATTTACAAGCCAAGATCTTAAGCTTCCCACCAATGCCATATATGCGTGAACTGTCAGCAATCATCCTTGGAATCCTCTTTCCAGCACCTAGCTCTTCAAGCTTATTAGCGTTAGTTTCTTTTTTTTTTTTGGTTAATAAATCTTGCTTATTGATGCTGAAATGCCTGGATTAGGTGCGAAATGTCAGGAGACTAGTCCCCAGTCTTGCACACTGCTTGTACTTACTAAATATTAATATATTATTATGTTCTCTGAAGTTACTTGTTGTATAGCATTTGGCTCTAGTGGGAACAGTGAAGCATGGGCAGAGATTGCATGCCTCAAATTTCATATTCAAGAGGAACTATATTATAAGAATCACCCGCCATTTCCCCAACATCCAACAGAAGCACCTCGACTGCAGAGGGTAGTTGGTCCAGGAAGTTGGCAGGTGGTTAGGAGGGGCAAATCATGAGCCCCATCATCAGGTGCTCTCCAACATATTACTTCCACAAACCATATAAAAACTACAAACAGGTATCTGCCTCTATCTCTGAAATCAAACAAAGGGGCAGAGGACACTGCAGAACAGGACACTGAAGCAAAGGAGCTAGCACAACAAAACCCACCCAAAACAGGAACCAAAACAAAACAAGCAAAAAGGAAATCCAAAAACTTCTGATCATAGCAGACTCCATGATTCGGGGAGTTATACCTATCTCCAGCCAGGGGTAATGGTCAGATGTCTCCCAAGTACATCAGTGTGGAGAGACACTGACCGCATTGCTAAAATTGTTCAGGAAGCAGGGGAAAACATTGACATCCTGGTACACATAGGGACTAATGATCTCACCAGCCGGTCAGATGTGGAGACCAAGAAACACCTGACCAGGCTAGGTGACAAATTATCATCCATTTCATCCAGCATCTCCTTCTCTGAGATCCTGCCAGTCTGGAAGAGGGGGCAGATGGTCAGAAAAGGGGAGATGGGGAACTAAACATGGGGCTCAAGAGCTGTTGCCAGAAAAAAGGACACAAATTTGTAGGGAACTGGCAACAGTTTTGGGAGCGAAAGTTCTTTAAATTTGATGGACTGCATCTGACTAAGGAGGGAGTCAGTACATTGGGGCAGAAGTTTGATGTCTTTGCAGAATATTTAAACTAGCAAATTGGGAGAGGGGTGCAGCACCCCATACAGCTAGTGGTCAAACAGGAGTTAAGCATGTTTGCAGTTCATTTGCATCACCAGGTAAGGAAAAAGGTCCGGCTCCCCATACGACACACAGGGAAAACACCAGACCTCACCCAACAACTAACACACTGAAATCTGGCCAATGGAAAATCATGTATACAAATGCTCACAGTCTGGGAAACAAGATCCCAGACCTGCAGGCAATAATGACAGAGGCTAAACTGGACATAGTAGCAATTAGCGAAATGTGGTTTACCAGTAACCACACTTGGGAGACTTCAGTACCTGGCTCTGCACTGTTCAGAAAAGACCAAGTGCAAAAAGGGGGTGGAGTGGCCCTGCATGTCAATGAAAATATCAAAACTACAGAAATTCAGAATACACATAAGGAGCCAGAAGAACTGTGGGTCACCCTGGAAACAGAAAATGGGACAGCCATAAGAACTGGGGTTGTCTACAGGCCCCCAGACCAGGGGGAGGACATAGACACATTACTGTTAGAAGAGATACAAAACATGACAGCTAAAGGCGAGGTTCTGATAATGGGAGACTTCAACATGCCAGATACAAATTGGTCAATACCAGCAGGAACATCTGCCAGAACTAGACACATGGTGGATTCCCTGCAGGGGGAGGGCCTCAAACAACTTGTACAGCAACCCACAAAAGACAGGGCTATCCTAGATCTAGTACTGACCAACATGGAAAGGATTTATTTATTTATTTGCTTTTGTTAACCGGGTAAGTCACACTAGACAGCCAAGTGCCTATTTTCAGGTGAGACCCGGGAGGGTTACAAGCTAGGTCACACAAGAACAGTGAGGAAGTCGAGTTTACACAGAATGAGATATCAGGCAATATCAGAGATTGACATCCGGAAAAATGACAAGCTTAAAAGAGCTAAAGTAGGTAGCTAACAATTGTAGAAGCGATTTGGCATAAAATTTGTACCGTGCACACTAATCATATAACAGTTCAGTCAATGCAAACAGAAGTAGGTAGCTAAGAACAATAGAAACAATTTAGCATAAGATTTGTACAGTGCACAAAATTGTAAAACAGGTTCAGTCAATGCGAACAGAAGTAAGTGCCAGCAGGTGGGATGAGCCAACCGGGGAACGGGACCAGGACCTGGTGAACTAATTGGGGAGGAGAGGGTAGGATCACAGATCTCCAGGTAGAAGGTCACCAGGGGCCAGTGACCATCACATGGTATGGTTCAGTTTGGCCACTACAACTAAATCATCCCATTCCAAGGCAAAAATATGGGACTTCGGGGGAGCTGACTTTGATAAGATGGCCAACAGAGTTAAGTTAGCCCTGACAAAAAGAAATACTGGTGAGGAAGTACAGGCAAAGTGGGCAAGCATTAAGGATGCAACACTTGAAGCAATGTCCCATTGTGTTAGAGAGAAAAGGAAGTGCAAAAGAAGAAGGAACCCACTTTGGTTCTCAAAAACAGTAGCAGAAAAGGTCAGAAACAAAAGGCTGGCCTTCAGGAAATATAAGGAAACTCAGCGGGATGAAGATAGGGAGGCATACCAAACTTCCCTAGAGGAAGCAGGGAAGGCAGTAAAGTAGGCAAAGGTCCAAACTGAGGAAACATTAGCACAAACGGTAAAAAAGGTTACATAAATACATAGACAGTGTCGGCAGATAAGGGCCTATGGCCCACCCAGTCTGCCCATTTGAGCTTGTAAGTTCAGTTTATGTTTTCCTTGAAGTCTGTTGCCCCTTACCCCTGACCTCCAGAATTCCTTTATGTCTATCCCATGCATTCTTAAATCTCTTGATTGTTTCAGCCCCCACCACTTCCTCTGGCAGGGTGCTCCACTTGTCCACCACCCGTTCTGTGAAGAAATTCTTCCTCACGTTTCTCTGAATCATCCTCTCCCCAACTTCATCCCATGCCCTCTAGTCCTGGAACATTTTTTCGCTTAAAATAGTGTATTCCTGCACCCTGTTCCTCCTTTAAGATACTTGTATGTCTCTATCATATCCCCTCTCTCCCTCCTCTCCTCCAGAGAGTACATGTTCAGTTCCTTCAACCTGTACTCATAGGACTTGTGATGCAATCCATGCACCATCTTTGTTGCCCTCCTCTGAACCTTCTCTACCCTGTCTACGTCCTTATGTAAGTAAGGTCTCCAGAACTGTACACTGTACCCAGGGTGGAACTCACTAGTGTCTTCTATAGTGGAATTATGACCTCCTTTCCTGCTGGTGATGCCCTGCCTATGCATCCCAGCATCCTATTTGCTTTACCTGCTGCCTTGTCACACTGTTTCCCTACCTTGAGGTCACCAGAGATGATAACCCCAAGATCCCTTTCCTGCTTGGTGCATGCTATATCCTCACCCCCCAACTGATATATTGTGCCCCATATGCATTATCTTGCACTTCTTTGCATTGAATTTCAACTGCCAAACCCCCGACTATTCTTCAAGTTTCTGCAGGTCCCTTCTCATTCTGTCTACACCCTCTGGTGTATCTACTCTGTTACAGAGCTTTGTGTTATCAGCGAACAGTGAAATTCTGCCTTCTAGGTCCTGCGCAATGTCACTGATGAAGATGTTGAATAGGACCGGTCCCAGCACTGATCCCTGTGGTACCCCACTGGTCACTCTTCCCTCTGTGGAGTGACAGCCATTTACCACCACCCTCTGTGTCCTGCCGCCCAGCCAGTTACCTACCCACCACACTACTGTCCAGCCCACACCCATATTCCCAGTTTGTGTAATAGTCTTCTATGTGGCACAGTGTCAAAGGCCTTGCTGAAGTCCAGATAGGCCATGTCCACTGCCCTCCCCTGATCCACCTCCCTAGTCACCCAGTGAAAAAAATCCAATGAGGTTGGTCTGACATGACCTCCCCCTGGTGAAACCATGCTGCCTTGGGTTCTGTAGTCCATTGACAACCAGATGTTCCACCAACCTCTCCTTCAGTAGCGCTCCATGATCTTCTCCACTACCGAGGTGAGGCTGACTGGTCTGTAGTTCCCTGATTCCTCTTTGTTCCCACTTTTGCATAAGGGGACTACATCTGCTGTCCTCCAGTCTTTAGGTACCTCCCCTGTTTCCAGTGATCGGCTAAACAGGATAGCCAGAGGTTCAGCCACCACCTCTCAGTTCTTTAAGGACCCTGTGGTGCACCCCATCTGGCCCCATTGCTTTATCAACTCTTATTACTTCCAGTTCCTTCAGGACCTTTTCTCATGTAAAGGGACTTGTGTCCATTTCTGCACCATTCTCACCCCTTGTACTCCCTTCAGACTCATTATCCTCCTCTTCCTCAGTAAAGACTGAGCAGAAATACCTGTTCAACATGTCAGCTTTACTGTTGTCATCCTCCATGCGGCCCCCATCCTCCCCCTTCTGTCTCACTATCCCTTCCTTTGCCTTTCTTTTTTCATTTATGTCCTATAAAAAGGTTTTGTCCCCTCTACCCACTGATTTTGCAATGTATTCTTCTGTCTGAGCTTTGGCTTCCCTTACTGATCTCCCTGCCTCCTTTTGCTTCTCCTGGTACTTCTCCCTATCCCCTCCTGCCTGTGTTTTTTGTATTGCCTGAATGCAATCTTTTGGCTTTCACTTTCTTTGCTACCTTTGGAAAACCATAATGGTCTCCTCTTCCTTTTCCTCTTGCTAACCTGCTTAATGCATATTATGTTGTTCTTGTAATCCCCATTTTAAATACTGCCCACTGTTCCTCAACCCCTGATTCCTGTCCCATTCCCTTAATGCCTCTTTTCAAGTATCTCCCCATTTTCCCAAAGCTCTGTCCCCTAAAATCCAGGATACGTGTTTTTGTGTGGTTTGGTTTTGCTCTTTCTGTGATTTCAAACCACAATGACTGGTGGTCACTGTTCCCCAGCTGCTCCCCCACTGTTACCCCCATCACACTGTCCCTGTTTGTGAGCACAAGGTCCAGTATTGCCTTCTGCTGAGTTGGTTCCATGACCAGTTGCTTGAGGAAGGCACCCTGAAGGGAGTCCAGGATAAATCTGCTCCTAGCTGACGCTGCTGCTGGGATGCTCCAGTCCATGTCTGGAATATTGAAGTCTCCAACCAGTACTACCTCACCCTTGCCTGCCATCCTTTGGATGGCTAGCATCAGCTCCCTATCCATTTCTTCCTCCTGGGCTGGTGGTCTATAGACCACACCTGTGCAAATGGCTGGCCCCATTTTCCTTTCCAGCTTAACCCACAGTATCTCTCCCCCATTTTGTTCCTCCTGGATCTCTGTGGCCCTTATGTCATTTTTCACATACAGTGCCACTCCTCCTCCCTTCCTGCCTGCTCTGTCTCTTCTGAATATGTTGTAGCCAGGTATGGCCATCTCCCAGTCATGGTTATCATTACACCAGGTTTCAGTGATGGCCACAATGTCCAGGTCTGACTGCACCATGACAGCCTCTAGATCTTCCATCTTGCTGCCAAGGCTCCTGGCATTTGCACACATGACTTTCCATGATTTGACCTCCCTAGACTGTTTCGCTGTTCTACTCCAGCCCCTTCCTTGGTTGTCCTTTATCCTTGGTTCTCCTTGCTGTCTGCCCTTCTGCTGAATGTTGCCCCTTTTCTGCCTATCCACCTCTTGGGTGCTAATCTCCATCTTTTGCACACTGCTTTGTAGAGACAGCCACCTCTGGTTCACTGGTTCCACTGCTAGCTGTGGGGTGAAGCAGGTACCTTCCTTGCTGGCCTGCCATCCCTCTTGCTAGTTTAAATGGTTGTCAATGTAGCATTTAAACTTATCATTAAGTGCTTGGATTCCTCCAGGATGGATGCAGGCTGTGAGGCTTGAACAAACCTCCATCCTTCCAGGTGGGTCCCCAGTCACCAATGAATCCAAACCTTTCCTCACAGCACCAGTTCTTCAACCATGAGTTAAAGTTCCTGCATGCACCTATGCTCTCTTGCCTCTCGAGGTAGTATTTTGAGAAAGTGACAGAAGTAGCTACTTGCTTGAGACCCTCCCAATTTCCTAAACTCTTCCTGAACTTCCTTTGGCTCCCCATTTGCCAGGTCATTAGTACCTAGGTGGATAATGACATCCAGCTCACCCTCCAGTCTTGCCTTCCCAGTGATCCCCAGGATCTTCCTTCCATCCCTCCATGCCGTGGCACCTGGTAGGCACCTCACCTCCCTGTCCTCCCCCTCCTGTGTTCCTAGCCGGATCCCTCTTGTGATGGAGTCCCCACCAGGATTCGCTTCCTCCTCCTCTGGAGTCCACTGCTTTCTGACAAGACTTTCTATAGATACATTAGTGAAAGGAGAAAGTCCAAAGGGGGTATTGCTAAGATCAAAGGAGATAAGGGTGTGTGTGAGGAAGAGGACCATGTAAAACAGGGTTTTAAATAATTGATTAGCAGTTTTTTTCTTGAGGCAATACTAACTGTACAGAAATCATGTATATAGGTTTTCTAGAAGTGTTAAGTTTGTTAAACACAGTGAGGCAAGTGCAATGCATTTTCACAATGTTTTCGAACTTTTATGAGCAAAACGCTAATCAATTTTTAGAGTTAAATAAAACCCTGTAAAAGCATCTATTCTAAATAGATACTTCTGCTCAGTATATACTGAAGAAAAGGTAGGGTAGGACCCACAGCTCAGCACCATGGACACGAGGGGAGGGAGGAGAGCACTAGTCCCTTCACAAAAGAAAGGGTCCTACAAGAGCTCGGTAAGCTCAGGGTGGACAAGGCAATGGGACCTGATGGCATACATCCCAGGGTACTAAAGGAGCTAAGGGTGGAACTAGCAGAGCCATTATCAGAACTCTTAAGTGAGTCTCTGAGCACAGGAGAGGTCCCAGAAGACTGGAGATGGGCTCATGTGATTCTGCTCCACAAGAGTGGTAGTACGGAGGAGGCAGGGAACTACAGACTAGTCAGTCGTACCTCAGTAGTGGGCAAGATTATGGAGGCACTCCTTAAGGAAAGGATAGTGCAACACCTGGAATCCATAGGAGCACAGGATCCAAGACAGCATAGGTTTACAAAAGGAAGGTCCTGTCAAACTAATCTCATAGGTTTCTTTGACTGGGTAACCAGAGTGGTGGACCAAGAGGGAGCAGTTGATGTCACTTACCTTGACTTCAGCAAAGCTTTCGATACTGTTCCACACAGAAGCTTGATTAATAAGCTGGGTAGGCTTGGGGTGGGTCAGAAGCTGGTCAACTGGGTGGCAAACTGGTTGACGGGCAGAAAACAGAGAGTGGTGGTAAACGCTATACAGTCAGAAGAGATGCAAGTCACAAGTGGGGTATCTCAGGGATCAGTCCTGGGGCCAGTCCTCTTCAATATCTTCATCAGTGACATTGCAGATGGGCTGGAGGGTAAGGTTTGTCTGTTTGCAGATGACACCAAGATCTGCAACAGAGTAGACGATCCAGATGGGGTGGGCAGAATGAGAAGAGATCTGGATAAACTGGCAAAATGGTCGGAAGAGTGGCAACTGGGGTTTAATGCAAAGAAGTGCAAGATCATGCACATAAGGAAGAGATACCCTGAAGCCACCTATAGGCTGGGAAGGGAGTTGCTGGCAGTCACAAATGAAGAAAGAGACTTGGGCACCATCATCACCGATGACCTGAAATCATCCAAGCAGTAGGTAAGGCTAGGGGGATGTTAGGGTGTATTAGTAGTGGTATCACAAGTCAAAAGGGGGAGGTAATAATCCCTCTTTACAAGACACTGGTTAGGCCCCATCTGGAGTACCGCGTGCAGTACTGGAGGCCACACTTTCACAAGGACATTAACCAAATTGAGGCAGTCCAGAGAAGGGCAACCAAAATGGTGCAGGGACTGCATCAGAAAACATATGAGGACAGATTACCGGAGCTCAATATGCATACCCTAGAGCAAAGGAGGGAGAGAGGTGATATGACAGAAACATTCAAACACCTTAAGGGCATTAACAAGGTGAAAGAGTCTAACATGTTTCAATATAAGAAAAATAACAGGACAAGAGGACACAGCATGAGATTAGAGGGAGGCTGATTAAGGGGTAATGTGAGGAAGTTCTTTTTCACAGAAAGGATGGTGGATGCATGGAATGGCCTACCTCAGGAGTGGTGGATATGAATACAGTGCAGGGCTTCAAACAGGCATGGGATAGGCATAAGGGAGCAATACTGATGAGTATGAATAGACAGGCCATTGACAGAGCAAAGGCTGATGGCACATTTATAAGGTAGAAAAAGAAATGGGCAGACGGGATGGGCCTTGCAGTCCTTATTTGCTGTGAGCTTCTATGTTGCTGTGTTCACACAATGGGGCAAAAAACACGACTATGTTGAAAATGTGGCTTCAAAATGTAAAACAAAATTGCAACATTATAAGAAAAAGTTGAAAAATTGCAACATTTGTTCAGAATGTTTTTTTTGTTTGTTTGAGATTTTGACCCCAAATGTTTAGCACAGTCTTTTTATGACACCACTGGGAGGGCTAAAGCCTGAGGTTTAGTGTGGTGGAATAGGTCCTCCCTCATCCCCAATAAAGATCAGCCTCCCACGGCAGTCCTCCGCTTAGTGCACTGCGAAACACACACACCCCCTTCGCAAGCAAGGCTGGTGTGGCCAAGCCTCCTTCCCTTCCTTCCTGTTTCTGCTTCTTCCCTTCCCCATACCCTCCCTCCCCACAGCAGCAACCTAGTCAGCTTTGGATGTTGACTCTCACACCTCCTGCAGGCACAGCTGCACTGGCTGCTACAGCACACACCTCCGCTGCCCTATCAGTGCTGGAGTTGCTCCAAAATGTTTGCTTTGCAAATGCATGCAAAGCAAACATAATGTTCAAATCACTCACTCAACATTTAAGAGAGACCAGATTCTACAAATATCCCCTTTCAGTTCTCTGAATGTTCTCATGGCTTAGTCACAATCCACACACACTGTAAATGCTGGAGGTGCTAAACCCCTCTCATATTGTACACCTTCATTAAAGCAGCAGTGCAATGAAAATGGGCTAAAATTTGACCCCACTGTTTTTTCTTCCGAACTGACGCCAAATGCCTTCCAGTTTATTTTAGTGGTAAAATTTTCAGTTTTCATTATCATTTAAGAATTTTATGAACATTTAAAGGTATTATTTCTCAAGAAAAAAAGATGTCCGCCTCATTTCTGCACAGAAATAATATTGAGAACCCGAGGAGGCTACAAATGCAGACAAAAATGCAAATGTACAGAACACAGCATAGGAAGCATCCAGATAACCCAAATCAACAATTTTGTCAATATTTTTCACAACCAAAGCAGAAAATTAGCTTTTTGGAATAACTTTTTTCGTTGTACTACTGCTTTAAATTGGAGGCAATGTTATCTTGTGGTTAAAGCACAGCTATGGAACTGGGGGGGTGGTGGTGCAAAAATATGGACCAAAGTTGATAACGTTTCATAGCATAGTGATAAACTACGCTATTTATGCTAGTTTTAGTTAATGCCAGATTAAAAGACAATGCCTGTCCTCCCAGCACCCCACCTTCAAACCACAATGCCCCAAGTAGGTTTTTATGTTGTTTCACTTCATACCGTGCTGGGACTGAAATAGTACTGTGCAGCTCTGGATATGTTTACATTATGGATGTTACTTCAGGCTACATTTTAAGCCACAAAGGTAATTCAAAAATATATTTTTTATACAATGCTTAATTGGCGGGTGAGGGGAGTTGTAGTATTTTTTTAAGTCTTTGGTAACTGGGTAAGGCTCACTAGGCACAAGTGCCGGTTTTCAGGGGCAAACTGGGAGCACTGGGCAGTTAAGTGACTTGCTCAGATTCACACAGGATGCAAGTGGAGGTTGTGAGAATCAAACCCAGGTCTGGTCTGCTGGATGTACCAACTGGTTCATAGCTCGTTACTCTAATCTCTAGGCTATACTGCCAGCCTCTAGGCTATACTGTCAGCTAGTTTGGGGGTCTGAGTTGCTGGGAGGAATTAAGTTAGGGTCTCCACATGCTTTATAATAAAGAAAACATGGGGGCATAGGGGCAATCCCTTGCAACTTAAATTTAAAAAAGAAACAATGCAACCACACTTGTAAGTAGCACAACTAATGTAGCATACTGCAGCTATGGTATCAATGTTGGTCCTTAGGGCCTGATCCTGAAAGGCACCCCAGACACACTCGACTTGAACATACCTGGGGTGCGCTGACCCACAGCTGTGGGAGCCAGAGCACCTGCCGGCATCCACAACCCCTGTTCTTTATGAACTGCTGGTGCAGATCCATGCAAAGGGACAGTGGTAGAGGTGCTAAAGACAACAGGGGCTAGACATTTAAAACTTTGCCCAGTAGGCAAAGTGATTGCGCCTTGTTGGTTAACTTGGATCTGCAGCTTATCAAATAGATAGGGAAATGGGCAGACTGGGTGGGCCAAGCGGTTCATATCTGCTGTCAAAGTCTATGTTTCTATTTTGTTTGCCCAGGGTTCACACCCGAGTGAAATATTGAAAGGGGGCTGTGGCACATGCTAAAAGGGTTAGTACATGCACAAAAAAATAATATATACAGCAGGCAAAGTGGGAGGTGGGGACACGAATCCCAGTGCAATGCAATATTCAGTGCATTAGCGCTGTGCAAGGGGATAGCGCAGGCCACCTAACATTGAGAAAATACTGCCAATAGGAAGCCTGACTTACTCTGGGCAACCCTAGTGGCCAGTAGAGCACTGTAGCCAACAACCATAGTTATGGTGGAGGAGCACACCTGCCCCCTAGTGCCCAGTGGTTCCCCCCACCCCACCCCACCCTCCTCCCTCTGACCCCAGCCCCATGAAAACAAATATATCCCGGTGCCTAGTCTCCCTCCATCCCCTGATCGCTGGCCCTGGTATACAAAACTTAATTCCTTGGTGCCTAGCGGCCCCACGTTCTCCAATCATTGGCCCTGGTAATAGTAATAAATTTTCCTGGCGTCAAGATGTCCTTCCTATCCTCTGATCACTGGCCTGGTATGAACTGATTACATTCCTGGTGTCTAGTTGTATCTCCAGCCATCGGATTGCTGGCCCCAGTAATAGTAAAGAATTTCCCTGCTGTCCAGTGGTCCCCCCATCCTCTGATCGCTGACCCCGGTAATAATAAATAATTTCCCTGGCATCTAGTGCCCCCTTCCCCACACCGTAGGCATCGACCAACCCTCCCTGCTCCCCCACCATAAACGCCAGTGTCGCAGGAACCCACACAGCAACCAACACAGCCCTCCTCTCACCGCTGTATGCAGTGACAGGCAGCGTGCAGCCCCTGTACTATAACAGCAGTGCATGTACTGTCTCAGTACTTGCGCTTCTTTACAGTAAAGGGGACTCGTACTCCCTGTCACAGCATATGTCAGCCAGCTGAGGTGGTGAGAGAAGGGCCATGCTGGTCACCATATGGGCTCCTGCAGCACTGGCACTTATGGTTAGGGGGCAAGGCATGGTGGGTTGGTCGGTATGAGGGGGGAACCCACTAGGCACCAGGGAAATGATTTAATATTACCAGAGCCGAAATTGAGGTTGGGGGTGGGACCATGGAACACGAGGGAAATTCTTTATTATTACCGGGCTGAGATTGGGGAATCACTAGACACCAGGGAAGTATTCAATTCATATGGGCCAGTGACTGGAGGACAGGGAAACCACTGGACACCAAAGAAATTCTTTACTATTACTGGGGCCAGTGATCACAGGACGGGGGGACAACTAGACAACACAGAAGTATTCAATTTGTGCGGGGTCAGCGATTGGGGGAAAGGGGACCACTGGACACCAGGGAAATTGTTAAAATTATATGGGCCAGTGATTGCAGGTAGGGGTGAGGACCACTGGACATTAGGGTTATACTTAACATTATACGGGACCAGGCAATTGGGGTGGGGCGGAGCCGGTCACAGAGGCAAAATCTGCTGCCGCTTCCCATGCAAACGTGCCCATAACAGGCATGCAAATGGTCCCTTAGCACCTTGCATGCCCAATGGGCTCATTTGCATGGGGCCATCTGAATATTGTGCTGGGAGCTACCGGTGCTATTGAGTCTGGGTAAAATGTTCCCAGCACTGCCAGGATCCATGTCAGTGTGGCACTACTCTGCTTAGCGCTGCACCGACATGCCCCTATATTCAGTTAGTTAGTACCAGTGCACTATCCAACTGAATATGGTATACCTCTGTCCAGCTACCAAGTTACACCCCCATATTGATACCAAGATGGTAAAATTAGTCCGATCCCATAGCTCACCGGTGTTTGTAGCTGGGATATATTGTGTCCCTGCTACCCCAGCATCCACCATAATGGACCTCCTGGGATCGCTTAAAAAGATGGCTAGTGCCGGGGAGCTCTATATCCTTGGAGATTTTAACCACAACTGGCTAGATAAAGACTGCTCAAAACTATGCAGCAAGATCAAAGCCCTTAACCTCTCTCAACAGATCGAGCAACCTACCCACCTAAACCCAAAATCCCTGAACCACTTCCTCCTGGACTGGGCACTTACAACACACCCTCACAGGATTATAAAGGCTGGCCTCCTACCTGACTCAATGAGCGACCACCACATGATCTACGTGATCAGAAAGGTGCACAGACCCACTAACCACCTCCCACCAAGGTCACTCCGCACAAGAGCATTCAATTCTCTCTGCCACAACTCCCTACTAAATGATCTCACCTCAGCCGACTGGTCGCTCATCCAACTGGCATCTACCATTGACCTTGCTTATGCCGTGTTCAGAAATCAATTTCTTGCCATATGGGACCATCACGCCCCGCTCAGAAGTAAAAGGGTAAGGGCAACCCATCTCCCCTGGGTCTCTGCCGATATTATTTCCAGGAGTCGCGCAAGAAACCAGGCATGGAAAAAACATAGGCAAACAGGCACCCTGGAATCCCTGCAGCTTTACTGTACCCTCCGGAACAACTGTACCAAAGCCATAAGACAGGCAAAAAATAGCTACTTCCAAGAGGCCCTTTCCTCTAATCTTAGCCATCCATCCGAATTTTGGAAATCTACTAAATCCTTGCTCACTCCCCCTACTCAGCTGCCAACCCCTACCCTAACTATTCAGGGCAAAAATGTATCCAGTCATTTCGAAGTTGCCACAACTTTTAATAACTATTTCACCAACTGCACAAAGTCTCTCCTGCCAAACTTACAAACCTCTCCGCCTGCACCTATTCCCCCGCGCCTGCCCAGCACTCCCCCCATGTCACCAAGTTCTCTTTCCAGCCGGTCCCAACGACAGAAGTCCTAGCCACCCTACACTCCCTTAACCCAAATAAAGGAAAATGCCCGTTAGGCCTAGATGCTAAACTCCTATACCTATCTGCCCCTGCTATTGCAGCTCCCCTAGCTGACCTCCTCAACCGTTCCTTCTCCTCAGCCCAAATTCCAGCAGCATGGAAGGAGGCAGTAGTCATTCCACTACCAAAGGGTGGCAAGCCATCTGAGCCTGGAAACTACCGCCCTATCTCCCTTCTCCCAATTCTGGCCAAATTACAGGAACACCTAACCCTCTCACAACTCACCCAATTCCTTGATACCACCTCCTTTTTCACCCCCTACCAATCGGGGTTTCGCAAATACCACTCCACCACCACAGCTTTACTAAGACTCACTAACGATATTGCCTCAGGCATGAGCAAACGGTTCCTCACCTCAGCTATATTCATTGACCTGGAAAGGCCTTTGACACTGTCTCCCATCCCAAACTCCTTACAAAACTGCAGGACGCAGGCCTATCCGACCTAACCATCAGCTGGTTCCATGCCTACCTATCTGGCCAGAAAC
This sequence comes from Neoceratodus forsteri, assembly GCA_016271365.2. NCBI lineage: Eukaryota > Metazoa > Chordata > Ceratodontiformes > Ceratodontidae > Neoceratodus > Neoceratodus forsteri. Next base: position 646,208,255 of record CM028131.1, read on the forward strand.
GAGCAGTGAAAATCAGTCCACACATATTCCCCCCTCTCCCAGTCACCTGGGGTGTCCCCCAGGGCTCTGTCCTGGGTCCCCTTCTCTTTTCCATATTTCTAAACGACCTCCCACTGGTATGCCCAAACTCAGCTATACAAATGTAAGCGGATGATACCGTCCTGTACGCCTCTGGCCTATCCTGCGAGGTCTTAAACTCTGCCCTCCAGCAGGACTTTGATGCCGTCCAAACCTGGCTTAGCTCTAACCAACTCCTCCTAAATGCAAATAAAACAATCTCCTTAACTTTCGGCATGCAACCTAGACTCTCCCGACTAGCTACTCCACCCACTTTCCATACATTAGATGGTACCACTCTGGACTCATGCACCTCCTTTAGGTACCTGGGTGTATGGCTTGATCGCCACTTAGATTTTGCCGTCCACATCGACTCCCGCCAGAAAAAACTATACCCAAAACTAGGAGCACTCTACCATAACAAAGGTTGCCTACCCACCTCAGTCAGGCGGGAGCTAGTACTCAAAATGATTCTCCCTACCTTCAACTATGGTGATGTGGTCTACAGTGCAGCCCCCCCAACCACCCTGGCAAACCTGGACCCCCTTTTTCATTCTTTCTGCAGGCTCATCCTAGAATGCCCCCCCCCACCACCAACCACTGCGATCTGTATAAAGTCCTAGATCTCCCCTCGCTGCACTCCAGGCGCCAACTACATTGTGCAAATATCATAGTGAAGTACTGGTCCAACTCCATCCCCACCTATCTCAGCTCCATCCTGTCAGCTCAACCCTCCCAGGCATAGTCCCTGAGAGGCCCAGACTCGAAACTTAGACTTTGACAGCAGAAAAGGATCACTTGGCCCACCCAGTCTGCCCATTTCCCTACCTACTGGATAAGCTGCAGATTCTAGTTAACCAACCGCCTGCTTCCTGCAACCCCACACTATAATTGCTTTGTGTCTGTCCCAAGCATGTTTGAATTCCCCCACTGTTTTAGACCCAACGACCTCCTCAGGAAGGCTGTTCCATGTATCCACCACTCTCTCCGTGAAAAAGAATTTCCTCACATTACCCCTGAGCCGTCCCCCCTCTATCTTTAAACTGTGCCCCCTTGTTCTTACACATCTCTTTTTCTGAAAGATGCTACCCTCCTGGACTTTGTTGATTCCTTGAGGTACTTGAACGTTTCTATCATGTCCCCCCGTCCCTCCTTTCATCAAGGGTATACATATTAAGCTCTCTCAGTCTCTCTTCATATGGTTTCTGATGTAGACCATGCACCATTTTAGTTGCCCTCTTCTGGACTGCTTCCATCCTGTCTATGTACTTTTGCAACTTTTGCATATCCCTTTCATGCATACCACAAAGGGCCAATCTGCTTTCAAATATAGACTGCCCAAACTCTGGAATGACCTCCCTGCTGCTATTAGGCTGTCCTCCACCCCTAGGACCATGAAAACTCTCCTTCAGGGCCACTTCTCAGACACATGTAACTGTAACCTGCAGCCCAGTTCTGCTAGCAAGAGGCTTCATACCGTGCCATAAACTGTAAAAGTGACCTTATCTGTTGCCTCCACCAATGTGTCTCTGTCTGCTCATGCGTTAGTAACTCAGGCACTCTGAACTAAACTAGAATTTAAGTTCCCAATGCATAGTCCAGCCTGTAACATTTCCTGGACCAGATGTTTCACCCTTTATTGCATTCATTCTGTACCTATTGTATTGCATCATTGCCTATGCTTCAGTTGTTTGTATGTATGTATGCAACTCTCAGGTTGCATCTGGAAACGAGTGGAGCCCGCTCAGTATGCTTATCTGGTAAATCTCTTAATTCTCTGGGTCCTGGGCAATGGGCAAGCATAGAGCTTTGCCCATTTTTGAATATCTGACCCCAGACATTAAATTAGAGCCCCGTACCAGACTGCCAGTGGATCCCTGTTCTCGCAGGGAGTGGGCAGTGATGGGCTAGGCAGCCCTTCAAGGAACCCTTTATCCCCCTTCATAACTCAACAGTCCCTGATTTTGTGAGACATCCCTCATTTTACCAGTCAAAATTGCTGTCCCCCTCTCAACCGTTCCTTATGGAAAAGGTACTACCCTACCTACACAAAGAATGTGCTGTAAGTTTCAACTTAAAAGCAGATCCAGAAGCAAATGGTTTGATATATTTTATTGCACTAACACAGATGTTACAAAAAGAAAACAATGTCTAAGCTTTCCGACTAACCCAGTCCTTCATCCGAGACTTATGCAGAAATTCATAATGTTCCAAGATACTACATAAAAATAAACTTTGCATAAGTAAACACAATCGTGCGCACATTGTTTTGAGCTTGTATTTACATGTTTGAGGGTGCGTCCCTCATTATTCACTGATTTTGAATGACCGTTACCCTTATTTCAGTGAGAAAGCGTTGAGGGGTATGCCCCGCTGGTATCGTTAAGATACAGTAATTACAAATGTCACCAGTTGGTGCCAGTATTGCCTCAGCCCACGTGGAGGCTCCGCGGGCTGGAGGAGGATGGGGTGATCAAGCCTCGTCAGGAAATACTTTAAGCGGGGCGGAGAGGGGTGTATAAATACTACTGCAGGCCCTTGGGGCTGCGTATCCGCTGTGCTCTCCACAGGACGGAGACTCTTTTCTGAATAGAATGCATGTCACCAGGCACAAAACTCGGGGCTTGGTATCATGCTTCTCACCCTTTTAGCATTAAAAACCGTAGCAAAGTGCCAGCATGTGTAGCACTTTCTTATTTTAAACAATATTAGGTCTACAGATAGTGAGCCCCATATAGTTAGCGATAAGGAATGTTTCTATCAACTTAGTTCAACGATTAAATAGTTTGTGTGTAGAGAAATCGCTCTACCATTATGAGGAACATCATTCAGTAAACCTGTGCAGAGCAAGGGTAAATTTGAGTGTGAAAATCACAGCACTATGCGGAATTCATAGCACTAGAGAGGTACGCTGGGTATAGATGTGACGCTCATCCAATTTCATGGATACCTCGGAGTGCCCTGATTATGAGCATCATACACGAAGGGGGCACTCCGTGCTGAAGGTCTGGGAACCCCCAGAGAATCAAGCCATTAGTCCTCCAGGAACGCCATCAGATCTCAGTAGCAACCCCTGATAGAGGCAAATATTCAGTCTCCGACCTTGAGCAAGTCCCTTAACCTCCTAGACTAGCCTAGTCTACCCAGATGTGGAAATGGGTAGACCTGGAACCCCACTGGAAACCAGACGCTGCATTTCAGCTGAGCTAGCCTGTGTAAATAATTTGTATAACAAAAATTCCACCCTGGCGTAATACATACGTTGTTTTTAAATTGTCTTCACAACCGACTCAGACCAAATCTCCAGTTCTTTACCGCCTGCAGCGCACTGTTGGAAAGGTACCTTGTTTCAATGTGGGCCTGTGCTACGATGGCGCTCCGCCCCTTACGGGGAGGGGCGGAGAGAGTTGGTGTCTCTGGGGCGGGGCTCCCGCTCTCCGGCCAAAAGTTTGGGAATTCGTTTCAGGGAGGGTGGGAGTTGTGTAAGAGAGAAGATCCACAAGCAGGGAACGATGCAACTTTATATGTAAAACTATTTAGTCTATGTCACGGATCAATAAGGGACAATTGTTTATTTTGTTTTTAATCGAAGTGAATTTGAAATTTTAATACATAGGCTGTGGATAAGGGAAGAGTCAGAGATGTTGAAGTTGCTGCTGAAAGTTTGGATTCTTTCCGGTAATTCCCAAAAACCTTTTTGTGTGTGTGTGTGTTATTTGGAGTTCGGGAGAAATGTAACCCTTATTGCAGTGGCAAGGTTAAAATAAGTACCAAAGCCAGAGTAGAAGTTCAGAATGTGAGCTTTTGCCAGTCGCACAGAATGAAAAAGCAAGATTTCATCTTATTTCTGTCCTGTCGATGGGAACCACTATACTCATTAGTCGAGATCTTTAATGTTTTAACTTTTTAAAACGTACGCGGGTTAATATTTCTCACTGTTTTACTTCTAGGTAGAAACTTTATTGCACACATTCAAATAGCGGTTAGGAGAACTGTTACTGTTTTGTCTTGCTGAGTTATCCGGTGTGGTTTCGGATTTTTATTCTCTACAATTTACACATGCGTGGAGTCCAGCCCGGTCTCCCTCCCCCGGTTTGTCTGTCTGGATGAGAAGAGACTACATATGGCTTCAATTTGTAGCTCAAGAATGCTGAAGCTTGGAATAATACATACCAATGGCGTTTGGTTATTTAAACTACAGCCTACTACAGTTTTAATACTTTTATAATGTGCATTCTATGTCATTTATAGTTCAGTTTATGAAAATTCAGATGAGAAATTGCTGCAAAAATATTTTATACATTTTAAATATGATATATAATATCCTGTTCAACAAGTAGTTGGTTAAAGCAGTAATACCTCCTAGCAAAAGTGATTATCCCTTTCTGACATCCTGTACTCAGTATCTTTTAATTTTCTCATACTCGGTGAACAACTTGTATATGGTAACTGTTTCTGTAACTAAAGACTCACTTTATTAAAGATGACCATCTCTAGCAATTTTTAAAAATCTCTTGCTGCTCAGTTTATAATGTGGCTGGGAGATCAGAGAGCTGTGGGTTCAGTTCCCACATCTGGCACTTGGGTTAATACCGAATACTGACACTGTAGTGTAGCATGAGGGGGATGCTGCACTTCTGAGGTGCCGTCTTTCGGAGGAGATGTTAAACCAAGGTCCCATCAGCCTGTATTGGTGGTAGTTCAGGTGGATGTTAAAGATCCCATGGCACTTATCGAAAAGAGTAGGGGATTTCCCTGGTGTCCTGGCCAAATTTCCCCCCCATTCACTAAAATTTCCACCAACCGCTTAATCTGGCTCAATTTTAGTTGCTTACCATCTGTAACCCCCTCCCCGAAAAGGGACTTCTAGTCCCAGTGGGCCTACCGGGTTAACACAATTCAATAAATAAATGTGCTAGCACATGTTTCTGACTGTACAGGGCACTTCACCACATTTAGATTTTTTTTGGGGGGGGGGCATTGTAAGGGAGCAAAAATTTTAAAAATAACCTATGTCAGTTAATGAATAAATAATAGAGGCATAGTGAAATTTTTGCCAGAAAAACAGTATCATTTTTAAGCAAAATGATATGGGGAAACATAATTGAGACATTCAAATATCTAAAAGGAATACATAAGGTACAGGAAGGGAGGGAGCATCTTAGAGAAAAAAGATGTCCAAAGACTAGAGGTCGCAATATGAAGTGTGTGTGTGTGGTGAATCGGAGGGAACGGGAGAAAATATTTCTTCACTGAAAGGGTAACAGACCCCTGGAACATCCTCCCAGTGGAAGTTTGGGGGCTAAAACGGTAACGGTATTTAAGAAAGTATGGGATAGACTAGATGTGTTGTACAAAGTGGTGGTGAAGGTGACCCAGAGTCTGAACAGGGGCTGAAGACACCATGGCGAAAGGCTGGAGACCATGTAGAGTCTGCAGCTTTATACTGGGCAGGGAAAAATGGGCAGACTGGATGTGCCCAGGTGGTCTTTTTCTATCATCAGCATCTATGATTAAGAAATATTGCTACTTTAAATCATGTGGACCTCGATTCTTAAAGTAATTTTAATGGTATCCCTAATCAAGTTTATTATTATTTTTTTTTTATTTATTTGGCTCTTTCTTATTTTAGCAACAGTGTGGGTGTGTGCATTTACTCAAAAACCGGAGTACAGCTATGGTTGTGCTGAGGGAAGCTGCTATCCAGCAACTGGTGATCTGTTGATTGGGCGAGCTCATCAGCTTTCTGCAACTTCCACCTGTGGCCTCACCAGACCAGAACCCTTTTGCATCGTTAGCCACCTTCAGGTAAGGAAACCTACACCTAGCAGTTCAGTCCATTTGCAAAATGTGTCTTTGAACTAGTTGTAATCATCATCCTTGAGCTCTGCGTCTAGCAGCCTGCTACTAGAACTCTTCTTGATACATCAGCTGTGCAGTTGCACAACTTAGATGCTTCTTGTTTTGTTTAGATAAGCTTTCCCTTTGAAATGTGTTCATTTACACTGTCTCTGACTTAATTGTAACATCTACTGTAATTGTATTGTAACTTATGTTTGTAAAAATTGTAACTGTGACGTAGAACCTTTGTAAAAGAGCACTTGTGTTTAAAGGCATCATTTGAATCTTCAAATAAAAACACAAAGAGATGATGGGGAAAGCAGTACATTTCCAATTGCTATCTCGCAGTCCTGGGGTAAAAAGCTAAAAAGTTATTTAGAAAGTATAAAGCCCTGTTATAAGAACACTCTAATTGCAGATCAAAAAATGTTCTTTTTAGAGATATTTTCTTGGAATGGGGCTTAACTGATAATGATGACAGTTCATGCTAAATTATTGTTTAGCATGTGATGGAAACAGGCTCAAATGTGAGCAATTCTTTTGTAACAGTATCGGGTGTGGCCACATGCATACAGTTTGCACAGTTACATTTATATGGTTTTGGAAGCTCTAACAGGCTACTTGCGCAATGCTGTTCAGTGCTTCCCAAGCCACAGTTTTCCAAATGTACATAGTGGTGCATGGTTATAAACCCCACCCCCGATCCAGTGCCAGAATTGTAAATGTATACCTTGGTAGTCTAGCAGACTCCCTCACCCAAAATACGACTGTACAAATATACAAGGTTGTGCCAAGAACAGACCTGCTCTGAGAGCGAATGGGGTAGGCGTGGCAGTGCAGAAAGGGAAAAGCGCGCCTTCAGGGCAGCTAAAACCCTCACTGACTGCACCGAAACTAATTGGCCCCAGGTCTCTGAGAAAATAAATGAATGTTGGGTTTGTAAAGAAACTGGGCATGTTGCTAGACAGTGTCCTAAAAGGACGAGCGCTACGCAACATGGGGTTAGGAAAGAAGTGGGTTGTTTGTGTGTCCCTGGAAGCATGCCAGTGAACATGAGGGAACACCTGCACCCAGTCACGGTGAATGGTGTACAGACACAAGGGTTAAGGGACACAGGCATCCCTGTCTTTGGTAAAGCAGGATCTGGTTGAGCCTGGTCAGCTTATACCCAATGAATTTGTAACTGTCAAGATTTTACTGGTGAGGAGAAAACATTACACCTCACTAGTGTTCTCCTAGACTGGGGTGAAACGAGGAACTGTACAACAGGTGGCTATAGCCAAAACTTTAGCAGTGGATGTCATCCTTGGCAACAGTCTCAAATGGGATGGTGTGTGCAGTTACCCGTGGTTCCCTGGACCCCAAAGAAGCCAGTGTGGAAATCACTAGGAGGCTGATTCCCCAGCCCGTGTCTCCTGATATGGAGACTAATGAAGGGAGGGGGGGGGTTAGAAATCTCCCCAGTAGCAGTTAACCACACAGCTATGGAGGGTTACTCCGAAGAAGGATGGGTGACCCATTGTCAGAGGTTTAGGGATGACAGTGATCCTGAATGCCCTGATGCTAGTGCTTGGGACCCTAGTTTAAAGACTGAAGGGGACCTGTCCCATGCCTTGGGAATGTATAAGGAGTTTGCAGCTTCTCAGAAAAGTGACTCTAGTATAGAGAAGCTGAGGGCTTGGGCAGACTCTGACGGAGCACAGGGAGGTGACGGTAAACATAAGCTTTATTGGGAAAATGGACTAATGTATACTCTGTCTGTGAAGACAGAGGGAGGAGTGATAGACAGGCAGCTTGTCATTTCCCAGGGGTATCGTGAGCAGTTGCTCAAGATTGGACATGAGACTCCCTTGTCTGGTCATCTGGGAATCACGCACACTATGCAGCAGTTGGCCCAGAATTTCTATTGGTCCAACTTCACCCAGCAGGTGAAGGAGTATTACAGGTCTTGTCACTGGTGCAAAGAAATAGGGAAGGCAGGTACAAAAACCTAAGCTGCCCTAATTCCATTGCCCATAGTGGAGTAGCCGTTCCAGAGGGTGGGAATGACAGACTAAAAGTGGCAGATGCCTTATTTGGAATTTTATCCCATGCCAGGTTTCGAACCCACAAGCAGACAGGAGGGTTACCCTGTCTGTTACCTGTTCGCAATACTGCGCATGGAGGTTGGCACTGTGGGAGCAGAGGACCCGACCTGCTGAGTGTGTTTGTGATAATGGGTAGTAAGTGAACATTCTGTCTACCAAGTATAGAACTTTTGACTGGCAAACAGCACATAAAATAGACTGTCGTTATAAATTGTTGGAGGTTTAGGGGAGAACAACCTTGAATACAAACTCGCCATACTTTATGGATCGAAAAACTGAGACCTTCCAAAACTGAGAGATGTAAAGCCAAAAATTCTGGACGTGGGGCAGTCAGGAAGTATGTTGCATAGTTTCTGCCATACCCTGACAAACCTGTCTCGGGCAAATGCTCTCCTCCATACATGGTGTGCTTCCAGTTACTTTTTACTCCCAACCTACTGTGGCAGCTGAGCCACAAAACGAACCCACATTTTTCGCTGGGATCCTTTTGTCCATTACTTCTGTGTCTGAGCACCCACTAAAAAAACGCATCTAAAGAAACCGCACTTCACAAAATTTAATTTGTACTGGCCTTTCCTAAAGCTGTCTGCAGTCAGGCCAGTGCCAATATTCAATTGGTGTAATGCATTTGCCGACCAAACTGAACGCATAAACTCGGAGATGATCAAATTTCAATATATAGTTATAGGACTGTCTCATTCAAAAGGGAACATCAGTTTGGTAGCGGGGGTGGGGGTGGGAAGGGAGCAGAATCTGAATATATATTTAAAGAATGTGCAGACAGAGTATCAAAATTGGTCATGGCCAGGCTTTTGTCTCTTTTGAATGGATCCATATGTACCAAACCAGCTGAAATGTTAGGTATTGTAGACCATTATGTAACTAGCATGTTTGGGTCCTTAAAGGAGTACCACAGTCACTACAGTCAACATTTGCAAAAACATGTTGTGCAGAGTGTTTTGATCTGTGTGTTTAGCCCTGGTGGGTCCTTCTCTTTGTCTCCTATTTGGAGGGGTTTTTTTTTTTTTTTTTTTAAGTTTGCCTGCCAGTTTTATGGCCTCTGGGAATCTTCATGTTAAAATTGTTTATTGCTGTTCTTTGTCCTACAGTGCCTCCTGTTTCATGTTGCATCTGGGACCAGTGATTTAGTGAGGGGGAAAGTACTGCAGCAGTAATCTGAAGATAAAAGCTTGATGTTCTGGCTTCAACTAAATAACTAATTCAATATTTTTGTTTTCTATATGTTTGTGTAGGTGTAGCTAGGAGGAGTAAATGTTTAGCTTTTTTTATATAACTTTTTTACGGGGAACTCTCTCGGGCATCCACCTAACCTTGCTGTTCTACCTCCATGCTTGAAACTCTCCAACCACTGGCACCAGCCTGGCGATTTCTCTTCTCCCTCCCCTCCTCCCCGACTCTGAGCCCCCTGAGGTAGGGCCACCCTTTCCTCCCAGGGGGCTCCATCTACAGTTTGGCAGGCCAGGCTGGGCTCTGCCCAGGGGTGGATTTAAGTCTGGCTGATGGAGTGTGGTGTCAGGCGGTGGTGCCATCGCCTATCCCTGTGGATGGGGATTTTCTGCTTTATTTTCCCCTGGGGAGGCAACGTGCAATGACGTCTGTGCATGGCTGCTCTGCTGATGTCTGCTGCACTCCCCGCCTCTTACGACTCTGGCTGTTGATCCTGTAGTACCCCTGATCTCCATCAGGGGTCGCAAGGACACTGAGCTGTCCCTGAAACCCTCCCCAGGGAGAGGAGAACAATCCTCCAGACGCTCGATTTCCCCTGCCGACCACTGGCTTCCCAAGCTCATTCCCGAACCCAGGTCACTGGCATGGCAGCAATGTTTCACTTTTAATTTCATCAAACTACACCCAGCCATAAAAAGCACGCAAATTGCCCTAGGTCATCAGTACTGTAATTAGTAAAGACTCTAGCTGTTTTCTTACAAAATACCCACTTGGTTAGACTTCAAGTGATTGCTAAGTCATAAATGTAGCCTTCACTGCCTGTTGGATAAGGAAAGTGACTTAAAATCACGACTGTACTGGTTTTAAATTTACTGTAAACCAATACTTGCTGAATCTTTGGTCCTGGATGCATCACTGACATTTCGGACAGGAGGTCTTGTATAAACAAGAAAAGCAATAAACTATGGTAATATGGAGATAGCCAGAGGCTGTAATACCAGTACGAGAGCTATAAAACTAGCAGGCAAATTGAGAAAAAAAACTCACAATAGCAAACAAAGGGAAGAACATAGCAGGGTAACACAAATTAAAACACTCTGCACAAGATCTGTTTTGCAAATATTGACAGTAGTACTCCTTGAAGAGATGCAGTCTGAAGATCTTGATGGTTTCTACTATAACTACAAGTCTGTAGTTTATTTTGGTATTCCCAGCAGCCCTGCAGGAAGTTATTAATGCAGTTGAAAAGTTGAGTGATAATTCAAGCTCGTGACGAGAGAGACATGCTGCCGAGTTTTGTAAAACTTTACTAGTTAACTTTGGGCCTGATTTCGTGATATTATGTAATCACATGCTGGAATCAAATCATTTACCTGAATCTATGTCCCAGACCATACTTACATTCTTGTATAAAGAAGGGGATATGACTTTACTGCAAATCTGGAGACCATTCAGCCTGCTAAACAGTGATCTGAAATTATTAGCCCGTATATTGGCCACTAGAGTATCCAAGGTACACACAGTCATGATTGCTCCTTCCCAAATGTGTGCCATTTACCAGTGGTCTGTTTTTCACAACTTAATAGTGATACAGGAAATTGTAGATGGGGGCTCTGCATGGCTTTTACCTGTTTTTCTCTTGCCATTAGTCCAAGAGAAAGCCTTTGATCGAGTACTTCTTGTTCCAAATACTGTTATATTATGGAGTTCCTGAGGTTTTTGTTAGATTGATTCAGACTTTATATAGACAAGCTGTAGTCATTCCACTTATTAATGGTTCGATTGATAAATCAGTTTCTGTACTTGGTGGGATTAGATGGGGCTGTCCTCTTAGGCCACTTTTACATGTGTTTTATTATATATTCTGTTTTAAACGTAGAATTGAGTCAGGCTCAGACATTAGAAGGGTTGAATTGGACAATATGTATCACACACACACACAGTGTCTTGGCTTATGCAGATGATATTTGCAATTTTCTTAAAGATAATTCTTCTGATGCCTTGTTAAACATTTTTTCTCTATTCATTTGCTGTACTTTATCCCCAGGGCTGGCCCCCATGGGCCCTACCCCATGCCCAACCCTGTCATACATAAACCCAGGACTTCCCTGACCTGGAATTATGACCTGGATTGCTCCCAGGACAGGGCATTCAGGAGGGGGCCCTTCCTCTTGTTGGATGATGGGTACAGTTCGGGGGGGGGGGTTCAGGTGCAGGTCCTGCAACGCAAGGCAGGAGTCATCCTGTGTGGCCCAAGTTTTCAGTTTAATCTCTGAGGCGGGACATGCAGTAATGTCAGGGGCTCATATGCAGACGTCTGCCCTGCCTCCAGCAACTGGTTATGCCGGCTGTCTGACCCCTGGCCTCCATCAGGGGTCGAGCAAGCACTGGGAACTTCCCCTTCCCCACATCCGGCGGAGGAGAGCAGTCTGTGGGACACTTAATCCCGTCCTCCCCAGCCAGCCCACCGACTCCGAGGCTCACTTCTGAACCTGGGTTGTTGGCATCACAGGAGGTAATGTTACTGCTGCACCAGTGGGCTGGCAAGCTAAAATTTAATTTTGAATAAAAGTAGACATCTGGATTTAGGAGTTAGAAACATGATGGCAGAAAATGACCACCTGGCCCACCAAGTCTGCCCAAGGCACCTAGCAGAGGGCTAGGACTTCTTCCAACAACCTATTTCTCCCTGTGGTATCCTCTCTCCCCCTTTCCACTCCCGATACCAGACCCATGTGGCCGTCCCATGCTCTTTTAAAGCCCCTCACAATGATCTCCCCATCATCTCCTCTGGGAGTGCATTCCATTCCACCATCCTTTCAGTGAAAAAGCTATTCCTGATGTTTCCCCTAAACCTGCCACCCTCTGTAGCGTATGCCCCCTGATCCTTTTGTGCCCCTTCAGTTTACAAAGTCCCTCTTCTGGTTCTCTGTTTATCCCCTTCATATATTTTAAAGGTCTCAATCTCACCAGTGGTCTAGGAGGCCTTGTCTTGTGTAGCTTGTGTTTTCCCCCAAGTGCAGTCCTGCAATGGCGTCAGGATGCAAGCGGAGCCCCGTAGACGCCTATTGCACTCGTCTCCCACTTGTTCCCATGCAGGTAGTACCCTCGGTCTCCACTGGGGGCCACTACTGTACCAGAAAGACCCGTGGATTCCCCGGGAGAAGAGGCTGTCCTGCAGATGCTCAATCCATCTCCCACCCTGTCGATCCCAGCACCGGGCTCGCTCCTGAACCCGGGTTGCGGCGTAACATGAGGTGTGATGACCAGCGCCTCAACCCTCCACATATTTTTGATATTTTCTTTCTTTTTAAGAAAATTCTCATTTTCTTCCTGCATAAGTCAAATGGAATCTTTTACTTTCACCTGGACGGTGAGCAGACGTGGGCAGAAGGGGACGTCTGATTTAAAATCTCCTCCAAAGTACAGCACCTCAACAGTTCAGCAGTATAGCACCCTTCTCGTACTGCACTGCAGTATCAGTTATGGGCGTAACCACAGGTACCTAGTATGGGGCTACAACTGCAGACCTCTATCTGTGACATAGCGGGGATGATCATGGATGTCCAAAACATGGATAACGGAAGCAGAGTGTGCTGTACAGTGTGCGACAGGCACTGTATTAACAATAACAACAAAAAAAATCTTCCTTCCGATCCAACATAATTCTTATAGTTATTTTATTCTTTTTATTTATAGGTTTTATGACAATATGTTGTACAAAAACACTCTGAGCATTAGCCATGCATCATACAAATATCCAACATAGGTGATAAGCAGATTAAGGAGCCTGTACTACAGTTAGTAAAAGATATGAGGGTATAACCTGTATATAAAATGTTTATTCTTTAATATCAACACTTAAGGCAGAGCGGCCAATGCTTTAATTTAACTGACTCTAAGTCCTTCATTTTAAGAAAAAATTCAAAGTCAGGTCACACTGACCTATAAAGTAGGTTCATTAATAAAACAGAACTCCAGGCACTCGGTATAGCTCCCCAAACATCCAAATATTTCCCCAACAGAGCATAGTTCCAAATCTAAGGAGAGACGCTTGTAGAAGTGATTACATTCAGACTAATAATATCAAAATGTTGAGCACAAGAAATCTGTTATTAACCATATATATTTGTAAATCTCTTATTTATTGACCCACTGTCATGCAGGGGGAGGGTTTAGTCGAAAAGCGACTAAAAGTATAGATTGAGATTCCCATCCAAAACTACGTACAAGGCTAAACACCTTGAAGGAAACAAATAGTCTTTCCTGAAGGTATTTGTCAAGCTTAAGTCACTCGCAAATGTCCCTCTCAGCACTATTCCAGTGGGTAACAAAAAAGTAGACAAGACTTACTAAAGTAAGAAATGTTCAAGTGTCCCCCACCTTGGATTTTGAAGACAATTCTCCCTCTCTTGCCGTTCTCTCCACTTCCAATTTGTCCAGCAATATGACTTCTTCTTTAGGGTCTGTATAGATATAAGATTTCCTGCCAACTGATGCATGCAGGCATGCTGGCGTCATCATCATATTCGGGACCTCTAGCTCTCTCAGCCTGCGGCGAACTTCAAAGGCCTTGTGCTTCATGCGATTGGAGTACGACAAGTCAGGAAATGAGTACCTTGACCCCGTCCATCATTGCCCCTCTCTTTCTCCTTGCTGCATTCAAAATGTTGTCCCTCACAGCCATAGACACGGTCACCAACATAACTGTTCTCGGCGCCTCGGAATGGCTGGCCACCCTTGGCAGGTTAACTCTGTGGGCGCGAGTCACTAGGGTCTGAGTATCAAGTTCCAAAGTTTTTCCTTTATCCAGGCAACTGTATATGAGAGCAAATCTTCTCCCTCTAGCCTCTCCATCAATCCAATAATATGAACATTAGCTGATCGAGTGATATTCTCTAAATGTTCCAAGTGGGGTTTTAGAAGGGTCTGTTCTTTAACGCATGTCGCCGCCATTGCCGGTGCTCGTTCTGTCAACCGTTCAGAAGCATTTGCCACTTCCACCACTGCATCTAATTTCTGCTCAACTTGTACCATCCTCTCATTGTATGCATCCATCTTTTTATCAATTTGCTGCACAGTTTTTATCAAGGTGGTCGCTGCTTGCTGGAGGGATTTCAAAGTCGCAGGCCCAGCGGCTTCTGTACCCTGCTCCACATTCGAGGAAGTTGCAGGTGTAGTCGGGGGTTTTACAGGACCCTCCGCATGGCGCAAAGAAATTTGCCTTTTGCTCGCCAGTTTTTTTTGACCCATGGCAATGAAAAGCGGACAGTTCTGCCTTCTCTCTATCCAGAATCCACTAGAGAAGCTATGATATGCATAAGTAGTTAATTTTTTAACAAGTGTTGGATGTCCTCAGGGAGTTCACTAAGATTATGACCATTCAGCTAGGTAACAAGCCACGACCCCCACCCCGAGTTATTTTATTTTAATGTAGTTCTTGCATGTAAGATAATAGCCATCATGTTCCTGCCAGTCCACATTCGTCGGTGCATCATAATCTTTTGAATAGCTGGTATGCAAGGTCAATGTATCGTCTGGCATATGTAAGTAATTTGCGCGATTGATACATTACGTAATTAAAGGCAGACTTCTTTGTTTACCAGTGAAGCCCTCATCCCCACTGCTGGCACTGGATTGTCCGAAATGGAGTCTGAGTCACCAGCCTCTCATCAATGATAACACTTTTGAGAAAAGTGACTTTGCTGGCATGAAGACCTGCTAGGGCGCTCTAGCATTATTTACCACCCCAAAAAATCCAGTATTACTGGAAGTGCTGTGAGCACTCCATAGCATTTGAGGCTTGGGAAAATGAACGTGAATAACATACATGGAGCCTCTTTAAATGGACCCTTCTGTTTCCATTTCATGATGCTCTGTGGCTGGCAAGGGGAGAACCACCCTGCTTAAAAAGTAAGCCAGTTGTTAATGTAACAATGCACAAAAATGACAGTTGACTTAATCTGGATGAGTGTTACCCTTTGACGTCAACTATGGGCATAAACCATGGAGCAGATCCACTAAATCTTTAATGTATTCTGGAAAGAAATAAACATTACCTACCTTTGCCCATAACAATCCAGTTTCTCTCACAAAATAAATGCTTCATTCCTACACGTATTTATTTGTATTCGGAAGACCTTTGAGTTCCAGTCCTTTTTTGGAAGGTGTACAAGTCAAGTAAATTTACATCATCATCAAGCATCGGCTTGAATCAAGTTACATTGGCAGTGTAAAAAAGAAACCTTGACTTACAAATGCCATCAGCAGAGAGCATCATTCTAGTTCAGGTACGTGGGCAGGAAAACAACATAACTCTTGCTACAAAGGCATCAACAAACTTCTCGAGAAAATTGTTGCTTCTCCGGTTACAGGCTTCCTGCAACAAACACAACAGATTACTCTGTGCCAACATGGTTTCAGGAGTGGCCACAGTACCACTACAGCTCTCTTAAAACTGACTGACATCAGAACAGCTATGCTCACAGGAGCGATATTCATAGACTTAACCAAGGCATTCGACCTGGTAGATCACACCTTGCTGCTAGAGAAGCTGCTTGTTTTGGGCTTCTCGTCTCTCGTGCTGTCTTGGTTCAAAAGCTAACCATCTGGTAGATGGCAATTTCTTGAAATAAGTGATGTCAAATCGGGTCTCGCCTCCATCGAGGTCTGAGTTCCTCAGGGGTCCATCCTTGGGCTGCTACTATTCTGTCAACAACCTGCCCAAATCTCTTAGCTCCTGCAAAGCCTGTCTGAATGCAGATGACATGGTCCTCTATACCAGTGCTGCCTATATCACTGACATCAGCAACAAACTCGGACTGGATTTTGCCACTGTCCATTCATGGATATTGTGCAACAAGCTACCTTCTCAATGCGGGGGAAAAAAAACAAAAAAACAATTGCCATGTTCTTTGGCTCATCACCCAGACTTGGAGCCTGCCCTTCTACGCTTACTATAAGGGGGCCTGGAGGTGCCCTCTTGACATGGTGGACTCTCAAGTGTCTTTGCATCACTCTCAATCTGTCTCTTGACTTCAACTTTCATATTTCAATTGTATGCCAATCTGTCCACATTAAGCTTGGCATTGCATACAAGACTCGCCACAACCTTACCTCCGCTGCAAGAGACTCCATCGATCAGGGTGTACTAAGGCCTGGCCTCACAGCCTCTTATTGTACAAGGATGCAAATAAAGCTGCTCTAAGCAAATGGGAGACCTGTTATAACAGCATCTGTCATTTTGTTCTGTCTATGCCAAGGCTCACCAACCACACTGTGCTCTATGCTGACCGTGGCTGGTTCTCCCCTCCCTTGTACCGGACATATGCCACTGGTTGAGCCATAGACAAAATAATTGGAGAAGGCCTTCCTGAGTCTATTGCCTGCTGGTTCAAACTTTCCTTACCAATCTATTCCCTGCACTCTATGGACAACTCTCTAGTGGATACCCCAAATGCAACACTTGGATGAGTGAGTATGCCTTTGCGGTGTCTGGATCAAAACTGGAACTGTCTCCCTAAGGAACTGAAACACACACAGTCCCACCATATTTTTAAAATAGGCCTCAAAAGTCACCTACCAACCGGGTACAAATGTTCTTGCCCCTAAACTTTATGGAGTACTGACCTGGTTCTTGTCTCCCCAAGGCCCCACTAGCAGTTCTGGGACTACCCTATCCCAGCTCACTGCTCTTAAAACCAAGCTGATGAACACGTACCTCAACTCCCCTATTGGTCCTCTGGGTAATTCTTCCCACTCTCTGTTTCTTGGTGCTCTCTTTACTTACATGTGTTATTTTTTTTCCCCTTATAGTGATGGTTGCCTGTTAAATTCCTGATACTGTCAGTATATAGTCGTCGTATACCATGTGTTTATCGTGTACCTCACTGTTTTCTGTGCTATATGCTGTCTGGAACTCCCCTGTGATAATATGCAAGTTTTGTCTGTAACTCTCCCGGGTCATGCCGGAAAATACAGTGTTGTTGTTTAGTGCACCTACCCAGTCGACAAAAAATAAATAAGAAAGAGGAGTCATGTGCAGCTGTGGGGGAATCGCAAACTAGCATCATGTATGAGCACTTGCAGGTAAGCTTCTAGAGAAAGAACGTGTCCAAAATCATCCCCCCCTTCAGCTTTTCACAAAGAGCTAATTACGAAGGAGATATCCTTGGTGTCCTGATGTTCTAGCCGACATTCCTTTTCTTAAAGGGGCACTGTCAGCTTTGCTCCTCAGTTTTCTGTAAATTTTTATCTGTGGATCTGAAGGCACATACCTGTAAGAACATTCCTCTAGAATGCCCCTGCATGAAATAAAAAGTAACATGTTTACCAACTTTTTAGCATTTTTTTCCCCCCATAATTTCCATTTGTTCCGTCTTGCAGTTATATCTTCTGTCCACTGGAAGCAGATCGGCGCCGAGAACATGCATCTACCAGTAGTGCTGTCCCGACAAGCACATTTTACCATCCCCATTGCAATAAGCATTTAATCCACTTCAGCGTTCTGTATTACAGCGTTCCTGGCATCTTTAAATAAAAACTGAGCACCCATTGAGCCGGAAAGTACTTTATAAAGCTGGTGCCGAAATCCAGCACATGCACAGTAGCGTCATGGGAAAAGATCCCACACATGCACAAGAATGTGCCGCTTCTGCACATGCGTGGGATTTCTGCACCAGCTTTATAAATTAGGCTTCTAAGGGCATTTGTCAATTGCTTTGTATACATATTTTTGCAGCCTAGTGACTGCTGAGTTTGTCTGCATATGTCCCCCATTAGCGTAGTTTACCATTTTGAAGCTGCCCCCATTTAGAAGCCAGCCTTAAATACAAGCCACAGCTGAAAAAAGTTTACTAATAGAAGCCGCCCATGATTTGTAACCGCTGCTTCTAAGCGGGTAGATTTGAAATGGTAAAATCTGTTTTTCTACAAGACATTCAGATAACCCCAGATAAGAGAAGAAAGGAAACATGTACTCCCTCCATCTTACCCCTTACCTACTCTCCTGATGCACTTACCCAGCTTTTCCTTCCCCTCTTACTACCTATTTCCTTCCATCCTCCTTATCAACAGTAGTAGCTACATGTATTCCCTAGCTGATATGTAATCCTATTGTGTATGTTACCATGTCACCCATTGCAACTAAATGTTATAGAACCGTATTATTATTATTATCATTATTCTTTGAGTTACTGCTCCTGTATTTTGAGGAACTGTTGCTGTTCGCATCTGCTGTCTTATTTGTTTTGCATCCTCTTGTTTTTCATATTTGTCCTTCCAGGACCGCCTTGTAAATGAGTTCTCTCAATGGTTGGTGTTTTTCCTGGTAAAATAAAATTGAATTCATCAGATTCGGATTCCCGTATTTTAGTTACTGTGATCAACTTGGCATTCTCTAATTGGATTGTATTAGTTGGAGTGGGAACTGCCACGGCTTCGGGTCACCAGAGAGGGTTTAAAAATTCTCACACCTCTTAGCCATTGAGTAGCATCTGCTGCCTCCCATGCATTGAATTAACCCAGAAGAAAGGAAATATCTAACGAGCACAGGTACCTGCTCCCCAGTTGGCGTTCTCCGGTCAGCATCTACCACTTGGTTGGCTCCCGTGTGAGCTCATGTGTCTCCCTGTCAGACTTCTGTGTCAACACTTCTGTTCTGCGCTGTACTTTGAGAGCTAGTGTTTAATTTAATTTTTTTTAGTTAGTATTATAGCATATACTTCTGTGCATATACTTGGACAACTAGTATTGGAGCCCACTTGAGAGGGAGCAATCTTAGACCTGATTCTCTCAAATGGAGATGGAGAGAGGATCACAGATGTAGAAGTGGGTAGCCATCTGGGAACTAGCGACCATCGAACAGTATGGTTCACAATAAACACAGCAATAGAGTCAAGCCATACAGAGGCAAAAGTACTGGATTTTAGGAGTGCTGACTTTGCCAAAATGGGTGAGTGCCTAAGGAATGCACTAGCAAATGGGCAGGAAGGAGGGGTGGAAGAACAATGGGGAATAATAAAAACTGCCATCACAGAGGTAACGAGCCTTTGTGTGAAGCAAATTAACGAAACGATGTAAGGAACCACTATGGTTCTCAAAGGAAGTGGCAGTGAAGGTTCAAGAGAAAGAGAAAGCATTCAGGAAGTACAAGGAATCACAGAAGGAGCAGGACAGAGAACTATATCAGTTAAAGCAAAAGGAAGCTGGGAAGGCAGTCAGAACAGCAAAGGCCCAAACCGAGGAAAAGATAGCCAACTCAGTTAAGAAGGGGATAAAACGTTTTATAGGTACATCAGGGGGCGAAGGAAGACCAAGGGAGTTTAGTGAGGCTTAATAAAGGGGAAGGAGGGTGGACAGAGGGTGACTGTGAAAAGGCAGAGATATTAAACACATATTTTTGCTCAGTATTTGCAAATGAAGATGGGGAGGTACCTAAAACAAACAGTAGAAACACTCTGGATACAGAAGTTGATACCAGCCCATTTACAGAAGAAAGGGTTCTGAAAGAACTCTTAAAACTGAAGGTGGACAAAGCAATGGCGCCTTATGGGATTCATCCCAGAATTCTAAAAGAACTAAGGTTAGAACTAGTGACACCACTGACTATCGTCTTTAACGAATCATGGGAGGATGGGGTGGTACCCGAGGACTGGAGGAGGGCAGATGTGATTCCCCTTCACAAAAGTGGGAGCAAGGCAGAAGCAGGAAACTACATACCTGTTAGTTTAACCTCAGTGATAGGGAAAATGATGGAATCACTTCTGAAGGAAAGAATTGTCGAGTATCTAGAGGCCAGAGGGCCACAGGACCCAAGGCAGCGTGGATTTACAGCAGGAAGGTCATGCCAGATGAATCTGATAGATTTCTTTGACTGGGTGACCAAAGTAGTAGATCAGGGAGGGGCTGTGGATAGGGCCTACCTAGACTTTAGCAAGGCATTTGATACAGTCCCACGCAAAAGATTAATATACAAGTTAGCCAGCCTGGAAGTGGGTCCCAAGATGACAGCCTGGGTAAAGAATTGGCTGGAGAACAGGACACAGAGAGTAATAGTACATGGAGTCCACTCTGAAGAAAGGGGGGTTACTAGTGGGGTACCGCAGGGTTCGGTATTAGGACTGGTCCTCTTCAATGTCTTTATAAGCGGCATTGCAGAGGGACTGGAAGAAAAGTATGTCACTTTGCAGATGACACAAAGATCTGCAACAGAGTTGATGCACAAGGTGGGGTGGAAAGGATGAGAAGGGACTTGACAAGGTAAGAGGAATGGTCAAATGTATGGCAGCTTGGATTCAGTGCTAAGAAGTGCAAGGTAATGCACCTGGGAAACAAAAACCCAGGGGAAGAGTACACAATGGGGGGTGAGAGACTAACAACAACAAAAATGGAAAGGGACCTGGGGGTAGTCATATCAGATGACCTAAAGGTGGGCAAGCAATGTGAGAGGGCAGCAAGGAGGGCTGGGGGATACTGGGATGCATAGGGACAGGCATCACCAGTAGAAAACAGGAAGTTGTTATCCCTCTGTACAGACAGCTGGTGAGACCCCATCTGGAGTACTGTGTGCCATTCTGGAGACCCATCTCCACAAAGACATAGACAGGATGGAAGCTGTCCAGAGGAGGGTAACTAAAATGGTGCAGGGTCTGCACCGGAAGACATGTGAAGAGAGACTAAAGGAGCTTAATATGTATAGCCTCGAGGAAAGGAGGGAGAGGGGGGACATGATAGAAACTTTCAAGTACCTCAAGGGAATCAACAAAGTCCAACAGGGTAGCATCTTTCAAAAAAAGAGGTGTGCAAGAACAAGGGGGCACAATTTGAAGACGGAGGGAGCGCAGCTCAGAGGTAATTTAAGAAAGTATTTTTTCACAGAGAGGTTGTGGATGCATGGAACAGCCTTCCGGAGGAGGTTGTGGAGTCAAAATCAGTGGTGGAATTCAAGCATGCATGGGACAGTCATAAGGCAATTCTAGGGGGTGGGGGTAGGAAGAAGTAGGCTGCTGGTTAACTAGGACCTGCAGCTTATCCATCAGGTAGGGAAATGGGCAGACTGGGTGGGCTAAGCGGTCCTTATCTGCCGTCAAATTCTATATACTGAAGAGTGAGAGTGAGCAGAGCAAACTGAGGAAAGCGGGGTCTGGGATCAGGATGAGCGTGCTAATTGGTCTAACAAATCAGTAAGCATCTTTTCAGCAGCAGAGCTGTTTCTAATACATCTTTGTTTTTATAATGTACATAGAGTATGTACTGCATTTCTTCAGTTCAGTGGCAGTCAATACGAGATGGCAGCCTGCTGGGGCTTATCGGATGAAGCCGGCCCCGAATAGTAGCACCTCCATTTAGAAGTTGCTGCTCAAGATAAAAAAAAAAAAATGCAATAGAAGCAGCGGTTTATAAATGTTGAAAAACTGCACCTAATGCATTCATTGGTCTGTACAGCACTTTGAAATACTCAGTGTGTGAAAGATGCTATATCAAACCAAAGTTTTTTTTTTTTTTTCTTTGAAAAATCCTTCTGGGTTCAGCTTGTATTTAGGCATAAACTATAAATACATATATTAACATATCACTAACATAGAAACAGACTTTGATGGCAGATAAGGACTGCTTTGCCCACCCAGTCTAGTCTACCGATTTCCCTACCTAATGGATAAGCTGCATATCTTAGTTTTACCAACAGCTTTCTTCCTTCTACCTCCCACTAGAATTGCCTTATGTCAGTCTCATACATTCTTACATTCCCCCACTGTTTTCGACCCCACAACCTCCTCAGGAAGGCTGTTCCATGTGTAACCCCCCTGCAAATGGGGGTTCCCAAAAGACTTCCAGGAGCTTGTTTGAATGCTCCAAGCCTGAATGGTGTTTGGCGTTTAAGCCATTTATCTGTGAGTGTTTTTAGAGCCTCTGGTACTGTCTCTTTAAGAGCTGTGTGCTTGCAGACATAATTAGTTTATATGGGGGGACTGTGTGTTTCTCTCTGCTTGAGTACCACCTGAACTGCTGCCAATTCACTCCATTTTTGCAGTCACTAGGAGTGCAAAGGGAACCTATCTGAAAGATGTAACTGTTTGCCAGAAATCATTTAGAGTAATAATGAAAATACAGTTTGTCTAACCTGCTTTCTTTGCAGTCAGAACTGTGTTTGCCTAGTTCCCCATTCTAGTTTTGAACTGCTGAACTGGACCAATCAGTGTGGGTTAAGGTAGCTCTAAAATGGTGCCTTGGACGAATCAGAACTTGGACTCATAATCTGAGCCAGCCACAAGAGGATTGTATGGGCAGTGACTCTGGGAGATGTAGTTTAGACTTCGCCTTTTTGGACCAACAGGGCAGTCTATTGTGAGTGACAGCCAATCCAGCCAAGAACTGGGAGGAACTCAAAGGAAGTGCCCGGTTTGTCTGCTGGAGTTTCTGTTGAGCTCTGGCAGTGAAGAGGAAGGAGCCCTGTGCTTTTCGTGTGCAGTTTTAGTCGGAAGCGTGTGTAAGGCCCAGAGTTCGGTCTGCAGCTTGTGTAACTGCTTGTTAGGACTGAATCTGTCCTGTGAAGAGAATCAAAGGATATCTGAAGAGTAGAAACCAGGCTCACCCTGTAGAAGACTGGAGAAATTGCTGAATTGCACTTGGTCTGTCAGGAACTGAATCTGCTGTGTGTTCTCCGGGATTGTGCAGTAATTGCAATCGGGATAGAGAAGCAGCCTGCCTGGTATAGTACTTTCTTTTTACCATATAAATGTGTGAGGAGGCTTGTGCAGCTCAAGTGAATCCTGCTGCCATTAAAGGACTTTTGCCTGTTACTGTTTACCATATAAATGTGTGAGGAGGCTTGTGTAGCTCAGGTGAATCCTGCTGCCATTAAAGGACTTTTGCCTGTTGCAGTTTGCCATATAAATGTGTGAGGAGTCTCGTGGAGCTCGAGAGTAGCCCTGCTGACGTTGAAGGACCCTATCTTGTTTGGAGGTCGTGAGTACTAATTCAGAGTCGCTCCCAATTGAATTGCCACATTGAATCCAAATGGAATTACTGTACTGCTGACTGTTTAACTAATTTTTCTTTTCTCTGTGTGAAAGGACCCCTACCAGCTGCCACGGTTTGGACTAGCCACTAGGGCTTGGGTACCCAGGGACAGTAACTGGTAGGGATAGGCCTGTGCACAGAGCCATAGGTGGATGAGTAAAGTGATAAGCTAATTAACCTGATTTCCCCCTGTCCTTGTTATATCCCCCTAAATAAATCAGAGCTGCTTGTTTCAGCAAAGTTATACTGCCTGAGGTATTTGTCTATGTTAAAGTATTGTACTGTGATTGTTGCACTGTATCTTATTTTACTGGGGTCCCAGTGCCTGAACCAGTCCTGGGGTAAGTGTATACTGTGAAGGTAATTCTGATATACTGTGTGGGCCACTAGTGGGAAGAGAGGGGGGTTGCAGTGTCCCAGAGGGCTGTGACCAAGTAAGTTTAACTATTGCAAACCCTGACCTCTGGGTGGAGGCACCCGCCATTGGATCCAGGCCCCTCAACCTGTTAGTGGCAAATCAGGCAGGGGTAGTAGCCCCTGGGATAGCGCCATCTAGGGGTTACACATGTGTCTACCACCCTCTCCGTGAAAAAATACTTCCTCATGTTGCCCCCGAGTCGTCGCCCCTCTATCTTCAAATTGTGCCTCCTTGTTCTTGCACATCTTTTTCTTGAAAGATGCTACTCTCTTGGATTTTGTTGATTCCCTTGAGGTACTTGGACGTTTCTATCATGCCCGACCCCCCTTTTCATTGAGGATATACATATTAAGCTCTTTTAGTTTGTCTACGTATGGCTTCTGGTGCAGACTCTGCACCATTTTAGCTGCCCTCCCCTGGACTGCCTCCATCCTGTCTATGTCCTTGCGGAGATGGGGTTTCCAGAACTGCATGCAGTAATCCAGATGGAGTCTCACCAACTGTCTGTACAGAGGGATAACAACTTCCTGTTTTCTACTGGTGATGCCTCCCCCATGCATCCCCCAGCCCTCCTTACTGTCTTCTCACATTGCTTGCCTACGTTTAGGTCATCTGATATGAGTACCCTAGGTCCCTTTTCCATTTTTGTTGTCGTTAATATCTCTCCACCACCCCACACACACACACACACACACACACACATTGTGTACTCTTCCCCTGGAATTTTGTTTCCCAGGTGCATTACTTTTGCACTTCTTTGCACTGAATTTAACCTGCCATTCATTTGACCATTCCTCCAACTTTGCCAAGTCCTTTCCCATCCTTTCTACCCGCCTTGTGTATCAACTCTGTTGCAGATTGTCATGTCGTCTGCAAAGAGGCATACTTTACCTTCCAGTCCCTTTGCAATGTCACCTATAAAGATATTAAAGGGGACCGGTCCCAGTACTGAACCTGCAGTACCCCACTAGTAACCCTTGTTTCTTCAGAGTGGACTCTGTTTACTATTACCCTCTGCATCCTGTTGTCCAGCCAATTTTTTTTTAACCCAGGTTACCACCCTGGGACCCACTCCCAGGCTGGCGAACTTGTTTGTTAATCTTTTGTGATGGGCTGTGTTAAATACCTTTCTAAAGTCTGGGTAGGCCATGTCAACAGCCCCTCCCAGGTCTACTACTTTTGTCACTCAGTCAAAGAAATCTATTAGATTCGTCTGACATGACTTTCCCGCTGTGAATTCATGCTGCCTTGGGTCCTGTGCCCCACTGGCCTCTAGGTACTCGACAGTTTTTTCTTTCAGAAGTGATTCCATCATTTTCCCTATCACTGAGGTCAAATGAACAGGTCTGTAGTTTCCAGCCTCTGCCTTGCTCCCACTTTTGTGAAGGGGAATCGCATCCACCCTCCTCCCATGATTTGTTAAAGGGTAGTCAAGCCAGCCCGGTGGCGCAGAGAGCTGAGGTGCTGGCTCCTTACCTTGAACAATGCCGGCGACCTGAGTTTGGAAACTGACTCTGGTGCCAGGGGTCGGCAGGGGGAAGAGATCATATATCTCATTGGAGAATGTGCTACTGAAAAGCACAAGACTCGAGAACCTAGCATAATGCAGTGAACAAGTCCTAAAAATGTGGGAAAATGTTGGGACCTTTTGAGAGTGCTTGAGGGGTCAGATTGGTTCCCCTCAGGCTAGTGGGCTGCTTCAGAACTGGAGTGGGATGCAGTATAAATGCACTGGGTGCCAGAGTATCAAGTGTAATTTGTTTAAATTGCTGTATCAGTTTTATTGCAAATGAAGTCTTTTTACAAAAAAGGTGATATCTGTATAAGACTGAGTGGAGGAGTCCTTTACAGGAATAACCTAAAACTGGTACAGAGACGAATACTAAATATTTTACTTTATTGTACATTTCATAAAAACATAGAAATGTAGACATTGATGGCAGAAGAAGTCCATTAGTCCATCTAGTCTGCCCATTTATTGTATTTGAAAACGGTGACCAGGAGAACACACTGAGCCAAGGCTTGCTTCTAGGTACAACCTGGGGAGAGGGGAACAATGGAAGAATAGCAGCACAGTAAAATAAATGTAAAATAAAGTCAGTGGATGAGTAGGTAGCACACTGTCCTCTCGGGCCAGAATATCAGATGGTCATGGGTTCTAGCCCCACACCAGGCACTTGTGGTAATACCAAGAACTGACACTATAGAGCAGTATAAGGGGAGATGCTGCGCTGGTGAGATGCTGTCCTTTGGACGAGATGTTAAACCAAGGGCCCTTCTGCTCATGTCTGGTCACTGTCCAGGTAGACATAAAAGATCCCATGGCACCTATTGACGAAGAGTAGAGGAGTTTCACTGGTGTCATGGCCAGCATTCCCTCTATCAGCAAAACCATTCCATGCAATCCTCCTCCCCAAGGACGCACCTAGAAACAAGATATCATAGATTAGCATGCTTTTCCTGGTCAAAAAATCACACAAATTAAAATAAACAGCCAAAACCCTTTAGTAAAAAGTTGTACAAAATTAAAATAAATACAAAAAAAGTATATGCAGAGAATAAATGCTGTACAGCTCAATAAGGACACCTAACAAGTGTATATTCAGAAGTGGTAGCAATATATGGTGAACAAGAACTGTACGGAACACAGGCAATTGACCTGTAGGATGTTAATGCCTGACCTCGTAGTGGTGGGAGAAAATTCTAGTGGTATGGTAGTGAAACCAAGGCAGGAGCAGGGACCCAGCCAGTTGCTTACCAGGATGTTTAAGTTTTGCTGTAGGAGGTCTCGGGAGGAATGGTAACAGGAACCAGGGAGGGGGGGTGTCAACTGATGTGTGAAGGAGCCATGGGATGGGAAGAACTGGAGGGAGGAGGGGAGCTGGTTCCAAAGTGAGGGGAGTCGGTAGAAGAAGGCAGATCAAATCAATCAATCAAATCTTTATTTATTCAGGCGAACATCATTGAGCACAGCTCATTTGCAAGATGGACCTGATAAGGTCAAGGTTCAGTAATTGGTACATGTATAGAAAGATTTAAAACACGTATATACTTATATACAGTAATCAAGGTTCAATAATTGGTATATGCACACGAATAATTAAAACACTTATATACAGAAAACAAGAACAGAAATTGTTTAAACATAACAGGATATGGTAGGAACATATGAGATGCACTCTAGGTAAACCAGTATATACATATCAACATTGGCAGTAAACATGGCATACATTCAACATGATATACCCAAGATTCCAAAGATCCAAGGGGAGTCAGTGTGGACAAAGAGAAATAGTGATTGGATGACTGAAAAGAGGTGGTCATAGACTGAGACAAGTGACATGGTAGGAAGGGGTACGCATGACTAGAGCAGGGGCTGGTGCTAGAACTGGGAGGTGAAAGGCAGTGATAAGGGCTAAGGTAGGAGCCTGGAGTTAATGGGAGAAAATTGTAGCCAGGGGGTGCCAGATTTGCCACTCCTAACCACCACTTCTGCTGGGCAAAATGCGATGGCCTTAAGGCTAGTGTCTGTACAGGGTTTATACCCACGCTACCCACCCCCATGTTCCCTGGCTTGCTGCTACCCTCCTAGTTGACTATTTTAGTTTTTATTGACCGGGACAGGAGGTCTAGGTAATTCTGCCTATTTTTAGCCTCGCCCTGGGAAGGGAGAGATGCAGATGGTAACCAACTGAAACTGAGCCAGATTAAGCTGTTGGTATTTTTAGTGAATGGGGAAAATTTGGCTAGGACACCGGGGGAAATTACTGTTTTTGAGAAGTGCCATGGGATCTTTAATGTCCACCTGAACCACCAGAGCAGGCAGATGAGATCTTGATTTAATGTCTCATCTGACAGACGGCACCTCAGGAATGCAGCACTCCCCTCATGATGCACTACAGTGTCAGTATTGGTATTTTACCCCACATGCCTGGTGTGGGGCATGAACCCACAACCTTCCAGGCGCAGAGCCAAGTGTGCAACCTGCTGGACCACTGGCACAAGTGAATATTAAGCCCTGAACTCTGTTCTAACAACATTTGAAACCGCTAATGGTCTTGGTGGCCCCCACCTCAGCTGGCAGGCTGTTCAACAGCTCAATCACTCTATTACCAAAAAAAAAAACCTTCCTCACATCCCTATTGTATTCTGCCAGTTTCCATTCATGTCCCCGTGTTCTAGATTAACTGTTCGTGTTGAATAGTTCCTCCTCTTTACCTTGTTAGTTCCTTTCAGGAACTTGAAGGTCTGTATATTGCACCTCTCCCTTCTAGCCTCCGCTGAGTACATGTTGAGTTCTGTTGGCCAATCCTCGCAGGGTCTGTCCTTCAGGACATGAATTATTTTTGTTACTCTATGCTGCACCATCTCCAGTCTGCCCCTGTCTTTTTTCTCAAGTGACGGCTCCAGAACCGGGCACAGTACTCCAGGTGTGGCCTTACCAGTGATCTATAGAGGTACTAATACCTCCTTTCTTCTGCTGATCAAATCCCTTCCCAATACACCCCAACATCCTGGTCACCGTGCTGTAGGCCTTGTTACATTGGATAGACTGTTAAAGGGAGTCCTTTATTATCCCTTCTAGGTCCCTTTCCTGAGAAGTAGAGTCCAGCTTTACCCTTCCATCTGGTATTCTGTCAGGGGTTTCCTGTTCCTGGTGTGCATCACTATGCACGTTTTGATGTTGAACTTCAACTGCCAAACCTTGGACCACTTCTTCAACCTTTGCAGGTTCCTCTGCAACTCCCTTAGCCCCTCCTTGCTGTCTTCACTACCACAGAGCTTAGTGTCCTCTGCAGAGAGACTCATCTTGACCTGTATTCCTTCTCCCATGTCACTGATGAACATATTGAAAAGGACTGAACCTAGCACTGATCTTTGTGGCACCTCACTAGTGACCTCTCTGTCTCCAGATTTGATTTCATTTACCACTACTCGCTCCTTTCTCCCTCGTAGCCAACAACTCACCCATGTAACTGTCCTTCGCTGTACCTAGATCCTCTAGTTTCTTCAGCACCGAGTCGAATGCCTTGCGGAAATTGGAGCAGAATATATCTACTGTTTATCCCTTATCTACTGCACTAGTTACTCAGTCAAAGAGAATTCTATCCAGTTGGACTGATGATACTGAATAGCCCTGCCAGGGGTTCATCCTATTCCTGTGCCTTTTTCTTGAGCCCCCTTGGATGCATCCCATCCAGGCCTGAGGGCTTATCTGCCTTTAGTGCTGCCAACGCTTCTCTGACCCTTTCACTTGTAAATAACTTTTTGGGGGGGGGGGGATTCCAGAAATGAGACATATCGGCAGCCTTTATGTAGCTTTCCCGCAAAGGTCTACTGTCCTCTAACTGAGAAAATTGAGCAGAAGTAGTAATGAAGAACGGCTGCCTTCTGCATGTTCTCCTTAATACCGACCAACCTAATAATTCCTTCTCCAATCTCTCCCCCTCCCCCCCCAATATATCTGAAAAACTGTTTTCCCCACACTTGTCTGCAATGCACAGCTGTGTCTGCTTTTGCATCCCTGACTGGCCTCCTGGCCTGCCTTGATTTCATGTGATATTCAGTCCATTCTTTATCACCCTGCTTCTTCTTGTATCTGAGAAGGCCTCTTTCTTGATCCTTACTGCCTCTGTTATCTTCTTAGAGAATCAGATTGTTCTCTTCTACCCATTTCTCTTGGTGATCGTCATCAAGCATGACTTTGTTGGCTCAAGAATGACCTTGTTCATTTCTCCCCACCTCTGATTCTATCCACCCCAACCATTCTACCCCAGACTTATTCACTCACCTGGTTAAAGTCTGTGCTCCTGAAATCCAGGACTTCAGCCTTTGACAAAAATGTGCTGGTGCTGAAGGCCTATTTGAGCAGTATGATGTTATGGTCACTGGACCACAGTGGTTCCCCCACCCTCACTCTGCCTACCATTTCTGAGTTGGTGAGCACCACATAAAGAGTGGCAGCCTGCCTTTTGTGCCCCCTGACTGGCTGCACCAGCAGGCAGTCCTTCAACATATCTAGCAGAGTCTGATTTTTGGTACTTATAGCTGCTGGAATATCCTAATCTTTGTCTGGCCTGGTGAGTTCTTTATGTCTGCCCCTATTTCCCTACCAGCCCTCACCCCCGTCCCGGTGGCCTAAGACCACTTCCATGCTCTGTTTCTTCCCTGATGCTGTTGTGAGTTGAACCCACAGGGATTCTGATACAGTTTCCTCCCCTAATGGACCCATCCTCTACCACTTCGATCCCTTCCCTGACACAGAGGGCAACACCTCCTTTGCTTTTTCCCCCTAGCTTGCCTATACATGTTGTAACCTGGGAGTAGCAGGTCCCAATCATTACTTTCTGGCCCACATTTCTGTAATGGCTTCACGATCCAACCCCGCATCTGCCACCATCTCTTGGAATACACTAATTTTATCTCCCAGGCTCTTGGCATTAAGGCAGACTACCTTACCTCCTGCACCCAAACCCCTGGCAGTATAGCTTAGAGGTTAGAGTAATGAGCTGTAAATGAGCTAGGTACATCTAGCAGACCTTGATTTCTACAACCTCCACTTGCATACTGAGTGACCAGAGCAAGTCACTTGACTGCCCCAGTGCTTCCAGGTTGCCCCTGAAAACAGGCAATGTGCCAAATGGTCCTTACCTGGTTAACACAAGTCAGTTGTGGGGTGTGTGTGTGTGTGTATGTGTATGTGTGTGTGTGTGTGTGTTTTTAAATACTCTGCAAGCACTGTCCCCTCAACCTCTTTAATTTCCTTTTTTCCCCCCAGCTTAGTGATCTACTATTGTCTTCCTTTCTTAGCCTATCATGAACTCCTGCCTTTCTGTTTACCACTCCAGTGTTCCTAGTTCCCATTTCTGGGGAAGCCCTGGCTAGGTTTCTCACTTGCTTTCCTTCCTCAGTGCTTCCCTCAGTCCCTGCTTCCCCACAGTCAGTTTAACTTTCCACCAATGTAGACATCAAACTTCTGCCACCATCCCTTTTGCCACTGATTAGACTCCTCAGTCATCTCCTTTCCTCATTCACTAAAAATACCACCAACAGCTTAATCTGGTTCAAGGTCAGTTGGCATTCATCTGTATCCCCTTCCCCCGGGGCGTGCCTGAAAATAGGCAGGATTTGTCTAGTGCACTTACCCGGTCAACAAAAGCTAAATAAATAATAAATCTCCATATTCCCTATCCCACACAGGGACGACTTCAGAAAAAGGTCGGGGAACGGCCATAGAATTACCTTGGCTAGTGTTTATTTTCCTCCTCAGACAAGATTCCCAATACTGAAGGGCTTTATGTCCACATTATTAGATAACCTTCAGAGTCAAGTAATCATGGGAAGGGATTTCAATATGACCTTATCACCACATTTAGATATCTCTAATCACCAAACTTGCAGGGAAAATGCTACACTTAAAAATAAAAAATAAATAAATAAAAACACTAGAACACCTGGGTATCATAGATGTCTGGAGACGCTCATTTCCCTCTACTTCTGGTTATACATACTATTCTCCACGGTTTAAATCATACTCCCGACTAGATTACTTTATGATGACGTAAGCATTTCACTTCAGTCCAGGATATGACAATAGGTTTAAAATTACTGTCTGACCACCATCCCTTAATCTTGAAAATAGATTTGGGCCGGAAAAGAAAGAGGACCCTATGGAGGTTAAACCCATTAGCATTAAAAGATAAAGAATTCCAGGAGACGGTTTATAAAAAAAAAAAAAAAAAAAAAGGGAGGCAAAGCAACTTGAATTATCTCAACAGCTACTGAACTATAAGATGTATTATAGAGAAGGAGTCTCAGAATTATACCAAAAATTAAAGATACAAAGCCGAACTACAGAAAATTATAGATAACAAAATACAACAATCATTAATATATTTAAGACAAAGGGTCCATGAGGGGAGTTCGGGGCTCGGAGATTGGCCCAGAAACATAGAGCTAGGAAAAATACTTCCAAAGTATTGAAACTACAAAATCAATATGCTGGTATAACACACCATTCAGATGTTCATATCTTGCAGACTTTCTCAGAGTACTACACTAGTCTATATTTACCGGAAATAGCTCCTAGACAGTCAGAAATATCAAATTTTCTGGACCAAGTGATCTTGCCTAACCTCACCTCTACTCGGATTCATGGTTTTAAAGGCTCCCATAACACAACTGGAGATTCAGGGAGCTATCACGAATCTGAACTCGGGAAGATGTCTAGGACTTGATGGCTTTATACCAGAGTGGTATAAGATACTTAAAAAAGAACTCTCCCCCAAATTACAAACTTTATTTGCTGAGATAACCCAAGAGGGAGCTCCTCCGCCATCGTGGGATTATGCCACCATTGCTCCAATACCTAAACCAAATAAAGATAATTAGGACCCGGCATCTTACAGACCTATTTTCATTTTAAATGTTGATTAGAAGATTTATACAGCTATTTGGGCATCTAGATTAAAATCAATAATGCCAAAGATTATATCATCTGACCAATCGGGGTTTATTGAAAACAAGAATACTATGAATAAAATCTGTAGGACTCTACTATTAAAGAAATATGTTAAGACTAGGAAAATTCCATCTGTTTTCACTAGTTTAGATGCTGAAAAGGCTTTTGATAGTCTAGTTGCCATTTCTGTGGAGCACTCTTGAGGCCTTTCACTTTCCAGTTCCATTTATTGCTACTCTTAACAAGCTATATAGTTCCCCAGTGGCCTACGTGAGGGTTAATGGAAACCTATCCTCACCGTTCAGGTTAAGTAGGGGCACAAGGCAGGGGTGTCCCCTATCACCGTACCTATTTGCATTATATTTGGAACCACTAGCGGCAAGATTGAGGAAAGTAGGCTCTGCAGAGGGGATTCCTATAGCACAACAAAAACATAAAATAAATATGTTTGCAGATGATATTCTCTTGACCCTGTTGTCCCCATCTCAATCAATTCCGGCAGCTTGGCAAATATTGAAACAATATGAGAAACTGTCAGGTTTTAAGTTGACTACTACAAAAACGAGATCCTGGCCTTTAACTTTATCCCCACCCAAAGATAAAAAAAAGAGTACCCATTTAAATGGCTCACTACCAAAATAAAATGCTTAGGAATTAACATTTCTCTTAAGCCAGAAGTGTTGGAGATTTTAAATTATGAACCCCTCATGACTATAATCCAAAATGACCTGGAAAGATGGTCCACCTTTCTTACCCCCTTCTACCAATGGACAGAAATAGTGTAAATGAATATACCCTATTTACCAGCAACTTATTATTTTAAATCATGGGACAAGTTAATTTCAATGTTCATTTGAGGTAAAGGACATCCTAGGATATGACTATCTATCTGTTCTTAAATTATCCCTGCCTCAGGGGGGAGTTAACCTTCCAGACTTTAACTTATACTCTAGGACATCTTTCCTTAGGATAGTCCTGATCTGGTTGATGGAATCCTATTTGCCCCCTTGGAAGGATATTGAATTTCATCTTAATGATTTATTTGATATCAAAAAAAAATTCTCTTCTGCTGAAAGATCTGTTACCTGCTACCCTAACAAGTATTACAGCTCAGATTTATAAATGTTGGAGAGGTTTGAGGCAAATGGGACTACTACGTATTATATACGAATATATTAAATTATCAGAAAATGATTCATTTACGTATATGTGTGTGTGTGTGTGCACACACACACACACACACACACACACACACACACACACACACACACACACACACACACACACACACACACACTACACATTCCGGGAATGGAGATGATTAGGCCTTTCACACTTTTTCCAGTTTTTGTCCCCTCAGGGGATACTCCACTTTGAAAAATTACAGTCCCAGTACTGCCTTAGCAGATCAGATTTATTCTGTTGTTTTCAGGTCAGGAACCGTATACTCAGAAATCGAATAATTCAACCCAAAATTCAAGATCCAACTCCAGAATTACTCAAATTATTTATGGAAGCCATAAGGGGGAACTTGGGTAAGCATTTAATAGGCACAATATATAGGGAATTGAGAAATTAACAAAAGGAATCAACTGAATCCATATTACAGGAATGGAACCAAGATCTCCACCTAGAAATAATCATGGAGGAATGGAAGGGATCAGCTGTGAGTGTGGTAAAGATCACTTCCTCTCCATTTTGGAGAGAATTTGCATAGAAATGTCGTTTCCGCTGTTTTAGAGCCCCGGCAGTCCTGATCAAATTCCTTCCAGAAGAGTATGGAGTATGCTGGTGAACGTGTGGATGTCAGAGGGTGACACTGGGACACACATTCTGGGAGTGTCCTTGTCTGATGCGCTTTTGGCTATCCTTACAAATAGAATTGGCCAAATTAATAGAAAGAAGGATAGAACTGACAGCTGAACAAGTTCTGCTAGGGATCTTTCCGGACCATTCCCCTCCATGGGGGGAAAAAACGCTTTTGTCTCCCAGTCTTTGGTGGCCAAAAAATCCATTTCTCGTAGATGGATGACCAGTATAATTCCAACAGTATCAGAATGGAGATCCACCATGTCTGAATTAAATGAAATATAACAATCTTAATGCTAAAATTCAGGGTAGAGCTCCAATGTACATGATGAGATGGCAGAAGTGGGTTCTCTATCATACTGAGGTGGATCCACACTTCTGTCCTTAAGTTTTGGTGGAGTTGGTGGGGAAGGTTACAGAGGGAATGATCGAACAACTACCAAAGATTTGAAGGGAAGGAAAATTTAATTAACGAAGGAGGAGCTAACAGAGAAGAGGAAATTACTCATTTGGTTATATTAGAAATGAAGGAGTAAACAAGGTAAAACAGAAAAGACTTGGAGCTTTACCTTCAGTATGGTCTCTGCCCAAAAGAATGCACAAGACTTTATATCAAACATTTAAACCTCAGGGTGAAGTACAAAAAAACTGTCAATACACATAGAACTTAAGACATGTGACAATACTAACATACTAAAATGCCAGCAGAATAGGCCTAACGGTCTTTTGTGTCTGCTCGTTTGGTCAGCCCCCACCCTGGGAGTTGACCTTGCTGCCCCCCTTGCCCTCTCTGGCTTCTCCCTTCCCAATCCTGGATATTCTCGCTGCACTGGACTTTGCTTCCAGAACCCTTCTCCTGTACCACCCCCTCTTGAACCCCTCCACCATCTCTGCCTCTACCAGCCCCCTGGGCAGTGCATTCCATGGCTCTACCACCCTCTCAGTGAAGTAGCATTTCCTCCTTTCTCCCCTGAATCTCCCCCCTCCAGCTTCCACCTATGCCCTCTAGTTGCTCCCCCTTCCTTCAGAGCACCCTGGCTGCTCCTCCCCTGTTTACCCCCTTCATGTACCTGAAGACCTCTATCATGTCGCACCGGTCCCTTCTCTCTTCCAATGTGTACATATTTAGCTCTTCGAGCCTCTCCCCATAGGTTCTGGCCCCCCAAGCCCCAGGTTATTTTGGTTGCCCTCCTTTGGATCCTCTCCAGGAGTTCAATGTCTCTCTTTCAGTGTGGCCTTCAAAACTGCATGCAGTACTTCAGGTGCGGCCTCACCAAGCAGTTGTACAGAGAGAGTATCACTTCCTTCCTTCTGGAGGTGATCCCCCTAGCGATGCATCCCAGCATTCTGTTGGCCTTGACTGCTGCCCTCCTACAAGTCTCCAAGTTGTTCATCTTGACATCCACTACCACCCCCAGGTCCCTCTCAGCCATTGAGACTTGTAGCATTCCCCCCCCCCCCCAAGGTGTACACTTGGCCCGGGTTTCTGGCTCCCAGGTGCAGTACCTTGCATTTCCGTGCATTGAACCTCAGTTTCCACTTTCTAGACCACCTTTCCAGAGCCTCCAGGTCCCCTGTGGGGCATGCTCCCCCCTCTAACCACCCCCTCCCCAGTTTGAGTCATCTACAAAGAGACTCATCTCACTCCTGATAACCCTTCCTTATGTCTGAGACGTAGGCGTTGAACAGGAGGGGCCTAAGGACTGATCCCTGAGGGACCCCACTAATGACCCTCCTTGGGGATAAGCATAACCCGCCAACCACAACCCTCTGGGTCTGGTCCTGAAGCCAATTGCCTATCCATCTGATCTTCTGGTTCCCCACCCCCATTTCTCCCAGCTTATCCAACAAGCCCCCGTGAGGAACAGTCAAATGCCTTGCTGAAGTCAAGAAAGAGGATGTCCACTGGCCTACCTAGGTCCAAGGCACCAGTCACCCAGTCCTAGAACTTCACAAGGTTTGTCTGACACGATTTCCCTGGGATGAATCCATGCTGTGTATCGTCCAGGCACTCTGACTTTTCCAGGTTCCACCCTAGCCTCTCCTTGACAATGCCGTCCATCACCTTGCCTACCACTGATGTCAGGCTGACTGGCCTGTAGTTCCCTGCCACCTCCCTTGATTCCTCCCCCTTGAGGGTAGACACTATATGCACCAACTTCCAGTTCTAGGGCACCCACCCTGCCCTCAGAGAGATGCTGAAAAGCTCTACCAGGGGTTTCGCAAGGACATCTGCCAGTTTCTTCAACACTCTGGGATGTAATTTATCTGGCCCCGGTGCTTTCTCCGTCTTAATGGACCTGAGGGCTTCCCTCACTCTCTCTGCTGTGATTTCCACCTCTGCTACCTCGTCCCCCTGCTTTGCCTCCCCCGCCAGTGATAGGCCCCCTCTCCCAGACCTGCCGATCGGTAAGGGTCCTCCCTCCTCAGTTTCATTGTCTCCTCCCATGTATGATGCAGCCCCCCCCATTTTCCTTGGTGAAAACTGAAGCGAAGTACTCATTTTAGTACCTCAGCCTGCTCCTCCAGGTCTTGTGCCCATCCCTGCCCTGTTTTAATCCTGCTAATCTGCCCCTTCACCCTCAATTTTTCCCCAGTGTACCTAAAGAACCCCTTATTCCTGCTCCTAATTTCCCTGGCCAGGTTCTGCTCCTTTCTTGTCTTAGCTGCTCTCACCACCATAGTGGCCCTTCTGGCATGTTAGTATTACTATATAACAATATAACTAAATGTACGAAATGTGCTCTTGACATAAGTGTAACAAAAACCATTTAATAAAAAAGAAATTTTAAAAGGGAAAAAAAAAAAGGAAGTGGAGTGCACGCTGTCTGTCCCCCAGCTTTCAGAAGTTTCACTTCACTGTTTTCATAGGCTGGTTCACCAGATTGTTGGTACCCAAATGTACCAGGACTTCAACTCCCCCTCCACCACTATCCTCCTTTCCTTTCCAGATCCCAAGTGCCTGATACACCAGGAAGGCATCTAATCACCATCCTTTCCTTAACCCCCTCCTCGAGACCTCTAACCATAGAGTCTCCTAGGGCTACAGTAATACTAGCATGCCAGCAAAATAGGCCTCATGGTTTCTCATGTCTGCTCGATAGCCAGCACCCTTACTGGGTGCCCATTTTGTAGTCCCCCCCCCCCATCCTGTAGGGCCCCCCTATTTCCTTCCAGGGCACTTCCTCGGAAGGGACATCCATGGCTTCAATCTCCCCCTGTACGTGTCCCAGCCCCTTTTGAACCCCTCCACAGCATGCTCCTCCACCAGGCACCCTGGGAAGCGCACTGCATGGTTCCACTACCCTTTCAGTGAAGTGGCACCTCCTCCTCTCATCCTTGAGTCCTCCCCCTTCCATCTTCCACACATGCCCACTAGTTGTCCCAACTTTTTTTTAACCTAAACAACTCCCCAACGCCCCCCTTATTGATACCTTTAACATACTTAAAGACCTCTATCATGTCCCCATCCCTCCTATCTTCCGGGGTGTACATGTTGAGTTCTTCCAACCTCTCCTCATAGGTCCTTTTCCCCCACACCCCAGATCATTTTGGTAGCCCTCCTCTGGACCCTCTCCAGGAGTGCAATGTCCTTTTTTAGGTGTGGTCTCCAGAACTGCACACAATACTCAAGCTGCAGCCTGATCTGGCAGTTATACAGAGGGAAGCTCACTTCCCTCCTTCTGGGGGTCACCCCCCCCCCCGAGCGACGCAGCCCAGCATCCTATTTGCCACACCGCCCTTCTGCAAGTCTCAGAGTTGTTCATCTTAGCATCCACCATCACCCCAGATCCTCTCACCCATCGAGACTTTCAGCGTGTCCTTCCCCCCCAGCATCACCTGCTCCAGGTTGCAGACCTCCAGGTGTAGAACCCTGCATTTCCCCATATAAAATTCCAGTTCCCCTGCAGTGCCACTCTCCCATCTTCCTCGTCCACCAATGCTCCCAGCTTCGAGTCATCTACAAAGAGACTCTGCTTGCTCCTGATAGCTTTCCATATGTCAGAGATGTTAGCATTAAACAGGAGTGGCCCCAGGACTGATCTCTGGGGGACCCCGTTAATGACCCTCAGAGGGGATGAGACTATCCTCCCAACCACAACTCTTTGCACCTGCTCAGAAAGCCAATTTTTTCTATCCACCTGAGCATCTGCCCCCCCCCCCCAGCTTTGCCAGCAGGCCACTGTGGAGAACCAAATCAATGCCTTGCTGAAGTCCAGAAAGAGGATGTCCACTGGTCTACCCTGGTCCAGGGCACACATCACCCAATCGTAAAACTCCACAAGGTTGGTCTGGCACGATCTACCCGGGACAAAGTCATGCTGCTTCTCATCCAGATGTTCCAACTGCTCCTCAAGTCTCTCCTTTATGATACCCTCCAACATGTTGCCCTCCAGAGATGTCAAGCTAACGGGCCTGTAGTTCCCCACCTCCTCTCTCGAACCCCCCCTTATAGATAGGCATGACATGGGCCACCCTCCAGTCACGAGGCACCCATCCCTTTTGCAGGGAGATGTTGAAACGTTCTGCCAGGGGGGCTGCCAGAACATCCACCAGTTCCTTCAACACCCTCGGATGGATTCCTTCCAGTCCCGGAGCTTTCTCAGTCCTTGCAGACCTGAGGGCATCCCTCACCCTATCCACTGTGATTTCAACCTCCCCATCTCCACCCCTATCCACCTACTTGTCCTGACCCTCACCTGCTAGTGCTGGCCTGCCACCCACCCCAGGTGATCTCCCACCTTGTTCACTGTCCCTCCTGTTGAGAAGTGTGGGCCCCATTTCCCCCCTGGTAAAAACTGAGCTAAAGTACTCGTTTAGTATCTCAGCCTGCTCGCCTGCTTCCTGTGCCCATCCCTCCCCAGTCCTAATCCTGCTGATCTGACTCCTTGCTTTTCTTCTTTCCCCTATGTATCTAAAGAACCCCTTGCTCCCCTTCCTGATGTCCCTGGCCATGTTTAGCTCCATCCTCGCCTTGGCTGATCTCACCACCCTAGTGACCTTCCTGGACATCAAGTTTGTACTCCCCCTTCTCCTCTCGAGCACTTTAAGCACACAAAGGCAGACTTTTTCTCCCTCACCACCTCGTGTACCTCCTGGGTCCACCAGCACTGCTTTCTGACCCTACTGTATTTGTGCCTTACCCTTGCACATGTCCTGGTAGCCTCTAGCACCCCCTTCTTAATGATCTCCCACCTGCTGCCAGCATCCATAGCTGGCCATATTTTGTCCAAGTACCCCTTAAGAATCCCCCATGCCTCTGAAGTCCGCACCCTAAAGTCAATTACCACGGTATTTATGTGGTGCCCCCAGTTGCAGGAAAAACAGACCATGACATAGTTGCTCCCTGCCAGTGGGTCTTCCACCTCCAGGCCCCTAATCTGATCACTGTCTACTAGGACCACATCCAGAGTCCGGCCTTCCCTAGTCTGCCCCCCCACCTGCTGGGTTAGGAATACATCCTGAAAGACATCTAGCAGCCTCTACTCCCTGGCCACCGGGGACATCATGGTCCCCCAGTCCGCCCCAGGAATGTTTAGGTCCTCCACTACCATAACCCTTCCTTTGCCCAAGGTACAGTGCCCCGTAATGTTCTCCACCAGGCACTCCTCCAGCCCCTCTGCCAGCGTGGGGGGGTCTGTACATGACCCCCCTAGCGTTTGCTGGTGACCCATATCGCCTCTATATTCCACCCCCCCCAGTCTCCTCCACTCCAAAAATGGCAATGCAGTTTCTATCAGCGCTACCCCACCCCCCATCCTTCCTGAACATGGTGTAGCCCTCCAGGTGTAGGTCCCAATCATGCCCCCTGGTGGCCCATGTCTCAGTGACTGCTGCCACATCCACTGCCCCTTCAGCTAACATTACTTGCATCTCTGGCATCTTGTTCCCTAAGCTCCTGGCATTAATCAGGACCATCTTCCACTCCTTGACCCCCCCCATGACTCTGTGCAGTTTCCTGCACTGCCCCCCGCCCCGCACACCACCCTTTGGCCTTGCCTCGTACCCAGTCATCCCCTTAGTAGGACCATAATCAGGCCCTCTTAATGGTACACCTGGAATAGCCCCTCCTTCTGTCCCTCCCCTCTTCACAAGTTTAAACCTCACATCTGGTGGATTAATCCAGCCAGTTTCAGTTTAAGAATTTCCTTCCCCTCCAAGTTGAGGTGGAGCCTATCTCTAGTGTACAAGCCCTTATCCTCCCAGGTTGCATCCCAGTCCCCCATAAGCCCATACCCCCAGGCCCCACACCACTCCCTGAGCCACTGGTTCACCACTCTGGAGTTTTTGCTTGTTTTCCATGCTTGCCCTTGGGCACTGGCAGTATTTTGGAGATCAAGCATCCTATAGAATGGCAAACTCTGGCCAGCTCCCAAAGCCTCATCTGTATCTCAAGTTTACTGTTTCCATCTGTGTCATTTGTTCCCAAGTGAACCAGAATGTCTGGGGAGCCTCCGCATTCTTTAGTCATTTAATATACCAGGAATTTAGCCTTGTGCACGGACAGGTCAGGGATGCATTTTATCCTGATGGGACAGGCTTTACCTCCTCCCTCCCACTGGATACCCCTGAGCATGGAATCCCCCAACAGGAGTACCTTTACCTCTCCTCCTCACCCATGCTCACCTCCCTGGTTTATAATCCCTTTGGGACAGTCCTGGCCCTTGTTCCTGACCTCTTCCCCCATCCGGGGCTCTGCACCCCCTAGAAACTGGGTGTCTCAAGCTGCCCTCTCTCTCGACTCTGACCCACCCCTTCACCCCTGTGCTGTTTGATTCCCCCCCCCCCATCCAGGTATCTTTTACTGCGTTCCGGCTTCCCTGTTCTTTCCCATACCTGATCCTCCATGCCCCCACGGCTAGTGGCCTATCCAGGCACCTGCTCCCTACCAATCTGTCCCCACCAGCCATGCCCCTTGGTCCAAGCCCCCAACTCCCTGTGTACTGCATTTTCTGCCTCGATCTTCAGCTCCTTCTCTATGCCCTGCCTCCCTCAGCCTGGCCTGGACCCCCTCAGCCTGGCCTGAGCTCCCCCAGGTCCCTCTATCCCACACCCCATGCCCCCACCTCTGACTTCTTCCTTCTGTCATCCGCCCCCCGCCTGCCACCCTATTTCCACCCACCTCCGCACACCCTCATCATCCTTTTCTTCTGGGCCTAGCTGGTCGAACCGATATTTGTAAGAGTAATACCAACCCCAAGATCATCTCCTTCCGTTTCTCCCCTCCCCCTCTTTCCTGGTTCCCTCTGGTCGACCCCAGCTACCTGGCTTGCTTTCTGGAAGTTGTGCCTTAAAGGTCCCCCTCTCCTGGTTCCCTGTGTACCCCCTGTCCTCTACCTGTGCTCCTCTCCCTATGCCCAAGCCTTCAGGGCCCAGTGCAGCAACATATGCATCCCCTTGTCCTCTACTTCCCCCATCTCTCCCTCCATCTCCACCTCATGTCTGCCAACTGCCTCCTAATCCCTTCAACCTCCTCCCTTAGGCTTGCCATCTGAAAACACACAGGGCATCCTCCGAACTTCCAAGCCCAGTTGAGTACTATGGCTGCTCCACAACCAGTACATCTGACCACCCTACCAATGATGCCTGCTCTTTCAGGTAGATACCAGCCCTAGTACCTAACCACATTTCTCTGGTGAACTGATTCTCTTCCCAACAGACCCCCAATCCAGTAGGCAAAATAATCTCTTCCCCCAGCAATTACAACAGCATTACAACAATGTCCCAGGGCTCATGCAGAAGGAGAAAAAAAACCTTTCAAATTAGCAGGGTAGCATTTCCCAGGACTGCATGCACACAATCCTTAACAAAACAGCGAGGTAGTGACACTTTTTTACCCACCCCCAGTGTGTCCAAGTCCATCCCACTCTTGTCCAAGTCCAGCCCATTCTTGTCCCAGACTCCACCCCCTCTGACTATTTTTAATAGAGGTCAGGGCTGGGGACAGTGGTGTCAGACAAAATCAGCAAGTTACCAGAGTCCTGAGAGGCAGCTGGGTAGGTCCCTTAAACAGCCTAGCTGCGAGTTTGAAAATCGCGCCCTGTGCACTGATTGGTCCGCCCTCTCTTATGCTGCTATCTGTATTTGGCCGGTCCCCTGTACCTATAGCTGCCGCCCTCTGCTTGCCCACCAATGTGGACCCAGAAGATTGTCTCTCTGCGGCTGCTGATACAGCTGAGATCCACTGCTGTTGATATGGCCCTCTGCCAGCAATCCGATGCTCCTGTAGGCTGTGGAGCTCTCCTGCCGCTGATGCAGCCCCCGGCAGCAAATACAGCTCTGTTACTGGTGTATTGAGAGGTGGCTGAGCAGGTCCCTTAAATAGTCCATCCGTGAGTTTGAAAATCACGCCATGCACGCCGATCGGTCTGCCCTCTCTTGCACTGCTCCTCTGTCCACGGTCGGTCCCCTGCTCCTGTAGCTGCCACCCTCTCCTCGCCCACTGATGCAGACCCAGAAGATTGTCTCTCCATGGCTGACGATACAGCCGAGATCTTCCGCTGCTGATGCGGCCCCCTGCCAGCAAGCCGATGCTCCCGCAGGCTGTGGAGCGCCCCTGGCAGCAAATACAGCTGTTACTGGTGTCCATGGTAATCCATGCTATTTTTCTCCAGTTCTCACCCCCTGGAAGCCACCGGGGCTCCTGCCTAGCTTTCTCAACTATGTCAGAGACCATCCCCCACCCAGACTTTTTTTTTTTTTGTTTACTGTACTTTTCTCCCTAGGTCAGGCCACCCCCATCCATCCTGCCCCACACTCAGCCCCCTCACCTGCCTTCTCCAGGACTTACCTGCTTCTCCTACAAACATCCTGGCTTACTACCTAGGATGGGGCTGTTAGGCATGGACCTGATCCCCCTCCACACAATGGAGATGTGGTCAGTGTGGTCGGAGAGGAGTGCCTCAGTCGGTGGGGGGCCTGCGATGCCTAGTGGACATCATCCTGCTGTGCCTGCCATTCTTTTTCCAGTTTTTTTTTTTTCCTGATCTCCTGTGGGATGCAGAGAGTACTGAGGTGTCAGTAGCAGAGCAAAGAGTGGCAACCCTCCCTTCCCAAGGTGGAGAGCATCCTCTGGGATGCTCAGTTCACACCCTTCCCCAGCTGGCCCTCCGACTCGAGCTTGTTCTTGAACCTGGGTCATTGGCATTGAGTGGTAGCACTACAGCTGCACTGGAGAACTTCCCCCTTCTCATCTTAGTTAGGCACTTGCTGCTCCTTCAGGGATGCAAAGCGATTTGCTGTCAAGATTTTTTGGGGTTTGTGGCTGCCTGATAGCTTCGTAGTAGTGCTACACATTTCCACATGAGTGACCTGGATTTGGGAGCAAGCCTGGGTTTGCGTGAGTCGGGTTGCCAGGCTGGGGAGTGCTCCTAATAGGCGTGTGAGCCAGCTGGGGAGGGAGACGATCCAGTGTAGTAGCGGACCCTCACAGTGAGCTGGGGAGCTTGCTCCTTCATGAGGGATGGCGCATGCCCAGGGTGTGCTACTGCGGCCAAGACCACTAGAGGTTATGACGGACATCTGGAGTGGAGGGCAGGTCTAAGGGAGAAAAGGGGGGGGACACATACATGGCTGCTGTGGTCCCCAGGTCCTGCACCATGTAGATCCCCATCTGCTTGATGATGGAGAGCAGTGACAGGGCTGGAGACTGGTCAGTGGGGCCTGATGGCAGTAGTAGATGTCAGACTGGGCCAAACAGCTCTATTTGGGGTGGGGGGGGGAATTTTGTGGGTTTGGATGACTGCCTGTGACTGCCCCTGCCACCTTACCCCTCCCCTTTTCCACTATCCTCCAGCCTTCCAGACCAGTGGGCTTCTGTGGGAGTGGAGGTGGCAACCAGCTCAGCTGATAACACATCTGAGATATTCTGTCTCGTGCTGGTTGTGTATAGAGCTCCCCAATGGTCCTACATAGGGGGCAGTGTCACTTCCTTCAGAACGTGACCCCGGAGATGAGTGCCCAACCAGTCTGT
The DNA here is from genome assembly GCA_016271365.2 of Neoceratodus forsteri. NCBI lineage: Eukaryota > Metazoa > Chordata > Ceratodontiformes > Ceratodontidae > Neoceratodus > Neoceratodus forsteri. The sequence goes on from CM028131.1 coordinate 646,252,108, forward strand.
GCAGCTGACTACCTCCCCCATTCTACCTATGCTCCATACTGTTAACTGAACTCCCGGTATTAATCCCTTGCTTCTTGCCTCTTCTCCTTTACTTATTCGCTGAATCGTCCTCCCATAGATGGGGAGTTTTGACAAAGATTCTGATTACATTTTTACCATCTTCCTTCGTGACACTGTTAGGTTGTTCCCTGGTGAGCCCGCCCAGTGGCGCTGAGGCGCTGGACGCCACACTGTGTGCCATGCTGGTAGCCCGGGTCCAGAGGACTGCTCTCCTCTCCTGGGGTGGACTCTGTGGATTCCCCATATAGTGGTGGCTCCTAGTGGTGACTGGGGGCACCTCACACCATACTGGAGCAGCCAATGAGGATGGTGGTGGAGGGCAACTGCAGGAAGGGATTGGAGCGCATCCTCCATGCACTATTGCCATTGCACAACTGCCATAGGGGGAATAAGTAAATGTTCCTTCCTGCCGGTAGGCGAAGGTGGGGCCAGTGGTCGGCCCCACGCCCAATGCAGTGCCTCCCAGTTCCGGTTCTCTCTCATCAGTCTACTAGATTGTAGATAGAGTGCCAGGAGGAGTTTGGCGGTCCTGCCCCTGGTGACTCTGGGTCGTGCGGCCAGGAAAGGGGAAGGGCCCATCCAGTGAGACGGGGAGCTGGAGGCTTCAGGCGAGTGGGAGAGCTGTGCCGAGTGTCCATGCCGGAAAAAGTGCGGCAAGGTAGGCGAATAAACAGACTTGACCAAAAAAAAAAAGGGGGGATTGTTGCCCGATACCAAGGCAGGGAGTTTGCTACAACTTCCAAATTATGCTAATGTACGGTTACTCGTACTTTAAAGGGACACTGTCAACCTGTTTTTCATCATATTATTTCTAGTTGAAAACCCACATTTTACGATTGCTTTTCCTCTCTAAAATTCCCTGATGTTGCTGTTTGTTTTGTCTGTATTCTTGCTTAGTAGAACTGAAATGCATGGCAACGTATATTTATAAACAACCTTGTTTTTGTTTACAATCCTGATTCTGTTCTTACTGCATATGTCCTGAACATTAGAAACGCACACAGACAGTGCAGTCACTCATGGGGCAGTAGCCTCCTACTCTCTCAATGCATCATGATGGGCTAGACTGCTTTGTGAGTGTTTACAAGTCCAGAAAAGATGCATTTGGAGTTGATCAAGAAATGTAAACAAACCTGTTTTGGTGTGATAACACCAGTATGTTGGGCAGTCTGTTTTTACTTTTTTAAAGAAAATAAGAGTCAGAATTAAACTACCAGCTACATCAACAATCTTTACAGAATTTTGGCAATCATAAACCATGTTTGTTAAACTAGGGACACTTTGAGACCTAAGGGGGTTGACAGTGTCCCTTTAAAGGCAGCGTTACTCTAACCCAGATAGTGAATACCCATAATTATTATTTTGCACAGTAACACTGCTCTACAGTTGAGCACTCCATATTTAGTGTTAACCTGCTACGTATAGGGAATCTCAAGAGGTTTCATTACCCTACCTTATGTTCAGCTTTCCAGCTGAAATAACAGAAACCTGTACCATTAGTTCTCGCGGGCCTTGGAACTCCTGCTGGTGCCCCACAGGTGATCTTTAGGCTGTTGTCACACTCCTAATCTGGGGTGCTCACACAGTGTGTTGCGCAGTTATCACTTAGCTAGCTAATGCCACAGGCCAGTTCTAACCCAGCCTTCAAACTACAGCTCAAGACCCAACTCTAATTTAGCCATTACGTGTGGGCTATTGAGGCTGGTCTCGATCTTGACCCACAGGCAGTATAATTAAGACTAATTCAAGTTTCCCTCAACTCGCCCATCTGTGTTGTCTACAGAAGCCTTTTCAAGTCCTATCTGGGACAAAACATAAAAACTAAATAATACAACATGGGGGGAAAAAAAAAAACTAAAAATTAACACTGTCTTAAACTTAGCGGGTGCTTTGACATGTGCTCAAAAGCCATTGTTTCATCCTAATTTTAAGTCTTGTGAAGAATAACCTGCCTCAGGTTTTGAGACCAGTCATTCCAAACTTTCACCGAATGATCAGAAAGGGAGCTTTATCCAAAGTCAGTTTTGGCATTTACACAATGCTGCTATCACACCGAAGTGCTATCATACTACATACTACTACTAATATGAATAATTACTTTCTGTGTTTGCTTCCAAGCTCAGCTTGCTTAAAGGGGCCAGTATTAGCCTGTTTCTTTTGGGAGAGGGTGCGTTGATGGTGTTTCTAAGTCATTGTTTTGTCTATATGAATATGTTTTGTTACTTAAAATGTACAGATGTTTCTCATTATCACATTTGTTTGTTTGTTTGTTTACCAGGTAAGTGCGCTGATACAAGGGACTGTTTTTCAGGCATGACCCGGGCCATACAGATGGCACATGGGTAAATAACAGTTGCATACAATTCAAATACATAAGTATCGGGTGGTACAAGAAATATACAACAGAACCGAACACATTTGGGATAAACTTGGTACAGTAGTTGGAAACTACAGATAGCAAAGTGCAACGGTACAATAAACAATACGAAGCATTGTAAGTGCAGGGTCTAGTAACACAGGTTACAGGCAAGTATGCATAAGATAGGTTCACTGTTTCATTGGGACTGATTTTGACAGAGTGTATAGGCGATGGGAGGACTCGTGTTTCGGGGTCACCTGGATGGGCATTGGCATTTTGCCAGGTTTTGAAGTGGCCTTTGAAAGTGGTGTGGAGAAGAGGGAGGCAGAGAGTTTGTTCCAGAGGGTGGGGGCAGTGATGGACATGGTATTTACCACCCATGCAGGTGGAAAGCCTAGAAACGTCCAGCAGAGGTACAGTGGATTGCTGAAGGTTATGAGAGGTAGTTTTGTGCTTGAGCAGGGTAGAGTATGGGGACAGCTTTCCATCCCTAGTGATGTGTACTGTGCAACCAAAGGCATAGTTGTACCTGTCTTGAAGTGGAAGCCAGCCTAGGGATTTGTACAGGGTACAATGGTGCGTAGTGAAAGGAGCCAGAATTATTCTTTTAATCCATTAGTTAGGACTACAGTATGTGTTCAGATATTCTGCTTGTGCCCGCCACATAACTGATTCAAAGCACACATTGGAAAATGTAACTCGAAAATGGGCTGGTCTGCCTTTTGAGGGAAGATAAAAACATTTTTTATCCTTTGTAAGTGGTCGGTTTCAGAGACTCGTGGCAGCACAGAATGATTCTTTCATAGTTGTATACATTAACATTTTGCTTGTATACAAAATCCAGCCCTTGTTTCATGGCAAATTATTCAGTACTGAAGTACACAGATATATGCAATCACATGTTCTCCAGCTACACAGCGGTTCCTATTCATGATCCCTGGGTTTATGTACTGTAGTGCTGTCTAGACTACTTCCTGATCAAGAGCTGGTGTCTAATTAGATGATTTAACTTTCTTGGCAACAACTGTAAACTGTTATGATTTATTACATATGTGCTAAGGCATTATTAAGGATACAAGCTAGGCACAATGTGCAGAATTTCAAATGTATACTGTAGTCTAAATCCAATTTACTGCTTTCTTAAGAGGATTGGATGTGAATGCTCAGATTTCCCAAATTGAAGATGCTGTCTTTAAGAACTAGAAAAAGGGTGGGATTCTCCTTTGGTGGAAAACCACTAGCATCATCCAAAGCCGTGGCCTTGTACAATGTATGAAATATACCCCCAGTCCACACTCCAGTTCCCTCCCCTCATTTCTTTTAAGAGATTCTATAACCCAAAAAAAGGTACTGGTCTTTCATGGTGCCAAACTGACACCTTTTTACTGTGCACACTTTATGATCCCCTTCTCTCACCTGCAGCACACTGTTTGTAAGTGACATTGTCATGTGATAGCAGCAGTGTGTGGACAGGGAGGAGGGGCAAGAGTGGTCTCGCATCACTGAGGACAATAAGCATGCTGCTCAGTTAAAAACACTGTAAGCTTTTGGGCTGAACTTTTATGTTCCTATATAAAAAGGCACCTGCAGCCATCTTTATGCCTTGTCAAGGCACGTATAGTCACAGAATGCCATAAAATATTTGATTTACTGAAGTTTTTTTAATATTTAGGTATTGTGGTTGTCCTGCCCATATTCCCAGCTACAGATGCAGAGCATGTTCACATTATCAAATGGTGCCGAAGCACCAGTGTAAACCCCTGCATGGACGAGTTTAGCAGTTTATATGCAGCATCAGTTTAAGGCCTTTTTGTAGCCGGTTGTGAGCTGGACTTGAGAAAGTGACTTATTTTTAAAAATTAATGGTATTATAGCATAGTTTAATCACACTTTGAAAACTAAAGCCAGAAGCTGGTAGTAGAAGAATTCTCCGAAGAGAGGCCTGTGACCATTGGGGTCCCACAGGGCTCAGTGCTTGGTTTGGTGTTATAATTTTCACAATTGACATCGCTGATTGGATCAGGGGTAAAATCTACCTGTTTGTGGATGACACCAAGCTCCATGGGAGAGTGGACATGGAGGAGGGACAACAGGACCTCAGGGAGGATGTGGCTAAGTTAGAAAAGTGGTCTGGCATTTGGCAGCTGGGGTCCAATGCTAAAATGTGTAAAGTTGTGTTTGGGGGGAGAGGTGTAGAATCTAGGGGGCAAATACTGTTTGTTTGCTTTTGTTTTTTTGGTACACTTTATTTATTCACTGGCTTACCCCCAGACTCTCTCTGGCATGGACTCTAACTGCAGCCTGTTCCCACCCTCCAGCACCCACTCTCCGGTATGGGCCAATCTCCTACTCCGCCTCACCTGATCGTCCGATCCCCTGGCTCTGAGCCCCCTGGGGTGGGGACTGCCAACTCCTCCTGGTGCTCTATCTGAAGTCCTAGATGAGCGACTAGGGAATTGGAAGGAGAACCACAAGCGGGGCTGGAAGACATGGCATTGGACATGGGGGCCGACCACTGGACCCGCCTTCGCATACCGGGAGCCGGGGAGTTTCCTTAGTTATGCCTGCATGGTGTGGCTGTGCAATGGCATCAGCACGTGGAGGGCGCACTTCCCCTCCCACAGATGCCCACTGACACCATTCTTCCATTGGCTACCGGGTAGGGAAATCCCCAGAAACCCACCCCAGGGGAGAAGAGCAGTCTATCGGACACTTAATCCTCTCTTCCCCCTCCGACCCCCAGCAGCCTGAGTTCACTCCTGAACCCGGGTTGATGGCCTAATATGAGGTGTGGCATCCAGTGCCTCAACCCTCATCGCCGGCTCCCAAATACTGGTTGGGTGGTGTGCAGGTAACCGAGTCACAGGAGGAAAAAGACCTGAGAGTAATAATCACAGATGCCCTGAAACACACTGCACACTGCAGAAAAGCGGCAGCCAAAGCAAACTGGATGCTGGACTGCATAACCAGGGGAATTTACCACCAGGAAGATGGAGGTCATTCTGCCAATATACAGGTCACTGGAAAGACTGCACATGGAGCACATTGTGCAGTTCTGGTGCCCATACCTTAAGAAGGAGATTGCCCTTCTCCAGACCATCTTCAGCAAGTTAAACAGGGCAACATCTATAAGGAGAAGCTCAGGTGGCTCAAAAGTGTACTCTCTTAAGGAAAGAAGAGAACAGGGAGACATGATCGAGACCTTCAAGTACCTTAAGGGTATTAACAGGGTGAGCACTGAGGACCTTTCCAGCCTTAATGGAAACAAGATCACTAGGGGCACAGCCTAAAGCTGGTGGGGGAAGGTTTAAAAGGTAGATGGATGAGGCATTGTTTCACCAAGTGGGTGATGGCCAAGTGGAATGAGCTGCCAGAGGAGGTGGTATCCCTAAAAACATACTAATATACTAAAATGCAAGCAGAATAGGCCTAACGGTCTTTCGTGTCTGCTCGTTTGGTCAGCCCCCACCCTGGGTGCTGACCTTGCTGCCCCCCTCGCCTTCTCTGGCTTCTCCCGTCCCAGTTCCGGATATTCTTGCTGCATTGGATTTTGCTTCCAGAACCCTTCCCCTGTACCTGTCCCACCCCCTCTTGAACCCCTCCACTGTCTCTGCCTCCACCAGCCCCCTAGGCAGCGCATTCCATGGCTCCACCACCCTCTCGGTGAAGTAGCACCTCCTCCTTTCACCCCTGAATCTTCCCCCCTCCAGCTTCCACCTATGCCCTCTAGTGGCCCCCTCCTCCTTCCTTCGAAGCACCCTGACTGTTCCTCCCCTATTTACCCTCTTCATGTACCTGAAGACCTCTATCCTGTCCCTCCGGTCCCTTCTCTCTTCCAATGTGTAAAACAGTGGATAGGTTCAGTAAGGGGGTGGAACAGTGTGAAGTGGAAAGTTGTGGGTAGGGGGGTGAGTATGGGGAGAGGGGGGAGTAGAGGGAGAGCAAACACAAAGGGACTGCTAATAGTAATGCTGGAGCTGATGATAGCTCACCGAAGCTAAAAAAAAGAAAAAGATACACAGCCACACCACACTAACTGGTATCTTACGCTGACGCAGGTAAAAATGGCAAAATTACTTTTCTTGAAGATCTCAGGACATCCAGGTCTAGCCTCTTGGGTAGGAAGACCCTGATATCCTGAGATCTTCAATAAAGGTGTAATTTTTAACCTGTGTCGGCCTCTAAGGCACTCATTAGTGTGGCGTGGCTGTGTAGCCCTGTTTGTTGCTCTTTAGGTAGTAGAGGGAGGTCAGAAGGGAAATACATTAGGAACTGTGCACTTCAGCAGATTAAACAGACCATAAGGCTTTTATCTGCTGGCATACTTGTAAAGTCATGACTCTGAGCATGCTTATCAGCGTCGATGACTGTCCATTTGTCTGCCTAGCGTCATTAATCAGTTTTGGGGGTAGGAGTTTGGATAAGTTCAGCAGCTCGTGTTGCGCAAAACATGTACCTTTTGAAAGTAGTTGCCATGTAAGTAGCACTGTGCAAAATTAAAATTTCTTTCTTACAAGAAAATCTGCAGTTCATACCTTTGCCAGGGCCACAGTTTTAACTTTACAGGAGGAGGACAAGACGCTGGCAAAATTTCTGTGCCTTCATCAAGATGCTTTCCCATTAGCCGCCTGCAGGGAAAGGAAATGCAGGGTGCTGTTATGTTATGTAGCCCACTCTTGAGATATGTTTTATTTATTTATTAACTTACTGAATTTTGTTGACCGGGTAGGCCCACTGGACTAGTGTCCCTTTTTTTGAGGGGCGACTAGGGGCTTAATTACATTGAAAAAGATGACATACTTTGAACATTCAAAGATAAATACATTGTTATTTACAGCAATAAAACTTATTGCATACATTCCAGGTTACATTCAGAGGGTGTTCTATAAATCAGTATTGGTACCTATTGTAGAACAGACTAGCCCTAGCGAGCTGTTCATTGGATAAGTACAGACATGGGCATAGGAACAGACAGGTTCAGTGTGGACAGGTACATTTGACATGTTCCAGTTGTGAGGTCTTTATACCTTTCTTGAAGCCAGTTTCCAGGAGGAGCATTCCTGGAAGGTGAGGGTTGTTACACAAATTAGGGGCAATAGTGGCAAAGGACCTTTCCTATCTGAGGAGCAGAGTCCTTCTTTGTGGCTTTCTGAACAAAGCATCACATAGGCTAGGAAATGCAGAACCTTTCAAGCATTGAAAAGCCAGACCAAGCAGGGGGTATTCTAGTCAGTCCTCGAGCAAGGGCCAGTTGAGTGATCGTAGTAAAGTACAGTGGTGCTCTCTGGGTGGGGGCCCAGTTAACAAAGCGACCAGTTTTGTGGAACAGTGATTTGAGTTTTTGCAGTTCTGAGTTCCTGACTGTTCTGAGGATGGGGGAACCATGTACCAGAGCAGGGAGTAGGGTGCAGTTAGCAATCTCTAGTTTGGAATCTGTGATGAGAAAACCATTCAGGTAGTACAGCGATCCGATTTGTTTGGGGCAGAGACTTTGTAGGTTGTTCCATGCAGGATTTTAGAGTAAGTTCTTGGTCGAGATATATGTCAAGGTATTTTATGTGTGCTGCTTCGATTGGGGGGCCCTTGTAGTGTGTTCACAACTCGTAGGTTCTGTTCTCCGGCTGCACTTATGCTTGGGGCTGAATAGTATTGCCTTGGTTTATTTCAAATTTGGGACTAGTTCATTGGCTACCAACTGTGAATCCAATTCACTGAAGTCTTTTGAGAGTTCAGGCTGCTAATATCCTTGGAGCTCCTGTAGAATACAGCATTGTCAACACAGAGCAGGAGACTCGTCCCACCACAGTTATTCGGCATGTCATTGATAAAAAGGGAGAATAGCAGAGGACCAAGGATGGAGCACTGTGGTACATCACTGATTGGGTGCATCCCCAATTGGGTACCCGTCTGTTTTACTAGCTGCATCCTGTTTAAGTATGTCAGAAACGCAACGATGGAGTAGGCTGTCAAGGCCCAGTTGCTTCAGCTTATTCCAGAGGATTTAGAATCAGTGTTCAAAACTTTATTTTGTTTTCTATGTTGTCATATATTTTATCTTTGTGTCAAAATTCTCAGTGAAGAGAATCCAGACAGAACAGTGGGGAAAATGAGAAATTGGATGGCAGATGGCCAAGCAGATAAGTGGAGGGGTTATGGATTAAAACAGGGTAGGGATGGGCACAAGATCCAGGGGAGCAGGCTGAGGTATTAAATGACTACTTCGCCTCAGTTTTCACCAAGGAAAATGGGGGGGGGGTGCTGCATCATACATGGTAGGAGATGGTGAAACTGAGAGGGTGGACACTTGCTGATCATCTGGTCTGGGGAGAGAATGGGCCATCACTGGCAGGAGGGGTGAAGACAAGGCAGGGGGATGAGGTAGCGGAGGTGGAAATCATGGCAGAGAGTGAGAGAAGCCCTTGGGTCCCTTAAGATGGAGAAAGCACCGGGGTCAGATAAATTACATCCCAGAGTGCTGAAGGAACTGGCGGATGTCCTGGCGAAACTTTTCAACATCTCTCTGAGGACAGGGTGGGTGCCCCAGGACTGGAAGGTGGCGCCTATAGTGCCTATCCACAAGGGGGGATCAAGGGAGGTGGCAGGGAACTACAGGCCCGTCAGCCTGACAGTGGTGGTGGGCAAGGTGATGGAGGGCATTGTCAAGGAGAGGCATGAGGGGGACCTGGAAAAGTCAGGGTGTCTGGACGATAGACAGCATGGATTTGTCCCAGGGAAATCGTGTCAGACAAACCTTGTGGAGTTCTATGACTGGGTGACGAGAGCCTTGGACCTGGGCAGACTAGTGGATGTCCTCTATCTTGACTTCTGCAAGGCGTTTGACTCTGTTCCTCATGGGGACCTGTTGAATAAGCTGGGAGAAATGGGGGTGGGGAACCAGATGATCAGATGGATAGGCAGTTGGCTCCAGGATTGGACCCAGAGGGTCGTGGTTGGCGGGATAGTCTCATCCCCAAGGAGGGTCATTAGTGGGGTCCCTCAGGGATCAGTCCTTGGGCCCCTCCTGTTCAATACCTATGTCTCTGACATAAGGAAGGGTATCAGGAGAGATGAGTCTCTTTGTGGATGACTCAAAACTGGGGGTGGTGGTGGATGGGGAGGAGGGAGGGTGGCCCTATAGGGGACCTGGAGGCTCTGAAAAGGTGGTCTAGAAAGTGGAAGCTGAGGTATAATGTGGGGAAATGCAAGGTACTGCATCTGGGAGCCAGAAACCTGGGCCAGGAGTACACCGGGGGGGGGGGGGATGCTGCAAGTCTCAGTGGCTGAGAGGGACCTGGGGGTGGTGGTGAATGTCAAGATGAACAACTCTGAGACTTGTAGGAGGGCAGCGTCCAAGGCCAACAGGATGCTGGGATGCATCGCTAGGACGATCACCTCCAGAAGGAGGGAAGTGATGCTCCCCCTGTATAACTGCTTGGTGAGACCGCACCTTGAGTACTGCGTGCAGTTTTGGAGGCCACACTTAGAGGGACACAGGGTTTTAAATAATTGATTAGCAGTTTTGGTTTTTTTTTCCCTTGGGACTGTACTAACTATACAGAAAGTATTTATATAGATTTTCTGGAAGTGCTGTGTTTAAACACAGTGAGGCAAAAGCTATGCATTTTCACAAAGATTTAGCACCTTTATGAGCAAAACGCTAATCAATTTTTTGAGGTAAATAAATCCCTGGGGACGTTGAACTCCTGGAGAGGGTCCAGAGGAGAGCAGCCAAAATGATCTAGGGCTTGGGGGACAGGACCTATGGGGAGACTCGAAGAACTAAATATGTACACATTGGAAGAGAGAAGGGACCGGGGGACATGATAGAAGTCTTCAAGTACATGAAGGGGTTAAATAGGAGAGAAGCAGTCAATGTGCTCCGAAGGAAGGAGGGGAGGGCAACTAGAGGGCATGGGTGGAAGCTGGAGGGAGGAGATTCAGGAGAGAAAGGAGGAGGTGCTACTTCACTGAGAGGGTGATGGAGCCATGGAATGTGCTGCCCAGGGGTCTGGTGGAGGCAGAGACGGTGGAGGGGTTCAAAAGGGTGGTACAGGAACAGGGGAAGGGTTCTGGATGCAAAGTACTGTGCAGTGGGAATATCCGGGACTGGGAAGGGAGAAGCCAGAGAGGATGAGGGGGGCTGCAAGGTCAGCTCCCAGGGTGGGGGCTGACCGAATGAGCAGACACGAAAGACCATTGAGCCTATTCTGCTGGCATTTTGGTATGCTAGTATGTCAGTTGCAGTCTAAGGGTTGAAATGTTTGGGGCTGGCAGCATAGCCTAACATTTAGAGTAATGAGCTGTAAAGGAGCTTGGTACATCCAGCAGATCTCTGTTTAATTCCCACCACCTCCACTTGCATACTGTGCGACTCTGAGCAAGTCACTTAAAGGGACACTGTCAGCCTTTTTGTGACTCGGTGAGTTTTTATATGTTTTGTCTTTGACCCCTTTAATAGCAGTAGTGGTCACAGAATGGAAATAATGTCTCTAGATTCCATGAAACTGTAAAAGGACTCATTAACTGTGCAAAAAATGCTTAGTGGTTGGTCTGACATTTGGTCCCACCGACAGTGCTCCAGCATGTCCTCACAGACAAGTGGCGCTGATCCAAGGGGTATGCTTGTTCACGGAATGAGTCAGCAAAAATGTGCTTTTTAGCAGTAAATGCCATCTCAGTTTGTTTATGGCTTTCCGAAGCTACTTGATGCTGCTGTGTATCCCCAGAGTCGTGACTTCAATTTTCAAGCATAAAATAAAGATGATTACAGTGCTAGTTTTAAATAGACTGGGATGGATTATACTGCTAAAGTGCACATTTCTTCGGACTTGTTCCATGAACAAGTGTGCCTTTTGGATTGGCACCATTTGTCAGTGAGGATGTGTCTGATCATTGGTGGCGGGACTAAAGGTCAAACTGACTAAGTATTGTTTGCAGATTTAATGAGTTCTTGTACAGTTTCATGGACTCTGGAGACATAGTGCATTCTGTGACCATTACTGTTGCGAAAGGGGTCAAAGAGAAAAAATGCCATGTAAAAACTCACTGAGTCACAAAAAAAAGCTGCTAGTGTCTCTCTAACTTTACCAGTGCTCCAGGGTTGCCCTGAAAACAGGCATTGTGCCTAGTGGGCTTTTCCCAGTTACAAAAAAAATGTACAGTGACTTTGGGGATGGGCACGTGGTGCTGCACTTAATTTGAGGGTGGGGTCAGGCCTCCAGTGGCACTAGATGGGTACCGGTTGTGCATGTAAATGGTGTGGGGTGTTCATCGGCACTGGGGATGGGCTTCCAGCGGTGCACTAAAATGTGGGGATGGTTGGGGTGTTAAGGGCTCCAGGAATGGTCTTGCGACACAGCACGGAAACTTGGGGGCGTTTTGGAGGTGTTCAGTGCAATCCGGAATAGGATCCCACTGCTGGGGGAATAGGCAGCTAGTGGCATGTTCCTGCCCCAAAGCAGGAGCACACTAAAGGCATATACTTGCTAAGCTTTTACACCTTACCAAACTGTACTGCTTTTACCAGTTACAGTAATATATGCAAAACTAGTTTGTACCACCTAACCAGCATAATTAGAGCTTTAAGCTTTTATTTCTGCGCAGTAAGGGGACAGTAATGTGCATTTACCCTTGTGTATTATTTATTTAGTATTTCATTTGGAGGGCAACAGGTGCTACTCGAAACAAATGCCCAAAGCAAAATTTGTGTTTGCCGTATTATGATTTATCAATCTGATAGTCAATGTCATAAAGCTTATAAAGGGTTTAGCTTTTTGCTATTTGCTTGACATTAAATGACATGTTTTTCTGTAACAATACAAATATGCTACCAGTTTTAACAATGGCGATTTCAGCAAAGATTTATAAAGCAGAGAAATTATATGCAGAATGATTTGTACTTATTTATTTATTAAATTTTGATGACCGGTTACGCCCGTTGAGCCCCGAAGGACCCTTTTTCAGGGGTGCCACGGAATAACATTACAAGGTAAAAAAACAGAGAAGCAAATGGTTACAGAGTACATGCAGATAATTGATACGTTACAGACATGGTTAGCATTTTCCAGAACGTTGAGGTATACCAGCTGTAATGGTGTGGCAATATAACCGGTATAATGGTTAATTAGTGTGCTTAGAGACGGGGCAACTGTCTGCATTCAAGCATTGCATCATATTCTGTTATATTGTCTATTAATTATTGTAACTTGTACTATCTGTACTCAGCTACTGTAAATTCTATTTTTGATGTCCGTGCTCTTGCACCTGGGTCGTTCCTGAAAAAGGCATTTGATGTCGGTGTACTTACCTGGTTACTAAAGTGAAACAAACACATACATACATACATACATACATCATGGTCCTGGTTCACCTTAGTTACCCCAAATCATTTTTTTGATCCATGAGCAATTAGAAAATGACAGTGATATTTTAACCTAATGTATTACCACCCCCGTCCCCACCATGATTCAGAGTTTTACATTTTCAGGATTTGTGATATTGGAGTTTAAACACCTGAAGCCACAGCCAGCTCTGTGGTGCTGAGTGATGGGTGTTAACTCGCACACTGGTGACCCGGGTTCATGCCCAGACATCGGGAGCGGAGTCTGTTGGGGAGGGAGTTCAGTGTCCATTGGGCACTTCCCTCCGGGGGGGGGGCCTGAACTGCTGTTCAACGGTTCCTGGTGGTGGCTAGTGTTCTTGGTGGCATGTGGCCGTGATGTGCTGCTGAGCACCGCCACCCCCATGACGCTGTCGTGGCCAGACCATTTCTTGGGAGGCAGAGGGGGGGCTGGGGAGAAAATGGGGAAACTAGCCACTCGGCCGACTGGATGATTGTGGCCGGTCCCCGCTCACCATGAAGCCTGGAAGTGTCTGTGCCAACCCCTACCACACCTGGGATACAGTTTGAATGCCCTAGGGTGACTCTTTCCTCTCCCAGTTCCTCTCTACGGGGGAGGGACCCTCTGGACCTCCAGACAAAGGGATACGTCATGTTACTCAGGTTGCGGCAATAATGGGGTAGTGGAAGGCGAAGAGACATGGCAGTGGGGCGAGGGCCTAGGCGACCTGAAGGAGTGGCTGACTGAGGGCTTGAGAGAAGGAAAAAACGGGCCCTCTTATTTGAAACTTGCACAAATTGTGGCACTAAGGTCTGTTAGTGCACCTCTTCCAGTATACTCTGTGGTCTGGCATGCACTGACAGGTTCCCAACCACTATCTGGATTCCAGTATACCTGTGGAAGGAAGCAGCATAAAGCAGTAACCCTTATAGGAGCACAAGTCATGGGTGTGACCACACGTGCAGAGAGCCTTTTCAATCTGAGCAAGCTGAGCAGTTTGTGAGGCACAAACCTATGAGCCCTGCAGTGCAGAACTGCAGTACTGGTGCATGAACTACTAATGACACTACCCTACATATGTAACCCCTCTGCAAATGGGGGTTCCCAAAAGTCTTCCAGGAGCTTGCCTGAGTGCTCCAGGTCTGAGTAGCGTTCGGCACAAAGGCCGTTTAAGTGTGGGCGTAGTGAGTGCTTTGCAGCCTCCGCGTACTGTCTCTTTAAGAGCTGCCATAGACATAATGAGTTTGAATGGGGGGACTGTGTGTTTTAATGCTTGATTTCCGCCCGAGCTGCTGCCTAATCACTCCATTTCTGCAGTCGCTAAGAGTGCAGAGGGAGCTTGTTTGAAAGATGTAACTGTTTGTTAGAAAACAGTTAGAGTAATAGTAAAAATACAGTTTGCCTAACCTGTCTTTCTTGCGGCTGGGACTCTGTGTTTTGCCCCTCCATTTTGGACCTGAACTGCTGAACTGGTCCAATCAGTGTGGGGGGCCCTTTAAAATGGAGTCTTCTTGGACCAACCAGAACTTGGACTCTCACCTGGAGCCTGCACCAAGGAGGATGTAAGACAGGTGCTTTTGGGAAGTATAGTGTGGACCCTGGTGCCTTTTTGCACCAATAGAGGGAGCCTGCTGTGACTGACAGAAGGAATCGGCCAACTGGAACCATTTTGGATCAAGGGAAAATGCCCTGAACTGTTGCTGGCAAGCCAGATGCGAGTTGACTGAGTAAGGAGAAGGAGCTCTGTGTTGCTGCAGCGTGTAGTTTGCACGGGAAGCGTGTAAAAGGCCTTGAAGTCTGCCTGCAGCCATTAGCGAGTGGGTGTCAGACTGAATCTGAGTTTGGAGGAAGGAGAAGGACGTCAGAAGTGTGGAAGCCGGGCTTAACCTGAAGGAGACCGAAGACTGTGCTGAAGAGCGATCGGCCTGTCAGGGACTGCTGGTGCTGCGTGTGCTCCCGGGTATTTTTGCAGTGTTGCGATTGGGATTGAGAAGCAGTTGCCTGGTATAGTAATTTCCTGTACATATAAATGTGTCGAGTGCTTGTGGGGACCACGATTCCACTTCCCCTCTGCTGTGAGTTGTGTGCTGAATGCTGGCAACCCAGAAACACCTTCCCACTTGAAATCCGTGTGGGGTATTGTGAGTACAATTCAGGGCAACCCCCTGCAACAGCTTGTAAATCAAAAGTGTGCCATCTGATTTATTTTGTTTCTCTCTACAAGCTGAGCCATCCGACTCCAGATTACAAGATTGTGTTGTGCATATATTTTCTTCCTACAGGGCCTCATCCAGCTGCACCAGCTGGCCAACCCTGGGCAACGGACCTGGCTAGCGCCCCGCCATCCTGTGTACCCAGAGTGTGACTTTTGGACCCTATATGTATGCACAGTATTGTGATTTGAACACTGCCAAACCAAATCAACCCGATTGCCCTCTCCCGTGTTACTGTCCCCTAAATAAATCAGATTTGTTGTTGTTGAACTATATACTGTCTGTGTTGTCAGTACATATAGAACCAGCATTGTGTGGTGTATTTTGCTTAACCTTGTTTTACAGGGGGTCCTCCGAGATGTGGTGCAGAATCCGTCTCAAGGGTAAGTGGCATCTATATGTTTAAAACGTGTTCATATGTGGGGTGTTGGGAAGGTAACTACCGTGTACTGTGTGGACCACTAGTGGGAACAAAGGGGGGTCACAGTGTCCCAGAGGGCTGTGCGCAAGTTGGTTTAACCACCATCAACCCTGACCTCTGTGTGGAGGCACCCATCATAGAACCTAGGCCCCTCAACCTGTCAGTAGTCAAACAGGCAGGGGTAGTAGCCCATGGGTTAGCACCACCTAGGGGTTACACATACAAGGCCCTAACACCTCTTTACCAAGTTTACCGTATCTTTATCATATCATTAACCTATCCTATACATGCCAGTGTAACCCCTAGATGGCGCTATCCCAGGGGCTACTACCCCTGCCTGATTTGCCACTAACAGGTTGAGGGGCCTGGATCCGATGGCGGGTGCCTCCACCCAGAGGTCAGGGTTTGCAATAGTTAAACTAACTTGGTCACAGCCCTCTGGGACACTGCAACTCCCCTTTCTTCCCACTAGTGGCCCATACAGTATATCAGAATTACCTTCACAGTATACACTTACCCCCAGGACTGGTTCATGCACTGGGACCCCCTGTAAAATAAGAAGATACAGTGCAACAATCACAGTACAATACTTAACGTAGACAAATGCCTCAGGCAGTATAACTTGCTGAAACAAGCAGCTCTGATTTATTTAGGGGATGTAACAAGGACAGGGGAAATCAGGTTAATTAGCTTATCACTTTACTCATCTACCTATGGCTCTGTGCATAGGCCTATCCCTACCAGTTACTGTCCCTGGGTACCCAAGCCCTAGTGGCTAGTCCAAACCGTGGCAGCTGGTAGGGGCCCTTTCACACAGAGAAAAGAAAAATTAGTTAAACAGTCAGCAGTACAGTAATTCCATTTGGATTCAATGTGGCAATTCAACAGGGAGCGACTCTGAATTAGTACTCACGACCTCCAAACAAGATAGGGTCCTTCAACGTCAGCAGGATTCACTTGAGCTACACAAGCCTCCTCACACATTTATATGGTAAACAGTCACAGGCAAAAGTCCTTTAATGGCAGCAGGATTCACTTGAGCTACACAGCCCTCCTCACACATTTATATGGTAAACAGTCACAGGCAAAAGTCCTTTAATGGCAGCAGGATTCACTTGAGCTACACAAGCCTCCTCACACATTTATATGGTAAAAAGAAAGTACTATACCAGGCAGGCTGCTTCTCTATCCCGATTGCAATTACTGCACAATACCCGGGAGAACACACAGCAGATTCAGTTCCTGACAGACCGAGCGCAATTCAGCAATTTCTCCAGTCTTCTACAGGGTGAGCCTGGTTTCTACTCTTCAGATATCCTTTGATTCTCTTCACAGGACGGATTCAGTCCTAACAAGCAGTTACACAAGCTGCAGACCGGAACTCGGGGTCTTACACACGTTTCCCGACTAAAACTGCACACCGAAAAAGCACAGGGCTCCTTCCCTCTTCACTGCCAGAGCTCAACTGAAACTCCAGCAGACAAAACCGGGCACTTCCTTTGAGTTCCTCCCAGTTCTTGGCTGGATTGGCTGTCACTCACAATAGACTGCCCCTGTTGGTCCAAAAAGGCGCCGAAGTCCAAACTACATCTCCCAGAGTCACTACCCATACAATCCTCTTGTGGCTGGCTCAGATTACGAGTCCAAGTTCTGATTCTTCCAATGCACCATTTTAGAGCTACCTTAACCCACACTGATTGGTCCAGTTCAGCAGTTCAAAACTAGAATGGGGAACTAGGCAAACACAGTTCTGACTGCAAAGAAAGCAGGTTAGACAAACTGTATTTTCATTATTACTCTAAATGATTTCTGGCAAACAGTTACATCTTTCAGATAGGTTCCCTTTGCACTCCTAGTGACTGCAAAAATGGAGTGAATTGGCAGCAGCTCGAGTGGTACTCAAGCAGAGAAGCACACAGTCCCCCCATACAAACTAATTATGTCTGCAAGCACACAGCTCTTAAAGAGACAGTACCAGAGGCTCTAAAAACACTCACTGATAAATTGCTTAAATGCCAAACACCATTCAGGCTTGGAGCATTCAGGCAAGCTCCTGGAAGTCTTTTGGGAACCCCCATTTGCAGGGGGGTTACACCAGTATCAAGGCACATTGCTGTTTGACATGAGTGAAGGCTGTGGGCTGGAGAACAGAACAGAGCAATCTAGTTCCACATGTGAGAAGGGTGATGTGGTTATTTATTTATCTATCTAGTTGGATTTTGTTAACCAGGTAGGCACACTGAGACCAGAAGTCCCTTTTTCAGGAGCGACGTGGAATTACATACAACAGTCAGGATACATAGTACATACAGCACTGAAGACCAATAGAATAGAGCGTTCACAAGTGACAAGTAACTATGCAGGGTCATACGAGACCACAACACTACAATAAATTTTAATACATTGCATTAAGTATAACAATACAGTGCTAGGGGAGAGGCTGCAGTACGCCATTTGTCATACTGAAATATATGTACTGCTGTGTTTAGGGAGTTGAGTATGAGCCGGAGAGCCACATGTGGCTCTTTGCTTGTGTTCATGAGGCTCAGCAGCTCCTTATACCTCAGGTCCAACATCCTAGGATTTTTAGTATCTTTACTACTGTGCGCCATAAAAAATAGATTTGGAACACTGAAAGCTAGTTAGCTTTTTGGCATTTAGTCTTTAAAAGGTTGCCACATAAGGTCATGTGCATATAGATTCACATACACACTGATGTCCTTGATGCTGGGACAGTTGGAGGTAGTTATGCATAGGTCCATAAGGGAGGCTATCAGAACTGCATTGTCACCGATATCTTAGTATCCATACTATCAATTGTGTTGTAGACCTTGGCCAGTGGGGGAGAGCAGACAGCAAACTTTCAAAAGCTTGCTGCAGGGCTGGCTGGTGGCACAATAGTAAGGGGTTTTAGGGACATGGATATGGTTCACTTGACACACATTGGCAGTCTCCCTTTTAAGAGTTGATTTCCTGGACAGCCTTTAAGGGAAGCTCCTCCCACCACCTAGGTGGTATATCCCTTGGCTTCGCCCCGATGTCAGATCTTGTTTTGCACTGGAAGAGTCTGGTTTCCTCCTTCTTTACAGCTCTGCACGTGTGTAGGCTTGGATAAGTGTGCCATTTGACTAACTTTCTTATTCAACATTTCAAATGAAATATATCCTCCATTCCATGCCCTTCTCTGATGTCAACTCTGTGAACTGTGGGGATTCTAAACTGGCTCCTGGCTTCAAGTGTTGCATCCAGTGCAACCGGAAGATGTCATGGATGGATGCGCATGTATCATGCATATACTGCCTTGGTGAACAGCACAACGTTGCTACCTGCTGCTTGTACCAGGCCATGTTTTCTTCACTTGAAGACCACAACGCCCATCTTCTCAGTCGACCGGCCGAAAGAGACCCTCTGGTGAAGTCGGAGCAGGTTCGTAAGGCAGCCCGCATGGGTTCAAGGTTCTTGGCCTAGATGGCAGCCATGGAAGAGGTGGCCAAGGCCATGGCAGGTACCTTGTTGGTCTCCACGCTGCTTCCATTGAGGACTGGCATTGGTCAGGTCTTCACAGGAAATTTTTGTGAAGTGTGTAAGACCATCCAGACCTTCAGGGAGAGTCCTGCCTACCATGGTAAGGTAAAGAAATTGAAAAAGTCCTGCAGTCAGTCTTGGGAACAGGAAGGGGCTTGCTCTTCCTGCTCACTTGACTCCCCTGACCATTGGATGGCTGTAGAGCATTCGGCTTTGGCCGAACCTACCTCAGTCGAGGGCAAGTTCACTAGCTTCATGGTGCCCCCATCAAGCTTGTCAGTTTTGACACAGGTTGAGCAGGCGGTTGAGATTTTTCTCGACCCTGTCGACCCGTTATTACAGGGAATCGACAACGACTCTATCTCCAGGACCCTGCTCCTGTCTAACCTCAACCAAGAGGCCCAGGAGCAGTTGGCGAACCCAGCTGTCTCCTCTCAGGAGTTTCCTCCCTCCTGGATCAAACCGTCGAACCCCAGGCAGATAGTCAGTACTGCCCCTCTGGCTGTATCTTCTCGGCATTGTCGATCCTGTTGCCAGTCATGGGATTTCCCATGCTCTGTCTCACTTAACTGGTATGCGCCACTGTAAGCACACCTCTTCCTCTTCATCTTCTGATGAATAGAGGCTCCATCACCATATGTGGCAGCACTATGAGGAGCTTGTTTGGCAGCATTGGGCCTTAGTTGGACAGGGTAGGGCTATACCTTGGACCACTGTGGTCACCTGGCTGATGCCAGCTCAGCCCATTCTGGTCCTACTGAGACAGCTGTCTAACTTGAGTCTCGCCACCGATACAGGTGGGAGCCACCTCCACGACTGCCCTTTCAGGGAGCCCCCTCCGAGGACTTCCATTCAGCTACCAGCTAGCCAAGCTGATTGTTGGTGGAGATCACACACTCTACCGAGCCCCCAGTGGTGCATGGTGGCAAATGGCTGAAAACTGTGTTCGAGGATTCCTCAGCCGACTCAGAAGGGTCCTCGATGCAGTCTTCATTGGGGCTCTTCTCAGGCTTATGTCTGAGTCCATAGAGGTTCCCTTGATGCAGGTCCAGAAATGGGTGAAATATCCCTTTACTGAGGTTGTGGACAGGGACGAATACCCTGGGGTTGTCTTCCTGATGCAGCCATCTTGGGACTGGCACTGGAGCTTTGGCAGCATCCAGCTTCCTTTACTGGCTTCCTCTGCTCATATGGTTCACAAGTATGTGGTCCCTGTCGGCACCTTGTCCAGAGTTTTGGACCACCCCTTGGCCGAGGGTCTGGTCACTGACACTGTCTTCTGTAAATCCAGAAATACCAAGGAGGTGGACAAGCCTTCCCGATAAGGAGTCTAAAAAGCTTGACCTCACAACTTTAGAAGGTCAGTGCTGTGTCTTCGCTTGGTCTCTGTCAAGCGAGCTGTGCTCTGATGATAGCCCACTTTGGTCACTCCCTGATGGGAGTCGTAGATCATGTCCTCCCTTTCCTCTCTACCAACAAGCAACTGGTGGTAAAAGTGGTCCAAGACCAGGGTTGGGCGCTGGCTAAAAACCAGCTTCAGGCAGCCTTGGATGTGGGCGAGTCTTGGACCCTTGCCACGGCAGCGGCCAAAGTAAAGTATCACAGGGCTTGGCTGAGGATTTTCTCCTTTACAGCACACACCTAGCACAATTTGGCTGCTGTCCCCTAAAGGAGCACTGACCTTTTTGGCCCTGGACTGGAGGGCCACCTCACCAGGATTGAAAAGTCCAGTGTCACCCTCGATTCTGTGACTTACTCACAGAAGGATCAGAAAGGGCAGAGGCTGAAGAAAAAGCCTTGTCAGTTTTAGCCCTTTCCATTACAGCAGCCTAGGCAGCAGCAGTCCCAGCAGGGGCCTTTGCAGGCATGGCACCCCAAGACCAAGTTCCCTGGTCAGGGCCTCCAAAAAAGGTGGGGGTAAGGGTAATGGTAACAGTATGGATGGAGCAGTTAAGAGCTCCAGTTCGAGACATACAGGTCTGGATGTTATAGCGTGACCAAGTACAGATCGGCAGTCGACTGCTGAGCTATACTTAGTCATGGTACAGCACCAAGACCTATATGGAGCCATTAATGGCTCTGTCTGTACTGTTAAGCTATTCACACTCCTGTGCACAGCTCC
The DNA here is from genome assembly GCA_016271365.2 of Neoceratodus forsteri. Taxonomy (NCBI): domain Eukaryota; kingdom Metazoa; phylum Chordata; order Ceratodontiformes; family Ceratodontidae; genus Neoceratodus; species Neoceratodus forsteri. The sequence goes on from CM028131.1 coordinate 646,273,148, forward strand.
CCAGCTCATACGTCCAACTTGGGACAGCCGTGGGAGGTTGTAAGCTGCTCGCACATTCAACTTGCTGGTGGGAGGGATGGCAGGATCAACCAGAGTACAAATAGTCAGCAACCAGGCAAATAAAAAATAGACTTCTAATGCAAAATGGCTAATCGGTGTCTGCCTCACACTGAGGTGTGGGGCTTTTGCACATGTACATTTCCCTTTAATACTGAACTGGCATTCCAGGTCAGACACCATACGTTTCTCAACAGTTTGTGCTGCTGTGATGAGTTTAGGAATGGTGTATGGTGTTTGTCTTAAATAAGTGCTGTTTTTAATAGTTATCAGATTGTTTGCAAATAAGTTTTTTCTGTTTTTTATGTGAAGCATCCAAAGCTAGTACTGTGACCTACCACGTAAACCTCTGTGATGTTGTTGCAACTAATATTAGTAGGAAATGGGCTGTGATCTAACTCTGCTTGGGGTGGGTGTTAAACTTGCAGACTGCAATGGACAGGAAAGCAGTTCAACAAGAAAATCCCTAGGTTAATATTCAAACAGATGTTCTACTCCAATGGACATCTTGGCTGATCAGAGTTACAATTTTAGTAGTCAGTTATTACTCTACTCTTATTGTAAATGCAGTCTGTATTTATAATTAAATGATTTAATTGTCCTGTATCCCAAACTGAATCCAAAGATCTGTAACATAAGTGACAAAACCCCACAAAAGCAGAGTTCACGTCTCATGAAGCCCTTTTTTCATTTCTGTTAATCTCCTCTTACTGGTGGAGAGGGACCACTTCTCAGCCCTATGAGATGCTGTCCTACCTCCCATCCACGGCATCTTCCCAGGCCTGCCTGCTTGGAGGTGCAGTCTGTGGCTTGCTGCCAATAACTGGGCTCCCCTGAGATCAACCTTAGGACCCTGGCTGGTCGTTCTGGACATCATTTGGGTCTTAGGAGGCTGAAGATTCCTGGCATGTCAGTACTTGGTTTAAGGGGTGTTTGCTACTTGCTTGTTCCTCTCCCCAACTAACTCTCTGATGCTCCAAGCTCGTTCCCAAATCTAGGTCGACGGCATAACAAGCTGTAGCGCTACCACTGCAGTGGTGGACTGTTAAATGTCATGCATCTCTACAGCATTCCTCATGGTTACAAACACGTCACCAGTACAATTATTTTATTTCTACATGTTATGGTTACTTTTACATAATGCTGATCCCCTGCTGTTTGCTTTACTAATGTAACTACCTTGTCGGTGATGGTGGTATAAGTTGAATTTTTGTCCTTGACAGTTACTGTATCTTTCTCAGGTCCTGAAAATGGGCATACTGGTATGAATGCCACTGTGTCTTACCTGGTTATCAAAAACAGTCAAATAAAGAAATAAAAAAAATAAATAACTTGAGAATGGTGCTTAAAGGGACTTCTGGTTGGGACAACCTGCCTAATGGCAGCCTAATTACCGCACTCTGATCAATCGACTATAAATCTATGGGCATCCATACCTAATCCCACCATCCTGTTGACTAAATGGTGAATAGCCAATTACCTGATGCCGTCAAAGCACCGTTGGAAGGACAATGTCCCGAATCAACCCACAAAAAGCCAACAAATTACTGCTCATCTAGAAAGGGAGGAGGCCTCAGGAACCATGAACTTGCAGTCAGGGAGCCAGGCGGAGGAACCGCCCGAGGAATCTGAGTGCACAACAACTTCCACAGAACTATGCCAGACTCTTAAACAAATGAATCAAACTTCGCAACGCCTAGAACCGAAGGTCTCTGAACAATGTACAGATCTCTCTACTTTAGCAAAGTGCATTGGAGAAATGGAGGAGGTCCTGACAGATTATACCACTACTATTGACCTACATAACCAGGCACTTCTGGGCTTGCATTATCACACCATCTCTCTGGAGAGCCACCTCGAAGAACTTGAGAATAGGAACCGGAGGAACAAAAGAATTCATGGCCTCCCAGAGGGAACGGAATCGGGGTGATGGTCAATTTTATAGACTCTTATACTGAACCTTCCAGCTGAAAAAACTCTTAATATCAGAGCTCACAGATCATTGGTCCCGAAACCCAGAGATCCAAAGCTAAGTCCTGCTCCATCGATTTTAGCATTCCTGGACTACTGGGTAAAGGAAGAAATTCTTCAACTGGCCTGGTCCAAAAAAGCAATCCACTTTGGTGATGTCCGCTTATATTTTGATCATAATTTTACACCACAATTGTTAACTCGGAGGAGAAAGATACTCACAGTGGTTAAACAGTTACAGCAGAAAAATATGAAGGCATTCGTAGAATACCCAACCTGCTTAAAGGTGCAGATGGATGAGGGTCCAAGGCGCTTCCCTGACCTGCAGGCGGCAGAGGACCTTCTCAGGCAGATGGGTATCCAACTGCCGAGGGAAGAAGATTAGTCAGCAGCACCACCAACTAGAGAGGAGGGACTGGATTACAGGTGGAACCAAAGGACAGGGCTTCAGGGGCAACATGGCCATTTCCAAGTGGGACTCGGTCCACAGTAAGAAACGCTCGAGAGATTCAAACAGCGAGCAAACCCCCAAAGAATCGAATGCGGCTTAGGACAATGATCCAGTTGTACCACAAAGCTCCCAGAACACTTGAACATATGTAGGCATAGTATATTTACTTTGCGTTTAGAATGTCTTTCGCCTCACATTTCTGAAGGGACAAAAGGTACAATTCTTTGGTTGTGCAGGTTTGGACTTGAGACTGGCTGTTTCACTGGGGAGATACTGACTTCAACATAAATTACAGGATGATTGGTTGATAAATAATGAAGGGAACGATCGATGGGATATATGAAGTACCATGTCTTAAATGTTTATAAAAGCCCGAGGTTGATGCTTTGGGGGGTGGGGGTGGGGACTGGTCTCTCCTGGTGGTGCCCTGGGGGTTGAGGACTCCCTGGATGGTGGGGTCCTTCTTCACTGAGGCTGGGAAGTCATGCAGATCAATGTGCAAGTCTGTACAAAATCCAGAATAATGCTCAACACAGAGTATGGGTTGGAACGGAGGCATAGGATGCACCATGTTGCCACTGAGTGAGAGCAATGCATGGGGGACTGTGTTGGCCTCAATGGGTGGGTCATTGGGGGGGCCTTCTGGTTTGGGTGCCTGTCTTGGGGGGACTGTCTGTTACTCTGGGGGCTCTGGGTCATGGCACTTCACTAGGGCTGTGCTGGGGTTGGTCCTTATAACAGTGACGGTACGGTGGTCTCACCCTTGCTCTCATTTTTTAGAGGTACAAACCAGTTACAGAATAATTGACATAACCAAATTGGAACTATATATTTTGCTCAGAGATTATTGCTATGTGTGTGGCTTTTCTGGTCAGTGGGGGGTGGGGTCCTGGTTGCCCGGATGGGGGCTACTCTCTCTGGGTCCGCGGGGGGACTGATGTCCTCTTCCCCCTTTCCTACTTTTGAATTGACCTTGAACTACTAAGTTTATACCTTCCAAGTTAAGAGAGTTGATCAGTCAGACTTCCAGATGTGAGTGAAGGGGAAGCAATCTGACTTAATTGGGAATGTGATAGAAGTTCAATCGTTAAGCATGTCCAGCTAAAGGAGTTTCATCGGTGGTTTAAGTTCTCTGCTATAGGAACTGACCCGTCAGGTGGCATTCAACAAACAGAGCTAACTGCTTTCTACATCAGCAAAGCTCTAGGGATGAGTCCTCCAGCAGGAGGACTGAAATAATCCCACCCTCTTTTTCCCCTTCCTACAGTGGGGAGGAGGGTTTAGACAGAGATCCTACCTGTTGGATCTTCTACCTAGGAAGTAAACGATTTGTTAAATAATTGTTTCTGCCCAGTTGGCATGTGAACAGTTTGAATGTTTTATAGTTTTCCAAGATGGAGATGGACTGCACTGGGGTCATGCTGCCTTGGGGGCGGGTGCACTAATGGTCTTTCTTCAAGGTCAAAATGGCTAACTTAGGCACTGTTGTTTGCACATACAATGTAGATGGTCTAACGAGCCCTGTTAAGAGAAGTAGGGTCCTCAATCTTATTAAGAAATGTGCTGCGGATTATGTGTTCCTACAGGAGACTCCTCTCAGAGAGGGAGCATAGTAAATACCTTAAGCTGGGGTTTAAAGAGGTGTCTGCTTCATCTTATAAGAATGGTAGACAAAGAGGCACAATGGCGTTAATACCTCATAAGTCACAGTTTGAAAAGCTTGATGTTAAGGTTGATGGAGAGGGGCAATATGCCCTCATGAAGGATAAAGTGGAGGGCCAGTTGCTGACACTGGCATCCGTGTACTTTCCACCTGGTACCCCCTATAAAGACTATATGGCTTTTTTTCTCTTGCAGGAGTGGGCAGAGGGGATCAGGGTCTTTGGGGGGGGGGGCTTGAACTTGGCTTTTAACCCTACTTTAGACACAACCTCTCAGATTTCTAGCAGATCCCATCAGGTGGTCAAGAAGGTTTCTAAGTTGATGGGGCAGCTGGGCATACTAGATGTGTGGAGGTACCAACATGGAAGGCAGAGGGACTGTACCTACTTCTGTGCTACTCATAGCATGCATTCTAGGATTGACTATTTTTTTTGTCCCGAGGGATGATATCCAGGGTACAGGAGTCCTGGATTGAGGATTTCATCCTTCGGACCATGCGCCTTTGTGTGTGCACCTGGGAATTGGGGAGATCCATAGGAACACATTCTGGAGACTCAATATTTCCTTGCTTTAAAGACAAGGAAACAAGGGACCAGATAGTAGAAACCTTTCAGCAATTTCTATCAGAGAATGAGGGGCAACACACGTCACAGACCATGCTGCAGGACATGGCTAAAGCCGTTCTCCAAGGGAAATTTATCCAGATAGCAGTTAGGAAGAAAAGGGAGAGAGAGGGGAGAAAGATGACTCTCTTTGAGCACATTAAAATGCCGGAGGATGCACAGAAGCAAAAGTTTTCTAGAGAGGGCGAGGCAGCTTAAATACTGAAACAAGAGCTGGGAGTGCTGTTGGACTACCAGTTTGAACAGAAATTATTGTTTTTAAGGCAGAAGTACTATGAGGGGGGCCTGAGATCGCTTAGGCTGTTAGCTGGTAGACTGAGACCCCAAAGGGCCAGAGCCACAATTTTGGCTTTGTGGCATGATGGGCAGAAAAAAAATGTGGTATAGGGTCACGGAGGTAGCTGAAGCCTTCCAGGAATTTTATCCCCATCCCCCCCAATATTTTATTCTCCCCCTTTCCCTTCGGAGTCTCCTCTTCAGGAGAGCCAATTGAGTGTCTCACTACCCCTGTCCTACCTCACCGGTCAGGATCCTCCATCATGCTGTGGTTTACCCCTCATGTGGGGTCAGGGTAGGGGCACCCCCGAACCTTCAAGTCTCGTCAGGACCCTAATTCGGCTGGGCAAGCAGCGGCAAATTAGGACCCGGCTCAGATCTCCGTCTACCAGACTCCGAAGGGGCTATTTCTGATTTTCGTAGGCGGACTTGCGTGCCCCAGCATCAAGGCAAAGGCGTTAACGCTCCCGAAGTCCCACCCCCCAGTTCCCATCTCCGAAGCTGGTTGGTCCGTGGCCTTCACCCCCGACCAATTGCGCCCCAGTGACTCCAGCAGCTGTCGCGCCCCCCAGCCTCCACCAGGGGTCACCGCTTGCCGGTGAAAGTACCCACCCTCCCTCTGGAGAAGGCGAGCCATCGTCGGATGCTTGCGCCTTCTCTCCCCGGCCAACCCCCAGCGGCCCGAGCTCGCTCCCTAACCCGGGTCGCTGGTGTGGTGTGAGATGTGGCGTCCAGTGCCTCAACCCTCAGCGCCACCAGGCCGTCCTCCTTCCAGGAATTTTATGAACAACTGTATGCCAAGGAGACCTCCTCACAGGAAGGGAGGACACAGGTCTTCTTAAATAAACTGAAGCTTCCACCATTATCACCGGAGCAGGGAGGTGTGCTGATGCGTCCACTTTTAGCAGAGGAAGTTAAGGCAGAGATTGGGAGGCTGAGGACAGGGAAGTGTCCAGGGACAGACGGGCTCCCATCAGAGGTTTTTTTTTTTTTTAAATGTTTTAGACTTCAACTCCAGCCCGTGATGCTGAGCGTTTTCTCAGAGGTTCTGGGGGGAAGGGAGGGAGCTCCACCCTCTTGGGCTCAGGCGCTAATTTCGGTGATACCTAAGTTGAGAAAGAACCCCTCCAGATGTGCTTCCTACCATCCCATCTCTCTACTAAACAAAGGCTATAAGATCCTGACTTCCATTATAGCTAAAATAATCCAATAATATCTCCTTTCCCTGATACAAATGGACCAGAGTGGGTTTGTCTCAGGCAGGCAGGCCCAGGATAATCTTTGATGGATGACCCATTTTATTGACCACATAAATATGACCAAAACCCTGGCAATGTTAATTAGCCTTGACAAAAAGGCGTTTGATAGGGTTGACTGGGACTTTCTGGAGCGTGTCCTTTCCCGGTTTGGGTTCCCGAAAGAATTCACACAGTTAATCCTTAAACTGCATCATTCCCCTAGCACACATGTTAGCGAAATGGCCATGTATCAGTTGCTCTGAACTTGGGTAGAGGCATGAGACACGGTTGCCCCTTGTCCTCATGACTCTTTGCTTTGTATATAGAGCCCTTGGCTCAGTCTGTCAGGGAAAATGAGAACATAAAGGGGATACAGATTGGTGGGTTTGAGCATAAACTGGCCCTCTACATGGACAACGTACTACTGTACATATCTCAACCAGGATCCTCCCTGCCCACTATGTTTCAGCAGTTGGAGGAATACTCATCTTTCTCAGGATATAAGTTGAACTGTAGTAAAACTGACGTGCTGAGCTTTAAATAACGTCCTGACCCCGGAGTTGCACCAAAGATACCCGATGAGATGGGATCTGAGGCAGATGGGTTACCTGGGTATCAGGATTGGTCTTGGTACTGGCCAGTTGTGGGAACTTAATTATCCTCCCTTGATTTCACAATTAAAGGTGGATTTTGAGAGGTGGGCCCTTCTTCCCCCTTTCCATCTACTCCAAGACACAAGCACTGAAGATGAATGCTCTACCCAGGTTGCTTTACATGTTTCAATGTGTCCCCTACTCACTCCCACAGAAGGAATTGAAAGCGTGGCGGAGTATGTTCTTTGCTTTTCTTTGGGGCAAGGAAAGACCCAGTTTACGTAGAGCTCTGCTTTATGCCCCCAAGGCCGAGGGTGGACTGACCTTTCCAAACCTACAGAGTTACTGCGCAGCAGCCCAAATGAGGGTGGCTTTGCTCTGAGGGGTAGCCCAGGGTTTGATTCCCACTGGAAGAGGATATACTTGGAGATACAGCCCCCCCCCCCACAGGCCCTTCTTTTTAATGACGGAATATAGGCATTAGAGGTGGGGTACGCTGGAACACTGGCAGTATTGGAGGGTTGGAGGTGGGGAACGGCCCGGGGTTTAACTAAGAGGCAGTTATGGTGATTTCGCTGGTGGGCTTATGACTCACTTCCCTGCAGCATCAATAGACCCTTGGTTTAGGAGATGGGCCAAGAAGGGATTCCACTGTCCATACCAAGGGTTAACAGACAATGTCCTATCTGTTGAGGTGGCCAGACAGACATTTGACCTACAGTATAATGATACCTTACAATTTTACCAAATCGGGGGATTGTGTCCATAATCAGACAAGACACCTGAGTGAAAGGGACGGTGAGGGGAGGGGAACCCCTATTTCGGAAGATCTGGTCGGGGGGGCGGAGGTGCCATCTCCCTACGAGGATGTTAAGACTAAGTGGGAGCTAGACCTAGGGATTACTTTAACAGGAAAACAATGGAATGAAGTATGGCAGAGTACATGGAGGACAACAGGGTCCCCGGTCTGGCGAGATTTTGGCTGGAAACTTAAATCTCGTTTCTTTCGGGTACCAGCTCAGGTGGTTTACAACCCCCCAACAGTTGGAGCAGTTTGTTGGAGGGAGTGTGGCCATGACCGCACCTCCCAGGCGCACATTTTTTTGACCTGACAGGTGTTTTGGGGCTATTGGACAGAGGTAGGACACCATTTGGGTAGAATTTTCCAGCTTCAGCCAACACTGGGTCTGGAACATTTGGTCTTGGGGGTGTTGCCGAGGGAGGTTAGCGGTAGGGAGGCAGTTTTTGTGGTTGGTCTTGACTTTGGCTGCCGTTAAGGGCATTGCTAAGAAGTGGGGCCAGAAGATGCCACCCTCGATAAGAGACTGGAGAGTCTAGTAGAGAGTACACACTCAATGGAGTCACTTTTGGCCTCAGTCAGCAAACACATCTCTATCAAAATAGATGGACTAGATGGCTCCTATATTAGTTTGACATGAATTAAGGGATCTGGACTTGTCCCCCCACCCCTTTAATGAGGGCTTAGGGTGATGGGCTTTGATTTTTGCCCCCACCCCTGGATGTGACTCCTTTTCCCTACGGTGCAGACGCTAGTGTAATTCCATCTTATCAAGTTAGACCTGAAGGTCAATGATTGTTATTGTTAATGTGAACAGTTTACAGACCTATTAGACTTTGCAATATTACCAGTAATCAGAAGTATGATATCTATAAGTATAAAGTTTCTTGTAGTCTCTGACTATTTCTGTAACAAAGAAAGTAATGTACATTGTGGGTGCTGTGTATGATAACTGTAGTCCACAGTGGCATAACATAATTGAGCATAAAAAAAGAGAATGGTGCTTGACTTCCTTGTACTTCAGCCCTCCGAAATATATAATTGTGAACTTTGTGATGAAGCAGGAAGCTGCTGAGAATGAGATGTTGTTCTTCAGTCAGGCCGCTCTCAATACACACAGTGTAAAATAAGTCAAGCTGCAGTTCAGTACACCAGTTTTAATGTTTATCCTTACCTGGTCAGTTTGAGAGGATGCTTTAGTCTTCTTAACCCAAGATGCACATGACATTACCCAATGTATACCATGACAACTCCTTCACCTGTTTAAAAACACTTCCTGCACAAAAATTTGCAATGTGAAATGTGGTTTTGTAAATATCTTCTTTACCAAGAAGACAAGTGTGACTGTTTAATTTCAAACTGACATCGTCACCATCAACAGGATGTCCCTTCAAACAAACTGTTCAATCTAAGTGGACCTACCCTGCCTTACAAAATAAAATCCAATGTGAAGGTAATAAGGGCTTCAGTGAACAAGTCACAAGTTCAGTGTACCCGAAGGCACTGAGAGTTACACAGCATGAGTAGGTTTAGCATTCCAGCTGATAGACTTAGCGGTGAGTCTATTACTCATTATTTTGGGAATAGTCGCTGTTTTGCAGCAGAAGGGGCATACAATAGAGTCTGGACCCCTAGATCATGTTATCACACTTGTTTTAACAGTGTAATAAAATATAGTTTGCGCTTTGTAAACGAAACAAACAAAAAAGAATAGCCACTAACGTTTGACCCCATGACTGAAATTCCCTCCTGTTTGTGCACACTTCAGTAGAAGCTATAAACGTGAATACAGGTGGGTCCAAGAAGCTATGGGCGTGCATACGAGCAGTATGGACCAATCCAGGGTCAAAAGACATGGCACACGTTTTGCTTGTGCTCATAAAGTACTTTTGACAGCAAGTCTGATAACTGATCAAATTGCACAAAATTCACCCTTTGCAACAGATGGGTTCTGATCACAACAAAATCCTGTGGACTTGGTCAAACCAGTTCTTCAGAGACTTGGTTCTCTATATCAGATAAAAAGGTTCCTAATACCAGAAGAGAGAGATTACTTGTCAATAGCCTCCTGTTCTCTATTACTGATTACGGTTATCCTGTGTATGCTGCCGCTTCTGCTAGGGTCCTGCCCTAGGCACGCACTGTTTATAACGGTGTCTGTTGTTTTTTTTGTTTTTTTTTAACTAATTGCCCAGCCCTATCAGACACAACATAGTTGTACAAATCTGCTTCATGGCTATCTGTGGAGGATCACTTGGCCCATAGGTCTGCGGTGTTCCTCAACAGTATGTTCACACACAATTCCCTAAGTGTATAACTGAGCATTTTCCTGACTCCTCCAACAAGTCTGAGACTCACTCCCAGTTTTAAAGGGAAACAATGGAAAAGATACAGCTTTACCCAGGCACTACAAAAATTCCTGATTAGTGCTTTCAGACAGTAACATTTTTTTTTAATTCCTCCAATTGATTTTTTAGTGATTTAAACAGTGGCCTTCAACTTCCACTTTCTATTGCTGGCAGCCACCATTTCATGAGTAGCAGAAAGCTTCCAGAGCTCACTTCATGCTAATATGTCCTGCCAACCAATAGCTGAGGTCAAACAGGCATATTAGCATACAGTGAGCTCAGGAAGCTCACTGCTACTCATGAAATGGCTGCTGCCAGCAACAGGAAGTAGAAGTTGTGGGTAGCTGTTCTAAATTATTAAACACAGTTGGTACTGTCTGAAAGCACTAATTGAGAGTTTCTGTAGTGTCTGAGGAAAGCTTTGTCTTTTCCATTGTTTCCCTTTAAATTTACATTCCGACTCCTCTTTAGGAGAATGGCTGTGGGGCAAAGAGCTTTGTCTTACTGGGCCACTGTCCCTGACAACCTCTTAATCCCACAGATCACTAAGGAAAACCATATTCCATCCTTCGCCTCAAGGCTTCGTCTACACTCGACTGATGATCTGCACTGTGATTGTTTTTAGTGATTTTAAATCACCTTGTACTCAGATTTTCTGTATATTTTTTACACTGTTTTCTATGAAACTGGTCGCTTGTGAAAAGTCCATCTCATCTTGCTCTCCAGCATAAAAAAAAAGGTATTGTTTATATTTTATAATAAAAAGGACCTACAAAATGATAAAGCGTAGCATATACACAAAATATTAAAAAATAAATATTTTCTTGGCACCTACCTTGCATTGATTCTTGCGTACCATGCAGTGAAGGTGGAAGAAATGGGAGTAGTACAATGCTTAGATTCCTTTTTATGTTGTCTTGTGCACACTCAAGCAACACCTTGTGGTAGTATGAGAAATGCAGAGGTGTGTCAGTGTTGGCGAATGCAGGGCATGCTTTAGTAGGTGCATCCCTCATTCCCCAGTTAGCCAGCATGCTAGCGCTGACGCAAGAATTACATAGAGTGCCACCAACCTGAAAGAAATGTGCTGCTGCAATCAGACAAGCTCATCATGCAGCGGCACACATGATACGTCTCCTGTACATGCCTTTCCTGGTGAAACATTTCAATAAACATGGAGGCTGCAGGAGATCAAACAGCTGTTTGCTTTGTGACGTCTCTGCCTCGCTACCCCAACGGTCCCTGCCTGAAAGGTGGGAAGAGGTGCTTTCTTCACCTGCCTCCTCCACTTCCCACTGTCTCCAGTTTGAAAGTTTCTCCCACCCTTGTGGAGCAGGCCACAGCCTAAGCTCCATATGGGCTGGGAGTACAGTGCCCAAAGGCACTTTTACTCTAAGCACGATTGATCGCTGGCGGACCCCCTCCCCACCTGCTGACATGGTCTTAATCCCCATGTCAGCCTGTATCCCTCCCCATCCTTTAATGTGGCACACTGGGAGCACACCCAGTGTGCCAAAACCTACTGTGGTTTTCTGACTCCAGGATGCAACTCCCAGTGTGTGATGCACTCCCCCACACACACACATATATATTCTCTGACCTCAGGTACCCAGTCCCTGGTCAGCATTGATTTCCCCTTCCAGTACTCTGGCACACTGGGGAGCCTGAATCATAGTTTCCCTGTATTCAAAAAAAAAACGGACCCACTGACGTCTTTTTTTTTTTTTTTTTTTAAACCTGGGGAAAAAAAGCGTTCCTTATCGTTGCAGCTGGCCCTCCTCCCCATCCCACACCATCCCTCTGCACACACCCCTACCCATACTTACCTGCAGAGGTCGGGAGCAGCAATCTTCAGTGGACCCGGGAGCGTGTCTTCACTCTTCAAAAGCCAACTGCAAACTGAAGAAATGACGGTAAGTTCTATAATGGCAGTGAATGGGGGGTTTTCAATTTAGGTTGCTATCTCAGCCATTTTGGGGAGTTTTGGTCCCAAATTTTCAACATGGGGTTCTTGGGATCCCACCTCATGAACACAGTCACTGTCCTTTCGTTATTTGGTCCCGAAAGGTCATTTCGCAGTCACTGCGCGGAATCACCTTTCGGGACTGATTTAATGAAACGACAGTGCCAGTGCTTATTTTTATTTTATTTTTTTATTTTATTTTAACATCAGTTTAACAACCTTTGAGCTGGTGGCTCATTTACAAAGGTACCTCGTCATAAGGAGGACAACGACATACATACATGAGACAAATTGCAGATCAGCAGTACGGTTCAACAAAAACGGTACAGTCAGGTTACAAGTATTGAGGGACATAACACTGATTATGAGGTGGGCTCCCAAAAAGCCTGTGTTGCAAATTTGGTGAAAAAATTCCAAAAACTTACTCACAAGTGGGCATTGCGCAGTTTCCACGTACGCTCATAGCTCTGACAATTTTAACATTTTCACTCCAGATTTTCAATATTGCCATTTTATTCACACCTCCTTATGAACAGTACAGATGTAATTTTTCACTTCCTGCCCGAAATGTGTGTTTGCAGATCTGGAGCACAATGGCGCGGTTGCTGTGAGAAATCAATGTTTGGGACAGAGTAACAAAATCACAGCACCACTGTTCATGAGCAGAGGTCCCAAAATGCCTATGTTGAAAATTTGGTTAAAAAAAATTCCCAAAATAATTGCGTTACGGGCGTGCATTGTGCAGTTTCTATGCACGCTCGTGGCTTCACCAGTTTTTCATATTTTCACTCCAGATTTTCAACATTACCGTGTTTACACCTCCTTATGAACAGTACAGCTGTCATTTTTCACATCCTGCCCGAAATGTGTTTTTGTACATGTGGTGCCAAATGGCGCAGTTGCTGTGCAAAATCACCTTTCGGTTAACAAACTGATAATGCCACTGTTCATGAGGTGGGGTCACAAAAAGCCCATGTTGAAAATTTGGAGTGAAAATACCAACAAACGCTTGGGGCGTTAGGGTTTCCAACCGTATGTGAAGGAAGGGATCAAAGCAACAGAACTAAAGGGTAAACAGGGAGGAGAGGAGGCACTGTGGCTCACCCTGGAGACTGGAAATGGCTCCACAATCCGCACAGGGGTTGTATACAGACCTCTGTCTCAAGGGGAGGAAATAGACAAGTTAATGATACAAGGCATCCTTGGGATGGCAGAGAAAGGGGAGGTATTGCTGATGGGGGACTTGAATATGACAGATGTTAACTGGAGCACCTTTGCTGCAGCCACATCCAAGAGCAGGGCCATTCTCGATGCCCTACATGGGGCATGCCTCAGACAGTTAGTTCTGGAACCCACCCAGGAGGGAGCAATCTTAGACCTGGTACTCTCAAATGGGGACGGAGAGAGGATCTCTGATCTTGAAGTGAGTAGCCATCTGGGAACAAGTGACCACCAAACAGTGTGGTTAACGATAAGCTTGGCTGTAGAGTCAAGCCACACAAAAGTGAAAGTACTGGACTTCAGGAGGGCTGATTTTGTCAAAATGGGAGAGTGCCTCAGAAAAGCACTAGCAAACAGGCAAGTGGGTGGGGTGGAGCATCAATGGGGAAACATTAAAACTGCCATCACAGAGGCAACAAGCCTTTGTGTGAAGCAAATAAGTAAATCAAAACGAAAAAAGAAACCTCTGGTTTTCAAAAGAAGTAGCGGGGAAGGTAAGGGAGAAAGAGATAGCATTCAGGAAGTATAAAGAAACACAGAAGGAGCAGGACAGAGAACTGTACCAGTTAAAGCAGAAGGAAGGGGGGAAGGCAGTCAGAATAGCAAAGGCCCAAACTGAGGAAAAGATAGCCAACTCTGTTAAGAAGGGGGATAAAACCTTTTATAGGTACATTAGGGAGCAAAGAAAGACTAAGGCAGGGATACTGAGGATGAATAAAGAGGAAGGTGGTTGGGCAGAGAGTGACAGTGAAAAAGCAGGGACACTGAATGAATACCTCTGCTCAGTATTCACAGCGGAAAAGCAGGGGGAGATGCCTAATCCAGTCAATAGAAGCACTCTGGGTAGGGGGGTTGATATTAGTCGTTTCACAGAAGAAAGGGTTCTGAAAGAACTCTTAAAACTGAAGGTGGATAAAGTAATGGGGCCTGATGGGATTCACCCCAGAATTCTGAAAGAACTAAAGGAAGAACACCACTGACTACCCTTGTTAATAAATCATGGGATGGTGTGGTACCTGAGGACTGGAGGAGGGCGGATGTGATTCTCCTCCACAAAAGTGGGAGCAAGACAGAGGCAGGAAACTACAGACCTGTCAGTTTGACCTCAGTGGTAGGGAAAATGATGGCATCACTGCTGAAGGAAAGAATTGTTGAGTACCTAGAGGCCAGTGGGGCACAGGACCCAAGGCAGCATGGATTCACAACAGGAAGGTCATGTCAGACCAATCTAATTGATTTATTTGACTGGGTGACCAAAGTAGTAGACCAGGGAGGGGCTGTGGACATGGCCTACCTAGACTTTAGCAAGGTATTTGACACAGTCCCGCACAAAAGATTAATAAACAAATTAGCCAGCCTGGGAGTGGGTCCCAGGGTGGTAGCCTGGGTAAAACACTGGCTGGACAACAGGACACAGTGGGTAATAGCAAATGGAGTCCACAGTGAAGAAAGGAGGGTTACTAGTGGGGTACCGCAAGGTTCGGTACTGGGGCAGGTCCTTTTTCAATGTCTTTATAAGTGACATTGCAGAGGGACTGGAAGGGAAAGTATGTCTCTGCAGGTGACACAAAGATCTGCAACAGGGTTGATACGCAAGGTGGGATGGAAAGGATGAAAAGGGACTTGGCAAGGTTGGAGGAATGGTCAAATGTATGGCAGCTTAGATTCAACGCAAAGAAGTGTAAAGTAATGCACCTGGGAAACAAAAACCCAGGGGAAGAGTACACAATGGTGGGTGAGATACTGACAACAAAAATGTAAAGGTACCTGGGAATAGTTATATCAGACGACCTAAAGGTGGGCCAGCAATGTGAGAGGGCAGTAACGAGGGCTGGGGGGATACTGGGATGCATAGGGAGAGGCATCACCAGTAGAAAACGGGAAGTTGTTAGCCCTCTGTACAGACAGTTGGTAAGACCACGTCTGGAGTACTGTGTACAGTTCTGGAGAACCCATCTCCGCAAAGACATAGACATGGTGGAGGCTGTCCAGAGGAGGGCAACCAAAATGGTGCAGGGTCTGCACCAGAAGACATATGAAGAAAGACTAAAGGAGTTTAAGATATATAGCCTTGAGGAAAGGAGGGAGAGGAGGGACATGATAGAAACTTTCAAATACCTTGAGGGAATCAACAAAGTCCAAGAGGGTAGCATCTTTCAGAAAAAGATGTGCAAGAACAAGGGGGCACAATTTGAAGATGGGGGGTGGCTCGGAGGTAATGAGAGGAAGTATTTCTTCACAGAGGGTTATAGATGCATGGGACAGACATAAGCCAGTTCTAGTGGGGGGTAGGAGGAAGTAGGCTGTTGGTTAACTAGGATCTGCAGCTTATCCGTTAGGTAGGGAAATGGGCAGACTAGGTGGATCAAGCGGTCCTTATCTGCCGTCAAATTCTATGTTTATGTTGAACTTAGGTGGCAGGCATGGCGTCCAGTGCCTCAACCCTCAACACAACCGTGCCGGCCACTGAAATGCAATTAGAGGGTAAAACAGCTGTATGGAGCTAAACCATTGATCATACATAGTGGTTTAGGAAGGAGTAGGGAGAAGAGAGGATGGGTACTAGGGGGGAGGACAGGTGGGGTCAAGGTAGGGAGGCAGCAGAAGTAAGGAGATGTTGGTGGGGAAAAAAAAAAAAAAAGAATGAGGACAGGGTAAGGGGAGGGAGCCAGCAGAGGGACGGAGAAGAATGTCTAATTTAAAAAAAATAAAATAAAATACTACCAGGATTGAAATGGAGGGAAGGAGCCAATGTAATGGGATCAGATTGGTGCAGGTAGCCAGGCTACCCCCAGTGTTCCACGTATTTTACGCCCAGGAAATTACTGGGTGCTGTAACTTGGTAAGACAGTAGCTGTGTAGTGTGAACATTTAGTACATTTTGTATAGAGGATGCTAGCACTGTAATGCTCATTTCTGGTGGCATTAAACCACACCTTCCCCACATTTAGTATATAAACTGCCTTGTGTGTTTTTTCATGTGTAGATTCTGTTGTTCAGTATGAATTGATTAACATGTTGGCTGCTAATCTGGATCATTTTCTTATATTCTAAAATACCTAAATGCCATGTTTATGATAAATATTTTTTGCAGACTAAACTTATCTGGATAGAATACCAACTGATGATTTGTCTCATTACAAGATGTGAGGCCTTTTTTCCCCCCAGTACATATCAGTTCTGTATAGTCCTTTGTTTATGTAAAAAATATGCATCAGGAAACCTGTAATTTGTATCGAATATACTCATCTATACGTATTTCAATGTTTTATATGTCCTATGCCTTATTTTGTATTTTTTTTTTTTTTTTAACTTATGCTTTATACTCCCCCTTAGCGCCACAGCTGCCCCTTTCTTTGGGGTCTCAATGCGCCCTGGTGACAGGGTCGGGATCGCATGCCCAGATGAGTGCCCCTCTCTCTATATCATTTAAGCCCTTCGGTTTGCCCCCCAGCTAGGGTGGAGTCTCCCCTTTCCCCTTCTAACTTCAGTGAGAGCGTGTACTTTGTGCTTCATCCTGGCTCCTAAATCGCCCGATGCCAAAGCCCGTCTACAGGCACAACTGTGGGGTAGTTTTCCTTGTTCGGTCCTGCCCCCATCTGGCAGCGGCAGTCTAGGACTAATGAGACTGGGTCGCACTGAGATGTGCCTCCGCTCAGGTCCCCAGCCGATGCCAGCCCCTTCCCTACTGTTGGATTCCCCTACTGCATTGCCACCACCCGTGGTCACCCAAGTGGTGGCAGTATAGCAGCGGGGAATGCAGCCCACCCCCCCTCTGGAGAGGAAGAATGGCCCGTTAGGCACTCAGTCCCTCTGCCCCGGCTGGCCCTCAAGCAGCCCGGGCTCGCTACCACACCCAGGTCACTGGCGTTGCAAACAGTAGCGTTACCGCTGCGCCAGTGGGCCTGCCTCTGCCTTAATTATTTTAAAGGGGAACAGTCAGTACTAAGAGCCCCACATCCAAGTGTGTACATGGGTCTGGTCCTACTCCCAGTTTGCACCTTGTGTACGCAAACTTTCTGATCTTCTGTTTGCTGGTACTGCAGTTCACACTAGCTTGCAAGTCAACACATCAATCTACTGCAGTAAACAGTAAGAAAAAAATTGCATAGAAATTGTAGATTTGGACATGCACTACGCTTGAGTGTGGGTCTTTGAGTGCTGACTGTTCCCCTTTAAAGAACTGATGTATTATGCCAACCTGGTGGGGCTGGAGGTTGAGGCACTGGTTGCTACACCTCGTGCCATGCTGGCAAGCCGAGTTCGGAACAAGCCGGGGCCGGGGAGGTGACGAGGCGAAGGGTCGAGCATCCAGAGGACTGCTCTCCTCTCTCAGGGGAGGGAGGTTTGTCATCCTGCTTGCTGACTGCCCTATGGTGGTAGACGTAGGACATTATGGGTCAGTATGGTACACACCGGCATCCTTGCATTGGTAGGGAGGGGGGATGGGAGTGAAGGAGCTGGCAGTCTCCATGGCCACACCAGCACCACGGCCGCCCCCCGATGTCTGGATTTCTCTTCAGGGGTGGGGTAAAGCCAGCATCCCCTTTTCCCCATGCCTGCCGCTTGTGGGGGATTTAGGGGGGTGTCAGGTCAGGGAACCATGCTGCCAGAGGTTGAGTCCCTCAGAGGGAGGGACCATACCTGCCTGTTGGGCTCGGGGAGCCATAAAAACCTATATGTAATAAAGTTCATTATTATTTCATCTTAATGCAGTTTGTTTACTTACATAGCTGCAAAGATAAGGATTTAATGACACACTGAATCATAAATGATCTTTATTAATTATGTTAAGAGATCCTGTTCCAGCATCTAAAACCATCATTGTGATCATGATTAACAGTTTAAACTTCAAAAACTCTAAAGTATGTATTCTTCCTAAAGTAACTAAATTTTGCTTTTGTTGTTTTAGGATGAGAAGAAATGTTTCATTTGTGATTCCTGGGAGCCCTATAATGAAACCAGTAGCCCCAATAGCCATCGTATTGAAAATGTAGTCACAACATTCACTCCAGACCGACTTATAACTTGGTGGCAGTCTGAAAATGGTGAGCTATTTCGATGGGATTCTACTAGTAAACTAAATGAGTAGCCTATGCTTGAGTTAATGCTTCAATTGTGTTTATAGATTATAACATGGGTGCTAGTAGCCTTGTAATCATTACTGAAAAGGTAGACCATAGACTTGCTAGAAATAATACAGTTAACCTTGGGGCTTTGTTGAATTAAAAAAGTGATATTTTAAAGCGAGTTTCTATTGCCTTTGGCATTGACAAGGTCACCTCAACTTCAGGACATTAAACTCTTTATTACGAAAGTCTCTTGGTTGAAAACAGTTTCTCTGCTCCTTAGACTTGTATACTGATTTCACTAACCAGGAAGAGGGCTAGATCAAAGATACAGTTTCAGTCAAACCTTGGGGTTAGAGTAACGGAAAATGAAAAACGCGGATATTACCAGATAATTAAAGTGCATGATATACATCACCCTGCAGTATTTTTATATAACCATTTGTACAAAGCCTAACAGCAAATCATTTTGAGCACTTTCACAGGTCGTCTTAAAGTTTAAGTAAACTGTTGAAGAACCTGTGTTTTTAAAAACATCCTTTTCTGTAACCTGTACTGCTTGAACATCATCTGTCCCTGCTATTTTCTGTGCCCTGAAATCATAATTCACTGCTTGTGACATTGGAATAATTTTTGTGGCAAAAGCTTGTGATGTCCTTAGTCGAAGACTGGGCAAATATAATTAACAAGAACAGATGCAGTCTAAGGGAAAAGATCCTGTTTTTATGGCAGTATCCCCAGTAATGAAAAATAGAATGTCCTGAAATTCAAATCGGGGTAATTCTGTGTACCACAGTTCTACTAATTCCAATAGGGAATGATGTTTTGCTGGAAACCATAATTTTTTTTTAAATGCAGGTTGCTGGCATTAATTAAGGCTTAAAAGGATAGGAATGCCATTGATGGTTTACTCTAAATTGCTTTCTGGAGTTTATATCCCTTGGTATTCTTTACTTGTCATAACATCATAGTTATTTCCCTTTGAAATCTAACCATCACTGTATTTTGCAGGAGATTTGATCCATATGGGCAAGCAAAAATAAAGGCATGTGAAAAGAGCAAGGTCACACAACTCTTTTTAAGTATTAGTGTGACTAGTGATGCCACCAGCCTGCTGTGAATTTACGTTTTTTTTTTTTGTTTTTTTTTTTTCCCTCTCATCCCACTAGAAGTAATTGCTCACAAGGTACAGAGCCTTCTGGCATAGGAATCCTGGTTTGCTTTAAGGAACTCCACAACATGCTGTTGTAGTAGACTGCTGGTACATCCAGCAGACATGGGTTTGATTCCCACAACCTCCACTTGCGTAATGTTTGACCCTGAACAAGTCGCTTAACTTCCCAGTGCTCCTAGGTCACCCCTGAAAATGGGCATTATGCCTAGTGGGCCTTACCTGGTTACAAAAAGAACAATAATGTAACCCATAAGTGGCGCTATCCCAAGGGCTACTACCCCTACCTACATGGCTTGGTGCAGGTTAAGGGGCTTGGGTACTGAAACGGGTGCCTCTACCCAGAGGACAGGGTTGTTAGTAACAAGGCTAACCTGGGTACAGCCCTCCGGGACACTGTAACCCCCTTCTTTCCCCTCTAGTGGCCTAGCCAATATGCAACAAACACTTTCACAGTAGCTCCTATTCAACATACAATTCCCCACACTGTCTGCACTTACTACCAGGGCTGGTTCCACCAGTTCAACCCTGGAGACCGCCTGTAAAACAAGGTTAGGAACAGCAAATAACAGTACAGTGCTTTTGGTACAAACTGGAACCACAGTCAGATTAAATGCAAAAAGAGTTGGATCTGATTTATCCAGGGGAATTGAACAAGGGAGGGGTGTAATCAGGTTGATTGATTCGAAAATTGATCTAGTTGGGCAATTATGCATGCACTTTTAGTGCCTACACAGTTACACACTCTGGGTACCCAGTTGGAAGTAAGGTGGGCTAGCCTGGAATGTTGCCCGGGGTAGGCCGGCGTCGCAGCTGGATGGGGCCCTGTGATGAAAAGGCATGCACAACCACACACAATTTGTGATCCAGAGCCTGAAGGCTCAGTTTGTGAAAGGAAAAACAACAATGCAATCAGATGACACTTGAGATTTAGCTGTTGTTGCAGGGAGCTACCCTGATTTTGTTACTCACGCTACCAAATACAAGACACAGGCTAGACAAAATGGAGACTGCAGATTGATTACTGGTTTGCCAGGAGAAGCGGGGCCCACATGACTCACCGAGGTGTCGTTCCTGTTCGAGATGGTTGAGCAGGGGGCTGATCCCTGGGTGAGTCTCTCGTCGAGTATAGTTTCTGTGCCTGAAGTAGTTGGTTGGGCCAGGTGACAAGGCCCAGGCTGGGTGGAACAGTTCAGATTTTGAGTCTGGTAGTGCTGGATACAGCTTCCAGCAAGCGTGGCACATTTACACAGTTTGGAACCAAATCGCAACCCACTAACAGTATACTGCACATTTATAGCAAAGCAATCACCATACCACAATGCGGAAGGGAGTCAGGCCGCAATATCAGTGTCTCTGAGCAAAACCGTGAATTCTGTGGTAAATAGATGTCCTGACAGGCCGATCGCGTACAGCAAATCTTTGGTCTTCAGGTTCAAATCTGGTCACTCTTCAGTGGCTTTGTCACACTCCAATCCAGATACAGTCCGATTGCTAAGCCTTTTAAAGGATTCCCTCTCGAGGGATTGCAGGCAGACAGGCCAGACTCAGCCTTTTCACCAATCTCCCACGCGAACTATGCAAGAGCTGCTGCTCGAATCAATTGAGCTGTTTACTCTTCAGACTCTAACTCCATACTGACTCTTCTGCTCATCATGCCCATTAATCGGGGCACAACGAAATGGCTCGGAGACGGGTCCAAAAATAAACTTCTTATTTCCTCCATGGAGGCTGGGCAGGCCAAACTCAGCCTTCCTGCCAGGTCCCCACACTACCCCACAAGGCAGCAGCTCCTTGAGCTGGAGCTGCTCACTCTTCCATCTCCAACTCACTTGTGCCTCACTGCTGCAGGCAGCTTGGGAATTTCCCTTCAGTCCAAAAGGTTCGATTCGTTGGTTCATCTGTCTGGCAAAGCAAGGGCTCCCCCTCCAGGTCTGTTTTGGTGCCAAAATGTAAAAACTACAATTCTACAGAAATTTGTTCCCACAAGACCCCTGGGGACAGGCTCCATTTTAGAGTCCCCAAAGGTACTGATTGGTGCTGACTGGCAGTCCAAAACCAAAATGGAGGTGCAATACATAAAGTCCATGCTATAAAGAAGGCAGGTTAAACAAACTACAGTACTACTGACATTAAAGCAGATAAACCGTAACAAATTCTAAGAAAGCTCCCTCTGCGCAATTAGCGATGGCAGAACGGAGCGATAACACTGAAGCCTGGGTGGGACTCGAGCCTAAACACACTTGGCCGCTACCCAGAATAATTATACACTGCAAAATGGACAGCTCTTAAAGAGACAGGTGCAGAGGCGATTAGGGACTCTCATACAATTTCTTTTTAAACAGCTAAAACACAGTACACCAGCCTGGCAGAGGGCATTTAGGCACACCCAAGGAAGACTTTCGGGAACCCCTATTTGTAGGGGGGTTACAATAATTATAGAAAAAGGTGCGACTGTCTCACTTTAATTTGGTATGTTCTTGAGGAGGCAGAACCATAGAATTTGCAGGCAGAATAAGTTAATTTATTTGAAACACAGCATGTCACAGCTGTATTATTAAAATGTGTATTTACAGAATTTGAGATTTACAGACAGCTGGGGAAATACAGTACACACTAGGAAAATAAAAATAAAGATTTTTTATGACTGATGGGAAGTGTGAAACTAGAAAAAGACTTGACTGAACTAGATGCTAGATTGGTCTTCCCTCCCAGGTATTCTTAGACATGAACTTCCACATATGATTCTTATTCACTCAGCATTAATTCCTAATGAATGCACAGTACGAACATGCGAAATTTGCCAACAGATAAAGGCCTAGAGGTCTATCAGATCTGCTGGAATGTGAAGCTAGCACCCCTTATTCTGCAGCTGCTCCTCCCTTCCACCCTTCCCCTTCATTAACCTTCCCCCTTGTCCTGTCCCATCCCCTTTTGAAGCAGTCCTCTGTTCTACTGGATACCACTTCTGCAGGTAACGCATTCCACCCAGCCACCACCCTCTCTGTAAAAAGTGTCTCCTCATCTCCCTCCTGAACCTTCCTCGCTCCAGTCTCATATCATGGCCCTGGTGTCCCTCCCGCCCTTACTTTGAACAGCCCTTCTGTACCCGTCTTGTTTATTCCTTTCATGTACTTAAAGGTTTCAATCATGTCCCCCCGTCCCTCCTCTCCTCCAGTGAGTACATGTTCAACTCCCTCAGCCTCCTCTCATATAAGTCCCCCAGCCCCTTGATAATCTTTGTCACCCTGCGCTGCACTCCCTCCAGTAACGTAATGTCCCTCTTCAGATACGGGCGCCAGTACTGCACGCAGTACTCCAGGTGTGGTCTAACTAATGACCTATACAGTGGCAGAATCACTTCCTCCCTCCTCGAGGACATACCCGTTGTAATACAACCCAGTATTTGTTGGCCTTTGCAGCTGCCTTCCTACATTGTGCCGAGTTGTTCTTTGACCCTGTAATGAGCACCCCCAGATCCTTCTCCTCTGTCTAGGCTAGCTACACTCCCCCCAGCTGGTAACTCCTCCTTGGGTTCTTCATCCCAAAATGCAGCACCTTACACTTTTTGGCATTGAACCCCAGTTGCCAGGTGTCTGACCAGGTTTCAAGCTTTGCCAGATCATCTTGCAACCCCTGCCATCCCCTAGGTCATCCACCACCGCTCCTACCTTGGTATCATCAGCAAACAGACTGATCTTGCTCTTGATGTCCCATGATATGTCTGCAATGAATATCCCAAACAACACTGGTCCCAACACCGAGCCCTGTGGAACACCGCTCGACAATACCCTTGGGTGTGAGAGCTCCCCACCCACCACCACCCTCTGTTGCCTTCCCTGAAGCCAGTTTCCTACCCATCTCACCAGGTTTGCACCTGCCCTTGTGCCTACTAACTTACTTCCCAGCCTTCCATGCAGCACCAAGTCTAATGCCTTACTGAAGTCCAGATACAGGACATCCACTGCATGGCCCCTGTCCAGTTGCCTAGTTACCCGGTCATAGAACTCCACCAGGTTGGTTTGGCAGGATCTGCCCCATATGAAGCCATGCTGTCTGCTGTCCTGTAGTCCTTTGGCCTCTAGGAGGGCCACCAGCCTCTCCTTCAGGATAGTCTCCATTAGCTTACCCACGATGGATGTGAGGCTTACTGGTCTGTAGTTTCCCGGTTCATCCTTGGGGCTACTCTTGTGGAGGGGCACCATATGAGAAATCCTCCAGACCTGAGGTACACACCCCGAATGTAGTGAGGCATTAAAAAGGTCTGCCAAAGGTCCTGCAAGGACCTCTGCCAGCTCCTTCAGTGCCCTGGGGTGGACGCCATCTGGGCCTGGTGCCTTGTCCACCCTCAGTGCCTTCAAACCCTCCCAAATTCTGCCCGCCATGATTTCCCCATCTGTCACCCCTCCCCCCCCCCGTTTCTGCCATTTCTTCCCCCTTGGGTGTCACCCCCCTCTTCTCTTTAGTAAATACTGAGCAGAAGTACTCATTTAGTGCTCCTGCCTTATCGCACCCTGCTTCCACCCAACCCCCCCTTCCTAATCCTTACTATGTGGTCCTTACAGCTACTTTTCTCCCTGATGTACCGAAAGAAGTCCTTCTCTCCCTTCTTAATGCCTTGTGCTAGCCTGAGTTCTGTAGATACTTTGGTTCCCCTTACTGCCCTTGTCACCTCCTTCGATTCTGTCAAGTACTCCTCCCTGTCTTTCCCCCCTCCCTGTTTTCTTGTACTTTCTAAAGGCAGCTCTTTTCCTCCTTACCTTTTCCATGACATCCTTGCTCAACCAGCTTGGTTCTTAGCCCTAGCCTTCTTGCTCTGGGCCTTGCAGCAGGTTTTGGTTGCCTCCACTATCTCCAGCTTTATGAGCTCCCACCTCTGGTTAGTGTCCATACTAGACTGAATTCTGGCCAGGTACCCTTTTACCACTTCCCCCATCCTCCCAAAGTTGGCCCTCCTGAAGTCCAGCACTCTTGTGCTAGATTCCACTCCTTCCTTGCCTGTATCCAATGTGAGCCATACTGAGTGGTGGTCACTCCCTGACAGCAGTTCCTCCACTGTAAGTTCTCTCACAAAGTCCCCATTTGTCAGCACAAGCTCAAGGGTACTCACTAACCTGGTTGCTGCACTGTCCATTTGCAGCAGGAAGCTGTCCTGGAAGGCATCCAGCAGTACCTGCTCCCTTCTGTTCCTGGTTGTTGGGGTACTCCAGTCCACTCCTAGCATGTTGAAGTCCCCCACAATCGCCTCACTACCATTCTCGCAGGTCCTCCTGATCTGTTCCGCTAGTTCCCTGTCTAACTCCTCCGTCTTAGATGGTGGCCTATACACCACTCCCAGTCTAAGAATCCTATTCTTGGAATCCTGAATATGCATCCAAAGTGACTCCGTACTACCCTTCTCCCCTTCCTCGCTTACACAAGTCCTTCCTTCACATATAGTGCCACACCCCCTCCTTTCCCAATCACCCTGTCCCTACAAAATAACCTGCACCCTGGTACAGACAAGTCCCAGTCATTGTATTGGGTGACCCATTTTTCTGTGATGGCTGCAATGCCCACCTCTCCCTCTGCCATGAGCACCTGTAACTCTGCAGTTTTCCTCCCAAGGCTCCTAGCATTAAGGGTAACCACCCTCCTGCCCACCCCCCATCCTGCCCTCCTTTACTAGCATCACCAATAGTACTTGGCATTTGTCACTGTTATGGGGGGTAAGCTCATATGGTTTCCCAACCTGTGGTCTCTGAATATCTCTTGCCCAATTGCCACCCCCGCTCCTAGTTTAAATTCCCAACTTCCTCGATGTACT
Organism: Neoceratodus forsteri; assembly: GCA_016271365.2. Taxonomy (NCBI): domain Eukaryota; kingdom Metazoa; phylum Chordata; order Ceratodontiformes; family Ceratodontidae; genus Neoceratodus; species Neoceratodus forsteri. Next base: position 646,298,396 of record CM028131.1, read on the forward strand.
CCTTCATCCTCTGTTTCAGCACTTTCTTTCCCTCCTTACTCAAGTGTAGTCTGTCCTTGGCATAGAGACTACTGTCCTCCCAGGTCCCTCCCCAACCTCCAACAGCCCATACCCTTTAGCACAACGCCAGGTTCTTAGACATCCATTAAATTCCTCTATTCTCAGCTTTCTTGTTGTGCTTGCCTTAGGCACTGGAAGTATCTCTGAAAAAGTTACTGATCTTCCTGCCCCCTCACATAATTGTGCTAGTTCCTTAAACCTCCTCTGGACTATATCTACTGTCTTGTCAGCCAGGTTGTTCATCTCAAGATGTATAATTAAATGAGGCTTGTCCCTACCCTTTCTAGTATATTTCAGAACAGATTGTCCCACCCTTTCTGCTGTCATTCCTGGCATGGCCTCCACCCAAATGCGACTATGCCTCTCCCCCTTGCTACCCCACCTGACTCCTCGAAGTATTGAGTCACCCAGCACTAAGATTCCACCACTCTTACTCCCTGCTTGCTTCCATTCATCTCTCTCTCTCATTTCCAGCTCCTCTTCTTCCTCCTCCTGCACATTATTTCCCCCTTTTGCCCCTGTTGCAATTCTCCCAGCAGAACTTCCCACCGCTCCGGTTTGGTCCAGGCATTTATCAATTACTCCTCTAATTTCATCATTTCCCTCCTCCACCTTCTTCCTCTCTAGCAGTGCAAAACTATTTTCTGAAGGCCCTTCACAAATGCCCGCTCCCTCTCTCTTCATAGTAACCTGTTCTCTCCTTTCCACTCCATGACTTTTGCCACTTCTTCGCCTCCCCTCACAAGTTCCTATCTCCTCCTTCCATTTGTCTTTTGTCTCCTGACCTGGTTTCCCCGGCAATCGTTCTTTCTGGCCTGGGTCCCTTTGTTTCTGCTTCCCTTCTTCTGACCCTCTCCTCACCACTGTTGGCTTAAATCACTCTCCCTCATCTCCCCTTCTTCCTCCATCCAGTATTGGGCTAAAACCACCCCCAATCTGCCTTGCCTGTCTTAGTTCCTCCTGCAGACCCTTGATCTCCTTTCTAAGGTTTTCTACGTGGTTGCACACTAAACATCCTCCCACACTCCAGGCAATTTTTAGAAAGATTGGTGCACCGCAGTTGTTGCAGCCTACCACCGTACCCATTGCTGTCATTGTCCACCAGCGACCCCCACCCCCACCCCACCTTTCCAGACGCAGGATACCAAACACTCCCCCAAGTCTCCCCTCTCCCTCCTCTATCAGTGCAAAACATTCTTTTCTTAATTTCCCTTACCCCCTTTGTTGTACACGTTTAGATAGATTGAGCAACTGCTTTTTATATTCCTATCCTTCCTATCCACACTCAAAAAGAGACTTTAAGTAGCTATTGCACAACCTTCTTCAAACTCCTACTCCTCCTTTCCCCAATGCAATAACAATGCAAAGAAGTAACAATGAAAGCTCCTAGATTTGCAGTTACTTCTCTTCCACTGAAATAGCAGTCACCTCTTCACTTGCTGCTTTTCCTTTCCTGGATGTCTGCTTCTGCTATGACAGGTGCATATCCTTTGCCCGTTTTGAGGAAGTAATGTCAGAACCCCTGGTATAAAGGAAATAAAGGACCTGGGGCAGGTGGGCTGAGGGGTTGGGGGGTGGGACCAGCCCAAGTCTTCCAGAAACAATCAGGTAGCTGAGGCCCCTGGTCAGACCATTAGCACCCTTCCCCCAATCAGCACTAAATTTTGCTGCTAGTGAAGCCAGCAAAAATGAATCACAATTCTACTCAAAGCCCCCAAAATAGGTTTGTTACCAAAAGAAACAGGACTCCAATTCAAAGAGCTTCACCAACAACACATCAAAATAGGCTTGAAATTAGAAGATATAGGTCTCAAATTCAAAGAAACTAGCCCCAGTTAAATCACACCAAATAGGTTTTAAATCAGAAGAAACAGGCCTCTACAAATGCAGCCTGCTACACAGTGAAACATCAAACAAATGAGCCCACTTATAGCTACCAAAACAGGTTTCAAAATTCCAACAGCCCCAAACCATAACCTGCTAGCCCCTTAGAAGTAGTAAGAAAGAAAAAAAATAACCACCTACCAAGTAGAATCTACAAGAAACAATGTTAAAAACAAGAAAAAGCTGCTGTACTGTAACAGATCTGATCCTGTCCCCTTCTAGTAGCCAAGAATTTGACTTTTTCTGTGATGCATACAGCATTCTGTGTGTGGATTGCTGGCTGTCCTAGCACAGATAAAGAAACGGGGTTATCTCTTGCCAGTGCACCCCCTGCACTAACACATTTTGTGGTGTCATATAGAGAGCGTGGGGGAGTGCTCTATAGAAACATAGAAACCTAGAATTTGACGGCAGATAAGGACCGCTTGGCCCACCCAGTCTGCCCATTTCCCTACCTAATGGATAAGCTGCAGATCCTAGTTAACCAGCAGCCTACTTCTTCCTACCCCCACCCCCTAGAATTGCCTTATGACTGTCCCATGCATGCTTGAATTCCACCACTGTTTTTGACTCCATAACCTCCTCCGGAAGGCCGTTCCATGCACCCACAACCCTCTCTGTGAAAAAATACTTCCTTAAATTACCTCTGAGCCGCCTCTATCTTCAAATTGTGCCCCCTTGTTCTTGCACACCTCTTTTTTTGAAAGATGCTACCCTCTTGGACTTTGTTGATTCCCTTGAGGTACTTGAAAGTTTCTATCATGTCCCCCCCTCCCTCCTTTCCTCGAGGCTATACATATTAAGCTCCTTAAGTCTCTCTTCATATGTCTTCTGGTGCAGACCCTGCACCATTTTAGTTGCCCTCCTCTGGACAGCTTCCATCCTGTCTATGTCTTTGCAGAGATTGGGTCTCCAGAACTGCATGCAGTACTCCAGATGGGGTCTCACCAGCTGTCTGTACAGAGGGGTAATAACTTCCTGTTTTCTACTGGTGATGCCTCTCCCTATGCATCCCAGTATCCCCCCAGCCCTCCTTGCTGCCCTCTCACATTGCTTGCCATTCTTTAGATTTATTGATTTGACTACCCCCAGGTCCCTTTCCATTTTTGTTGTTGTTGGTATCTCACCCCCCATTGTGTACTCTTCCCCTGGGTTTTTGTTTCCCAGGTGCATTACCTTGCACTTCTTAGCATTGAATCTAAGCTGCCATACATTTGACCATTCCTCTAACCTTGCCAAGTCCCTTCTCATCCTTTCCACCCCACCTTGTGCATCAACTCTGTTGCAGATCTTTGTGTCATCTGCAAAGAGACATACTTTTCCTTCCAGTCCCTCTGCAGTGTCGCTTATAAAGACATTGAAGAGGACCGGTCCTAATACTGAACCCTGCGGTACCCCAGTAGTAACCCCCCTTTCTTCAGAGTGGACTCCATTTACTATTACTCTCTGTGTCCTATTCTCCAGCCAATTCTTTACCCAGGCTGTCATCTTGGGACCCACTCCCAGGCTGGCTAACTTGTATATTAATCTTTTGTGGGGACTGTGTCAAATGCCTTGCTAAAGTCTAGGTAGGCCATGTCCACAGTCCTCCCTGATCTACTACTTTGGTCACCCAGTCAAAGAAATCTATCAGATTTGTCTGGCATGACCTTCCGTTAGAATCCAAGCTGCCTTGGGTCCTGGCCCTCTGGCCTCTAGATACCGACAGTTCTTTCCTTCAGAAGTGATTCCATCATTTTCCTTACCACTGAGGTTAAACTAACAGGTATGTAGTTTCCTGCTTCTGCCTTGCTCCCACTTTTGTGAAGGGGAATCACATCTGCCCTCCTCCAGTCCTCTGGTACCACCCCACCCTCCCATGATTTGTTAGAGGGTAGTCAGTGGTGTCACTAGTTCTGCCCTTAGTTCTTTTAGAATTCTGGGATGAATCCCATCAGGCCCCATTGCTTTGTCCACCTTCAGTTTTAAGAGTTCTTTCAGAACCCTTTCTTCTGTAAATGGGCTGGTATCAACTTCTGTATCCAGAGTGTTTCTACTGTTTGTTTTAGGTACCTCCCCCTCTTCCTTTGTAAATACTGAGCAAAAATATTTGTTTAGTATCTCTGCCTTTTCACAGTCACAGTCTATATGCAGTAATGGGACCATTTTCAGAACAAATCAAGGCCACCACTTTGTTATTTAAGCGGTGGCCTTGATTTGTTCCAAATGGCTAACTAAACTACGAAAAATGGATTTTAGCAAAAAAAAAAAAAAAAACTGCTAATGTCTATGGAGCACTTCCAAAAATGCTGTCCGTGTAATGCATCAAAATGTGCTTGGGGGATTACAGTCCCTTCCGTGACAAATCATGGCAGAAATAAATTACAAGTGTGACACCGGTTAAGTTGGGAGCAGGTAAGAGTCCTTTCTGTTTTTTGTTGTGAGCATCAGAAAAGGTGCCCTTTAAAGTGTGGATTGGCGCTTGGGATCCTACAGGGCTGAATCATGAAGTTGCCATCTGCAACTATATTGTTTTCAGGGGTGTCCAGTCAGCTACATTCAAACACCCAACAGTTTTTTGTTATATAGCTTTTTGTCTGTGGCAAGTAGTGAATCTCTGGGAATATACACTGTTCACAGGGACCTACCCTGAATATGTGAAACCTAGCTGTAATTTAAATGGTTACAATCACCCCCCCCAAAAAACACACACACACCCACACACCCACACCCAGTCTTTCTCCTTCCTACCCTGGCGGGGGGGGGGGCATTATTGGCCTTGTACAGCTACGGTTTGACCTGCTGCAGGATTAAGTTCCTTGTCCCAGCTAAGTCCTCCCCATCTGAGAAGCACTGTTGAGTAGCAGCTGACTTGACTGGCCTTGGCCTGCCTTCTGATGCGACTTCCTGGGCTTGCTTCTGAATCTGTCTCATCAGCACTGTAACGCAAGCGCTGCTGCTTTGCCATTGGGGTGGTGAACCCCAGACCATTTTGACCTATTCTGGAGTTGCTGTCCATGAAGTAAACATGTTAAGATGCCCATTTCTGTGCAAATGGGATGACCCACCTGCATGGCCTCTTGTTTCGGAGGAGTTGATCAATGATCCTGCCATCATCTCCACATAGCCAGTATGTGACAGGTTTTATTGTGTAACCCTTTGCAGATCACTTGACACACAGAAGAACAAGGCTTATGTGCAATTTAGGAGATGACATTGGCTCTGAAGAAAGATAAATCTCCTGGGCTAGATGGCATTCATCCGAGGGTACTATGGGTATTGGCGGATGTACTGGCCTCACCCCTGGCGGAGCTCTTCAATAGGTTGCTTGAGACAGGGGTGGTACCCAGGGACTGGCATGTGGCGCATGTGGTGCCAATCCATAAAAGGGTGTCAAGGGAAGTACCAGGTAACTATAGACCCATCAGTTTGACCTCGGTAGTGGGAAAAGTAATGGAGAGTATACTGAAGGAATGACTGGGGGTGTTCCTGGAGGAGGGGGGAAGGCTGGACAGTATGCAACATGGGTTTGTGCCAGGTAGATCATGTCAAACCAACCTTGTGGAGTTCTACGAATGGGTAACGTCGGAACTGGACAGGGGGAAGCCTGTGGATGTAATATTCTTGGACTTCAGCAAGGCGTTTGATTCTGTTCCCCACAGTGGGCTGGTGGAAAAACTGACGGGGTTGGGGGCTTGCCCTTTGATGGTCAGATGGACAGGAAACTGGCTAGCTGGTTGCACACAGAGAGTGGTGATCGTTGGGGAGTTCTCGAACCCTAGAGAGGTTGGTAGTGGAGTTCTTCAGGGCTCGGTCCTGGGGCCAATCCTGTTTAATGCATACATATCTGACATCAGGGTGGGTATAGGGTGTGAGATGAGTCTCTTCGCTGACGATTCCAAGGTGGGAGCAGTAGTTGAGGGGGAGGAGGGGAGGTTGGCCCTGCAAGGGGACCTGGACACTCTGGAAAGTTGGGCTGTCACATGGAAGTTAAATTTCAATACAACCAAGTGCAAGGTGTTACATCGTGGCTGGGCAAACCCCAAACGTGGGTACACCCTGGGAGGGGTGGTACTGGAGGCCTCATCTGGGGGAAAAAGACCTAAGGGTCATGGTGGATGCGTGTATGAATAACTCTGTGCAATGCAGGAGAGCAGCTAGCAAAGCAAACAGGATGTTGGGATGCATTGTAAGGGGGATCACCTCTACGAGCGGGGAAGTAACTCTGCCACTGTACAATGGGCTGGTGAGGCCTCACCTCGAGTACTGTGTACAGTACTGGAGATCACTTAAAGAGGGACATACAGCTCCTGGAAAGGGTACAGAGGAGGGCTACCAGGATGATTTGAGGACTGGGGGAGTTGACATACGCGGATAGACTTGAGGAGCCTCAGACTGTTTACTTTGGAGGACAGAAGAGATGGGGGACATGATCGAGGTCTTCAAGTACCTCAAGGTAATAAATAGGGTAAACAGGCAGGGGATCTTTTAAACTAAAGGAGGGAGGTATCACCAGAGGGCATGGTTTGAAGTTAGGAGGAAGGATGAGTGGGGAAAGAGGAGGAGGTTTTTCACAGAGAGGGTGGTGGATCCTTGGAACACACTGCCTGATGAGCTGGTCCAGATTTCCAGTGTAGAGGGCTTCAAGAGAGGGTGGGGCAGATACAGAAAGGGGTATCTGAACACTGGGGGGGGGGAGGGCCTCGGTTCCCAACAGAAGATCTGAAGTTCGAGAAGACTCGATGGACCATAAGGCCTAATCTGCTGGCATTTAGTATGTTAAAAGTATGCCTCTTTGCAGACAACACAAAGATCTGCAACAGAGTTGATACACAAGGGGAGTGGAAAGGATGAGAAGGGACTTGGCAAGGTTAGAGGAATGGTCAAAAGTATGGCAGCTTAGATTCAATGCAAAGAAATGCAAAGTAATGCACCTGGGAAACAAAAACCCAGGGGAAGAGTACACAATGGGGGGGGGGGGTACTAACAAAAATGGAAAGGGAACTGGAGGTAGTCATATCAGACGACCTTAAGGTAGGCAAGTAATAAGAAGGCAGTAAGGGGAGCAGGGGGGATACTGGGATGCATAGGGAGAGGCATCACCAGTAGAAAACAGGAAGTTGTTATCCCTCTGTACAGAAAGTTGGTGAGACCCCATCTGGAGTACTGTGTGCAGTTCTGGAAACCCCATCTCCGCAAGGACATAGACAGGATGGAGGCGGTCCAGAGGAGGGCAGCTAAAATGGTGTAGGGTCTGCAACAGAAGCCATATGGAGAGAGACGGAGAGCTTAACATGTATATCCTTGAGGAAAGGAGGGAGAGGGGGGACATGATAGAAACTTTCAAGTACCTCGAGGAAATCAACAAAGTCCAAGAGGGGAGCATCTTTCAGAAAAAGAGATGTGCAAGAACAAGGGGGCACAATTTAAAGATAGAGGGGGGATGGCTCGGGGGCAACATGAGGAAATACTTTTTCACGGAGAGAGTGGTGGACACATCAAACGGCCTTCTTGAGGAGGTTGTGGGGTCAAAAACAGTGGGGGAATTCAAGAATGCATGGGACAGCCATTAGGCAAATATAGTGGGGGGTAGGAGGAAGGTAGGCTGTTGGTTAACTAGAATCTGCAGCTTATCTAGTAGGTAGGGAAATGGGCAGACTGGGTGGGCCAAGTGGTCCTTATCTGCCATCAAAGTCTATGTTTCTGTGATCTTCCCTGGCAAGTGGCACCCAGATACCTGCTTCCAGTGTGCAAAAGATCTGACGTCATGGGGCAGAGCTGGGGCATATACCACCCAGGAGGTGAGAGGAACTTAGCTTGAAGACTTCGGATGACGCAGCTGTTTCCCAGCAAAACTGCCAGTGTGGATGTGAATAGTATACCACCAGTAGCACTATGGTTACAGGTAAGCAACCTATATTTTATGTACAATTGAGGGGGTAATGAGACAGGAATTTGATCTGTGTGTGTTCGCAAACAGCTCAGAAATAGCTTAGACATGTAAAAAGAGCTTGTGTCACTAAACTTATTGTTTATAGACTAGTAATAATTTAATTGACTTGAAAATGTTTTCTCGTGTTACTTTCTCTAGACTTGTACTGGTTAGCTTTGAGCGTGTTTTAATAGTTCTGATGTTTCAAAGAAATTGTGTAATTCCTCGCAAACATCTTGCTGTGCCTGTTGAATATTTCAGATGGGTACACATAGTTATTGTATAATCTTCGTAACTTGGTTTTCTGAAAAAAGAAAAAATACAGATTTATCCGTTTGTTCATATTCTGCCATGTATTTTGACTGCCCACGCAGGTGTTTCATATATGTTACAGTTTTTACACATCTCTTTTGTAGGGATAGAAAATGTTACCGTACAGTTGGATTTGGAGGCAGAATTCCATTTCACTCATCTCATTATGACATTCAAGGTAATCTACTTGCGGTCATGCAGTTGCTGTTTTCTGCCACATTTTGTATCAATGCTTTATCCAGTTAATGATGGGAAAGTGTTTTCCATGAGTAAGTAGCAGTTTCTGCAGCATACTTTTCCCTTTAAATATTAACCCTATGCCCCAGGTGCTGTAAGAACAGCCATTACTGTGGAAATTTTAGGCTGATGTTAACAACTTTGCATGAAAAGGGCTACAGGTACCATCATGTTATGTAGCTTTGTTGCAGTGGCTACTAAAATGTTGCAAAAGTTACGAATATGTCAGTTATGAAAGCTGCAGTGTTCTACCTTAAGGGAGCATCTAATCTGCTACTGAGATACTGGGTTTCAGCACTTGATTAAAGTATCTTGCCCAGCTTGAATATCAGTGCACCATGCCTCAAAACCTTTACATTTTGAATCTTTTCATGTTATGTTTTGGATTTTGAAAATCAGCTAGGCTTCTGAACTTGTGGAGGTTTGTGCTGGGGAAGGAGAGATGAAAAGCCATTGATCACTTAGGGTCAGTGACTACATACAAGTATAGGGTTTACGGGCAGACTAGACGGGCCTAGCGGTCTCATCTGCCGACAGTTTCTATGTAGCTAGGTCACTGCAGAACTTATAGTCTGTAAATTGTTTAACATAGTTTAGCACATTGAAAGAAATATATCACTGCATTTCTAATTAAGGTCTTGAAGAGCTGCTGACACGATTTTTAAAGTCTGCAGGCAACTCATTCTGGGAAGTTGCCTGCACAATGAGCTAAATGAACCAGTTTTAGATTTTTTTTTTCGATGTTACATACTTAAATTTTAACTTAGAATACCCGGCTCATACCTTCCATGTATGAGCCAAGCGGCCGTCGGAGCACTGCAGCCCCACCCCGAAATACAGCTTTTTGATGACGTGAGGTATGGAACGGGACTGCAAGTGCTCTATGTAGGAAGTAATAGAATGGGAATAGGATTGGGGGAGGGGGGCTGTCAAACTGTACTAACATTATCTTTGCTAGCAGTTCTACATGTATGGGGCTATGAAGCCGTGATTCCAGGCATGTGCATTAGTGCCAACCCTAATGTGCATGCCAGGAATCATGGCTTCAGCTTTCATAAAAAAAACTAAAATGTGTTAGAGCACTTGTTTTTCAAAGGGAATAACTTTGAAGGGATCAGTGGCATGAACAGTAGGTGTTGCAATATTTTACTACTATGTGACACCAAATTACAAATTCGATCATGAATGGGTTTACTCACAGCTTGGCGCCATTCCTGCTCGTGGACGCGTGCCGAGTGCATTTCCATCGGACCAATCATAATATACTTTTAGCAAAAGAAATATCTTGATGTTATTTGAACATTTCCTGCCATCAATGTTTTCCATAAATACGGTGCTTACTCCATACAAATTCAGTGCAGACGCTATAAAATTGGGCTCAAAAGCTGACTGTGTCCCTATAAAGAGCAGGTTCATACTAAGGCACCCCCCCCCAAAAAAAAAAAAAGAGAAAAACTATAATAAACCTTACCTTGCCCTAGGTTGACTGCCACAAAACATTCAATTTATTTTGGCCAAGATTGCACAGTACAGTAGATTGTACTTTGATCTGTGCAGCCAATCGAAAAAATGGTGCAACATCCCTATTGCCAGACACGTCCTTGCACTAGCACTTTATATGATGTCAGTAAATGGAAAGCATGGGGGCATACTTTATAGACTACTATTGGGACTTTAACTTTTTTTTTAATTTTTTATACGTACTTTAGAGTTGCAATTTTGACAGGTCAAGGCAACAGATTTAATTTTAAGCAATGGCCTTGATTTGTAAAAATCAATATTCTAAAGTATAATAAAAAAAAAAAAAAAAAAAAAGAAAAACATCCCTGTAGTAATCAATGGAGTACATTCTTGTGCTCTTCCTTTACTGACATAATATAATATGCTAGCGCGGGGAGTGTCTGGCAATTGGGAAGTTGCACCATTTTCTTGATTGGCTGCGTGGATCCAAGTACAATCTGTTTCTATTGTGCAGTCCTTGCTGAAATAAAAATGTTCTATGGCAGTCAGCTTGGGGCCAGGTAAGGGTTATTACATGTTTGGGAGGTGCCATAGTTTGAAAGTATGAACCAGCTCTTTAAACATGCATTTGTCCATGACAACCATTTTTACTTGCATACTGTTGCTAGAACTGTATCTTGAGGCTATAGGCAGACCTTTCTTTCCCCTAATAGCCATTGTATGAACATGAAGGTAATAGTAGTAAAAATCTTTCTTTTTATACAGGAGATTGGTGTATCTACACATCATTAGGACAAAGTCCTATTTTCAAGATGTTCCTGTTTAAAGTAGTTACAAAATCATCATATATCAATACACATAATACAATACAATGTACAAACCAATACTATATTCTATTTACTAATACAAAATTCGACAAAACAAACAATACAAATACATACTACATTCAGTGCATAAACAATGTTTACATGAATATTCCCATATTTCAACATATGTTAAGAAAACCCCATAACCTGATTTATAGTACCCAAAATACATTTATTTAGTCCCATTTATCTACCCGTAGCACTTGCAATGAACAATGAATTCTGATTTTATATCAGTAATGAAGGTTTTTACATCTTTATGTATTTTATAGGTCACAGACTTTATCGAGTTCCATAATCCAATAGCAATTTGTGCAAATCTCATATCACTATATTTTTAAATTTAGGACATGCAAATTCTCTTAAATTGATATCTCGCAAATGTTGATGGTACGATTTCTTTTGCAGTTTATCATAAAGGTAACTTGGTTGTTTTAAATTCAGAATGCAATAGGCCTATGCTGCCCAAACTAGTTTCTTCTAACATCTTGTGGAAACCAGCCAAGTTCCTTATAAATTTCACAGCAATGTGCATGATAATCCTTTCTAAGGATGAATCTGGCCAAATGATTATACATTGTATCAGTTTTTAACAATATTTTCTTAGTGGCAAAACCATATACATGGTTCCCATACTCAAGTACTACAATAAGAAGTTGATTCACTATAGTTTTCCTCATATATACAGTGTGTGTGTGTGTGTATATCTATATATCTATATATCTATATATATATATAATATGTTCATGCAAAAACTTGAGTGTCTAAACGCCCCCAGTCTTTTATTTATTTTTGAAATTGTATCAATTATATGGTAATTAAATCTTAGGTTCTGATCTACCCATACCCCTAGATTTTTGTATTCTGATACTTGAGATAAAACTTCATTTTTTGTAGTTTTAATCTCTACTACATATTCATTGTTCCCAGATTTTTTGCTACCTTTGTCAAATAACATTAATTTTGTTTTTTAACTATTTAATACCAGTCCTGAGTTTGTCAACCATATACATAATTCTTCAAAATCTGCCTGTAATTTTACCTCCATAATTGGGGGATATTTTTCCACTAGCAATCAACATGTCATCAGCATATAAACGTATATCAGAATATTTCACAGTATCCACCAAATGATTTATATATGTCAGAAACAATATAGGCCCCAAAAATGGAGCCCTGGAGCACTCCTCTCAAAACTGTAGCTTTATTAGATGAATACCCATCAACACACACCTGTTGGGTTCTACCCTGCAAATAAGATCTAAACCAAGCACATGACTCTTCTGACAATCACATTTCTATCATCCGTCCTATCAATGTCTTATGGGACACAGTGTCAAAATCCATGAACACCACACCCACCGACAGGTCATCCTCTGTATTTGAGGCTATTATATCTACCATGTCAATGAGTGCGGTGCCCGTGGAATATCCCTTGCAAAATCCAGATTGATACGCAGTTATTAAAGAGTATTTTTCTAAGTACTCACTAATTTGGACCTGGACTAAACTTTCAAATGTTTTAGAAACTCCAGATAAAGCAATAGGTCTATAATTTGTTGGCTCATATATATCTCCCCCACCTTTATAGGCCGGAATAATCTTTACATTTTTCCATTCCTGGGGAAAGAAACCCTCCATCAGGCTCCAATTTAATAGTCTAGTTAATACTGGGGCAATTATTTGTACAGAGTCTTTAAGGAAATGATTTTCTATTAAGTCTAAACCAAAAGCTTTCCTCACTAAGTTTATTTATTATATCCTTTACCTGTCTACAGGTTACACATTTAAACCTAAATTTAGAGATATCAAGGTGGCTGCAGTCCGTGAATCTCAACGGCATGCAGCCAATTGCATGTATATCAACCTTGATCATGCATAGGGAACTAAGTAGAATGGAGCTGTTTAAGCTTCTAAACACATGATGGGCAAACTGACTGAAGTTCCTGTTCATTCTTTTAGTAAGTGCACATACCCTGTTGAGTTCCTCTTGCCCTAGTTTCTCTGTTCCCAGACTAAATGGCAGGCAGTCTTAACAGCCCCCTCAGCTGTGGCAGTGCTAATCTTCTCGTTGTCTCATCTTCTCTCATCTGGCAGCTGATACCCAATTATAACCTCTCTGAGTGCTAGGCAGAGCCCAGGTTGTACCCTCTGTGTCAAGGAGTCTCCAGTTGGTGTTGCTCACTGGAGGCTTCCCCCGTTACTCCACAGTTTCCAACAAGTCACAACTGAACATTCTCTCTACCCTTGGTGCAATGTATGCTTGACTTAGATTTGTCCTGTGGGTGCTGTATAACCACTCTGGGTGCAGTCACTGGTGTAGGAATAAACACTCTGGATCATCCTGTTTCTGCATCCAGGTAGAGTACAGCACTGGGATGTTAAATGACTTGTCTAAGGTCACACAATGGGTATTTAACTCTCGTGGGGATTTAACTTGTGATCTCTTGGTTCATAAGCCAGTGCTTGTAACGGCTAAACCACACTGCACCCTGCCGACTTGTGAGGCAACTGGGCTGGGCTGGGCTACAGCCAACAGAAGTCTGTCAGCTTGTTTGTTTTTATTTTATTTCTGCAGGCTGCACACTCGTATGTAAAAGAAGCACCCTTTTGCCATTGTGCTGGGAACCTCAGGCAGGAGTTTCCCAGTGCATAGGCCTGTTTTCTTTATAAATTTTGTCACTTCTGATTTGTGGGACTTTGACTTGCTCAGTTGGAACCCAGAGTCTTACAGTGGCTACAGTTGTGTGTTCTACCCTGGGCTCCCATCTTCATTCTGGTGCAGTGGTACAGGCAGAACCAAATCTCCCAGTGCCAGTTAAGTTAGTAGCAGCAGTGAGAAAAGGTGGCAGCACTCAAAAGAACATTATCTGGGCAGCACCAGAGTGTCAGAAGCTAGCTGTAATGACACCCAGACCCATTACTGGCCTCTGATTTTTTTTATACTTTTATACTTTGTGCTGAGTGGTGTGTAGTCACATGTGCCCCGGAGGCAGGACTCTGGTTCCTGAGCCTGTTGTCTGGCTCTCATAGAGAATACTGTCTTTCTCTTACAGCGGCTGCTGCCCTCAATGCAACACAGCCCACAGCATGCTGACACTCATCCACTCTCAAATCAGTTTTCCCTCCCACCTCCTCTGTATCCCAACTCTGTGTTGGTGCCCTGTTGCCTCTTAATTCTAGTTAGAATCCCAGCTAGAATTATAATCTCCCCCGTCCTACCTGCCACTGCTGCCACCTGCAGCTAATGAGGAACTGGTCACTCCCAGCTGTATTGCAAGCTAGTGAACCATCTAGGGCCCATGATGCCGGTCTTCTGTTCTGCTGATCTGCTTCACTGGCACCACAAGAATCCCCAGATGAACACCCAGGCTTGCTTCCTGAGCCTGGTGTGGAGCCTGTCTGTCTGCCCTGCACCGCTACTGACTCTCCTACTCCACTACAGTTTCTTGTACAGGATGTCTCCACTCTCCTTTATCCTTTTGCCTCCCAGACTCTAGATCTCCACTACTTCCACCAGTTCATGGCACTAACTGGGTTTCTAATCACTCTGCCAGACCCCTTACTCTGCACCTTGGCTTTGCACCCGTGACCAGCCAAGCTCACACTGACCTCTGTGTGGTGTTGACCCGGGGGGGGGGGGCACGCAGAGAAGAAGCTGAGCTGTGGAAGTGGTGTTTCTTGATGGTGTACTTTAGGGGCAGGGGGAGAAGATGTTGAGCTAAAATAGTCATTCAATTACCAAAAAGAGATTGTTTGCTGCACGTGTCCCTTGTTTCAGGAGACATTTGCACTTCGGCGCAGTTTGTTTCAGTTTCATTGTGGCCTGCAGTGGAGCACCATGCCTGTTCTGAGCATGGAGCAACAACACTTTTCAAAAAGCTGAGCAGTGGGAGCAGTGTTTCCTGATGGGGGAGAAGAAGCTGAGCTGCAGAAGCGGCATTTCTAGGATCATGGATATGTTGTTCATCCACACTCTTTGGCATGTCCCTTTCCACTTTAAATCTGCCGGAAGTCTTCAAGCTGGCTCACCCCACCCACCCGGGTGGTATATACCTAGGCTCCGGCCCATGACGCCAGATCTTCCTTTCCGCTGGAAGATTCAGGTTGCCTCCTTCGTGCTCACGCATTTTGTAGGCCTAGCTCTAAAACCTTTGGTTATTTCAAAATTCCATCTTGTTTGCATTAGCGATCACGGATTTGTTTCTTCGATTATGGAAGATGAGTCTTCCCCTGGATTTCGTCGGTGCCCTTGCGGCCAGAAGATGTTGCGCACCGATCCCCACACAGTGTGCATATATTGTCTCGGTGTCGATCATGACATCTCGAAATGCGATTTGTGTCTCGCTTTCCATCGTAATGTCCTCGACGACAGTCTTGCACGCCTGAAGTTGGGGAGGCCGGAGAAATGGAACCCTCTGAAATCCAAGAAGGCTTGGTGGGCGGTTTCCACGGCTGCGGGATCCGCCGAGCAATTGGAATGCATGCAAGCATTCAAAGAGGAAGTAGCTCGGGCTGCAGAAATTACTCAGAGCTTCTTCGTTCCACTCAACCTGGGCTCCACCTTATCGAGTTCCTTCAGAGAGTTGTGCCAATCACTTCTGACCAAGGGAGAGGGTCCTGCGGGCATGCACTCCTCTCGATCCCATAAGCGGGAGAAGGATCCGGGATAATCTTCGTCTTGATGGAGACCATCTTGGGAGCAGGAGAGATCTCTATCCCAGGAACATGCAGTCTCAACTTCGGTCAAGATTGCTTCTTCGGCCGCTGGCTTTTCGGCTTTGCCATCTGGTCAGTCGACCAAACTTTCGAGCGACACCGTAGAAAGCGTCATCAATACGATCGATCCTTTATCGCCAACTCCGATCGATGATTCCCTCGATTGAACCTTTTATAGGTACATTAGGGAGCATAGAAAGGTTAAGGGAGGGATAGTGAAGATTAATAAAGGAGAGGGGAGGTGGGCAGAAGGAGACCGTGAAAAGGCAGAGATACTGAATGAATACTTTTGCTCAGTATTCACAAAAGAAGATGAGGAGGAGTTACCTAAACCAGACAGTAGAAGCACTTTGGGTAGGGGGGTTGACACCAGTCCATTCACAGAAGAAAGAGTCCTGAAAGAACTCCTAAAACTCAAGGTGGACAAAGCAATGGAGCCTGATGGGATTCACCCCAGAATCCTAAAAGAACTAAGGGAGGACCTAGTGACACCACTGACCACACTTTTTAACAGATTATGGCAGGATGGGGCAGTACCTGAGGACTGGAGGAGGGCAGATGTGATTCCCCTTCACAAAAGTGGGAGCAAGGCAGAAGCGGGAAACTACAGACCTGTAAGTTTGACCTCAGTGGTAGGGAAAATGATGGAATCACTTCTGAAAGAAAGAATTGTTGAGTACCTAGAGGTCAGCGGGGCACAGGACCCAAAGCAGCATGGATTTACAGCAGGAAGGTCATGTCAGCCGAATCTGATTGATTTCTTTGACTGGGTGACCAAAGTAATAGACCAGGGAGGGGCTGTGGATATGGCCTACCTAGACTTTAGCAAGGCATTTGACACAGTCCCACAGAAAAGATTAATAATCAAGTTAGCCAGCCTGGGAGTGGGTCCCAGGGTGGTATCCTGGGTAGCAAACTGGCTGTACAACAGGACACAGAAGGTAATAGTGAATGGAACACATTCCGAAGAAAGGGGGGTTACTAGTGGAGTATCTCAGGGCTGAGTACTGGGTCCAGTCCTCTTTAACATCTTTATAGGTGACATTGCAGAGTGTCTGGAGGGAAAGGTATGCCTCTTTGCAGATGACACAAAGATCTGTAACAGAGTTGATACACAAGGGGGTAGAAAAGATGAGAAGGGACTTGGCAAGGTTGGAGGAATGGTCAGACATGTGGCAACTTAGATTCAATACAAAGAAGTGCAAAATAATGCACCTGGAAACAAAACCCAGGAGAAGAGTACACAATAGCAGGGAGGTACTAACAACAACAAAATGGAAAGGGACCTGGGGGTAAATAATCAGATGACCTAAAGGTGGGTAAACAATGTGAAAAGTCAGTAAGGAGAGCCAGGGGGATACTGGGATGCATAGGAAGGGGCATCACAAGTAGAAAAAGGGAAGTGGTTATCCCTCTGTACAGACAGTTGGTGAGACCCCATCTGGAGTACTGCGTGCAGTTTTGGAGACCTCATCTACGCAAGGACATAGACAGGATGGAAGCAGTCCAGAGGAGGGCAACTAAAATGGTGCAGGGTCTGCAGCAGAAGCCATATGAAGAGAGACTGAGAGAGCTTAATATGTATACTCTTGATGAAAGGAGGGACAGGGGGACATGATAGAAACATTTAAGTACCTCAAGGGAATCAACAAAGTCCAGGAGGGTAGCATCTTTCAGAAAAAGAGATGTGTAAGAACAAGGGGGCACAATTTAAAGATAGAGGGGGGACGGCTCAGGGGTAATGTGAGGAAATTTTTTTTCACAGAGAGAGTGGTGGATACATGGAACAGCCTTCCCATGGAGGTCATTGGGTCTAAACGGTGGAGGAATTCAAACATGCATGGGACAGACACAAGGCAATTATAGTTGGGGGTTGCAGGAAGTAGGCTGTTGGTTAACTAGAATCTGCAGCTTATCCAGTAGGTAGGGAAATGGGCAGACTGGGTGGGCCAAGTGATCCTTATCTGCCGTCAAAGTCTATGTTTCTATGAACACCTATTCTGACTTTTCCTGATGAGGAAACCAGCCTGCTGGGACTTCCATCGAGGAAGTGGTCCCTGACCCGGGAAATCACTGGTCCCGCCGGGGTCTCCTGAGTGACCGAATCTGCTTGTCCAATCTCGATCGAGGTCTCAGACCCCCTTGACCGAAAGGCACGGTGCCATAAACGCTCTAAAAAGGGGCGACACCCTCCGATGAGGAGGAGAGGCTCAGGCAGAAACTCTAGCACTACGAGGACCTCATGTGGCAACAGCTGATATTAATCGGGCAAAAGCCAACTCCGGTTTCCATCCCTGTTCCCCCACCCGCGGAGCCGGTGAAACCTCCAGCTCGGCCTAAAATGCTCTCTCCATTGATCGTGGTGGAACCGCTGCCCAAGCAGCCTGTGGGAGGGGCTCCTTCTAATGAAGATAGGCCGGACACCGGGCTTCCCCGGCATTTGTCGGTCATTGTCACCCCGGACCACCCTTGGCAGGTTGAAGGTGACCTGGGCAGTCAACCATTATATCCAGATTCCTCGGATTCGGATGTCGCTGGCCTGCATTCTCATCCCAGGGATGACGAATCAATTGTTGGATTAGAGCTGGAGGAAGGTCCCTCGTCTTTTCAGGGCATTCTCTGCCTCATCTCTGAGTCCACAGGGATGCCCCTGGAGCCAATTCAGAAAAAGGTGAAGTACCCTCTCACAGATATCCTCAAGAGAGGGGATACCCTGATGGAGACCTCTCCTGTGGCCGAGGCCATTGTTGGCCCAGCCTTAGAACTCTGGCAACGCCCTGCCTCTTGTGCAGCCCCATCTGCCCGCATGATCCGCAAGTATGCGGTGCCCATGGGGTCCCTTGTGGGATTCACAGAGCACCCCTCGGCCGAGATCCTGGTGGCTACCTCTGTGTTCAAGCATACTGGCAGTTCTGCTAATACTGACCAACTTCCTGATAGAGTTCAAGCTTTTGGACCATTCAGCCAGGAAGGTCTGTGCGGCTTCTCCCTTGGGCCTTCGGGCAAGTTCGGCCGTCATCATGGCACACTTCTCCCATGCTCTTCTAGGGTCTTTGGATGAAGTCATCCCACATCTCCCCATGGACATGCAGATCATGGTTAAGCAGGTCCAGGATCAGGGCAGAGCTGTTGCCAAACAGCAGCTTCAGACAGCCCTGGACATTGGGGATTCTTGTGCCCGTTTGATGGCAGCTGCAGTTGCCTCTCATCACAGGGCTTGCCTGAGGCTCTCCTCCTTCCCAGCAGATACGCAGCATAAACTAGCTGATGTGCCCTTCCTAGGGACCGACCTGTTTGGCCCAGGAGTGGCTGGTCACCTTCAGCGTGTTGAGCAATCCAGTGCCACCTTGGATGCTACTTCTGCCAAGGGTTCTTCAGGCAAGAACCAGGAGAAGGAGGAGGAGAAGACTTTTCTGCATTCTTCCCCTGCAGCTTAGCAGTCCTTCTTTCAAGGGGGACAGCAGCAACAGGCTCAAGCTTGGCGCCCCCAACCCAAGCCTGGGCCCTCCCAGACCCATAAAGGAGGCCGAGGTTAAGGTCCTGGATCCTCCTCCAAGCCTGCTCAATGACAGGGCAGGGGCTGCCAAACTCTCTCCCATCACCCCAGCTCTGGATCCTCCTGTGGGGGGCCAGCTCCACCACTTTCTTTCTGCCTGGTCCACTGTCACCTCAGACAGGTGGGTTCTCAAAGTGGTCGGTCAGGGACTGCCTCTGGAATTTGAGCAGTACCCTCCAAGCAGAGCCCACGCCCCTCAGGAGGAAAGAGTATCCACTTAGACTCGGTCGGCTATCCAAGATGACATCGCTCAGCTCCTCCTCAAGGAGGCTGTAGCTCCAGTGGCGGATCCTCCAGCAGACCCAGGCATTATCTCCAGGTACTTCCTGGTGCCCAAGCGGATGGGGGTCTGGCACCCCATTCTAGATCTGTATGACCTGAATCAATATCTCTGGTCACGCACCTTTCGGATGGTCACTCTGTCCCACATCATACCATCCTTGGAGCGAAACTTGTGGTTCTGTTCACTGGCTCTGCAGGACACATTCCTTCATGTCCCAATCCGTCCATCCCATCAGCGGTTCCTCTGCTTCAGGGTCGAAGGGACCCTGTATGAGTTCCGAGCCATGCCATTCAGCCTGTCATTGGCCCCACTGGTCTTCACCAAATGCATTGCAGTGGTGGCGGCTCATCTCAGGCGCGGGGGCAGGATTTATCCTTACCTTGACGATTGGCTCCTAGCAGGTTCCACCCAACAGGACGTGGAGAGGTCCAGGGAACTGGCCCTCCAGACCTGCTCCCTTCTCGGCCTCCTGACCAATGAGGCCAATTCGGAACTTGTGCCTTCTCAGGTAATGGGCTTCATCGGGGCAGAGCTCAACTCTTGTCAAGCCAGAGCATGGCTTCCAGCGGACAGGGTGGAGGTTCTCTTCTCCTTTGCCCAATCATTTCTGGTTGGGCAATTGCGCCCTGCCCGGGACTTTCTGCACCTTCTAGGTTACATGGCGTGCACCTCAGTGGTCCATTGGGCCCGATTGCACATGCTCCCACTTCAATGGGAGCTGGCCGCCCAGTGGACTCAGCGCCATGGTCATTTCAACCAGCTGATCTCCGTAACCCAGAAGATGTGGGATGCTCTCCACTGATGGACCACCCCAGACCAGTTGCAGGAAGGGATCCTGTTTGTCCGCCCCGAGTTGACGGTCATCCTTACGATCGATGCATCTTTCATGGGTTGGGGAGCCCACATGGGGGATGAAAGGGCCCACAGGCTCTGGACCCCCGAGGAGTCCCAATGCCACATCAACCTGTTGGAGCTCAGAGCAGTCAGACTGGCACTGTCAGCTTTCGCTCCTCAGCTCTGGGGTCAAGTGGTTCAAGTCCAGATGGACAACACCACGACCCTGTACTACCTCAACAAACAGGGCGGCATGCACTCCCGTCTGCTGTGCAGGGAGGCGCTCTACATCTGGACCCTCGTGAGCCGATTTAGAGGCAGATCTCCTAGCCATCTAGTGGATGCTCTCAGCTACTTAGGCTAGACATCCCACGAGCGGTCTCTCCATCCAGAGATGGCTTACAGTCTGTTCTCCCACTGGGGCAAACCAATGGTGGACCGGTTTGCCTCCACGGACACCACCAAGCTGAGGCTGTTCCATGCCCACCCCCCTCAGCAGTGCTCGCTGCAGGGGGATGCCTTCTTGACGCCGTGGACCCCAGGCCTCCTCTATGCCTTCCCTCCATTTCCTTTGATACACAAGGTGTTCCTCAAGGTGAGGAGGGACAAGACGAAGGTGATCCTGGTAGTCCCAGACTGGCTGCGCCAGTTCTGGTATCCAGATCTCCTCAGCCTTAGCTGCAGGCACCCGGAGCTGCTTCCAGCATGCCCGGACCTGATATTACTCAATCAGGGAAAGGTATTCCATCCAGACCTTCAATCCCTGCACCTCACAGCCTGGTACCTGAGCGGCTAGAGTTCCAGGCTTTGGGTCTTTCCGACGATATCTAGACCGTGGTGGAGGCATCCAGAAAGGAATCGACCAGGAAATGGTACTCCTTCAAATGGATAAGGTTTTCCATTTGGTGTCAGGGCAAGGGTCTGGACCCTCTATCCTGTCCAGTGGCTAACATTCTCGACTAGCTTTGGCCCCTTTCCAACGGGGGTCTACAGTCATCGACCCTTAGGGTGCACCTGGCAGCCATCTCTGCTTACCGGGCGTGGGCTGGTCGGCTGATGTTTGTGCAGGAGACAGTGGTCAGGTGCTTTTTCAAAGGCCTGGATCACATATCCCCTCTGAAGCGTGAACTTCCAACTCCATGGGATCTTCTGCATGTACTGGCAAAGCTCATGGGCAAGCCATTCGAACCTATGCACAAGTGTGCCTTGTCACACTTGTCATGGAAGACGGTCCTCCTGGTGGCTATCACGTCTGCCAGAAGGACAGGGGAGCTCCAGGTGCTTTTGGTGGACTCCCCATATCTGGTATTCCACAGGGACATGGTTGTCCTATGGCCCCACCTGAAATTCCTTCCGAAGGTGCTGTCAGAGTTTCACTGTAACCAGGTGTTAACTCTGCCGGTTTACTACCCCAACTATACCTCTGACACTGAGTACAGACTCCATACTTTGGACCTGAGATGTGCTCTCTCCTATTACAAGGAGAGGACGGCGGTAATTCGGGGAGAGGTTCGCCATCTGTTTGTCACCTACGCTGAAGCCACTTCTGGCAGACTTGTAGCAAAGCGAACTGTTGCAAGATGGATTACATCATGCACAGGTCTGTGCTATGAGTTGGCTGACAAGGAGCCTCCCAGAGGGATAAGAGCTCATTCTACCCGCCATACTGCTGCATCGGTGGCTGCTTCCAGGGACATCCCTATCAAGGAAATCTGCCGGGCTGCTACCTGGAAGTCGGCAAACACCTTAATCACCCACTACCACATCGACCTTATGCCACACCAGGATGCTGGTTTTGGGGCCTCAGTTCTTCAGTCTCTGTTCCCTAAGTAGGGGGTGTGCACCTTGCCTCCCTCCTCCCAGAGAACTGCTAGGGGTCTGCCAAAGAATGTGGATGAACAACATATCCATGATCCTAGAAAAACAGGCTACTCACCTGTAACGGTAATTCTAGGAGTGGTATATGTTGTTTATCCACATGGACTCACCCAATCTCCCTGGCTGCAGACACACAAACCTGACTTCCAGCAGGCTAAGATCTGGCGTCATGGGGCGGTGGCGAGGTATATACCACCTGGGTGGGTGGGAGGAGCCAGCTTGAAGACTTCCGGCAGATTAAAAGTGGAAAGGGACATGCCAAAGAGTGTGGATGAACAACATATACCACTCCTAGAACTACTGTTACAGGTAAGTAACCTGTTTTTCTTCAAGTCATGGGGGGAGAGTCAGAAGGGGGAGAAGAAGCTGAGCTGCAGAAGTGGTTTCTGGATGGGGCCGGAGGGGGCGAGAAGAAGCTGAGCAATGTGAATGGCATTTCTCTATGGCATGGGAGAAGAGAAGTTTTCTTGATGGGGTGAAGGGCTGGGATAGATAGCTCCCCTGAGCTAGGGGAGCCTCTTTTTTATTTATTTATTTATTTTTTTTATTTTTGTCAACTCTTTTCATCCTTCTTCTTCGCCTACCCCAGACTCTCTGGTGTGGACGCTCGTCACTGCCTTGTCCCACCCTGCCTGATGTCCCTAGCCTTACCTTCCAGGCGGGGACCCTCCCTCACTCCTCTGGCTCTCTGACCCCCCCAGATCTAAGCCCCCCGGGGTGGGACCGCCGACTCCTTATAGCAACCTTTCTGAGAATCCAGACAAAGGACCAGGGAACGAGCAAGCACTGGAGGTGGGCTGGAAGACCTGGTGTTGAGTGTGGAGGTAGGCCACTGGATCCAGTTTTGCCTACTAGGGGATGGGGTGTTTTTCTGTGTTTTTCTTGGCTCCTGGGAGCACGGCGTGCGCTGACTTACAGAGCAGCATGGGCACGCTCCCGCACCCACCTGCAGGAAGTCTGCCGCAGCTCCCATACCTCTTTCTATGAGCCCCGCGAGCTGCTACACCCGGTCTCCACCAGGAGACGCCAAAGCTGCATGAGGCCTCTGACCCTCCCCTTGAAAGGAGAGCTGCCAGCCAGCAACTCGATCCAAGTCTGTGCCCCCCCCCCCCGGCCAACCTCCAGTGGCCCGAGCTTGCTCCCAAACCCAGGTCGCTGGCGTGGTGTGGCATGCAGTGCCTCAACCCTCAGCGCCACCAGGCTGGATGGAAGAGTACATTTCTTGATAGCAGGGTGGAGTCGGAGGGGAGGGGAGAGAAGCAGCTGATCCTTGGGAGCAGCATTTCTTGATGACACAAGGAGGTGGGGGGGAGAGAAGCAGGTGAGCCATGGAAGTGGTGTTTGTTAAGGTCGGAGCTGGTGGGTCCAGGATGAGCACTGGACCCACAAAAAAAAATTAGGGGGGAAAGTGGCAGTTGGAAGTAAGGGGGTATAAAGCATGGGATCAGAGCTGGCGGGTATGGGATGAGTACCAGACCCACTGAAGAATCTGAAGAAAAAAAAATGAGCGAAGCAGCAAGTGAGTGTGGGGGGAAGCAAACTGTGGGGTCAGAGCTGATGAGCATGCTCTGCTGGTATGCTAGCGGGTGAAAACTTTACGATTGAAGTGGTTTCATCCTTTCATATGTAAAAAGTTTCCTTCCATCAGCAAGCTGACCAGCGTCATCACCAGCCTCTTTCCAGTAGGTTGCTCCCAGCCCAGCCTCAGCAACACTCAACTCCATTGGCCCAAACAGGGCCACACCTGCAAAATCCACACAATGGTGACACACTGCCAGTATGTTTGCTGTGCATGCACAAGCAAATATAAAAAGGGGACGATAAAAATGTACTCAAACAGACCAAATGGGCTGTCAGACTATTAAAATGGTCAGTAAATGTATCCTTCTAGTGAGGGGACTGTTATCCTCCTTGAACGGTTTAAATGTTTCATTGGCAAGCATTTAAACTAGCCCAGGGGTGGTGGTGGTGGTGGTGATGGTGATGGTGGAAGGAAGCAGAGAGAATCAAACTTCCCACCCACACAGGACAGTGCAGTCAACATGGAGGACCATAAAGTTATGATATCACCAGAGGTAACTAAACTCATAATAGGGGGGAACAGCAGAGGAGAGGGGTAAGGGGGTTAAAAACAGGAAGGACAAACTGAGGCGTCCAAAAGGCAAAAGGAGGGATGGTAAAAGGAGAAATGGGAAAACATGGAAGGCCATGTATACTATTGCCTGCAGCCTAGGAAATAAAATCTCAGACCTGGTGGCCTTGATGACTGAGGCTGATCTGGACATTGTAGATATTACCGAGACATGGTATACTGGAAACCATGACTGGGATGCAGCAGTGCCAGATTATTCTCTGTTTGGGAGAGACAGGGAGGGCAAAACGGGAAGGGGGGATGGATCTTTACACCAAGGAGGGTATTAGAGTGATTGAGATGCAGGGAATGCAGGAGGGTGGGGGGATGAAGGCACTGTGGGTCACCCTTGAGATGGACAATGGCACAGCTGTTAGCAGGGGTGTGATATACAGACATCCAGCACAGGGAGAGAAGGTGGAGAGGGTTCTAGTGGAATCCATCCACACAGTGGCAGCTAAAGGGGAGGTGCTGCTGGTAAGTGATTTCAATCTGCCAAATGTGGATTGGAGCATCCCAACTGCTGCCTCAGCCAGGAGCAAGGACATCCTGTACTCTTTGCAAGGGGCAGGCCTTGGGCAGATAGTGCTAGAGCCCATCCAGGAGGGTGCAGTTTTAGACCTCATACTCACCAGTGGGAATAGAATTGCAGACACCTGGGGTCCAGTGATAATTGCACGGTGTGGCTCAGTACGAGTACAGTGGCAGAGTCAATCCACACAAAGGTGAGTGTCCTGGATTTTAGGAGGGTGGACTTCAGTAAGATGAGGAAATGCCTCAAGAATGCCCTGGCTGGGAGGGATGAATGGGGATGAGGGGGTGAGGAGCAGTGGGCCCATCTGAAAGGAGCCATAGTAGAGGCGACAAACCTTTGCATTAGGCTAGTAAACCAGGGCAAGAGAAAGGGAAAACTACTGTGGTTCTCAAAGGAAGTGGCTGGGAAGGTAAGGGCGAAAAAGATGGGTTTCAGGAAATGCAAGGAAACACAAAAGGAGGAGGGACAGGGTAGTGTACCTGGATAAACAGAGGAAGGCAGGGAAAGCAGTCAGGAGCACAAAGGCACAAATGGAGGAAAAAATAGCACAGGAGGTAGGAAAAAAAAAAAGGGACAAGACTTTTTATAGGTACATTAGTGAAAGGAGAAAAAATGGGTGGGATTGTAAGGCTTGAAGGGGAAGAAGAGTGTGTGGAAGAGGACCTGGAAAATGCATCATTACTGAACAAATATTTTTGTTCTGCATTCACAGAAGAAAGAGAAGGTAAGGGACCACAGTTAGGCAACATGAGCAAATAAGGGAAGAAGGTGGACACCAGTCCATTTACGGAAGAGAGAGTCTTAAAAGAACTCTCAGAACTGAAAGTGGACAAGGCAGTGGGACCAGATGGGATACATCCTAGAATATTAAGGGAACTGTGGGAGGTGCTGGCAGCACCACTGGAAGCCCTGTTCAATGAATCACTCTAAACGGGAGTGGTTCCAGAGGACTGGAGATGGGCAGATGATGTCCCTCTTCACAAAAATGGGAGTAGGGAGGAGGCTGGAAACTATAAACCAGTCAACCTCACCTCAATAGTGAGGAGATTATGGAATCACTGCTTAAAGAAAGGATTGTGGAACACCTTGAATCCAGTGGAGCACAGGATCTGAGACTGCATGGATTCACAACGGGAAGGTCATGTCAAATCAAATTAATTTCTTTGACTGGGTGACTAGGGAAGTGGATCGAGGGGGAGCGGTGGATGTGGCCTACCTGCATTTTAGTAAGACCTTCGATAATCTTCTAGACAGAAGACTTGTGAACAGGCTGGGCTGCCTGGGAGTGGGTCATAAGGTGGTAAACTGGGTTAGGAACTGGTTGAGTGATAGAAGAGAGGGGGTGGAGGTAAATGGAGCTCAATCTGAGGAAAGGAGGGTGACCTGCGGGGTGCCACAGAGATCAGCTCTGGGGCCAGTCCTGTTTAATGTCTTCATAAGTGACATTGCAGAGGGGCTGGAAGGGAAGGTGTGTCTCTTTGCAGATGACACGAAGATCTGCAACAGGGTGGACATTCTGGGAGGGGTGGAAAAAATGAGGGACCTAGGTAAAGTGGAGGAATGGTCTAGAGTGTGGCAGCTGAAATTCAATGCGAATAAGTGCAAAATCAGGCATTTGGGGTGCTGGAACTCAGGGAAGAATTACATGATGCGGGGGGGAGATACTGACGGTCACCAAACAGGAAAGGTATTTGGGAGTAATTATATTTCTAGGAGCGTGGATATGTTTATTCACACTTTTTGACATGTCCCTTTCCCCTTTAAGGATCACCGGAAGTCTTCAAGCGGGCTCCTCCCACCCACTCGGGTGGTATATACCTCGGCTCCGCCCCATTATGCCAGATCTTCCTTTCGCTGGAAGATTCAGGTTGCCTCCGTGCTCATGCATTTGTAGGCCCTAGCTTTCAAACCTTTGGCTTTGCTTCAAACTTTCAGATTCTTTAGAGTTGGTAATCGCTTTTCAGATCTTCGATTATGGAAGAAAATCTTCCCCTGGATTTCGCCGGTGCTCATGTGACCAAAAGATGTCGTGTACCGATCCCCACTCCCTGTGCATCTACTGCCTCAGTGTCTGCCATGACACCTCATCCTGCAGTTTCTGTTTGGCCTTCCATCCTAAAGTCCTGGATGACCGTCTTGCACTCTTACAACTGCGGAGACCGGAGAAAAGGAATCCTCCGGTGAAATCTAAAGAGGCCAGGTGGGCGGTTTCCATGGCTGCAGAATTTGCCGAGCAATTGGAACACATGCAAGTGTTCGAGGAAGAAGTGGCTCACACTGCAGGCTCTTCCCTGAGCAGCTTCATTCCACTCAACCTGGGCTCTACCTTCTTGGGTTCCTTCAGCGAATTGTGCCAGTCTCTTCCCGCCAAGGGGGGAGGTGCCTGCGGGCCTGCACTCTTCTCAGTCCCGTACCTGGGATATGGATCCAAGCAAGTCTTCATCTTGACAAAGGCACTCTTGGGACTGAGAAAGGTGTCAGTCCCAGGAGCACGTGGTCTCGACTTCGGTCGAGATCGCTTCTTCGGTCGCTGGCTTCTCGGACCTCCTGTCTGGCCAGCTGACCGAGGATGTGGTCGCAGAGGTCAAAATAATTATCCACCCAATCAATCCCATCCGCCACTCCAGTCGACGGCTCTTAGAGAGGACTTCTGGTCCTTCTTTTTCCCCAATGAGGATACCCAGCCTGCTGGAGTCCCATCGAGGATCTGGTCCCGGACTCTGGGAAGTCACCGGCCCCGCCGGTGTTTCCCGATCTTGGTCGAGGTCTAGGACCCCCTCATCTGACAGGCCAAGCAAGAGTCACAAGCGCTCTAAGAAGAGGCAATGCCATTGGTCATCTTTGTCCTCCTCAGATGGAAACTCCGGCGCTACGAGGACCTCATGTGGCAGCAGCTGATTCTGTCCAGGCACAAGCCTACCACAGCTTCCTCCCTGGCTGTTACTTGACTTTCGCCTCCCAGGCCGAAGCAGACTCCCTTGGAGCCGACCAAATCGGTTCCTCTTCTCGAGGAGCCAGTAAGACCACCTGTTCAGCCCATAACGGTCTCTCCATCTATTGTGGTGGAACCACCACCCAAGCAGCCTGTGGGAGGGGCTCCTTCCAAGAAAGACCAGACACTGGGCTTCCCCGGCGATTGTCGGTCACGGTCACCCCAGACCGCCCCGGCGAGTTGAAGGTGACATGGGCGGTAGGCCATTGTATCCAGATTCTTTGGATTCGGACGTCACCGGTCTTCATACACATCCAGGGGATGATGATGATTTTACCGCTGGCCTAGTGACGGAGGAAGGTCCTTCATCTTTTCAAGGGATACTCCGCCTCATCTGAGTCTACAGGGATGCCCCTGGAGCCTAGCCAGAAAAAGGCTGAGTACCCTCTTGACATCAAGAGATGGGATACCCCAATGGAGGCCTTTTTCTGTGGCCGAGGCCATTGTTGGACCAGCCTTAGAGCTTTGGCAGCGTCCTGCCTCTTGTCCAGCTCCATCTGCCCACATGGCCTGCAACTACATGGTGCCCATGGGACCCCTTGCAGGGTTCACAGAGCACCCTTTTCCCGGTAGATACCCAGCATAAATTAGCTGACGTGCCCTTCCTTGGGACCAACTTGTTCAGCCCGGGAGTGGCTGGTCACCTTCAGCGCATTGAGCAGTCCAGTGCCACCTTGGACGCGAAAAAGAAAAAGCCTTTTCGGCATTCTGCCCCTGCGACTCGGCAGTCCTCCTTTCAAGGTGGACAGCAGCACCAGCACCAGCAACAGCAGCAAGCTCAAGCTTGGTGCCCTCGGCCCAAGCAGGGTCCACAACAGACCCATAAAGGAGGCCGAGGTTCAGGTCCTGGATCATCCTCCTCCAAGCCTGCTCAGTGACAGGGCGGGGGCTGCCATCCCCGCTCATGTCACACCAGCTCTGGGTCCTCCAGTGGGGGGCCGGCTCTGCCACTTTCTTTCCGCCTGGTCCATTGTCACCACGGACAGGTGGATTCTGGAAGTGGTCGGTCAGGGACTGCCTCTGGAATCCAAGCAGTGCCCTCCAAGCCAAGCCCCTTGGGAGAAACGAGTGTCCACTCAGACCCACTCGGCTCTCAGAGACATCGCTCAGCTTCTCCTCAAGGAGGCAGTAGATCCAGAGGCGGATCCTCCAGCAGACCCAGGATTTGTCTCCAGGTACTTCCTGGTGCCCAAGCGGTGCCCTATTCTAGATCTGCAAGTCCTGAATCAATATCTCAGGTCTTGTACCTTTCGGATGGTCACTCTGTCTCAGATCATACCATGCTTGGAGCAAAACATGTGGTTCTGTTCACTGGATCTGCAGGACGTATTCTTCCACGTCCCAATCCCTCCATCCCATCAGCGGTTCCTCCGCTTCAGGGTCGAAGGGCCCTGTACGAGCTCTGAGCCATGCTGTTTGGCCTGTCATTGGCCCCACGGGTCTTCAACAAATGCGTTGCAGTGGTGGCGGCCTGTCTCCAGTGTCTGGGGGGGGGTCAGAATTTACCCCTACAAAGATGAATGACTCCTAGCAGGTTCCACCCAACAGGAGGTGGAGAGATCCAGGGACCTGGCCCTCCAGACCTGCTCCCAACTCGGCTTCCTATTCAACGAGGCCAGGTTGGAACTTGTGCCTTCTCAGGTGATGGGCTTCATCAGGGCAGAGCTCTACTCTCGTCAAGCCAGAGCTCGGCTTCCGGCGGACAGGGCGGAGGTTCTTTCCTCCTTTCCCCAATCATTTCTGGTTGGGCGCTTGCACCCTGCCCGGGACTTTCTGCGCCTTCTGGGTCACATGGTGGCGTGCACCTCAGTGGTCCATTGGGCCTGGCTGTACATGCGCCCCCTTCAATGGGAGCTGGCCACCCAGTGAACTCAGTGCCATGGTAACTTCAACCAGCTGGTTACTGTAACCCAGAAGATGTGGGACACTCTCTAGTGGTGGACCGTCCCAGACCGGTTGCAGGAAGGGATCCCATTTGTCTGCCCTGAGCCGATGGTCGTCCTCACGACCGTTGCCTCTGTCATGGGCTAGGGAGACCACATGGGGAAATGAAAGGGCCCACGGGCTCTGGACCCCCGAGGAGTCCCGATGCCACATCAACCTGTTGGAGCTCAGAACAGTCAGACTGGTACTGTCAGCTTTTGCTCCTCAGCTCTGGGGTCAAGTGGTTCAAGTCCAGACGGACAATACCATGACCATGTACTACCTCAGCAAACAGGGCGGCACGCACTCCCATTTGCTGTGCAAGGAGGCACTCCACATCTGGACCCTTGTGAGCCAGTTGGAGGCAGATCTCCTAGCCATCCATGTGGCAGGAGCCTCAAACCATCTGGCGGATGCTCTCAGCTGCCTAGGCCAGACATCCCACGAGTGGTCTCTCCATCCAGAGATAGCTTACAGCCTGTTCTCCTGTTGGAGCACACCGATGGTGGACCTGCTTGCCCCCAGGGAAAACACCAAGCTGAGGCTGTTTCATGCCCACCCCCCTCAGCAGGGCTCACTGCAGGGGGATGCCTTCTCGAGGCCATGGACCCCAGGCCTCCTCTATTCCTTCCCTCCATTTCCCTTGATCCACAAGGTGCTTCTCAAGATAAGGACGGACAAAGGCCAAGGTGATCCTGGTAGCCCCAGACTTGCCATGCCAGTTCTGGTATCCAGATCTCCTCAGCTGCAGGCACCCGGAATGGCTTTGCACACACCCGGACCTGATATCACTCAATCAGGGGAAGGTATTCCATCCGGACCTTCAGTCCCTGCACCTCACAGCCTGGTACCTGAGCAGCTAGAGTTCCAGGCTTCGGGTCTTTCCAAGATGTCTACACCATGGTGGAGGCATCCAGAAAGGAATCGACCAGGAAATGTTATGCCTTCAAATGGAAAAGGTTTTCCACTTGGTGTCAGGGTAAGGACCTGAACCCTTTAATCTTGTTCAGTGGCTAACATTCTTGACTACCTTTGGTCTCACTCCAAAGCAGGTCTCTGGTCATCGACCATTAGGGTGCACCTGGCAGCCATCTCTGCTTACCGGGCATGGGCCGGTCAGATGATGTTGGTGCAGGAGACAGTGGTCGGGCACTTTTTTTAAAGGCCTGGCTCACATATCCCCTCCAGTGTGTGAACCTCCACCTCTGTGGGATCTACTGCTGGTACTAGCAAAGCTCATGGGCAAGCCATTCGAACCTATGCACAAGTGTGAGTCATCATACTTGTCGTGGAAGACGACCTTCCTGGTGGCTATCATGTCTGCCAGAAGGAAAGAGGATCTCCAGGTGCTTTTGGTGGACTCCCCTTATCTGGTGTTCTACAGGGACAAGGTTGTCCTACACCCCCACACGTAATTTCTTCCGAAGGTGGTGTCAGAGTTTCACCTTAACCAGGTGTTAACTCTGCCGGTTTACTACCCTTCTTACACGTCGGATGCAGAGTACAGGCTCCATACTTTGGACCGGAGATGTGCCCTCTCCTATTAAATTGAGAGGATGGCGGAAATTCAGAGAGAGGTTCGCCAGCTGTTTGTCACCTACTCTGAAGCCGCTTCTGGCAGACCTACAGCGAAGCAAACTATTGCAAGATGGATTACATCATGCATAGGTCTGTGCTATGAGTTGGTGGGCAAGGAGCCTCCCAGAGGGATAAGAGCTCATTCTACTCACCATACTGCTGCATCGGTGGCTGCTTCCAGGGACATCCCTATCCAGGAAATCTGTCGGGCTGCTACCTGGAAGTTGGCAAACACCTTCATCACCCACTACCACATTGACTTTGAGTCACGTCAGGATGCTGGTTTTGGGGCCTCAGTTCTCTGATCTCTGTTCCCTAAGTAGGGGATGTGCACCTTGCCGCCCTCCTCCCAAAGAAGTGTTTGGAGTCTGCCAAAGAGTGTGGATGAACAACATATCCACGCTCCTAGAAGAAGTTACTCACCTGTAACAGTAGTTGTAGGAGTGGTATATGTTGTTCATCCACATGGACCCACCCGACCTCCCCGGCTGTGGATGCACACAACCTGGCTTCCAGCAAGTTAAGATCTGGCGTCATGGGGCGGAGCTGAGGTATATACCACCCGGCTGGGTGGGAGGAGCCAGCTTGAAGACCTCTCGTTGATCCTTAAAGGGGAAAGGGACATGCCAGAGAGTGTGGATGAACAGCATATACCACTCCAAGAACTACTGTTGCAGGTGAGTAACCTGTTCTGAATGACCTACAGGTGGCCAAACAGTGTGCCAAGGCTGTGGGGAGAGCCAGTGGGATGCTGGGGTGCACAGGGAGAGGTATCACCAACAGAAGACAAGAGGTGGTGATGCCACTGTACAGCTCATTGGTGAGGCCTCACTTGTAGTACTGCATCCAGTTCTGGAGGCCAAATTTCCGTAAGGACATAAACAGGGGGGAGGCAGTTCAAAGAAGGGCAACAAAGGTGATACAGGGCCTGCACCTAAAGTCATATGAGGAGAGACTGGGAGACCTCAATATGTATACCCTGGAGGAGAGATGGGAGATATGATGGAAACCAACAAATATCTAAAGGGCATAAATACCAGAGGGGTAGCACCTTTTGAGAAAAGGAGATGGTCAGGAACGAGGGGGCATGACATGAGGTTGGAAGGGGGTAGACTAAGGGGTAACGTGAGGAAGTATTTCTTCACAAAAAGGGTGGTGGATGCATGGAATAGACTCCCAGCAGAGGTGATGGGGGCAAATAGTGGGGGAATTAAAAAAAAAAAAAAGTGTGGTACAGGCATATTGGGACCCTAGTGACAGGAGCGAAAAGATAAAGCCGTAGATCAAGTAAGATCTGCAGCTTTTGCAGTTGGTAGTGAAAATAGGCAGACTGGATGGGCCTTTAGCGGTCCTTATCTGCTGTCAATTTCTATGTTTCTATGTAAATAGTGCATTTTGTTTCCCATGGTGTTTTTTTGTAGTATAAATATGATAATGGCGTAGTGAGCTGTTAATGGGGACATAATTATACTGGTATGCCAAAAACACTTCAGCTTGCAGCTATAGTGTTTATTGGCATTCCAGTACAGTTATTGCCCTGTAAACCCAGCGCATTATACCATATGGTTTGTTCACACGACCGACTGTGAACCACTGTCACTGGCTCACAGCGGCCAGATTAGTACCCCTGCCCATGTGTGAACCTTACTGTTTTGGCATTTTTCCATTGCTTGGTGTTGCCATCATGATCCCTCTTTCCCTTGGTTTGTGTCATGGTGTTGGTGGTTTGACTTGCTGTTTGAACAGATTAACCACTTGCATTGACGTACAGTATATTTCCACCTAATAGACCAGAACAACACATAAATCACTGGAAAGGGAAAAGGGCAGCAGCAACACTGATGCCATGTGAATGCGGCTCTCTAGCGCTTCAGAAACAAATTTCTGAATGATTAAAAAGGAGCCACTCTGTAAGGCACTGTGTGAATGAGCCTGTAGTTTATACTGAAAATAATGCACAGTTTCATTAGCGCTGCGTTCGGCATCCCTCACAGATCGGTGCACTAGCTCATGGGGCAGCCTGCCTCAGACACAACAGTATAAAGCAGGTGGTGAGGAAGACTCGTTTGGAGTGAAAGTGCTAGGGAGCTACAATAGTGTGTTTCTGTGTGACCTCTGTAAGGTTGTAGATTAAATATTTCACCGTTCAAATTGCCTGGCTTGCATGTGCTGTTTTAGTCCGAATGCTATAGGAACTTTTTGCTATATACGGAAAACTGTCCCTTCTCAGCCATTCAGAAGCTATTGTCCCATTATTCTGCAATAACTGGATAGCAGACTCTGTGTGGGACTGTAGCCTAATCCTAGTGTTCTGATTGGTTACGTCTAATGGCATATCATCTGAGAGAAACTGCCCTTGGGTTTCTTATAGATGTGCTCTGGTGCTAGCAAGTGATTTTGGTGCACTAATTCAAAACCTTTGTTTCTTTTTGTCCTCCCCCTCCTCCGTATAATTGTGCAGTAACAGATATAATGGCCATGGGCTTTACCTAGTAACGACCTGACCAGTGGGTTAATAAACACCTCAGCCTATTGTCTCAATGTTTATTACCCCTGGATCCAGGGTTTACCTCTCAGATCCTGATCAGTGTACTTCTGTTGCTTAAATAACCTTGGTGTATGCCCATTAATCATGCATAAAGTCATTTCTTGTGTTTTCCGATCACCTGAACTGGTTAGCAGCTCAGCACCTACAGTAGGCCACCTTGGAGCCCTTGTGGAATGGGGGAAAATACTCCATAGTGCTAAAAAATAAATGAAATATAAAGTACTGAATGTTGAAAAAGGTAATGTAATAGGAACAAAGGATTCAAGAGACTGAAAAAAGACCTCAGATGGTCTTTTTAATGCATGAATTCCATCTGCCATTTATGAATATAAACTTTCCAAACTCTAAATTCTAAAATAAAATATATAAGTAAAAAACAAAATGAGATATATATATATATATATATATATACATACATTAACCGGTGTTCACCAAAGGGTGGGGTGTAGAAGGGTACCCATTAGGGGCAGATCATTAATGGTATGAATCATTAGTCCAACTTTTTTGTCCGTTAAATTTGGGATCTTATTAAACATTCTCTAGAATTATTCTAGAACATTAGAGCAGACGGTCCTAAGGAATATCATGAACTATAATGTGCAGCTTTGTAGAAGAGAATAAACTGAGCAGTCAGGCCCTTGTACAAGAACATCAGGCCTGGGGAGATGAGGGGGCAGGGAGTTGGAAGGGAATAATAATGCTGAATAAATCAGCAAGTGGAGGTGGGACTCAGGATTTAATGACGGTCACCTTTATGACTTAATAGGTACTGGGGTACAAGCGATACGCTGCTAAACTATTGTACTGTGCCATATGTCTTATCACAGCATTCTCCAAGTGATTAACTGTAAACTTTCTGTGGGAGAACAGGAATGTTGACATAAGAATTTAAACTTGCAGTCCTGCTGCTGTGGGGGAAGGGAGTACAAGGAGCCGTGTAGCTCACATTCAGTATGATAATGTAGCCTGGAGTCCAGAAGGACAGAAAAATAACACACAAGTACCATTTCGGTCTGAAAGAATGCTTGAATGTCAGTCTGGCATACTGTTTCAGTCTTGCATTTGGCTGTATGAGATGGCAACAGCTGGATATAATCTCTGAGGAAAAATCTCATGGTGTTCAGTCATCTCCGCAGTTGCTCTCTTGATCATAAAATGGATACTTCCAGAAGGTCTCTTCAGGTACTTCGTTAGAATCTTCTTTCCAGTCAGAAAATAAATTGTGTTGAACCCCCATTTCCTGCCTGTTAGACAAATTTTCTATTCATTATGCATGTTTTTTCACAAAAAGTAAGGAAACCTACCTTTCAATTTGCTTCTAAAATTTCATTCTGCTTTATTTTTGATTGATTGGGTCCCCTTTCTGCCACCGTTTTGCTTGTAGGTGCTTCCTTGAGGCAGGTGGAGCCACTGAATTTTTCAGTTCATTATAGATATATATATATATCTACATAGATACATAGATCTATAGATATAGATATAGATAGATATATATATATATATATATATATATATATATATAGATAGATATAGATAGATATATATAGATATATATAGATATATATATATATATATATATATATATATATATATATATATATATATATATATATATATATATA
Organism: Neoceratodus forsteri; assembly: GCA_016271365.2. Lineage (NCBI taxonomy): Eukaryota > Metazoa > Chordata > Ceratodontiformes > Ceratodontidae > Neoceratodus > Neoceratodus forsteri. The sequence continues at coordinate 646,333,726 of CM028131.1, forward strand.
TATATATATATATATATATATATATATATATATATATATATATATATATATATATATATATATATGTAGATGTTTGTTTTATTTTTCTTTTTCCTCCTGGCAGGACCCCGTCTTCCTCTTCAGCCGGGTCATGGCCCCGGAGACCTCTACCGTCTATGGCTGCGAGGTCCCTCAGTCACCCCAGCTTACCCCGGATGAGTGCAGCCACCTTCTTGGTGGCCTGGGACTAGTATCTGGTCGGGGACCATGGCAGCGGTGGTACAGTGAGGTCCTCCGGGAGGGCTTCATATGCACAGTGGTCCTTGCCGCCTCACTTTTCCTCCATTTTTCGTTACGGAGGTGGGGACGTGCAATGACGCCAGCAGCCCGCCCGCCTCCCGAACTATCGCGTCGGACGCTTGAGTTCCCTGGCCTCTGCCAGGAGTCCTCAGTGCGCCGATCGCTGCCCCCACCTTTCCCCGGAGAAGGAGAGCAGTCCATGAGACGCTCTATCCTTCTCCCCCCAACCGGCCCTCCGACGATCCGGGTCCGTTCCCGAATCCGGGTCGCCGGCGTCGCAAGCGGAAATCCCACCACTGTGCCAACGGGCCAGTTCATTATATTTTTACCAAACAATGACAAAGATTTATCCACGGTGTCTTCTTTTTTTATTGTACTGACTGACCACCAACATTATGCGATTCATTCATTTTGTATGCTTAAAAATTTCAAGCACACTGCATGGCTTCCTGGCACCGTTTTGGATTGGCCCCTTTACAATACATCAACCACAGCATCCCATTGGTATGTCATGGCAATATTACACTCAACAAAAATTACAAACACAGAAACTTCGATTGTGTCAGCAGAAAAATACCCAGTGGTCCATCCACCCTGCCAGTTTTTCTGCCTAGCTCCATGCTGTGCCTAAAACCAGCCTGGATTTAGAACTCCAATAATCCTTGTAGCTAATCGTGACCCCCTTTCCCAGGTATTCCCTCCTGCCTGTGAGTCCCCTATTCTCTTGTTTGCCTCTTGGCTTCAGCCACCTCTCTGAGCAGGCTATTCTATTTGTCCATCACCTACTCAGTGAAGCACTTCCTTACTCTCCTCTGCATCTGTCTCCACGTGTGACCACTAGTTCCTGTGCCCTCATTCCTCATGAATAAGTTCTTACAATCCACACTTGATTCTGCTCAAGAACTTGTGTGTCTAAATCATATCCCCCTCCATTTCCTTTCTGGCCTCCAGTGTATACATGTTGTGAATATATGTCTAAGTTTTTCAGTAATAAAGATGCCAAGTGTTAAGTCAGTGTACAAGTACAGTACATCTGTCCATCAAGAATAGCACTTCTTGAGGGTATTTGTAGATGTTACCATATAATATGGCTTAGACTTTTGGACTCCTCATAGCAATGAGACCCTTATGGGTTCCAAATACATTTTGAATTCCTTGTAATGTACAGTACTTCTAAGTGGCAGGGTAGCAAAGAGAGATCCTCCAGGCAGCTGTCTCAGACTCCTGAATCTGGGGTGTCCTGCCTCCCCAAGCTATACAGCAGCCCCCCCCCCCATTGACTTTTTAGGGGGACAAAAGCAGGGTCATGTCATATCACATATAGTGCCCACATGTTACAGCAGTTTGTAAAGGTCTGTCATCTGTCATTCAAACTAAAAGTAGTGCACTCCATTTTGTAAAGATGATGATTGACAGTCTCCCACCACTAGGCCATGCCTGGGACCTGATCTGTTGACCAGTTTCTGGTAATATATTTCTTGGCGGCTGCTATTAGGATACCCAAAATATATTTTGCAGGTCTGCCCCTTGGGTCTGGTAGTATTGGTGGAGCAAATGCATTTCTGGGGTCAGGGAGAAGCCTGGGACAAAAATGTAGTTACTTGGTTTTTGGTAACCGGGTAGGTACACTAGAGAACCAAGTGCCTATTTTCAGGTACGACCAGGGAGATTACATTACAATAGAGAACATCAATAGTTCTAGGGACATGGATATGTTGTTCATCCACACTCATTGGCAGTATCCTTGCCGCTTTAAATCTTGCCGGAAGGTCTTCAAGCTTGCTCCTCCCACCCACCCGGGTGGTATAACTCTCGGCTCCGCCCCATGACGCCAGATCTTCCTTACCGCTGAAGCTCAGGTTCTCCCTTAACGCCTGGCGCTTACGATTGGTTCCTATTTCTCCGCTTGTGGATTTAAAAATTATATTTTGCAAAAGACTTCAGTCTTCGATCCCTCGCGGCTGCGATGGACAAATCGACTCCCGGATTTCGGAGATGCCCATGCGGGCAGAAGATGTCTCGGACGGATCCACACTCCACGTGTGTCTACTGCTTAGGCCTTGAGCACGACCCGCAGGCTTGCGACCTGTGCTCATCTTTCTCGGCCTACGTCCTCGAAGACCGTGCTGCCCGATTGCAACTGGGCCGTCCAGAGAAGCGTTTCCCTCCGGTGAAGTCCAAGGAGGCCCGGTTGGCGGTGTCCGCGGCGGCGGGCTCGGCGGATCAGCTCGAGCGGATGGTCGCCCTCGAAGAGGAGGCGGCGCGGGCCGTATCTTCCTCGGCCGCGGCATTTATCCCGCTCTCTCTGGGTTCTTCCTACACGGCTTCCTTTAAGGAGCTTTGTCTGTCCCTCTCCACTAAAGGAGAAGGGCCTGCGTCTGCTGGACCTTATTCTCGGTCCAAAAAGAGGGACAAGGGTAAGTCCCTTCACGACGCCTTGGGAGCGGGAAAGGTCCTCTCTCGGCCGCCGACCGTTGGCTTGATCGACCGCTCCGGCTTCGCCACTGGCCTCACGGTGTCCCCTGCCAGGTCAGTTGACCGAGACTCCACTGATGAAGTCAGATTTTTCTCGACCCATTGACGGGCTGTCGCCTTTAGCAGCCGAGATTCCTCTCCCGGTTCCCCGGAGGAGTTGAGGATCCTGTGGTCGCCTGTGCCTCCGTTCCGGAGCCTCGATGGACCCGTCCGAGCCGGCGGGAGTGCGCTGCTCCGGCCGACACCTCCCCGCACCGACCCCGAAATTCCGGGACTCGGTCCGGACTCTTCGGCGTCCAGCCGTTCCCACCGTCATAAGCGGCTCGGTCCGCATCGCGGTAAGCGGGCGCCGCTGGCTCTCGCCCTCCTCCTCGGATGAGGGAGTCGCGTAAATTACGCCGACGGTACGAGACCTTATGTTGCAACAGCTCCTCCTGGCCGGAATAAGCCGACCCAGCTTTCCCGGCCTATTAAGGGCTGTCACCGAACGGCCGACACAACCCTCGACTTGTCCGAGGAGCTTATACCCAGGCCGTTGTTCGCCAAAACCAGCTGCTCCACCTCGATTCTCGTGGAACCTCCGCCCACAGCCACCTATCTGGGGCTCACCAAGGATTCTCGGTCGGCTAAGGGTTTCACCCCATCGGCTGTCAGTTACCCTCACTCCGACCGGACCTCGGCAGGTGAAGGGGTGGCTCAGGCCAGAGGCAGTCTTCGAGGACTCTTCGAAGTCGAAGATGATTCCTCCTTCTTCTCCAAGCGACTGGACTTGGAGTCTTCAGGAGGTCAGTCAATGGACGAGTAGCCCGTCGTCTTCCTGGACTGCTCGGCTCATCTCGAGTCTACCGGATGGAGCTCGAGCTCTGCTTCCAAACGGGCCAGGTATCCCCTCACGGAGATTCTGGACCGAGGGATTCTCCGACGGAGGCTCTTTCCGGTGGCCGAGGCCATAGTGGGTCCGCACTGGAACTTTGGCAGCGCCCTGCTTCCTGCCCTGCGCCTTCCGCCAGGATGGCCAGGAAGTATGCGGTCCCTACCGGTTCCTTGTCCGGTTTTTCGGAACACCCCTCTGCTGAGGGGTTGGTTACCGACAGCGTTTTCCGGCGCGCCGGGAACGCCAGGGATGTGGACAAACCTCCTGACATGGAGTCCAAGAAATTGACTATGTCGGAGCTATGTCATTACGCATGCCCTCTCTCGCCTTTCGCCAGGCCAGTCCGGCCTCCTCATGGCACATTTTTCCCATGCCCTGTTGGGCTCCCTGGATGAGGTCATCCTCATCTTCCGCCGATCTGCAGACTACGGGTTAAGCAGGTGCGGATCAGGCAGGGCAGTGGCCAAACAGCAGCTCCAGACTGCTTTGGATGTAGGGGACTCATGTGCCAGATCGGTGGCGTCGAGTGGCTATGGGTCGGCGGGCTTGGCTGAGGATATCCACCTTACTGATACCCAGCACAATTGGCTGGATGTTCTTTTGGGGACTGACCCTTCGCCCTGGGGTGGAAGGTCACCTGCAGAGGATCGAGAAGTCCAATGCTACCTTGGACTCGGTCTCTTCCGCCAGAAGGACAAAGGCCGCAAACCACAGCCTAAGCTCCTTCGCCCTTCTGTGCCCCGGCGCTCGGCCCAGCAACGCCAGGGCCAGCAGGCTCGCCTTGGCATCCCAAACCCAAGCCGCCGCTCTCTAACAGGAGGCAGGAGGAAAGGGCCCAGGAGGTCCCCGGCCGGTCCCTCCTCCAAGCCTGCCCAGTGACGGGCTGAGGGGGTGTCGCCCCATCCCGTCACCTGCCCTGGGTCCCCGTGGGGCGGCTCCAGCACTTCCGTTCCGCCTGGTCGCTGTTACCACGGAAGGTGGGTCTTGAGGTGGTGGGAAGAGGCCTGCCTCTGAATTCGGAGCAGGCTCCGCCTTCAGAGCCCGCCTCTGGGGCTTCGGGATCCCCAGCCTCACTGGCGGCTCGTCGAGCCGACATCACCTCCTCCTCCAGAAGGAGGTGGTAGAGAGGTGGTGACCCTCCTTCAGACCCAGGGTTTGTGTCCAGGTACTCCTGGTTCAACGGACGGGCTGGCGCCCATTCTCGTCTACACGACCTAAACAAGTTCCTAAGGTCTCGAACCTTCAGGATGGTCACTCTGGCTCAGATAATACCATCCTTGGAAGGGCGCGGTGGTTCTGTTCTGACTTGCAGGACGCTTCTCATCGTCCCTATCCGTCTGTCCTCACCAGAGATTCCTTCGCCTCGAGCGGAAGGATCTCTCTCTTCAGTTCCAAGCCATGCCCTTCGGCTTGTCTCCAGCTCCCAGGGTCTTCACCAAATGCATGGCAGTGGTGACAGCATTCTGGCGGCTCCGAGGTCCGGTGTACCTTACCTGGACGACTGGCTGATAGCAGCTCCTCCAGGAAGGAGGCGGAGGGTCCAGAGATCTGGCCTCCAGGTCTGTTCCTCAACTGGGCCTTTATCAACGAGGGCCAAGTCGAACTCGAGCCGAAGCAGGTGATTTTATTCATCGGGCGCGCTCGACTCTCTCGAGCCAGAGCGCTGCTCCAGCGGACAGGGCGAGGTTCTTTCCTCCTTTGCCCGATCATTTCTGGTTGGGCACTGCGCCTGCCCGGGACTTCCTGCGCCCTGTCTCATGGCGGCTGTAGCCAGCGTGGGTCCGTTGGGGTCTGGCTAAACATGCGTCTCTTCAGTGGGACTCGCCAGCCAGTGGTCACAACGCCATCCCTGGACCAGCTTGCAGGTCGGTGACAGGGGATGTGGAACGCTCTCCAGTGGTGGACCGCTCCAGATCATTTGCAGGAGGGCATCCTGCTCGTCCGCTCTGGCCGACGGTCTCTGTCGACCGATGCCTCTCTGATGGGTTGGGGTGCCCATCTGGGGAACACTGGCTCATGGCCTCTGGTCCTCGCGGGAGTCCCGATGCCACATCAACCTGCTTGGAGTTCGAGCTGTCCGCCTAGCTCTCACCGCCTTTGCTCCGCTCCTCCGGGGTCAAGTGGTCCCGAGTCCAGACGGACAATACCACGACTCATGCATTATCTAAACCGCCAGGGGCGGGACGCGCTCCATGCTTCTATGCAAGGAAGCTCTCCGCATTTGGTCACTCGTGCGAGCCTGGAGGCGGATCTCCCTAGCCATTCACATGGCAGGAGCCTCCAACACCCTGGCCGATGCCCTGAGCCGGATAGGGGCTGCATCTCACGAGTGGTCTCTCCTGCCGGGTGTAGTACAGCATCTGTTCTCCCTTTGGGGCACACCTCAGGTGGACCTGTTTGCTCCATGGAGAACGCGAGTTGAGTCTGTTTCATGCCCGCCTCAGCAGGGCTCGCTGCAGGGGATGCCTTCTCGAGGCAATGGACCCCGGCCTTTTACGCTTCTTTCCCATTTCCCTTGGATCCAAGGTGCTTCTCAAGGCGAGGAGGACAAGGCAGGTGATTCTGATAGCCCCAGACTGGCCTCGCCAGTTCTGGGTATCCAGATCTCTCAGTCTCAGCTCCAGGACTCATGGTAGCTCCAGCTCGCCCGACCTGCTCTCAGTCAATCAGGAAGGTGTTCCATCCGGACCTTCAATCCCTGCACCTGACGCCTGGTTCCTGAGCTGCTAGAGTTCCAGGCTTTGGTCTTTCGGACGAGGTCCTCAATGTAGTTGAGGCGTCCCGTATGAGTTTACTAGAAAATGTTATGCCTTCAAATGGAAAAGGTTTTCCATTTGGTGTCAGGGCAAGGGCTTGGACCCTTCCTCCTGTTCCTGGCAAGCATCTTGACTATTTATGGTCCTTTCTAGTCAAGGGCTTAGGTCGATGACGTCCAAGGGTGCACTTGGCAGCTATCTCTGCCTACCCGAAGGGCCGAAGCAGTCGGTGGCGAGGAGAAGGTGGTCTGGCTTTTTCAAAGGCCTGATCACATTTCCTCCAGTGGGAACCCTCACCTCCGTGGATCTTACTGCTGGTATTGGCAAAGCTCATGGGCAAGCCTATTCGAACCTATGCACAGGTGTGATCTCTCACCTGTCGTGGAAGACCGCTTCTTGGTGGCTATCACGCCAGCCAGAAGGATGGGAGAGCTCCAGGCGCTTTCCATCGAGTCTCCTTACCTGGTCTTCCACAGGGACAGGTTGTCCCATGCCCCACCCGAAATTCCTCCGAAAGTGGTGTCGGAGTTTCACCCTAACCAGGTGTTGACTCTGCCGGTGTTCTCACCCCAATCACACCGGAGGTCAATATAGGCTCCATACCTGACCCTAGAAGGGCGCCCTTATTATAAGGAGCGCACGGCTGAAATTCGGGAGAGGTTCGCCAGCTGTTTGTCACCTACGCTGAAGCCGTATCTGGCAGACCTGCAGCTAAGCGGATTTATAAGCAGGTGGGTAACTCCCTGCATAGATCTCTGCTATAGTTAGCGGGCATGGAGCCTCCCAGAGGATAAGAGCTCATTCTACCCGCCTATACTGTTGCAACGGTGGCTGCTTCCAGGGACGCCCCTATCCAGGAAATCTGCAGGGCTGCTACCTGGAAGTCAGCAAACACCTTCATTACCCACTACCACATCGACCTTGAGTCACGCTGGGATGCTGGTTTTTTGGGGCCTCGGTTCTCCAGTCTCTCTTTCCCAAGTAAGTATAGGGGTGTGCTGCTCTGCCTCCCTCCTCCTCCCGGAGAACTGCTAGGAGTCTGCCAAATGAGTGTGGATGAACAACATATCCATGTCCTTTAGAACAGGTTACTTCACCTGTAACAGGAGTTCTAGGAATGGTATGTTGTTCATCCACACGATCCACCCGACCCTCCGGCTGGACACGACAACCTGAGCTTCCAGCGGGCCAGATCTGGCGTCATGGGGCGGAGCCGAGAGTTATACCACCCGGGTGGGTGGGAGGAGCAAGCTTGAAGACCTTCCGGCAAGATTTAAAGCGGCAAGGATACTGCCAATGAGTGTGGATGAACAACATATACCATTCCTAGAACTCCTGTTACAGGTGAGTAACCTGTATTTTTAGTACAATACAACAAGTAGGGACAAGCAATATACAAGCAGCAGTACAATATCAGGTGGGATACAATCATATAAAGTTAACAAATTCAGAGTACAAGGTCTAAATTCAAGTAGTCAAGAGTATATACATGAGAGACATTTAAGAGCATGCAATGAGCAAGATGTCCCCAAGCTCCTGCTCAAGTGCCCTAAGATAGTAATGATAGCTGTGTTTACATCGTATGCATATGCCCTTCCCCACAATTTCTTCAGCAGGCTGCTCTGTTTCCCTGACCCTGTTTTGGCGGTGATTACTGGTGTTCGAAAATAGCGGATTATGTGCTTCCAAGCGTACTCCCACCAGATATGAAATGAAGCTACATGGCCTATCTCAGAACACCCTAATTCCCACTTTTTCTGCTGCTGTTCCTGTCCAGTTTGTGTTGCCCATTTGTCTGCTGTATAAGAAGTGCCATATGGTTGCAATCCTTGTAATGCCTTATACGGAAAGGAAATCACCTGGGAGTTTGGGATTGGGCATGGAGAACAGCCTTGAGCAGGGCAGGGACACCTTCTGGTCCGTGACCTCTGCAGGTAGAGATTCTAGGTGATGTCTCACTTGGAGATATCTAAAAAGAAGTCTCTGCGATCAAGTCCAAAATGTGTTTCAAGGACTGTAAAGGATGCCATCGAGAGACCTGCACAAAACTGGAAGAGATGAAACCAGTCCCTGGCAGCACCAGTGACAGAATGTGGTATCAGTTCTCACTGGTTGGAAGTCAGGAAGGTGGGCCACAGGACAAAGCCAGAACAGGTGAGGGGTCAGGTGCAGCTCCTCAGTCAACTCACACCAGGAAGACTGAGTCAGGGCAATCCAGGGTTGAACCAAGTCTTTGGAGCCAAGCAGGCGGAGTTAAGTGCGCTCCATTTGTAACCACTGCGGGCCATCCATAGTGTGATGCCAGAGCGTTACCTTGCCTGAGTGGCTTGAAAACAAGCTCGAAGATCTGGTAAGGCCAAGCCTCCCTGGGCTTTAGAGAGCATCAGTGAGGTAATTCTGACCTGTGGTCTGCTGCCATTCCAGATGAATCTTGAAACTGCAGTTTGCCTTTGCTGCTAAGTGTATGTGGGGATAGGGACAGGGACGTTCTGAAATACATAAAGGCAGTGTGTGGAGGGTTATCATACGGATCATACTCACTCTTCCGAATGAAGCTGAGAGGCAGCATGTGCCAGTGTTTCAGGAGAACTATTAAATGCGAACCTAGAGGGGTGATATTGGTTTCATAGAGTGTTTAATCCAAGTGAGAACTTATTGCTCAGGTATTTAATTTCCTGCAAACCCCACTGGCAAGGGAGGTTACTGTGTCTGTAACCCTGCTGTTGGCTGCCAGTGAATCGGTAGCATCTCAGCTTTCATTACCTTTTTAACATGTCATATTTTATCCTCCTTGCAGCCACAGCCCCTGCTTACCTCCAGCCACCTCACCTCTGACCCTGAAGTTGGACAAGTCCAGCTGGTATAGCAGCTATTCTGTCGAAAGGGACTTCCTCTATGTCCCCGTGCCCAGCAAGGAATCAGTACCGGCACACTCCTCTTGTCCAGGCACTCGTTGGCTGGAGAAGCTGTGGCTATCATGCTGCTGTGGACCTTGTGCTGCCATTTTCCTCCTAGATTTTTTCTGTTCCCTAAAGTGCAAACATGCAGTGATGTTGGGCACAATGTGCCGATGTCTGCCACACTCTGCTCCATGCTTAACCCTGCTCCAGTAGTGCCCCCAGTCATCACCAGGGGCCACTACATAGCGATGGTTTCCCTGGATCCCACCCCAAGGATGAGAGAGCAGTCCTTAGATGCTTTATCCTATCCCTCCCCTGCCAACCCCTGGAACCCCGAGCTCGCGTCCAAACCCGAGTCGCCAGCGTGGCGTCCAGCACCTCAACCCTCTGTGCCACCGGGCCGGCCAGCTTTCATTGTGTTTAACTCATACACAGGGATCTCTTCATACCTCTAGAATAGTGAAACTTTATCTGAGGGAGACATCCAAATTAGCTGAATAGAGGAGGCCATCGTCCACATATAAGGTCACATAATGTTCCCTACCCCCAAGGTGTTTCCCTGTATTGTGAGGCTTTGCCTGCTAGTCTGAGTGAGAAGCTGATTGCACAGAGCGAGGGGGGGGAGGTGAGGGATAACCTTGCCAGGTGCCCTGACTCAAGGGGAGCTCTGCAAGATATGGCCATTCACTTTAATAAGGGGGGTGAAATACATCCTCTGCAGCATGGCAGTGAAGACCACCAAGAAGGCTGTTTTCTGTAAAAGCTGCAAATGTATAGGGCCAGTAGACCCTATCAAAGGCCATCTTGATGTCCAGACTCACTAGAAGGAAGAGAGTGTTTGCCGAGTGAAGTTGATGTAAGATATGGAGTGTGTGATGGGTGTTATCACTCATCTGGTGAGCACGAACAAATCCCATGTTATCTGATTATCAGTTTGAGCAACAGAATGCCCCAACTATTTTGCCAGCACTGCAGTGAATAATTTTTAGTCTGTATTCATGACTGATATCGGTCTGTAAGTGTGGCCATCTGTGGGGTCTTTTTCCAACTTCGGGATTACAGAAATGGTATCCATATTGCCATGTTCTGGGAATTTCTTCACCCTCTCAGATTTCATTGCACACCTGTCTCAGTTGGGAGAGAAGGTCTTTCTGGGATTTATAAAATTCAGCGATATGCCTGCCAGGGCCAGGTGCCTTCTTGGTATTCATTTTTTGGGAGGATGAGGAGCAATTTCTCATCAGTCACAAGGCAGATAAAGACATCAGACTGTTAATGGGTAAGTTGTGGCAATGGGAGAGGTGTCAGGCATGTTGTGAGTGCCATGTGGGGAGGAGAGGGCATAAAAGGTACGGAAAGCTTATGTAATATCACCATGTTTTCAAAGTTCCTGGTGGGTGGTGGGGTGTCTTGTCTTGACCACGGTCACCCTGGCCTTGTGCCACTAGACCTGACTGACTACGAGGTGTGTAGGTTAAGGCCACCTCAGTCTTATACTGGATAATGGCATCCATCTGACGTTTGTTTTTTTCCCCACTTGAATTTTGACAGAGGTTTCCCCCTTCATAGGGGCCTGCTGTAAGAAATGGAGGGTATCTTGCAACCCTCCGATATGTCATTGCCTTTTTTTTTGGGGTGGGTAATTCTTTTTTTATCGCCTTCAGACACCAGAACTTTCTCAGGCTACTCGGATAACCTGCCGCTTCAACCACCCGCTGTGATCCTACCTCCTCAAGGGCATTACTTTCTCCTCACCGGGTCCACCCTGGCCCCAGGGTCTGCGAAGAGATCGAAGAGGTGGAGGCAGAGATCCAGCATTGGGTGTATGGCTGTGAGCACCGAGAGCCATCACCTATCTGGGCTGGAGGGGTTATCTTGTGTTATACCCCAGACGTGGGACATGCAGTGCCACCCAGCCCATGACGTGGATGCTCCCACCCACGTCCGAAGGGCAGCCGCCCGATGTCTTCCCCCTGCATGCAAGCCCCTGTGTGTTGCAGTGCCACCGGTCTCCACCGGGGGCCGCTGTGATGCCGGGCTGACCCTGGATCCCTCCCTGAGATGATAGAGCAGTCCTGGATGCTCAATCCTCTATCTCCCCTGCTGACCCCCGGCGACCCGGGCTCGGGTCGGCGGCGTGGTGCAAGGTGTGGCGTTCAGCGCCTCAACCCTCAGCACCACCAGGCTGGCTCTTTGTTATGCTTTCTTGCAGTAAAGCTAATTATAGATCCCAAGGATTTCAGGGTACCCAAATAACTGCTTCTGAGCGCCCTCCCCTCTGATTAAGCTCTAAAATCTCAGTATCGGTTTGGCTAGAAAGGTCCGAAATTCCTCCGAACAGAGATAAAATGCATGCAGGTGCCAGTGACTGTGGGAAGCAGGGCATGATACGATGGGAACATATCTTCATCTTGCAATCTTGAACGTAGTGCATATGTTCCTGTGGACCATAATTATAGTCAATCTGACTACAGGCAGAATGCACCCCAGAGAAATGGAGTATTGTCAGGTTTGCGGTGCAGGGCCCTCCAGGCTGTCCACTTGTGTGTCCAGAGAATATCTGCACATGCTTTATGGGCTGCTGATTGATTGGGGGTGGGGGGAACCATTTGGAAGTTTCCCAAGTCATGATCTCAGCGTAATAATATCTTCAGCAAGAAGCAGAAGCTCAGATGTATTTATTGAAATCAAATCCAGAAGATTTTACACCGTAGCTGAATTAGAGCCTGGTAAAATGTATAGATTGGTCAGGGTGACTGGAACTTGATATAGCTCCACCTTGGATAGTCACCAAATGGCCCTCTGGGTTCTTGACTACAGCCGTTTCCTGGAATAGCATGGAATGTGGAATGAGTACGGCCACCCCCTACGTTTGCCCATAGCATTTCCAAACTGCACACCCCCTGGAACCCAAACAGATGGAGCTTTTCATGTTCTGGAGCACTCAGATGTGTCTTCTGTAAATAAATGAGTGTCAGGCACTCCTTCTTCATACTAGATAGTACCTTTGCACTCTTTATGGGGTTGTGCAAACAGCTGACATTCAAAGAATATCACAGCACATCACTACCCTTGATAAAACCAAAGTGGTGTTATCCCTTTCGGGCCCCTCCCTCCAAGCCCCATCAGGAAATGCTACCATATAAAATGCAGAAATACAAGCACCAGAAATTTACTATCTAAATACCTGGGCTGAAGTAAAAAACTACAGGCAGTGCCAACTTGGCATCCGGAATTAGTATATCTGGGCATGAGTAACAAAGAAAATTAACTGGGAGGAGGGCCAGCAGGCAGTCCTGTCCAACATGTGTTGCACTGTGTTTCCAAGACAGAGGCTCCAGTGGGAGCCTTGTGCCAGCAAAGAATCTGTGGCTAGGGGATACCCCTCCTGAATAAGAAGGGTCCCTGACGGCAAAATGCTATCCTAGAATCAGGAGTTGGGGAATCTGGACATCACAAGTCCCTGTCTGACCTCACCCCTCTGGTGCAGCTAAGCCTTGCGTCACAGGGGTGGAGTCAGTGGGAGGCTGTTCTACTGGTCAGCTCCATGGACCTCCAAACACAGGTCTGAGGAGTGCCCAGAGTTGCAGGAGCTATAGAACCCCCGTGAATGGGGCGTATCAGATAGGGGCAAGGAAAGGGGTGTGAACCAACATTTAACCTATAGTACAAATCTGAAGTATGAAAGTTAAAGTTCAGATAAAGTCTCTAGAAGACTCCCTGTGGACAAAGAAAGCTGATGACAACAGCAGCCTTAAGACAAGTCTGTTTAAACTGGAAGCTGAAAACTGCAAAAAGTACAGTGTAATAATCAACAATTGGTGAAGTCAAAGATAATAGTAATGGAGAAGAATTGGTCAGATTGAATCCCCTTGTGTGGTGGGGACCCACTCCCGCAGCCTTGTGGCACCATACTGTATATTTTATGGAGCAATCCAGGGCCAGAAGTCTGATAAAAGAAGGCAGCGCCCGTATTAATTGGTCCATGAAAGAGAGTAGTGAGTTTAGGTCTCACTTCTAAGAGCTGAGGTCTCCAACATAGCTGGAACAATGATATTATGGCCTAAACTCGACCAGGGGGAGTCGCCAGCAACATGCCCCCCCCCCGCAGCCCATACCCCCCAGCAGCCCCTTCCATCCACTCACCCCAGACCAGTGCTCTCCCCAAGCCAGTGCAGGCCCCCACCCCCAGCAAATCGACCCATCTGAGAAAGCACTCAACACCTCTTCTCTTGCCAGGTGTAGGATTTTAACCCAGCAAAGGAAACGTAAATATCCTCAGAAGGACTGTCTACCAAATGAGCAGCTGCTCTTCCCTGGTACAGGCTGGGGCAGAGAAAACAACCCTATCAGCAAAAGTTTGAATTACAGTCCTCTGAGCCTATCAGGATAGGATACTCCCCAGCTCCAGACTACTCCTCCCAAGCCTGACCTCTGAGAGGCAGCCACAGGCAGGGGTACCCCCCCCAATATCATAAATGGAGATCTGCAGGGTACTAAGGCTGAGCATAGAAGACTACTGTTAGCATGTACAGGGAAGGTGAAAAAGCAGTAGCATGATAGGTGCTGCAGTAATTCTGTGCCGGTGCTCTGGCCTGCATATAGCCCCTCCCCCCATGCACTGTGGGGTAATTCCACCCCCCTCCTCAAGCTTCAATTCTCACCTCTCATCCCCACTAGCACCCTCTTCAATCTCTCTTACCTTTGTACTGGCATATATGTGTGTGTGTGTGTGTGTGTGTGTATATGTATGTATATGTATGTATATATATGTATGCATATGTATAGATATATATGTGTGTGTGTGTGTGTGTGTGTGTGTGTGTGTGTGTATATATGTGTGTGTGTGTGTGTGTGTGTGTGTGTGTGTGTGTGTGTATGTGTATGTATATATATATATATATGAACCTTTCCTCCATCTGCATGCCAAGCACACGCTTTCCACCTGACCACACCCTATTGCATAAGAAGACTACCCCACCCAACCCCTGCCAGCCTCCTCCAGTACCCAGAAAAAAGAACTATTGCTTTGTTACCTTGTCATAAACACAGTCCCCTGGTGCAGAGCATCTGCTCTGCTCAGTATTTTCAGTAATTTAGGATGCTGATGCATGATGAATAGTAAATATGAATGTCTTTGCTCCTAATGAAACCTGATTGGCTGAAAATTTAGCCAATCTGGTTTTACTGGGAGCAGAGATGTCATTTCTACATGCACCTGCATGATTAGCGAGATGGACACTGAACAGAATGGATACTCTGCACCCGGGGACTGTTCTGTTCAGTGTCCATCTCGATAATGGTGCCAGTGTCATTAGTTACCATCAAGTTATATTAGTTATGGCAGCAACCCCAAGTACTGCACTGCAGTTTCCCAAGTATTACCCTGCAGTTTCAGCATTGACTTTTCCGATGTGGCAACAACCTCAAGTACTACATTGCATTGCCTTCATTAAAATCTCTCTTGTGGCAGAAACCCCATCTACTACTCTGCAGTTTCAGCCGTCAATAAAATTCTGTTTATATGGCCACTTGTGCATCAGATCAGCCGAAGCACTCTGGCCGCACTTGTGCAAAAGCTGTCTTGTTAACACTTACCAGATCATGGTTGGTCTCTCTTGGAACTGCTTTAATTCTGAAAACACTCTGCAGAGTGAGCCGTGTAAGCAGCTGTGTATACAGACCTCACTGCTTGCTCCAACAGAGAAGGGGCACTTCAGGCATTATCCTGTAGCTGCATTAGATTGTCCCCAGACTCGCAGCGCATCTTGCATTGGCACTGACACGGGCCATGTTCACTCTCATGGTGATCTCATCAGGAGGTTGGGGCAGCACTATTATGGACTGCAGCCAAGCAAAGCGACTATGTAAACAGAGCTTCAGAGTCCAAGCCACAGTGTGGGACATTGACCCTCTTTCCTTGTTAGGTAGCTGTGAGGTTGCTACAAATGAGGCCAAGGAGCACCAGTCAATACTGCTGTATGCCATTCAGTGTTCCCTGACAAGATTGCTATGTTGAAACATTGACCTGCCAGAGTTCGTGGATGTCATGCAGATTGCCCAGAGTATGCGCCCTACATGCTGTAGTTTGGATCCGGGTCCAACCTCCCTGATTATGGGATGTTGTGACACCGTTGTCCTGGTCCAGATAGTCCAGTGCTCCCTTGATTCGGGTGAGTTTCCAAGCTCCCTGAAGGAGGCGGTGATAACGCCTCTCCTGAAGAAAGCTTCTTTGGACCCGGACTCTCTGGCTAATTACAGACCAATCTCTAACCTCCCTTTTCTAGGGAAGGTTATTGAGAAAGTAGTGGCAGTACGACTGGAGAACCACTTGACCATCCATAACATCTATAAACCTCTTCAGTCCAGTTTTCAGAAGAGGCATAGTACCGAGACTGTGCTGGTTTGGGTGCTGAATGATCATCTGATGACGAGAGATCTGAGAAGCCATTCCATTCTGGTGCTCCTTGATCTCTCCTCAGCTTTTGACACTGTGGACCATGGGGTATTGCTTGGGTGTCTGAGGTCCATCTGCGGCCTGACACATTGGTCCTCAGATGGTTTACATCTTTCCTCACTGGCAGAACTCATGAGAGTGATGTCAGGGTTTTTTGTTTTCCTCTGGCCCATTCTCTCTGTTATGTGGGGTACCTTGGGGCTCAGTGCTTTTCCCCCATGTTGATTGCAGTGTATATGCTGCCCCTTGGAGACATTGTAATATTGTATGGGATGAGGTTTCACTGCTATGCTGATGATACCCAGCTCTACCTGTCTTTTGCACTGACCAGAATAGTGCTCTCTCTGTATTTAACTGCCTTGTGGGAATCCAGGACTGGATGAATTCAAGCTGGCTAAAGTTGAACACGGGAAAGATGGAGGTGATAGTGGTGGTCAGGTCACATGATAGAGGGGTTGAGGACTGGCCAGCCCTCTGGAATATATCTGGGGGCGCCCAGATCCTTACCTCGGAACAAGTGCGGGACCTAGGGGTGGTGCTTGATTATGGGCTGACCTTACAATCTCAAGTGATGGTCGTCAAGTCTTCCTTTTACCATCTAGGGAACATCGCCAGGATCAAGCAACTTGTTCTGTCTGGAGATCTGCCTATACTTGTCCACGCCTTTGTGACCTCGCACTTTGATTACTGCAACTCCCTATACTTAGGGCTTCTTGGGGTTGATATCTACCACTTGCAGCTAGTGAAAAATGCGGCAGCACGTTTGTTGATGGGGGCTTCTCGAACATCTCACATTACCCCTGTTCTGCGCAATCTGCACTGGCTACCGATTCAGTGGCAGATCATCTTTAAAGTTAATTTACTGACGTATAAAGCCCTACATGGACTTGGCCCTGACCACTTGAAAGAGCTTCTGGTTCCCTATCACCCCAAGCGACCACTCCGTTTGGCCAATGAGGGGTTGCAAGAGATCCTGAGGGTGTCTTTGAAGTCTTCTGGGGCTCGTGCTTTTATGTACGTTGCCCCTACCCTGGGGAATTCTCTACCCTGTTGGCTGCGGGAGTGCATGATGGTGGGAGGCTTTAAGCAAGCGTTGAAAACTTACTTATGGTGCCAGGCCTTTGATGGCATTTAGTAAATGAACCCTGTTGAATTCTGTTTGCTTTATATTGTATTTATTATCCTCTTTTAATCTTTTGTAAAGCACCTTGATATTTGAATGGTGCTTTTGTGAAATAAAACTATTATTATTACATTTATATTGTAGGTTGGAGTTAACCGCAATGTCCCAAGTGTGCCTAATGTTAGTGAGCCATAATGGTTACCTGCGTGTCTACCTCAGTTCCTAGAATGCTGATGTCAAACAATTGGCAGCCTAAAAAATACTGCCGCAAACAGTGAGAAGAGGGAGTGCTTTTACTTACTTTGGTATGAAATATGTTTTTTTTGTTTTGTTTTTGTTTTTTTTCTCTGTAGACCTTCCGTCCAGCCGCTATGGTGATTGAAAGATCTGCTGATTTTGGAAGAACGTGGCAGGTGTATAGGTATTTTGCATATGATTGTGAGACTGCATTCCCAGGAATTTCAACTGGACCACTGAAGAAAGTAGATGACATCATTTGTGACTCTCGCTACTCTGACATCGAACCTTCAACTGAGGGAGAGGTTTGTGCCTATAATAGTCTTTAAAATAAAAGGTGCACAAATGAAATAGTAAAGCTTCTCAAACTGCAGAAGTATAAGCTCTTCCCAGGTAGTCGGATGGTACAACTGGTATGTGTTAACTTCTGCAAATTGACGATACCAGTATCCCCTGTACGGCAGCCCCTTCCCTCATACACACGCACATACCCACTCATAAGCTTGCAGAATGTTTTATGACCGCTTTGACAATATTTTATCATCAAGGGGCCCGAATTTTTCAAAGGGCCTGACGTGACCCAGGGACCAAGTTCTTGTGCACAACTTCCTCATGCAGGGAAAATCTCTGCACCTGCAGAAATGCTATTTAAGCATTTTATTTGCACAGGTGGCATTTTTGTTAATGTGACAGCTGCACAAAAAAATGCCACACCTGTAAAAGGAAGGGGGGGGGGGGGATTGTAAGATTAAGGATGAGGTGTCTGAGGACAACGGGCAGACAGTGAAGGCCTCCAATGAATACTTTTGCTCAGTATTCACTAGGAAGGAACAGGGCCCACTGACAGACAGTGGTATCAAGGCTGCAGCCAGGGGGATTCAGAGAATGTGCATCCAGGAGTTCACTAAGTAAGGGCTAAAAGGGTGAGCTTCAAGAAATATAAGGGGACCCAAAGGGTTGAAAACAGGGATGTTTGCCTAGAGTCTGTAAGGGAAGCAGGGATGGCTGTTAGGAGCACAAAGGTGAGGATTGAGATGGGGTTAGTGCAGACAGTGAAGAAAGGGGACAAGACATTCTACAGGTACATCAGCAAAAGAAGAAAAGTGAGGGGGGGGATTGTAAGGCTCAAAGGGGACAAGGGAGAGTGTAAGGAGGGAGACCTAGACAAAGCAGAAATACTGAATCAATATTTCTGTTCAGTATTCAGTGAAGAGGGGGAGGGTCAAGGACCATAGCTGGGAAACAGATGCAAAGGGGGAGAGGGAGAGGTGAACACCAGTCCTTTCACAGTGGAGAGAGTCCTGGAAGAGCTCACAAAACTGAAGGTGGCATACATCTGAGGATATGAAGGGAGCTGTAATGGGAACTAGCAGCACCTCTGGCAGCAATGTTTGAGTCATTCAAAACAGGAGTGGTTCCAGAGGACTGGAGGAGGGCACATGTTGTCACTCTACAAAAAAGCAGTAGTAGGGAGGAAGTGGGGAACTACAGGCCAGTCAGATTCACCTCAGTAGTAGGGAAGATCATGGCGGCACTGCTGAAAGAAAGAATACTGGCACACCTGGAATCCACCGGTGCTGGGATCCAAGGCAACACGGATCCACAGCAGGAAGGTCATGTCAAACTAATATGATTGATTTTTTTTTTTGACTGGTTGACGTGGGAGGTAGATCAGGGGAGGGCAGTGGACATCACCTACCTAAGTTTCAGCGAGGCCTTCAACACCATCCCGTGTAAAAGGCTGGTTAACAAGATGTGTAATCTGAGCATGGGGCACAAGGTAGTAAACTGGGTTAGGAAGTGGCTAATGGACAAAAAGCAGAGGGTGATGGTAAATGGGATCCAATCCAGGAAGAGGGGGGTGACCAGCGGGGTACCTCGGGGATTGATCCTTGGGCCAGTCCTGTTCAATGACTTCATTAGTGACATCGCAGAAGGGCTGGAGGGAATGGTCTGCCTGTTTGCAGATGACACACAGATCTGCAACAGGGTGGATACTCCAGAAGGGGTGGAGAGAATGAGGGACCTGGAGAAGCTTGAAAAATGGTCTGAGGTGTGGTAACTGAGGTTCGATGCAAGGAAGCACAAATAATGACCCTGGGAAGGGAACCCTGAAGACTACACAATTGGAAGTGCCGATCACCAGGAAGAAAGGGACTTGGGGGTTATTATTTCAGATGACATGAATATGTCAAAGCAGAGTACAAAGGCTACAGGGAGAGCCAGTGGGTATGCTAGGGTGCATATGCAGAGATATCACTAGCAGAAGGCGGGAGGTGGTGATGCCGTTGTAAAAACATTGGTGAGGCCTAACCTAGAAACTCAGAAATTGTCAGCAGCTAAGGAATGCTAGGCCCATCCAGCTTACAAGTCCTGTACTTGATTACAGTCTTTGAGGAGGAGACGGGTAGAGTACTGTGTGCAGTTTTATAGGCCACACCTTCATAAGGACATTGATGGTGGAGGCGGTCTAGAGAAGGGCGACTAAGATGGTACAGGACTTGCACCACAAAACATATATGGAGAGATTGATTAAAGGGCCTCGGTATGTACTCGCTAAAGGACAGGAGGAATCAGGATCACATGATAGAAACTTTCAAGTACCTCAAGGGCATAAACAAGGTGCGGGGGGCATCTTCCAGTGTAGGAGTACAAGAACAAGGGGGCATAATATGAAATTGGAGGGGGGCAGGTTAAGAGGAAATGTGAGAAAGCTTTTCTTCACAGAGGGTGCTTGGACACATGGAATAGTCTGCCATGGGAGGTGGTGGGAGCGAACACAGTGCACGGATTTAAACACGCCTGGTACAGGTATAAGGGAACTGGGGAGGGGGGAGTGATGAAAAACCACTGACCAAATAGTCAGTGGCCGCAAACAAGTATTGGGGCTTATAGGCAGACTAGATGGGCCTGGTATACTTATCTGCTGACAATTTCTATGTTTCTGTATACCAGGCAATTGGGAGGGTGGCTGATGTGGTGCCAGTCCATAACAGTGGTAATAAGGAGGAGATGGGTAATTATAGGCCAGTCAGCCTCACATCAACAGTGGGCAAGCTGATGGAGACTTTTATTAAACAAGATCTGGTGGAATACCTTGAAGTTAATCACCTCAAAAAATAATAAACAGCATGGGTTGTGTTGGGCAGGTCATGTCAAATGAACCTTATTTTTCTTCGACCACGTGACCAGGGAGTTGGATAGGGGCCATGCAGTGGACCTGCTTTACTTTGACTTCAGTAAGGCATTTGACACAGTCCCACACAGGTGCCTCTTAAAGTTGGGGGACCTGGGAGCAGAGCAAATAGGTGGGTGCGAAATTGGCTAGAAGACAGGAAACTGACGGTAGTAGTAAAATGGGGTAAGATCTAGTGAAAGACATTTTACTAGTGGGGTGCCTCAAGGGCTGGTCCTACAGCTGATCCATTTCAGTATATTCACTAGACATTAGTGAGAGTATAAAGGGCAGCATCGCTGTGTTTGCTGAACATAGTGGCAGAGTGGACAGCATGGAGGGAGTTGGAGAGCTACAGGAGGAGCTTAAAAAAGTTGGAAAGGTGGACACACACATATGGCAGTTAAAATTTGATGCTAAGAAGTACAAGGTGATACACCTGGGTAGAGCTTAACCCTAAGACAGAATACTGGTTAAACAGGGTCATACTTTAGCACCTCGGCAGAGGAACGGGATCAGGGGGTCATCATTAGGGATGACCTCAAGCAACAAATTCAGTGTAATAAGGCTTACAGCAGGGCTAGCAGGGTACTGGGATGTGTTGGAAGCGGCACAGATAGCAGGAACAGGGAGGCGATGCTGCCTCTCTACCAGTCCTTGGTGAGGCCTTCACCTGGAGTACTGTGTCCAGTTTTGGAGGCCTCAACATAGAAAAGATATTGATAGGTTTGAGCTGGTCCAGAGAAGGGCAACAAAGATGATACACAGCCTTCTGGGAGTCGCCTATGAGCAGAGGCTAAAGGTTTTAAACATGTATTAATTGGAAATTAAGAGGGAAAGGGAGGAGATGATTGAAACCTTCATGTTCCTTAGAGGCATAAGTAAAGTGCCACGCACAATGCTTTTCACCAGGAACACCAGTTCTGCAACACAGGGGCATGAGTGGAAATTAATAGTTGGGAAATTCAGGAGGGACATCATAAAGTATTGCTTCTCGGAAAGATTGGTGGAGCTGTGGCACAGACTGCCACCCGAAGTGGTGGCTGCAGTGTCATTGTCAAGTTTTAAGTGCATGTGGGACAAGGCTTGGGCACAATCGCACAGCATTAGAGATGACTAGCTGAACATCTCGGGGAACAGGACCCCGGCGTGACCGGTCCCAGGAAACCATGCTTGGGCAGACTTGATTAACCATAGGTCCCCTTCTGCCGTCATTTGCTATGTTTCTGTGTAATACCAGCAGAGCAGTTTTTTGCAACAGTGCTAAAAAAATTTGGGCAGGCTGCTGTCAATTGTGCAAAAGGCTACAAAAAGGCAACCTTGTTGAAAATTGAGCTCATACAGGAAAACAAAAAAAACACAAGGGTCGTTGTATGTCTTTCTTTTTCTGCATGTGTGCAATATTTTCACTTTTGAAAGTCTGGTCATGGGTGTTTTGTCTGGTGGCAAAACAGTATGCTGGCAGTTTAAAAGGAAAAGGACAAAACCACTTATTATAGGTACAGCTGTGGTCTCCTAAACGGTCCTTTCTCAGGTACATACTATAACAGTATTTCTGATAGACTTGCTTGTTTAATGTAAGTACAACTCTGTATACATGTTGTGTTGTAATTAATCCCTCCTCACTCTGACCTGACAGTTGTGTGCACTGAATAAATGTGTTTCTACTGATGTGTTAATGTTATGCTGACAGTGCTTGTACTAGCTGCTCTGGCCCCCACTCCTGTCTGTAATTCCTTGTACTTTATGATCCTGTTGACGTGGAACTTTTGAAAAGGAGACCTTATCTCAAAGGTGTATCCGAATACTTAGTAAATGAATAAGATAAAAATATAGTGACACAATTTGGCTGCCATCTACAATTACACCTCTGTAAATTGGAAACATTTTCTTAGAGGGCCTATCCCTAATTTAATGGTTCCTCTCTAGGATAGCAGTATGAAACAAAGTATACCTTGTTTTCACAAGGGCCCCTGAGTGGTAGCAGATGGACTGATGTACTTTATTTTCAAACTTTTTGACTGGGACAGGCACACTGAGCCAGGGCTCGTTGGCAGCTGTGACCGGTATGGGTGGTGGTGGTAAGAAATACAGTAAACAAAAGGTGACACATGGCAGTGTAGAATACTGAACAAAGGGATTTCAAAATACAGGAGAGCAAGAGACCGTATAATAACACAAGTCAGTAGATTATTTATACAGGGTAACTGCAGCAGTGGCTATGGGGTTATTATCAAGGGCCCAATTTTTCTGCGATTCCGCGGCTGTGGAGATTGACGCAGAACATAATGTAAAATGCGGAATAGTTTTTCGCAGTCTACATAAACTGTGGAATCTTATAAACTAAGAATAGTTTTCCAGTTTACGTGCATTCTGAAAGAGAGAATAAACATTTTTAATAATTCAGCTTGCTAGATAGTTTGCATAAAAACATTACAACAGCACAAGAAAAGCCATACTACTTGGTTCATATACTGAACCAAATGCTTTAGGCAAAACTGATGATTTAATCCTGGGTTCAAAACACTCAGTTCATAAATTCTGAGGGACTCTATTCTCAACATGAAGGAATCCTCTCTTTCAGAATGGACTCATCCTCTGGGCAGTCTGGTGTCTGACTCGAGGAAGGCTGTGAATTCTGGTACAAAAGCGGCAGTCTGTTGTTTCTGTTGTAGGGTTGCTTGTAGCATCTATATGTTTAGCTATTCTAATGGGGCCAGGATCTTGTGAAGCATTGCAGTTTTTCTGTATGCTGCCATAGTAACCTCTTTCTAGTTTTTCTTTTTTTAATCACAATTCTGTTTGCACTGTTACACTTCTACATGAATTAGTGTACTGTCTTTTTAACCACGTTGCACATAAGATGTTTTGATAAATAGAGATGGATGCCTGAGGAAGAGTGCAGGCTCAAATCCTGTAGGTGCTTTTTGTGAACTCCGAACTCTCTCTGAAAGCACATACTGCTGCTGTACTGTTAAACCCACCCGCTGCCCAGATCATTTCCCCCCCACCCCACATTGAAAGTCTCCCCAAGCCATCTTATTTGAAGTAGTAATATTTTTATTGGGTACCATATTGTGCAGCGATCTGCATCCATCTAATTTTACTGCCAGGTCCAAAATCCAGTTTCCTGTCCCAGAACTGCTTTGCTCTGGAGTTGACTGACCGCCTGTCCCGTTTCGTGGGTCCCACTCCCAAAATGAACATGCCACAGAGAAATCAGGGCCTTGGTGGTTATGGAATGAGACAAAGGTTTTTCCTCTAGTAGTATCAAGGTTCTCTAAATTAAGTTGAGAACATTTTTTAAAGGCGCCGATAGTGGCAGACAGGTCTTTGTTCCGTGGGACTGCTGCAAGAAATGCAAATGCATATTTGTCAGGGACAGTACATCTTCACTGTCGGTACAGCAGAACTAAAAGTCTGTAGAGCATAGAGAGAAAGCTCCATTTTGGGGGGGGGGGCAGTGAGGTATAGAGTTATAGATTGAATGTATGGAGAGTCCACTGATCCTTTAACACAGTTATCCTAAAAATTTAGGTAAAGTTCAGTTGCTGCACTGCTGGTAGAGAACACCAAGCCAGGGAAGGTAATTCAGTTTCTTGAAATTATGTGCTGCTTGTAATGTTGTGGAAATGCACTGTGCTTGAACAGGGGATTGGTAAGAAGGGAAGGGGGTAGAGGGAGGGAGACTGTGAAGGCAGGCTTGGGGGTAGACTGATGCCAGCAGCCATTTGCTGAGAACTGAAACCACATGACTGCAGTCAGCCAATCATGTGGCTGCAGCAGGTACTTATTTCCCATCAGGCCAAGTGACCCCACAGGTCATGGGGGACGCTGCCCATGAAGAAACGGGTGAGGTTAGCCTACAGGGTTAGAAAGGGTAGGCAAATAAAGAAGTGTTGAGATGGAAAGAAGGAATAAGGACAGGGTAGGCCTCTGAAGGCAAGAGGGCTAGAGGCGTAAAACTGCTCCCTAGGTGGGGTAGGCCTGCAGAGGCAGAGAACTAGGAGATCGTAGCTACTCCCTGTCTGGGGTAAGCCTTCAGAGGCAGGTAAACTAGGAGATGGGAATGCTGCCTAGCTGGGGTAGGCCTTTGGAGGCAGGTTAACTAGGGCCCTCTAACTACTCCCTAACTGGGGAAGGCAGGTGAAGTAGGAGATCGAGACTACTTCCTAGCTGGGGTAGGCCTTTGGAGGTAGGTTAACTAGGGCCCTCTAACTACTCCCTAGCTGGGGAAGGCAGGTGAGGGAGAGTACAGGACTACTCACTACTGGGGGGGGGGGGAAGAGGCTAGCTAGCATAATGGTAGGGCTATTCCAGTCCGTGTATGACCCAAGTCCTCTCACTTGAGGTCCCCTTGGTATGATGGGGAGCTCAAGGCAAAGAAGACCTTGGTTTGGAGAGTAGAGCGCTGCTGGTGGAAGTCCGGCCTGGGAGTAGACAAACTTACCCTACGTGTGCACTGCGGTGCATTCCAGGGGGGCAATCAACTTTAAGAAGGTAGAATTCCTGTCTAGGGAGATTGCTGCCGGGAGGAACTGACCAACTGTGCTCTTTTGGATTGTGGACAAGCTTCTCCATCCTTCCTGTCTACAGCCGAACGTAGCCTTTTCAAACGCATTGTGCGAGGAGTTTGCTCAGTTCTTCTCTGACAGGATGTCTGCCATCAGGCAGGGGGTTTTGCCAGTGGCCAGAGTTTGGCTGACAGTGGTTGCCTTGGGTGACCAGAGAGCACTCCGCCTGGTTGGCGTGAGTTTAGACTGGTGGAGGTGGCTGAGGTCACCGAAATTGCTTCCAAGCTTTGGCACACCTTTTGTGAACTGGACCCAGTGCCAACTCATTTCTTAATGGGATGTGTTGACTCCGTTGGCCCGGTGTTTGCCTTGATTGTCCAATGCTCCTCGTCAGAGGGGGTCTTTCCCAATGTTTTGAAGGAGCCTTTGGTGAGACCGCTTCTGAAAAAAAACATCATTGAACCCTGACGTCAAGGCAAATGACCATCCCATCTCCAGTCTTCTGTCTTTGGGTAAGATTGTGGAGAAGGTGGTGGCACTTCAGCTTGATGAGCATCTCGTGGCCCATGATCTATCTTGAGTCGCTCCAGTCTGGGTTTTGTGCAAGGCACAACATAGAAACTGTGCTAGTTTGGGTGCATACTGACCTTCTTAGGGCTAGAGATCGAGGGGAAGGGACCATTCTTGTTCTTCTCGATCTCTCTTCAGCATTTGACATAGTTTACCATCGAGTATTGCTTGACTACCTAAGGGAATTCTGTGGACTCGCTGGCACTGTCATCTGCTGGTTTGAGTCTTTTCTATCTAACAGGAGGCAGAGGGTAGTGATGGGGAATTTCTCCTCCCCTGGCCTCCTGTCGTGCCGAGTTCCCCAGGGTTCGGTCTTGTCACCAGTGTTGTTTGCCATTTATATGCTGCCCCTGGGAGAGTTCATTAGGAAGTACAGTCTGGGTTTTCATTACTATGTGGATGATACCCAGCTGTACCTTTCCTTTGCCCCAGAACATCTTGTGCAGTGGAAGTGCTTAACAACTGCCCCGCTGAGATAAACGACTAGATGGCTTTCAGCTGGTTGTGACTGAACCCTGATAAGATGGAGGGTACTGGTGGTGGAGTTGAACAGAGGGCATGCTAGGTTGGCCTCTGGTGCAGAGACATGGCTTTTTCTTGGCTCTGTATCGTTGAAGGCCTCCTCTTCGGTGCATGATCTGGGCATTATTCTTGACAGCGGATTGACACTTGAGTTTCCGGTGGCGTCCGTTGTCCACACCAGTGTTTATCATCTGAGGAATATCACTAGGATTTAGCCCCTAGTTCCACTGCTGGACCTCCCCACCTTAGTGCATGCCTTTGTGATGTCCAGGCTTGACTACTGTAATGCACTCTATCTCAGGGTCTCTGGGGGTACACTGCGCCGACTGCAGCTGGTGCAGAACGCGGCAGCTAGGCTGTTGACAGGACAGCCTAAGTACTGTCTCATCACTCCAGTGCTGCATCAACTGCACTGGCTGCCGGTTAGGTTGGAGGGTCCTCTTCGAGGTGGGTTTACTAACCTTTAAGGCCCTATACTATCTGGGCCCTGGCTACCTGAAGGACCTTCTTACACCTGCTGTCTGTCCGCTCCCTCCGTTTCTCCTCTAGGGGCCTCCTTGCAATTCCCAGGACGAGGTTAAAAACAGCAGGTGACAGAGCCTTCAGTGTCATGCCCTTGTCCTGTGGAATTTGCTTACTCCAGCTGTTAGGGAGGCCCCTTCTGTTGAGGTATTCAAAGCCCACCTCAAGGCCTTCCTGTATAATCGGGCCTTCCTGAACTGCATCTTATAGCTCTTATCTGGTCTCAGAATTTTATGTTTAAATTAACCCTTGACTATTTTGAGTTTAACTGCTGCTGTTGTGCATAGTATTTGTACAAAATCTTGTTTTAATTGTTGGAATATTGTGTTTTATGTTTAATAGTATATTGTTTATGTATTTATCATGATTTGTATAATGAAATTTTTATATGTTCTGTGCCCAGAGCCTCCGGGATGGGCATTTTCTTAAATAAAATTTGCCTTGCCTTGCCATTAAATGGTAGACAGTATGGGCTGGCAGTATAGCCTAGAGGTTAGAGGAAAGAGGTGTGAATGAGCTTGATACATCCAGAAGACCGGACCTTAGTTTGGTTTTCACAACCTCCACTTGCATACTGTGCAACTCTGAGCAAGTCACTTAACTGCCCAGTGCTCCCAGGTCGCCCCTGAAAACAGGCACTTGTGCCTAGTGGGCCTTACCCGGTTACCAAAGACTAAAATAAAATAAAAAAATAAATAAAAGACTTACAAGGCAGATAGGGGAGCAGGTAAAAATTATGTGGCAGCATACGGGAGGGGGAAGGGTGGTGTGCTGTAAGAGGTATTGGGACAGCAGTGTGCCTAAGAAGAGTGTGGGAGAAAAGGGGTAGCCCAGTGTACAGCAAGCTAGGTATTTTTGATGACTGAGGTAGAGATGCTAAGAAAGGAGGCTGGACTACTGGTAGAGAGGCAGGAGAGCTGGATGGAACGAGTGGGAGGAATAGGGTGTAGTGGAGGGGGAAGGGGGTCGAGATGCAATGGGACCTTCTAACCCAGAGAGTGAGGAAGCCATGAGAGGCATGATGGAGGACCATGGGGGAACAGTTTGGCAGGGGAGATAGGTTTGGGTGCACTCATGGTGGTAGCAGTAAAGAATTGATTCCATCCACTGAGTACAATAGGGGATAGGGGTAATATAGGAGGGACGTGGATAAGGTGGGGGCAGAGGGTCTGTGAGGGGGATGCAGGGGAGGTTGCAGTAGATGCGGAGGAGGAAAGGCAACATTTATTTATAGAGTGCCACATCTCAAAGGCTGCAGACACTGTACATTAAGCAAATCTGGAAATGCAGAGCAGGCTGCAACATAACGTAACATTTTAAAATATAATCAGATATGACAAACACCAAGCAGATCGAAGAGTATTTAGCAGAGAAAGGGAGTACAGTGGAGAGACTGGGACAGAGTTCGACTGGAGTGGAGAGGACAAGGAGTGTAGCTGAGAAAGAGTGTGGGTACGACAAGCAGACAGATGTAACGCAAGGGGCGGGAGTGAGGGGGGCAGAAAGGCAAATGGAACAGGAAAGATTTCTAGCAGCAGGTAGAGGGCTGGGAAAATGAAAGGGTGGTGGTAGGGTCATAGTACTAGGGGATTCAGTAGTGAAGGGGGTAGGATGAGTGAAGAGGCAGGGAATACAGCAAGATATGAGTGAAGTGCCTTCCAGGTATGATGGCAAAACTCATACGGCTCTATTGTAGGCTCACTCACACGGGGTAGGGAGAAGACTCATTTGATAGTACACATGACCTAGACGGATGTGAGGTGATGATAGTGCAGGGAGAGTTTCAGGGCAGTGGGGCAGGTTAGGTCAGTAGCCTTCTCAAAAGTGCTGCCAGTGCCTAGGACCAGCTTGGCTAGGAAACACAGGCTAGAGTATTTTAATAGCTGGCTGAGAGAATGGTGTAAGGAAAAAGAATTTGGTACATAGGAGGAACCCGGGATGATAAAAGAAAAGAGATTCTGGTTCCTTTCACCCCTTTGCTACAGCTCCACTCGGCTGACGAGGGGTTTCTGGAGATTCCGAGGGTTTGTTTAAAGTCATTTTGTGCTCGAGCCTTTGGACTCGCTGCCCCTACCCTCTGGAATTCTCTACCCCGTCAGCTACATGAGTGAAGAACAGTGGGGTGCTTTAAGCAGGCAATGAATATCTTTCTGTGGGGTAAAGCTTATCCCTAACTTCCGTGATTTTATCTGTATTTATTGTATTTTGTTTTTATGTGACTGTGCAGCACCTTGATTTGTGAAAGGCACTATATTAAATAAAATGTATTATTATTATATTATTATATAAAACCCTCTATGCACATGATAGACTATATCTGAGTTGAAGGGGATCCAGGATACTCGGGGAATGAATTGGGGACTATATTAGCAGGAACATGAATTTAAACTGAACAGGGAGGGACCAGAAAAGGATGCAGCACTGAGGGTTTCAGGAATTCTGAGATGATATGGATAAGGAATTACACAAGTACCAAGATGAAGGTGTTCTTCTTAAGGAAAGCCAATTATAGAAGGATGGGAAAGATTCTGAGGGGGCATCTAGCTAGCCTTAGTGGTATGGGTGTGGATCAGCAGTAGAGGTTGATCAAGGCGGGGATAGCAGCTACCACTAAGACCTGTTTTTGACAGGGGAAAAACTCCAAAGCCAGGAGACCAAGCTGGTTAGCTGGGGAAGTGCGCCAGGCATTGAGGGATAAGAGGGCCATGTTCAGCAAGTTTAAAAACTCCCAAAGGGATGACAATATGGGAGACTACTTTGAGAAGGCTACGGAGGCATGTAGGATGGCTAGGCAAGCCAAGGCTGGAAAAGAGTTGCAAATTGCAGAAGGGATCAAGAAGGGATAAAAAGTCTTATTGCAGTATATCAGTGAGAAGAAAGACACAAATGAAGGAATAGTAAAGTTATAAAGGGGGGTGGGATATGTGGTAAGCAGTAAAGAAAAGATACAGGTATTCAATGAGTGCAACTGCTCTGCCTTTGCTAAAGAAAAGGATGGACCAATGCTGCAGGGGAGGTGGGGGGGGGGGAGGAGGAAGGGGGGATATAGCTGAGGACAGGATTCCAGAGGACAGAATTGGGAAAGGGCTTAAGTCTCTGAAAGTAAACCAAGTTCCTGGCTCTGGATAGAATGCACTCATGAGTGTTGAGGGAATTGTTGATGGAACTGGCAGGTCCTCTGGAAGATCTGTTCAGCAGCTAATTAGATGCAGGGTTTGCACTGCAGGTGTGGAGAATTGCACATATGGTACTGCTGCACAAGACTGGGCCCAGAGAAGACCTTGGAAACTACAGGCTGGTCAATCAATCCTGGTGCTGCCCACCGCACGCATACCTGCAACCTCTACGAACAGTCAAACTGGCTACAACTTCAGGGAAGGATTACTTTCCAAGCCTGCCTACTAGCAAACAAGTCATTGATGGGACTCATGCCCCCCTTGGGTACAGTCTCTCTTAAGCCCAGCCAACCACCCCCATTACACAAGAAACTCTGACAATTATTCTCTGGCTGTTCCCCGCTGTCGTACCACCCAAGGCCAGTGGTCTTTTGCAGGTAGAGCCCCTAAGTTGTTTAACTCCCTGGGCAGCGAACTCACCAACTTAGGTACCCTCTGTTCATTCAAACACAAGCTATGTCTAAAGCTTGTGTCCAGAGCCACCTGTGACTTTTTCTCCTAACCTCCCAGGTAGTCATTTTTGTTCTTTGCACCTCTCTACTATCACCACTTCTGCCTGCCACCACCTTCCCCCCTCCCCATATCTACCCCTGCCTCTCTCCCTAGCCCAGGTCCACCACCTTCCTCTCTTACCCTCTTTCAACTCCCTTCCTCTCTCCCTTTTCTAATCTGCTCACTCCATCCAATGTTGCAGTTGTTCCCCAATCCTTGCCTCCCACTCACCTCTCTTTCTACCTCCCTCCCAGTTACCCCTCTGCACCCACTCTCTCTTCCACTTTCCTACGCTACATGGCACAATTGGCAGCAACTCAGTTTTTTCCACTCTACCTTTCCCTTTGACAGTGCCCTTCTGACAGCTTTAATTCATGTAAATATTATTTGTCGTGACTCATCAGTCTTAAATGTATGCCTGATTATGTTCTGTTATTTGTCACCTGTAGCTTTAGACCATGTATACCTTGTACTGAATTTTATATTGCTGCTAATCTCATACAAACTGTACTTCTATTCTTTGTATACTGACATGGAACCTTTGTAAAAGAGCCATTAGTTCAAAGGTATTTATCCGAAATTCTAATAAATAAATTTCACACTTAAATTTCAAATCCAAGTTGATTGTATGGCTGAATAGCCTTCACAAGAACAACAGTAAAAAAAAAAAAAAAAAAAACTTAGGGAAACAAAATGAGAAATCCAAAAAATAATGGACAATAAGGTGCAGCAAGCTTTGCTTTACCTTAAACAAAACAATTACGAAGGTGAGTCTCATGGAACGCATAACCTAGCACGTAGATTGAGAGCAAGTAAATGCTGTATCGTGATACTGAAGCTTCGTGACCCTATAATGCATAGATGGATACACACAGAGAAAGGCATCCAGGTAATTCTGGAAAAATATTACCAAACTGTTTATACAAAAGATGAGGAAACAGAGGAAGGAACCCATCAGCAATTCCTACACCAACTAGACCTACCAAAATTGTCGAGAGTCAAAGATTGAATCTAGAGGCCCCAATCACAATCCCATATATTTGACTCCAAATAAAAATGCAAAATCAAATAAATGCCCTGGTGGATTTACGGCTAAGAGGTATAGCAAATTTGCGGGTCTGCTGCTACCTACCCTTGCGAAGGTGTTTGAAGTTGCAGAAGGAGAGCCTCCACCCCCCATCATGGACATATGCGGTTATAGCAACAATACCAAAACAAGGCAAAGACTTAACCATCCCTGCATCCTACCAGCCTATATCAATATTAAATAATTATTGCAAATTATATATTGGAATTTGGGCGCGTCAGCTAGAACAAGTGATGCCAAAAATTATCCATTCGGATCAACCCAGCTTCATAAAATCCAGAAATACCATGGATAACATACACTGAAAATTGCTGCTATTGGAATATACACAAACAAGAGAGATTCTGGCATCCCTTTTAAATGTAGACACAGAAAAGGCATTCGACAGAGTGACTTGGGAATTCTTATGGGATGCTCTGACAACTTTTAACTTCCCAGACACGCTCAAGAAATGACTTAAAAATATCTATACAAAACCAAAAGCATATATTAGAGTAAATGGAATGCTACCCCCCAAATCACAATGCAGAGGGGAATGAGACAGGGATGTCCACTATCTCCATTGCTCTTTGCTCTTTACATGGAGCCTCTAGCAACAGCAATCAGGAGGGAGATTGAGATAGAGGGGATACCCCTTGGACAAAGGCAACATAAAGTGGCTTTATTTGCTGATGATGTTTTGTTACCAACTCTCTCACCTGAAACTTAGATCCCTAAATTGTGGGAAATCCTAGATGCCTTTCAACATCATGTAGGATTCAAACTCAGTGTAACTAAAACCGGAGTCCTCTTTTATAATTTTGTACCATCCACAACACTAAAAACTAACATCCCATTGAACTGGCAAAAAACATTTGACTGCGGTAGTGTGGCCAAGTGGTCTAAGGCGCTGGATTTAGGCTCCAGTTTCTTTGGCGGGGGTGTGTGGGTTTGAATCCCACCACTGCCAGTGTCACTTTTGGGCTGGCAGTATAGCCTAGAGGCTAGAGGAATGTGAATGAGCTTGGTACATCCAGCAGACTAGACCTGAGTTTGATTCTCACAACCTCCACTTGCATACTGTGCAACTCTGAGCAAGTCACTTAACTGCTCAGTGCTCCCAGGTCGTCCCTGAAAATGGGCATTTGTGCCTAGTGGGCCTTACCTGGTTACCAAAGACTAAAATAAAATTAAAAAAATAAAGATAAAATATTTAGGCTTAACAATCCCACAAAATCTCAATAATATTGACCTTATTAACTATGAGCCCCTTACCCTTCAAATACAGCAGGACCTGAAAGCTTGGTAGACTACGTTTATCCTTTTTCCAGAGAACCGAGATTATACAAATTAATCTTCTCCCCCGCCTACTATACCGATTTCAAAACATACCAATCTGGCCACCCCATTTCTACTTTAACAGTTGGAAAAAAATTATTTCAAATTTCATCTGGGATGGGAAATGGCCAGGGGTTCAGACCTACATATTATATCTGTACCTGACATTGGGTGGTGAAGATCTACCAAATTTGGAATGATATGCTAAGGCTACATTTCTTAAACTTGTAATATTATGGGCAACTCCGACATACCTGGCCCCCTGGAAAGGCATCAAACTTACAATAAATGTCCTACATGACCTTCCTAGAATGTTACTCTCATCCAACAGATATTCCACTCCCGCAGTGAAACTTAACCAGATTTACAAGAGAGTTTATCAAAATATGGACCACAATAAAGTCTAATTCAAAATTCTTAGAGACATTTTACTTTGAGACTAATTTCTAGAGATGAGAGTTTTAAACCTTAATCCTCAGACCCTACATTCGCTCAGTGGAGACGACTTGGGATCACCCATCTCTATCAAGTGTTAAATACTAGAGGAGTGGTCTCGTTTGAAGAAATAAGGGAAACCTATGGGCTTTCCCAGCAAGACCATTTCCAATTTCTTCAGTTACGATCTTGCATTCAGAATAACATTTCTGATAGAATGCAACTTCCAAACCCAAAACCCCCCCTTAATGGAATTATTGGTAGTAAGCCTCCAAGGGAGCCAAGTAGGACATGTTATTGGCAGGTGTATAAAATTCTGAGAGAAACTCTAGGATATACCACAACCTCAATCCTTAACAAATGGAACTCTGACCTTGACCCCCCCAAATAAACCTAGAAGAGTGATGAAAAATCATTCTCCCAGCAGTGAAAATCACGCACTCAGACATGGAGAGAATTTGCATGGAGGCACCGCAGTAGGTACTTTCGCTCACCAGTGGTGTTGAAGTATCTGCCAGCAAATTATGGACACTGTTGGAGAGGCTGTAACTGTATATTAGCTGATCTGGGACATATCCTCTGGAATTGTCCTCTCCTGACACCTTTCTGGTGCTGTCTAAAGGTTCAACTTCAGGTGTGTATGGGGGAGAATGTGGAACTAACAGCGGAAATGCTCTTATCAGTAATGCCAGCACAGAGTTCTAGAAGGGGACATACCTTGCTTTCTATAGCAGCAAAAAAGGCAGTAACGAGAAAGTGGATGACTAAAATAATCCCAAAAGTGGAAGATTTGAGATCAGTAGTAACGAATATATACCAATTAGAAAAACTGACAGCTAGCTACCTTGCATGATAAAACAACCCAGTTTGGCCTTAAATGGCACAAATGGGTACGGTATATAGCCCAAATTGACCTAAATTTTGTTCCATAAGAGGACTCCTGCTGGGGGTGGGTGTGGGGTGGGGATTGCCGCTTCGCAGGACAAAGGGCAGAGGTCCAGAAGACAGAAATACAAGTATATGAAAATGCCTAAATTGCAGTGTACGTCTCTTTTAGATATACATAGACTTGAAATGTAAAATGAAGATTTTTCTCTACCAATAATTGAGTGGAAAGGGGATGTTTCCACACCAATCAACATGTGATGATAAATGTCTTTTTTTTTTTTTTATAAAAAACAAAAGTATACAAAACAACTTAAAAACAGGATTAATAAAACAATATTAATAAATAACAGTAGTCGCATATAAGTCTGTGCATTACAGCTTTTAAGTGCATAATACATATCTAAATAGCAACTTGCGTGTACAATATAAAGTGCAATAGTATGGGTATGCAGAACACTTCTTACCTCTATAATTTTTGTAGCACCTTTATTCTTTTTTTTTTTTTTTTTTATTTCACTATTGGCATGGAAAAACTTAGCTGTTCTATCAAGTGCCCAGGCATCTTCAGTGTGCATTAAGGTGTTTGTAAGTGTTTTTTTATCCACTTGATAAATAGTGTTAATAAAAGGACTTCCATTGTTGACAAATTAATGGAGATCATTTCTTGAGTAAAGACTAGTTGGGTTCCTGGAGGCAAATGGGCTCCAGGACAAGAGATGACATGAGCTCATGTCAGGGTGATCATGTCGGGCCAACCTGATCAGCTTCTCTGACTCAGTAACAGAGGCAGTAGACAAGGGACAAGTGGTGGATG
Organism: Neoceratodus forsteri; assembly: GCA_016271365.2. NCBI lineage: Eukaryota > Metazoa > Chordata > Ceratodontiformes > Ceratodontidae > Neoceratodus > Neoceratodus forsteri. The sequence continues at coordinate 646,368,339 of CM028131.1, forward strand.
GACATACTTTACTTTGATTTCAGCAAGTCTTTTATTCTGTGCCCCACAAGAGTATGATCAGGAAGTTGGAGGACCTAAGGGTGGGAAATAAATTAACAAGGTGGATGGCAAGTTGTCTGAGGTAGGATGCAAAGGGTAGTGGTTGGGGCTCTCGCATGAGGAAGGTCTCAGTGGGTCCCACAGGGTCAGTGCTTGTCTATGTTTACTGTGTTTATAAAATACATTAGAGACTGCATTAAAGGCAAAATTTGCCGCTTTGTGGGAGAGTGGATATGAATGAGGGCATAGATTATTTTAAAAGAGGACTTTGCAAAGCTGGAAATGTGGTCTAGCACATGACAGCTCAGATTCAGTGGAAAGAAGTGCAAAGTCATGCACATAGGAAGAAAGAACCCGAGGACTGAATACAGCCTAAGGGGGGTGGTGAAAGTCATTGAATCAGAAGAGGATGAAGACTTGGGGATGGCTATCATCAGCAACCAAAACAGGCTATGCAGTGTTGAAGGGCAGCAGCCAAAGCAAACAGAATGCTGGGCTGTATTACAAGGAGGTTCATGAGTGGACAAGAGGAGGTCAATAATGCCTCTGTACGATCCTTGGAGTACGGCATGCAGCACTAGAGCCCCTACCTGAAAAAGGATAGCAACCAGCTCAAGGCAGTCCAGAGGAGGGCAATGAAAATGGTTCAAGAACCGCAGAGCAGGGCTTATGGAGACAGGTTGGAAGAACTCCATATGTACTCACAGAAGGGGGGGGGGAGAGAGGAGATATGATTGAAACCTTTAAGTACCTGAAAGGTTTTAGTAAGGTGGATACAGGGAGACCTCTTTTGTCTCGGTAGGAATAAGACCACAAGGAAGTACTCCTGTAAGCTGGCTGGAGGGAGGAGACAGAAGACCTGCAGAGTGAGTGGTGACAGGGTGGAATGAACTCCCAGCAGTGGTTGTTTCTCGGAGACGGTCTGGGGGTTCAAACTGGGTGGGTCAGGGTGAAGAGTTTCAGCTGGTGGGGAGGGGGTCCAAAATGATTGATGGATCGTGGCTCCGGAATGCAGGAGACTCAATGGACAGTAAGGTGGTCTTTTGCTGGCTATTTCATATGTTTGTATGTTGATAATTTATATTACAACTTTTTTTGTGTTTAGGCTATCTTTCGTGCTTTGGATCCTGCTTTCAGAATTGAAGATCCTTACAGCCCAAGAATTCAAAGTAGGTGAATCTTTCATTGTAACATTGTAATTTAAAGTCACAAGGAACTTTAGGTTAGTGAAGTTGCAAAGTAAAACTTTGCTGTCTAAGTTGGTGCAACGCGAGCCTTTTCCCTATACACAACATTTCACAGTGCTCTTTGGCACACCACCCAATTTGCCTGGCAGTCTGTTTGTTTTTTTAGCAAATGAATTAAACAGGAGACCCACCCTTACAACACAGTCACTGCCCTCTTGCTCCAGTCCTAACATAGATACTGTACATAGATACATAGACAGTGTTGGCAGATAAGGGCCTATGGCCCACCCAGTCTGCCCATTTGAGCTCGTAAGTTCAGTTTGTTTTCCTAGAAGTCTGTTGCCCCTTACCCCTGACCTCCAGAATTCCTTTATGTCTATCCCATGCATTCTTAAATCCCGTGATTGTTTCAGCCCCCACCACTTCCTCTGGCAGGGTGTTCCACTTGTCCACCACCTGTTCTGTGAAGAAATTCTTCCTCATGTTTCCTCTGAATCATCCTCCCTCCAACTTCATCCCATGCCCTCTAGTTCTGGAACATCTTTTTCACTTAAAAATAGTGAATTCCTGCACCCTGTTCCTTCCTGTAAGATACTTGTATGTCCCTATCATATCCCTTCTCTCCCTCCTCTCCTCCAGGGAGTACATGTTCAGTTCCTTCAACCTGTCTTCATAGGACTTGTGATGCAATCCATGCACCATCTTTGTTGCCCTCCTCTGAACCTTCTCTACCCTGTCTATGTCCTTACATAGGTATGGTCTCCAGAACTGTACACTGTACTCCAGGTGGGGCCTCACTAGTGTCTTGTATAGCGAAATTATGACCTCCCTTTTCCTGCTGGTGATGCCCCTGCCTATACATCCCAGCATCCTATTTGCTTTACCTGCTGCCTTGTCACACTGTTTCCCTACCTTGAAGTCATCAGAGATGATAACCCCAAGATCCCTTTCCTGCTTGGTGCATGCTACATCTTCACCCGCCAACTGATATATTGTGCCAGGGTTTTTGTGCCCCATATGCATTATCTTGCACTTCCTTGTATTGAATTTCAACTGCCAAACCCCTGACCATTCTTCAAGTTTCTGCAGGTCCCTTCTCATTCTGTCTACACACTCTGGTGTGTCTACTCTGTTACAGAGCTTTGTGTCATCAGTGAACAGTGAAATTCTGCCTTCTAGGTCCTGCGAATGTCACTGATGAAGATGTTGAATAGGACCGGTCCAGCACTGATCCCTGTGTACCCCACTGGTCACTCTTCCCTCTGTGGAGTGACAGCCATTTACCACCACCCTCTGTGTCCTGCCACCCAGCCAGTTACCTACCCACCACACTACTGTCTTGCCCACACCCATATTCCCCAGTTTGTGTATTAGTCTTCTATGTGGCACAGTGTCAAAGGCCTTGCTGAAGTCCAGATAGGCCATGTCCACTGCCCTCCCCTGATCCACCTCCCTAGTCACCCAGTCAAAATATTCAACGAGGTTGGTCTGACATGACCTCCCCCTGGTGAAACCATGCTGCCTTGGGTCCTGTAGTCTATTGACAACCAGATGTTCCACCAATCTCTCCTTCAGTAGTGCTTCCATGATCTTCCCCACTACCGAGGTGAGGCTGACTGGTCTGTAGTTCCCTGCTTCCTCTTTGTTCCCACTTTTGTATAAGGGGACCACATCTGCTATCCTCCAGTCTTTGGGTACCTCCCCTGTTTCCAGTGATCGGCTAAACAGGATAGCCAGAGGTTCAGCCACCACCTCTCTTAGTTCTTTAAGGACCCTGGGGTGCACCCCATCTGGCCCCATTGCTTTATCACCTCTTATTACTTCCAGTTCCTTCAGGACCCTTTCTCATGTAAAGGGACTTGTGTCCATTTCTGTACCATTCTCACCCCTTGTACTCCCTTCAGACCCATTACCCTCCTCTTCCTCAGTAAAGACTGAGCAGAAATACCTGTTCAATATGTCAGCTTTACTGTTGTCATCCTCTGCGCAGCCCCCATTCTCCCCCTTTAGTCTCACTATCCCTCCCTTTGTCATTCTTTTTTCACTTATGTACCTGTAAAAGGTTTTGTCCCCTCTACCCACTGATTTTGCAATGTGTTCTTCTGTCTGAGCTTTGGCTTCCTTTACTGACCTCCCTGCCTCCCTTTGCTTCTCCTGGTACTTCTCCCTATCCCTTTCTGCCTGTGTCTTTTTGTATTGCCTGAATGCAATATTTTTGGCTTTCACTTTCTTTGCTACCTCTTTGGAAAACCATAATGGTCTCCTCTTCCTTTTCCTCTTGCTAACCTGCTTAATGCATAATTCTGTTGTTCTTGTAATCCCCAATTTAATTTTGCACACTCTGCAAAGAGCCCAGGATGCCCTACAAAGTCCTTGGAGTATATGCTCAGAGAAGTCTTTGGTAGGCGTGAAATAGAATGAAGGTTCAGCTCCTGTAGTGTAAGAATTCTTTTCTACACAGCCAACAAAAAGTTAACGTTTCATGGCAGGTTATCCCACTTCATCAGAACGGAGAATGGTAATGGTGGTTGCTAATTTCATCCTGATGGTATCACAAAAATAGTCCACATAAGCCAGTGTGTCTTAAGGCCAGTTTACATGACCACATTTGCACCACAGCAACCAATTGCTCAGGTGAGCTGGGGACATGTTCTGGAGTGAGTGGTGAAAGTAGCTATGTGGATAGGCTGCACTGCTCACTACTTGTAATAGATGTTTCATCCTGCCCTTCCACAGTGCCTAAACCGTACTTTGCCAGGCTACCTGACTCATGATTCTTCTCCAGACCACCTTACAGCAGTGCTGCAAAGGGCTGCATAAACACAACTTTGGAGTGGGAGGTCAGGGCAGCACTGTAACTGACCAGAACTTGTGTCCTAGAGTCTGTGTGAGCAGGCCTTTAAAAAGGCAAAGTATTCTTACATTAGGTGAGCTAACCTGGGCCCCTCTGCATTGCTGCTATTTTGTGACATAAATCTTTTCAGACGTTTGAAAGTTTTATATGCACAGCTGAGAGCAGCCGGCCTCTGAGCTTACCTGGAGGTGACAAGTGTCATATAGAGCCTAAACAGGAACTGGGGTAGGGAAAATGTGATGGCTTGAGAACACCCATGGGACTGAGTGTGTGGCTAGTATGTGCATCTGGAGTGACATTCCATTTGGCCCATTCAGCCTCAGCAGCGGCAGTGAGTGTCTTTTTTTTTTTTTTTTTTTTTTTCACACAGTGGAGTCTTCGTTATAGTGGGACATTAATTAGGTCCATTCAAGCCTTGGGGTTGTGGGATGATTTGTGTGATCTGGGAGGCAGGAAATGCCAGATCTTTGAGGATATCTTCATTAAGCCATATCTTTGGAACTATAAGCCATCAGTGCAATGACCACACGGAACCTTTTGCTAGCCGTCAGCTGCCCATTATGACACGCACTGTCTACGGGTATTTAAACTTATATAAACATGGGTGGCCTAATCACTCCTCCATTCTTTTACTACTGTCTGTCATCTTCATTGGATCTGCTGAAGGAAACATCAACTTAGTCATTGCCGTTTGTTCTTTTTACGTTGTTTCTGTATGTCTCCAAAGTTGAAAGAGCCTTTATTTTGGTATTGTAAGCGTGGAGATAAAATTTACAAAGAGGACACACACACACACGGAGTTTGTGCTGTTTGGCCCTGTCTCACAACATGAACACTAGCAAGACTTTCCAGAGCTTCATCCAGGATGCAAGGCAAAGCTGTAAGAAAGTTCTAGAAAATTTACTTCTGTTAAAGACCTTGAAAGCTATGGAAAAGGAAAAAAAGTTCAAAATCTGCTTCTCCCTCACTGCCAGCCGAAAGGTGGCCCTCAATGTCTGAGTAGGGACCAGGAACAGTTGTTGTTGAGGACCTCCTCATCATCCAGAAGCACAAACACAGACAGAAAGAAAATTCTGCTTCACCAGTGAGGTCCCGGTTGCTGTTGAGACAAGGTAAACCTCCGTTCTTGCCTGCACCAGTGGCATTGACTGCAGCCCCCCTGACTGTCGCTGAGACACCAGAATTGAAGCTTGGTTTAGGTGCTTCCATACCCAAGGATGGTATGATGACATCATCATTGGGGCAAGGCCCATTGATGCAGGTAGTCCCGGCCCCGGATGCAGGGTGCCATCGGACTCCCAGGCTGTGCTAGCATAATTTTTTGAAATGATTCAACACATTCTGCCTGGATTGCCATTGCAGGCATTAATTCCTCCAGCAGGACCTTCTGGCACTCTGCCCTCGTCAACGGGCTCCAATAGCACGCCACAGATCCTGCCTTTTAGTCATTGCCAGTCTATTTACTATCAGTAATTCAGCATACAAACATAAGGATGTATGCAGATGACAGTTTTATTGGCCTCTGAAAAAAACCTAGTGGATCTCCAGAGAAACCTACAGGCTGACTTTAATAGGGTACAGGAGTGGTTCACCAGGTCAAAATAGATAATGAATGTAAATAAAACCAAATTTATGTCTTTTGGTACTAGTAGACTACAGGAGTTCACGGATGTACAGATCACATAATTGAATCGAACACTAATAGAACAAGTTTCTGAATATAGTTATTTGGGAATAAACATTGATTCCTCATTAACTTTTAAGAACCATATAGAGTATACTATCATCAAAACACATAAGAAGTTAGGAGCTTTAAAGAGAATATCAAGGTGTTTTAGGTTGCAAGACAGGAAATTGATTGCAGAACAGCTCATACTTCCAGTGATCAGATATGGAGAGATTATTTATAGGACTACTACTAAACAACTTTTGAACAAATTAGATAAATTACAGTATAGGGTGGCAAGATATGTTTTATGTTGTAGTTTTAGAACTCATCACTGTGATTTGTTAATGAGGTTAAATTGGTTATCTCTTGATTTGGAATACAGAAAGAGTTGGTCCTTATTTATTCATAAATATAGGACAATTCACTTAACCCTTAATATAGCCAAATTATTAGCAGATAGGGATTCTGCACTTAGGAAACATTCAGTAAGGGAACTGTATCAAAACAGAATTGATCCAGACAAACGTAAAAAATAAATTTGGGGATAGAACGTTAGCATCTCAAGCATCAGTAATTTGGAATGCTCTCCCTCCTTTATTGCGGTCTGAGAAAACTGCTAAAAAATTTTTTGAAAGGGTTAAAAGTGTATTATGTCCATTCATGTGTCTGTGTTTGATATTAATCTTTATTGTCTTTGTGAAATGGTTTTTAAAAATTTGTAGATTGTGTATTTATGTATATTTTGTATTGCATTGTTTGTTATTGATGTGAATATGTGGAACTTGTATTACTTGCACAGGACTGTCTTGAAAACTGGATTGTATTATCCAAATGACATGTATTATTCCTGTATAAAAATACATTTTTTACTACTACTACTACATTCTGTGGCTCCCATCGTTGATCTTGCTGATGACGACAAAATGTAATATAATTCTTGTGACGGGGTTGGTTTTAAGAGCCTGTCATTTATCGAGAATGTTAAAAGCAAGGATCTATTTTGTCCTCTCCTATTTCTGCCACTTGTCTGTCTCTTGGCTATACATAACTAATGGGACAGGATCTTATCCTAACCCTGTCACAGTCCTAACCTCATGGACATAGAGGAGGATTTAAAGGAGGAATATAAGGGAGAACAATTACTGGTAGGTCCCCCCTCAATCTGGTTACCCTCTCATCCTGTAATAAGAACTCTGTTTATGCCCAGAGATCTCTCTCTCTGAGGACCCATCTATTCAAGCCATGATGCAGCAAATGCAGTCTGCCATGGGCTTAGATGTGGAAGAGAAAGATTCCACTAAAAGGAATCTCATGGAATTTTAGGCTGTGCCCTGCTCCCAGTTCATTATTTATTCCACCTGTGTAGTCTGCATGGTACAGAACAACTTCACTGCCTGCGGTCCCTAGAAGGGCTGATAAGCAATATCCTGTACCATCTGCTAAGCCTTATTATGCTTACCAACCAGAAACTGATTCTGTAGCCATCATGGCTGCTAACGATGGGTCTAAAGCTCCTAGACACATGAGTATTTTACCTCCTGATAAGGACGCTAGGAGGCCGGATGAGATGGGCAAACATACTTAAAGCCTCTGTATCACTGGGCCTTAGGATTGCAAACTACCAGGCCCACATGATCAAATATCAGAACAGCCTGTGGAAAGCTGCTCAGGTCTTGTCTGATGGCTCTGCCAAGACAGACTGGCTTTAAGCATTGTCTGCTGGTACTGAGGTTGGCAAACATTTGCTGCCCTCAGCTTATGGTGTATCTGATGCTTCTGCCAAGGCAGCATCTTGCATTTGTATGAAATATTCTAGGCTTGGAGTCACTAGTTTTGGCAGTGATGTGCAACAGGCAGTTTTGAATGCTCCCTTTAAAGGATCAAAACTACTTGGCTATGATGTGCCTTGAAATTTAAAAAAATGACTCTAAGGTCTATGGAGTCCCTGTATCTCTCTCCTGCTAGTGGTCATGGTTGGATCAGCAAGGCCATGGTAGAGGAGGTGGTCCCCTTCAGGGCCCCCCTTCCCTATGGTGTCCACAAAAAAGTCCCTAGAGGAATTCGTTCTGGTGGCCCTGCCACCTCCAATTCTGCTGGACTTTTTTTGTCTCTTCTCTAACCTCAGCTGATACCTCCAGGGTGTGTGTGTGTGTGTGTGTGTGTGTGTGTGTGGCAGTATCTACCTGCATCTGAAATGGTGGCAAGAGGTCACTACAGATGAATGGGTTCTGGAGATGAATTGCAAGGGGCATGCTCTGGAGCTGTTACAAATCCCTCCAGATCATCCCCCACCTCCTTCCTTTTATCCTCTGGGTCAGTTATTTCTTCTGAAGGAAGAGGTGTTTTTTATTCCAAAAATGTACTGTAGAACTGGTTCCTTTTCAGGAGAGAAATGAAGGGTTCTGTTTCAGATACTTCCGTAGTCCCAAAATGGACAGGGGATCTGCATCCTTTGTTGGATCTCATCCTGCGCATCGAATATAAAAGGTTTCAAATTACACTACTGGACAAAAGTTTTAGAACACCCCCATTTTTCCAGTTTTTATTGAAATTTAAGCAATTCAAGTCCAGTGAATAACCTGAAGTGGTACAAAGGTAAGCGGTAAACTGCTAGAGGTTAAAAAAAAAAAAAAAAAAAGTTTAGGTTAGCAAAAACTGAAAAATAATGTAAATTTCAGAGTTATAAAAAAGGCCTTCTTCAGGGAACAAGTAATGGGTTAATAACTTACAGCTGTTCTGCAGCAATGGAAGTAAATTAAGCCTTGAAAGTTGATGCAAACAATTCCTACAGGTATCCAAACTTTTGTTGGTTACTTGATTACAAACCCCCTGTATGTATAAAAGCAGTGTTGGAACAGACTGTTATTACACCCTCTGAAGCATTATTTGGACAATATTGCACTGCAGGAAGTAGTATATTGCTATCATAATGGCGATAAAAAGGCATTAACAAAGGAAGACAGACAGACCATTATAACCCTTAAAAGTGTAGGTCTTTCCTTTAGAGAAATTACAAAGAAAGCCAAGGTGTCAGTGAGTACAGTTTCTACACCATCAAAAGGCACTTGGAAACTGGAGGAAACTCTGACAGGAAGAGGTCTGGCAGACCCAAAGCCACAACAGAATCAGAAGACAAGTCTCTGAGAGTCAACAGCTTGCTTGATAGGCAGCTCACAGGACAACAGCTTCAAGCACAGCTTAACACTGGTCGAAGTAAGCAAGTCAGTTTCAACTGTGAAGAAGACTTCAAGCTGCAGGTTTGACAGGTCAGTGGCAGTAAGCCATTGCTAAGATGGCAAAATAAGAAAAACAGGCTTGCCTGGGCCATGAAGCACCGCCAGTGGACTACTGAAGACTGGACCGATGAATCAAAATTTGAAATCTTCGGTTCATCACACAGGGTTTTTGCTGCTACGTAGGCGAAGGGTGATTCCTCAGTGTGTGACACCAACTGTCAAACATGGAGGAGGAAGCGTGATGGTCTGGGGCTCTTTAGCTGGATCCAGAGTCGGCGACTTGCACAGAGTGACTGGCACCCTGAACCAAAAGGGCTACCACAGCATTTTGCAGTGCCATGCAATACCCTCTGGTCTACGCCTAGTTGGTCAAGGGTTCATCCTACAGCAAGTTAATGACCCAAAACATACCTCCAGGCTATGTCAGAACTACTTTCGAGGAAAAGAACAAGATGGTAGGCTTCAAATCATGGAATGGCCAGCACAGTCTCCAGACTTAAACCCCATCGAGCTGGTTTGGGATGAACTGGACAGAAGGGTGAAAGCAAAGCAACCTACAAGTGCAACACATTTGTGGGAACTTCTGCAGCAGTGTTGGGAAGAACTTCCCGAACAATATTTGATATCCATTGTAGGAAGAATGCCACGTGTGTGTTCGGCGGTTATATCTGCAAAAGGTAGCTACTTTGATGAGTCAAAAATTTAGATTAAATTTTGTTAAAATGATTCTATGATTTATTTTTTTATCTCCAATTGTTTATTTGTTCTATGCTTTAATTTCAGAGTACATTGAGACATTAAACTGCATAAATTTCAACAAAACTGGAAAAATGGGGGTGTTCTAAAACTTTTGTCCGGTAGTGTATATCCTGTGGTAAGTGCTGATTCCCCTTCTGCAAATGGGGGACTGGCTGTGTTCTCTGGACATGATGGACACACCTTCACGTAAAGATCGGGACATCCCACAGACCATACTTCTGCTTTATGTTGGAGGGAGAACACTGTCAGTTCAGAGTATTCCCTTTGGCTTGTCTTTGCACCACGGGTCTTTGCTGCAACTACTGCCAAGCATTTGGTAGTCTTTTGCAGGGAAGGCCTGTATTTGTTCCCCTGTTTGGATGACTGGCTCCTGAAGGCCAGCTCCAGGGAAAATCAGCTACATACCCTGTCTCTGACACATCAGTTGTTCAATGACTTGGGTGTCTTAGTGAATGTGCCAAAGTCTCTGTTGACTCCGAGCCAGAAATTGCAACATATAGGGGCTGTCTTGGACAAAGAGAAGGGACATGCTCACCTGCCAAAGGACAGAGCAGAAACTCTGATTGCCCAGGCACACTTGGTATACAGGAGCCACTATGTCTCTGTGAGAACAGTGTCGTCACCTGAGTCTCATGGCTGTGGCCATAGTGACTGTGCTACTGGCATGTCTTCACATGAGAATCTCTCGTGGACACTCTGGGTCCAGTGGGATCAGTTGACGGACAAGCTGGACCAAATGATTCTCATCACATCTCCACTTTGCAGAGCATTGTCATGGTAGATGGATCATGAAAACCTGTTGAAGGGTGTTTTCTTTGTACCAGCTACTGTGTAAATCCTCACCATGGATGCCTTGGGCTCTGGCAAGGGTTCTCATCCTTGACCTTACTAGACACAGGGGTCATGGACCAAGGTGGAGGCCAAGCAGCATATAAATGTCCTGGAAATGAGGACTGTCCTGTACAGCTTCCAGGCATTTCAGAATCCCTTCTGCTTCAGTCCTCTGCTAATCCAGAGGGACAATGTCAGTGTAATACATTACAACAACAAACAGGTGTGGGGGGGCACTCCTATCCCATATGCAGGGAAGCAGTGAGCGTATGTTACTTGGTTTTGTCTCATGGCCTTTGGCTGCTTCCATGTTTCTCCCTGGTCTCTAAAATGCCTTGCCAGACAGGTTAAGCAGATCCCAGTTCATGGTTCATTAATGGGAACTGTTGACCTCCATGGTAAACTACCTCTTTGCAAGATGGGGTAATTCAGATCTGGATCTTTTGTGCTTCCACTCGGTGCAAAACTACCATGTTTCTGCTAGCTCACTCCAGGGCCTGGAGTTTTTTTGGCAAGATGTGTTGTCCCTGTCCTGGAAAGGGAAATTCCTACATACATTCCTCTAATACACAGGGTTTTGCTCAAGTTGTGGGTGGAGAGCGTCACTGTCATCCTTATGGTCCCGTTCTGATCTTGCCTGATACGGTTTCTGCTCCTTCAACATCTGACAGTAGAGCCTCCTGTCCCCTTACCTCTGTGTTGGGGTCTGTTGTCCCAGGACAAGGGATTTTGGTCCATCCTGACCTGAAGTCCCTACATCTCCATGAATGGATCCTGAAGACATAGCCATTCCATGTTTTGGGGTATCCCCTAAGTTTGCTCTTGCCCTAATTGTGGTTAGGAAACCACCTACCAGACATGCAGGGTTACAGAAGAAAATGGAGTAAAATAGGAGTAGTCAACTCCTTCTATACACCTCGCACATTATAAAATCTACATCAGTAGAACCGCTTGCATAACTACCAGCAATGACTATAGAGCTTGCTACACAGCATCTGTTGTTCTAGGGACATGGGTATGTTGTTCATCCACACTGTCTGGCAGGTATCCTTGCCACTTTAAATCTTGCCGGAAGGTCTTCAAGCTGGCTCCTCCCACCCACCCGGGTGGTAAAACTCTTTGGCTCCACCCCATGACGCCAGATCTTCCTTACCGCTTGGAAGCTCAGGTTCCCTCCTTAACGCTCTGTGTATAAGACTGGTTCCTAATTCTTTGGTTTTCCAAATTTAAAAGTTTTTTGCTTATAGACTTCGGTCTTTTATCCCTCGCGGCTGCGATGGACAAATCGACTCCCGGTTTTCGGAGATGCCCTTGTGGGCAGAAGATATCTCGGACGGATCCGCACTCCACGTGTGTCTACTGTTTAGGCCTTGAGCACGACCCACAGGCTTGCGACCTGTGCTCTTCCTTCTCAGCCTACGTCCTCGAAGGCCGTGCTGCCCGTTTACAACTGGGGCGCCCTGAGAAACGTTTTCCTCCGGTGAAGTCAAATGAGGCCTGGTCGGCGGTCTCCGTGGCAGCAGGCTCGGCGGATCAGCTAGAGCAGATGCTCGCCCTCGAAGAGAAGGCGGCGTGGGCCGCATCTTCCTCGACCGCGGCATTTATCCCGCTCTCCCTGGGTTCCTCTTACACAGCTTCCTTTAAGGAGCTTTGTCTGTCCCTCTCCACTAGAGGAGAGGGACCAGCGTCTGCTGGACCTTCTTCGGTCCAAGAAGAAAGACAGAGGTAAGTCCCTCCGTCGGACGCTCTTGGGAGTGGGAAAGGTCCCTCTACCAGTTGTCGGCCCGCCGACTTGGTCGATCATTCAGCTTGACCACTGGTCTCACGGTGTCCCGTCAGGTCAGTTGACGAGACTCCCGTCGGCCCTGGTCGAGATCTTTCTTGACCCGTGGACGGGTTGTCAACAGCGGCGAAAATCCTCTCTCACGGTTCCCCGGTGGGGTTGAGGATCCCGTGGGCTTGCCAGTGCCTCCGGTTAAGGAGCCCTCGGGTGAACCCTCCGAGCTGAGGGGGGAGCCGGTTCCACCCGTCTCCTCCCCGCACCATCCTCAGAAAGGCCAAGGTTCTCGGTCTCGGACTTCTTCGTGGTCCAGCCGATCCCGCCGTCATAGGCGGTCTCAGTCTCGGCACCACAGTAAGCAGCGCCACCGCTCGTCCTCGTCCTCCTCCTCAGATGAGGGGAGGCTTCGACGTAAGTAACGTCGACGATACGAGGACCTCATGTGGCAACAGCTCCTTCTGACCGGGAACAAGCCGACGCCGTCGCCTTCCCCGGCCATTAAGTGGCTATCACCGGAGCGGCCGAAACAACCCCTCGTCTTACTCGAGGAGCCTGTTCCCAGGCCGGTTGTTCGGCCAAAACCAGCTGCTCCACCGATTCCGGTGGAACCTCCGCCTCCACAGCCGCTGTTTGGGGCTCCGACCAAGAACTCTCGGTTGGCTCAGGGTCTGCCCCATAGGCTGTCGGTCACCCTCACTCCCGATCGCCCTCGGCAGGTGGAGGGTGGCTCAGGCTCGAGGCAGCTCTTTGCGGACTCTTCTGAGTCCGACGACGATTCCTCCCTTTTCTCCAGGTGAGTGGACTTGGAGTCCTCTGGAGGTCAGTCGCTGGACGACAGCCCTTCGTCCTTCCTGGGTTTGCTCAGGCTTATCTTGGAGTCCACCAGGATGCAGCTCGAGCCCATATCCAAGTGGGCCAAGTATCCCCTCATGGAGATATTGGACCAAGGGGATTCCCCTACGGAGGCCTTTCCTGTGGCCGAGGCCATTGTGGGCCCAGCCTTGGAGCTCTGGCAGTGCCCTGCTTCCTGCCCTGTGCCTTCGGCCAGGATGGCCAGGAAGTATGCGGTCCCTACCGGTTCCCTGTCCGGTTTCTCGGAACATCCCTCAGCCGAGGGGTTAGTTACCGACAGCGTTTTCCGGCGTGCCGGAAACGCTAGGTACATGGACAAACCTCCCGACAAGGAGTCCAAGAAATTGGACTATGCCGGGCGAAAAGTCTATGCTGCATCCTCCCTTGGCCTTCATCAGGCCAGCTCGGCCATGCTTATGGCACATTTCTCCCATGCCCTGTTGGGCTCCCTGGACGAGGTAGTCCCTCATCTCCCGGCTGACCTGCAGACCACGGTTAGGCAGGTGCGGGACCAGGGCAGGGCGGTGGCCAAGCAGCAACTTCAGACTGCTCTGGACATTGGAGACTCATGCGCCAGGTCAGTAGTGGCCGCAGTGGCTATGCGCCATCGGGCATGGCTGAGGATATCCACCTTCACAGCGGATACCCAGCACAAATTGGCGGATGTCCCCTTCCTGGGGACCGACCTCTTCGGCCCTGGAGTGGAAGGCCACCTCCAGAGGATCGAAAAGTCCAATGCCACTTGGACTGGGTCTCATCCGGCTCAGAGGGACAAGGGCAGCAGACGCAACCCAAGCCCTTTCATCCGTCTGCACCGCGCACGTCCGCCCAGCAACATCAGGGCCAGGCAGGCCTGCCGCTTGGCGTCCCAAACCCAAGCCCGCTGCTTCCTCCTCCAGGAGCGGGAGGTAAAGGCCCTGGAGGTCCCTCGGCGGTCCTTCCTCCAAACCTGCCCAGTGACGGGTTGAGGGTGTGCCCCCAACCCGTCGCCTCACCCAGGTGCCCCGTGGAAGCGGCTCCGCCACTTTCTTTCCGCCTGGTCCGTTATCACCACAGACTGGTGGGTGTTGGAGGTGGTGGGAAAGGGCCTGCCTCTGGAGTTCGAGCAGGCCCCACCCTTCAGAGCCATTGCACCTCGGGGGGCCTCGGGGTCTGAAGCCTCGCTGTCAGCTCACCGAGCCGACATCGCTCTCCTCCTCGAGAAGGAGGTGATAAGAGAGGTGGTCGACCCTCCCTCAAACCCGGGGTTCATGTCCAGGTACTTCCTGGTTCTGAAACGGACGGGGGGCTGGCGCCCCATTCTCGACCTACACGACCTAAGCAAGTTCCTAAGGTCTCAAACCTTCAGGATGGTCACTGTGGCTCGGATAATACCATCCTTGGAACACGGCATGTGGTTCTGCTCTCTGGACCTGCAGGATGCGTTCTTTCACGTCCCTATCCGTCCATCACATCAGAGGTTCCTTCGCTTTTGAGCGGAGGGATCCCTTTTCGAGTTCCAAGCCATGCCCTTCGGCTTATCTCCAGCTCCCAGGGTCTTCACCAAATGCATGGCAGTGGTGACAGCATTCCTGCGGTGCCAAGGGATCCAGGTTTACCCTTACCTGGATGATTGGCTGATAGCAGTCCCCTCCAGACAGGAGGTGGAGTGGTCCAGAGATCTGGCCCTCCAGGTTTGCTCTCAGGTCAGCCTTCTCATCAACGAGGCCAAGTCAGAACTCGAGCCGAAGCAGGTGATTCTTTTCATCGGGGCAGAGCTCGACTCTCTTCGAGCCAGGGCATGGCTCCGCCAGGGTCGAGGTTCTTTCCTCCTTTGCCCAATCATTTCTGGTTGGGCATTTGCGCCTGCCGGGACTTCCTGTGCCTCCTGGGTCTCATGGCGGCCTGTACCAGTGTGGTCCGTTGGGCCCGCTGAAACATGCGCCCCCTTCAGTGGGGGCTGGCCAGCCAGTGGTCCCAATGCTGCGATCCATTGGACCAGCTAGTGACGGTGACCATGGGGATGTGGAATGCTCTCCAGTGGTGGACCGTTCCAGTTCATCTGCAGGAGGGCATCCCGTTTGTCCGCCCGAGCAGGCGGTCTCTCTATCGACCGATGCCTCTCTGATGGGTTGAGGTGCCCATCTGGGGAACACCGAGTGCATGGCCTCTGGTCCCCGCGGGAGTCCCGATGCCACATCAACCTGCTGTAGCTCCGAGCGGTCCGCCTAGCTCTCACCGCCTTTGCTCCGTTTCTTCGGGGTCAAGTGGTCCAGGTCCAGACGGACAATACCACGACCATGTACTATCTAAACCGCCAGGGCGGGACGCGCTCCATGCTTCTATGCAAGGAATCTCTCAGCATCTGGTCACTCGTGCGCAGCCTGGAGGTGGATCTCTGTGGCAGGAGCCTCCAACACCCTGGCCGATGCCCTAAGCCGGATAGGGGCTGCGTCCCACGAGTGGTCTCTCCTGCCGGAGGTAGTACAAGATCTATTCTCCCATCGGGGTACACCTCAGGTGGACCTGTTTGCCTCCAAGGAGAATGCGAGGCTGAGGCTGTTCCATGCCCACCCCCTCAGCAGGGTTCGCTGCAGGGGGATGCCTTCTCGAGGCCGTGGACCCCGGGCCTCTTCTACGCCTTTCCCCCATTCCCCTTGATGCACAAGGTGCTGCTCAAAGCAAGGAGGGACAAGACGCAGGTGATTCTGATAGCCCCAGACTGGCCCCGCCAGTACTGGTACCCAGATCTCCTCAGCCTCAGCTCCAGGCTCCCGAGGCAGCTTCCAGCTCGCCGGGACCTGCTCTCAGTCAATCAGGGGAAGGTATTCCATCCGGACCTTCAATCCCTGCACCTGAAGGCCTGGTTCCTAAGCGGCTAGAGTTCCAGGCCTTGGGTCTTTCCGACGAGGTCCTCAGCGTAGTTGAGGCATCCCGTAAGGAGTCAACCAGAAAATGCTACGCCTTCAAATGGAAAAGATTTTCCATTTGGTGTCAGGGCAAGGGCCTGGACCCTTCCTCCTGTTCCTTGGTGAGCATATTGGACTACTTTTGGTCCCTTTCTCAGCAAGGGCTTAGGTTGACGACCCTTAAGGTGCACCTGGCAGCCATCTCTGCTTACCGGGCATGGGCCGGAAAGCTGTCGGTGGCGCAGGAGAAGGTGGTCTGGCGCTTTTTCAAAGGCCTTGATCACATTTCCCCTCTGGTGCGAGAACCTCCACCTCCGTGGGATCTACTGCTGGTGCTGGCAAAGCTCATGGGCAAGCCATTCAAACCAATGCACAGGTGTGAACTCTCACCTGTCGTGGAAGACCGCCTTCTTGGTGGCTATCACATCAGCCAGAAGGATGGGAGAGCTCCAGGCGCTCTGCATCGAGTCTTCTTACCTGGTCTTCCACAGGGACAAGGTTGTCCTGCGCCCCCACCTGAAATTCCTTCCGAAGGTGGTGTCGGAGTTTCACCTTAACCAGGTGTTGACTTTGCCCGTGTTATACCCCAATCACACCTCCTCGGAGGCCGAATATAGGCTCCATACTTTGGACCCTAGAAGGGCACTCGCTTACTATAAGGAGCGCACGACTGAAATTCGGGGAGAGGTTCGCCAGCTGTTTGTCACCTACGCTGAAGCTGCACCTGGCAGACCTGCAGCCAAGTGGACGATAGGCAGGTGGGTCACCTCCTGCATAGATCTCTGCTATAAGTTGGTGGGCATGGAGCCTCCCAGAGGATAAGAGCTCATTCTACCCGCCTATACTGCTGCATCGGTGGCTGCTTCCAGGACGCCCCTATCCAGGAAATCTGCAGGGCTGCTACCTGAAGTCGCACACACCTTCATGACCCATTACCACATCGACCTTGAGTCATGCCAGGATGCTGGTTTTGGGGCCTCGGTTCTCCAGTCTCTATTCCCTAAGTAGGGGGTGTGCGCCTTGCCTCCCTTCTCCCGGAGAACTGCTAGGAGTCTGCCAGACAGTGTGGATGAACAACCTATCCATGTCCCTAGAAATACAGGTTACTCACCTGTAACAGGAGTTCAAGGAATGGTATATGTTGTTCATCCACACGCCCGCCCGACCTCCCCAGCTTCGACGCACAACCTGAGCTTCCAGCAGGCCAGATCTGGCATCATGGGGCGGAGCCGAGAGTTTTACCACCCAGGTGGGTGGGAGGAGCCAGCTTGAAGACCTTCCGGCAAGATTTAAAGTGGCAAGGATACCTGCCAGACAGTGTGGATGAACAACATATACCATTCCTAGAACTCCTGTTGCAGGTAAGTAATATGGGTCCTTGCTGACAGCAGTTAAGAAAGGTAGCTAACCAAAGAGGTATATTCAGGAGGAACTCAATACTTCAGCAGTTTTATTAGAGTATCTGAATAGCATAGAGGTTCTTAGGAAGATGGTACCGGAAAGGAGCAGGCAAAGAAAGTAGGCAAGTGTTGAGAAAAGTAAGGGGGGAAGGGAGGCCTGCCTCATGTTGGCTTCTTTTGAGCCTGCTGTGAGTTGAAGCTTATGTTCCCTGTCATGGAAAACATTGTTTTTAATTGCGATGACTTCTGCTCAAAGGATTTCTCTGAGCTTTAGGCTTTAGTGTGTAAGCCTGTCTGTTTAGTTTTCCACTGAGTATCAATACACATAAATCCTGAGTTTCTAACAAAGGTGGTATCTGAATGTACACTGAATCAAACAATGCACCTTCCTGTATATTATCCTGAGCATGTCAGCCAGGATGAGGGCACTGCTCCATAATGTGGATGTAGATGGAATATTAAGATACAATATTGATCACACCAAGGAATACAGAAAATCCTCTTAGCTTTTTGCTTTAGTCACCCTGGGAAAGAGGGCACTTCTGTCTATACAATGCCTATCCAAATGACTGGCATTTTGTTTTATGTTCCGTTACAAGAAGTATACCACCTTCAGTAGAAACTTAGGATTCATATGTAAAGAGGCTGTATGGAAAATCAAATATGGAGGGTCTCACATTAGAGCTTGAAGCTTGGGAATACTTCAAGCAGAAGTCATCGCAATGAGTGGAAACTGATGGCCCTTGGGTACTCAACGTTCAGGGGGGACAGAGAAACGGGTAGAGGTGGATGAGTAGCTCGTTTTATCAAGAAGGATATTGAGGTGGTGGAAGTTGGGTGCATCAGGGTAGTAATGGGGCAACTGAGTCATTTAGGGTGCAATCATGGCAGCCTCTGTCAAGAAATTAGCTCAGGGGTGATCTATAGACCGCCGTGGCAAGGGGAGGAGAGCAACAGAGTGTTCAGGGAAGAACTGGAAAGAGGGATGGCTAAGGGGGAAGTAGTCGTGTGTGTGATCTGAACCTGCCGTATATAGATTGAGATGTTCCAGTGGCCAGGACCACTAGAAGTCAGGCCTTGCTAGATGTGTTCCAGAACTGTCTGCTGGTACAGTTAGTTAAGGAGTCCACTGGGCAGACCATGATTCTCGATATGGTGTTTACCTACAGTAGGGGAGCTGCAGTTCCTTTGGGTAGGGGAGCTGCTAGGGAACAGTGACCGTAACTCCATTTGGTTTGAGCTGGTCTTCAGGTCTGGTAAACAGCAATCAAGAGCTGAAGTCCTTGATTTTAGAAGGGTGGACTTCAGTAGGGCAAGGGAGCTGGTCAGGGATACGTTAGTAGGGGTGGACAACATAGATGGGGTGGAAGAGAGATGGTGGCAGTTAAGGGTGCCATTCTTAAGGCATCTGTATGCATGAAAACAGTAACCAAAAATAACAAGTTTCAAGAGACCACTAGTTCTTGGCAAGGGTCCAGGAAGTGGTGAGGGCCAAGGTAAAGGCCTCTTACAAATTTAGAGAACAGTAAGGGGAGGCAGAATATTTGCTGAAAAATAGGGAGGCAAAGAGGGCAGTTAGGGAAGAAAAAGCAGACACAGAGCTGCGTATTGCATAGGGGATCAAGAGCAGAGAAAAACAGTTAAGGTATATTAGTGAAAAAATGAAGAAAGGAGGTGGGATTGTAAGGTTACCCAAGGGGGACTGAGATGAATGGGCAAAGGCCGCCATCCTTAATGACTACTTTTGCTCAATTTTCACTTAGGAGGACTGTGGGCCTTTGCCAGAGTGTGGCATCAGAGCAGCTACATGGGGTGTCTCCGAGATGAGGCAGCCAATATTTACTAGTGAAGGGGCCCTAAAAGGTCTGGCAGCCCTAAAGATTGATAAGGCCCCAGGATGAGATGGGTTGCATCCAAGGGGATACTCTGGGAATTGGCAGCAGAACTGGCTGATCCCCTAATACGTCTGTTCAATAGCTCTCTAAGGACAGGGGTTGTTCTGAAGGACTGGAAGGTGGTGGTGGTGGGGGGGGTGGGGACAACAGAGAACAAGCAGGGAATTACAGACCGGTCAGTCTTCCCTCTGTTGTAGGGAAACTGATAGAGTCCCAGGTCAAAGAGGAGGTCGTGGACTACTTGGGAGAGCAACAGACTCCAGGATAGTAAACAGCATGGATTTGTGGCAGGGTGCTCTTGCCAGAATAAACTGATAGTTTCCTTTGACTGCATGTTGAGGGACTTAGATGGGGCCATGCTGTGGATTTGCCCTACTTCGATTTCAGCAATTCTTTTGACTGTGAGCCTCACAGACACTTGCTGAAGAAGATGGAGGATCGGGGTGCAGCTAAAATCGTAGTAAACTGGGCAGGAACTGGCTAAAGGGGGGCAGCAGAGGGTAGTGGACAGCGAGGTTAAATCAGAAAAGAGGGGGAGGCCATGAGCTGGGTTCCACAGGGATCTGTCCTAGGTCCAGTCCTCTTCTTCAACACATTCATCAGCGACATTGAGAGAATTCAGGGCAGGTTGTATCTCTTCGCAGAAAACACTAAGCTCTGTGGGAGGGTGGTTTAGTGATGAGGGAATAAAGGAAATGCAGAGAGATTTGTGGAAGTTGGAGTGGCGGTCCGGGGTTTGGCTGTTGAAATTCGATGCCAAAAAGTGCAGGGTTATGCACCTAGGGAACAAGAACCCCCAGTATAGTGTACTGGATGGGGGAGGGGTGAGACTCTACCACGACTGATTAACGAGACCTTGGAATTGTCATCAAACTCTCTAAAACAATTGAGTTAGTGCAGCAAGGCTTTATAGCAAGGTAGGTAGGATGCTTGGATGTGCTGGGAGGAGTATTGATGGGGGAAAAGAGAGGTAATACTTCTCTGTATAGATCCTTGGTGATATCACATCTGGAGTACTGTGCACAGTTCTGGAGTCCTCATCTCAGGAAGATTAGGGATAGGCTGGAGAAGGTGCAGGGTAACTGAAATGATTCGGGGCCAGCAGGGCATGTCTTGTGAGTAAAGCTACCAACTGTCCCTATTTTCCCAGGACAGTCCCTATTTTAGGGAGCATGTCCCAGTGTCCCCACAAGTTTTGCAAAATGTCACTTTTGTCCCAATTTTTGCTTACTTGTCCCAGTTTTGTTCCTTTTTTTCCTTTTTTGCTGACTGCTAATCCATGAGTGACAGTTATTTCAGCACTACTGTGGCACTGCTCGGGCTGGATAGCAGTTTGCAACTTCAATCCCTGTGCCTGTGCTGCACTACAAGCATGTCAGTGGGAGCACAGTAAAGCATGTTCCTTTCTGTTAGATTAGAATGGGTAGTAGTGCAAATACACACATGTGGACGTCTGCCTGCCAGCAGCTTAGAGGGACTCCAGACAGAGAAGAGACCGGCAGCAGGGAACTAAGGTACCTGAACCTGATCAGCTGTGGGGAAGTGTGTGAAAACAATCTGGTGTGGTGGTGGGAGTCACTGAAGTGAAGTTTGCTCAGCAAATGAGGTTGGATGGGACTGTCAGGAGGAGCAATTCATGCAGCTCGAATGTCTGATCACAATTTAATACAGGTTTGCTTCTAATGAACTTTCTGTACATCATGATTTGGAACTTGCTGCAGCAGAATGATGTATTGATTTAATCTGAATGCTTGCTACTGGTGTTACTGAGGGTGGCATGGCCAGAGCAAGCAGCAAATGTAATAGTTGTGCACAGCGTTGACTGAGGCGGTGTCCATGGGAGTGACACGGTGGGGGCGCTGATCAGGATGAACTGTCCCAGTTTTAGACCTCAGAAAGTTGGCAGCTTTACCTGTGAGGAGTGCCTCAGGGCACCGAACGTGTATTACTGGAGACCAGAAAGGAGGGGGGGGGGTATGACTAAGACCTTCAAATTCCTAAAAGGAATTAACTGGTGAACTGTGGAGAACTATTTAAATTGATACTAGCTCACGGTCATGTGATTATGAGTAGAAGCTGACAGGAGGAAGATTCAGGAGGGACATGAGGAAGTACTGTTTTACAGAAAGGATGGTGGAGTTGTGGAACGGGCTGCCAGCCAAGGTGGTGGGTCCGAAAACAGTTGGTCATTTTAAAAATGGCTGGGACAGAATGAAGGTATAGTGGTTGCTTGGGGAATTGGAAATGAGGAGGTGAACGGATGAGGATAGCGAGGGCCAAGAATCTGGAGGAACAGTAGGCTCTTACTTCAAGAGGGCTCGTGCAGGAGGTCACCACAGATAGGACTGTGCTGTCTGGTGTCAGGACCGCACAGCAAACTTTTCCAGCAATGCCTGACGGGGGACCTCCCACCAGTCACGTGACTGTCAGCATGACCCTATATAGTGGGCAGCACACCAGCCCTCCAGTTCTCTCCCACCATCGACCTGCGCAGAGTACCTCACAGTTGCACTTGCCCAGCAGATTGCCATTTGTTAACCGATTCTTCGCTCGATCGATAGTATCGTAATTTTGTTTGTTTTCTCCAACACCCACTAAGTCAAAGAAGTGCAAGAAGTGCAGTGCCAAGATCCCTCATAAGGACAGCCACCATCAATGCCTCTTTTTTGCTTGGGCCCAGACCATGACAACGTGGCCTGCTCAGACTGCCAGCCCTTCAACTAGGCCACTCGGAAGAGGAGACAGCAGGCCCTGGAAGCCCATATTCTGAATTCTAGAATGGCTTCGCTTGAGAAGGAGATGCAGAAGTTGAGGGACAGCACATTTTCCCTCTCCTTCAGAGTCTAGAAAAAAGAAAAGAAGCACCGGGAGAAGGAGCGCTCTGAGGATTGGGACCAAGGGGATTCCAGTAGGCCCTCGACCAGTAAGGCTGCTCCCCTGCCGCCTGCCCTCGTGGTTCTCCAGGTTGTGCCCAGGGCTCCTCCAGGTACTACTACTGCTGCTTTTCTCCCGATCTCCACTAGTAAGTTGTCCGCCGGCCCCTCTGGGGCCCACCCAGTTGCCATTAAGCCAAGTCCCCAGTGCTCTCTTGGGACTTGCCCCGTCTCTACCGGTAAGTCACCCGAGGGTCCTTTCCTTAATGACCTGGTGCCTTCTTCGTCCAATAAGTCAGTCATCTCTGATGCCCACCCGGACCCTGCTCTCCCGTCGGTGGCTCACGCCATCTCACCCAGCATCCAGACAAGCACTGCTTTGGCTGTTAGTCATCCTTCCCCCAGACTTCTGGGTGGGAAACTTCCCTCTGGCTCCAGTGGTCTCCATTGGTTCGGAGGAGGGACAGGATCCCTGGAGGTGGTTCTTCCTTCACCCAGCCCAGCGTCGATCCCTCAAATGCCTGTAGAAGGCCCCAGATCAGAGGCTTCCACGACTACCTCCAATGTCTCAGTTTTGCTCTGTGGACTGTCAGACCTTTCATCTGATCGCCTCACGTCTGCCTGCCTTTCCTTCCGTCAGAGGCTCTGACGTGTATTTGGTCTGCCCCTCCATCAGGGCCCTCACATCTGATCCCAATGACGTTAATTTCGCTGGGCCTGACATCGCCTACCATCACAATGGCTGGTCTGATGACGATTCCCCTGATGTCAGCTCCTCTGATGTCGGGAATCCTCTCGCAGGAATTCATGACTGGACCCTCTCAGCCTCATGTCCCAGGCTTCTTTCCTCATGGTCTGATGTCAATTTACACTCCGGGTCCAGCGGCAGACTTCCTCTATTTGGGGTACCACTATTTGAGGTACCCCTCTTATCAGGGTTACCCCCATCATACTCCTTTTTATGGGCAGGGTGTTCCAGGCCACCTGCCCATGTTCCTCCTCCACCCCCTCCTCCTCCCACTCTTGCTGCTCAGCAGGATTTTCAGGCCTTAATTCATCTATAGTGGAAGGAGGCCAAGTCTGAGCTGGTGTCAGATCTAGAGAAACGTCTGCCAGCTGCAGTGATTATCCTTTCCCCACGGTCTCTCTCACCCATCAGCTCGGTGCGGTAGATGGTGTATGTGTCGAGGGACTCATCCTAAGGAGGTTATTCTCCCTGATTTTGAACCTCCTGAAGACTGTTCATCCCTTTCTGAGGGAGAGTCCCCAGAGGATTCTTTGGATGAGCATTCCTCTGTGGCCAAAGGGAAGGATTCTCCCAAGTGCCCCCCCCCCCCGAGGATCTTTCCTTTACTGAACTCTTGCATATTATTCAGCAGTCCAATGGCTGGAATACAGAGGAGCAAGTTCCTAAGACAAAGCACCTCGCGGAACATTTAGATATGGAAACAGCTTCCCCGATTCCTGTCCCCCCGTAGACGGCTCCTCATGAAGACCTCACCATTACCATCTGGCAGCTGCCGCATTCCATCCAGGCAGTCCCTAAGAAGGCAGACCAGATCTACCATGCTCCGGAGAGAGTTGCCTCCCTGGATGTTCACCCCAAAGTCGATTTTTTTTTTTTTGGTCATCATTGCTGCGGCCCATGACCGCTCTGAAACATATGAACACTTCTCCCCCAGATAAGGAGTCTCATCATCAGCTGGACCAGTATGGCAAAAAAGTTTACTCTTTGGCCACATGCGCGCTTCGCTTCCACAATTATGTAGTGCAAATGGTGTCTTTCCAAAAGGCAACTATGGCCAAGTTTGAGTCCTGTGTCCAGGCCATGGAGTCTTCATTACTCAAGGAGGAGTTGGTCAAAGACCTGCACTTATCAAAAATGTCATGCCGTCATGTGCTCAGGGCTACCTATGACACTGTGGATGCGCTAGCCTGCTCCTCCACCACGGCAGTGTTCCTCAGACGACATGCCTGGCTTCACATTTCTGGCCTCTCTAACGACGTCCAGTCTGTGATTCAGGATGCCCCTTTTAGAAGCTCGGTCCTCTTTGGAGGGGACACCAAAGAAGTTATCACGGGCCTTCAGGACAGCGGCCCAGCCCTGAGGTCCATGTACCAATCGGGAACCCAGAGAAAATGGCCCTTTCAGACAGAGACCAAAAGGCAGGGTAAACAACCCTTCACTCTGCAACGGGGAAAAAGAGAAAGGCTACGGTCCCCTCCTTCTCATTGCCTCATGCCACAAAAGGTCAGTGAGGATCTGGGGGACCTCCTCCCCCAGACCCATTCTAGCTCTCAGCAGCCTAAACCTTTATGTGGAATACAAAAGGTTTTGCATGCTGACACTGCAGAGTATCCTGTCCCTTCTGCAGGAGAATCACTGGCTTTGAGCACTGGACATGCAGGATGCTTACCTGCATATCCCGGTGTTCCTGGGCCACCGCCACTTCCTGCGTTTCTGCTTCCAAGGGGAGCACTACCAATTCACAGCCCTGTCCTTTGGTCTTTCTTCAGCACCTTGGGTTTTTACCAAGCACCTTGTGGTGGTGGCAACCACCTTACACTGTCGGGGATAGCAGTTTTTCTTTCTCTGGATGACTGGCAGTTGACAGCTCTGTCCAGGGACAGTCTCCTGGAAGCACTCTCATGCATGTTGGACCTTTTTTCTCACCTGGATATCACAGTCAACTTCCTGAAGTCGACTATTACCCCTTCCCAGAATGTTCAGTTCATTGGGGCCATTTTGGACATGGTCCAGTGCAAAGCAGGTCACTGTTCTGATCTCTTCCCAATACCTTCCAGCCAGAGTGTGGTTATGCCTCTTGGGCCTGATGGCAGCCTCCATCTCCATGGTCCCATTTGCCAGGTTGCATATGAGGATCACCCAGTGGGCCCTGCAGGTCCAATCGGATCAGCGCTTGGACGACCTGGACCATCTGGTTCTAGTCTCCAGCGCAGTCCAGAAGGATCTGCTCTGGTGGTTAGATCCTCTGAACCTTTCACAGGGCCTTCATTTCAGAAGTTCCCCACTGCTTTGAACTCTCACCACAGACGCGTCCTGTCTGGGTTGGGAAACCCACCTAGTGGACCACCGTACCCGTGGATCATGGTCTTAATTGGAGATGGATCTCCACATCAATATTCTGGAGACAAGGGCAGTTCTTTGTGCTCTCTGGGCCTTTCAGACCATTCTGTCAAAAGGATCACTACTAGCCTAGATGGACAATATATCAGTAGTCTGGTACATCAACAAACAGGGAGGCACCCGATCGTACCCCCTGTGCAGGGAGGCAATGCGGGTGTGGAACTGGGCAATTCAGCACGGTCTGTTTCTCACTGCCGTGCACGTTCCAGGAGTTCTAAACATCCTGGCAGACAACCTCAATTGGGCCCCGTCCCTCGCCCATGAATGGGAACTCAGTCTGGATGTAGCAGATTCTGCATTTCTGAGATGGGGTCTCCCAGACTTGGATCTGTTTGCCTCCCGATTCTCGCAAAGCTTCCCAGCTTTTGCTCACTCATTCCAGAGCCTGGTGCTTTCTGGCACGAAGTGTTGTCACTTTGTTGGACAGGGAGGTCCTTGTACGCCTTCCCTCCCGGTCCCATTCTGCAGCGGGTTCTCCTAAAGTTCCAGGCAGAGGGAGCCTGGATGATCCTAATTGCTCCCCTCTGGCTGGGGCAAATCTGTTTTCTGCTTCTGCAGCAGCTCTCGGCAGAACCCCCAGTTCCTCTTCCTCTCAAACACGACCTGTTGACCCAGGATCAAGGCAGGTTAGTGCACCCCTGGGCTTAGGACCCTGCGTCTCCATGCATGGCTCCTACAGACATAATTAAGTCCCAATTCAGGGTCTCACATAAGGTCACTCGGGTCCTGGTAGTGGCCAGGAAACCCTCTACAAGATCGATCTATGCTATGAAATGGAAGCGTTTTTCCATTTGGGCAGTGCCTAAAGGCTGGGACCCCTTTATGTGCTCAGCTCCACAGATTATGGAGTATCTGTTGCACCTGTCTGATTCAGGCCTTTCTTACTCCTCCCTCAAGGTCCATCTGTTGGCCATTTCGGCCTATCATGATTTGTTAGGGGGGAAACCCGTGGCACAGCTGGAAATCTCAAAACCCTTTCTGAAAGAGATTCTCCACCTGAAACCCCCTATCTGTAACCCCACACCACCTTGGGATTTAAATTTTGTGATTGAGAAGCTTACACTTCCCCCTTTTGAACCAGTGATAAGCTGTGACATGTGCTGTCTCTCATGGGAGGTGCTATTTTTTGTTGCCATTACTTCTGCTCGAAGAATTTCCAAGCTTCAGGCCCTGATGTGTAAGGAGCCTTATTTGATTTTTCATAAGGATGGGGCAGTCTTACGAACAAATCCTAAGTTTCTTCCCAAGGTGGTTTCAGAGTTCACCCTCTGACAGTCGAACTTCCGGTGTATTACCCTAACCATTCTAACAAAGTTGAGGATCTTCTTCATACACTGGACATACATAGGATCTTGAGATGCTACATCCACAGGACCAAAAGCTCCAGAAAATCTGATCAGCTTTTCATTTCCTT
Organism: Neoceratodus forsteri; assembly: GCA_016271365.2. Taxonomy (NCBI): domain Eukaryota; kingdom Metazoa; phylum Chordata; order Ceratodontiformes; family Ceratodontidae; genus Neoceratodus; species Neoceratodus forsteri. Next base: position 646,395,164 of record CM028131.1, read on the forward strand.
TGCCCCCAAATCAGTGGGTTCAGCGATGTCTAAGCAGCGCTTATCCAAATAGCTCACTAACTGCATTCGCTTCTGTTATCAGAAGTATGACAAACCTCTGCTGGGGGAGGTCAGAGGTCATTCCACTCAAGGAATGGCAGCATCCACAGCCTTTTTGAGAAATGTTTCTGCAGTGGAGATTTGTGCAGCAGCTACCTGGAGTTCAGTCCATACCTTCAGGAAGCATTACAGTCTGGACATTGCCTCTAGGCGTAGGGCCGGTTTTGGCCTCGCCGTTCTGCAGGGCCTATTGTCTTAAGGCCGGTCCTGTTCTGGTCATTCAGTTGCTCCTCCTCCTGTGACTCTGTCAGTCTTTTTATGAATGACTGCTTGGGATTCAGTCCCATCTGCAAAGACCTACTGCAGGAACCCTTTCAAAGCAAGATAGTACAGTTACGTAAGAACTTACTGTAACAGTAGATTTTTGATAGAGGTTCCTGCAGTAGGTCGCATTTTCCCTCCCACCTTCCCTCAGTTTATACATTCCTTTCAGCATTTTTCTGAACTGGGCTCCAGGATTCCATCCTTCCTCCTGCCTCATCCTACTTGGATCTCTGGCGGGAGAACTGGAGGGCAGGCGTGGGGACCACCCACAATATAGGGTCACGCTGTCGTCCATCACGTGACATCTGGTGGGCAGTCCCCCACCAGGCATTGCTGGAAAAGTTTGCCATGCGGTCCTGATGCCAGAGGGTGCAGTCCTATCTGTGATGGCCTACTGCAGGAACCTCTTTCGAAATAAATCCTTACGTAACTGTACTTTCCTGGGCTAAATAGGGAACTCTAGCAGACTGAAAGGACCTTGGTCTTTTCTGCCGTCATTGTCTATGTTTCTAAGTAGTGCTCAAGTTTCTTTATTGTTCGGCCTTTTGTTTAAAAGTCATTACAATATAAATATAATTATATAAATACAACATAAATTGATCCATAGCACATAGCTTAAAATTGTCACAGTTTATATGTGCGTTCTCCTATACTTCCACAATATTCACTAGAATTTATACAATTGTGTTACACAATACTAAACAAAATTGGAGGAGGGTACCAAAAACAGGCCCTCAATTATTCTGTTTTTCTCAGATGTGATCCCTTCATTTCCATAATTTTAAAAAAGGAGGCCACCACATTCAATATCTGCACATTATTTGATTTCAAAAGGTATGTCACCATAATTTGAGGCTCATATTCCAGTGAATTTGGATAAGGCCCCAGCAATTTCGTCCTTGTTTCATTATAGATAGGGGACAAAATCATCAAGTGTTTTAGATCATATACATCATTGTCACATTTACATAATATCCTTTCTTTGTCTGTATTACCACTATACAAATTTAGTTTCCAATTGCACCTAAACAATTCAAATCTAAGCCTAGTGATTATTTTCCTTAAATCCGGGTTTGTCATTCTAACCAAATAGGATTCTAATTTATGAATTCTCTTATTTTTTGATATCCATTTACAAATCTTGCTTTGCTTACCTAATTCCAAATCCCTTTGCCTATAGTTAGTTATCTTCCATTCTTTCCTTATTTATTATCTTTACCTGAGAGAATGGCAATCTGAGGCTATCCGTTATATTGTTTAAACTTGCAGCTCCCCTTATTGCATTACCGCTGGCCAAAATTTATACATCATCACTTTCAGGTGGAATAGTCCCTGACCTCTGGAAAGCTGCTGGGATCACACCTGTACTTAAAAAAGGGGATCCTAAGGTTGTCATGAACTACAGACCAATTGCCATACTCTCGGTACTGCACAAAATCCTGGAGAAAATTGTTGCAACTCTGACAACTATCTACTTAAGCACAGTCTGCTCTCTGATACCCAGCATGGCTTCAGCAAAGGACATAGCACAATGACCGCACTCCTTAAATTCACCACAAACAATCTTTCAAAAATGAATACTGGCAATCTGACTGGGGCTGTCTTTATTGATCTCACAAAGGCTTTTGACCTTGTTAATCGCACTTTGCTTCTCTCCTCGTTTCGACACCTGCATTTCTCCTCCTCTGTTGACTGGTACGAAAGCTACCTGACAAATAGAACGCAAGTGGTGAAATTTAATTCCTTTCTATCGAACAGTACCACCATTAACACTGGTGTACCTCAAGACTCCATCCTAGGGCTCCTTTATAAAAATAACATTGGAGCTGCTCTAAAATCCTGCTCTGTTATTCTATATGCTGATGATCTTGTCATCTATACAAGTTCTACTAATATAGACACTATCAATACAACCCTTTCCTCTGACTTTAACAATATTCAGAACTGGCTATATGACCACAAATTGGCTGTCAACAGTAGCAAAACTAAAGTCATGCTGCTTGGATCAGCCCCAAAGCTCTGGGCTTGCACAACAGCACTGATGGTGCAGGACTTGTATCAGTCATTGGAATGTGTGACCTCTTTCAAATACCTGGGCATCCTGCTAGATCAATCTCTTGATCTTAATCTTCATGTACAGTCTATTTGCAGAGCTTGTAAAAAACAAAAACAAGGCGCTGCGTCAGCATGTGGTCTAAAAGCAAAACAAAATGGTTATATTAAATACACGCTGAAAATAGAAAATAGAATTAAAAATCTATGTTTCGACCTTAGGTCTTCTTCAGGAAATATCTAAAAGAGAAAAAAAAACAAAGTTAGTGTAGAGGGGAGGTAAAATGAGATATATGTGTGTGTGTGTGTGTGTGTGTGTGTGTGTGTGTGTGTGAAGAAGAAAGGGGAGGCTCAGGGAGAAGAAGTGATAAATGGTAAGATTAGGAGAGAATCTGTGAAACAAAAAGGTGATGATGGGAAAGATGAAGCATAATGGGAGTGAGAGAGCTAGGGAAGTTCCCATGTGGAGAATAATTAACAGGGCCTAGTAAGAAGGCTGAAAGGTGACAAATGTGTGGGAAGGAGACAGAGATGGAGACTTATGGTGAAAATGAAAAATAAATTAAATGAGTACAAAAACAGACTATAGGGAAAGAAAAAAAAAAAAGGGATGGCTGAAAGATGTTAGTGAAAAATAAGTCGATCATTTAAACCAGAGGGCTGCTGGGAGCCAAGGCGGATGATCAGCTTGGCTTTCATGTTTTTTCTATGGTCAGGATCCCAGAAGCCCTGCTGAAGGACACAAACAGAAAGGTCATTGACATTGTGGTCCCTGGAGATAAAGTGGGATACAATGGGTTTAGCAGTTTCACCATTCCTGACTGCTCTGTAATGTTCCCTGAAATGGTCAGCAAGACACCTACCAGTTTCTCCGATGTAAATAGCTGTGCACTTCCTGCAAATAATACAATACACCACATTAGTGGAGGTGCATGAGAACTCCTTGGTGATGTGAAAAACACCTGTAGGCCCCTGAATTTCAGTCGCACTGGAAATAAATTTGTAGGTGTAGCAGCGAGTCCTGTTGCAAGGTTTGGTACCTGGGAGGGAGGAACTGTTAGGAGTAGATAGGTTGCTTTTAACCAGGAGATTCCACAGGTTAGGTGGCCGGCAGTAGGAGGCAATAGGTGGTTCTGTAAAGGAAGCACTGATGTTGGGGTCACTTTGCAAAATGGGAAAGTTACTAGTGATGATCCTGTGACGAGAAGGTGTGCTCTGATGGAAGGGAAGCACTAGTGGAATTCGCCGCCGTTTTTCTGTGACAGTATCCTTCCTGCGGGGGTCAAGGTTACAGGGCATGTTACTGACACGGGAGAGTGCTCTGTCCACTGTGCTTTTAGGGTATCTCCTGTTGATGATAGAACTATGCATTATTTGGGTCTGCTCAGCAAAATCATCCTCTTCACTGCATAATCTGTGAAGTCTAAGAAACTGTGAATAAGGCAGGCCATTCTTGACATGTTTAGGATGGAAGGAGCTGTGGAGGAGGAAACTGAGAGAGTCTGTGGGTTTGTAATAAACTGATGTCTTCAGACCAGCTGTCAACTCCAAAGTGGGTGTTGCATATTAGACTAGTTATATGCTCATGCCATCAGCTAAAATGGCCATTGCGAGGGGGTTTCTGCTCCCCACCCTAACCTATGGGGCTTGCTTATTTGGGGCTGCTCATAAGACTGACCTACTCAGATGGGATATTACATATAACAACATATGTTGCTATGCCTCTTCTGCTCCTCGGCTTAAACACCACTGTCAACTTTATAATCTTGGCTGGCTCTCTCCATTAGCTAGTAGGAAATACTACCTTGGCTCTCTTATTGATTCGATAATTCGAAATCAAACCCCTAGGTGTCTTGCAGCTATGCTTGTTCCTTAGGACACACTCCATGGTCTACGATCAGCTGATAAATCCTTTCTGAATTTGCTGAGGTGCCGCACTAGGAAAGGAACTGTTGCATTTGAGCATGCAGCTCCACAGCTGTGGAATTCCCTTCCCCTCAACATTAGACTTTCTAGCTCCCACACATGCTTTAAGAGAAAATTGCGCTCAAATCTGCTGATTACTGATACCTGTTCCTGCTTTCACCCTACCTAATGACCGATGTTTCTTGCCATACAATAGTATTTCCTTACCTCTGTATAACCCTCTTACTGCCTCAGCCTGTCCTGTCTCCCTTTCCCTGCCCATATACAATCTTGCACTGTAGGCATCTCCCTTATACTTTTACATATACTTGTATAATCTAATTTCATGGCTTGCTTCCCTTTTCCTCACTTACCGACCTTTTCCTTAATGACACCCCCTGCTCTCAATGGTTATTTCTTCCTTTTGTATTCCCTGTTTTTGGTTTTGTGTACCTTGTTCTGTTTATATATGTCACCTGATAATTTATTGTCCAAGGTCCTCTCTATTCATTGCATAGGTAGGCACCTATGAACTTATGAATGGTCTACTCTGTATGACTCTAATATATTGTATCCACTTTAACTCACTGTATGTAAAGCGCTTTTACTTTGTATGTTCCCATATATTGTGTTCTCTCTAACTCATTGTATGTAAAGCACTTATAAATTGTTATCCTGTTAAGTTTCTGCATGTTTGTACTCTCCCGGGTCATGCCTGAAAATAGTCATTTTATGGCTAGTGCACTTACTCGGTTAACAAAAGCTAAATAAAAAATAAAAGTCCTAGAGGTTTGATGACCTTTTCTAATGTTGCCATACTTGGGAAACATTATGTTCTGGGCCTTGTATTGCAAAGCTTCCTCCAGACATAATCTGGGTAGAAAACTAGTATTCATTTTATATACCTTTAACCAGTAGTTTACTTCCCGTTGTCTGATCTGGCACTCTATTGGCAGTTGCCCCAATTCTGTTCTTACCAGGGCAGAAGGTGCACCTCTTGGGAAGCCTAATATCATTTTATAAAATGTATTTATTATTGATGCTAATTTCTTACTATTGCCTTGCCCCAAATTTCTGCTGCATATAATAAAAAAAACTTTTAAGCTTTGCGTCGAGAACTCTCAAAATTCCTTTTACTGAATTACCTCCATACCTATAGGCAAACAGATTTAGAATCGGAAGTAACCTTCTAACTTTGATTTCCATCTCATTAATGTGTTTATTTCATGTTCCATTTTGAGCTATGATCAATCCTAAATAACTAAATTCCCTAACCACTTCTAAGATATTATTGTCTAAATAATACTTATACTTCTTTTTATTATCCCCAAACACTAATGCCTTGGTTTTCTCATAATTTATCACCAGGTCTGCCTTTTTACATTCCTCTGAGCATTTTTATATAATTCTTTTTAACACAGTATAACTTGTAGGTATTAATACTGCATCATCTGCATATGCCAAGTATGAGTAGGATGTTGTACCAATCCTTGGCATATGATAATCGGGATTATAAAGGGTGTTCAACACTGATTGGAAATAAAGATTAAACAATAATGGAGATAGAGTGCATCCTTGTTTCACTCCAGTGTTTGATGCAAACCGTCTGGTGAGTGATCCATCACTTGAACATCTAACACTTGTATAATTATTGCAGTACAAAATTTTTATAATACCCAAGGGTGCTTGATCAATACCCAATTCTTCCAATCTAGCCCATAATTTAACTCTATTGACTCTATCAGTTCGAAGTATGATAAGGAACTTCCTGGTGCTGTTCTCCATCACTCCGTAAGGGGTATGGCCATATCTGTGGTTTATTTCAAAAATGTATCTGCTGCTGACATATGTGCTGGAGCCACATGGAGTACTGTTTGTGCTTTTCCCTAAACATTACAGTCTGGACATTGTCTCCCATAGACGTGCTGGGCCAGATTTTCAAAGCATGGTGCTTGGCTTGCGCCAAGCCCTTCACCACGACACTTAGGATCTGGCAGTGTGCCGAACCCATTTTGCCACAACTGTGCCCGATTTTAGTACATCGGGCGCAGCTACAGCACTCTTACCCAGTTTATAGCAGTTTGCACCAAATATGTGCAAGCCCTGTGAAAAGGGTACCCAGGATTGATGCAAGCCAGACCAGCAAAAATCTGAGTGCTGGCTGGCTGAATGCCACAAGCTCTGTGTGCCATATGTTTGGCGCAGCCAGGGCATGCGGCATTCACAAGTGTTTGAAAACCCAGCCTCCTGTCTTTGGGGGTGCTGTACTGAAAGGCTTTCTGTCTTAATCACATACCAGACTGTGCCACCCTCCCAGTTTACTCTCTACTGCTAGAGAATCATTCCAAAGGTGTGGCCTAATGGAGGAGATGACCATTGAAGACGACAGAACGGTTATGTAAGAAGTTACTGTAACAGTAGATCTTCAAGAGAATCTCCTCCATTAAGCCATGCCATCCCTCCCTCCCTTCTTCCCCTTTTTTTGCTTTCAGTGGGGGGTCATTATCAGATGCTGTGCCTAATACCTTCTCCATGCATCTTGTCTCCAGCCCAGTGTCACTCCTTGTATGCCTGGTGTTGGTCTCATTCCTGGTTCCCCATGGTTGGAGATTCTCCAAGGCTAATCTCCAGCAGAGAACAGGAGTGATGGGCCACCCACATTTATAGACATGTAGATGCTGCATGTCATCATGACTGGCCCCATCCTGGCTAGTGGAAGTTTCCATGTGGTCCTAGTGGTAATGGCTTATATTTCCAAAGGTGTGGCCTAATGGAGGAGATTCTCTCTAAGATCTACAGTTGTGGTACGTTCTTACGTAACTGTTCTGTTGACCAGAATAGGAGTATATTTGAATGTGTAAAAAGGTGCTGACTGATGTAATCCATGCCTTGGTAATGAAATGCATTTTTTCCTGTAACAGGAGCAATATGCATCTTACTGAGTGTAAAGAGACTAGTGGCTGGGGACTTTTTCTGGGAAGGGTGTTGTACTGGGAAAATGCCATGCTTTGGAATGGTCGCTAGCCAGTTAGACCGGGAGAAACTCTTAAGCCATTTTATAATAGTCATATAAAGTGTTGACCAATAAGCACAACTAACATAAGATGCAGTGAATTATGTGTGCTTACAGAAAACAAAAAATGTTGCATACCACAAGTAACGGATGGCTAAAAATAATTAATTAGTGCAAAGCTTACTGAACCACTGACCAGCCACCCCTTCACTAAACATGGAACTAATTATGTTTAGCCATCCAGTACTTGGTGTGTGTGTGTGCGCGCGCACCACTTCTTGTTTTCTGAAGACTACGTATGCTGTGTTGTTGCACCATTAGGAGCTTGGGAGTGCTTGTTATGTCTACTTTTGGCAATGTTCTGAAACGCCATGTAATCTTTAAGTGTCATGTAGTTGGGGGAGTCCTCTTCATTGTCCTTGCTAAGCATAGTGCTGTTTGGATTATCAGTTATTTAATGTGAATCACACTCCGTTTTGGAATGCATTGTGTAATAATAAACAGACTATGTTTTTGCCATTCTTGTACTGTGTGAGGGTTAGAGATAAGTTGAAACAGGATGTGGATTTTTCTTTTTTCTGTTCTTCTGTTTTGTCTTGGCTATGTCTATTCGGAAACCAAGGATGCCATAATAAACCATGTAACTAATAATAAAAAAAAAGGGGGGGGTAAGAATAGATTACAAAGGCTGCAGAGTCTCACATATAAAGAAATGCTAGCATTCAGCAATATACGTACATATATATTTTTTTTCTCTCAAAAGATCTGTTAAAAATCACAAACTTGAGGGTCAGGTTTACCAAGCTTCATACCCTCGGAGATAACCTGCTAGACAGTCGAATGGAAATCAAAGAGAAGTACTACTATGCTATCTATGACATGGTGGTCCGTGGCAACTGCTTCTGTTATGGACATGCTAGCGAGTGTGCACCTCTGAATGGACATGGAGATGAAGTGGAAGGAATGGTAAGTCAAAATGTTTAAAATACTCTCAGGCTTGTGTTATTTGTATAGTATAAGGACTACACTATTATGTCTGCTACTGCTTAAAAACATGAAATTATGAAACTTTCTTGTTTTGATTGAGTAGGCTCGCGTACAGTAAGCAACTCCTTGTGAGTTAATTTCCTGTCCTGTTAAGGTTTCCTATTATGTTTTATAATTAAAAAGGATGGATAGGATTGCTACAGTCTTTACTTATCTCTTGTTGTCTTTCCGTACTTAGATATTTTAACTTTTATGTAGCCCCGGTCTTTAAACCTGCACTGTATGGGACTCCACCCTCCACACACCAGCCACTTTCCACTTCATTCTAGGTACCCCAGATTGGTTGCAGTCACTCAGAAGCTTCTGACACTAATACTGCTACTTGCGTCAGTTGCAGTTTTCAATGAAAATTGAACACAATAAGAAGCTGCTTCATTTTTATCAGTGTAACATCCAGCATCCTGTGTAGTAGGTTGCACGCTTGTCTCTGGGACTGATCAATCAAAAGGGTATGAGTTCTGGGGCTTCTACCCAATATTAATATCATAGTACAGCACTGGGGAGGAAGCTGCTACATTGTCGAAATGCTGTCCTTCAAACAAGACATTAAACTGAGGTCCCGACTGTCCATCGCTGGTGGTTATTGAGATAAGTTATTGATCCCATGGCACTTGCCATAAAAGTCATGGATTTTTCCCAGGTGTCCTGGTCAACATTCACCCTGTCAATAAAATGGGTCCATGTAACCCACTCTTGAGGGCACACCTGAAAAGATGATGTTCTGGCTCAGTGTGCTGTCTCTGTTCAAAAACTACAAGTAAATAATACATAAATTCACATAGCATTATCTTTTGTCAAGCCTTGACCGATTGCAACCGATGTTGCTGATTGGAGCACCTATGAAGGTGCAGTTGGGCTGGAGGAGGGCTACATACAGAGCAGGTTTTAGCGGAGAACTGCTTAAATTACCAAACTCTTACCATGCTGCCCTGCAGATTATGATTTTGCAGCATTGAAAACATTTTTTCGTTACCTAATCTGTCTGTTTTACATCCTCATAGCAGTGCTTTATATCTAGTACTGTAAAGCAGCTTCCATTGTCTCAGTCGAGAGTACAGATTGGCCACTCAATACAAAAGTGAGCTGCCACCCTGTAGCAGACCTGGCCACTCACATTTGAATAGAGTCGGCAGTGTACTTGAGCACTTGATTGAAAGACAGTGGCGATAGTATTTGTAATACAACTTCTAGGGGTGTGGATATAGTTCACTATCCACGCATTAGCAGTTCCACTGGAAGTGCTGAATTGTCAGAACATCTTAAAGCTAGACTCCTCCCACCACCTGAGTGGTATGTCCTCCAGCTCCACCCCGTGGCATCAGATCTTCCTGTCCGCTGGAAGAGTTCGGTCTCCTGTTTCGCAGCTCTGTGCGTTGTAGGACCTAAAGTGCATCACTGATGATTTTCTTTCTTCAAAACAGTTTCTCCAGTATTACTTACATAGAAACATAGACTTTGACGGCAAATAAGAACCGCTTGGCCCACCTAGTCTGCCCATTTCCCTACCTACAGGATAAGCTGCAGATCCTATTTAACCAACAGCATATTTCCTCCTACTCCCCACAAAAATTGCCTTATGTCTGTCCAATGCATTCTTGAAGTCTCTCACAGTTGTAGACTCCACATCCTCCACAGGAAGGCTGTTCCATGCGTCCACCACTCCCTCTGTGGAAAAAAATATTTCCTCACATTGCCCCTGAGCCGTCCTCCCTCTATCTTCAAATTGTGTCCCATTATTCTTCCACATCTCTTTTTTTCTGAAAGATGCTACCCTCTTGGACTTTGTTGATTCTACTGAGGTACTTAAAAGTTTCTATCATGTCCCTCCTCTACCTCCTTTGCTGAAGGGTATATATATTAAGCTCCTTTAGTCTCTCCTTGTATGGCTTCTCTTGCAGACCCTGCACCATTTTAGTTGCCCTCCTCTGGACTGCCTCTATCCTGTCTGTGCCCTTGCGGAGATGGGGTCTCCAGAAATGGACACAGTACTCCCAGATGAGTTCTTACCAACTGTCTGTCTGTACAGAGGGATAACAACTTCCTGTTTTCTGCTGGTGATGCCTCTCCCTGTATGTCCCAGTATTCCCCCAGCCCTCCTAACTGCCTTCTCACATTGCTTGCTAATCTTAAGGTCATCCGATATGATTACTCCCAGGTCCTTTTCCATGTTTATTGTTGTTACTACCTCCCCCCCATTGTGTAATCTTCCCCTGGGTTTTTGTTTCCTAGGTGCATTATTTTGCACTTCTTTGCATTGAATCCAAACTGCCATAGTTCTGACCATTCCTCCAACCTTGCCAAGTCCCTTCTTATCCTTTCCACTCCTCCTTGTGTATCAGCTCTGTTGCAGATCTTTGTGTCATCTGCAAAGAGGCATACTTCTAGTCCCTCTGCAATGTCACTTATAAAGACATTAAAAAGGACTGGACCCAGCACTGAACCCTGTGGTATCCCACTAGTAACCCCTCTTTCTTTAGAGTGGACTCCATTTACAATTACTTTCTGTGTCCTATTGTCCAGGCAATGTTTTACCCAGGCCACCACCCTGGGACCCACTCCCAGGCTGGTTAATTTGACTATTAATCTTTTGTGTGGGACTGTCGAATGCCTTGCTAAAGGGTAGGTAGGCCATTTCCACAGCCCCTCCCTGGTCTACTACTTTGGTCACCCAGTCAAAGAAATCAATTCGATTCATCTGACATGCCTTCCCGCTGTGAACTCATGCTTCCTTGGGTCCCGTGCCCCACTGGCTTCTAGGTGTCAGTCATGTCTCCACTTGGTCCTCCTCCTGTGGGGGGCAGGCTCTGCCACTTCCTTTCTGCCTGGTTCTCTGTCACCATGGACAAGTGGGTTCTCAAGGTGGTCGGTCAGGTTCTACCTCTGCAGTTCGAGGCGTACCTGCCTTGCCAAGCCCATGCTCCACGGGAGGGCATTGTGTCCGCGGAAATCCTGTCACCCCTTTGGAGCAACATTGCCCAGCTCATCTGCAAGGAGGTTGTAGCTAGTGTCTCTGACCCTCTGGAACACCCCGGAGTTGTCTTCAGGTACTTTCTGGTGCCAAAATGGATGGGGGACTGGTGCCCCATCTTAGATTTGCATGACCTGAACAAGTTTCTCAGACAGCACACCTTCAGGATGGTCACTCTGTCCCAGATCATATGATCTCTCTGGCAAAACATATGGTTTTGCTCTCTAGATCTTCAGGACGTGTTTTCGTGTCTTGATCTGTCCATCCCACCGCTGTTTCCTTCGGTTCTGGGCAGAGGATATCCTCATAGAATTCCAGGCCATGTAATTTGGCCTGTCCTCGGCCCCCAGGGTCTTCACCAAATGCATGTCAGTTGTGGCAGCCTACCTGAGGCATCAAGGAGTTCAGGTTTCCCCCTGCATGGATGACTGGCTGATTGTGGGTCCCTCCAGGCAGGAGGTGGAGTAGTCCAGGGATCTGGCCCTCCATTCCTGCATCTCACTTGGCCTCCTGGTCAATGGGGCTCAACTCCTGGCGGACAGGGTGGAGGCTTTCTCCTCCTTTGCCCAATCATTTTGGGTTGGGCAGTATTGCCCAGCCTGGGACTTCCTGCACCTGCTGGGTTACCTGGCTGCATGCACCAACGTGGTCTGTTGGGTCCGCTGGAGAATGCGTTCTCTGCAGTGGGAACTGATCCGCCGGTGGTCTTGGTGCAAGGGCCACTTCGACAAGTTGGTCACTGTGACCCAGTTTATGTGGGACATCCTCCAGTGGTGCTTGGTCCCAAAACATTTGCAGGAAGGTATCCTGTTTGTTCACCCAGAGCAGACAGTCATCCTGATGACCAATGCCTCTCTGATGGGCTGGGGTACCCACCTAGGGGATGACCGAGTCCACAAGTTCTGGACCCCTGAGGAGTCCTGATGCCATACCAACGTGCTGGAACTACGGGCAGTTGAGCTGGCACTGACAGCCTTTGCTCTGCATGTTCAGGATCAGGTTGTTCAGGTCCAGATAGACAGCACCACGACCATGTACTACCTCAACAAACGAGGTGGGACGCGCACCCTTCCTCTGTGCAGGGACACTCTCTCCATGTTTGGACCCTCGTGCACAGCCTGGAGGCTGATCTTCTGGCCATCCATGTGGCCGGTGTCTCCAACCAGCTGGCAGACACACTCAGCCATGTGGGCGAAGCATCTCATGATTTGTCTCTTCACTCAGAGGTAGTGCACAGTCTGTTCTCCCAGTGGGGCTTCCCTCTGTTGGCCTGTTTTCCTTCAGGGAGAACACAAAGCTGAGGCTGTACTGTGCCCACTCCCCTCAGGGAGTTGCAGGGAATTGCTCTCCATTAATCAAGGGAAGGTATTCCGCCTGGACCTTCAATCCCTGCACTTAACTGCCTGGTCTCCTGAGTGGCTAGAGTTCCCGGCTTTGGGTTTCTCTGAAGATATCCTCACTGTGGTCGAGGCATCTCGGAGTTGTCCCAAAAATGCTACTCCTTCAAATGAGAGGTTCTTCATTTGGTGCCAGGGCAAGGAGCTCGACCCCTTATCTTGTCCGATGGCTCACATTCTCGACTACCTTTGCTCCCTCTTGGGCCTTCAGTCGACACCCCTAAAGTTGCATGCACCTGGCAGCCATCTCTTCCTACTGGGTGCGTGCCAGTACGCAGTTGGTGGCACAGGAACAAGTGGTCTGGTGCTTTTTCAAAGGCCTTGACCTAATTTCCCCTCCAGTGTGTGAACCTCCACCACCTTGGGACTTATTGCTGGTATTGGCAAAGCTCATGGGCAAGCCAATCGAACCAGTACATAGGTGTAACATGTCTCACCTGTCATGGAAGACCACCTTCTTGGTGGCTATTGCATTAGCGAGAAAGATCAGTGAGCTCCAGGTACTTTTGGTGGCGTCTCCTTACCTGGTCTTACACAGGGACAAGGTTGTCCTTCAGCTCAACCCAAAATTCCTCTCAAAGGTTGTTGTATTTTCACCTTAACCAGGTGATTAATCTCCTGGTGTACTTTACCAATCACACATTGGAGTCTGTTCAACCTCCATACCTTGGACCTGTGGTGAGCGCTGGCCTGTTATAAGGATTGCATTGCTGGAGTTTGGGGAGAGGTTTGCCTGCTATTTGTCACCTATGCTGAAGCCACACCAGGCAGACTGGCAGCTAAGTGGATGATTGGCATGGTTTGTATCCTGCATCGACCTCTGCTGTAGGTTGGCGGGTAGGGAGCCTCCCATATGGTTAAGGGCTCATTCCACCCACCATACTGATGCCTCAGTGGCTGCTTCCAGGGACATCCCCATCCAGGAAATCTGTCAGGCTGCTACCTGGAAGTCAGCACACACCTTCATTTCCCAGTACCACATTGACCTTGAGTCATGTCGGGATGCTGGTTTTATTTCTATTCCCTAAGTAGGGGGTGTGCGTCTTGCCTCCCTCCTCCTGTAGAGCTGCTAGGAGTCTGCCTGAAGTGTGGCTAGAACACCATATCCACGTCCCTAAAAACACAGGTTACTCACCCGTATCAGTAGTTCTAGGAGTGGTAAATGGTGTTCATCCACACTGACCCTCCTGACCTCCCCTGGTAAGTTGCATGCCGATTTTTACTTCCAGCGGGTCAGATCTGACATCATGGGGCAGTGCTGAGGGAGTTACCACCCAAGTGGGTGGGAGGAGTCAGCTTGAAGACATTCTGGTAAGTTTTTTAAAGGGTAGAGAAACACTGCCCGAAGTGTGGATGAACACCATATACTACTCCTAGAACTATTGTTACAGGTGAGTACCTGTGTTTTTGTGACTACCCCCTCCAACACACACAAATCAGGACACTGTTGGGGTGTCTTCACAAGGCCCTTGACCCCAGGCCCCATGTGGTGGTGATCAAGGCCTGGAAGAAGAAACCATGGATGATCTTGATAGCTCCACACTAGCCACGGCAGTTCTGGTACCTGAATTGCCTCAGCAACAGACCTCCAAGGCAGTTGCCTCTTCACCCAGACCTACCGACCAGACAATGGGGGACGGTTCTGCCCATGGACTTTCAGTCCTTGCACCTCACAGCCTGGTTCCTGAGTGGCTAGAGTTCCAGGTTTTGGGTTTTTAGAAGGATATGATCCACATTGTGGAAGCCTCCCAGAAAGAGTCAACTTGTCAGTGCTATGCCTTTAAATAGAAAATGTTTTCTATTTGGTGTCAGGGGAAGGAGCTTGATCACCTTGCCTGTCCTGTGACTAGTATCCTCGAGTACCTTTGGTCCCTCTCCCGGCTTGGGCTGCAAGCAACAACTCTCATGGTGCACCTGGCAGCGATCTCTGCATACCGAGTGTGGGCTGGTATGCTGGCAGTGGCCCAGGAGAAGGTGGTTGGATGTGATTTTAAGGGTCTGGACCACCTATCCTCTTCGATGCATGTACCAGCATCATCATGGGACTTACTGCTGGTGCTGGTCATGCTCTTGGGCAAGCCATTTGAGCCTGTGCACAGGTATGAGATGTCACACCTGTCGTGGAAGACCGCCTTCTTTGTGGCCGTCACATCAACCAGAAGAATCATTTAGCTCCAGGTGCTCCTGGTGGAGTCTCCATATCTGGTCTTCCACAGGGACAAGATCATCCTTTGCCCCACCTGAAATTCCTCCCGTAGGGTATTTCAGAGTTCCACCTTTAACTGGGCAATAACTTTCTGGTATATTTTTCCAACCCACCTTTTGAGGTCCATGCCTTGAACCTGTGGAGGTTGCTTTTACTATGTAGAGTGCATGGCTAGAGTTTGGGGAGAGGCTTGCCAGCTGTTTGTGACATGCGTTGAAGAAATGCCTGACAGACTGGCAGCTAAGTGGATGATCGGCAGGTGGATCACATCCTGCATGGACCTGTACTATATGTTGGCTGATAGTGAGCCTCCCTTATGGCTTATTGCTCATTCCACCAGACATACTGCTGCCTCAATGGCTGCTTCCAGGGACATTCTAATCCAGGAGATCTGCAGGGCTGTCACCTGTAAGTCATCACACACCTTCATCTCCCATTACAGCACCAACCTAGTCTTATCAGGATGTTGCATTTGGGACCTATGTTCTCCAATCTCCATTTGACAAGTAGGGGGTACGCACCTTGCCCTCTCCTCCCAGAGAACTGCTACAAGTCTGCCAATGTGTGGATTGCGAACTAGGCACTCACCAGGGTGATGGGTCAGAGTTGTAGTTGATTGTTTCTGGAGGGCACAGGCTTAGTCCCACCCACCACAAGTGCATCATTTCCTTTATATCAGGGTTTCTGACATCACTTCCCCAAAAGTGCAAAGGACATACACCTGTTCATATCCTTAAAGGCACAGCACACTGAATAGGGGAAAACACACTCACACGCATGCACACACTAAAAACAAAAAAGAAAACCTCTTAAACAGGAAGGGAGACGGACATGGGGGTGGTGCAATGCACTGGCTGTGGAGCGGCAGTCTTCCAGGAGACGTTCTAGAGGCTGCATTGCTGCCCTATTTGCAGGCACCTCTCTGGTCTGAGAGAGGAGGTTGCCCATCTCCATGCTGACCTGGCAAGGATTCAGGAAACCACCTCCCCCACTCGGGGACCACCCAGGCCACCACCACTGCCTCAGAGGTTGCCAAGAAAGAGGAGTGGTTGGACCATGGTGGGCTCAGGGAGGGTGAGGGTGGTGGAACAGAGGTGCATCCCTCCAGTTGTGCCTCTCCACAATTCATTTGCCATTCTAGTGGAGCGCGGCTCCTCTATGGAGGCACCCACAATGGAGACCAAGGAGGATGCTGGGAATCTCCACAAAGGAGACCCACAGGAGGGTGGCACGGGGCCCCACAGAGGAAGGAAATGACTCCTGGTGGGGGACTCAATCATTAGGGGAGTAGAACTGGGGGAGGGAAGGAAGAGGGAAGTAAGCTGCCTGCCCAGCACCACGTCTTCGAGGGACAGGAAGCGAATCCTCAGGATCGTGGGAGCAGTTGCACGGGAGAGGGAGTTAGATGTCATTGTCCACCTAGGGACAAATGACCTGGCTGCAAATGGGATCAGAGTAGTGCAGCAGAAGTTTGTGGAGTTGAGGAGGGGCCTTGGACAAGTAGCACGCACGGTAACTTTCTCGGAAGTGCTACTTGTCTATGGCATTGGTGAGGCTAGGGTACTCTGCGCCATGGGATTCAATGATGGGTTGAAAAACTGGTGTGGAGCTCAGGGAGTTGGCTGCATTGGGGACTGGGGGTCCATGTGGATGGATACAGGCCTATACCGGCATGAAGGTCTGCATCTGACCAGGAGGGGAACCAGGATCCTAGATGATAGGTTTAAATGCTTCATTGGCAAGCATTTAAACTAGCCAAGGGGGACAGACACCAAAGAGAACCAGAGAAATCCTGCCCCCCCCCACACACACACAAAACAGCGTAGTTCGCAAAGCAGACACAAAGGTAAAGAAGTCGATAGGGAGCAGGACAGGAGTAAATCCAGAAAAAGGCAAAGGCAGTAAGGACAGCGATGGGCCTAAAAGGAGTAAGGCCATCAGAAAATGAAGGGTGATGAGTACCAATGCCCATTGTCTGGGTAACAAGCTCCCTGAACTAGTGGCCTTGATGGAAGAGGGACACCTGGATATTGTGGCAGTCACAGAAACATGGTACACAGAAACCATGACTGGGATGTCAGCATACCAGGGTACACACTCTACAGGAGGGACAGGGAAGGTAAGAGGAGGAGTAGCTCTCTACATAATGGAAAGAATCAAAGCAACAGAACTAAAAGGTAAACAGGTGGGGGAGGAGGCACTGTGGGTCACCCTGGAGACACGAAATGGCACCACAATCCGCACAAGGGTTGTTTACAGACCCCCATCTCAGGGGAAGGCAGTGGACAAGGAAATGATGGAAGGAATCCTTAGAATGGCAGAAAAAGGAGAGATATTGTTTATGGGGGACCTGAATATGTCAGATGTTAACTGGGGCACCTTTACTGCAGCCACATCCAAGAGCAGGGTAATTCTCAATGCCCTACAGGGGGCATGCCTTAGACAGCTAGTGCTGGAACCCTCTCGGGAGGGAGCAGTCTTAGATCTGGTACTCTCAAATGGGGATGGAGAGAGGATCTCAGATTTAGAAGTGGGTAGCCATCTGGGAACAAGTGACCACCAAACAGCGTGGTTCACAATAAACACAGCTGTAGAGTCAAGCCATACAAAAGCAAGGGTGTTGGACTTTAAGAGGGTTGACTTTGGCAAAATGAGAGAGTGCCTCAGGAAAGCACTAGCAAACAGGCAAGGAGGAGGGGTGGAAGAACAATGGGGAAAATAAGAACTGTCATCACAGAGGCAACAAGCCTTTGTGTAAAGCAAATCAACAAAACAAAATGAATGAAAAAGCCACAATGGTTCTCAAAAGAGGTGGCAGGGAAGGTTAAGGAGAAAAGGATAGCATTCAGGAAATGTAAGGAAACACAGAAGGATCAATACAGAGAACTATATCAGTTAAAGCAGAAGGAGGCAGGGAAGGCAGTCAGAATAGCAAAGGCCCAAACTGAGGAAAAGATAGCCCACTCTGTTAAGGGGATAAAACATTTTATAGGTACATTAGGGAGCGAAGAAGGACTAAGGAAGGGATACCAATCCTTAATAAAGGGGAGGAAATGTGGGCAGAGGGTGACAGTGAAAAAGCAGGAATACCGAATGAATACTTCTGCTCAGTATTCACAAAAGAGGAGGAGGGGGAAGTACCTAAACCAAATAATAGAAACGCTCTGGATAGGGGGGTTGATACCAGTCCATTCGCAGAAGAAAGGGTTCTGAATGAACTCTTAAAACTGAAGGTGGACAAAGCAGTGGGGCCTGACAGGATTCGACCAAGAATTCTAAAAGAAATAAGGGGAGAACTAGTGACACTACTGACTACCGTCTTTAACAAATCATGGGAGGATGAGATGGTACATGAGGACTGGAAGAGGGCGGATGTGATTCCACTTTATAAAAGTGGGAACAAGGCAGAGGCAGGAAACTACAGACCTGTTAGTTTGTCCTAAGTGGTAGGGAAAATGATGGAATCACTTTTCAAGGAAAGAATTGTTGAGTATCTAGAGGCCAGCGGGGCACAGGACACAAGACAGCATGGATTCACAGCAGGAAGGTCATGTCTGATGAACCTAATAGATTTCCTTGACTGGGTGACCAAAGTAGTAGACCAGGGAGGGGATGTGGACATGGCATACCTAGACTTTAGCAAGGCATTTGACACAGTCCCATACAAAATATCAATATACAAGTTAACCGGCCAGCCTGGTGGTGCTGAGGGTTGAGGCATTGGATGCCACGCCTACGACCCATAGTTGGGAGCGACCTCGGGTTCTGGGTGCTGGGGGTTGGCTGGGAGGGAAGGAGGAGGATTGAGCATTCCAGGGACTGCTCTCCTCTGGGAGAGGTGGGAAGGGATGACCGTGGACGTGCTGACTCCTGGCAGTGGCTGGGGGTTGGTGCAAGTCGAGGTCCGCTGTGGGAGTCAATGCGGGCTGACACCGGACGTACTGAGTACGGACAAGTGCATGTAATATCCTTGGTGTCATTGCATGTCCACACCATGGGGGGAGCACAAGAGAAAATCCTCCCTGTGCATGTGAAGGTGGTCTGCTAGCATTTCAGCAGATGCACCAAAGTCAGCTCCCCTGGTGCTTGCCTGGCCTTCTTCGGTGAGCGGGGTAAGTCCCCACCGTGATGTGGCTGGGAGAGGTAGGCCATAGGGGTTGAACTCTGTCTGTGGCTGGGTCTGGGCCAAAAGTGACAGCCTGATTTGGGGGGGGGGGACCCATAGGTACAACCCCCCCCCCCAACTGAGGAGAAATAAAGACTATAAGAAAAAAAATATACAAGTTAGCCAGCCTTGGAGTGGGTCCCAAGGTGGTAGTCTGGATAAAAAAATTGGCTGGACAACAGGATGCTGAGGGTAATAGTAAACAGAATCTACTCCAAAGAAGGGGGGATTACTAGTGGGGCACCATAGGGTTCAGTACTGGGACCGGTCCTCTTTAATGTCTTTGTGACATTGTGGAGGGACTGGAAGGAAAAGTATGTCGCTTTGCAGACGACACAAAGATCTGCAACAGGGTTGATACACAAGGGGGGGGTTGGAAAGGATGAGGAGGGACTTGGCAAGGTTGGAGGAATGGTCGCATGCATGGCAGCTTAGATTCAACGCAAAGAAGTGCAAAGTAATGCACCTGGGAAACAAAAACCCAGGGGAAGTGTACAGAATGGGGGGGGGGGTGAGATACTAACAACAACAAAAATGGAAACTGACCTGGGAGTAGTCACATCAGATGACCTAAAGGTGGGCAAGCAATTTAAGAAGACAGTAAGAAGGGTTGGGGGGATATTTGGATGTATAGCTAGAGGCATCACCAGTAGAAAATAAGAAGTTGTTATCCCTCTGTACAGACAGTTGGTGAGACCCCATCTGGAGTACTGAGTGCAGTTTTGGAGACCCCATCTCAGCAAGGACATAGACAGAATGGAGGCTGTCCAGAGGAGGGCAATCAAAATAGTGCAGGATCTGCATCAGAAGAAATATGAAGAGACTAAAGGAGCTTAAAGAGCCACTGACGCCAACAGTGCTACATTGGAGAATTCAAATAAGCATACTCCCAGTAAATCTCATACCAAAAACTAGATTTTTACGTTACTTGCTTTTAAAGTTATTAGCCATTTTGTCACTTTGATTGCATTACCTGTGCAATAAAAGCAGGTATCAATAAAGAGCTGCTGATGATGTCACGTAGGGAGCTCAAAGTCTAGTAATGACTGTCAGCAAGCTTATACGACCCATTTCTCCAAAGTTGTAAAGATCATGTGCAATGGTTTTCACAAGTAAAACAGACAAAACAAGTTAGTAAACATTGCTATAAATACTATATATGTTACAGGTTTTGTAACAAAGTTGATAAAATTGTATTATTTCATACTGTTTTTGTGTGGTCCATTTCACCAGGGTTGCTGGATATTAAGTCAGCATGCCTCCAGACTGCTGAAGCCAGTTAGATTGCTAGTAATTTTACTGCTGTTTGTCATTGTCTGCTTTACAATATGTTTTAATAGGGGCCTTATATGTGTTCATTCCTACTAAGGGTGGAAGTGTTGGCTCTGGTAAAATGACCATTGTAATTTAGAGTAGAACACAGCTGAGTCTGCCCCACCCCCATTAACAAGGAGATGGGATAATTGTTTTAAATTGCTATTCTTAGATGTTGGCTGATAGGTGTGAATGAGCTCAGCCTTTCATCAGAAACTTCTTCAGTCTGCAAACCTCACAGCGTGCTGTGATCCAGCATTCAGCAAAAGGACCTCAATAAAAAGGCATCCAGACAAAATATTGTTAGTTTTGTTACAAAATCTGAAACACAAAGTTTTGAAAGCAGTGTTTACTAACTCATGCTGCCTGTTTTACTTATGAAAACTATTGCACACGATCTTTACAGCTTTAGAGAAACCGGTCCTATAAGTTTGATGACATGGAAGAATAAACTGTAAGGTCCCTAAGTCCAAGAGGGTAGCATCTTTCAGAAAAAGAGATGTGCAAGAACACAGGGGCACAATTTGAAGAGAGAGAGGGGGGACAGCTCAGAGGTAATGTGAGGAAATATTTTTTCACAGAGGGGGTTATGGGTGCATGGAACGGCCTTCCTGAGGAGGTCGTAGAGTGGGGGAATTCAACAATGCATGGGACAGACATAAGGCAGGTCTAGTGGGGGTAGGGGAAGTAGGCTATTGGTTAACTAGGATCTACAGCTTATCCGTTCGGTAGGGAAATGGGCAGACTAGGTGGGCCAAGCGGTCCTTATCTACTGTCAAATTCTGTTTTTATGATCTTATCTGTGTCAGTCTTCACCATTCATCACATATGGGTACTGGCTGGAGATCAGGACCCTGTGGGAGCTTTTTTTTTTTTTTTAAAAGGATAGGTGAGCCGACAACATCGCGCCGAGCCCTCGAATACCCTGCGTTGCGACCGGGGTTGGCTGTTAGCTGTGTCGACTCCGCCTGCCTACCAGTTCTTCGTCTCCCGCCATCGAGGTCGCCTCGTGGGAAGCTGTCAGAGAAGAATTTTAGGCCTTTCAGCCTTTCGTTCGACGTTTCAGTCCGTCGGTAACTTACTAGTTCTGGGTTCTGCCTCCACTCGGCGTCGCCGGTAAGATCTTTCCTTTTCATTTGAAGTATTGCGACGTCGAGTCTGTTTTGGTGTTTTTTTTCCATAGGTCATGTTTCGGTCGGAGGGCAAGAAGTTTTCTAAGGCGGGTCGGCCCCCTATGCGTCTGTGCCTGTGCGGCCGTAAATATTACGTTACCGACCAGCATGACCGGTGTTTCGCGTGTCTTGGCCCGCTTCATGACATGGATTCGTGCGACTCCTGCTTCTCCATGGACCGCCGCATCCTCGAACAGCGTACATTGAAAGTGGGGCGATCTCCGCCGACTTTCGGGGGTAGGGTTCGCACTCGTCGGGCCAAGCCGCGCTCTCTCGGCCGTTCCTCCAGGTCCCCTCCCGGTTCTATACGGACCGAGGAGGAGGAGGGAGCCTTGGCTACTTGTAGCCTGGCCATTGCCGAGGCTCCTCCTGCTGCAGGAGGCTCTTCCCGCCTCCCCCGGAGCAGGCAGAGGCGCCACACGGCACCGCTCGCCCCTTCGGGGGTGAAGGCTCCCCCGGTGTCGGTCTCGCAGCTCAGAAGGCCCGGGTTGACGCCATCCTTGGTGCCGTCGGAGCCTTCGGCACAGTTCGCGGTGCCGTGGGCCCTGTTGGCGCCGACATCGGCACTGACTCGTCACTCAGCGCCATAGGCCCTGTCAGTGCCATTCGAGGTACCGACGCTGCTCGTGGCATTGTGGGCCTGGATCCGGTGTCACCTTTCAGCATGTCTCGCCTCGGTGCCATCCTCGGCGCCGAGGTTGAGCACGGCGCCATGCCTGCAGTTTGAGCGTCGTAGAGGCCCTTGGCGTCATCGATCGGCTACCGTCCTCAGCACCGCCGGTGCTCTCGGTGCCACTTGCGGCACAGAGGGGCCTGGCGGTGTCGCGTTCGGTGCCGAGTCCGCCCTCAAGCGGCACCGAGGGGCCTGGTGGTGTCGTCGGCGCTGAGGTTGTTGCTGGGGCTGCCATCAGCGCCGTCTCTGTCCCTGGTACCGCCCCCGGTGCTAGTGGACTTGATGGCGCCGTGGCTGGCCCTGGCTCTGGACCTTTGGCCCGAGCTGCCCTGGTGCCTTCTGTGAGCCCCGCCCGCGGGGTTGCGGAGGGCACGGGTGCCGCCTCAGGCACTGCTGTGGCTGCCGGGCCCTCTGGCAAAGTCGTTTTCTCTCGCCCTCCTACTGTTTGGCTCAGAGCCTCAGACTCTACCTCTTCAGAGTCGGAGTCGGGCTCTGAGTCAGATGGGCAGTCGCACCCTTCGGGGTTGTCTGCAGAGGAGAGCGATCCAGTGGTCTCGTCGACGAGTCATAGCCAGTCCCCTTCTGAGGGGCGTCAGGTAGTCCCCGAGGTTAGGGTCAGTGGTGCTGACCAGCAGGCAGTGGTGCATGCCACCATTGCTCTGCAACCTGGCCTTGGGGGTTTCTTCGACCCCTCGGTGGTGGTACCCCCTCCAGTAGCGTGTCTTGATCGCCCAACTTTGGGGCCCATTGAGAAGCCTACAGGAGGGGAGGGTGCTGTTCCCTGGGTCTCCCCTTCGGGGGCAGCCCAGAGCTGCCAGTTACCTAGGCTGGCCCTCTCGAGGAGGAGGACCCTCTCGAACTCTGAGGGGTCGAGGGGTGTGGGGTTGGTGCGTCGGCCTTTCTCTGGGGTCCACCTGGGCCCTGGGCGAAGCTGAAGTGCGGATTTCCACCCTTCCCCTTCCGGTTCCTTGAGGGGGTCCCATTCTTTTGAGGCAGGGGACCGTCCTTCTGGACTTTTACAGCCCCAGTCGCCTCACTGGGGGGATTCTTCTGGGCGCAGCCTAGGCAGTACCAACATGGTTGTACAGCTGTCGGCTGTGGAGTCTTCCGGGGCACCCTCCTCGGGTGCTCATGGTCCACTTCCTAGCCCTGGCGGAGGTCAGCCAACTCCTTTTCTCGGCTCTGCCCCTATCCCTCTGCCGCATTCTCCAGCGCTCCTGGGCATTCTTGGTCCTAGAGGCCCTCTCACCTGGGAGCAGTTCAGAGCGGTGGCTGCTCGGTTCCCTGCTTACGTTAGGGCTATGGACAGCCAGGTTTTTCAACCTCCCGTGCAGCCACCCTCGGAACGTATGGTGACCTCCAGCTCCTCATCCCCCTCTTCTGGAGGAGAGGAACCCTCTGTCCATATCTCTCCAGCTACTGATCTCTCACAGTACCAGCGCTTCCTCGTGAGGATGATGGAGGACCTTCACCTTTCACCCCTGTCTGTTAGCAATCCTGAGCATGCGGCGCACGCCTTTCTAGGCGATTTTGGCGGGGCCACCCTTGTGGTGCCGCCCTGGCCTGCTCCCTTTTGGGAGGCATCCTTATGTTTCTGGCAGAGGCCCTTCTCCGGAGTTCCTGCCCATAGGGACCTCAGCCAGAGGTAGTCGCGCCCCGAGTCTCCAGGTTCTATGCCTCACCCGCAGTCCGGCTTGATGCACCTGGACACCCCTGATGGGCTTTGCCCTCCATCGTGACCGGCCCCAGATCAAGACTCCTCGGATTTTGATTTCTGGGGGAGGAGGACCTTCTACTCTGCACAGTTGCTCCTCTCCATTTCTGCTCACCAGGCCCACTATGCAGCCTACAACAGGTTCTTGTGGTCCGCGCTAGGTCAGATCCTAGCTGCTTTGCCTGACTCAGAGCAAACCAGACAAGCCATCGCGCTCTCTGCACGTGGCCTGGAGCTAGCAAGGCACCAAGCGAGGGTATCTTATGACGCCAACAAGGTAGCTACCAGGGTTGTAGGGACAGCGATCTGCGCTAGGAGATCGGAGTGGCTTCGTCTTTCCCGGTTGTCACCCTTGGCCCGGTGTAGAGTGATTTGCTCCACCCACCAGGGAACCTACCTCTTCTCCCGTAGGGCGAGATGGCGTTTGTCGGGGCAACTTCCTTCCCCCTCCGGGGGGAACCCGTCTCGCTCTCCCCACTCTTGGGCATCCTCTGGCCCGGAAGGTTCCCCCCCTTAGTGTGTCACCCACTGAGGGCTAAGGGACTCTGTCCCTTAGTGTGTAATGAATCAACCCCCTTCGGGGGGCTTGGTACTTACCCAAGCTTCCTGAATTAGTGGCCTTGATGGAGGAGGAACATCTGGATATCGTGGCAGTCACAGAAACATGGTACACACAAAACCATGACTGGGATGTAAACATACCAGGATACACTATCTACAGGAGGGACAGGGAGGGTAAAAGAGGAGGAGGAGTAGCTCTTTACATAAGGGAAGGAATCAAAGCAACAGAACAAAAGGGTAAACAGGGAGGAGAAGAAGCACTGTGGGTAAATTTGGAGACCGGCAATGGCACCACAATCCGCACAGGGTTGTATACAGACCCCTTCTCACAGGAGGAAATGGTCAAGAAATGATAGAAAGTATACTTAGTATGGCAGAAAAAGGGGAGATATTGCTGATGGGTGATCTGAATATGCCAGATGTTAACTGGAGTGCAGTTGCAGCAGCCACTTCTAAGAGTGGGGTTATTCTAGATGCCCTACAGGGGGCATGCCTTAGACAACTAGTATTGGAGCCCACTCGAGAGGGAACAATCTTAGACCTGGTTCTCTCAAATGGAGATGAGGAGAGGATCACAGATGTAGAAGTGGGTAGCCATCTGGGAACTAGCGACCATCGAACAGTATGGTTCACAATAAACACAGCAATAGAGTCGAGCCATACAAAGACAAAGGTACTGGATTTTAGGAGGGCTGACTTTGTCAAAATGAGTGAGTGCCTAAGGAATGCACTAGCAAATGGGCAGGAAGGAGGGGTGGAAGAACAATGGGGAAGAATAAAAACTGCCATCACAGAGGTAACAAGCCTTTGTGTAAAGCAAATAAACAAAATGAAATGAGGTAAGAAACCACTATGGTTCTCAAAGGAAGTGGCAGTGAAGGTTCAAGAGAAAAAGAAAGCATTCAGGAAGTACAAGGAGTCACAGAAAGAGCAGGACAGAGAACTGTATCAGTTAAAACAAAAGGAAGCTGGGAAGGCAGTCAGAACAGCAAAGGCCCAAACCGAGGAAAAGATAGCCAACTCAGTTAAGAAGGGGGATAAAACCTTTTATAGGTACATCAGGGAGCAAAGTAAGACCAAGGGAGGGATAGTGAGGCTTAGTAAAGGGAGGGAGGGTGGGCAGAGGGTGACTGTGAAAAGGCAGAGATACTAAACAAATATTTTTGCTCAGTATTTACAAAGGAAGAGGGAAGTACCTAAAACAAACAGTAGAAACACTCTGGATACAGAAGTTGATACCAGCCCATTTACAGAAGAAAGGGTTCTGAAAGAACTCTTAAAACTGAAGGTGGACAAAGCAATGGGGCCTGATGGGATTCATCCCAGAATTTAAAAGAACTAAGGTAGAACTAGTGACACCACTGACTACCCTCTTTAACAAATCATGGGAAGATGGGGTGGTACCCACGACTGGAGGAGGGCAGATGTGATTCCCCTCTACTTAAAGTGGGAGCAAGCAGAAGCAGGAAACTACAGACCTGTTAGTTTAACCTCAGTGGTAGGGAAAATGATGGAATCACTTCTGAAGGAAAGACTTGTTGAGTATCTAGAGGCCAGAGGGCACAGGACCCAAGGCAGCATGGATTAACAGCGGGAAGGTCATGCCAGACAAATCTGATAGATTTCTTTGACTGGGTGACCAAGGTAGTTGATCAGGGAGGGGCTGTGGACATGGCCTACCTAGACTTTAGCAAGCAAGGCATTTGACACAGTCCCACACCAAAGATTAATATACAAGTTAGCCAGCCTGGGAGTGGGTCCCAAGATGACAGCCTGGGTAAACAATTGGCTGGAGAATAGGACACAGAGTAATAGTAAATGTAGTCCACTCTGAAAAAAGGGGGGTTAGTAGTGGGGTACCGCAGGGTTCAGTATTAGGACCGGTCCTCTTCAATGTCTTTATAAGCGACATTGCAGAGGGACTGGAAGGAAAAGTATGTCTCTGCAGATGACACAAAGATCTGCAACAGAGTTGATGCACAAGGTGGAGTGGAAAGGATGAGAAGGGACTTGGCAAGGTTAGAGAAATGGTCAAATGTATGGCAGCTTAGATTCAATGCTAAGAAGTGCAAGGTAATGCACCTGGGAAACAAAAACCCAGGGGAAGAGTACACAATGGGGGGTGAGATACTAACAACAACAAAAATGGAAAGGGACCTGGGGGTAGTTATATCAGATGACCTAAAGGTGGGAAAGCAATGCGAGAGGGCAGCAAGGAGGGCTGGGGGGATACTGGGAAGCATAGGAAGAGGCATCACTAGTAGAAAACAGGAAGTTATTATTCCTCTGTACAGACAGCTAGTGAGACCCCATCTGGAGTACTGCGTGCAGTTCTGGAGACCCAGTCTCCGCAAAGACACAGACAGGATGGAAGCTGTCCAGAGGAGGGCATTCAAAATGGTGCAGGGTCTGCACCAGAAGACATATGAAGAGACTTAAGGAGCTTAATATGTATAGTCTTGAGGAAAGGAGGAGAGGGAGACATGATAGAAACTTTCAAGTACCTCAAGGGAATCAACAACGTCCAGAGGGTATCATCTTTCAAAAAGGTGTGCAAGAACAAGGGCACAATTTGAAGATAGAAGGGGGGCTCAGAGGTAATTTAAGGAAGTATTTTTTCACAGAGAGGTTATGGATGTATGGAATGGCCTTCCAGAGGAGGTTGTGGAGTCAAAAACAGTGGTGGAATTCAAGCATGCATGGGACAGTCATAAGGCAATTCTAGGGGGTGGGGTAGGAAGAAGTAGGCTGCTGGTTAACTAGGACCTGCAGCTTATCCATCAGGTAGGGAAATGGGCAGACTGGGTGGGCCAAGCGGTCCTTATCTGCTGTCAAATTCAAATTCTATATGTGATGAATGGTGAAGATTGACACAGATAAGATATGAAAATTACGTACCTACCGTAATTCTGATCTTTCTGTGTATCTTCACCATTCATCACAACCCCGCCCACCATCACCCTGGGGCCTCAGTCTCTGGGTTCCCCCTCCCTCTGTGGCTCCCCCTCTCTTTTTGGAGTGGGGTAAAGTAGGGACACACAGGGGGGTATTCTCCTTTAAGGAGTACAGCTCTAGCGGCACTACTTCTCTACTGCTTGTCTCCACCCCGATGGGGTGGGAGTTGGTGGTTGCCCTCCTCCTCTTCTCCTTCTGGTTTCCATCCAGCTGTTAAGAAAAAAAAAAAAAAGGAAAAAGAAATTCCCTTTTTTTCACCAAACATCTTTCCTGAGAGAGTATTAAGTCCCTGTACCCTGTCCTTCTCTAGAATAGCCGACTCTGCTTCTGGGGTATTTGCCAGTTATTTTGTGCCTTGAATTCTGGCAGAGAGCTTTGCTACTCCTTGCAGTTCCTATGTAATCTGGTGATGGACAAGGGTCTTGGATACCTTGTTACCTCTCACTCTCTCCTAAATTTTCTCCCCTCCCGTCCCTCCCTTCCTCCGCTTCCAGAGATTGGGGCCTCTACCCAATCCCCTTAGTCTCCTCTCTTCTTTGCTGTCCTCTCAGTCATTATTTCTCCTTTTAGTTCAGTTTTCCTTTCCTTTTTCTGTCCCTTGCACTCTATTGTCCCACCCTCCATCCCTTCCTCTTACCTCTCCGGCGACTCAGAACTGGTAGGCAGGCAGAGTCGACACAGCCTAACGGCCAACCCTCGAGCGCCACGCAGTACATCGGCCTCGAGGGTGGCGCCGATGCTGTGTCGGCTCCGCCTATCCTTTAAAAAAAAAAACTCCCGCGGGGTCCTGATCTCCGGCCAGTACCCATATGTGATGAATGGTGAAGATACACAGAAAGATCAGAATTACGGTAGGTACGTAATTTTCATTTTCTGTGTTATCTATGCCCCTAGAAAAATAGGTTACTCACCTGTAGCCATATACTGTATTTCTGTGAGTGGTATATAGTTTACATCCACACCACCTACTCGGCCTCCACTGGCAAGTGGCACACAGATCCCTACTTGTAGCATACAAGATCTGACATCATAGGGTGGAGTTGGAGGATAGACCACCTGGGTGGTGGGAGGAGCTTAGCAATTAGCATAGACTTTGAGATGAATGGGCACTTCCTCTGAGATTGCCAGTGGGAGGAGCTTAGCTTATAGAGGACAGGAATTCAGTTTAGTTACATTTTTGGACTTCTTTAAATCATGAACCCTAGTAATAAACATGTTTTTTCTTTAAAATTGTGATATTTGTTCAATTTATTTTACTTATGGGTATATTTCTGACAGCTACCACTGCTACGGTGACTAACATTCTGTGTAAGCATGAGACGGTCTGAATGGATGTTGAGTGAAATTACTGCATCTCCATTCATGCATTCTTTGCGGTTGCAGGCTAAACTTAAATTGCAGTAAAAGCTGAATGTCACACATCCAATTTGTATATTTGTGCTATAAATAACGTAATTGGCTTTGTAAATGTGGTGATGTTGCTGAGTTGTTGTTTTGTTTCCTCAGACAGGCAACGTATTGGGTACTGTCATTTTTTTTAATTTGTTCCATGTATTGGAATGGGATCTGTGATGTTGATTGGAGTGAATGTTTATTCAGATTGATAAAAAAAAAATGACGCTTCCTCCTTTTTTTTTTTTTTCCATAATTATTGAGTTGACTACCTTTAAGGCTGAAATTAAAGGAAAAAAAATCACTACTATCATGTCTGGGTGATTGCAGTAGGGACATCACCCAGACAAACACATACTAAAAGGCTGGATAGTCACTAATAGGAAGCAACTGTGAAACAAGTGATCATTTTAGCGGTGTTGCTTGGGGACAGTGCTGTGAGGTGACCAGCATATAAGGTGTTGGAATCGAAAGGATGGTTGCTGTTGGTGACTGACTGTGCCTCATTCACACAGCACCCACTCACAATGGTGCCTCCCAAATAGTTTTTGAGGCATCTTCTGAAACACTGCAGAGCGGCATTCATACAGCAGCTGTCTTGCACCAAAGTAGGAGGCTTCAAGTGTTTTCCGGTGTTTCAAGGAGTGTTCCTGTGGTGGTGGTGGTGGGGTTACAAACCTTGCATCCTTTGCCGACTGTGTAAACGGAAAGTGGGCAGTTGAAAAGGAGACTTTCTTTTTTTACCACGTTCAGCAAAAAGGATGTTCATTCATCAATTAATTAGGGAAACCATGAGGCCCAATCCGTTGATGTTAATGAGCATTCATGAGCTCATAGTAACATGGTAAGTGGCCCTAAGTACACAGCATGTTATGTGGGGTCACTTAATTTTTTGTTCCAATATTTCAGGTTAGCCCTTATGCACTGTTGTCTATGCCACGTTGATTTGTACCACAGCTAGCAACTGGATATGCATTAATCAAAGCCGAGCCAGATAGTTGCTGCTGTGGACATGTTAAGACCGTGGAGGAAAACATATGCGTCCTCGTACTTCCCTTGGAGTGAACATCCCTCTGTGGCACTTTCCCAAATCAGGAAATCGGTGAATACCAAGAACTGAGGGTCCCCCCCTGCTGGCAACACTGTCAAGTACAGGCCCTGGCATCAAGGACCCCCCCCCCCCAAAGTCATGTGCCACCACTGCAGACAGGAACACTCTTAAACACACACAAAACTGCGGCAAAAAAACCCTGTATAATAAGGCTAAAAGTGTCCCTTTAATCGACTAATGAATAACACAGTGTAAGAACTATTGCATTATATGTCTGCCTAAGAAATGGGAAAAGATATGCCATTGATCTGCTACCACTTTTAAAATTAAATGAACATCATCTACTAGGGCAAAACAGCATTGGGGAGGGGGGGTGGAGGGAGCAAGACAGATTGCTGTTTACTGCATCCATCATATGCCAAAAATGAACTTAAAATTCAGTTTATTTACTGGTAATTGTCAGATGTGTAATAAGCAGTCATTGTTTATTTTGTTTTTATTTATTTAGTTTTTGTTGACCGGGTAAGTGCACTAGACAAATTCTGCCTATTTTCAGGCATGACCTGAGGGAGGGGGATACAGATGAATGTCAACTGACTTTGAACCAGATTAAGCTGTTGGTGGTATTTTAGTGAATGGGGGGGAAATTTGGCCAGGGAACTGGGGAAATTCCGCTACTCTTTTCGAGAAGTGCCATGGGATCTTTAACATCCTCCAGAACAGGCAGATGGGACTTCGGTTTAACATCTCACCCAAAAGACACCACTTCAGGAGTGCAGCACCCCCTTCATGCTGCACTACAGTGTCAGTATTGGAATATTAATCCAAGTGCCTGATGTGGGGATTAAACCTGTGTCAGTAAAGTAAATAAAGTACTTGCAAGAACAAACAAGGTACTTCCTGGTTGCTGTCCATTTTTGGCAGCTGCAGGAGAATGTGTCACACCATGTTTGAGACTTGCTGACATCATAGAATGCATGAATTACATCAGCATGTAGCTGCCACGCTCACACTCCTGGTGTTAAAACCGGAAAGATAAAACGGGTTCCTCCAGTATCTGCCATATTTACATTTACAGCTTATCGACAAATTAAAAAAAAAAAAAAAAACTTTCAAAAGCAGCAATGACTCAAACGCATATGCTTTATTATAAATAAAGACAGAAAACAACACATAGGACTGAATAGCCTTACTTCCTGTCCTATTTAAAGAAATTCTGATAAATTGGCACTCTCAGTGGAACTGCCGGTGTGTGGATGTGAACTATATATCACTTTCAGAACTACAGCTGCAGTGACTAATCTATTTTTACAGAACATTATTATAAAGTTGTAAAACTAACTGCTTAGGTTATGGGGGAAAAATGTCAGCACTGCAAAAGCCTAATGGGCAAGGGATCTTTTGGCTGGGGAGAGATTGGTGGTAAAGCAATTTTTCTTTAAAACACCAGGGAAACTAAACAAAAGAAACTAGAGTTGGTGCCAATAGTAGGTGGTTCTTGTGACACTTGGCAAGCTGGTTGTGATCATTGTATGATATTTGTAATATATAAGGTCTATACAGTGGTGAGCTATCAGATAAATGATTTATCTACACAAGTGCTGTTTGACCTTGGGTAACCTCACGAGTGGCGTAAGCCACGAGTGAGATGTCCGAGGTCAAACAGCACGAGTGTAAATAAATCATTTATCTGACAGCTCACCATTGTATATTTCATTTATGCAATAGGGATGCTTTCTGTCAGTGCAGGGACATTTGCTTTTGATTATCTTTTTTTGCATACGTTTGTCAAAGTGAACAAAAAATTGCATTTTCTGCTCTTTTTTGCTAATTATAAAAAAATCTATAAAGTATCTAGAAATGAAATACCACTCATTTTGTAGATAATTTAGTGCTGCACATCTTTCACATTCAAGGAACTATGCTATCTTTTTTCTTTTTAAAGTTATTTGCATTTGAATATAGTTAGTACTGGTACTGAGGCTGAACATTCTAAATGAGTTCCAGAGTGATTGTGACCTATCTACTATGTATATAAATATGTGATGATGCATCTACTATGTGTATAAATGTAACATTTTGACTTCATCTCATAGTAGCACAGATTTATCACATAGGATTTATGTCCATGCCTATTGTATAAAAAATATAGTATATGATTCTCACATAAGACAGCCTGTGCTTCCATGCCCCCCCCCCCCAAAAAAAAAAAAAACAGGTCTCAGTGAAGTTACAGGATATGAAAACTGACCAGGAACCATTTAATTAACTGACTTCCTTCAGAATGACATTTTATTACCGTTTATGACATGCCTAGGCTTTTTGAAGTGCAAACAGAATGTGACTTTATGACTTCAGAAACAGGACGTCATTAGGCTGATTCCTGTTGTGTGTGTGTGTGTGTGTGTGTGTGTGTGTGTGTGTGTGTGTGTGTGTGTGTGTGTGTGTTGTTTTTAGCACATTTGGTGCCAGTGTGGGATTGCAAAGTTCAAAGGAAATGTGCAATTAAGGAGTTGTATATAGGAAATGTATTTTCTTCTGATGGCACCTTATTTAAAATACTTCCTGATAGGAAATCATTTTTTGTAATTTTATATTCTGAAAGGAGGAGGAGCTAGATGACTCTCAGAAGGGGTATGGAGACAGAGTTTAACTGATACTTGTGTCTGAAATGTATCATTTTGGGACTCTAGACAGATGCAGCTCTCTGATCTAACTTTAAAATGCATTTCCAGAGGTAATGCCTTAGATAGCAAAAATCTAAATGTACTGTGGTAGGAGTTTGCTTTGTGATTTTCTCTTGTTCTTCTATGTGATTGTGAGCTCTTTGAGATATTGTTCTGTGTTTACATTTTTCATATTTGTATCATCTTTTAGTAAAGTACATTTTCTTAAGATTCTGCCTGGGTCTCCTCCCTCATTTATTTGCATGTGGCATGCCTGTATTTTTAAGTCTTGACAACTGTTCAAGGACTTGATGATGTTACTAAGCTTGGCAATAGGTAAGAATATACCTAAGGTCTCTTAGAGTTAAAAGGGTTCATTTTGGATACCTGGTTAGGTGCCCTTAGGCAAAAGATATATTGCACCCCCCCGAAGAGAATATTATCTGAGCCTGTACATTTGGGTATGATAGAATAAGGTTCACAGTTTGAATCCCCCCAGAACTTGAGACTAAAGGTGATTCGGACCCAAAAGCAGACAGGAGGGTTACCCTGTCTGTTACCTGTTCACACTATTGAGCTCTGAGGTTGGCACTGTGGGAGCAGAGGGCCTGACCTGCTGAGTGCGTTTGTGACAGTCCTGTGTTTGTGAAAATATGAGTATCTGAATATAACCGGGGATCAGTGCATGGATGGAGCACTGTTTAGGGGGACTGTTTTAGAAAGGTACTATGGAAGTGTGCTGTTCTAGAACTCATGGCTGTGTAGCATCTTTGTAAGCATATTGGTAGCTAATCAAGTTACTCATTATTTGGAAACCTGTGATCTCACGTGTCCACAGCAGCACGGGTTTTGGAGGAATCGTGGGACAGGTACGGCCTTGATGAGGTTCGTGAACTCTGTCCTGGGTGGTTTTGAGTTATGACTGGGACGGTGTTCATGGACCTGACCAGGGCATTTGATCTTATTGATCACTCCTTACTTTGTGTTAAACTGAGAGAATTGGGTTTTGCTAAATATACGGGTGATTGGTTCAGAAATTATTTTTTCCTTCCATCTTCAGCTCCTAAATACCTTATTTTTGGTCACTGTGCTGTTACCTAAATGCTTTGATTACCATAGCTGTGCGTCATTGCCCTGCCTACCACTAATTAGGCAGGAACAGTAATCTGTGGTTGCTGAAACTTGTACCCCATTTCAGCACCTTGGCCACTAACCCCTTAATACTCCCTACCCTTACTGCCCTTGTACCTTTTTTTTGCCATCCCCCTTCCCACCTTCCTTATTGCCCTCAAGGTACTTTGCCCCCTTTTTACCTGCTGTGCTCTCCTAGTCCTACTAATGATTTTTTTTTTCTTTTGATTGCTGGAGATATGTTGTGGACATTTGCTGTAATATACCTGTAATTATGCTTGTGTTTCTTGTGCTGGCTCTTGTGTATATACTGTAATCATTTACCAAATGTGTTGTACTCGCTAATACTACCGCTCTCTAGTTGACACTCTTTCCGAATACTGTAATCATTGTGAACTTTGATGTCTTATTTGTATTGTACACTGATCTCGAAGCTATCCAGGTCTATCTTGAAAATGAGTTTTGCTCAATGATGATCGCCTGGTTAAATAAAGATTTGATTGACTGATTTAACAGAACGATCTCAGTATGTTTGTGTGAATTTGGCCCAGTCCAGTACTTGTAAATTATGGTGTGGGGTTCCACAGGGGTTCATTTTGGGACCCCCTATTGTTGTCCTTTTTTAGTAATCAACTTCCATTACTGTGTAATTCTTGCAATATGCTTTTATATGCGGATGATCTGATTGTTTTTCATCAAGCTAAGGCAATTTCACAGTTAACCATTTCTTTAGAGCACAACTTTCAGGAGATTCGTAGATGGTTTTCAGCCAGTGCTATGATTTTAAATGTTAAAAAACAAACAAAAAACAAATCAAAGCTTTTTTGTTCTGTACCTATGTTGAAAGAAAATTTAAGTTAGCAGGTCCATGACCTAGGTGATGGACCTGCAGACTTAAATTTTCTTTCAGCATAGATACAGAACAAAAAAGCGTTTATTGATTTTATTTTATTTTTTTTTTTTACATTTACATCAGGTATTGGTGTTTCGATACCTAGGTGTTCTTGATCCTGGATTAACATTTCTCCCTCAAGTTAGAGTGGTTAGTCGAACTATTTTTTTCTTAACTTTCTTTATCCTCCTATCAGCGGTCCCTTAGACTTCCTCTCCAGTGGGACACTCTAAGTGGCCATACACCACCAAGCAAGGTCCTCCTGACCCCAGTCACTACTTGCCAGCACTTTCCTTCAACTCCGCTACCTGCCCCGCCCGCCAGCTCTGAGCTCCCCCGGGGTGGGACTGCCTTTAACTCCTCCAGCATTCTATCTGTATTCTAGAAGGGCCAACGGGGAGTGGGGGAGTGTCGGAAACCTAGCCAGGTCGGACGTGGCAGAGGGCATGGTGGTTGTCCACTGGTCCCACCTTCACCTGTCCAGGGGATTTTCCTCTTTCCAGTTCCTGGAGGCACAGACATGCAGTGACATCCAGCACATGGCGGGCATGCTTCCGCCTGCAGGATGTCCGCCATCACCCCCATACCCCTACATGCAGCTCCCGCAAGCAGCGATGCCTCCAGTCTCCACTGGGAGTCACAGTATAATGGGATCCGCAGAGCAGTTGGAGCAGATGAAGGCATTCGAGGAGGAAGTGGCTCAAGTTTCGGCCAGTCAAAGTTTTTTTGTTCCACTTAACCTTGGCTCTACTTTTATGGGCTCCTTTAAGGAGTTGTGCCAGTCTCTCCCCACCAGGGGTGAGGTGCCCTCGGGCTTGCACTCCTCCCGCCCTTGGAAGAGGGACAAGCACCCTAAGTCTTCATCTAAACTGAGAAGCTTCTGGGACCGAGAGAGGTCCGTGTCCCAGGAACATGAGGTCTCGATTTCAGTTGAGATCGCTTCCTCGGCTGCTGGCTTCACAGACCTTCCATCTGGCCAAGGCACCGAGACAGAGGAAACTGCTGAACTGGCCGAAATTACTCTCGACCCAATTGAGCCTTTACCACCGACTCCGGTCGACGATCCTTTAGAAAGGACTCCAGTCCTTTCCTTTCCCGACGAGGAGACACTGCCCTCGGGTGTCCTGATTGAGAAAACTGTGCCAGAACCTCTTTTTTCACATACTCCGGTGACTCCTGATCGACTGAACCGACCCTGTCTGTCTCAATCAAGGAGTAGGACCCCTTCGGTCGAACGGCCGAAAAAGGGTCACAGACACTCCAAGAAGAGGTGCCACCACCGATCCTCTTCCTCCTTGGACGAGGAGAGGCTTTGACGGAAACTCAGTCGACGCTATGAGTATCTTACATGGCAACAGCCGATTTTGACTGGGCAGAAGCCGGCTCCGCCACCCGCACTGGCCATCACCTGGCCCCCACCTTCCAGGCCGATGCTGACCCCTCCGGAACCAAATGTCTCGGTTCCACTGCCCGTGGGGCTGGCCAGTCTCCCGGCTCAGCCTATTATGGTCTCTCCACCAATTTTTGGTGGAACCACCGCCTAAGCAGCCTCAGGGAGGGGCTCCATCATAAGAGGACTGACTAGACACGGGGCTTCCCCAACGTCTGTCTATCACAGTCGTCCCAGATTGCCCTCGGCATATCGAGGGAGACCTAAACGGGAGATCACCGTACCCCGACTCTTTGGACTCTTGACGCCACTGGTTTACACACTCACCCTGGGGATGATGAGTCATCAGTGGTGGGATTGGAGGAAGGTCCTTCATCCTTTTAGGGCATTCTCTGCCTGATGTCCGAATCCACCAGAATGCCCTTGGAGCCCATCCAGAAAAAGGCGGAGTACCCCCTTATGGATATCCTCAAAAGGGGGATAACCCGATGGAGGCCTTTCCAGTGGCCGAAGCCATCGTTGGCCTGGCCCTTGAGCTTTGGCAGCATCCTGCTTCCTGCCCAGCTCTGTCTGCCCACATGACCCGCAAGTATATGGTGCCGATGGGGTCCCTGGCAGGGTTCACAGAACATCCTTAGACAGGAAGCCTAGTGACTGCTTCTGTGTTCAGACGTACTGGTAGCTCAGCCGACACTGACTGACCCCTTCCCCTGGATAAGGAGTCCAAGAATATGGACCATTCTGCCCGTAAGGTCTATGTGGCCTCCTCCTTAGGCCTTCGTCAGGCCAGCTCGGCTGTTATCATGGCACACTTCTCTCATGCCCTCCTTGGGTCATTAGATGAAGTCCTCCCTCATCTCCCAGCAGACATGCAGAATACGGTCAAGCAGGTCCGTGATGAGGGCCATGTTGTTGCAAAACAGCAGCTCCAGACTGCCCTGGACAATGGAGATTCCTGTGCCCGCTCCTTGGCAGCCACTGTGGCCACTCGCCGCAGGGCTTGGCTGAGGCTATCCTCCTTTCTGGCGGATACCCAGCACAAGTTAGCTGACGTGCCCTTCCTAGGCATCGACCTCTTCGGTCCAGGAGTGGCTGGTCACCTCCAGCACATACAGCAGTCCAATGCCACCTTGGATGCTACCTCTGTGAAGGGTTCTTTGGGCAAGAACCAGCAGAAGTGCAAGAAGAAGCCTTTTTGGCACTCTTCCTCTGTGGTCAGGCAGCCCTCCTATCAAGGTCAGCAGCAACAGCAGAGTCAAGTTTGGCACCCCAGGCCCAAGCAGGGTCCTCAACAGCCCCGTAAAGGAGGTTGAGGTGCTGGTCCAGGCATCTCCTCCTCCTCCTCTAAGCCTGCTCAGTGACGGGTTTGGGGGTTGCCACCCATCACGCCAGCTCTGGGTCCTCCTGTGGGGGGCCGGCTCCGCCACATTCTTTCCGCCTGGTCCGATATCACCTCGGACAGGTGGGTTCTAGAAGTGGTCGGCCAGGGACTGCCTCTGGAATTAGAGCAGTACCCTCCCAGCTGAGCCCGTGCCCACGACCTTGCTCAGCTCCTCTGCAAGGAGATGGTAGCTCCAGTGCCGGATCCTCCTACAGACCCAGGCTTCATGTCCAGGTACTTCCTTGTGCCCAAGCGGATGGGGGGTTGGTGCCCCATCCTAGATCTCGACCTGAATCAATATCTTATGTCTCGCACCTTCCAGATGGTAACTCTGAACCAGATCATACCATCCCTGGAGCGAAACATGTGGTTCTGTTCACTGGATCTGCAGGACGCATTCTTTCACGTCCCAATCTGTCGAATCTACCCTTATCTCGATGAATGGCTCTTGGCAGGTTCCTCCCTTCAGAAGGTGGAGCGATCCAGGGATCTGGCACTCCGAACCTGCTCCCAGCTAGGCCTGTTGATCAACGAGGCCAAGTTGGAACTTGTGCCCTCTCAGGTGATGGGCTTCATTGGGGCAGAGCTCGACTCTCGTCAAGCCAGAGCTCGGCTTCCAGTGGACAGGGCAGAGGTTCTTTCCTCCTTTGCCCAATCATTTCTGGTTGGGCACTTGCGTCCTGCCCGGGACTTCCTGCACTTTCTGGGTTACATGGCGGTGTGCACCTCAGTGGTCCATTGGGCCAGGTGGCACATGTGCCCCCTCCAATGGGAGCTGGCCACCCAGTGGACTCAGCATCATGGTCACTTCGACCAGCTGATCACTGTAACCCAGAAGATGTGGGACGCTCTCCAATGGTGGACCGTCCCAGACTGATTGCAGGAAGGAATCCTGTTTGTCCGCCCAGAGCCAACGGTCATCTTGACGACTGATGCCTCTCTCTCATGGGCTGGGGAACCCACATGGAGGACCACAGGACCCACAGGTTCTGGACCCCCGAGGAGTCCTGATGCCACATCAATCTGTTGGAGCTCAGAGCAGTCAGACTGGCCCTGTCAGCTTTCGCCCCTCAGCTCCGGGGTCAAGTGGTTCAAGTCCAGAAGGACAATACCACAACCATGTACTACCTCAACAAGCAGGGCGGCATGCACTCCCATCTGCTGCGCAGGGAGGCGCTCTGAATCTGGACCCTCATCAACCAGTTGGAGGCGGATCTCCTAGCCATTCATGTGGCAGGAGTCTCGAACCAGCTGGCAGATGCTCTCAATAATATAGGCCAGACATCCCACGAGTGGTCACTCCATCCAGAGGTAGCTTACAACTTGTTCTCCCATTGGGGAAAACTGGCGGTGGATCTGTTTGCCTCCAGGGAAAATGCCAAGCTGAGGCTGTATCATGCCCGCCCCCCCCTCAGCAGGGCTCGCTGCAGGGGGATGCCTTCTCGAGGCTGTGGACCCCAGGCCTCCTCTACACCTTCCCTCCATTTCCCTTGATCCACAAGGTGTTACTCAAGGTGAGGAGGGACAAGGCCAAGGTGATTCTGGTAGCCCCAGACTGGCCGCACCAGTTCTGGTACCCAGATCTCCTCGGCCTCAGCTGCAGGCCCACGGAGCAACTTTGTACATGCCTGGACCTGATATCTCTGAATCAGGGGAAGGTTTTTCATCCAGATCTTCAATCCTTGCACCTGACAGCCTGGCACCTGAGCGACTAAAGTTCCAGGCTTTGGGTCTTTCCAGGGATGTCTACACTGTTGTGGAGACATCTCGAAAGTTATCGACCAGGAAATGTTATGCCTTCAAATGGTAGCTATTTTCCATTTGGTGTCAGGGTAAGAGTCTGGACCCCCTTATCCTGTTCTGTGGCTAACATCCTTGACTACCTTTGGTCTCTCTCCAAAGGGGGTCTACGGTCATCGACCATTAGGGTGCACCTGGCAGCCATTTCTGCTTACTGGGCGCGGGCCAGTCAGCTGACATTCGTGCAGGAGACGGTGGTCGGGCACTTTTTCAAAGGCCTGGATCACATATCCCCTGCGGTGCGTGAACCTCCACCTCTGTGGGATCTCTTGTTGGTTTTGGCAAAGCTCATGGGCAAGCCATTCGAACCCATGCACAAGTGTGAGCTTTCACACTTGTGGAAGACTGCCTTCCTGGTGGCTATCACGTCAACCAGAAGGACAGGAGCACTCCAGGCACTTTCGGTGGACTCCCCTTATCTGGTCTTCCACAGGGACGAAGTTGTCTTGCGCCCCCACCCAAAATTCCTTCTGAAGGTAGTGTCAGAGTTTCACCTTATCCAGGTGTTGACTCTGCTGGTTTACTACCCTAATTACACCTGGGACACAGAGTACAGGCTCCATACATTGGACAAGAGACGTGTTCTCCCCTATTATGAGGAGAGAATGGCGGAAATTCATGGAGAGGTTTGCCAGTTGTTTGTCACCTACGTTGAAGACACTTCTGGCAGACCTGCAGCGAAGTGGACCATTGCTAGATGGATTACATCATGCATAGGTCTGTGCTATGAGTTGACAGGCAAGGAGCCTCCCAGAAGGATAATAGTGCATTCTACCTGCCATACTGCTGCATCGGTGGCTGCTTCCAGGGACATCCCTATCCAGGAAATCTGTCGGGCTGCTACTTGGAAGTCAGCAAACACCTTTATCACCCACTACCACATCGACCTTGAGTCATGCTGGGATGTTGATTTTGAGGCCTCAGTTCTCCAATCTCTATTTCCCAAGCAGGGGGTGTGCACCTTGCCTCCCTCCTCCCGGAGAACTGCTTGGAGTCTGCTAGAGTGTGGATGAACAACATATCCATACTCCTAGAAGAACAGGTTACTCACCTGTAACAGTAGTTCTAGGAGTGGTATATGTTCATCCACACGCACCCACCTGACCTCCCCGGCTTTAGGCACACAACCTTGCTTCCAGCGGGCTAAGATTTGGTGTCATGGGGCGGAGCCGAGGTATTTACCACCTGGGTGGATGGGAGGAGCCAGCTTGAAGACTTCCGACAAGATTTAAAGGGGAAAGGGACATGCCAGAGTGTGTGGATCAATAACATATACCACTCCTAGAACTGCTGTTACAAGTGAGTAACCTGTTCTTATTGTCATGTCATGCTTGCAACTGTTTTCATGATGTATTATTTTCGGTGTTATCTGTGTTGTCCTTGTTATGTTTGTTGTTTTTTTCCTTGCTGTTAACTGTTGTCTGGTTGGGCCTGAAAAAAAGACTTTTGTGCAGTGCTCTTACCTGATTAACAAAATTTAAATAAATGTAATATGGTCACACCTTGGTAATGGGAACCCTCATAGATGAGGATGTCCTATGGAAAAACACCATCTGTGTATTATTTAAAAAAATCATTGAGCCACTCCATTACCTTTCATGGGAAATTTTGGAACTTTTCTATTCCTTGCTTTCTATATATAGCTGGGGAGCAGCTATAAAATGGTGAATGGAGATTGGGGACAGTTGACCAAATAAAATATGCTGCTTGCTTGGGAAGGGTGATTTTGATTTTGTGCCCTAAGAAGGGCCCTGCCCAAAGGTGGGAAGGGACTGGCACAAATCACAAAATGCCCCTGAAAAGGTGGAGTCAAAAGGTGAGTGGCACAAAGGCCAAAACCAGAGAGTCCTGCTTGTGGCCTGAGCTACAGCCTCTTTGAAGGCCGCAAGTTGTTCAGCAGACCCTGTAGCCATGGAGACTGCCAGACAGGCGTCCTTGGAGTGAATGGGGGGGGGGGGCACATTCATCAGGGCACCCTAAGAGAAGCAGAGTGTGCTGGTCTTCCAACATTGTAAGATGCATAATGCGACAGAGGCCACACGCCTGGGGATCGTGTTCATGACTCGGGCAGTAAACATGCAAGGTGTGCAGGTCCATCTGGGACATCTTCTGCTCGTATTCACACTTTTTAAATCCCAGTGCCAGCTTCGAGTCTTCCATTGCAGAGATGGAGGCTGGAGAAGTTTTTGCAATATTTGCAAAGTACTGAAGCAAAGGCCTACTCAGCACAGAGAGTGGTAAGGAGGGAACAGTCTTCTTCCAGCAGAAAAGAAGATCTGGCATTATGGTCCCTCCTCTGCCTCTAAGCCTGCCTATTGATGGGATGGGGGTGCTTCCCCCATGCCCATTCTGACTCCCATGGTTCCTCCCATGGGGGGCCGGCTCCACCATTTCCTTTCCACCTGATCCGCTGTTACCATGGACAGGTGGGTACTCGAGGTGGTCGGTCAGGGTCTGCCTCTAGAATTCGAAGCTTACCCACCTTGCCAAGCCTGTGCCCCGTGGGAGGACATGGTGTCCGCCGACTTTCTGTCAGCCCTTTGGGAAGATATTGCCCAACTCCTCCAGAAAGAGGTTGTGGCTCCTGTCTTGGACCCTCCAGTACACCCAGGGTTTGTTTCCAGGTACTTCTGGGTACCAAAGTGGATGGGGGTTGGCGCCCCATCTTAGATATGCATCTTTCGGGTGAGATGTTAAACCGAGTCCCATCTGCCTGGATTGATGGTCGTTCAGGTGGTTGTTAAAGATCCTATGGCACTTGTCGAAAAGAGTAGGGGAATTTCCCCAGTGTCCTGGCCAAATTTCCCTCATTCACTAAAAATACCACCAACAGCTTAATCTGGTTCAAGGTCAGTTGACATTCATCTGTATCCCCCTTCCCCAGGTCGTGCCTGAAAATAGGTAGGATTTGTCTAGTGCACTTACCCGGTCAACAAAAACTAAATAAATAAAATAAACAACCTGAACAAATTCCTTTGGCTGTGCACTTTCAGGATTGTCTCTCTGTCTCGGATCATACCATCTCTGGAGCAGAACATGTGGTTTTGCTCTCTGGATCTTTGGGATGAGTTTTTCCATGTCCCAATCCGTCCGTCTCACCACCGGGTCCTCTGGTCCATGTGGAGGGGATTCTCTATGAGTTCCAGGCGATGCCCTTCATCTTCTCCTCGACTCCCAGGGTCTTCACCAGATGCATTCAGTGATAGCAGCCTGAGGCACCAAGGGGTCCAGGTATACCACTACCTGAACGACTAGCTCATAGTGGGTCTGTCCAGGTAGGAGGTGGAGCGGTTCAGGGATCTGGCCCTCCAGACCTGCTTGTCCTTTGGCCTCCTGGTCAACAAGGCCAAGTCTGATCTCATACCTTCGCAGGTGATGCACTTAATTGGGGCAGAGCTCGACTCTTTCAGAGCCAAGGCTTGACTTCTGGTAGACCGAGTGGAGGCTGTCTTATCCTTTGCCCGATCATTTCGGGTTGGGCAGTTGCACTCTGCTTGGGACTTCCTACACTTTCTGGGATACATGGGCATGCACCAGTGTGGTCCATTGGGCCCAGTGGAGAATGCACTCTGCATTGGGAGCTTGCCCACCAATGGTCTCAGCGCAATGGCCACTTTGACCAGCCAGTCACTGTGACCCAGCTCATGTGGGATGCCCTCCAGTGGTGTTTAATTATTTATTTAGTTTATTTAGCATGTGTTAACTAGGTAAGCACACTAGACAGTCATATGCTTATTTTCAGGTGCGACCCAGGATATTACATGATACAGAGAACAGCAGGTATAACAGCATTTCAGAGAAAGGTAAATAGTCAGACACAGCATTACTTATCAGGAAGGCATATAGAAAACGTAGCATAGCAAGGTAGCAGTTGACATCTGGGTGTTGTACATCACATAACAGGATAACATTTAATAGCTACAACTAAAAATACGTAAACACACTGATCTTGGGGCGAAGTCCAGACATGACGATAAAGTGCAGCACAGTGCAGAAGGGGGTTGCTAACTTAAGAACAACGACAGGTTGAGGCAAGTTTCAGGACATCTCAGAGGGACTTTCTGAAGCAGGTATGGGAAGGGGAGGTATGAACAAGGGCCAGAAGGGAGTTCCGTAGTCTGGGTGCACAGACAGCAAAAGTCTGATCACCCGTTAAGGTGCTGGTTTTGGGAACTAGGAATACTTGTGAACCACTAGATCTTAATGTGTAGGAGAGGTTGGGAGGCTGGAATATGTCAGCTAGTACAGGGGAGTGGCAATTCTGATGATATTGTCAATGAAATTGCCCATAACAAAGGTTCGGTGGAGGTTGAGAGAGAGAGAGCCGCTCGAGCTTGCTGTATAGCTCACAGTGGTGAGTGAGGCGGGGGGGGGGCAGAAAGAGCAAAGTGACGCATATTGTTGTAGGTAACATCCCATTTGGCTAGACAGGTTTTTAGGGCATGCGTGAAGGAGACAAGTCCACAGCAGAGCTTGGGTAGAAGGACCCTCTTTATGAGGGCATGATGCGCTGCTGGGGTGAGGCAGCTTTTAGCTCTGTAGGCCAGGCCCAGCTTGCTATTAGCAGCCTTGTAAGCTAGTGGTTAGTCCTGGAACTTCTGCAGGAAGGGA
This sequence comes from Neoceratodus forsteri, assembly GCA_016271365.2. Lineage (NCBI taxonomy): Eukaryota > Metazoa > Chordata > Ceratodontiformes > Ceratodontidae > Neoceratodus > Neoceratodus forsteri. The sequence continues at coordinate 646,438,983 of CM028131.1, forward strand.
TCCCTTTTGTCTGCCCAGAGCAGACTGTCATCCTGATGACTGATGCCTCCCTGATGGGCTCGGATGACCTTCTGGGGGAACCACAGAGTCCATGAGCTCTGGACCACAGATGCTGTATCAACCTGCTGGAGCTTCAGGCAGTTTGGCTCATGCTGACAACCTTTGCTCCTCGTGTTCGTGGTCAGGTCGTTCAGGTCTAGATGGAAAACACCACAACCATGTACTACCTCAACAAACAGGGCAGGATGCACTCCCTATCTCTGTGCAGGGAGGCTCTCCACATCTGGACCCTCGTGCTCGGCCTGGACATTGACCTCCTGGCCATCCATGTGGCCGGCATCTCCAACCAGCTGGCAGATGCTCTCAGCCATGTGGGCAAGGTGTCTCATGAGTGGTCTCTCCATCTGGAGGTAGTACACAGTCTGTTCTCCTGATGGGCCACCCTTCTGGTGGATCTGTTCACCTCTAGGGAGAATGCAAAGCTGAGGCTGTTTTGTGCCTGCCCCCCTCAGCAGGGAACTCTTCAGGGGGATGCCTTCTCAAGGCCCTGGACCCTGGGCCTCCTCTATGCCTTCCTTCCATTTCTCTGATCCATGAAGTGCTGATAAAAGCCAGGAGGCACAAGGCGTGGATGATCCTGGTGGCTCCAGACTGGCCCCGCCAGTTTTGGTACCCTGATTTCCTCAGCAGAAGGCTCCCAGGGCATCTTCTCTCTGCCTGGATCTGCTCTCTTGCAGTCAGGGGAAGGTACTCCATCTGGACCTTCAGTCCCTGCACCTGACAGCCTGGTTCCTGAGCAGCTAGAGTTCCAGGCTTTAGGTCTTTCTGAAGATGTCTTCACTGTGGTCAAGGCTTCTCGGAAGGAGTCGACCTCAAAATGCTATGCCTTCAAATGGAAAAGGTTCTCTATTTGGTGCCAGGGCAAGGGGCTTGACCCCTTATTTTGCCCGATGGCTAGATTTCTTGACTACCTCTGGTCCCTCTTTCAGTCAGGTCTTCGATTGATGACCCTTAAAGTGCATCTGGCAACCATCTCTGCATACCAGGTGCCAGCTGGTATGCCGACAGGAGTGCAGAAGACGGTGGTCTGGTGCTTTTTCAAAGGCCTTGACCACATTTCCCCTCCGGTGCTTCAACCACCACCACTTTGGGACTTGTTGCTGGTGTTGTCAAAGCTCATGGGCAAGCCATTCAAACCAGTGCTCAAGTGTGAAATATCTCACCTGTCGTGGAAGATCGCCTGCCTGGTGGCTATCACAACAGCCAGAAGGATCAGTGAGCTCCAAGCGGTCTTCGGTGGAGTCTCCTTACCTCGTCTTTTTTTTTATTTTAGTCTGTGGTAAGCAGGTAAGGCCCACTAGGAACAAGTGCCTGATTTCAGGGGCGACCTGGGAGCACTGGGCAGTTAAGTGACTTGCTCAGAGTCACACAGTATGCAAGTGGGGGTTGTGAGAATCAAACTGTGGTCTGCTGGATGTATAAAGTCATTCATACCTCGTTCCTCTAACCTCTAGGCTATACTGCCAGCCCAATTCATAAGGACAAGTTCGTCCATTGCCTCAACCAGAAGTTCCTCCCAAAGGTTGTGTCTGAGTTTCACCTTAACCAAGTGTTGCATCTCCTGGTGTTTTTCACGAGTCTCACACCGGAGGTCAAGTGAAGGTTCGATACCTTGGACCTGCGGTGAGCACTTGCATATCATAAGTAGTGCACGGCTGGAGTTTGGGGAAGGGTTCGCCAGCTCTTTGTCACCAACTCTGAAGCCGCACCTGGAAGACCGGCAGCTTGGTGACAGGTGGAGTGTATCCTGCATTGACCTCTGTTATAAGTTGGTGGGTAGGGAGCCCTCCTGTAAGCCTAATGGCTCATTCCACCCATCATATTGCTGCCTCAGTGGCTGCTTCCAGGGATGTCCCCATCTACGAAATCTGCAGGGCCGCTACCTGGAAGTCAGCACACACCTTCATTTCCCACTACCACATTGACTTTGTCAACCCAGGATGCTGGTTTTGGAGCCTCTGTTCTCTAATCTCTATTCCCTAAGTAGGTGGTGTGCACTTTGCCCCCCCCCCCAGAGAACTGCTAGGAGTATGCCAGAAGTGTGGATAAGTACATCATATCCACATCCCTAGAAAAACAGGTTCTAGGATTGTGGATATGTTCATTCACACTCTTTGGCATGTCCCTTTCCCCTTTAAGGATCGCCTGACATCTTCAAGCTGGCTCCTCCCACCCACCCAGGTGGTATAACCCTCGGCTCCGCCCCATGATACCAGATCTTCCTTTCCGCTGGAAGAATCAGGTTGCCTCCTTTGTGCTCCTGCATTTTGTAGACCCTGGCTTTAAAACCTTTGGTTATTCCTAAAATTTATCTAGTCCGCATTAGCGATCGCGACTACTTACCTTTGATTATGGAAGAGAAGTCTTCCCCCGGATTTCGCCGGTGTTCCTGCGGCCAGAAAATGTTGCTTACTGATCCCCACACTGCATGCGTCTATTGCCTAGGTGTTGACCATGACACCTTGAAGTGCAATTTTTGTCTTGCATTTCACCCCAACGTCCTCGATGACCGTCTCACATGCCTGAAGTTGGGGAGACTGGAAAAACAAGGAACCCTCCAGTGAAATCAAAGGAGGCTCAGTGGGCAGTTTTCACAGCTGCAGGATCCGCTGAGCAATTGGAATGCATGCAAGCCTTTGAGGAGGAAGCGGCTCAGGCCACAGAATCTTCCTCTTGGAGCTTCTTCGTTCCGCTCAACCTGGGTCCCACCTTCTTTGGTTCCTTCCGAGAATTATGCCAGTCTCTCCCAACTAAGGGGGAGGGTCCTACGGGCATGCACTCCTCTCGGTCCCATAAGCGGGAAAAGGACCCGGGATCGTCTTCATCTCGGTGAAGACATTCTTGGGACCGGGAGAGATCTCGGTCCCAGGAACCAGCAGTTTCGACTTAGGTTGAAATTGCTTCTTCGGCCGCTGGCTTCTTGGCCTTGCCGTCTGACCAGTCAGTCGACAAGGTTGAAGTCATCATCGACCTGACTGACCCATTGTCGCCGACTCCAGTCGACGATTCTATCATTCAGACTCCGGTCCTTTCTTTCCCTGATGAGGAGACCCAGCCAGCTGTGGATCCCATCGAGGAAGTGGTCCACAACCCTGGGAAATCACCGGTCCTGCCGTTGTCTCCCAAGCAACCGAATTGCCTGTCTGATCTTGATCGACGTCCAGGACCACCTTGACTGAAAGGCTGAGGAAGAGCCACAAGCGTCCTAAAAAGAGGCTACACCATCGGTCATCCTCGTCCTCCTCGGATGAGGAGAGGCTCTGGCGGAAACTCGGTTGGCACCACGAGTACCTCATGTGGCAACAGCTGATTTTGACTGGGCACAAGCTGACTCCGGCTTCTGTCCCAGCCATTACTCGGCTTTCACCTCCCAGGCCGAAGCACGGTTCCCCCACCCACGGAGCTGGCGAAACCTCCGGTTCAGCCTAAACCACACTCTCCACCGATAGTGGTGGAACCACTACCCAAACAACCTGTGGGAGGGGCTCCTTTTAAGGAAGATAGACAGGACACCAGGCTTCCCCGGTGTCTTTCAGTCACTGTCATCCTGGACCGTCCTTGATGGGTCGAAGGTGACCTGGGCAGTCAACCGTTTTATCCGGATTCCTTAGATTCAGATGCGACCACCTACATTCTCATCCCATTGATGACAAATCGGCTGGTGCGTTAGAGATGGAGGAAGGTCCTTCATCCTTTCAGGGCATTCTTCACCTCATCTGAGTCTACAGGGATGCCCCTGGAACCTATCCAGAAAAAGGGGGAGTACCCTCTCACGGACATCCTCAAGAGAGGGGATACCCCGCCGAAGGCCTTTCCTGTGGCCGATTCCATAGTTGGCCTGGTCTTAGAACTTTGGCAGCGCCCTGCCTCCTGTCCAGCTCCATCTGCCCGCATGGCCCACAAGTATGCGGTGCCCATGGGGTCCATTGCGGGGTTCACAGAGCATCCTTTGGCCGAGAGCCTGGTGACCGCCTCTGTGTTCAGGCATACTGGCAGTTCTGCCGACACTGACCGACCTCCCGAAAAAGAATCCAAACTCTTGGATCGTTCGGCTTGAAAGGACTATGCGGCTTCATCTTTAGGCCTTTGTCAGACAAGTTCAGCTGTCTTCATGGCACACTTCTCCCATGCCCTCTTGGGGTCTTTGGATGAGGTCCTCCCACACCTCCCTGTGGATATGCAGACCACGGTCAAGCAGGTCCAGGATCAGGGCCGGGCTGTTGCTAAACGGCAGCTTCAGACTGCCCTGGACATTGGGGATTCTTGTGCCCACTTGATGGCAGCCACAGTTGCCTCTCACCGCAAGGCGTAGCTGAGACTCTCCTCTTTTCCGGCAGATACTCAGCACAAACTAGCAGATGTGCCTTTCCTGGGCACCGACCTTTTCTGCACAGGTGTGGCTGGTCACCTTCAGCGTATTGAGCAGTTCAATGCAACCTTGGACGCTACTTCTGCTAAAGGTCCCTCGGGCAAGAAACAGCAGCAGAAGAAGCCTTTTCTGCACTCTTCCCCTGCAGCACAGCAACCCTTCTTTCAAGGAGGGCAACAGCAGCAGCAAACTCCAGTTTGGTGCCCCCCGGCCCAAGCCCGGGCCCAGGTAGCAGCCCTATCCAGGAAATCTGTCGGGCTGCTACCTGGAAGTCAGCAAACACCTTCATTACCCATTACCACATCGAACTTGAGTCACACCGGGATGCTGGTTTTGGGGCCTCAGTTCTCCAATCTCTGTTTCCTAAGTAGGGGGTGATCGCCTTGCCTCCCCCCTCCTGGAGAACTGCTAGGAGTCTGCCAAAGAGTGTGGATGAACAACATAGAAACATAGAATTTGACGGCAGATAAGGACCGCTTGGCCCACCCAGTCTGCCCATTTCCCTACCTAATGGATAAGCTGCAGATCCTAGTTAACCAGCAGCCTACTTCTTTCTGCCCCCACCCACTAGAATTGCCTTATGACTGTCCCATACATGCTTGAATTCCACGATCTGAGAAAAACAGGTTACTCACCTGTAACAGTAGTTCTAGGAGTGGTATTTTTTTGTTCCTTCACACGGACCCACCTGACCTCCCTGGCTGTGGACGCACAACACCTGGCTTCCAGCGGGCTAAGATCTGGTGCCATGGGGCGGAGACGAGGGTTATACCATCCAGATAGGTGGGTGGGAGGAACCAGCTTGAGGACTTCCGGCAATCCTTAAAGGGGAAAGGGACATACCAAAGAGTGTGGATGAACTTATACCACTCCTAGAACTACTGTTGTAGGTAAGTAACCTGTTTTTATTCAACTGTATCAGTAGTTCTAGGAGTGGTATATGGTGTACATCCACACTGACCCACCTGACATTCCCTGGTAAGTTTCACATCGATTCTTGCTTCCAGCGGGTAAGATCTGATGTCATGCGGTGTTGCTGAGGGAGTTACCACCAGGATAGGTGGGAGGAACCAGCCTGACGACTTCCTGCAAGCCATAAATTGAAAAAAACACTGCCAGAAGTGTGAATGAATACCATATTCCACTCCTAGAACTACTGTTATAGGTAAGTAACCTTTTTTTTTTATATATAAATATATGCATAATGGCTTACTCCCTTGTACATTACCCTCCCTCCTCCCCCACCTAAAAGTAAGTTTACCCCCAAATCATCCTTTGGGTGCATATAACATTACTACTTCTCCTCCACCACAGCAAAGTCAATCAGTAAACCATTAACAATAGGGCACTTGTCCCATACCCAGTCCTTAGTTTATAACCCCAACCCTCCCACCCATTCAGTACTCTTCCCCAGTCCCACTACACCAGGAAATAGAAATAAAAAAAATGTTCCCATGGTGGGTAGCTGAGCTTCACCCCCTTCCTGCCCAGCTGCATTTCTCAACTGAGGACTTCCCCACTGATTGCAGTGGCCAAGTGCAGTAACATTCATAGTTTGAAAATTTTTGCGGAATTAAAATTTTACAGTCCTTTTTTTCCGATCCTTTGTAACTTTTTTGTTTTAATTTACCCCATTTTTTTCTGTCGAGTGCTTCTCCCCCACCCTCATGAACCCATGAGAGTCATCTTTGAAATTGCCCTTGAATTGGGTGTTCACCACATTCATGAACACTCATTTTGGGGGCGATTTTGAAAGATGATATCGGAGGATGAGTGAGAGTGGGGGAATTGCTCAACAGAAAAAATTAATTTTAACTCATTTTCAGACTCAGAAGTTTACTGCACTTTCCATTGAAATCAATTGGAAAGTCGTAAGTTAAAGAAGGCAGCCAGGCAGGAAGGAGGTGATTTTTGTTGTTGCCCAGCTGCCCACTGTGGGACCTTTTTTTGTTTGTTTTGTGAATGCGTTTCCTGGGGTGTGTGTGGCTGGGGGTGGTGGGTGGGTGCTGAGTGTGAGGAAGGGGTTGGGAGTTATAAATTAAGGATAGGGAATGGGGTAAGATACCCTATTGTTAATGTTTTATAGTTTACTGATTTACTTTGCTGGGATACAAGAGGAATATTGATATGCAAATGTAGGTGATGGGGGCTGGAGGTGTTGAACTTCGTTTGGGGAGGGAGGGAGAGGGCATAATGCATGGAAGGTTGTTTTTAGCCCTTTGGGCTTTTTCTTTTGTTTGTGTTTTGTTAGTAAGCACAATTTTATTTATAAACTGCCAAATCCCTGAGGCTCAGGGTGCTGTACAGTACAGACAGGGCAATAAGTTAAAATAAATACAAATTCAATAAGACATAACAAGTTAAAGGCAACATGTTCGATAGTATGCGAAACAGCAGTTGGGTGATTGAGAATAAACCAGTACTAATGCTAGGTCCCAAAGACTTCCCTAAAATGATGTGCTTTCAGGCCCAGCTTTAAGGCCTCCAACGAGGCGGGCCTTCGTCAAGGACCTTGGAAGTGAATTCCCCAGGGCCGGCGCAGCTTGTGTAAATGCACGATCACCAGATGTTTTTAGCTGAGCCCTGCAAATTGCTAAGAGGCTCTCCTCGGAGGAGCAGAGAGAGTGCTAGGAGTGCTAGAGAGTGGGGAGATCACTCAGATAGCCGGGACCCAGACCATATAGGGGATTGTAGGTGAGTAGACCCACCTTGAAGGTAATTCTTCACCTCACCGGCAGACATTGCAGATCATGCAAAACGGGGGTTACATGACAGGACTTCAAAAGGCCTGTCAGAAACATGGCTGCTACATTCTGCAAGTAACTCGGGACTCATCCACTAACCCTGAGATCAAGAGCATTACAGTAGTCCGGTCTGGACATCACAAATTCATGTACCAGTGAGGGCCTTTTAACAGAAACATCACTTCATGTAGTTCTTTGCTGGTGAAGTGTCTGCTTTGCCCGATGAAGACTACGTGACGTGCCAAGTCACTGATGAAGTGGCACTTTGTGAAGTTTTTGCTGGGGGCAACGTGTGCTCTTAACCAGATGAACAACTGAGTGAAGTGGTACTTGTCACTCTACGAAGTTGTGGAAACTTGGTGAAGATTTTTGAGAAGTAAAGTTTTCTGACTTCACACAGCTCTAGAAGTAATACAGTCTTCTTTCTTAATTTTATAGCTGTATAAACTCATCTTGGATTAATGTAATCCCAGAAAGATATTTTATCTGTTGCATCAGCCTTCTCCCATCTCTGTTCAAATACTCTTACTGACAGATCAAAGTAAATCTTTTTTTGGGGAGGGGGTATTGAGCTTTTTAGCAAGGGGTCCTAAAAATCCCACTTGCCCATTGTTCATTGCTGTATTGATGGATGTGTAGTGATTTGTGTGTTTAAATATGTGTTTAGAATGTCTCTTGGCTGCATTGCCTTTCCCTCAGAGTAAGCTTATTCTTTCTGTTTATCAGTCTTGTTCCTCATCCTTGTAGGAGCTTCCTCTTCTATGTAGTGACTACAGGATGGAGGGAATTTTTTTTAGCTCTCTGGAGGAAAATTGTTATTGAATTCAGCTGGGGGAAAAAACATAGTTTGGATGGTGCAGTTTCCTGCAACTTGGGTCTTGAACATTTTGTTTAGAGTCTGAGTAAACACTGAATTACTGTACTCTTAAAACTTCTAATGTGTGCTGGGTTTCAGTGTGGCTTGGGAAAATTAAGGTTAGGGGTTGCTAGTTCCTCCAAGCCCAGCCTCCTGCTGAGAATTTGTAGTTTTTGTACCAGACGCTGAACCCAAGAATTTAGTAAATGTCTTGAAAAATTAATATAAAAACGGTTTGAATTGTGCACACTGATATTAGTCTTGCATTTGTTTTAGTACTAGATACCTGTTACACTGTACTATAGAAAACATATTGGGTGATTGATTTAATATGAATGAATGCAAGAAGCATTTACAGTATCATGTTTCTATGGGTGTGAATATGGTTAACTTAACCATACTCTGACTGTTCCACTGGAACAGTGTTATTGGCAAGAACGTGTTTGAGCTAAGCTTCTCCCACCACTTGGTCTATGTAAACACCGACTCCTCCCCATGATGTTGGGTCTTTCTTTCTGCTGGAAGAACAGGTTACCTCTTTCGTGCTCCACTTAGGATTTTTCTGCACCATAGGTGACCTTTTCTTTTCAAAGTTTTTGAAATCTATAGAATAGTGGATGTGTGACCATCCACAACAAGACTGTGACATCCTAAGAGACCTCGAGCAAAACTTGAGAGGTCTCGTTGATGTCATCAGCTCCTGAGATGAAACGGCCTTAGTGGTAGATGGCCACCCATCCACTGTTTTATACAGTATATGGTTAGGATTTATTTATTTTTATTCCATATATATCTTTCAACTTTTTATTGGATATCAAATTGAGAGAATTTCTCTCTTCCAGTTGTATCCAACAGTTAACATAAAGATAAAAATACAAGACTTAAATACAAACATTTCAGTTACAGTATAAAAATACAAAAGTCAGTCAGAATATCAGTAATGTAAAATCATGAATCATCCATAGCAATTACAATGTTTGTTGTACAAAGTCACCAAAAATGACCTAAAATGCTCAAAAGGCAACATTGGTCACGTTTAGTTGTTTGGAGAATTGTTCCTAAGTTCTGGGGACTGAGCTTGATGCGGGTTTTTTTTTTTTTTTTTTTTCCAACTTGCAGGTTACCTTCTGCCCTGGTACTGCTGCTACTACTTCTCACTTACTCCTGATGTCTCCCCGCTCCTGGTTCTCCCTGCCCCGCTTGCTCCAGCTCCCATTTCTTTCAGTCTTTACTTTTAAAATAAGATTTAAAAAATCACTTTTGTGACACTGAACCCTGGTGCTGCTCCCGCTGGCTCCTACTCCTCCACACTCATACTCGCTCCAACATCTCCCCATTCCTGCTCACTCTGAGTTCCCCTACTCTGGTGCTCCCGCTTGCTCCAGCTTCAGTTTTCAGAGTTTGTATTTTTAAAATAAATTAAAAAAATCACTTTTGTGACACAGAGCCTTGTGAGCGTGGATATGTTGTTCACCCACACTCTCTGGCATGTCCCTTTCCCCTTTAAATTCACTGGAAAGTCTTCAAGCTGGCTCCTCCCACCCAGCCAGGTGGTAAATACCTTGGCTCCGCCCCATGACGCCAGATCTTCCTTTCCGCTGGAAGATTCAGGTTCCCTCGTGCTACTTCTGCAGTTCGTAGGCCCTGGATTCTAAATGACTGTTTTCACCGCAGTCGCTTTCTTTAAAACTCATCACAGTTTACGACATCAATCCGAGCACATCGGACTTGGAGGACAAGTCAACTCCCGGTTTTTACCGGTGTCCCTGCAGACAGAAAATGTCGCACACCGATCCCCACCTCTGTCTACTGCTTGGGTGTCGTACATGACACCACCTCTTGCACCATCTGTCTGGCCTTCCATCCCAACATCCTGGACCACCGCAAGGTGCATTTAAAACTGGGGAGACCGGACCTTCGCAATCCACCGGTGAAATTGAAGGAGGCCAGATGGGTGGTTTCCGTGGCCGTGGGATCTGGTGAGCAGCTCGACTAGATGGCGGCTGTTGAAGAGGAAGCTGCTCAAGCTTTGGCCAGCCAAAGTTTTTTTTTTGTGCCGCTTAACCTAGGTTCTACCTTCACTGGGTCCTTTTGGGAGCTGTGCCAGTCTCTCCCCACCAGGGATGAGGCGTGCTCGGGCTCGCACTCCTCCCGCCCTTGGAAAAGGGACAAGGACCCTAAATCTTCTTCATCCTGAAGAAGACATTCCTGGGACCGAGAGCGGTCCGATTGCCAGGACCTTGCGGTCTCTACCTCGGTTGAGATCGCTTCCTCGGCCGACGGCTTCTCACTGAGGCCAAGGAAACTGCTGAACCGACCGAGATTTCTCTTGACCCAGTCGAGCCGTTGTCGCCGACACCAGTTGACGACTCCTTGGAAAGGACATCCATTCCTTCCTTCCTTGATGAGGAGACCCAGCCCTCGGGTGTCCCAATCATGGGAAAGGTGCTGGAACCTCAGTTCTCCCTGACTCCGGCTTCTCCCGATCGAATGAGCTGACCCCATCGGTCTCGATCGAGGACCAGGACCCCTTCGGTTGAAAAACCGAAGAAAGGTCATAAGCACTCTAGGAAGAGGCGTCCCCACCGATCCTCAGCCTCCTCGGACGAGGAGAGACTTCGACGGAAGCTCCGTTGACGTTATGAGGATCTCATGTGGCAGCAGCTGATTCTGACCGGTCAGAAGCCGGCTCCACCAGTCATTACTTGGCCCCAGCCTCTTAGGCCGATGCCGACCCCTCTGGAACAGAAGATCTCGGTTCCTCCACCCGTAGGGCTGGCACGCATTCCAGCTTGGGCTGTTTCAGTGTCCCCGCTGATTTTGGTGGAACCACCACGTAAGCAGCCTCAGGGAAGGGCTCCCTCGAAAGAAGATAGGACAGCCACCAGCCTCCTCTGGCTGTCCATTACTGTGGTCCCCGATCGCCTTCTGCGAATCGGGGGAGACATAGACAGGAGACCTTTATATCCCGACTCTTCAGACTCTGATGCCACTGGTCTGCACTCGCATCTGGGGGATGACAAGTCATCAGTGGCAGGCTTGGTGGAAGGTCCTTCCTCTTTTAAGGGCATCCTCCGACTCATTTCTGAATCAACCGGAATGCCCTTGGAGCCTATCCAAAAGAAGGCAGAATACCCCCCCCTCACAGATATCCTCAAGAGGGGGGATACCCTGGCAGAGGCCTTTTCAGTGGCGAAAGCCATTGTTGGCCTGGCCCTTGAGCTATGGAAATGCCCTGCCTCCTGCTCAGCTCCGTCTGCCCGCATGGCCCGTAAGTATACAGTACCCATGGGGTCCCTGGTGGGTTTCACAGAGCATCCCTCGGCTGAGAGCCTTGTGACTGCTTCTGTGTTTAGATGCATGGGTAGCTCAGCTGACACTGACCGCCGTCTGGACAAGGAGTCCAGAAATATGGACCATTCTGCCCGGAAGGTTTATGCGGCCTCATCCTTGGGCTTTCATCGGGCCAGCTTGGCTGTGATCATGGCACACTTCTCTCATGCCCTTTTGGGGTCACTAGATGATCTCCCTCATCTCCCAGCGGACATGCAGACCACGGTGAAGCAAGTCCGTGACCAGAGCCATGCTCTTGCCAAACAGCAGCTCCAGACAGCCCTGGACACTGGAGATTTCCTGTGGCCGCTCCTTAGCAGCTGCAGTGGCCACTCTCCGAAGAGCCTGGCTGAGGTTATCCTCCTTTCCGTCGGATACTCAGCACAAGTTAGCTGATGTGCCCTTTCTTGGCACCGACCTCTTTGGTCTGGGAGTGGCAGGTCACCTCCAGCGTATAGAGCAGTCCAGTGCCACCTTGGATGCTACCTCTGCAAAGGGTTCTTCGGGCAAGAACCAGCAGAAGTGCAAGAAGAAGCCCTTTCAGCACTCTTCCGCTGTGGTTAGACTGCCCTCCTATCAAGAAGGTCAGCAGCAACAGCAGGCTCAAGCTTGGCGCCCCAGGCCCAAGCAGGGTCCTCAACAGCCCCGTAAAGGAGGCCGAGGTGCCAGTCCAGGAGCCTCCTCCTCCAAGCCTGCTCAGTGGCGGGTCAGGGGTTGCCACCCTACCCGTCACACCAGCTCTGGTCCTCCCATGGGGGCAGCTCCATCACTTTCTTACGCCTGGTCCGTATCACTTCAGTCAGGGGGGTTCTGGAAGTGGTCGGCCAGGATCTGCCCCTAGAATTCGAGCAGTACCCTCCCAGCCAAGCCCGTGCCTCTCGAGAGGAAAGGATTTCAGTTCGCACTCAGTCGGCCCTTCGGGACAACATTGCTCAACTCCTCCTCAAGGAGGCGGTAGCTCCAGTGCCGGATCCTCCTACAGACCCAGGCTTCGTGTCCGGGTACTTTCTGGTGCCCAAGCGGATGGGGGGTTGACTCCCCATCCTAGATCTCCATGATCTGAATCAATATCTCAGGTCTCGCACCTTCCGGATGGTAACTCTGAACCAGATCATACCATCCCTGGAGCGAAACATGTGGTTCTGTTCATTGGATCTTCAGGATGCATTCTTTCATGTCCCAATCCATCCATTTCACCAGTGGTTCCTCCATTTCAGGGTTGAAGGGACCCTGTATGAGTTCCGAGCCATGCCGTTCAACCTGTCATCGGCCCCTCGGGTCTTCTCCAAGTGCTTTGCAGTGGTGGCAGCCCATCTTCAGCGTCTGAGTACGAATATACCCCTATCTCGATGACTGGCTCCTGGCGGGTTCCTCCCTTCAGGAGGTGGAGAGGTCCAGGGATCTGGCCCTCCGAACCTGCTCCCATTTAGGCCTCCTGATCAACAAGGCCAAATCAGAACTCATGCCCTTTCAGGTGATGGGCTTTATCGGGGCAGAGCTCGACTCTCATCAAGCCAGAGCTTGGCTCCCAGCAGACAGGGTGGAGGGTCTCTCCTCCTTTGCCCAGCCATTTCTGGTTTGGCACTTGCGCCCTGCCTGGGACTTTCTGTGCCTTCTGGGTTACATGGCGGTGTGCACCTCAGTGGTCCGTTGGGCCAGGTGGCACATGCACCCCCTTCAATGGGAGCTGGCCGCCCAGTGGACTCAGCGTCATAGTCACTTCGACCAGCTGATCACTGTAACCCAGAAGATGTGGGATGCTCTCCAATGGTGGACCGTCCCAGACTGATTGCAGGAAGGAATCCTGTTTGTCCACCTAGAGCCAGCAGTCGTCCTGATGACTGATGCCTCTCTCATGGGCTGGGGAACCCACATGGAGGACCACAGGGCCCACAGGTTCTGGACCCCCGAGGAGTCCTGATGCCACATCAACCTGTTGGAGCTCAGAGCAGTCAGACTGGCCCTGTCAGCTTTTGCTCCTCAGCTCCGGGGTCAAGTGGTTCAAGTCCAGAAGGATAATACCATGACCATGTACAACCTCAACAAACAGGGTGGCATGCACTCCTGTTTGCTGTGCAAGGAGGCGTTCTGGATCTGGACCCTCGTCAGCCGGTTGGAGGCAGATCTCCTTGCTATCCACGTGGCAGGAGTCTCGAACCAACTGGTGGATGCTCTCAGCTGCTTAGGCCAGACATCCCATGAGTGGTCTCTCCATCCAGAGGTAGCTTAGTCTGTTCTCCCATTGGGGCAAACCGTTGGTGGACCTGTTTGCCTCTGGGGAGAATGCCAAGCTGAGACTGTACCATGCCCTCCCCCCTCAGCAGGGCTCGCTGCAGGGGATGTCTTCTCGAAGCCATGGACCCCAGGCCTTCTCTATGCCTTCCCTCCATTTCCCTTGATCCACAAGGTGCTCCTCAACATGAGGAGGGACAAGGTGAAGGTGATTCTGGTAGCCCCAGATTGGCCTCGCCAGTTCTGGTATCCAGATCTCCTCAGCCTCGGCTGCAGGGCCCCAGAGCGACTTTGTACACACCCAGACCTGATATCGTTGAACTAGGGGAAGGTCTTCCATCCGGACCTTCAATCCCTGCACCTCACAGCCTGGTACCAGAGCGGCTAGAGTTCCAGGCTGTGGGTCTTTTCCGAGGATGTCTACAGGGTGGTGGAGGCATCTTGTAAGGAATCGACCAGAAAATGCTGTGCCTTCAAATGGAAAAGGTTTTCCATTTGGTGTGAGGGTAAGAGTCTGGACCCCTTATCCTCCTCTGTGGCTAACATTTTAGATTACCTTTGGTCTCTCTCCAAAGGGGGTCTACGGTCATCGACCCTTGGGGTGCACCTGGCAGCTGACATTGGCACAGGAGACAGTGGTCAGGCACTTTTTCAAAGGCCTGGATCACACATCCCCTCCGGTGCGTGAACCTCCATCTCCATGGGATCCTTTGCTGCTTTTGGCAAAGCTCATAGGCAAGCCATTCGAACCCATGCACAAGTGTGAGCTCTCACATTTTTCGTGGAAGACAGCCTTCCTGATGGCTATCACATCAGCCAGAAGGACAGGGGAGCTCCAGGTGCTTTTGGTGGACTCCCTTATCTGGTCTTCCATAGGGACAAAGTTGTCCATCGCCCCCACCCGAAATTCCTTCCAAAGGTGGTTTCAGAGTTTCACCTTAACCAGGTGTTAAGTTTGCCGGTATGCTGGTGGGGGACTCAATCATTTGGGGGGTAGAAATGGGGGAGGAAGGGGAGAGGGAGGTAAGGTGCCTTCCTGGTGCCACGGCTTGGAGAGACAGGAAGAGAATCCTCAGGATTGTGGGAGGAGCTGCATGAGGGAGGGAGCTGGATGTCATTGTCCACCTAGGGACAAATGACCTGGCTGGGAATGGGATCAGAGCAGTGCAAGAGGAGTTTGTAGAGTTGGGGAGGGGCCTTAGACAAGTAGCACATACGGTAACCTTCTCGGAGGTGCTGCCTGTCTATGGCAAGGGTGATGCTAGGGCACTCCTCACCAGGAAATTCAGTGAGTGGTTGAAAAACTGGTGTGGAGCTCAGGGTTTTGGCTTCATTGGGGACTGGGGAGCCACCTGGAGGGATGCAGACCTTTAGTGGTACAATGGTCTGCATCTGTCCGGGGGGGGAATCAGGATTCTAGGTGAGAGGTTTACATGCTTCATTGGCAAGCATTTAAACTAGCCAAGGGGGGAAGCACTGAAAAGGAGCAGGGAAATCCCAGCCTTCCCCCAAAAAACATGGTAATTAGTGAGGTAAACACCAAGGTAGAGAAGTTATTAGGGAGCAGGACAGAGGTAAATGTGGAGAAAAAAAAAAGGCAAAGGCAGTAGGGACAGGAATGGGGCTAAAAGGGGTAAGGCTATCAAAAAGTGGAGGGTGATGAGTACCAATGCCCGTAGTCTGTGTAACAAGCTCCCTGTACTAGTGGCCTTGATGGAAGAGGGTTGCCTGGATATTGTGGCAGTCACAGAAACATGGTACACACAGAACCATGACTGGGATGTCAACATACCAGGATACACAATCTACAGGAGGGACAGGGAGGGTAAAAGAGGAGGAGGAGTAGCTCTCTATGTAAAGGAAGGGATCAAAGCAACAGAACTAAAGAGTAAACAGGGAGCAGATGAGGCACTCTCGGTCACCCTGGAGACAGGAAATGGCACCACAATCCTCATGGGGGTTGTATACAGACTCCCATCTCAGGAGGAGGGAATGGACAAGGATATGATAGAAGGCTTCCTTAGAATGGCAGAAAAAGGGGAGATATTGTTGATGGGGGACCTGAATATGCCAGATGTTAACTGGAGCACCTTTGCTGCAGGCACATCCAAGAACAGAGTCATTCTTGATGCCCTACAGGGGGCATGCCTCAGACAGCTAGTACTGGAACCCACTCAGGAGTTGGCAATCTTAGACCTGGTACTCTCAAATGGGGACAAAGAAAAAATCTCAGATTTAGAAGTGGGTAGCCATCTGGGAACAAGCGACCACCAAACAGTGTGGTTCACGATAAACACAGCCATACAATCGAGCCATACAAAAGCAAGAGTATTGGACTTTAGGAGGGCTGACTTTGGGAAAATGAGTGTGCCTCAGAAAAGCACTAGCAAACAGGCAAGAAGGAGGGGTGGAGGAACAATGGGGAGTAATCAAAACAGCCATCACAGAGGCAACAAGCCTTTGTGTAAAGCAAATCAACAAAACACAACGAAGGAAAAAAACGCTATGGTTCTCAAAAGAGGTGGCAAGGAAGGTTAAGGAGAAAAGGATAGCATTCAGGAAATATAAGGAAACACAGAAGGAGCAGGACAGAGAACTTTATCAGTTAAAGCAGAAAGAGGCTGGGAAGGCAGGCAGAATAGCAAAGGCCCAAACTGAGGAAAGGATAGCCGATTCTGTTAAGAAGGGGGATAAGACCTTTTATAGGTACATTAGGGAGCGAAGAAAGACCAAAGGAGGGATGCTGAGGCTTAATAAAAGTGAGGGAATGTGGGTAGAGGGTGACAGTGAAAAAGCAGGGATATTGAATGAATATTTCTGCTCAGTATTCACAAAGGAAGAGGAGGGGGAGGTACCTAAACCAAACAAGAGAAACTCTGAAGATGGGGGTCAATACCAGTCCATTTACAGAAGAAAGGTTTCTGAAAGAACTAATAAAATTGAAGGTGAACAAAGCAATGGGGCCTGATGGGATTCATCCAAGAATTCTGAAGGAACTAAGGGTAGAACTAGTGACACTACTGACTACTCTCTTCAACAAATCATGGGAGGATGGGGTGGCACCTGAGGACTGGAGGAAGGCAGATGAGATTCCTCTTCACAAAAGTGGGAGCAGGACAGAGGCAGGAAACTACAGGCCAATTAGTTTGACCTCAGTGGTAGGGAAAATGAGGGAATAGCTTCTGAAGGAAAGAATTGTTGAGTACCTAGAGGCCAGTGGGGCACAGGACCCAAGGCAGCATGGATTCACGATGGGAAGGTCATGTCAGACAAATCTAATAATTTCTTTGACTAGGTGACCAAAGTAGTAGACCAGGGAGGGGCTGTGGACATGGCCTACCTAGATTTTAGCAAGGCATTTGATACAGTCCCACACAAAAGATTAATGCACGGGTTAGCCAGCCTTGGAGTGGGTCCCAAGGTGGTAGCCTGGATAAAAAATTGGCTAGACAACAGGACGCAAAGGGTAGTAGTAGTAAATGGAGTACACAGTGAAGAAAGGAGGGTTACTAGTGGGGTACCGCAGGGTTCAGTACTGGGACTGGTCCTTTTTAATGTCTTTATAAGTGACATTGCAGATGAACTGGAAGGAAAAGTATGTCTCTTTGCAGACGACACAAAGATCTGCAACAGGGTTGATACGTAAGACTGAGTGGAAAGGATGAGAAGGGACTTGGCAAGGTTGGAGGAATGGTCAAATGTATGGCAGCTCAGATTCAATGCAAAGAAGTGCACGGTAATACACATGGGAAACAAAAACCCAGGGGAAGAGTACACAATGGGGGGTAAGATACTGACAACAGTAAAAATGGAAAGGGACCTGGGGTTAATTATATCAGATGACCTAAAGGTTGGCAAGCAATGTGAGAAGGCAGTAAGGAAGGCTAGGGGGATACTGGAATGCATAGGAAGAGGCATCAATAGTAGAAAACAGGAAGTTGTTATCCCTCTGCACAGACAGTTGGTGAGACCCCATCTGGAGTACTGTGTGCAGTTCTGGAGACCCCATCTCCACAAAGACATAGACAGAGTGGAGGCTGTCCAGAGGAGGGCAACCAAAACGGTGCAGGGTCTGCACCAGAAGACATATGAAGAAAGACTAAAGGAGCTTAATATGTATACCCTTGAGGAAAGAAGGGAGAGAGGGGACATGATAGAAATTTTCAAGTACCTCAAGGGAATCAAAGTCCAAGAGGGTAGCATCTTTCAGAAAAAGAGATGTGCAAGAACAGGGGGGCATAATTTGAAGATAGAGGGGGGATGGCTCAGAGATAATGTAAGGAAGTATTGTTTCACAGAGAGGGTTGTGGATGCATGGAACAGCCTTCCTGAGGTCATCATGGAGTCGAGAACAGTGGGGGACTTCAAGAATGCATGGTACAGACATAAGGCATTCCTAGTGGGGGGTAAGAGGAAATAAGCTGTTGGTTAACTAGGATCTGCAGCTTATCTGTTAGGTAGGAAAATGGGCAGACTAGGTGGGCCAAGCGGTCCTTATCTGCTGTCAAATTCTATGTTTCTATCCTAACTACACCTCGGACGCCGAGTACAGGCTCCATACTCTGAACTTCAGACATGCTTTCTCCTATTATAAGGAGAGGACTGTGGAAATTCGAAGAGGGGTTCGCCAGCTGTTTGTCACCTATGCTGAAGCCACTTCTGGCAGACCTGCAGCCAAATGGACC
Organism: Neoceratodus forsteri; assembly: GCA_016271365.2. Taxonomy (NCBI): domain Eukaryota; kingdom Metazoa; phylum Chordata; order Ceratodontiformes; family Ceratodontidae; genus Neoceratodus; species Neoceratodus forsteri. Next base: position 646,457,262 of record CM028131.1, read on the forward strand.
ATTGCGAGATGGATTACATCGTGCATAGGTCTGTGGTACGAGTTGGCGGGCAAGGAGCCTCCCAGAGGATTAAGAGCTTATTTTACCCGCCATACTGCTGCATCGGTGGCTGCTTCCAGGGACATCCCTATCCAGGAAATCTGTCGGGCTGCGACCTGGATGTCAGCAAACACCTTTATTACCCACTACCACATCGACCTTGAGTCACGCCGGAACACTGGTTTTGAGACCTCAGTTCTCCAATCTGTGTTCCCTAAGTAGGGTGTGTGTGCCTTGCCTCCCTCCTTCCAGAGAACTGCTTGGAGTCTGCCAGAGAGTGTGGATGAAAAACATATCCATGCTCCTAGAAGAACAGGTTACACACCTGTAACAGTAGTTCTAGGAGTGGTATATGTTGCTCATCCACACGACCCACCAACCTCCCCTGCTTGGTGCACCACCTTGCTTCCAGTGGGCTAAGATCTGGCATCATGGGGTGGAGCCGAGATTTACCACCGGTGGGTGGGTGGGAGGAGCCAGCTTGAAGACTTTCCAGTGAATTTAAAGAGGAAAGGATATGCCAAAGTGTGTGGATGAACAACACACATCACTCCTAGAACTACTGTTACAGGTGAGTAACCTGTTCTTTTGTATCATGGGTCATGAAAAAAGATTTATAATTAAAAAAAAAAAAGTTCAAGGGCAGTTCTCGAACAATTAAGTGCAAAATACAGCTAAGGGGGTCAGGATAAGCATGCCACATGTTGGTTGCCCTCCACAGTGTAGTTTTTGTGGTTTTCAAAATCAGAATTTTGAGGGGTAAAACTGAATACGGGATGGCAGCAAAACGAAAAAGTCATTTTTTTTTGCTTCATACAAATTTTTTTTTTTAATTTACACTTTACTCCACTTCTGCGGAGCCAATAGGTGGCTTCAGACCACTTCAGAGGACTCATCCTCAACCCCAACCGTCACCCACTCATCCAGACCCTGTAGTTCCTGCAGATTACCCCACCCATGGTGGAGCCAGGGGTGATGAGTGCTGGATTACCCTCCCCCGAGTACAATCCAGAAGTCGGTGATGACATGTTGCGGGGGCACATCAGGTCTTCATGAACCCTGTCAGCTACTGTTTTTTCCGCCAGTTTTCTCCCCGGGACCACAAATGTGCAATGGGTGGCATGGCTGGGCTCTGCCTCCATGAAGGGAGCCTTACAACCTGGAAGTGGGTCCCTCCCCATTCTGGCGGTGTGCCTGTGCTGACACCCAGCCACCGGTGGGTGTCAGGCAGCAGCACTCTGCGCTGGCCCTCCTTCCCGAGGAAGGAGAGCTGTCTGCAGACACTCGATTCTTCCTCACCCCTGCTGACCCCCAAGCAACCAGAGTTCATTCTCGAACTCGGGTTGCCAGCATGGTGTGAGGTGTGACATCCAGGACGTCAACCCTCAGTGCCACCAGGTTGATCTCGTACAACTATTTTTAAGTGCTTACCGAGCATGCTCAAAACCAGTTATTTAAAATTTCAAAATTGAATAACTTTGGAACGGATTCATATTTTTTCATCAAGTATGCAAAAGACACATCTGTGGGCCAGCCCCTTTCTACTCTGAATACGGCAAAAATTCCAAACCATCTGGGTAGTAGCCAAGTTGATAGAAAGCCCATTCAATCTAATAGGAAAAAAATCCAGAAAAATTCACTTTTTGAACTATCTTTATCTGAGTCCACACATACTACCGGAACGAAACTTGGCACATCAAAAGATCTACCCCACAAGACCTTGCATGCAATATTTCATGCAAATACATTGAATGGTTGCGTAGTTATTAAAGTTCAGATATTGGGGTTTAACATTGAAGTACCCATACAACCCTAACTATAGTGTCACTACTGCGCCACTATAATAATGTAGTTGAATAATATTATAGTGTATGGGAGACACTTATTAACTAAATCAAATTAATTCCTAGTACCTTTGTACCATCACTGTGGCACAAAGAAGTTGTACCCGCTTGAGTACGTCACATCGATGGTACAGCAACATGGAATACCAGCACATGCTGCTCCTATTGCAGCAATGCTGTTGAAAAATGCCGAACCTTGCTTGTGGGTGCAGTAACAGGAGAACCATGGCAGTGAAGACATGCAGACACTGTGGACTCCTTGGTAGAACATTAGACGTGTTTAGATTTACTTACTTATTAAATAAAAAAAGAAGAAACTTGAATCTGTGAGAGGCGGGGACGGAGTGAGGCTTGTTCATGGAAGGTGGGCAAAGTCTGAAACAGTGGCACATTGCTCATGAAGTGATCCATTATTACCCTTTTGTACTCTCCTGGGTCGTTCCTGAAAATAGGCATAAAACTTGTCTAGTGTACTTACCCGGTAAACAAAAACTAAATAAAAAAAATAAATTATTGTTCAACTGTTTCCCATACACTATAAAAGACAATGGATGGGCAACACTAAACAACAATGCTGAGCTCACTTCTTGAGGTTTCATGACGATGGTAAACCTCTCTAGCTTCGCTGGGTTGTCATGACAACCTGTCAAAATAACAGCATTGTTGTTCACTGTTGCCCCTCCATTATCCTCTATATAGTTCTGTATTAGTGTAATATAGTGTTGAATAACATAATTCTATATAACTAGTGTAGAAATACTATTGTATAGTATTGTGATGCTATTAGTCTATCACTTTGTACTGAATTCTTCGCTCAACGCACACCACTGCTTCCTTTACCTTCTCTTTCCCCTCTATTGTTTCCTAGTGCCCATCTCAGTGTTCCACATTCCTTGCCAAATGATGATTTGGCTCCCTCCTGTGCTTTCACTTCTCAATCCTAAAATCTGTCTCTCCCTTACTCCTGCTACCTTTGCTTCTCTGATTCTTGCTCCTTCTCTGATCCTTCCTATAAAACTTCCACTGGGGCTGTCTGCCTTCTTCTTCCTCCTCTGGAATAGCCTTCTGTCTGCTTCACTGTTCCTTTCTCTCATTCTCATTTAAAGCCCTCCATCATAACCTACTCCAGGAATAGACACTTGCCTGTTACCTATGCCTTAAAATTTCCCCGCACCAGTACCTTGTCCTAATCCTTTTTATTTTGTGCATATCATGTGCTCTGTAAGGTCACTCGCATCTTTTTTTTTTTCTTTTCATTTTCTTTTATACACCTGCACCCTCGGGCATCCTTCAGGAGTGCCCACTTGGAATTTGCCCTACTCCCAGACTGAAACCCCGCATCTCCTGTGATCCCCTCCCCTGAACGACCACAGGTGGGCTTGACCCCAGTACCATCTCCATGGCTGATTCCGCCCTTCCTTGGTGGCTGGCTTCTGAGTATGAAGTGCCTTACCTGCTGTTGACAGGTTGGCCATGGAGGGAGATCCAAGCGCGTCTGGGCTGGCATTTGGGATGTGGGCGGTTCCCCTGGGGCCACAGTCATCTCACTGACAGTGTAGGAAGTGCTTTCCTTTTTTTTCTTGCCCCCCGACATTGCAGCCGCACGACGCCTCGCATGCGGCTGCCCCTGCTGATAACCGGCCGCTATCATCGCCCTAGTTTCTATCCCCGTGCGCAAATATTACCTCCGATCACCACCAGGGGTCTCTACTGTGCCAGAAAACCCTGGATCCCTCTCCAGGAAGTGGAGAGCTGTCCTCTGGACAGTCAGTCCACCTCCCTCCCCTGCCGACCCCCCAGGCTTGTTCCCGAACCCGGGTCGCTGACGTGGCGCGAGGTGTGGCATCCAGAGCCTCAATGCCACCGGGCCGGTCTGGTCACTCACATCTTGACCTTAATTTTATTAATCATTCGGCACTATATGTATGTCAGCACACAAATTTTCCATGCCATACCCCCCTTCCCTCTGTTTCCCACTTGCAGCTGTGCATCGGCTATGTGCCAATCCCGGTCAAATTCCGAGTCAGGCAAACAAAAAATACTAATTCCTAAAGCTGTTAGTGTTTGGTTGTGGTTTCTGAACTTGTTAAAAAATATTTGGTTATGATTCCTAAACTTACTAGCTGTATTTGTTTTCCTACCTTGTGGACCAAGACTAGCACCAGTCCACTAGTCAAAAGCTGGTAGATGTTTCTATTGCTACAGTAAATGTTCCATTAACCACCCTTACTGGCTTGAACTGGAAGCGGTAACATTTCAGTGTTCTTTATTTTGAAGTATGAAGTATGCACTTCGGACCAGTGGAATGCCTATGGGGCTTGGACTAGTGATGGCAAAACTTAATTTTGGCCCCTATATTTTCTTGGTGCTTTAGAAAGCATACAGTGATTGAGGTTCTGACTAACCCATGCAATGATAATGGGTTAGTCTAACAGATAGGTTATTTGTATATGTTTGAGTTTTTGGTTTTTTTGTTAGTTTTTAATGAACTATTTTCAGTGTATCCCAGTAGCTTTTGTAGTGCTTGACGGTGTGTTTTTTTTTTGATCAGATTGCACAATGCCCTCTGCTGAATGATGATTAATGACTAGACATATTTAGGCAGTTGATAATTACTTGAATGTTATTTGTTGGAATTTAGCTCAAAAAGACTGAGGCTATCCAAAGTAACATCATATTGATGAATGCAATGCAAAGGCCATCCAGATAATTCATGTAAATGTTTCCCTAGGTACATGGGCACTGTATGTGCAATCATAACACCAAAGGATTGAACTGCGAGCAGTGCATGGACTTCTACCATGATTTACCTTGGAGGCCTGCTGAAGGACGCAACAGCAATGCATGCAAAAGTAAGATTCCAAAGAAGTCTGTGGTACTCTACTGTAGGACAGAGAATTTGGTTGTATATTGTAACATTTATACACTGTATCCCAAAACACTCACTGAGTTAGATACTAGGTCTGTGCAAAACCAACACATTTGGGGCAGTACACATAAATGCTGCACTTTGTACAACTGCAAATACAAATATCTCTCAAATGTTTGTGTATTTGTGTTTAACCAGATAAAATTCTGTTAGAATTTGGCCAAGTCTGGTGTGAGACAGATGGACACAAACACACACACGTGTATGCATGATGCTATTGCTTATTGCAAGAATGCATGTTTTATTAAAAGCTATGCATATTTTGCCGCCCGGTGGCACTGAGGGCTGAGGCACTGGCGCCTTACCTCACGCTACGCCGGCAACCCGTGTTCGGGAATGAGCATGAGCCGTTGGGGGTCGGCAGGGGAGGAGAAGTATTGAGCGTCCGATGGACTGCTCTCCTTCTCCGGGGAGGTGGGGGTTCTCGGTGGTCGGTGCTTGCTCGCCCCCCCGGCAGAGCCTGGAGGACAAGGCCCTGCACCACAAGTAGGGGAGGAGTTGGGCCAGACATCTGAAGGTCCACACACTCCACTTCACTGACGTCATGGCACGGTCCGACTCCTGGGAGAACAGGAGAAAAAGGATACCGCCGTGCAGGATGGCAGAGGGTGCCTCGCAGGCTCCGCCCCCGGCTAGCCACAGCGCTGGCCACCTAATCCGGTCCTCGGTGGGTGAGTTTGACTCCTCGCCGACCACGCTGTGGGGGGGTAAGCCCTGGGGCTAGGTCAGCTGTGGCTGTTGGACGCCGGGGGACACCCTCCTGATATAGCCGGTGGTAGGAGGAGAAAAAGTAATAACTGCACAAAAAAAAAAGCTATGCATATTTTAATGACAACCCTCAATCCCTTGGTCTTGTGTGATCATTAGCAGAAACATTTTTGAAATAAAAAAAAAAAACTAAAAAAAAAAAAACTCAAACACTAATGGGCAACAAATAACAGAGGAACAAATACAAATATCAGAAATCTGCCACATTCAAAGCCCTATTAGACACTGTTAGTGCAGAGAGTATACATAGTACACATGCAACAGTCATTTAGTGCACCAGCACTCACCCATGTCCATTTTGCATTAGTACCTGTGTTACTGAGAAAGTAACAAATAGGGAGTGTTAGCCAGGACAGTAGGGATAGCCCTCGTATATTGAAGTCATATAGGATCATAAATGTCCACCTAAGCAGCCACTAGAGATGGGCAGAAGGGACCCCAGTTTAACAGATCCCATCTGAAGGATGGCACCTCCTGCAGTGCAGCAACCCCTTGGTACAGCATTGCAGTGTCATGTCTGCTATTAGCCCAGATGTCTGATGTGGGACTTGAACACACGACTGTCTGAACTTCCTGGCCCAGACTAAGCATACTACTGAATGAGCCACTAGCTAACTGCTGTACATTGGACTTTTTGATCCATTATACTCTTAAAGCAGCACTGCTAGTTGGTCGGTATGTTCCTTTTATTAGTTGGTTTGGTGGAAAAGCCCTACAGCTGACGAATACTTTTCTGTTTTTTCCTGTTTTCTTTGTAACCTTTTGGGGTATTCTGACTCTAGAAAGACCCTTGCCAGGCACATTATGTTGAATTCCGGAGGAAAAGGAGCAGGGCCCATTCAGTCATACTTCATTTTGCCTGGTGTTACTGGCATACACATCCAGTTCCTTTGCCTGCTGGCGGTTCACTGGCATAAGCTTGTGAGCAAAGGGTGAAGACGCAGGAAAAGGTGGAGCTACTGCCATAGTTCCTATAAATCCACACAACAGAGATGTATAAATAGAGACCATGATCAGAATATGGTAAAACACCCAAAGTGACATTTAAATTTTGAAATCATTAGGTGATGCAAAAATGATAAGGATTCTTGGTTAACTAATGCTGCTGCTGTTGTTTTTGGAAAGCTTACTCAGCGGAATGACTTAATTTTTAATAAAGAATTTAGTAAAATTCAGGTGCCTTTTTAATATAGTTGTTTTTCGTCTGGCATCATGGCGATCCCCTTTTCAGACCCTACCCAGTGACTTCACAGCACTGACAACCACGGCACAGCTTCAGCTGTGGCATGGGGCTCTGTAGTACTGGAGGCTTTTTTTTTGTTGGGGTGGGGGTTTGTTGTTAATTTAGTATGCTTTTTTTACTCCTCCTGTAGCCAGCTAGTCCCCATTGATCCAGCCCACACATCCAGTCCCCTCGCCCACCTACTCCAGAACTTACCTGTCCTCACCTCCTCGACTCCCTGGCTTACTTTCCAGGGTGGGGCCAATGGGAAGGGACACTAGCACTGACTGAGACTGGGTAGGAGCTTCACAGAAGAGAGTGCCATGGTCTGCGTTGGGGAGCCTGCGGTGAGGGGTAGATGTCCGCTTGCAACATCTAGCAGTTTTACCAGTTTCCATGGCCAGCCCTCCGTAGGATGCTGAGAGTGCTCCTGATGTGCATAACATGTTGGCATCATCTTTTCATGTGCAGCTGCACTTGCTTTGCCACCTGTGGTCACCCAGGTGGCAGTAGCATGACTGAGTTCATCTACCCTTCCTCTCCAACGTAGAGAGCATCCTCTGGGACACTCTGCTTATCTCCCCCTGGCTAGACCTCTGACGATGCAGGCTCATTCCTGGAGCCAGGTCATAGGCATCATGAGCAGTAGTGCTACCGCTGCGCTGATGGACCAGCTCTGGGGGTTACTCATCATTTTTACCAATCCCTGTCCATTTCATAGCCCACACCTGGGTCCACAGCAACCCTGTGGAGGAGGCAGGGATCCATGCACCCCAAGCCTTCAGAGGCTTACCATGAATCATTGCAGGAGTGGAAGGATGATGTTTCCCTCACCCATGTTCCACCGCCCAACCTAGGATCCGCAGCAGCTCTGTGGAGGACACAGGGACTCTTGTACCACAAGCCCTCCTTGACCCCCCCCCACTGGGGTCACTGCAGGAGAGGATGGACAATGCCTCCCTCACATACATTCCGCAGCCCAACCTTGGATATGCAGTGACTCTTTGGATATGACAGTGATTTGTATACCCCAAACCTCAACTGCAGGAGTGGAAGGATGGTGTTCCTCCTCACACAGGCACCATTGCTTACCCTTGGATCTGCAGCAACCCTGTGGTGGAGGCAGTAGCTCGTACACCCCAGGCACTCCTCTAATCAGGAAACACTGCCATCGGCCTCCCTCCTCTGGCCAGGAAACACTGCCATCGGCCTCCCTCCTCTGGCCAGGAAACACTGCCATCGGCCTCCCTCCTCTGGCCTGGAAACACTGCCATCGGCCTCCCTCCTCTGGCCAGGAAACACTGCCATCGGCCTCCCTCCTCTGGCCAGGAAACACTGCCATCGGCCTCCCTCCTCTGGCCAGGAAACACTGCCATCGGCCTCCCTCCTCTGGCCAGGAAACACTGCCATCGGCCTCCCTCCTCTGGCCAGGAAACACTGCCATCGGCCTCCCTCCTGGGCTAGGAAACACTGCCATCGGCCTCCCTCCTCTGGCCAGGAAACACTGCGCCGGCCTCCTCTTCTGGCCAGGGAAACACTGCCTCGGCCTCCCTCCTCTGGCCAGGAAACACTGCCCTCGGCCTCCCTCCTCTGGCCAGGAAACACTGCCCTCGGCCTCCCTCTTCTGGCCAGGAAACACTGCCCTCGGCCTCCCTCCCTCCCTCTTCTGGCCAGGAAACACTGCAATTGGTATTCATTCTCGGGCCAGAAAACACTGGCATCAGCCGCTCTCTTCTGGCCTGGAAACACTGCTGTGATCCTTCCTCATGTGGCCAGGAAACACTGCCTTGACTCTTCCTTCCTCTGGCTAAGAAACGCTGCCATTGGTCTCCCTTTTCTGGCCAGGAAATGCTGCCATCGACCTCCCTGCTCTTTGGCCAGGAAGCACTGCTGCTGGCAGCAGCCCCTGACTGCAAGCCACCGGACCATGGAATCCCTCGGCTCGCTCCTGAAACTGGGTCCCAAAAACACAAGTTCAACCCACTTTGCAATTTGTGCAGCCTTTAAAAGTCGCTGTCACAGTAGACTGCTGTATTGTAAACCAATTGACATTAAGATTTTCTGAGCTGCTTAGCTGACTATTTGTATGGCTTAATTTTTGTATGTAGAATGCAACTGCAACAGACACTCCACAAAGTGCCATTTTGATATGGCAGTTTACATGGCAACCGGAAACTCCAGTGGTGGAGTTTGTGATGACTGCAAGCACAACACAATGGGACACAACTGTGAGCAGTGTAAACCTTTCTTCTACCAGCATCCAGAGCGAGATATCCGTGACCCCAACATCTGTGAACGTAAGTACTGTCATCACCTCGAATGTTATGTCAACAAGATATGAGCAATATGTTGTCTGCCCTTTGATCACCAAGGCACATGGCAAAAAAAATATTCATATAAACTTGATTGCACCTGCATTCTTATTTTTTTTATCTTCCCCTCTGTCCTCTGATGAGAAACATGGGCCGTGGTTTGCATTAATTAAACAATTGCAGAACAAAGTTGATAACTTTAGGAACTAAATAATGAAGCGTACATTTAAATCCTATTTCACAGACGTGTCCCTAAATGTTTTGTGAGTAAAGCAGGAAAAGACTGCGCACTTGTAGCGGAGGAACAGTTTGGTATCTTTTTCCTAATACTTAATGTTCTTTTAAAGCATGCAGCTGTGACCCAGCTGGCTCTCAAAATGGCGGGATTTGCGATCGCTTCACTGACCTGACTGCGGGCCTCATTGCTGGACTCTGCCGCTGTAAGCAGAATGTGGAAGGTGAAAGATGTGATCAGTGTAAAGAAGGATTCTTCGGACTGAGTGCAGAGGATCCCCTGGGATGTCAGCGTAAGTTAATTTGCCAGTTTTATGTACTGTACTCCTAGATGTCCTTATGAATTCTTATTCTTTTGTCCAATTAAGAACTGCAGAATGTACTTAAATAAGTTTACCCCAGCACCTGCAGTCCTGATATAAGGATTGATAACATAATGGAATTGATGGAGGCAGAGGACATTTATTTGTTTAATTTATGTATTTGGTAACCGGGTAAGTATACCAGTCCCACGGACCATTTACAGACATGACCCAGGCCATATAGATGGCACATACAGACAACTGCATTAAAATACAGAGACAAATCATAACGCAGAGATAGAGCAGAACATTTACAGTGGTGTCAATGCTATTTGTGTACAGTAGCTTCTAAACCCTAAAGAAAGGGACATACATGTAATACAATAACAAATACTTCACAGATGCACTGATTACAGGCCATATGTCACACTTACAGTTACGTGGTTAAATAGTGATATAATGATTTAAGAATACAACAACTAATGTATGTACTACCAGTTACAGGTTGATGTTGATACAAGTGTATTCCTTAAGTGTATTGTGAAGGTCAAGGGGGACTCAAGGTTTTGGATTTCATCTGGAAGGGCATTTCAAAATTTAGGTGCTGCCCAAGAGAAGGCTCTTTGCCCATGTCAGTAGATGCCTTGACACATTCCAGGTGCCTGACTGAGGAGAACCTCAATGTACGAGAGTTCTGCTTAAGGACTAGCAGACAATGCCAGTGGTAACTTTATACCCCCTTGGAGTGATTTACAGATGAAGGACCCTAGCATTCGGTTCCTGCGAGCCTGGGGGAGGCGCCAGCCTAGTGATTGATATAGTGTACAGTGGTGTGTGCTGAAAGAGGCTTGTGCAGTAAACCTCCAGATATTGTTGAAAGCGGTGTTCAGTTGATTATCTCCCTGGCCTCGCACCAGCTTTTTAATGGAGGAGCAGTATTTTAAGGATGGGTAGGAGGGTGCCCCTCTCTATTACTAATCTCGCTTCTGGAGTAAGAAGGTGTTTAAGCCTATTGGAGACACCCAGCTGCTGGTTAATCTTCTTGATTACCTCACTTACGTGGGTAGAGAAGGTGAGAGAAGGATCAAGGCATTTATAAACCAAGTAAGAAACTATAGATAGATATATACACACCAATTTTATTTATTTATTTATTTTTTTGCATTTACTGGTCCACCTGTACCAGCTAATAGTCTGTGGCACATAACTCACTTTTGGCTAGTCAAACAATAGTGCTGTAGGAACTCACTGTTTACATCTTTTATAAAATAGGGTTTAAAAAAACTGACCAAATCGGACATTTTCATTGGTTAAAAACACATCACTGGACCACTGATTAATTACCTAGAAACAGCAGTTTGTAATTACTTGTCCTAATCTACCTAGCAACCACCTGACTAAATGAAAATAAAACCTTTTTCCATTAAAATTTAAAAGTTTAAATTTTTTAAACATAAAAACTCACAACAAGGCATAGTCTTCTCTAAAATAAATGCACTTCTCAGGTTCATTTAAAGGCAAATAGCCTTTATTATCAAACTCACATTTTTTTTTTCCATATCACTTTTAGCCCTCTTTTTTTCTGTTTTCTCCCCGTACACCCCTTCCCCTCATTATGTGAATGTGCGTGTGTGGAGGCACGTCACGGAACCGCGCTTCTGTATCTTCTGACCTCTGGCGCTGCCCTCTGGCCTGCACTAGGGGCAGCCAAGGAGCAAGATGACAACCCTCCCATCCCTGGCAGAGGAGAGCTGTCCTTTGGACGCTTTATCCTCTCCCTTCCCTGCCAACCCCCAGCAACCAGAGGTCACTCCTGAGCACAGGTCGCCAGTGTGGTGTGAGGTATGGCATCCAGTGCCTCAACCCTCAGCGCCACCGGGCCGGCCAAACTTGCATATTCTAACTAGCAGCATCCAGACTAGAGGAAAAATTATTTTCCTATCAGGAAATTTTTTAACTGACCCGAAAAGACATACCTTAATTGTAACATTTTCCATTAAATAAGCCCAATAACCCACTCCTGAGCATGGGGTTCTTGAAAATTAATACACCTCCTTTGTGCGTTGAAAGTCGATTGGCCATTGCTGGCCTTGTGCCTTCCCATTCACCCGAGATGTGCATCAGTTCACTGTAAACACATGCTCTGTTGTGGAGTGTTGCTTACATAATAAGCGAGTTCCTACATCAGAACTAGTATCGCTACCAAAAAATGAAGTAGGAGCTCATCAATTTCGGTGATGAAATGTGTGTAGTTTATAGGGAAATTGGAATTTAAAAAATTATAATAATTGTTCAATTATTTTGTTTATGACTTTAATAACCGAGTAGGTGCACTGGTCCAGTGGATCGTTTACAGGCATGACCTGGGCCACAAGGCACGAGTAGAAACAGTAGAATAGCAAAAACAATATACAAGGTTTACATTGAAAGTAATACATAAATGATTATATTTGTCAGTGGTAGCCCAGCTGAGATGCACCATCACATTTTAAGTGGGGTCTTGTTTTGGTTGCATCATAGCCATGAGGTAGTGAAGCAAAGGGAGGTCAGGTGACTAGTTCAAGGTCCTACAGAGAGGCCTTGAATGCGGTGAGATGAGCCTGTGAGCTCCTGTCTGTTTGCACATTACTGTGCCCTAGCCACTAGACCATGCTGCCTTCAGTAACTACTTAAGTCATCTTATAGTGAATAGTGCATGGGCAACCATACACAACAAGGCTGTGTTTCCATCAAGAGGTTATGATGACATCATAGGGACCTTGAGAGCGAAGCTTGAGAGATCCCGGATGTTATCTCAGTCCTGAGATAGGGACATAGACCTTGCTATGTATGGCTGCCCATGCACTAATTTATGTATTGTATAGTTAAAAATTATTCTTTCTCATTTAAAAATAAAAAATGAGCAGAGAGGAGAAGTCTAGGGGGAAATAAATTCCCCCAGGGTAGAGAGGCTTAGGGACGGAGGGGGAAAGAATGGGAGGGTGGGGAGTCGGCGCTATGAAAGAGAGTGGATCTGAGGAGGGTGGGCAGAAGGAGTATGAAAAGGAATTGGAGGAGACATTAGCAGGGACAAGGGAAAGGTGAAGGATGGCATTGGAAAGGGAGGGACAAAAGGAATGGAGAGCCACGTGTGCCAATTCAAGAAGCCTAGGAAAAAGATTCCTGACCTTGAGACAGCCATTGTGGAGGCAGTCCTGGATCTGGTGGCTATAACAGAATCATGGTGCACCAGCAGCCACAGCTGGCATGTGGCCATTCCAGGGTACACCATGTTCCAGAAGGACAGGACAGGGAGGAAGAGGGGAGTTTTATATGTGTGGGAAGGCATGAAGGCCATGAAGATATAAGGACAGCAGGGGAGAAGGAGGGGCTAGAGGTTCATTGGATTGGGTCAGAGAGGGGGATAGAGCTTTTATCTGTGTGGTGGTAGTGTATAGACCACCAACACAGGGAGGAGTTAGGTGAGGTTTTGGGGGAGACCATTGGCAGACTGGCAAGCAAAGAGGAGAACTTTAATCTGATAGATGTGGACTGGAGCATTCTGGCCACAGCTACATCGAGAATCAGGGCCATCCTCAACTTCCTTCAGGGTGTATTTCTTAGGCAGTTGGTTGTGGAACCCACTAGAGATGGGGCAATGCTGGACCTGACACAAACAGGGAGAGCATAACAGACATCACAGTGGACAGCCCCTGGGTACACGTGATTGCCTTATGGTGTGATTTGGCATACAGATTGAGCAAGAGAAAAAACACAGTAGAATGAGGGTCCTGGACTTCAGGAGGGCAGATGTTATAGAAATGGATAAATACCTTGGAGGGGGTATAGACGAGGGGGTTGGGGGCGGGCTGTGAAGGCACAATGAAAGAGGATCTGCGAGAGAATAACTAAGGCAATGGCAAACTGTTTGAAGGAAGTAAGTAGTGATAGGAGAAATAGGCCACTATGGTTCTCAAAGGAGGTGGCTGAGGTGTGGTAAGGGAGGGAGAAAAAAACAGCTTTTTAGGATGTGCAAGAAGACCCAGATGGAGGAGACAGGGAGATGTATCTAGATAAACAAAGGGAGGCAGGAATGAGGAAGAGGGCAGTTCAGGCACAAACAGCGAAGTGGATCGCCAAGGATGTTGAAAAGCGGGATAAGACTTTTTTACAGGAGGAAAGCAAGGGGGTGGGATAGTGAGGATCAAGAAAGCAGGGAGGGAGACTGCAGAAGATCAAGATGAAGCTAAAATACTAAATTAGTAATTTTGCTCTGTATTAATGGAGGAGGGGGAAGGGAACCGACCAACATGTATCGGCAGGCACGGAGGGAAGTGGCCAAAAGTCCATTCTTGGAGGATAGTCCAAAGGGGATTAGAAGTCCTAAAGGAAAACAAGGCGATGGGGCCAGATGGGATTCATCCAAGGGTACTAACACAAGTCCACTCTTGGAGGATAGTCCAGAGGGGATTAGAAGCACTAAAGGAAAGCAAGGCGATGGGGCCAGATGGAATTCACCCAAGGGTACTAAGAGAACTGAACACAGTGCTAGCTGCCCCTCTAGCAACACTGTTCAGCACCTCATGGGAGACTGGTGTAGTTCCAGAGGACAGAAAGAGGGTTGATGTGGTCCACCTACACAAGAATGGAAGCAGGGAAGAGGCTAGCAATTACAGGACAGTCTGTCTCACTTCACTGGTGGGGAAATTAATGAAGACCCTGCTGAAGGAAAGGCTTATGGAGTACCTGGAGACAAATTAGCTGCAGGACCACTGGCAGCATGGTTTCACAGGGAGATCATGTCAAATAAATCTCATAGATTTCTTCAGCTGAGTGAGTAGAGAGGTGAATCAGTGAAAGACAGTGGATGTTGCCTATCTGGACTTCGGTAAAGCTAAGCCTCTGACACTACACCACGCAGGAGGCTAGTAAGGAAACTTGGCACCTGGGGCTTGGGGAGAAAGTGGTAAGCTGGGTATCAGATTGGTTGAAGGATAGGAGACCAAGAATAGTGGTCAATGGAAATCACTCGTTTTGGGGGGGGGGGTGGAACAGTGACCTGTGGAGTGCCACAGGGATCGATACTGGGTCCTATCCTCTTCAATGTCTGCATAAGTGACCTTGCTGAGGAACTGGAGGGGAAGGTGTCTCTCTCTTTGCAGATGCATGGCAGAGCAGTACAAGGCAGTTGGCAAGGCTAGTGGGATGCATAGCTAGGAAGTGTTCTAGCAGGAACAGGGAGATCTACTTCAAGAAGAGCTCCTGCAGCAGGCAACACCAGTAGGACTAATCCGCCAGGCGTTAGGACCCCACAGAAAACTTCTAGCTAGCAGTGTACAGCAGGGGCTGCCCCCTGACATTGACCTGCCCCTGTCATAGGTCTATGGTATAAAAAGGGCGTTCCCCCAGCCCTACCTCAGTTCTTTTCCTGCAGACGACCCGCGCACGTTGGCTCCACGGATGCCTTCTGTTCAGTCAGCTGCCATTTTTGCATTTACCCATGCCTTTTTTATTTTTTACTGTTTTTTAGTGTAAAAGTTATTTCTGCATGCCTTCTTCATCTCCAGAGCGGTGGACGAACAAGTGTGCCTGCAACAAGCAAATTCCTTACTCTGACAGAAGTTCAGCCTGCTTGTTTTACCTGGGCCCTAACCATGACACTGAGGCCTGCCACCACTGCTAGAGCTTCAGCGGCAGGACTAGGATCTGCCGCCTGAAGGCCCTCAAGAGCTTTCTGCTCGAGCAGCAATTGGCCACCATGGAATCTTCTTTAGCCAGTTCCTCCAAAGCCACAGGGACATCACCCTCCTCAAGCAACCAAAGGAAGAAGTTATCCCACGGGAAACACTCTCACTAGGATAAGGGCCAGGAAAGGTCCCGTTCGAGCTCCCGTCCTCGGTCCCTGCACCATGCAGCGACCGACTCGAGTTCCTCCTCCCATGGGAGGCTGGACTCCTGTCCCCCGGCTGCCCTCACTTCCTCTGGGTTCCTGTTGGTTAGGCCCCCTGTGCTTGTGATGATTCCAGTGGGGGTCTTCAGGGCAAGGGCCTTCTTCAGCCCTTACTCTCCTGTGCCTTAGGTCCTATATTCACTCTATGGGACCTAAGCCAGGAGGCCAAGCTGGTGCTTCTTTTTCAGGTGCTGGGTCCTTAACTCCACCCACCCAGCTGGGGAATCTGCTCTGTTGGACCGGACGTCAGAATCAGACAGCACTTCCCGGTGCCAGGAGCGTGACCACAGGTCAGATGGTTGCTCTCCTAGACGGATGCTACCTCAGCAGATGCCGGCCGGTTCCCTGGTCTGGGTACAGCAGGTGTCCACCAATTCGACTCCAGCTACCCCAGAGTCGAATCAGGCAGTTTCCTCCAAGTCGCCCGATCCTCTATCTTTGCTGGCCGGTCCTTCAAACCCTGTGGGGCTGGTGCCCATGAAGCAGCTGCCTACAGGCCCGTCTACCAGACGCCTGTCAGACAGACACCTGGCAAACCAACACCAGCTACCCCACCGTCTGACCCTTCAAGGCCTTAAGGCCCAGTGCCACCCTCTAACTAACCCACTGCAGGGCCAATCAGGAAATCTTTCTCAGGGTCCAGGGACCCCCCTGATCCCTTTGTCAGAAGTGGAGGCCCTCCGTGACTCATGGTGAAACACCATCAAGAGAGACTTACTGCCTACTGGGCCCAAGACACCCTCTCTGAGGCCACAGCTGAGGGCTGCTACCCCTCCACCTAGGAAGCCAGACCCCCCCCCCCCAGGACCATGCCTCAACTGGAGCTCAAGGAGCCAAGGTCCCCCAGGGGTAAGAAAAGGTGCTCCTCTTCCAGATCTACCTCTAGGTGCCAACACAGCTCTCCAGAATGTTGGTGACACAGATCCTCTTCCAGGTTCTCAGATTCTAGGAGTTCTAGCAGGAACTCTTCTTGTGACTCTGAATCTTTGGAGAATGGGTTTTCACCCGCTCCAGTCCATCCTCAGGATACGCCCCGGTCCCCTCATGATGATGTCACATTCATGGATGTCATGAGGCACATTCAGGCACTCAACGGTTGGGATCCTGAGGACCTGGGCCTGGAATGGTGCTGGCTGACCAAGCATCTGGAGTTGCAGGACCCCAAACCTGTAGTCCCTCCCCCCCCTTGGTTCCTTCCTACCAAGATGTGACTATGTTGGCCTGGGTGTCCTCACTTTGGCTTCCACTGTCCCTAAAATATCTGACAGGCTCTACAGAGCTCCTAAGAAGAAGTCTTTCTTGGCAGAGTATCCTAGGGCCAATTCCATGATCTTGACTGCAGCCCATGGAAGGTCCAAGCAGCCCTGTGACCTTAGTTCCCAGCCCCCGAACAGGAAGACCAAACGGCTGGACTAGATGGGCCGAAAAGTATATTCTTCGGCCATGTGCAGCATCCGCTCACTCAGTTTCTGAACTCGCATGGTGAAATACCAGAACACCTTGTGGAAGAAGGCCCCGGAGTTGGCCAAATGTCAACACGAATCTCCTCAGACCTCCGAGTTGCTGGATATCCTTCAGTCAGGGGCTGATGTGGGAAACATCTTGCGGTGTGCTTACAACCCCACTGACACTTTGGCTAGGGCTGCAGACATGGGTATCTGTTTGTGACGTTACTTTTGGCTTAGAGATTCTGGCTTCTGTCGGGACCTGGAGGAGGGAATTTTAGATGCTCCCTTTCAAGGTCTGGTGCTTTTTGGGGAACCCACCGAGAATGTCATCCTGGGGCTCCAGGATTCAGGAAAAGCGATCCAGTTTGTCTACCGAATGTACAGACCAGAACTGGCACCTTCTAAGCATCTGCCTTTGTATTTCTCAAAGGGTCAGCAATCCCAAGGCCAGTAGCCCAGAGTAACCTTCAGGAGGAAGGTTACCTAGCAGCCTTGAGGCTTCAGTCCTAGAACCTCTAAGACCCCCTAGCCTTCCCTGT
Source organism: Neoceratodus forsteri (assembly GCA_016271365.2). Lineage (NCBI taxonomy): Eukaryota > Metazoa > Chordata > Ceratodontiformes > Ceratodontidae > Neoceratodus > Neoceratodus forsteri. Next base: position 646,474,828 of record CM028131.1, read on the forward strand.
CTACCCCCAGTGCCTCTGCCTGACTCCTTGCCCAACCCCCCCCCTTTTCCTGCAGTGGAGCATTTGGAGGAGTCAGGGGTTCGCTTGTCCCACTACCTCGTAGGGTGGAGCAGCATCACATCAGACCTTTGGGTACTACAGCTTATCCAACAAGGCCACATTCTGGAGTTCACCAAGGTCGCACTGGACAATCCCCCAGTGCCTTCTCATTAATCTCCCTCTCATCTCAGCCTGATTCGAGAGGAGATCCAGTCCCTGCTGTCTTAAAAAAAAAAAAAAAAAAAAAAAAAAAAGCCATAGAAGTTGAACCCGTTCCTCTGGAACAGAGGGGTAAGGGTAGTTACTCGCACTTTTTCCTAGTCCCCCCAAAAATGGGTGACTAATGGCCAATTCCTGACCTGAGTCAGCTGAACAAGTTTGTGGAGTACAGATGGTTCAGAAGGGTCACCGTTCCAGGCCTGCTTCCCCTCCTCCACCAGGGGGATTGACTTTGCTCTCTGGACATGCAAGACGCATATCTGCATATTCAGGTCTTTCCACCTCACAGATGCTTCCTGTGGTTCCATTTCCAGGAGGCCCACTATCAGTTCTGGACCCTCCCCCTCACACTGTCCTTGTCTCCTTGTGTTTTTTTACCAAATGCCTAGCGGTGGTGGCCTCGACCCTGAGAAGTAGGGTACACTACCTCTTTCCCTACCTAGATGACTGGTTGCTGGCAGCTCCCACAAGGGACTAGCTACTAACTACTGTAGCAAATGCCTTTACCTGCTTCATGACTCAGGATGTTACTCTAAATCTCCCAAAGTCCTCTCCGTGGCTGAGCTGAAGACTGCAGTACATAGGAGCCGTTCTGGACACAACAGGGAAAGGTCCTTCTACCGGAGGAAGAGGGCCGAAAGGCTACAGTCCTTAGCCCACCTAGTCTCCTCATCTCACCAGATCCCAGCCAGGACCTGCCCCAGACTTCTGAGCCACATGGCGGCTGCCATACTAACAGTTCCTCTGGCATGCCTTCATATGAGGGTACCCCAATGGACCCTCCGGGTTCAGTGGGACCAGCGCTCAGATGACCTGGATCGGCAGGTGCTTGTTTCAGAGGCAGTTTAGCGGATGCTAAAATGGTGCTTCAAACTGCCCAAACTCATTGGGGGGGCTCCCCTTTCGCAAGGACCCACCTTCTTTAATTCTGACCATGGATGCATTGGGCCTGGGTTAGGGAGCCCATCTGGCCATCAAGCAGACTCCAGGAACATGGTCCACACTGGAGCAAGCTCTTCACATCAGTGTGTTGGAGATGAGAGCAATCCTTTACGCCTTGCAGGCTTTTCAGTCGGATCTCCCTCCAGGCCCCCTGTTGATACAGACAGACATGTCCATGGTCTTCTACATCAACAAATGGGGGCACCCACTCGCGTATCCCCTTTGCAGAGAGGCCATGAGAGTATGGTACTGGGCCATAAATCAGTCTGTAACAGGCAGCTGTCCATGCTCCAGATGTGCAAAACAACTTGGCCAACAGCCTAAGCTGGTCTCTGTCCAAAGCTCACTAGTAGAAGCTTCTGCAAGCAGTCACAGATGACCTCTTTGACAAGTGGGGCATCTAGAGTTGGACCTTTTTGCATCCCCACTCAATGCCAAACTGCCCGGTTATTGCTTGCTCGATCCAGGGCCTGGTGTTTTCTGGTAAGGCGCGTTGTCCCTCTGCTGGACAGGGAGGTTTCTCTATGCCTTTCCTCCTTTCCTACTGTTGCAGAGGGTTCTTCTCAAGCTCCAGGCAGAAGAAGCGGACATGATTCTCATTGCTCCTTATTGGCCATAGCAGATTTAGTTTCCCCTACTCCAGCAACTGGCGGAGAAGCCTACAGTCTCCCTGTCCCTGAGCTCGCACTTGCTCTCCCAGGACAAGGGCACCTTCGTCCATCTGGATCTCTGGTCACTGCATCTGCACGCATGGCTCCTGCAGACTTAGCAGTCACCCATTTTGGGGTTTCCCCTACAGTGGCAGAGTTCCTGGTGACTGCTAGAAAACCTTCCACCCATGTGACCTACGCTATGAAGTGGAAACAGTTCTGTCTGTGGGTTTCTGCTTGTCCACTTGAACTCTTCACCTGTCCAGTGATCTCGGTTTTGGAGTACCTCCTTTCCCTGTCAAATTCATGTCTGGGTTACTCCTCCATTAAGGTGCATTCGTCTGCCATCTCTGCGTGTCATGCACCTGTTGAGGGCAAGACCCTCGCCCAGCTGGACCGGTCTCATACCTTTTTATGGGGCATTCTGCACCTAAAACCTCCCATTCGGAACCCTGTCCCTCCATGAAACCTTCTGTTTATGTTGGTGAAACTTACTTTGCCTCCCTTTTAAAGGAAATGAAGATTGCTAGCTACACTTTCTGTCATTGAAAGCAGTTTTTTTTAGTTACGGTTACTTCAGCTCAAAGGATTTCCAAGCTCCAGGTGTAAAGAGTCTTATCTAGTTTTCCACATGGACAGGGTGTCTTTGCGGACAAATGCTAAGTTTCTGCCTGTGGTGGTGTCTGAATTTACACTGAACCAAGACATCCACTTGCCTGTTTATTACCCAGAGTACTCAAATCAAGAGGATGCTTTACTTTCTACTTTAGATGTTGTTCATTGGGTGCTTCATTGTCATCAGAACCGCACCCAGTCTATCAGAAAATCTGATCAGTTGTTAGTTTCTTTCACCTCGAAGACTTTAGTGGCTCCAGTTTCTAAGCAGACATTATCCAAATAGTTAGTTAACTGCATTGTTTTCTGCTACCAGAAATATAAACCTTTACTGGGCCCAGTTAAAGGCCATTCCACAAGGGGAGTGTCTGCCTGCGTCGCTTCACTGTGGAGGGTCTCAGCAGCAGATATTTATACAGCAGCAACTTGGAGTTGCATTCTTACTTTCATCAGGCACTACAGCTTGGACATTGCTTCCAGTGCAGGACAGGCTTTGGCCTTGTCGTCCTGCAGGGTCTCCTTTCTTGAAGGATTGACTTTGCTGTTGTTCCTCCTCCCTTTAACAGGGGTTGTTTCCTTGCACTGCTTGGGACTCAGTCATACTGGTGTTGCGTGCTGCCTGCAAGAGCTATCCTCAGTGCTCCCAGATCAGGCAAAGCATTTTCCTGTAGTGCACCATAATTTTCCCTGCAAAACTGGGATGAAATTCCTGTAGATTTTCCTGTATGCACAAATCAATGTAGGTACTCAATTGGTGTCATTGTGCCAGTCAATAAAATCACTAGGACAAATGTTTAGGCTGTTTTATGTGTTACTTATTTTAAATATAAAAAAATCACCTACGACGTATCACATAACTGCTCTACAATTATAAGAACTTTATATGTAACAATATAATACCATCTTGAGGTTCTGGGGAAATGCTGGAACCTATAAAGCTCAGTTCTCAAGGTTCACATGTCTCCAGAACCTCCTGAAAGTATTATAATCTTGTGATAATACAGTCCCTTATACAGTATTCTGTTTATAGTATGAAATGCCTTAACTTCAAATTTACCCTTAATCACAGACTGATACATTTTGAGTTCTGCTCACAATGCATGAAAGGGGCATAGGGATGCACAAAATGCACATACCCCACCCTCGCCCCTGCAGCCCATGGACAGGTGCGCCTATACTGGCATTCACCAATGCCGACCACCTATCCACGGCTCCTCTCTCAACGCACAGAACTCTGCAGGGTGACCGGGGGAGGAGTCGCTGTCCCAGGCAGACATCCAATGGGATGCCGCCCGAGACCTATAGTGGATCCCACACGAAGGGTGGCATGGGTCTGGGTCTGGGGCTGTGCATTCTGATATCACGCACCCGGACCAATGCAGCACCCTCCAGTCCCAGTGCTGCCTCACATAAACTTTCTGGGCGCTCGCCCATCCAGCTGCCCCTGCCGCCTCCTGCTGCCCAGCAGTTGGGAGCAGCACAGTGTGCCCTGTCCTGGTCCTCTGGTGACCGAATGTCTGTGTTCATGGGGGCATGCTGTGGGTTATGGCAGGGTCTCTCTAGTGTACCCTGCACCACCCTCTGCACCCATGCGCCAGGTACCACGTGATAGTGTGAACACATGTAGCTGGTGGCCTCGAACGTCTCCATCGTGGAGCTGTCTGCAGACATGGGGGATCGTGTGCAGTGGATCTGCATATGCCCCCTTCATGCATGCCATGCAGGGAGCACAGGGGGTGTGGAGTAGCTACTCTCCCCAGATACGCGTGCATAGCCACTCCACACCAGTTGTGCATTGGGCCTACAGCTCTGTGTACCTGTAGCGCTCCATTAATAAACATTGTTTCAGTGTATTGTTGTGTTTCTCATTGACACGCTTAAGCATCCCCCTACACACACATCTTTGTGCACCAAACTCTAGGGTAAAAACAAATATTCCCTTTTTTTTTTCCATTTATTTTACTAACCTTAGGCCAGACCAGGGTCTATGGGTCCCTTCTGATCTCACACATATAATTCATACTGTAACTAACGCTTATCTTGATGAAGACACCCCCATACCTTTCCTAGGTTCACAATTAAATAGAAACATTGTCTATTTTTTTTTCCAAATAACCTCAACCTCTAGACTGGTCAGAAGTGCTGCCGTAGTGATCTTTTTAAAAACACAACTCTGCTCTGTGCACCAAATAAGCCAAGTAGCACTTAAGCACTCTTTGTGTCCCCTTCACCCTTTAAAGCCCACCATCATCGAGGCTCTTTTGTCTGGCTCGCTTTTTGCACTTCATGTGTTTAAAATAGACACATTTGCAAAACAGAAGGTTTGTTTGCCTTGGTGATTCAGAGTGCCGCTTCCCTCAAGCAACACTTAAGCACTCTTTCTTGCACCCCCACCCAAAACTTAACACCATCAAGTGGTCAGTCTTCTGTCTGACTCATTTTGCATTTAAAATGAGTTTTAAATAGACTAACCTGAGGCTGCCCACAAGAAGGCTTGTTTACCTTCAGTGGCTTAGGCTCTCTGCTAGTCCAGAACAGTGGCATTTGAGATGCAGCTCGGCTGACTCAACGGTGTTGCTGTTTTGTGTGGGGCCACATGGCAGGTGTTTGGATCATGCAGCAGCTCACTGGTTCCTGATCAGATGATCGGAATTCATCCTCAAAAAGATGCACTGCCAGCATATTACCTTACTACCCCAGAGAAACGCAGGCTGCAAATGGACCAACAGAATTGCTTAGTGTAGCAAAGTCAGCAAACTGACCACCAATTGGAGGCCTCTGTCTGGATCTTGGCAGCCATGAGATTCATAGTGGGCATTTTCCCGTAGTGTTTGTCGATTTCCCCTGATATTTTAAAAATAAGATTTCCTTCCCGTATCCCATTTTTGTAGTAAAAATTCCTTAAAATACAGGAATCCCTGTAGATCTGGGAGCACTGTATCCTCGAAGTAAGATAGTACAGTTACGTAAGAACTTACTGTAACAGTAGATCTTCAAGAGAAGCTCCTGCATCAGGTGCTGCTTTTCCTTCCTCCTTCCCCCTCTGTTTGTTGTCTTTCCTAAGACCCTCCTCGGTCTCCTACTTATGCTTGCCTGGTCTCTAGTGAGAAAACTGAGGTAGGACTGGGGGACCGCCCCTTTTTATACCATAGGTCGACGTGGGGGGGCTGACGTCAGGGGGTGGTCCCCTGCCATATATTGCTAGCCTGAAGTTTTCTGTGGGGCCTAGTTCCTGGCTGCTTAGTCCTAACGGTGTTATCTGCTGCAGGAGCTTCTCTTGAAGATCTTCTGTTACGGTAAGTTCTTGCGTAACTGTACTGTAGTGTTGTCTGTGTATTGCTCACAAGTAAGTCACCACCTACAGAACTGTGTAGAGTTCTGGAGGCCACCTTTCCGCTAGGAAATTGACAGGGTAGAAGTGATCCAGAGGAGGACTGCCAAAGTGGTGTGGGGGTTGCAGGAGAAACCATACAAGGAGAGGCTGCGGGAACTCAACATGTACTCTCTGGAGTAGAGGAGAGCGAGAGGGAACATGATTGAGACCTATAAGTACGTACCTTACAGGGGTTAAAAGGTGTAAGAGGAAATTCTTTAAGAGGAGCAGGAGGAATACCTCTACACAGGGGCATGCAGTGAAGCTGGGGGGGTGGGAGTTTAGGGATGTGCAGAAATACTTCTTCATGGAATGGGTGGTGAATATGTGGAACAGCTTGCCAGAGGAGGTGTTGGAGTCTAAGACAGTGGGGAGCTTCAAGCGTGTGTGGGATAGGCACATGGGCATAAGTAGAGGGTTCTGTGTGATAGCGGCGATCACCGTTAGGGTGAGTGTGTGTGTCACCAGAAACAAAAACGGCGATGTACACTCACAGCAAGGAAACTTGCTTGTAGTATTTATGTGGGGGGCTCAAAATAGTGTGCTCCTTCCCAGCCCCGAACCCTGTTCCCTCCCCACTAGAGCCAGCCACCCTCACTACTGTGCCACACAGCCAGCTTGGTGGCTTACCCCCTCACCACCCCTCACATACCTTCCATCCTTTTCCAGTATCCTGTTGTTTTTCCCTTCACCCTGCCCTTCTTCCTTGCTATCCTTTCAGTGTTGCTGACCTTACAGGCACTGAGATTGTTGCTCAGTCTCAGTCCCCCTTTTCACATAATACCCAAGTAGAGGGAAGGAAAGTTGGAGGGACGTCTGAGACTGAATATGATCTGGGTAGGTAAAATTTTATTTATACAGAATATTATGCCATTAGGGATTCAAGAATCCCTGTTTACAAGGCATCCCTGTATTTGTACAATATAAATATACACAATACACAGAACACACAAAGAATACAATAACATACAATTAAGTACGTACAAACATTTCATTTATGTATACATCCATTCATCATATGTTCATAACAATCAAACTTCACCTGTTACACAAACATTTAAAAAGCAGCTCTTTTTTTACTGCTGACTTATATTCTAATAATGACAGGTTTGAGTCCCTAAGGGGGGGGGAGCCTATTCCAACTCTTTGAAACTTTATACTGAAGAGTCATTGTGCTATATCTATTTTTGATTTTTGGAGTAAGATATACTCTCACTCCAGAATTTCGTAAGTTTAATCCATGTTCTGTTTTTTTTAGATTATACAATAAATGATTTTGTAAAGGGTAGGGAAAATGGGCAGATTAGATGGGCCTACTGGTCTTTTTCTGATGGCAAAGCCTGTGTTTCTATGACAGAGTTCTGTTTCAGTCAGCAGTTTAGATATGGAGTGCTCAGCTGATTAGTGACATTGCGCCCCGGCCCCACAACAACAACTGGAACAGAGCTTGCTGCCACGAGTGCATGTTTTATTTAACTAAAAGAAAATTTAGCAATGACTGTACCTCGTGAGTTACTTGAGCCTTCCAGCACCGCTATTCTTTAGCACCCTTCTCGTAGGGATAATTGGTAATCTGTACAATAACTCCTGCTACGAAAGAAATCCTTCCGTATCAGTCAACAGTTTTGAAAATACAGCAACAGCAATGGCCTGAAAATAGAAACTGCAGTTGCTTTTACAGTATGAGCTGTTTGAGAACGCTAGAGTCAGGATGATGGTAGGTGCACAGTTCAAGGCAGAGAAGTTACATACTAACATACTATTTGCCAGCAGATTAGGCCTTATGGTCTATAGAGTCTGCTCGAACCTAGGTCCTTAGTTGGGTGCCGAGACCCTCCCATCCCTTGTGCTCCAGAAACCCCTATCATCCATCCCCACCCCACCCCGGGACAGGCCATCATCTGATACATCCACTTTCTGTGTCTGTCCCACCCTCTCTTAAATCCTCCACTGTGGATCTCTGAACCAGCTCACCAGGCAGAGCATTCCAAGGGTCCACCACCCTCTCAGTGAAAACCTCCTCCTCTTTTCCCCTCACCCTTCCACCTTCAAACCATGCCCTCTGGTGATGCCTCCCTGCTTTAGTCTAAAGATCCTCCATGTTTACCCTATTTATTCCCTTGAGGTACTTGAAGACCTCAATCATGTCCCCTGTCTCTCCTCTCCTCCAATGAAAACAGGCAGAGCTCCCCAAGTCTGTCCTCATAAGTCAAATCCCCTAGCCCTCGTATCATCTTTGTTGCCCTCCTCTGTACCCTCTCCAGGAGCTGTATGTCCCTCTTCAAGTGTGGTTCCAGTACTGTACACAGTACTCAAGGTGTGGTCTAACCAGTCCATTGTACAGCGGCAGAATCACTTCCTTGCTCCTAGAGGTGATCCCCTTACGATGCATCCCAACATCCTGTTTGCCTTGCTAGCTGCTCTCCTGCACTGCTCAGAGTTATTCATACATGTATCCACCATGACCCCTAGGTCTTTTTCCCTGTTGAGGCTTCCAGCCCCTCCCAGGGTGTACCTGTGTTTAGGTTTCCCGACCAAGATGCAACACCTTGCACTTGGTGATATTGAAATTTAATTTCCATGTGTGAGCCCAGCTTTCCAGGGTGTCCAGGTCCCCTTGCAGGGCCAACCTCCCCTCTTCTCCCTCAACTACTGCTCCCATCTTGGAGTCATCCGCGAAGAGACTCATTTCACACCCTATACCATCCCTGATGTCCGATATGTATGCATTAAACAGGATTGGACCCAGGACCGAGCCCTGTGGTACCCCACTACCAACCTCTGTGAGGTTCGAGAGCTCCCCACAGACCACTACTCTCTGGCGCCCAGCTATCCAGTTTTCAATCCATCTGACCATCAAAGGGCCTACTCCTAACCCCATCAGTTTCTCCACCAGACCATTGTGGGGGACAGAGTCAAACGCCTTGCTGAAGTCCAAGAATAATACATCCACAGGCTTATCCCTGTCCAGTTCTGATGTTACCCATTCATAGAACTCCACAAGGTTGGTTTGACATGATCTACCGGGCACAAACCCATGCTGCCGACTATCCAGACCTCCCACCTCCTCCAAGTAAACCCCCAATTGTTCCTTTAGTATACTCTCCATTAATTTTCCCACCACCGAGGTTAAACTGATGGGTCTATAGTTACCTGGTACTTCCCTCGACCCCCCTTTATGGATTGGTACCACATGTGCCTCTCGCCAATCCCTAGGTACCGTCCCTGTCTCAAGTGACCTGCTGAAAAGCTCCACCAGGGGTGCAGCCAGTATGTCCGCCAATTCCCATAGTACTCTCGGATGAATGCCATCCGGCCCAGGAGATTTGTCTTTCTTTAGGGCCTTGAGGGCAAACCACACCCTTTGGCGGGATGGCATCATCCGTCCCCTCCACCTTACTGGTCTTTTTATCCTTATCCAGATGTGACACCCCTGGGGTACCTTTCCCTCCCTTTTGCTCCATTTCTGTTGCTCCCTGATCCCACTCCCTGCCGCTTCTATCCCTTTGTGCCTTGCTTTGTAGATATCCCATCGCCTCCCTAGTGAACACAGAGGCAAAGTACTGTTAAATACCTCTGCCTGGTCCCTCACCTCTTCCACCCACCCTCCTTCTGATCTCAATCTGCTGAGATGGCCTTAGTTTTCTCCGCCTCCCCAATGCCGAAGAACCCTTTTCCCTCCATGTATCCCTGTGCCAGCCATTGCTCTTTACTGGACTTTGCTCCCTCACCATACGGGTGACTTTTTCATATGCAAGCTGGTACATTTCCTTATCCCTATCCCCTTGTTGTTTTATATTTTTGTAAGCCGCTTCTTTCTCTGACTGCTACCTGGACCTCATTGGACCACCAGCATGGTTTATGTGACCTTGCTCCCTTACGCTTCAACTTAGCGCAGATCCTGGACTGCCTCATGAAGTCCCGCTTTTATGACCTCCCATCTCTTTCCACACCTGTCGTTGAGGTAATCCCCTTCAAGTGATCCTTGAGAATATTTCCCATGCCCATAAAGTCTGCCCCCCTGAAGTCCACTGCCAGTGTCCTAGATCTCACCCCCACTCCCCCAATGCTTATTTGAAACCAGACAGTATTGTGGTCACTCCCAGTCAGGGGGTCCTGTACAACCATGTCCCTTACCAGATCCCCATCTGCCAGAACCACATCCAGGACATGCCCCTCCCTTGTGGGCTCCATCACATGCTGTGTTAAGAACACATCCTGGAAGCCATCCAGCAGCCTCTGCTCCTTGGCCACCTTAGAGGACATGGTTCCCCAGTTTGTACCTGGCATATTAAGGTCCCTCATCAACACCACTCCTTCCCCTTTTGGACCACACAAGTTGTTGTATCATTCTGACATCAGAAAAATGCTGCAACTTTTCATGACCTTTGAACTGTCTTACAACAAGAAAAATGTGATTTAATAATGGAGAGAAATGACTGAGACAGCTTCTAGGTGTAAAATGCATTTATTTGTATTGTTTTTATTGATCCAGCCTGTACCTGCAATCCCTTGGGAACTCTTCCTGGAGGAAATCCGTGCGAGTCTGAAACTGGAAATTGCTACTGCAAGCGTTTGGTAACGGGAAGAAACTGTGATCAGTGCCTTGTAAGTAACCATGTCACACAGATCACACCACATTTCAAACCGACCCGAAAAGGCATACTTGGTCTTAATCTTTGAAAATCAGATTTTTGTAAAGCAGTGAGTCTCAGCTTGGATTTTTTACTCTGTAAATAAGAGTTTGTTGGACATCTTGAAGAGCTGCAGAATTACAGTGCTGCATCTGTTGCAGTTATTATGTGGTTTAGAATAACATGATGGTAATATCCAAAGTCCTCTGTAAAGAACTATATAGGGGATATGCAACAGAGCTGTATACAGGGGCTGGTTTAATTACTGATATATCCTGACAGGTTATTTGACCTCTGTTACCTCATGATTGGAGGAGGGAATGTACCCTGGACCAACCCAAGGAGTCCTGATAAATCATTTACTCCCCATTGCATGATCACTTTACCTGTGGGAGGCTGGTTAGCAGAGAATAGATTGGACTGTGAGGATAAATCATTTATTCTCATTTTAGATTACACAGCTCTGCGAATAAAACATTTGTCTTTCAAAATCACACTCCCGTTAGATTAAAAAAAAAAAAGTGGAGGTTCCTTTTGCAGTAGGACTTTGAAATTGGCTAAAGTTGGAAAATCATGATTTGGGTATTTCAGTGAATATAATTGATGGCAAGTTGAAACTGTGGGCTGAATGTAACCTGACCTAATTGTTCTGGTTGTATGATGTGTTGGGTACCTTCTAACAGTAGCAACAGTTGGAGAGAAAATAAAATCTCAAGAGGTTTGTGATTTAAGGTTTTTGTAAATGTTAAGTTGTTAAATAACACCCAACCTTTACCATTTACAGTGGTTTTGAGTGTTGATGTCTTAAACATAACAGGCCATCTTCTGTTTTAAGTGGAAACCCATTAGTGCACCAAAGATGCCTTAAAGGGGAACAGTCACCACCAAGGGCCTCACACTCAATTGCTGGGCTGGTCCAAGTGTACACTTTGTAACTACATTCTGGTTTCTAGGGATGTGGATATGTTCATCCACAGTTCTTGGCATGTCCCTTTCCCCTTTAATTCTTGCTGGAAGGTCTTCAGGCTGGCTTCTCCCACCCACCCAGGTGGTACAACCCTTGGCTCCGCCCCATGACGCCACATCTTCCTTTCCGCTGGAAGATTCAGGTTGCCTCCTCTCCACTACCACGTTTGGTAGGCCCTGGCTTTGATTTCTTCGGACCCTCTGAAGATTAAGCTAGTTTGAGCTAGCTATTGCAATTTTTGCTATTCGATTATGGAAGATAAATCTTCCTCCAGTTTTCACTGGTGCAGCCAGGAAATGTCGTGCACAGACCCACATACCGCGTGCGTCTACTGCTTGGGTGTCTGCCATGACACCTGGGCATGCTAGATGTGTCGCTTTCCACCCGAACGTCCTCAACAATCGTCTCCCATGGCTCAAGTTGGGCAGGCCCAAGAAACGGAATCCACTGGTGAAATCCAGAGAGGCCCGGTGGGCAGTCTCTGTGGCTGCGGGGTCCACCGAGCAGTTAAAGCAGATGCGGGCCTTCAAGGAAGAGGTGGTGCGGGCCGTGGAGCTCTCCTTTGCTGATTTTCATTCCACTCAACCTGGGCTGCATGTTCTCTGGCTCCTTTTGGGAGATATGCCTATTGCTCCACACCAAAGGCAAGTGACCTTCGGGCTCGCATACATTCTGGTCCTATAAAAAGGTCAAGGAACCGAGAGATTTTTCATCTTGGCAAAGGTGTTCTTGGGATCGAGAGTGATTGCGGTCACAAGAATCTCCAGTCTCAGCTTTGGTCGAGACTGCTTCTTTGGCTGCCGGGTTCTCGGCCTTGCCGACTGGTCAGCCAGTCGAGGTCTCGATCAACGATGCGGTGTAGATCACTCCCGACCCTGTCAATCTGTTGTCACTTGACAAGGCCAACAACTCACTTACCAGGACCCCGGTCCTGAACTTTCCTGATGAGGAAACCCAGCCTGCCAGCAAACCCATCGAGGTACTGGTCCCTGATCCAGGTAAATCACTGGTTCCCTCAGTGTCCACCGAAAGACCTGCTTGGCCAGTCCGATTGAGGTCGAGATCTCAGACCCCCTCGACTGAGAGGCCGAGGAAGGCACATAAGCTCTCTAAAAAGAGGTGACGCCACCGTTCATCTTCATCCTCCTCGGATGAGGAGAGGCTTTTGGCGGAAACTCAGTCGACGCTATGAAGATCTAATATGGCAGCAGCAGCAGCTCATTCTCTCCAGGCAGAAGCCTTCTATGGTTTCCACCCCGGCCATTACCTGGCTTTTGCTTCCCAGGCCAAAACAGACTCCATTGGGACTGGTAAAATCGGTTCCTCTGCCCACGGAGCTGGTAAAACCTGCCCTGGTTTGGCCAAAATCAGTCTCTCTTGTGATAGTGGTGGAGCTGCCACCTAAACAGCCTTTGGGAGGGGCTCCTACGAAGGAATCTCAGATGGTTCTGGGTCTTCTTTGCAGGTTATCTGTCACCCTCATGCCTGACCGCCCCAGGCGTGTCCAAGGGGACCTTGGTGGCTGACAGATTTATCCGCATACCTCGGATTCTGACGACACCGACCTCTACTCTCACCCGCTGAATGATGTTGGGTAGTCTGTCGATGGAGGAGGGCCCTTCATCATTTTTGGGAATTCTCCCTCATCTCCGAATCCATGGGTATGCCCCTGGAACCTGTCCAGAAATGGCAGAGTACCCACTTACAGATATTCTTAAAAGAGGGGATACCCCTATGGAAGCCTTCCCAGTGGCCAAGGCCATTGTAAGCCCAGCTTTGGAGCACTGGCAGCATCCTGCCTCCTGTCCAGTGCCATCTGCCCGGATGGCCTGCAAGTATCTGGTGTCCATTGGGTCCCTCTTGGGGTTCACAGAACATCCCTCGGTGGAGGGGTTAGTGACCGCTTCTCTGTTCAGATGCACAGGCAGCTCTGCTGACACTGATAGACCTCCAGACAAGGAGTCCAAAAAACTGGATCACTCTGCCAGAAAGGTCTATGCAGCCTCCTCTCTAAGACTCCATCAGGCAAACTCAACCATCATCATGGCGCACTTCTCATATGCCCTCCTGGGCTCCTTTGATTAAGTTCTCACGCACCTCCCTGCAGACCTTCAGACTATGGTTAAGCAGGTCCTGGACCAGGGCCGAGCCATTGCCAGGCAGCAACTTCAGACAGCCTTGGACCTCTGGGACTCTTGTGCCCATTCGATGGCAGCTGCGGTTGCCATGCGCTGCAGGGCTTGGCTGAAGCTTTCCACCTTTACGGCAGATACCCAGCAGAAACTACTAATGTTTATTTCCTGGGTACCAGTCTCTTCGGCCCAGGTGTGGATGGTCCCCTTCAGTGAATCGAGTGGTCCAGTGCCACCTTGGACTTTGCTACGTCTGCTCAAAAGGATGCCCCTGGCTCCAAGAAACAGCAGAAGAAGCCTTTTCAGCACCCTGCACCTGCAGCCAAGCAGCCCTCCTTCCAGGGTGGGCAGCATCAGCAGGCACAAGCTTGGCACCTTCGGCCCAAGTACGGGCCTCCAGCAGACAAGGAGGTCGGGGTTCAGGCGGGTTCCAATCTGGACCCTCTTTCTCCAAGCCTGCCCAGTGATGGGATAGGGGCTGCCACCCCTATTCCCGTCACGCCAGCTCTGGATCCTCCCGTGGGAGGCCGGCTCCACCACTTTCTATCCGCCTGGTCCACTGTTACCACAGACGGTTGGATCTTAGAAGTGGTCAGCCAGGGTCTGCCTCTAGAGTTCGAGCAGTACCCTCACTGCCGAGCCCATGCCCCACAGGAGGAGAGAGTATCAGCCCACATTCTGTTTGGCTCTGAGAGACAACATAGCCCAACTCCTCCTCAAGGAGGCGGTGGTTCGAGTGGCAGATCCTCCAGTCAACCCAGGGTTCATTTCCAGGTACTTCCTGGTCCCAAAGCAGATGGGGGGGGGGGGCTGGTGCCTCATTCTAGATCTGCATAACCTGAATCAGTTTCTCAGGCCATGCACCTCTAGGATGGTAACTCTGTCCCAGATCATACCATCCCTGGAGCAAAACATGTGGTTCTGCTCACTAGATCTCCAGGGTGCATTTTTTCACGTCCCAATCCTTCCATCTTACCAGCGGTTCCTCCACTTCAGAGCAGAGGGAACCCTATATGAGTTCTGAGCCATGCCATTCAGCCTGTCATCGGCACCACAGGTCTTCACCAAATGCATCGCAGTGGTGGCAGCCCATCTCAGCTGTCGGGGTCAGAGTATACCCTTACCTCAACAGTTAGCTCTTGGCAGGTTCCGCCCAGCAAGAGGTGGAGAAGTCCAGACCTGCTCTCAACTTGGCCTCCTGATCAGTGATGCCAAGTTGGAGCTCGTGCCATCACAGGTGATTATGCTTCACTGGGGCAGAGCTTGACTCTTGTAGAGCCAGAGTATGACTCCTGGTGGACAGGGCAGCAGTTCTCTCCTCCTTTGCCCAATCATTTCTGGTTGGGCACTTGTGCACTGCCTGAGACTTTCTGCACATTCTGGGGTACATGGCAGCCAAACCGATAGTGGACCTGTTTGCCTCCAGGGAAAACACCAAGCTGAGGTTGTTTCATGCCCACCCCCCACAGCAGGGTTTGCTGCAGGGGGATGCTTTCTCGAGGCTGTGGGCCCCAGGGCTCTTCTACGCCTTCCCTACATTTTCCCTTGATCCACAAGGTGCTTCTTAAGGTGAGGAGGGACAGGGCACAGGTGATCCATATAGCCCTAGACTGGCCCCACCAGTTCTGGTATCCAGATCTCCTCAGCCTCAGCAACAGGCTTCTGAGGCATCTTCCAGCATGCCTGGACCTGATCTCAGTCAATCAGGGGAAGGTATTCCATCCAGACCTTCCATCCCTGCACCTGACAGTCTGGTACCTGAGCAGCTAGAGTTCCAGGCTTTGGGTCTCTCAGAGGATGTTCTCACAGCTGTGGAAGCATCCAGAAAGGAGTAGAACAGGAAGTGCTATGGCTTCAAATGGAAAAGGTTTTCTATTTGGTGTCAGGGCCAGGGCCTGGACCCTCTGTCCTGTGGCTAGCATTTTAGACTACCTTTGGTCTCTGTCCAAAGGGGGTCTTCGATCTTCGACCCTTAAGATACACCTGGCAGCCATCTCTGCTTTCCGGGTGTGGGCCGGTCAGCAGACAGTGGCACAGGAGAAGGAGGTCTGGTGCTTTTTCAAAGGCCTAGATCACATATCCCCTCTGGTACATGAACCTCCACCTCCGTGGGATTTACTGCTGGTTTTGGCAAAACTCATAGGCAAGTCATTCGAACCAATGCAGAAGTGTGAGCTATCACACTTGTGGAAGACAGCCTTCCTGGTGGCTATCATGTCAGCCAAAAGGACTGGGGAGCTCCAGGTGCTTTCGGTGGAGTCTCCTTACCTGGTCTTCACAGGGACAAGGTTGTCCTGTGCCCCCACCTGAAATTCCTCCCAAAGGTGGTGTCGAGTTTCACTTTAATCAGGTATTGACTCTGCCTGTGTTCAACCTGAACTACACCTTGGATGCAGAGTATAGGCTCCATACTTTGGACCTGAGATGAGCTCTCTCCTATTACAAAGAGAGAACGGCGGAAATTCGAGGAGAGGTTCACCAGCTGTTTGTCACCTATGCTGAAGCCGCTTCTGGCAGACCTGCAGCAAAGTGGACAATTGGCAGATGGATGACATCTTGCATTGATCTGTGCTATAGGTTGGCGGGTAGGGAGCCTCCCATAGGACTAAGGGCTCATTCCACCTGCCATACCGTTGTGTTGGTGGCTGCTTCCAGGGACATCCCTATCCAGGAATCTGCCAGGCTGCTACCTGGAAGACAGCAAACACCTTCATTACCCATTACCACATTGACCTTGAGTCACGCTGGGATGCTGGTTTCGGGGCCTCAGTTCTTCAATCTCTGTTCCCCTCAGTAGGAGGTGTGCACCTTGCCTCCCTCCTCCCAAAGAACTGCTAGGAGTCTGCCAAGAAGTGTTGATGAAAAACATATCCACATCCCTAGAAAAACAGGTTACTCACTTGTAGCAGTAGTTCTAGGAGTGGTATATGTCAGGCTGGTAGTATAGCCTAGAGGCTAGAGTAACGAGCTTAGTACATCCAGCAGACAAGACCTGGGTTTGATTCTTACAGCCTCCACTTACATACTGTGTGACTCTGAGCAAGTCACTTAACCGCCCAGTTCTCCCAGGTTGCCCCTGAAAACCAGCACTTGTACCTAGTGGGCCTTACCTGGTTAGCAAAGGCTAAAAAAAAAAAAAGTTGTTAATCACACTGACCCACCTGACCTCCCCGGCTGCAGTGCACAAACCTGGCTTCCAGCGGGCTAAGATCTGGCGTCATGGGGCAGAGCCAGGAGTTATAAGCAACCCGGTGGGTGGGTGGGAGGAGCCAGTTGAAGACATTCTGGCAAGCATTAAAGGGGAGAAAGGACATGCCAAGAAGTGTGGATGGATGTACCTCTCCTAGAACTACTGTTACAGGTGAGTAACCTGTTTTTACTTACTGTCTACTATAGTATAGTAGATTGCATCAGACTAATTTTGCTTACTCCTAGGTTGACATCTTCTGTAACTGCAACTGCAAATCCCAGAATCCCCTGCAGCTGACATCAGAGCAGTACTGCAGCAGTGGGAGATTAGGTAATTAGGTAACCTGGAGTGAATGTTAGAACTTCTGCAATCAGACAGACATAGACAGTAGAAAAAGACCGGTGATCCATCCTGTCTGCCCGAGTTCCCTATTTAGCCCTGTGACCTACTGTCACTCAAGGGTCCTTTACCATTCCATCTGTCCCTGTTGTGCTTGAAACCACTATCAGTTTTCATACCCACCACCTCAGATGGTAAACTGTTCCATGGTTCCACCACACCTTCTTTAAAATAGTACTTCCTCACGTCTCTCCTGAACTTCCCTCCTGTTAATTTCCGCTCATGTCCATGTGACCTTGATCTAGTATGCATGGAAACATAGAAGTTGTCGGCAAATAAAGGCAGGTAAAGGCCTCTAGGTCCACCTAGTCTGCCTTATTTTCCCTACCTGCAGTGACACTGCAGGCCCTAATTGGCCTAAGGTCTTTAAGCCAAATAGTTCCTCGCAGTTCACCTTAATTCCTTTTAGAAACTGAAAGGTCGGTATCATATCTCTGGTCTCCAGCAAGTACGTGTTTAGAGCCCTAAGGCCCTCCTCATGGGACCTGTCCTGTTGGGCCTGAATTGTTTGCGTTACCCTAAACTGCACCTTTTCTAGTCTGTACCTATCCTTCCTGAGGTGAGAACTCCAGAACTGGGTGAAATACTCCAGGTGTGACCTCACCAAGGATCTATATAGGGGAAGTATTACTTCTCCTTTGCTGCGATCAGTACCCTTCCCGACTCCCAGCATCCTACTTGCCTTGATATATGCCTTGTTGCACTGATTCAGTTGCTTTAAGGTGTCACTGATATTGACTCCACGGTCTCGTTCCTCAGCCATAGTACTGAATCTCACTCCTCCTCCTCGTCTTGCCTGAGTCCATATCCTAGTAAGAGTTCCAGATAACCTGTATGTGTAATGAATAACCAAGGGCATTCACTATGAGGGAAAAACAAAATTTTCAAATATGTATGTGTATTGGACAACTAATTAAATTTCTATCTTAGCTATTTTGTACATATATACATATTGTAAAATTGTATATAATGTGTGATGTATGAGTTTGTTTCATCCAGTGGAATGATGTTGGTTTTTAGATTAGAGAAACTTATGTATTAGACTAGATTTATGTTTTTAAGACACAGGACCACCTTGTAAATAGGACCTTTGGTCCTAATGGTGTGATGGTCAATTTTCCTGTATAAAAATGAAGATTTTACTACTATTGCTAGTAGGGTGGGATGGGTCACGAGAATGAAAAATGTTTCAGAAACAGTGACATGTGGGTAAATAATGCTTTCTAGGATCGTGGATATGTTGTTCATCCACACTTATTGGCAGAGTCCTTTTCCCTTTAAATGAGCTGGAAAGTCTCAAGCAGGCTCCTCCCACCCACCCGGGTGTTATAACCTTTGGCTCTGCCCCATGACGCCAGATCTTCCTTTCCGCTGGAAGATTCAGGTTGCCTCCTTTGTGCTCTCGCATTTTGTAGGCCCTGGCTTCAAAACCTTTGGTTATTCCGAAAATTCGCCTTGTTTGCATTAGCAATTGCGATTGTTTTTCCTCGATTATGGAAGACAAGTCTTACCCCAGATTTCACCAGTGTTCATGCTGCCAAAAGATGTCACGTACCGACTCGCATGCCATGTGCGTTTATTGTTTGGGTGTCAACCATGACACCACAATGTGAGTTTGCCTCGCGTTCCAACGTATAGTCCTCGACGACTGTCTTGCACGCCTTAATCTGGGGAGGCCCAAAAAACAGAACCCACTGGTGAAATCCAAGGAGGCCCGGTGGGTGGTTTCCACGGCCACAGGATCCACCGAGCAACTGGAGTGCATGCAAGCCTTCGAGGAGGAAGCGGCTTGTGCCGGACAGTCTTCCTCTCCGAGCTTCTTCGTTCCACTAAACCTTTGCTCCACCTTCTCAGGTTCCTTCCGAGAGTTGTGTGACTCTGTCCCGACTAAGAATAAGAATCCTGTGGGCACGCACTCCTCTCGGTCCCATAAGCGGGAGAAGGACCCGGGACCATCTTTGTCTTGACGGAGATGCTCTTGGGATCCAGAGAGATCTCGGTCCCAGAAACCGGCCATTTCGACCTCCGTCAAAATTGCCTCTTCAGCTGCTGGCTTCTCAGCCTTGCTGTCTGGCCAGTCGACTGGAGTGTCGATCGACGACGTTGAGAGAATTCTTGACCCGATCGACCCCTTGTCGCTGACTCCCTCTCTCGGACTTTGGTCCTTGTGGTCCTTGCTTTCCCCGATGAGAAGACCCAGCCTGCTGGGAATCCCACCGAGGAAGTGGCACCACTGGTGTCTCCCAAGCGACCTAGTCAGCCCGTCCGATCTTAGATCGAGGTCTCGGACCCCCTCAACTGAAAGGCCGCGGAAGGGCCATAAACTCTCAAAAGAGGCGATGCCATCGATCATCTTTGTCCTCCTCGGATGAGGAGAGGCTCCAGCGGAAGCTCCGTCAGCGCTATGAGGACCTCATGTGGCAACAGCTGATTTTTGTCCAGGCACAATCCTACCCTGGCCATTACTTGGCTTTCACCTCCCAGGTTGAAGCCAACTCCTCTGGAGCTGATTATGTTGGAACCTCTGGTTCAGCCTAAACCAGTCTCTCCACCGATTTTTGGTGGAACCGCCACCCAAGCAGCCTGTGGGTGGGGCTCCTTCTAAGGAAGCTAGACCAGACACCGGGCTTCCCTGGTGTCTCTCGGTCACTGTCACCTCGACCACCCCCAGCGAGTTGAGAGCGATGTGGGCAGTCAACCGCTGTATCCAGATACCTCTGATTCAGATGAAACTGGTCTCCATTCTCATCCAGGGGATGATGAATTGGCTGGTGGGATAGGGATGGAGGAAGGTCCTTCATCTTTTCAGGGCATACTTTGCCTCATCTCTGATTCCATAGAGATCCCCCTGGAACCTATCTAGAAAAAGGCGGAATACCCTCTCACTGACATTCTCAAGAGAGGGGATACCCCGACGGAAGCCTTTCCTGTGGCCGAGGCCATTGTTGGCCTGGCCTTAGAACTTTGGCAGCACCCTGCCTCCTGTCCAGCTCTGTCTGCCCATATGGCCTACAAGTATGCGGTGCCCATGGGTTCCCTTGTGGGGTTCACAGGGCACTCTTCATCTGAGAGCCTTGTGACCACCTCTGTGTTCAGGCATACTGGTCATTCTACCAATACCGACAGACCTCCTGAGAAGGAATCCAAATATTTGGATCACTCTGCCCGGGAGGTCTATGCAGCCTCGTCTTTATGCCTCCATCAGGCAAGCTTGGCCGTCATCACGGCACACTTCTCCCATGCCCTGTTGGGGTCCTTGGACGAGAATCTCTCCACATCTCCCCAGGTTTGCTAGACTATGGTTAAGCAGGTCAGGGATCAATGCCGTGCTGTTGCCAAACCGCTCCAGACGGCTTTTGACATCGGGGACTCGTGTGCCCATTCGTTGGCAGCCACAGTTGCCTCTCGCCATAGGGCTTTGCTGAGGCTCTCTTCCTTTCCAGTGGATACTCAGCACAAACTAGCTAATGTGCCTTTCCTGGGCACCAATCTCTTTGGCTCAGGTGTGGCTGGTCACCTTCAGCGCATTGAGCAGTCCAATGCCACCTTGGACTCCACTTCTGTTTTGGGTTCTTCTGGTCCCAAGAAGCAGCAGCAGAAGAAGCCTTTTCAGCACTCTTCCCCTGCAGCCTAGCAGTCCTCCTTTCAAGGGGGTCAACAGCAGCAGGCTCAAGCTTGATGCCCCTGGCCTAAGCCCGGACCCTCCCAGGCCTGTAAGGGAGGCCGGGGTTCAGTCCCTGGACCCTCTGCCTCCAAGCTTGCCCAGTGACTCCCATCACACCAGCTCTGGGTCCTCCCATGGGGGGCCGGCTCGCCACTTTCTTTCTGCCTGGTCCGCTGTTACCATGGACAGGTGGGTCTTAGAAGTGGTCGGGCAGGGACTGCCTCTGGAATTCGAGCAGTACCCTCCAAGCCGAGCCAACACCCCATGAGAGGAGAGGGTATCCTCCCACATTCAGTTGGCTCTCCAAGATGACATTGCTCAGCTCCTCCTCAAGGAGGCAGTAGCTCCAGTGATTGACCCTCCAGCAGACCCAGGCTTAGTTTCCAGGTACTTCCTGGTTCCCAAGCAGATGGGGGGCTGGCGCCTCATTCTAGATCTGCACGACTTGAATCAGTATCTCAGGTCACTCACCTTCCGGATGGTCACTCTGTCTCAGATCATACCATCCCTGGAGCAAAACATGTAATTCTGCTCACTGGATCTCCAGGACAGGTTCCTTCACGTCCCAATCTGTCCGTCTCACCAGCGGTTTCTCTGCTTCAGAGCCAAGGGAACCCTATATGAGTTTGAGCCATGCCATTCGGCCTGTCATTGGCCCCACAGGTCTTCACCAAATGCATTGCAGTGGTGGCAGCCCACGTCAGGCATCAGGGGTCAGAATTTACCCCTACCTCGATGATTGGCTCTCAGCAGGTTCCACCCAGCAGGAGGTAGAGAGGTCTAGGGACCTGGCCCTCCAGACCTGCTCCCAACTTGGCCTCCTGATCAACAAGGCCAAGTTAGATCTTGTGCCTTCTCAGGTGATGTGCTTCATCAGGGCAGAGCTCAACTCTCATCCAGCCAGAGCTCGGCTCCCGGTGGACAGGATGGAGGTGTTCTCCTCCTTTGCCCAGTCATTTCTGGTTGAGCAATTGTGCCCTGCCCGGGACTTTCTGCACCTTCTGGGTTACATGGCGGCATGCACCTCCGTGGTCCATTGGCTTGTGCACCCTGTCCAATGGGAGCTGGCTGCCCAGTGGACTCAGCACCATGGTCATTTTGACCAGCTGATCACTGTGACCCAGAAGATGTGGGGGACACTCCAATGGTGGACCATCCCAGGCCAGTTGCAGGAAGGGATCCCGTTTGTCCACCCCAAGCCGATGGCTGTCCTTACGACTGATGCTTCTCTCGTGGGCTGGTGAGCCAAAATGGGGGACAACAGGGCCCACGGGTTCTGGACCCCCGAGGAGTCTCGTTATCACATCAACCTGTTGGAGCTCAGAGCAGTCAGACTGGCACTGTCAGCTTTCACTTCTGAGCTCCAGGATCAAGTGGTTCAAGTCCAGATGGACAATTCCACGACCATGTACTACCTCAACAAACAGTGCGGCACACATTCCCGTCTGCTATGCAGGGAAGCGCTCTACATCTGGACACTCCTGAGCCATCTGGAGGCAGATGATGTAGCTATCCACATGGCAGGAGCCTCAAACCAACTGGTGGATGCTCTGTCACACAGGTGAGACATCCCACGAGTAGACTCTCCATCCAGAGGTAGCGTACAGTCTGTTCTTCCACTGGGGCAAACTGTTGGTGGACCTGTTTGCCTCCTGGGAAAACACCGAACTGAGGCTGTTTCGTGCCCACCCCCTTCAGCAGGGCTCGCTGCAGGGGGATGCCTCCTTGAGGCCGTGGACCCCAGGCCTTTTCTACGCCTTCCCTCCATTTCCCTTAATCCACAGGGTGCTCCTCAAGGTGAGGAGGGACAAGGCGCAGGCAATTTCTGGTACCCAGATCTCTTCAGCCTCAGCAACAGCCCCCAGAGCAGCTTTCAGCATGCCCGGACTTGATCTCAGGGGAAGGTATTTTATCCGGACCTTCAATCCCTGCACCTGACAGTCTGGTACCTGAGCGGCTAGAGTTCCAGGCTTTGGGTCTCTCCGAGGATGTCCTCACAGTAGTGGAAGCATCCAGGAAGGAGTCGACCAGGAAGTGTTATGCCTTCAGATGGAAAAGGTTTTCCATTTGGTGTCAGGGAAAGGGCCTGGACCCTCTGTCCTGTCCAGTGGCTAACATTCTCGACTACCTTTGGTCTCTGTCCAAAGGGGGTCTTCAGTCATCGACCCTTAGGGTGCATGTGGTAGCCATCTTTGCTTATTGGATGCAGGCTGGTCAGCCGATGGCGCAGGAGACAGTGGTCTGGTGCTTTTTCAAAGGCCTGGATCACATATCCCCTCCGGTGCATGAACCTCCACCTCTGTGGGATCTACTGCTGGTACTGGCAAAGCTCATGGGCAAGCCATTTGAACCAGTGCACAAGTGTGAGTTGTCACAATTGTCATGGAAGACGGCCTTCCTGGTGGCTGTCATTCTGCCAGAAGGACAGGGGAGCTCCAGGCACTCTTGGTGGACTCCCCTAATCTGGTCTTCCACAGGAACAAGGTTGTCCTGCGCCCCCACATGAAATTCCTTCTGAAGGTGGTGTCAGAGTTTCACCTTAAGCAGGTGTTGACTCTGCCGGTGTACTACCCCATTACACCTCGGAGGCCGAATACAGGCTCCATACTTTGGACCTGAGACAAGCTCTCTCCTATAAGGAGAGGACAGTGGAGATTCAGGGAGAGGTTCACAAGCTGTTTGTCACCTACACTGAAGCCACTTCTGGCAGACCTGCTGCAAAGCGGATGATTGCTTGATGGATTACATCTTGCATTAGTCTGTGTTAAGAGTTGGCGGGCAAGGAGCCTCCCGAAGGGATAAGCGCTCCTTCTACCTGTCGTACTGCTGCATCGGTGGCTGCTTCCAGGGACATCCCTATCCAGGAAATCTGTCAGGCTGCTACCTGGAAGACAGCAGCAAACACCTTCATTACCCACTACCACATTGACCTTGAGTCACGCCGGAATGCTGGTTTTGGGGCCTTAGTTCTCCAATTTCTGTTTCCCAAGTAGGGGGTGTGCACCTTGCCTCCCTTCTCCTGGAGAACTGCTAGGAATCTGCCAATAAGTTTGGATGAACAACATATCCACGATCCTAGAAAAACAGGTTACTCACCTGTAACAGTAGTTCTAGGAGTGGTATATGTTGTTCATCCACACGGACCCACCCCGCCTCCCTGGGTGCGGATGCATAAACCTGGCTTCCGGTGGGCTAAGATCTGGTGTCATGGGGCAGAGCCAAGGGTTATACCACCCGGGTGGGTGGGAGGAGCCAGCTTGAAGACTTTCCGGCTGATTTAAAGGAAAAGGGACTCTGCTAGTAAGTGTAGATGAACAACATATACCACTCCTAGAACTACTGTTACAGGTGAGTAACCTGTTTGTCCTGTCCCTTACCAGTTGCAGCAACTGCTTCTTTTTGTTCCCTGCTCCCTCCCTCTGGTTGGGATAGTTCCAGCTGGGCTCTGTTGGACGTTCCTTTCTGTTGGATGTTACCTTCTAGGTGGTGCTGGCCAGGAGAACAGAATATAGAGAATATTTGGGGGGGGGGGTGCAGGTAGTGGGTATTTGGAGACTAGTGATGACTGCTTCAGCAGGTGTTGGATCCAGCACATGTAGCTGGGCTGAAGGAGAACCTGACCCACCAGGTAAGGACAGAAAAATAGGAAGTAAAGCAAATAAATCTAGGTACTGTTACTGTTGCAGCAGCAATTGTTAGGAATTGGAAACAGTTACTGGGGAAGCCCATCCCCACTGATGTATGATTGAACATACACTGGACAGATGTCTAGGGGCGGTTTTCCTCATGTTACATTGTTGTTCTTTATTCGGTTTTAGGCTTTGTGGGTGTACATTTTACACAGCAGCTGTCCTTCCCCATTTTCTGCCTGGAACCAAGTCAGGCTTTTAATTTTCATTTCTCGAACTGCATTCCCCTGGGTTCTCACCATTTCCACCACTGGAACAGAATATCATTGTTTATGATTTGTGTAGTCAATGGGAGGTTACATTCTTCACTTCAATTTTTGAAATGGCTTGAATAAACTAGAAGGCTGGATGACTAGAATTTTGTCTTGCATATTGTACGTCTGTGCAGTCCTTATAATGCTTTCTGCTGTTTTATGATATTTGAAAACACTAATGGTCTTTTCTGCAGCCTGAACACTGGGGACTAAGCAATGATCTGGATGGATGTCGCCCTTGTGATTGCAACCGTGGTGGATCCTTGAACAACAAGTAAGGGGTCACTCATCACTGTTATGTTCTCATAAATACTTGTATATACAGTGTGGCAAATATTTCAAATTTTTTATCTTTGAAAAGCCCTTGTATACAAGTCTTTCCAGAAATACAGTATTTTAGACCACATGGAAACTTATTGTTGGTTACAACGTAATTCAGAATTTTTGCCTGTTTTATCACTAGAGTGAAAAATTGTGTTTTTTTTATTGAAAACGCAATTTAACTTCAATTTACTGACATCTGACATGGTAGTATTTTATGACCATTTAAACTCCCATCATTCCTAATGAGTCAAGTAACGTTTTGTGGCTTTTCAGGAGTGCTTACATCACCAAATATAGGAGCTATTAAAATGTTTATAGGTCTGGTAGGAGGGTCTTTTATGGCTAGGAGTTTTGCCTTATGGGTTCTTAGAACACAAGAATCTATGAACTGAATTTGAGCAGTTCTGTCACACTAAGGATGCAGGAGGAGTCACTCTTGTATCCATGAGAGGCTCTCCTACCAGACCCATAAAATTATTATAGGTCACGTGAACTTCTTGAAATTACCTTTTTTGCTTCACAGTGTTGGCATGAGTGACCAGTGAGAAGCCAGTTATTGTGGTACAGTATGTGGATATCTCACATGGCGTTTGGAGCAAGATCAGTCTGTTCACAGATACCACCAAGATAGGGGTGGTGGTAGATGACATAGAGGGGTGGCAGGGGCTACAGGAGGACCTGATCAAACGTGAGGAGTGGTTGGAAAAGTGGCAATTGAGCTTCAGTGCGAAGAATTGCAAGGTTCTAGGGACATGGATATGTTGTTCATCCACACTGTCTGGCAGGTTCCTTGCCGCTTTAAATCTTGCCGGAAGGTCTTCAAGCTGGCTCCTCCCACCCACCCGGGTGGTAAAACTCTTGGCTCCGCCCCATGACGCTAGATCTTCCTTACTGCCTGGAAGCTCAGGTTCCTCCTTAACACTCTGCGTGTAGACTGGATCCTAATTCTTGGTTAGCCGAAACTTATTCTCAAATTTTCAAGACTTGGTCAAATTACTCCTCATGACTGCGATAGACAAATCGACTCGGATTTCAGTGGTGCCCATGTGGGCGAAAATGTCTAGAACGGATCCACACTCCACGTCGTCTACTGCCTCGGCTAGACCTTGACCCATGAGCCTGTGAGTTATGCTGTTCGCTTTTCGCCAACATCCTGGAAGACTGCGCTGCCCGGTTACAGCTTGGGTACCACAAGCAGCGCTACCCGCCAGTGAAGTCTAAGGAGGCCCGTTGGGTGGAGACCGCGGTGGCTGGCTCAGCTGAGCAACTTGAGCAGATGATCGCCCTCGAGGAGGAGGCAGCACAGGCCGCATCATCCTCTTCCTCGGTCGTGGCATTTATCCTGCTCTCTCTGGGTACCTCCTACTCAGCTTCTTTCAAGGAGCTTTGCCAGTCCCTTTCCATGAAGGGAGAGGGTCCATCGGGACATTCTTCTCTGTCCAAAAAGAAGGACTCAAAAGGTAAGTCCCACCGTTGGCGTTCGTGGGAGCGGGAGAGGTCCCCTTTCCCGGACAGTCGACACTCGACTTTGGTGGGGTTGCGGCTAAGGCCACTGGCTTCACGGTGTCCCCGTCAGGTCAGCCGGCCGAGACACCCGTCGACGCGGTCGAGATTTTTCTCGACCCATTGGACGGGCTGTCGACTGGTGAAGCTGACAACCCTTCTTCACCGGTTCCCCCGGTGGAGACCGAGGACTTGCCTGCACCTCCAGTGCCAGAGTCCCTGGTCAAGGCTTCTGAGCTGAGGGAAGAGCGGGTGTCCCCCGGCCCTTCCCAGACCCGTCCTTGGAAACACCGAGGATCTCTGTCTCGGACATCATCTCGGTCCAGCCGATCCCACCGACATCAGCGGTCTCAGTCTCGGCACTGAAGTAAGTAGTGGTGCCGCCGCTCGTCCTCGTCTTCCTCCTTGGAAGAGGAGAGGCTTCGGTGCAAATTGCGTCGACGCTACGAGGACCTGATGTGGCAGCAGTTACTTCTGTCCGGGAACAAGCCGACGCCGTCGCCTTCCCCGGCCATCAAGTGGCTGTCACCTGAGCGGCCAAAATAACCCCTCGCTGTAGTCGAGGTGCCCCACCCTGGGCCAGTTGTTCGGCCGAAACCAGCTGCCCCACCGATTTGTGGTGGAACCTCTGCCTCCACAACCGAAATCAGGGGTGCCGACCAAGGACTTTCGGTCGGGTCAGGGCCTGCCCCACAGGCTGTCGGTCACCCTCACTCCCGACCATCCTCGGCAGGTGGAGGGTGACTTAGGCCCCAGGCAGCTCTTTGCGGACTCCTCGGAGTCCGATGATGACTCCTCCCTGTTCTCCAGGCCCATTGACCTGAAGTCCTGCCGGGGCCAGTCGATGGACGAAAGCCCATCGTCCTTCATGGGTCTGCTTCAGCTCATCTCAGAGTCTATCGGGATGCAGCTCGAGCCCATATCCAAATGGGCCAAGTATCCCCTAACGGAGATACTGGACCGAGGGGATTCACCCACGGAGGCCTTTCCGGTGGCTGAAGCCATTGTTGGCCCAGCCTTGGAGCTCTGGCAGCGGCCTACTTCCTGTCCTGTGCCTTCGGCCAGGATGGCCAGGAAGTATGTGGTCCCCTACGCCTCTTTGTCCAGTTTTCGGGACACCCCTCCGCCGAGGGTTGGTCAGTCATAACGCTTTTCCGTGTTCCGGGAACGCTTAGGGATGTGGATAAGCCCCCGACAAGGAGTCCAAAAAGCTGGACTATGCCGGCTGCAAGGTGTATGCTGCGTCCTCCCTTGGCCTCTGCCAGGCCAGCTTGGCCGTGCTGATGGCTCACTTCTCCCACGCTCTCATGGGCTCCCTGGATGAGGTGATCCCTCATCTCCCGGCCGACCTGCAGACCACAGTCAAGCAGGTATGGGACCAGGGAAGGGCGGTGGTGAAACAGCAGCTCCAAACGGCTCTGGACATTGGAGACTCCTGTGCCAGATCAGTTGCAGCCGCAGTGGCCATGCGCCGCAGAGCATGGCTGAGGATATCCACCTTCACGGCGGATACCCAGCATAAACTAGCGGATGTCCCCTTCCTGGGGACTGACCTCTTCGGCCCTGGAGTGGAAGGTCACCTGCAGCGGATCGAGAAGTCCAATGCCACTCTGGACTCTGTCACCTCCACCCAGAAGGACAGGCGCCGTCGACGACAACAACATAAGTCCTTTCGCCCTTCTGCACCTGCGGCACATCCGGCCCAACAGCATCAACACCAGGGCCAGCAGGCTCGTGCTTGGCACCTCAAAGCCAAGCCTGTGGCTTCCTCTAATAGGAAGCAGGGAGGTAAAGGCCAGGGAGGTCCCTCGGCCAGTCCCTCCTCCAAGCCTGCCCAGTGACTGGTTGAGGGGTTTCGCCCCCAGCCTCATCCTCCCGGGTTCCCCGTGGGGGATGGCTCTACTACTCCTTTCCGCCTGGTCGCTATCACCACGGACAGCTGGGTGTTGGAGGTGGTAGGAAAGGGCCTGCCCCTGGAGTTCGAGCAGGCCCCGCCCTTCCGAGCCATCGCCCCTCGGGTGGCTACGGGGTCCGCAGCATCTCTGTTGGCTCGCTGAGCCGATATCGCCCTGCTCCTCGAAAAAGAGGTGATTAGGAAGGTGGCAGATCCTCCTCCAGACCTGGGGTTTGTGTCCAGGTACTTCCTGGTCCCAAAACAGATGGGGGGCTGGCAGCCCATTCTCGACCTGCACAACCTGAACAGGTTCCTAAGGTCTCAGACCTTCAGGATGGTCACTCTGGCTCAGATAATCCCATCCTTGGAACGAGGCATATGGTTCTGTTCTCTGGACCTCCAGGACGTGTTCTTTCATGTCCCAATCCATCCGTCCCACCAGAGATTCCTCCGCTTCAGGGCAGAGGGATCCCTCTACAAGTTCCGGGCCATGCCCTTCGGCCTTTACCTAGCTCCCAGGGTGTTCACCAAATGCATGGCAGTGGTGACAGCATTCCTGCGGCACCGAAGGGTCCGGGTGTACCCCTACCTGGATGACTGGCTGATTGCAGCCCCCTCCAGAACGGAGGTGGAGCGGTCCAGGGATCTGGCCCTCCAGGTTTGCTCTCAGGTTGGCCTCCTCATCAACGAGGCCAAGTTGGAACTCGTGCCAAAGCAGGTAATACAATTCATCAGGGCAGAGCTCAACTCTCTATGAGCCAGAGCACGGCTTCCGGCAGACAGGGCCGAGGTTCTTTCCTCCTTTGCCCAATCATTTCAGGTTGGGCAGTTGCACCCTGCCCGGGACTTCCTGTGCCTCCTGGGACTCATGGCGGCCTGCACCAGCGTGGTCCGTTAGGTCCGCTGATACATGCGTCCCCTTCAATGGGGCCTGGCCAGCCAATGGTCACAGCACTTTGATTTGCTGGATCAGCTAGTGACAGTAACCCAGGGGATGTGGAACGCTCTCCAGTGGTGGACTGTTCCAGCACATCTGCAGGAGGGCATCCCATTCGTCTGCCCCAAGTCGACGTTCTCTCTATCGACTGATGCCTCTCTGATGGGCTGGGGTGCCCATCTGGGGGAGCACAGAGCGCACGGCTTCTGGTCCCCTCGGGAGTCCCGATGCCACATCAACCTGCTGTAGCTTCGAGCAGTTCATCTAGCCCTCACCGCCTTCGCTCCGTTTCTATGGGGTCAAGTGGTTCAGGACCAGACGGACAATACCACGACCATGTACTACTTAAACGGCCATGGCAGGACGCGCTCCATGCCTCTGTGCAGGGAAGCTCTCCGCATTTGGTCACCCGTGCGCAGCCTGGAGACGGATCTCTTTGCCATCCATGTGGCAGGAGCCTCCAACACTCTGGCCAATGCCCTAAGCCAGATAGGGGCTGCATCCCACGAGTAGTCTCTCCTGCTGGAGGTAGTACAAGATCTGTTCTTCCACTGGGGCACGCCTCAGGTGGACCTGTTTGCCTCCAAGGAGAATGCGTAGCTGAGACTGTTTCATGCCCATCCCCCTCAGCAGGGCTCGCTGCAGGGGGATGCCTTCTTGAGGCTGTGGACCCCAGGCCTCTTCTATGCCTTTCCCCCATGATCCACAAGGTGCTTCTCAAGCCGAGGAGGGACAAGGCACAGGTGATTCTGGTAGCCCCAGACTGGCCCCGCCAGTTCTGGTATCCAGAACTCCTCAGTCTCAGCTCCAGACTCCCGAGGCGGCTTCCAGCCCGCCCGGACCTGATCTCAGTCAATCAGGTGAAGGTATTCCATCCAGACCTTCAATCCCTGCACCTGACGTCCTGGTTCCTTAGTGGCTAGAATTCCAGACCTTGGATCTTTCCGACAAGGTCCTCAGCATCATTGAGGCGTCCCATAAGGAGTCGACCAGAAAATGCTACGCCTTCAAATGGAAGAGATTCTCCATTTGGTGTCAGGGCAAGGGCCTGGACCCTTCCTCCTGTTCCTTGGCAAGCATCCTGGATGACCTGTGGTCCCTTTCTCGGCTTCGGTCGACGACCCTGAAGGTGTACCTGGCAGCCATCTCTGCTTACCGGGCGTGGGCCAGGAAGCTGTCTGTGGCGCAGGAGAAGGTGGTTGGGTGCTTTTTCAAAGGCCTTGATCACATATCCCCTCCAGTGTGAGAACCTCCACCTCCGTGGGATCTACTGCTGGTATTGGCTAAGCTTATGGGCAAGCCATTCAAACCGATGCACAGGTGTGACCTCTCTCACCTGTCGTGGAAGACCGCCTTCTTGGTGGCTATCACGTCAGCCAGAAGGATGGGAGAGCTCCAGGTGCTTTCCATCGAGTCTCCTTATCTGGTCTTCCACAGGGACAAGGTTGTCCTGTGCCCCCACCTGAAATTCCTTCCGAAGGTGGTGTCGGAGTTTCACCTTAACCAGGTGTTGACTCTGCCAGTGTTCTACCCCAATCACACCTCGGAGGCCGAATATAGGCTCCATACTTTGGACCGTAGAAGAGCGCTGGCTTATTACAAGGAGCAGACGGCTGGAGTTTGGGGAGAGGTTCGCCAGCTGTTTGTCACCTACGCTGAAGCCGCACCTGGCAGACCTGCAGCCAAGTGGACAATAGGCAGCTGGGTCACCTCCTGCATAGATCTCTGCTATAGGGTGGCGGGCATGGAGCCTCCCAGAGGGATAAGAGCTCATTCTACCCGCCATACCGCTGCATCGGTGGCTGCTTCCAGGGATGTCCCTATCCAGGAAATCTGCAGGGCTGCTACCTGGAAGTCAGCACACACCTTCATCACCCACTACCACATCGACCTTGAGTCACACCGGGATGCTGGTTTTGGGGCCTCGGTTCTCCAGTCTTTATTTCCCAAGTAGGGGGTGTGCGCCTTGCCTCCCTCCTCCCAGAGAATTGCTAGGAGTCTGCCAGACAGTGTGGATGAACAACATATCCATGTCCCTAGAAATACAGGTTACCCACCTGTAACAGGAGTTCTAGGAATGGTATATGTTGTTCATCCACATTCCCACCCAACCTCCCCGGCTTCAACGCACAACCTGGCTTTCAGCGGGCTAGATCTGGTGTCATGGGGCGGAGCCGAGAGTTTTACCACCCGGGTGGGTGGGAGAAGCCAGCTTGAAGACCTTCCGGCAAGATTTAAAGCGGCAAGGAACCTGCCAGATAGTGTGGATGAACAACATATACCATTCCTAGAACTCCTGTTACAGGTGAGTAACCTGTATTTATG
Organism: Neoceratodus forsteri; assembly: GCA_016271365.2. Classification (NCBI taxonomy): domain Eukaryota; kingdom Metazoa; phylum Chordata; order Ceratodontiformes; family Ceratodontidae; genus Neoceratodus; species Neoceratodus forsteri. Next base: position 646,506,578 of record CM028131.1, read on the forward strand.
CACTTTGGAGCAAGGCACCCAGGGAGGAGCTACCAGTTGGTAGGGGCTCAGATAGAGGTCACCGAGGAGGAGAAGGACCTAAGGGTGATCATAGCGGGTAACATGAAAATCTCAACTCAGTGCAGGAAGTTGGCAGCTAAGGCCAACAAGATGCTGGAGTGTATTGCAAGAGGACTCTCATCCAGAAATAAGGATGTGATCCTGCCACTGTACAGGTCACTAGTTAGGCCACATTTGGAGTACTACATGCAGTTCTGGTGTCCCTTTCTGAAGAAGGATATCAGTGTGCTGGAGGGGGTGCAGCGTAGGGAGACTTAAGATGATCCAGGGGCTGGAGGGCAAAACCTATGAGGACAGGATGACTGAGCTGAATATGTATACCCTGGAGGAGAGGAGGGATCGGGGGGCTGAGGAGAGGAAGTGACACCAGAGGGCATGGTCTCGGGTTGGAGGGTGGAAGATATGAGAGAGATGAGGAGGCATTTTTTCACAGAGAGGGTGGTGGAGAAATGGAACACTGTACCTGAGGAGGTGGTATCCTGCAGCACAGTGTGCAGTTTTAAAAGGGCATGGGACAGGGTGTTGGGGGGAGGTGGGGCAGCTGCAGTGTAAGGGTGTTAGCTAGCATTTGAGCAGGCTAACTTGATAGACTGTAAGGCCTGTTTCTGTTGGCAGATTTGTATGTCCGTATGTGGGAGACTGTTATGGAAATAAGACCATCTCATGCATAACTGAAGGAAGTGCTGTGATTAGTCAGGAGCGTCACATATCCATGACACTCCCACGATCAGAAATTTTGCTAGCAGCTTTATTGATATATTATTTATTTATTATGTTCTAGGATTACAAATACCTTTGAGCTAAAATCTCATCTACAGAAGTTCCATGTCATTTGAATACAATACATGACAGACATAGTCAAGTTTAACAGTAGGACATTGCTGCACAGTAAGTCATTAGGTTGAGCATTAGATTGGGCAAATCAACATTACATACAGGCAAATACGGGGTATAAGTACAAAACAGAAAAACATAAGTATATGGTGAATAAAGCATTTATACAGGAACATTCAGGTGTCTGATTGTATGAGGCAGCGGATATGGGTCCCAGTATAAACATTTGCCTATAGGGCCCCTAGCTGGTTGAATGGTCTCAACGGTGAGATCTCCTCTGTTCCCAAACTTGGTCCATTCAAATCAAGACTCTGCCTTTCTGTCTCTGCCTCCAGCACCTGTGACTGCCTCATCTACCAGCCCTCCTTACTATACTACAGTCCTTGCCTAAGCTCTTCCACATAGCACTTTACCTTTCCTCCCTTATCTTTCCTCTTCCCCACCTTCCTCCCCTCCTCCCCCCTCTCCACCAGCACTTCTCTGTGTGTTGCGACAATGCCTCTGGCAGCTCTTACTTCCCAGTGTCCTTCCCATTTCTTGTAACACTTTTGTACTCTCTCATTGAAGATGGGGGGGGGGGCTCAGAGGTAATTTAAGGAAGTATTTTTTCACAGAGAGGGTTGTGGATGCATGGAACGGCCTTCCAGAGGAGGTTGTGGAGTCAAAAACAGTGGTGGAATTCAAGCATGCATGGGACAGTCATAAGGCAATTCTAGGGGGTTGGGGTAGGAAGAAGTAGGCTGCTGGTTAACTAGGATCTGCAGCTTATCCATTAGGTAGGGAAATGGGCAGACTGGATGGGCCAAGCGGTCCTTATCTGCCGACAAATTCTATGTTTATATTGCCCTTGCCTGTCTTATCTGAAATGTATGCATTTATTTCCATGTAACTGAGTGTTATTCTGTTTATCCTGCCTTGCTTTGTTGTATTTTGTTGTGTTTGTCCTGGAATTGACATGGAACCATTGTATAAGAGCCTTGGCTCAAAGGTACTTGTAATCCTAGATTCAAATAAATAAATAAAAAATAGGGACAGGAGGGGGAGGGAGGAGGGGAAGAAGGTATTGAGGGAGGAGTGAGTGGGGGGGGGTTGAGAGGCAGTAGGCGAGTGGTAACCATGTGCAGCTTTAACGCAAGTTCTACATCATGTTGAACATTCCATATTCCTTATAAGAGGAGTCTCCCTAGTCCCTGGTAAAACATTTTTAATTGAAATGAAAGCTTAATTTTACAAACGTAACATAATTTATAGTATGTTTCCATTTATAGTAATCTGATCGCTCATGGACGGTTGTAAGAGTCTCCTTGCTGGTTCTTTGGATGCCAGAACTGCTTTGCCACACATCTTACCCAAAGAACTTGAAGAAGGCACTCCTAACCCTGAGACTTGGTATCATACAGTATAAACACATTCTATAACACTTGACTATTTTATGAATGTTGTAAGTGTAATAATCCACTATGAGTGTGCGTCATTGCTGTAATAACCTCACTTCCTGGGTGGTTGAAGGCCCTCTGCTGCGACTCTGGCTTCATGACCCACCCAGGTTGTTCATGAATTCAGTACTGCTGCACACCCGACCGTGGAGTATTCCTTACATAAATCATATAATTTTAGCCAACTAAGATTGTTAATTTCTGAACATTCCAAGTAGTCTTATAAATAAGGGGGTGTCTAATGCTAACAGCTTAAAATTCTGGCATTCAAAGTTCAGTTGGCATAGTTTATTTCCACAAGTGGGTTTTTGTTTCTGCAAATAACATTTTGATTTGAAATTTGTTTCATATTTGAAAACTAATGCCTTTTTTTTTTTTTTTTGTCAGTGGCACAAGGCAATTTTTTTTTATTATATGGTATTCAGGATCTCTGGGCACCTTACAGTCACAACAGTAATAGTAAAACATATAATAAGACAGCAAGATATAATTATAAAGACTTTAAAAGACAGTAGCAGACCCAAAACTTGGAGATAACAAGTGACTGTTTCAGTTAAGATTTAAAAATTAAATTGCCTCTTTTGTCTGGAAGATCAGAAGTCATGGGTTCTAGTCCCACACCAGGAACTTGGGACAGAACTCTATACTGATTTTTGTAGTGCAGTACTAAGGTGGTGCTACACCGTTAGGATGGCATCCCTGCTCCAGCTGGAACTGTTGGGGGGCTGGTGCTGGGATATCATCTAATAGCCACCAGTATTGTATCTGTTTCTCTTCTAATAAAAGTAAGTTTGAGCAGTTTATGAAAGTATGTCTCTCATAACAAAAGTAAATGTTAGTCAATGATTTTGTTTTGTGGTAAAGTGAGGGTCCAACTTGTGTTGTGATATTGACTTAAGTACTGCATATTCGAAGCAGCATTTCCTTTTCCTGTATAAATGTTTTTATATTCAGATAGGGGGCAATGCCATTGCAGTTAAACCTATTATTGTAAGACATACACTAACAGAAAAAAATGATTCTCATCCATTTTTACATTAAAAACCATGTTAGCTCAAATTGATTATTAAGGGCAGGATTTTGTCATGTCCCAAGGTGCGCTCAGCTCCGGGTCGTAGGTGGTTGCGAGGGCCACTCTGAAGCCAGCCCTTTCCCAGCTGAACGTCGAGCTGTAGAAATTGGGTACCAGATGGAGCGCCTGTTTCAAACTGCTTTTCACAAACTTAACTGGAGAAGAGCCCTGCCACCAGCCTTGGTGAACTTGACACTTTATAGGGTCAATCACGTGTTGTGCTGAGCCTATCAGCTAAGTTTCCCCTCAGCAGCTTATGTCCCTCCACTAGAGGGCTCTTACTTCTGGCACACTCTCTGTAAGGCAGATTCACCATGTTGCCTTTTTTCCTAACTCTAATCTCTGTTCTTGCCCCATTGACCTCTCTCCCTCCATCCTCTTACCTGGTGATGCAGATTAATCACCTGGCAATCAACACCCTGTCTGCCTCCCCATCTGTCCCTGCCTCCCCCGCTTTTGCCCCCCCCCCCCAAATATGTCTCCTAAGCAAATGGAAAATCAGTCCTTCTGTATTACCATGCAGTTTTCATAACTGGCTACTAGCCCTGAAAGTCCATGGCTTATACCACCTCAGTGCACTCTTTCCAGACATGTGTGTCCCCCCAGCAAGCTTCAGTGGGCCATGCACAAAGCCAAACAACTATTAATATTATTGCTGCTAATAACTGGTGACATCGAGCTAAACTCTGGCCCATCTCCTCCTCCCCCCACCCTCCAACTCCCTAGGGGCTTAAAATTGGCTCACTTAAATATCTGCAGCTTACTCAAAAAAGTATCCCTGCTACAACCTTTAGTCTTATGCCTAAGACTTGACATTTTGATTATTTCAGAAACCTGGTTCAAACCTCACATACTGGATGCTGAAATTGCTATCCCTGGGTGCACAGTCATCTGGCATGACTGCACAAGCAGCAAAAGGGGTGGTGGCATACCTATGTACATTGCATCCTCCCTGCAATTTACTCCCGTCATGCTATCCCAGCCTTTGAGGCTCCTAGATGTCCTGCTAATAAAACTCTCCCTCCCACACACAGTACCCATATTTGTAGCAGGTTGCTGCTGCTGCCCCCAACTCACCTGTGTTCACTATCTTGGATCACTTGGGCATCCTAGAATCTTACTGGGGGGGGGGCACTCCATATCCTTGGTGATTTCAACTGGAACTGGTTATCCAAAGGTAGCTCCAAGCCTCGGAACCAGGTTACTTCACTAAACCTGTCTCAAATGATCACAGTTCCCATGTGCCAAAACCACAAATCACAGAACCACTCTCTCCTAGACTGGTCCCTTACTTCGCATCCATATTGGATACTTTTCTCAGGCCTCTTACCTGACTCTTTAAGTGATCACCACATGATCTACTCAGTCAGGAAGATCTTTTGGTCCAAGCCCCCTTCCCCCAGAACACTTCTATCTCGCTCCTACAAATCCTTGGACCTCGCTTCCCTACTAACCAACCTGTCCAACACAGATTGGTCCTTCATCCCCCAGGTTACCTCTATCGACTCTGCTCTAGAATATTTCAAGTCGAGGTTCCTAGCGATATGGGACTGCTACATCCCTCTCAGACGGACCCAGGTAAGAGGTGCCCACCAGCCCTATCTAGCTAGCTGACATCATGGCTCATCTCAGGGCCAGGGGACCAGTCCCGGAAGTCATTCAAAGCTGCTGGCTCCCATGAATCGCACGTTAAGTGCCACACACTACGAAATGCTTGCACAAAGCTACTCGGGCAGGCCAAAACTAACTACTTTAAACCCGCCTTCCATACCAACTTAAATCACTCTACAAAATTCTGGAAGGTGTTCAATTTGCTCTTCACCCCGCCAACACAGCCCCCTTCCCTTGCTCTAAACCTTGACGGCACTACAATGATTACGCCCCTTGCAGTAGGGTCAGTATTCAGCTCCTTCTTCACAAACTGTACCTCGTCCCTTTTGTCCACCATCCCACCTACACCCCAGAATCCCACTCCTTCAATCACCTCAGCCTACTCCGCCCCTCCCACTCCCTCCTTTTCCTTCCATCAGATCTCACCATCTGAAGTTTCCAATGCCCTGCTCGCCCTAAATCCCTCCAAAGGAAAATGCTCCACTGGGCCAAATGCCAAGATGCTTTACCTGTCTGCCTCTGCCATTGCCATCCCACTGTCTGCACTTTTCAACCTCTCTTTCTCACTCACCTCTATCCCCCTTCACCTGGAAGCACACCACTGTCATCCCCCTCCTGAAAGGCGGCGACTCCTCATTCCCTGGTAACCACCGCCCTATCTCCCTACTTTCCCATTCTTGCAAAAATCCAGGAACATCTAGTCCTCTCTCAACTCTCTGCCTTTCTCAACTCCTCATCCTTTTCACCTTACCAGTCTGGTTTTAGGAAGTCCCACTCCACCGCCACTTCCCTCCTCAGGCTGTCTGACCCCATCCCTACTGGTATGGATAAAGGCCACATCTCCTCAGCTATATTTATAGATCTAGCAAAGGTGTTTGACACAGTCTCGCATGCACTCCTCCTGTCTAAGCTCTCCATTGCAGGACTTTCTAGTGAGGCCACCAGCTGGTTCCACTCTTACCTGGTAGGCAATCTGTCAGAACTGGTGACTCCAACTCTGCCTCCCTCCCAATCACCTCTGGTGTTCCCCAGGGCTCGGTCCTTGGCCGGCTACTGTTCTCCATTTTCCTTAACGACCTGCATTCTGCCTGCCCCCACACATCCATTCACATGTATGCAGATGACATGGTGCTGTATACATTTGGTCCCTCACCCGCTGTTGTGGTGTCCAGTCTCCAGCTGAACTTCAGTGCTGTCCAGCTGTGGTTTTGCTCTAATCAGCTTTTTCTCAATGCCAAGAAAACTGTCTCTATGATCTTTGGCACTAGGCCAGAGGCTTTCTCTGCTTCCCTTCACTCCCTCTTTTTACACCCTGGATGTGACTCCGTTAGAGGTCTGCACCTCTTTTTGATACCTTGGGGTCTGGCTTGACCAGCACCTCGACTTCTCTGTACACATAGATGCCCGACACAAAAAGTTGCACCCCAAGTTGGGTGCCCTATACCGCAACCATGGATGCATCCCACTGCTGACTCGCTACGCTATTGTGCAGAAAATGATCCTCCCTATTCTAGACTATGGTGATGTACAGTGTTGCTCCCAAGTCCACCTTAGCCAGACTGGACCCTCTCTTCCACTCCTTTCGCTTCGCCCTCAGCTGTCCTCCCTCCACTCACCACTGCATCCTCTACCAGACCCTTGACCTCCCCTCACTCTACGATTGGAGAAAAGCTCATTATGCTAGGCTAATGATTATGTTTTGGTCCCAGTCACTGCCACCCTACCTAACCTCAGTCTAACGGATGCCCGCACTCCAGCTTACCAAATCAGAAACTTTGACTCTCGCTTCTTGGCTGTCCTTCACATGACTACCACAGCTGGTCAGGCAGCCTTTAGGTTTTGCATGCCTAAACTGTGGAACTCCCTCCCCGCAGATATTCAGCATGCCCCCCCCACCCAGCACCTTAACTCCCTTCTCAAACCCCATTTTACCTCTGCTTGCGCATGTGACTAGAACCTGCTATGACACTAGCCGTGATTCTACTGGTGATGATTTTATATGCGCTGCACTTGTGTATGCCGTAGTCCCTCACACAACTACTACCTACCACAATTATGCTCACCTTACCCTAGCAGTTGCAGGTTTGCTCTTTCTTACTCATTGTCTTACAACATATGGGTTATGTACATGCTCTGTATCCTCTGTAACCTTCCCGTAAACTTTGCTGTATTATGTACTCTCTGTAACTATGTATTTTTCCTATTGCCCCCTGTCTCCCAGGATGCATCTGGAATTGAGCAGTACTCTGCTCAGTATGCCTTCCTGGTAAAACTTTGAAATAAATAAGATTCTCATCTGATAAATTCATTATCCAAATTCCTACTTCTCATACCTAAGTGAGGCTTCTCGGTACCTTTAAATCGTAATCTGTGGCTCTCCCTTGATCCTTTAAGATGTATATGATAAGCAACCATCATAATCTAAATTGCCATTGTGTTCTACTCTTGCATGTCAACCCAATCTTCTTTTAAACTTACTTTGGTCTTTCCCTTGTAACAACTCCCACATGTACCTGTGATGAGGTATACAATTCATGTAGTCCCTGATCTGGAAAATTAACATCTTAAGGTTTTTTGAATTGCTTTACATTTTCAATGACCTCCCACTATGTACCTGAAACAACATGTATGACTGTGTAAAAAGGTTTATTTTATAACTTGTGAAGGTTTAAAATGCATATAGGCAGTAGATCAGGAAGAACTGCATGCTCAGTGTTTTGCACGGGCAAGAGCTAATGTCTGTGCGAAATGTTGAGTGTGCACATTTTCCTGCTCTACTGTACAGTATTTTACACCTTTGTAAGTTGTAAAACTTTTGTAGTTTTTCAGCCTTATTCACAAAGTATGTTGTACATACGGACATGCCAGCAGATAAAGGCCTTACAGAATGTCTACTGGATTTGTGCAGCTCCTGATGCATTTACAGAGGGAAGTGACCCACTCCCGGTCTCCCTTTTGACCTCCCTCCACTGACATCCCCCACCCTCAGTATTTTCCCTCACCCTGTTCTGACTTCTGCTGAAGCTGTCCAGTGTTTTAAGGGGATACCACCTCCGCTGCAGTTCATTCCACTTGGCCACCAGCCTCTCGGGGTGGGGTGAGGGGGAGTGCCTTCTCATCTCCTTCCTAAACGTTCTGAGCATCAGCTTTAGACTGTGCCCCCTAGTGGTCTTGCTGCTAAGACTGAAGAGGCCCTCAGTGTTGACCCTGTTAATACCCTTAAGGTATCTGAATGTCCATTCATGTCTTCACTCTCCCTTCTTTCCTCAAGAGAGAGTACATGTTGAGCTCCCTGAGCATCTCCTTAAAGGTGTTGCCCTGCCGGACTAGGATCATCTTGGCTGCTCTTCTTTGGACGGTCTCCAGCAAGTTGACATTCTTAAGATACTGGCACCAATACTGCACACAGTACTTCAGGCCTGCTCTTACCAGTGACCTGTACAGTGACAGAATGACCTCCGTCTTCCTAGTGATAATTACCCTGGCTGTGCAACCCAGCATCCGATTTGTTTGGCTGTTGCTCTCTTGCAGTACACAGAGTGTTTCAAGGCACCTGTAATTATTACTCGCATGTCCTTTTTCTTCTTCTGACCTGGTTACCTGCACTCTATCTGCCCAGTCACTATTCACCCTGAGGTTCATAACTTTGCACTTTTTAACATTGAACCCCAGCCACCAAATGCCAGACCACTTTCCTAGCCTGGCTAGATCCTCCCTGAGTTCTGTTGCGCCCACGGTTTCTGTGTTTTGCTGTTTTTGTTTAATTATATACCTCATACTGTGTACACCCACCACATTTTTGACAGCCTGCAGGTAATAGGGAAACCAATTATGTGGTAGTGAAATCAGTGGTGGCAAACTATGTTCCTGTTGTTCGAGGTACTGTTTCCGTACACCTTTTTTGGGGGCTAGCTGTATTTTTCATTCAGGAAGGAGGATCACTGCTTAAAAAGTCTGCAGTTTTGTTAACAGTTCAATTTACCTTGTAGAAGCAAACTATATGTAACACCCAGGGGGCGCTATCCTAAGGGTTACTACCCCTGCCTGCCTCAGCTGTGACAGGGTGAGGGGCCCAGATCCGTTGACAGGTGCCTCCACCCAGAGGTCGGGGTTAGAACAGTTAAGGTTGACTCGGTCACAGCCCTCTGGGTTGCTGCAACCCCCCCCCTTCCACTAGTGGCTCACACAGTTTAATTGCAATGTTCTCACCCTGAACACCTACCCCCCGGCTCAAACCACTCCGCACACTCCGGGAACACCCTGGAAAGTAAGGTACAGTTATCAAATACTCACTGTGCAGTATATCACCAGTAAAACACAAACCAGCCAGGGTACTTTTGCAAAACAAACAATCTGATTTATTTAAGGGGAGATAACAAGGACCGGGGGAAATCAGGGTGATTGGCTTACCACTAATATATATATATTTGACTACCCAGGGCTCTGTGCACAGGCCTGACCTTTTAATTACTGCCTATGGGTACCCAAGCCCTAATGGCTAGTTCCTCGATGCAGCTGGTTGGGGCCCCGACACAAATGAGTATGTAATTCCTGAGAGATCAGATGGAGCCAGTAAGCTCAATTAGTACCGTCTGCAGTACAACAAAATGACTTTGCCTTTGTTTGTAACCTTTAACAGGGAGCTACCCTGATTCAGTACTCACAACTCCAACAGAGAACCACTCTTTCACCACTTGCGGGGCTGTGCCTGGGCTGCAAAGGCCTCCTCACACATTTATATGGAAAACAGAGGGGTACCATACCAGGCAGCTGTTTACAGGACCCGACTGAACTCGCAGCTATGCGGGCGTCTCTCTGCAGCTTCAACTTTCCTGACAGACCGAGCACGATTCAGCAGTCCTCTACAGGTTGAGCCTGGTAGGTAGCTGTGCTTGTACACAGCCTCCTCTGACTGCACGCCGGCGGATTTAATCCGTGGAGCGCTGGCAATGAAAACGGCTGCCTCAGACCTTTCACACGCGAACACTTAATGGCGCAGAAGCTCAGAGCTCCCTTCTCCTTCACAGTCACAGTGCATCTGCCCCTAACATCATGGGGTAATCCTTACAGCTCAGGCGCTACCCGATTCCATTGGCTGGTTACACATGCCAGTCACTTAATCTGGCCCTCAGTGGTGCGAAAAGGCACCATGGCCCATAATGCCACTTCCAAAACTACAAGCGGTGCCTCCATTGGTCATCTGGCTCCATCGAGAGTCCTGGTTTCTGGTTGGCTGCTCTTTTACTCCAATTAGATACCCCCTCGCTCCTATTGGACCCCTCGAACTGTCCTGGTCCAAGATGGAGGGGCACAGCACACAGAGTCCCAGCTGCAAATAAAGGCAGGTTATACAGTTTACATTTTTCAGTTATACTACATATTCTTCAGCAAACAGCTATATCTTTCAACTAGGCTCCCTCTGCTCTTCTAGCGACTGCAGAAATGGAGCGATTAACCAGTAGCCCCGGGCAGGAGTCGAGCATAGAAGCCCCAGTCCCCCTTTACAAACACCAAACTCTGCGAGCAGGCAGCTCTTAAAGAGACAGTACTGGAGGCTTTAAAAGCACTCACAGTGCCCATATTTAGCGGCCTTATGCCAGACTCCAGATAAGCAGGGAGCATCTAGGCAGGCTCCGGGAAGGCTTTTAGGAACCCCTATTTGTAGAGGGGTTACATATAGGTGATGAAATGTATTCTGTTTTATGCTATAACTTATTTACCAAGCATAGCCCAGTGGAGATGAAACATCTCATTTCCAATAGTGTCCTGCTTCTACCCATTTCCACAGCTGGTTGGATTGAAGGACTAAGGTTATGCAACTTGCTCAAGGTCGCTCAGTGATTAATGGGGCTCTAGTGGGGTTTGAACCTTCCAGTTCTAGTGCCAGTGCTTTAACCAGAAACAAACACATAACAAACACCTCTCTGTGTCTAGGTATAATTTTAATTAAAAATACTATGAATAACAAAGTAATAACTATTACACCATAAAACACCCCACTGATGAGCCCCAGCACTTCAAAATGACCTCTTCCTCAGAGTGCTTTAACCACTAGACTATAGTGTCTCTGTTCATTCCAAAAATGACAGGAAATACCTTAATGGGCATTACCACAGGGATCCAGGTTGGGCCCTGTGTTCTTTCAAGTTATGATTCCTGAATTAAGACCCAGTATTGGATAGGTTTATTTTTTGGATGATACCACAATAATACATGGTTACCTAATTTTGCTGGTGATTTTAAAAAGTTTTTCAATTCTTACTGTTAAGAATGACTTTTTGACCCCAAATCTAAAAAAAATAATTCAACAAAGGCATTGAGAACGGTGTGTTCCCCATAAATCTTGTCAGTCTAAACTTTCATTACAGTGTGAGCACACATCGCTGCCATTTTTGACTGCTGCTAAAACGTTTTCAGTGGTTTATCACTTTGATTTTCTTTAGTCTCAAAAGTAGTGTTTTTCTTTACTCCCTGATTTAGCACCTGTAGTGAAATCCGAAATGTCATGTTTTCAAAACAAAGTGACCCTTATAACAAAAAGCACCTACATTTAAAGAACATCTGCTTCTTAATCACCTTGAGGGTTCTATGACATCAGCTCATGAGCTTTTTTCTCGAACTCGCATGATGTCACAGAACCCACTCCAGTCCGCTCATTCTTATCACTTGGGGATTAATTGTACAGTTCCTCAGACAGGCCCAAAATACAAGCAGCCCAATATTACATTGTATTATGTTGTAAATTGGTCTACAAGTAACAAGTTGGAATTGTTTCCTTCTGAAAACTGTGGAATTGCTGATTAATTTTTCAAACAATAGAAGTGAAATGGTTCTAACCCCTTCCAAATATATTGAAGCAGCAGTAACTGTTAGCAGAAATAAGCCTCCTGTCCGTATCGGACTCTGTCCTCCACTGCTTGTTTGTGAAGGTATGCCTTTGGCCTTTCATGCCAGTCTACTGGCCCAGTTGGAACTATTGCACAGGTTCCTCAAAGGGCTCCTGAATTTGCATCCCTCTGTTTGTTGGCCGGTTCCAGTGTGGGACCTTAACTTGATTCTGGAGTGACCTTATGTTCCTCCCTGGATGGTGGTCTGGCGTACATGTCGCACTAAGATGAGTTCACTCTTACAAGGAGGTGTGACATTTTCAGTGGCGATACTGAATGCTTGACACATAGGGAAAGGTGGTTGAAGAAGTCAGAAGCATGCCGAAATTCCACTAAAGCACAGTAATGGCATTGTTGTCTAGGTTTCTGATTAAAATGCAGTTCTCATTTAAAATGTAAAGGATATCATTCAGGTCAAGTTTATTGGGCATGTTACATTCCCGCATTGCCCAACAAACTCTAATCTTTTTTTTTTTTATGCCAATGAATCATGAATTTCAAAGAAAATTGTAGGTTGTTTATTTACAAGTTGGGGATTGGGAGAGGCATGCTGAGCTAAGATTTGTTTCCAGGTGTGACCTGCAGAGGGAGTTACATATGAAATGGGACAAAAGTCAAACAGTAAAGACAAAAAAGTATGGTAAAATGGCAAAACAGTTAACTAGTCTCAAGATTCGGCCACACTGCAAAATGCTCGGAACAAATAAAACGAAGTTGGCCAATAACCAAAATGAAACACAATAGTGGTGCGCTTCTAGATGGGTCCTGTGATGCCTCCGCCCCATATAATGTAGTTCAGTGGGTTAGCTGGTAGTCTGGTACAACTCTGTGGGGAGCTCCCCACTTGAGTGACTGCCCCCCCTCCTCCACCCTTACAGTGCAATGTGGAGAAATGGTCAGGCAATAACAATACCAGTTTGGCAGAAGCACAGGTTTATTGTAACAACAACCCCTGCAGGAAAACTTCATTTGAATCCTAATACTTCCATCTGACCAGCCCTGTTAGGTGCCCAGTGTAGGTGGATCACTTCAACGGTACAATGCCACTGTTTAGGCAAACCCAACTTGTGTGAGCAGTGCGGCAGAATACCATTCGCTTCCACTAACTATGCACAACTAGGAAGAGCTCTGTACATTGTTTACTGTTTCAGTGCACAATTGCCATCTGTAAACCTCCTGTACTCACGGCCACTGCCTGCTCCCACCTGGTACCAGGCTGTTGCCAGTAAATGCAGTGGGAGCTCCCATATGGTGGTCCCTGGGTACCTGGTGTTGAAATGATGCAGACCTATAGATGTGCTGGCTGGTGATGGTACACAAAAAATATAAACACAGTAGTCGTAGTTTCCCCAACCCCCACAGGCCATGTGATTGCTTCAGTGGCTGTCCAACTTTGAAACATGAGATATTTGCAATCCAAACTCTAAAACCTGTTGTAAATCCAAACTAGGAAAACACACACATGTTGCTGGGGCAGAACACTTATTACACTTTTACTCGGTTACCAAGGATGGCTTTCCTGAGCCGCACTTTCCACCGGGCTTGGCAAAAACCAGGCTGAGTCACTGATTTTCAGTTGTCTCTTCTACACAAGCCAGTGTGCATATGCCACTCAAACACTGTTCATCCATACCCTAGGCCAGGGAATGTCGCAGTTAGACTGTGAAAGCACACTACATCATTGTGCTTTGGGATCGTAAGTAGATACGACCTTGTACTGAGCTGTCCCCTTCTTATACAGGCTCTGACACAAGGTCTGAAATGGTAACATCACTTGTCACTCACCCTCTGCAACACCTGATAGGGATTCATTTGGCACCAGAATAGTGGCCCACATGTTCCAGTGTTAGCAGCAGTTCTTCGGCCTGGGAAAGTAATGGATTGGCTATCCCAAATGTTAAAGGTCAGAAGATGGCATCCCCCTGCAGTTTGGGCAGTCTGGTCCCTGTAACCATTATGTTAAACATCTTCTCTTTCAGGCCCTAGACTGGTCCTGTTGATTTGTTCATGGAACATTCACTACTGCCTCATCCATGCTGTAGAGAACTAGAGGGTGTTAGCGGAATCTGCTGCCATTGTTTGCTGTTCTGACTCTGTGTCTTGTATTTATTGTATTTGTCTGCTAGTTGATTGTAGGTTTATTTTATTTAGAGTATTAGAGGGTTTATATTGTTTAAAGAGATTCACCAAGGTAACTTAATTAAAATTATCACCTCATCTATAGGTGCTTTACCTCCGCGAAAAGCTTTTGATCCATATGGCACCTAAAATTTCCCATTAGTTCAGAAGTATGAGGACTTGTAAAATTGCCAGTACTGGGTCCCGAGGACTTCCTGATCTGAAGAGCCTCCTATGCTCCACCCCCATGCCCAGCAAAGGTATGACGAGCTCCTAGGGAGAGCGTAAGGATGCGTTTCATTATAGTCTATGGGGTGGCAGCTTTCCTTAGTCGACCAGTGTCCCTTGATTCATCACTAAATGACCGATTACAATATAAAAAAACAATTGGAAAGTGCCCCCCATAGATTATAATGGAGCACGTCCTCGCGCTCTCCCTAGGATCTCGTCCAGGGCCGGCTTTAGAGTTTGGGGGGCCCCCAGCAAGACAAGTCATGAGGCCCTTCCTCAATCCAAACATACTTCATATTTTACTTTGTCCAAAATGTACAAAATTTTATGTTCAATACATCCAGTAATATTTGTGTTTTTAGGGAGTGGTAGCAATGTTAGTTTTTGAGGCCTCACTGTCCATTCAATCAATGTCTGTTCATTAGCCTCTGAGTGGACAGGGCATACCTTAGCGAATCATTTCATGATGTTATAACACCACAAGAAAAGGCTCCAAAGAGCCTAGTGATGTCTTTTGGTTCTGTTTTACATTCAACATGAATAATAATAATTAAAAAGAAATTAAAGTGGTACTCTGGATCTGGCTGGGGCCCTTCATTAGCAAGGGGGCCCCAGCAACTGCGGAGTTCAGCTGGTGCCTAAAACCAGTTATGATCTTGTTGTAACTTTGTTGTGTGCGGGGGCAGAGCGTGGACGGCTCTTCAGACCCGGAAGTCCTCAGGACCCGGTGCTGGCAATTTCACGAGTCCTCATACATCTTAACTACTGGGAAATGTTAAGTGTCCTATGGATCAAAAGCTTTTTGCAGAGGTGTAAGGCACCTGTGTGTGAGGTGCATATTGTGAGCTTGGCAAATCTCTTTAAATAGCTGTGCAACTCGGTCTGCTTTAAGGCCACCACTGGAAATGTGCCTTGGCTCAATGACCCATTTATAATCCTATTTTAAATAAAATTGAACAGAATTGGATTCTTTGACAATTACAGCCCTATTTTTGATGTTACTGTAACTTATCAGCAGCATTTCCATGTAGTTACATATTTGGGTTTTTTTGTTTGTTTTTACCTCTAGCACTACTTTTGCGAGCTTTGTCAAGCTGAAGTGTGAAGCAGTCAGTTTTTGTGCCCCTGCTTCACAACAGGGAATGATTTCTTATGGGCTGATTTGCATGCGAATATAAACTGCAACTATTAAAGATACTGCAGTTTCCGCAGTCTGCTTCTTTTAGGTAGCTAGCTTGGTCTTTGTATGTTTGTCTTGCACCTCCTGAGAAATCTGTACAGGATTAGGTGATTGCCATCTTTCATCCTTTCAGATGACGTCTTTGACCCTGCAGACCTCTGTAAGACCCCTATTACTCAGTTTATAAACTCTCACAGAGGACCTAGCAGCTGGGTGTGAGATCAAAGTGTAAAGTTTATTCTGAAGTTTAAAATGGATGGGGGATGCCATGCAGTGTTAATTGGTAAACCGACTAAATATGTGATCCTTGGAAGATGTGGTTAAGTTAGAAAAACGACATATACTTATCCTACTTTTCATGACATGGACAGGGCTGTAAGCTTACTTTTTCAGTAGGTGGCAACTGGCTCTCAAGTAAAAAAAAAAATGTTGACCAATTTTTTTTGTAGGTGTCCTATCAATATAACAATACTGTTCGCAAATTGGGGGGGGGGGGGTGCTCTCTGTCAACAGACTGAAATTTTAGTAATGTGTGCCACCATTTGGGAGGCAGTATAGCATAGTGGTTTAAGGCTCTGAGCTGCAAATCTGGAGACCTGGGTATGAATCCCACAGCCCCCACTTGCATACTGTGTGACCCTGAGCAAGTCACTTAACTTCCCTGTGCTCCCAGGTCACACCTGTCACCTGTAAACAAGCTTTCAGCTTAGTGAACCAGCATAATATTCAGTGGTGATTTGCATATGCAGCCCATGATGCTTTGCATTGTGGGGGCATGTGTGATTTTGTATTTCAGCTTAGTGTGCTACTTCTGGTTAAACAAATACCAAAAAAAAAAAAAAGTTATGGTAGCTATATAGAGCATTTTTTGGATCTGAATTTATGCCTCAGATGTTTTTTCATCCTCTGATAAGTCACAAAATGGACTCCAAATTATTATGTAAGAAGTCAAGCATATGGTATTTCTTTTACTTTAACACACAGTTTAGATATTTGGCCTTCTTATGTCCATGATGTATGTTTTGTTTCAACTGAACTCCATTTGCTCTCTCTCCCCCCCCCCCGCCGAATCATGTGTCCCCATTTGGTGCTAGGCATCCTTTAAGCCCCAACACCAGTTACCTGCAGTAGCAACTGTCATGGCTTCCTCTCAAGGCAGGGTCTTCAGAGTGACGGGAGATTCCTCATTGAACTCTGTATCTAGTGCTGGTAGGGCTTGGTGCCAAAGAGGAATTACCATTATCCTCAAAGCCTGCTTTTTTCCTAAAATCTGTCACCACCACCACCCCAAGATTCTGGCATTACTAGTCCTCAAGCACACATTTGCTGTGGTGGGCCGGTGCCTGCCTTCCACCTCATAGAGTTATTCCTAGAGGTGTACTACTCTTAACTGTAGAAAGACAAGGATGCCAGGAGTATCTGTGCCGTGTCCCTTCTTTGATTACCCACTACTTTTTTGTCAGATCTTTAATGAAATGAAATCTTCTTGTACTATACATAACTCATCAGGGCTGATGCACCATTTTGAATTAAGGTTAAACAGTGGAATCCTCTTACTTTGAAAGCGCTGTTGGAGCTGTTTTTTTTAAAGGAAGTTAATGTTGATATCAAGGAGACTCCAACCAGTTATGCAGCACTGATTATGCCATGAGATGCCAACTCTGTGATAATATTTAGCAACATGGACTCATTGAGACTAAGGAATCCTAAAATGGGACTCCATGATTTTTACACCCAGACTATAGTGGCAAGCTACTATCCTTCCTTGTCTACTTGTTCTTGTCTGTTTGCTATCTGTTTATCCTGACACCTCTCCAAATGAAAGGTTGGGACAGGGTCACGACCAGGATTAGGACAGCGGGGATTGTGGAAGTGGTGTGTGTGTGTGTGTGTGTGTGTGTGGTGTGGGGGGGCGGCAGCTTCTAGCTACATATTCCAGCAGACTCGATAGACCACTATGGCCTGTTTCTGCTGGCAACTTCATATGTTCATAGGTACTCTGGCAGTGAAGCATAATGTGCTCCCTTTACCCCAAGTCATTACCATGACTCCTAGAATATGACCTCTGCATCTTTTCAGATTCATGCTCATGTTTGTTTATTTTTTTTCCATTCTTTCAGCTGTTCTTCGGAAACTGGGCAGTGCCTGTGCAGGGATCATATGGTTGAGCGCCAGTGTAACCATGTTGAATCCGGATTTTATTTTGTTACTCTTGATCACTACACATATGAAGCAGAAGAAGCCAACTTTGGCCCTGTAAGTTAATCAGTGACGGAATTTTGTTTTACAGACATGGGTGAGGTTTGTTTCAAATGATTTCTGATTTTGTTTTTGTTTTGTATTTTAGGGAGTAACCATAGTTCAGCGACAGTATACTCCAGATCGCACTCCAACCTGGACAGGAATTGGGTTTGTGAGGGTTCCTGAAGGAGCCTATCTGGAATTTTATATTAACAACATTCCATACTCTATGGAATATGAAATTCTAATTCGCTACGAACCTCAGGTGAAGATTTCTGTTGAGGCATCTTTTTTGAGCAGTGTTAACATGTTACTTTGTTTAATGAGCTGTCCATGAATGCACCTAATTAGTACGCCACAGCTGCTAGTTGTGCATGTTGTCATTTGTTGTTTATAAATACCTATGGTATGAGCAACTAGTGGCTCACTGCCCAGCAGCTGCACTGCAGATAGTTTCACTGTTAGCAGTTTGTGCTGTAAAGCATTTGCAGTGAGTACACCACTTTTAGTTTGTGTGGTAAAATAAATTTTTAATTTATCCAAAACCAGTATCTGAGGGGGATGGGATTTCCTGGCTGCCACCAGGACTGTATCCATAAGGGTGTATGACCCCGCTCCCTTATGTGCACCATCACAGTATGCATCTTGCCTCCAGTCAATAGTCGGTGCACGTCCGTCTCTGCAGTTGCAACTCCAGCCTTCACTACTTCTTAGCTGACCAGCAAGGCAGCTCTGCTGATGCAGTGGGTGGTTGCAACGCCCCCTTCCCAGTCTAAGCGCATTACACTTGTGGTGCAGCTGTAATTCCACTGGCCAGAAGTGGGAGGGCCTGGATTAGACATGGTTTACCTGCCTGTTTACAGCAAGTGCATGTCTTAAAGGTGCCATTGATCACATTCATCTTTTGTTTACAATGAACATTCATATCACATTCATTTCTTCATATTTAATCCATTTCCCAGTTACCTGAGCAGTGGGAAGAAGCTGTTGTGACTGTGGTGCGCCCTGGTGAGATTTCTGCCAGTAGTCAATGTGGGAATACAGTTCCAGATGATGATAATCAGATGGTCTCTCTAGCTCCAGGATCAAGGTAATTTTTTTTTTAATTACTAAAATTACATTAATTGAAAAATCTTAGCAACATATAAATAATATTTTTAGTGACAGATTAGTAACAAGCTGCAGCAAAGCTCAGATCGTTCCCATGCAGATACAAACACCAACTAAATCCAAAATCCCACAGTGTTAAACCGTGGATACTGCATGTCGGTGAAAAAATGAAGGCTTTTTATTTGGTAAAACTACACAATCCAGTGATAAAACTAGATTCCAGTCTGTTAAAAAAAAAAAAAAAAAAAAAAATTGCCTCACAAATCTGGGATCCTGACAGCAGAATGGCCCAGCATTTTGCACATTCTAAGGATTTACAAAATTAAAATATTACATTTTTTTCACTGGCCTGCAGTGTCCTCAGTTTACCTGTGTGTGTGTGTGTGTGTGTGTGTATATATACACACGCTTTTTTGTGTTTGTTTTTGGTAGAGATGCAGTGCTTTAAATCTTTGCTGGCAGAGTTGGTGTGAAGTTGGGAACTTTGCACTATTTAATGCAGGCAGAATTTCTAGGATCGTGAATATGTTCTATCCACACTTGTTGGCATGTCCCTTTCCCTTTTAATTCTTGCCGGAAGGTCTAAAAGCCGATTCCTCCCATCCACCCAGGTGGTATATCCCTCAGCTCCACCCCTTGATGCCAGATCTTCCTTTCTGCTGGAAGATTCAGGTTCCCTCCTTATCACTCATGTGTTACAGTTGGCCCTTGTGAATAAATCTCCAGATTTACTCAAGATTAAACTCATCCGAATATCTCCAAATTGCTTCGAGATTACGACCGTGATGGAGAACAAATCCTCTCCTGGTTTCCGCCACTGTCCATGCGGGCAGAAAATGTCCCGAACCGACCCACATGCCTTGTGCGTCTATTGCCTGGGCCATGCCCACGACACCCAGACTTGTGATTTTTGTCACGCCTTCGAACCCAGTGTACTGGATGATTGTATCGCATGACTGCAGCTGGGCAGACCGAGAAACTGAATCTGCCGGTCAAATCAAAAGAGGCCCATTGAGCGGTCTCTGCAGCTGCGGGGTCCACTAAGTAGCTGGAGCAGATGAAGACCTTCAAAGAGGAGGCAGAACAGGCCACTGATCAGTCCTCTTCCCTGTCTGTCTTCGTCCCGCTCAATCTGGGCTCCACATTTTCAGGCTCCTTTAAGGAGATGCATCAGTCTCTCCACACTAAAGGAGAGGGTCCTTCGGGCACGCACAACTCTCGTGCCCGTTAAAAGGAAAAGGAGCAAAAAGGTTGGTCTCGCCAACGACATTCTTGGGGTCATGAGAGATCTCTGTTCCAGGAGTCTGCTGTCTTGACTTCAGTCAAGATTGCGGCCTCGGCTTCTGGCTTTACGGTACCCCCGTCAGGCAAGATGGCTAAGATGCGGGAGGACGATCCGGTTGAGATTATTCTGAACCCTTTTGACCCTTTCTTGTTCGATGAGGCTGAAAATTCCTAATTCAGGACCCTGGTCCTTACTGGACCCACTGAAGAAGAGACCCAGCCCACTTGAGCACCTCTTCACGGTCCTGGTCCCTGACCTGGAAGAGCTGCGGTTCTCCCCAGCTCCTTCCGAATAACCCCATTGGTTCCCGACCCCCAGCAGTCCAAGTCAAGGTCTCAGACTCCTTCGACCGATAGGCTGAAGAAAGCACATAAGTGCTCCAAACAGCGGCACCACTGCCATTCTTCCTTGTCCACCTCGGAAGGAGGCTTTGACACAGGCTGTGTCGACACTACAAGGACTTGATGTGGCAGCAGCTGATTATGGCTGGCCCAAAGTTGACCCCAGCTTCCACTCTAGCCATCTATTGGCTGTTGCCCCGCCCCCCAGGTTGATACTGCCTCTCCACCTGCGGAGCTGTTTAAGACCCTCTCGGCTCAGCCAAAACTGGCGCCTCCAGTCCTGTCTCTGGTCTCTGACCAATTCGGGTGGAACCACCACCTAAACAGCCTACCTCTGGGGCTCCTTCCAAGGAGTCTTGACCTGTTAAGGGTCTTCCACATAGGCTGTGAGTCACTCTCACTCCCAACTGTCCCAGGCAGGTCAAAGGTGACACAGGTGGCTGGGCGATCTATCCGGAGTTTGAGGACTCGGACTTGCGTTCCCGTCCTTTGGACAATGAATCTGTCGGGAGTCTCTTGATGGAGGAAGGTCTTGCATCCTTCATGGGCATCCTCCATCTCATCTCCGAATCTACGGGGATGCCCTTGGACTCCATTCAGAAACGGGCTGAATGTCACCTCACTGATATCCTCAAACTAGGCCTTCCTTGTGGCTGAGGCCATTGTCGGCCCAGCCTTGGCGCTATGGCAGCACCCAGACTCCTACCCTGTGCCTTCTCCCAAATGGCCCAGAAGTACACGGTTCCCATCGGCTCCCTCTCGGGATTCATGGAACACCTCTCGGCCAAGGGGTTAGTGACCGAACCTGTGTTTTAGGCACTCTGGAAATTCAGGAGACGCTGATAGACACCAGGAAACTGGACCATTTGGCCCAGAAAGTCTATGCTGCCTCTTCACTTGGCCTTCATCTGGCAAGCTTGACTGTCATCATGGAGCACTTCTCTCATGTCCTCTTGGGCTCTCTGGATGAGGTCCTTCCTCATCTCTCCACAGATCTCCAGACCACGGTCAAGCAGGTCTGCGACCATGGTCAGGCAGTTGCAAAGCAGCAACTACGGACTGCTCTGGCCATCGGGGACTCTTGCGCCTGCTCGGCGGTGGCTGCGGTTGCCATGCGCTGCAGGGCCTAGCTGAGGGTCTCCACCTTTACGGGGGACACTCAGCACAAATTGACAAATGTCCCCTTCCTGGGCACTGATCTTTTCAGTCCAGGGTGGACGGTCATTTCCAGTGCATAGAGAAGTCCAGTAACACCTTGGACTCAGTGACTGACTTCTGCCCAGAAGGAACCCCAGGGTTCCAAAAAGCAGAAGAGAAAACCTTTTCGGCCTTCTGCCCCTGTGGCCAAGCAGCCCCACTTTCGGTCGGTGCAGCAGCAACAGCAGGCTCCACCCTGGTACCCTCGGCCCAAGCCAGGGCCCTCTGCAGCCCGTAAGCCAGGAGGGAAAGGTCCCGGCGGTCCCTAAGCTGGATCTTACTTCTCCAAACCTGCAAAGCGACGGGATGGGGGTCGCCAGTCCCATTCCCATCACACAGACTCTGGGTCCTCCACTTTCTTTCCACCTGTTCCATTGTCACAACGGACAGGTGGGTCTTGGAATTGGTCGGCCAGGGGCTGCCTCTGGAGTTCGAGCAGTACCCGCCAAGCCTGCACCCCACAGGAAGGACTGGCTTCCGTGTACACTCAGTTGGCTCTCCGAGGTGACATCACCCAACTCATTCATGAGGAGGCAGTGGCCAGAGTCACGGATCCCCCTGTCAACCCAGGGTTCATTTCCAGGTACTTCCTGGTTCCGAAACGGATGGGGGGTGGCTGGCGCCCCATTCTAGATCTGCATGACCTGAACCAGTTACTCAGGTCTCGCACAGTCAGGATGGTAACTCTGTCTCTGATCATACCATTTCTTGAGCAGACCACGTGGTTTTGCACACTGGATCTGCAGGATGCATTCTTTCACGTCCTAAACTGTTGGTCTCACTGAAGGTTCCTCTGCTTCGAGTTCCAAGCCATACCGTTTAGCCTGTCATCAGCCCCCTGGGTCTTCACCAAATGCACTGCAGTGGTGCTGGCCTACCTTTGGTGTTGGGGGGGGTCAGAGTGTACACCTATCTCGATGATTGGCTCATAGCGGGTCCCTCCATTCAGGAGGTGGAGAGATCCAGGGATCTGGCTCTCCAGACCTGTCTCAAACTTGGTCTCTTCGTCAACAAGACCAGATTAGAACTTGTGCCTTCACAGGTGATTTGCTTCATCGGGGCAGAACTCGACTCTTGCTGAGCCAGGTCCAGGCTCCCGGCGGACGGGGTAGAGGTTCTTTCCTCCTTTGCCCAATCATTTCTGGTTGGGCACTTGCACCCTGCTTGGGACTTCCTGTGCCTTCTGGATTACATGGCCACTTGCGCCTCCGTGATCCAATGGGCCCAGTGGCATATGTGCCTCCTTCAATGGGAGCTGGCCAACCAGTGGACTCAGTGACACGGTCACTTCAACCGGCTGGTCACTGTGACCCAGAAGATGTTGGACGCTCTCTAATGGTGGACTGTCCTAGAACATCTGCAGGAGGGAATGCCGTTTGTCCGCCCTGAGTAGACGGTCATTCTGATGCCAATGCCTCTCTCATGGGCTGGGGTGCCCACATGGGGAATCAGAGTCCACGGGCTCTGGACCCCCAAGGAATCCCGATGTTGTATCAATCTGCTTGAGCTCCGAGCAGTTTGGCTGGCACGGACTGCATTCACTCTGTTTCTTTGGGGTCAGGTGGTGCAGGTCCAGACGGACAATACCACATCCATACACGATCACAACAGGCAGGGCAGCATGCACTCCTGGCCCCTGTGAGCCATCTGGAGGTAGATCTCCTGGCCATCCATGTGGCGGGAGCCTCGAATCACCGGGAGGACGCCCTCAGCTGTGTGGATGAGGTGTTCCCTGAATGGTCTCGCCATCCAGAGGTAGTACACAGCCTGTTCTTCCACTAGGGCAAACCTCAGGTGGACCTGTTCACCTCCAAGGAGAACACAAAGCTGAGGCTGTTCCATGCCTGCCCCCCTCAGCAGGGCTCACTGAAGGTAGATGCCTTCTCGAGGCTGTGGACCCCATGCCTCTTCTGTACCTTCCCTCCACTTCTCTTGGTTCACAAGGTGTGCTCCTCAAGATCAGGAGGGACAAGGCAATGATGATCCTGGTAACCCCAGACTGGCCCCTCCAGTTCTGGTATCCAGATCTCCTCAGCACCGGGCCTTCGAGGTGTCTTCCTGCATTCCCGGACCTGCTCTCTATCAATCAGGGGAAGGTATTCCATATGGACCTTCAATCCCTGCACCCAACAGCCTGGTTCCTGGAGTTCCAGGCTTTGGGTCTCTCAGATGATGTCCTCAACGTTGTTGAGTCTAGAAAGGAGTCGACCAGGAGGTGTTATGCCTTCAAATGGAAGAGATTCTCCATTTGGTGTCAGGGCAAGGGCCTGGACCCTTTGTCCTGTCCTGTGGCTAGTATCCTCGACTACCTTTGGTCTCTCTCCAAAGGGAGTCTTCGGTCTATGACCCTTAAGGTGCATCTGGTGTCCATCTCTGCTTACTAGGCACGGGCCAGTCAGCAGACGGTGGCTTGGGAGAAGGTGATCTGGTGCTTCTTTAAAGGCCTCGACCATATTTCCCCTCCGGTGTGTGAATCACCACCACCGTGGTATCTACTGCTGGTACTGGCAAAGCCCATGGGCAAGCCATTCGAACCAGTGCACAGGTATGAGATGGCATAACTGTCGTGGAAGACTGCCTTCCTGGTGGCTGTCATGTCAGCCAGAAGGATTGGAGAACTCAAAGCACTCTGAGTCTCCTTACCTGGTCTTCCACAGGGACAAGATTGTCCTGCGCCATAACCTGAAATTCCTTCCAAAGGTGGTGTCGCAGAGTTTCACCTAAACCAGGTGTTGACTCTGCCACAGTACTACCCAAGTTATACCTCAGAGGCCGAGTACAGGCTCCGTACCTTGGACCGGAGACCAGCACTCTCTTATTATAAAGAGCATACAGCTGGAATACGGGGGAGAAGTTCACCAGCTGTTTGTCACCTAGGCTGAAGCTGCACCTGGCAGACATGCAGCAAAGTGGACATTTGACAGATGGATAACCTCCTGCATTGATCTCTGCTACTGGTTGGCGGGCAAGGAGCCTCCCATAGGGATGAGAGCTCATTTCACCCACCATACTGCTGCATCAGTGGCTGCTTCTAGGGACGTCCCTATCTAGGATATCTGCAGGGCTGCTACCTGGAAGTCAGCAAACGTCTTCATTTCCCACTACCACATCGACCTTGAGTCATGCCGGGATGCTGGTTTTGGGACCTCAGTTCTCCAGTCTCTGTTCCCTAAGTAGGGGGTGTGCACCTTGCCTCCCTCCTCCCGGAGAACTGCTAGAAGTCTGCCAACAAGTGTGGCTAGAACAACATATCAATGATCCTAGAATGGGTTACTCATCTGTAATAGTAGATCTTCCACGGAGTGGTCTCTTGTAGCAGGTAATACACTTGGGTCCTCGCCAGAGGTCGCTGTGGCACATGGCAGCTCTTCTAGCAGTCTTTTCCAGGGGCTGCCCCCACATGACATCACCTTCCTGTTTCCTATATAAGTGTGGGTGGTCCCTGGTATCCTCAGTTCATTTTCCCGCTGTCTTCAATTCGCATGCAGCAACTACAGCAACTCAGTAGCAGTCAACGACAATTTGAGCTTGGAAGTGGGTTTTTTCCATTTCACTTTCTACATCAACGAATGTTCAAAGAATCTACAAGCAAGACAGTGCTGTTTCATTCCTGTTGTTGCAGTAGGAAAATCTACCATTTCAACAATCACACCACTTATGTAAGATGTTTGGGACCCACACTTGACACCACCTTCTGCATACTTTGCCAGGATTTTAACCAGGCAACCCGTCATCGACAGCTGCAGGAAATTGAAAACTACTTTAATGGAGCAGAAATTCTCTGCTAAAGAATCAGGGGGCTCGTCCCAAAAGCTCCCCATCCACTGAACTTCGTTAATGGAACAAAAAAGAGAAGCAGCCCTCCTCAACCTCTGTGCTTAAATGCTCCTCGTTGGCCACCGTCACAGGTGCCCCACCAGTGATGCGTTCACACACTGCCTTCTCGTTGACGGGGGTTTTCACCCTCTTGTCGATGGTGCTTTCTAGCACTATTACAGTGGTCTGTGATGAACTCTTTGTGTGTTCTGTCAGTCCTGTTGATGGTGGCTTCTCTCCCATTGGTGGTGATGTCATTTCAACATTCTACTCATGTTTCCCCAATGGCCCCGTCAACAAGGGGTCGCATTCCAATGGGGAAACCTACTGCATTTTCTATGCGTTCTACCCTTCCACTCTCACAGGTTTATTCTCATAGGGGCCAGGCAGACAGGGATCGGGACCCTGGACTCTACCACCTAGGTGCAAGACCTACTACATGTCCAATCCCCTTGCTTTCCCCAGAAGCCCCCCTCCCTCCCCGTGGACATTACCTCAGTAGTTCAGCAGGTTTTGCATGCCATTCAGCATACTAACCCCTCTGATCCAGGGGAGCCAAGTCAACTGTCCAGTTCCCCTACTCCTCCACCTAAATGTTTCCAGGGTGACACAGACCCTTCACCACCCTGGTCACCTCCTTTGTACGTGGATGACTACCTATCAGACGAGGCTGAATTTCTGGCAAATTTTACCGGAGATCTGGAGGATAAAGACTTTCAGGACCCGGATTTCCAGCCACAGTCCCCTCTTTCAGATATTTCCTCCTTAAATGAGAATTTATCCCATCAGGCGTCTGCCTTTCCTCCCGATGATCCATCCATCCACAAGGAGATGATCCAAATTCAGAAAGTCATGGGATTTTCCACTACCGAACATGACAAACAATGTAAGGATATGGCAGACTAACTAGAACTACCAGAGAAAGCAGTCCTAGTGCTACCCCCACTTATGTAAACCTACCAAAATGCTATGCTTGCAGTATGGAATCAGCCTTCTACTGTTATGGCTATTCCCCGCAAGGCAGATTGCCTCTACCAGGCTCCTCTGGATCACCCTTTTCTATCCACTACTCCTGAAGCAGATTCAGTAGTGATTACTGCTGCTCATGGTCAAAACACATGAGCTCCTTACTTCTTGATAAAGATTCCCATAGGATAGACTATGTGGAGAAAAAAGGTATTCCAAGCAGGTACCATTAATCTCAGTATCCTAAATTACATGGAGATATGATCAAATACCAGCATACACTCTGGTCCTCTGCCATAGAATTAGTCAAACTCCTTCCTTTTCAGGAAAGGGAACAATTACTGGCTACAGTATCTACTGGCAATTCCATCTCCCGGCACCAACTTCGTTAGGGATATGATGCGGTCGATACTTCGACCCGCATGTCAGCAACCGGCAT
Organism: Neoceratodus forsteri; assembly: GCA_016271365.2. Lineage (NCBI taxonomy): Eukaryota > Metazoa > Chordata > Ceratodontiformes > Ceratodontidae > Neoceratodus > Neoceratodus forsteri. The sequence goes on from CM028131.1 coordinate 646,533,402, forward strand.
TACCTTGCGTTGCCATGCTTGGCTTGACGTCTCAGGCTTTACACCAGGTGTACAGCATAGAGTGGTCAGTGCCCCCTTTAATAGGTCTAAACTTTTCGGCCCAGGTACCCAAACACTGATAGATGATCTCCAGTCTTCAGGACAGACAACTCCGTACAGTACATGGCTTGTAACATAGAAACATAGACTTTGACGGCAGATAAGGACTGCTTGGCCCACCTAGTCTGCCCATTTCCCTACCTAGAGGATAAGCTGCAGATCCTATTTAACCAACAGCCTATTTCTTCCTACCCCCCACAAAAATTGCCTTATGTCTGTCCCATGCATTCTTGAATTCTCCCACAGTTTTAGACCCCACAACCTCCTTAGGAAGGCAGTTCCATGCATCCACCACCCTCTCTGTGAAAAAATACTTCCTCACATTGCCCCTGAGCCGTCCCCCCTCTATCTTCAAATTGTGTCCCTTGTTCTTCCCACATCTTTTCTGAAAGATGCTACTCTCTTGGACTTTGTTGATTCCATGAGGTACTTAAACGTTTCTATCATGTCCCCCCTCTCCCTCCTTTCCTCAAGGGTATACATATTAAGCTCCTTTAGCCTCTCCTTGTATGGCTTCTCTTGCAGACCCTGCACCATTTTAGTTGCCCTCCTCTGAACGGCCTCCATCCTGTCTATGTCCTTGCGGAGATGGGGTCTCTAGAACTGGACGCAGTACTCCAGAGGGGGTATCACCAACTGTCTGTCTGTACAGGGGGATAACAACTTCCTGTTTTCTGCTGGTGAGGCCTCTCCCTATACATCCCAGTATCCCCTCAGCCCTCCCTACCACCTTCTCACGTTGCTTGCCAACCTTAAGGTCATCTGATATGATTACCCCCAGGTCCCTTTCCATTTTTGTTATCGTTACTGCCCCCCCCATTGTGTAATCTTCCTCTGGGTTTTTGTTTCCCAGGTACATTACTTTGCACTTTGCATTGAATCCAAGCTGCCATACTTCTGACCATTCCTCCAACCTTGCCAAATCCCTTCTCATGCAGATCTTTGTGTCATCTGCAAGGAGGTATACTTTTCCTTCCAGTCCCTCTGCAATGTCCGTCTTTCAGATGAGACGTTAAACCGAGGTCCCATCTGCCTGGATTGGTGGTAGTTCAGGTGGATGTTAAAGATCCCATGGCACTTATCGAAAGAGTAGGGAATTTCCCCAGTGTCCTGGCCAAATTTCCTCATTCACTACAGATACCACCAACAGCTGAATCTGGTTCAAGGTCAGTTGGCATTCATCTGTTCCTCCCTGGGTCGTGCCTGAAAATAGGCAGGATTTGTCTAGTGCATTTACCTCGTCAACAAAAACTAAATAAAAATGTCACTTATAAAGACATTAACAAAGACTGGACCCAGTACTGAACCCTGCGGTACCCCACTAGTAACCCCTCTTTCTTCAGAGTGGACTCCATTTACAGTTACCTTCTGTGTACTGTTGTTCAGCCAGTGTTTTACCCAGGCTACTACCCTGGGACCCACTCCCAGGCTGGTTAATTTGACTACTAATCTTTTGTGTGGGACTGTCAAATGCCTTGCTAAAGTCTAGGTAGGCCATGTCTACAGCACCTCCCTGGTCTACTACTTTGGTCACCCAGTCAAAGAAATCAATTAGATTCGTCTGACATGACCTTCCCGCTGTGAACCCATGCTGCCTTGGGTCCTGTGCCCCACTGGCCTCTAGGTACTCAACAATTCTTTCCTTCAGAAGTGATTCCATCAATTTCCCTACCACAGAGGTCAAACTGACAGGTCTGTGGTTTCCTGCCTCTGTCTTGCTCCCACTTTTGTGAAGGGTAATCACATCGGCCTTCTTCCAGTCCTCAGATACCACACCATCCTGCCATGATTTGTTATAAAGGGTAGTCAGTGGTGTCACTAGTTCTCTGCTTAATTCTTTTAGAATTCTGGGGTGAATTCACTCTGGCCCCATTGCTTTGTCCACCTTCAGTTTTAGGAGTTCTTTCAGAACCCTTTCTTCTGTGAAAGGACTGGGATCGACCCCCCTCTCCCGAGTGCTTCTGCTAATTGGATTAGGCACCTTCCCCACTTCCTCTTTTGTGAATACTGAACAGAAGTATTCATTCAGTATCCCTGCTTTTTCACTGTCACTCTCTGCCCACCCACTATCCATTCTAGTCAGCCTCACTATCCCTCCCTTTGTCTTTCTACGCTCCCTGATATACCTATAAAAGGTTTTATCCCCCTTCTTAACAGAGTTGGCCATCTTCCTCAGTTTGTGCCTTTGCTATTCTGACTACCCTCCCTACTTCCTTCTGCCTTAATTGGTACAGATCTCTGTCCTGCTCCTTCTGTGTTTCCTTATACTTCCTAAATTCTATCTTTTTCTCCCTAACCTTCACCGCCACTTCTTTTGAGAACCATAGTGGCTTTTTCTTTCATTTTGATTTGTTTATTTGCTTCACACAAAGGCTTGTTGCCTCTGTGATGGCAGTTTTGATATTTCCCCATTGTTGCTCCACCCTCCCCTTCTAGCCTGTTTGCTAGTGCTTTTCTAAGGCACTCTCCCATCTTGCCAAAGTCAGCCCTCCTGAAGTCCAGAACCCTCACTTTTGTATGGCTTGACTCTGTAGCTGAGTTTATCGTGAACCACACTGTTTGGTGGTCACTTGTTCCCAAATGGCAACCCACTTCTAGATCTGAGATCCTCTCACTGTCCCCATTTGAGAGTATGAGGTCTAAGATTGCTCCCTCACGAGTAGGTTCCAAAACTAGCTGTCTGAGGCATGCCACCTGAAGGGCATCAAGAATGGCCCTGCTTTTGGATGTGGCTGCAGCAAAGGTGCTCCAGTTAACATCTGGCATATTAAGGTCCTCCATCAACAGTATCTCCCCTTTCTAGGGACATTTATATGTTGTTCATCCACACTTATTGGCAGGTATCCTTGCCGCTTTAAATCTTGCTGGAAGGTCTTCAAGCTGGCTCCTCCCACCCACCCGGGTGGTAAAACTCTCGGCTCCGCCCCATGACGCCAGATCTTCTTTACCGCTTGGAAGCTCAGGTTCCCTCCTTAACGCTCATTATAAGACTAGTTCCTAATTCTTGGTTTGCAATTTAAAAGTTTTTGCATTTCTAGACTTCGGTCTCCTATCCCTCGCGGCTGCGATGGACAAATCGACTCCCGGTTTTCGGAGATGCGCTTGTGGGCAGAAGATGTCTCAGACGGATCCGCACTCCACGTGTGTCTGTTTAGGCCTTGAGCATGACCCACAGGCTTGCGACCTGTGCTCTTCCTCCTCAGCCTACGTCCTCGAAGACCGTGCTGCCCGTTTACAACTGGGGCATCCCGAGAAATGTTTTCCTCCAGTGAAGTCAAAAGAGGCCCGGTCGGCGGTTTCTGCGGCGGCGGGCTCGGCGGATCAGCTAGAGCAGATGATCGCCCTCAAAGAGGAGGCGGTGCGGGCTGCATCTTCCTCGGCCGAGGCATTTATCCCGCTCTCCCTGGGTTCCTCTTATACAGCTTCCTTTAAGGAGTTTTGTCTGTCCCTCTCCACTAAGGGAGAGGGACCAACGTCTGCAGGACCTTCTTCTCTGTCCAAAAAGAAAGACAAGGGTAAGTCTCTCTGTCGATGCTCTTGGGAGCGGGAAAGGTCCCTCTCCCCGAGTTGTCTGCCATCGACTTCGGTCGATCGTTCGGCTTCGGCCATTGGTCTCACGGTGTCCCCGTCAGGTCAGTTGACCGAGACTTCTATCGACGCAGTCGAGATTTTTCTTGACCCGTTGGACGGGTTGTCGCCAGGTGAAGCCGAGAATCCTCTCTCCCTGGTTCCCCCGGTGGGAGTTGAGGATCCCGTGGGCTTGCCAGTGCCTCCAGTTCTGGAGCCCTCGGGTGAACCCTCCGAGCCGAGGGGAGAGGCAGTTCCACCCGTCCCCTCCCGCACCGTCCTCGGAAGCTGAGGTTCTCGGTCTCGGACTTTCCGCTCTCCAGCCGATCCCGCTCGCCATGGCGGTCTCTGTCTCGGCACCCGCAGTGAGCGGCGCCGCCCTCCTCATCCTCGTCCTCCTCCTCCTCGGTCGAGGGAGGCTTCGGCGTGGTTCGTCGATGATACAAGGACCTCATGTGGCAACACCTCCTTCCTTACCTCTGAACAAGCCGTCGCTTTTCCGGCCATTAAGTGGTTGTCACCGAGCGTCCGAACAACCCCTCGACTTACCCGAGGAGCCTGTTCCCAGGCCGGTTGTTTGGCCAAAACCAGCTGCTCCACCGATTCCGGTGGAACCTCCGCCTCCACAGCCGTTATTTGGGGCTCCGACCAAGAATTCTCGGTCAGCTCAGGGCCTACCCCATAGGCTGTCTGTTACCCTCACTCCCGATCAACCTCGGCAGGTGGAGGGTGGCTCAGGCCCGAGGCAGCTCTTTGCGGTCTCTTCCGAGTCAGACGGCGATTCCTCCCTTTTCTCCAGGCGAGTAGACTTGGAGTCCTCTGGAGGTCAGTCGATGGACGATAGCCCTTCATCCTATCTGGGATTGCTTCGGCTCATCTCGGAGTCCACCGGGATGAAGCTCGAACCTGTGTCTAACAGGCCAGGTATCCCTCACGGAGATACTGGACCGAGGGATTCCCACGGAGGCCTTTCGGTGGCGAGGCCATAGTGGGCCGGCCTTGGAGCTCTGGCGCGCCCTAGCTTCCTGTCCTGCGCCCTCGGCCAGGATGGCCAGGAAGTATTTGGTCCCCGGTTCCTTGTCGGTTTTTTGTTTCCCTCAGCCGAGGGGCTAGTTACCGACAGCGTTTTCCGGTGGCGCCGTAACGGCTAGGGGCGTGGACAGACTCTCCGACTCAAGAAGTCCAAGAAATTGACCATGCGGTCGCAAAGTCTATGCTGCATCCTCCCTCAGCCTTCATCAGGCCAGTTCGGCCGTGCTCATGGCACATTTCTCTCATGCCCTGTTGGGCTCCCTGGACGAGGTAGTTCCTCATCTTCCGGTGGACCTGCAGACCACGGTTAGGCAGGTGCAGGACCAGGGCAGTGGCCAAACAGCAGCTTCAGACTGCTCTGGACATTGGAGACTCATGTGCCAGGTCAGTAGCGGCTGCAGTGGCTATGCACCGTCGGACATGGCTGAGGATATCCACCTTCACTTCGGATACCCAGCACAAGTTGGTGGATGTCCCCTTCCTGGGGACCGACCTCTTCGGCCCTGGGGTGGAAGGTCACCTGCAGAGGATCGAGAAGTCCAATGCTACCTTGGACTCGGTCTCATCCGCACAGAAGGACAAAGGCCGCAGACCACAGCCTAAGCCTTTTTGTCCCTCCTGCGCCTGCGGCACATCCGGCCCAGCAACGTCAGGGCCAGCAGGCACGAGCCTGGCATCCCAAACCCAAGCCCTTGGCTTCCTCCTCCAGGAAGCAGGGAGGAGGCCTGGAGGTCCCTCGGCGGTCCCTCCTCAAGCCTGCCCAGTGACGGGTTGAGGGGTGTCGCCCCCAACCCGTCACCTCACCAAGTTCCCCGTGGAAGGCAGCTCCATACTTTCTTTCCACCTGGTCCGTTATTACCACGACCCGGTGGGTGTTGTAAGTGGTCGGAAGGGCCTGCCTGGAGTTCGCAGCCCCGCCCCTTCAGAGCTGACGCACTCGGGAGGCCTCGGGCCCAGGCTCACTGTCGGCTCCGCCGAGCCGACATCGCTCCTCCTCAAGAAGGAGGTGATCGGAGAGTATGGACCCTCCCTCAGACCTGGGGTTTGTGTCCAGGTACTTCCTGGTTCCGAAACGGACGGGGGGGCTGGCGCCCCATTCTCGACCTGCACGACCTAAATAAGTTCCTAAGGTCTCGGACCTTCAGGATGGTCACTCTGGCTCAGATAGTACCGTCCTTGGAACGCAGCATGTGGTTCTGCTTTCTGGACCTGCAGGACGCGTTCTTTCACGTCCCTATCCGTCCGTCTCATCAGAGATGCCTTCGCTTTCGAGCGGAGGGATCCCTTTTTGAGTTCCGAGCCATGCCCTTTGGCTTGTTTCCAGCCCCCAGGGTTTTCACCAAATGCATGGCAGTGGTGACAGCATTCCTGCAGCGCCGAGGGGTCCGGGTGTACCCTTACCTGGATGACTGGCTGATAGCAGCCCCCTCCAGGCAGGAGGTGGAGCGGTCCAGAGATCTGGTCCTCCAGGTTTGCTCTCAAGTCGGCCTTCTCATCAACAAGGCCAAGTCGGAACTCGAGCCGAAGCAGGTGATTCTTTTCATCGGGGCAGAGCTCGACTCTCTTCGAGCCAGAGCACGGCTCCCGGCGGACAGGGCCGAGGTTCTTTCCTCCTTTGCCCAATCATTTCTGGTTGGGCAATCGCGCCCTGCCCGGGACTTCCTGCACCTCCTGGGTCTCATGGTGGCCTGTACCAGCGTGGTCCACTGGGCCCGCTGGAACATGCGCCCCCTTCAATGGGGGCTGGCCAGCCAGTGGTCTCAACGCTGCGATCCATTGGACCAGCTAGTGACTGTGACCCAGGGGATGTGGAACGCTTTCCAGTAGTGGACCGTTCCAGTTCATCTGCAGGAGGGCATCCCGTTTGTCTGCCCAGAGCCGACGGTCTCTCTATCGACCGATGCCTCTCTGATGGGTTGGGGTGCCCATCTGGGAGAACACCGAGCACACGGCCTCTGGTCTCCGCGGGAGTCCCGATGTCACATCAACCTGCTGGAGCTCTGAGTGGTCCGCCTAGCTCTCACCGCCTTTGCTCCATTTCTCCGGGGTCAAGTGGTCCGAGTCCAGACAGACAATACCACAACCATGTACTATCTAAACCGCCAGGGCCGGACACGCTCCATGCTTCTATGCAAGAAAGCTCTCCGCATTTGGTCACTCGTGCGCAGCCTGGAGGCGGATCTCCTAGCCATACACGTGGCAGGAGCCTCCAACACCCTGGCCGATGCCCTAAGCCGGATAGGGGCTGCGTCCCACGAGTGGTCTCTCCTGCCGGAGGTAGTACAAGATCTGTTCTCCCATTGGGGCACACCTTGGGTGGACCTGTTTGCCTCCAGGGAGAACGCGAAGCTGAGGCTGTTCCATGCCCGCCCCCCTCAGCAGGGCTCGCTGCAGGGGGATGCCTTCTTGAGGCAGTGGACCCCGGGCCTCTTCTACGCCTTTCCCCCATTTCCCTTGATACACAAGGTGCTTCTCAAAGCAAGGAGGGACAAGGCGCAGGTGATTCTGATAGCCCCAGACTGGCCCCACTAGTTCTGGTGCCCAGATCTCCTCAGCCTCAGCTCCAGGCTCCCGAGGCAGCTTCCAGCTCGCCCGGACCTGCTCTCAGTCAATCAGGGGAAGGTGTTCCATCCGGACCTTCAATCCCTGCACCTGACGGCCTGGTTCCTAAGTGGCTAGAGTTCCAGGCCTTGGGTCTTTCCGACGAGGTCCTCAATGTAGTTGCGGCGTCCCGTAAGGAGTCGACCAGGAAATGCTACGCCTTCAAATGGAAGAGATTTTCCATTTGGTGTCAGGGTAAGGGCCTTGACCCTTCCTCCTGTTCCCTGGCGAGCATATTGGACTACCTGTGGTCCCTTTCTCAGCAAGGGCTTAGGTCGACGACCCTTAAGGTGCACCTGGCAGCCATCTCTGCTTACCGGGCGCGGGCCGGGGAGCAGTCGGTGGTGCAGGAGAAGGTGGTCTGGCACTTTTTTAAAGGCCTTGATCACATTTCCCCTCTGGTTCGAGAACCTCCACCTCCATGGGATCTACTGCTGGTACTGGCAAAGCTCATGGGCAAGCCATTTGAACCAATGAACAGGTGTGATCTCTCTCTCGCCTGTCGTGGAAGACCGCCTTCTTGGTGGCTATCACGTCAGCCAGAAGGATGGGAGAGCTCCAGGCGTTTTCCATTGAGTGTCCCTACCTGGTCTTCCACAGGGACAAGGTTGTCCTGCGCCCCCACCCGAAATTCCTTCCGAAGGTGGTGTCGGAGTTTCACCTTAACCAGGTGTTGACTCTGCCGGTGTTCTACCCCAATCACACCTCGAAGGTCGAATATAGGGCTCCATACTCGACGCTAGAAGGGCCGCTACTATAAGGAACGCACGGCTGAAATTCGGGGAGAGGTTCACCAGCTGTTTGTCACCTACGCTGAAGCCGCACCTGGCAGACCTGCAGCCAAGCGGACGATAAGCAGGTGGGTCACCTCCTGCATAGATCTCTGCTATAAGTTGGTGGGCATGGAGCCTCCCAGAGGGATAAGAGCTCATTCTACCTGCCATACTGCTGCATTGGTGGCTGCTTCCAGGGGCCCTATCCAGGAAATCTGCAGGGCTGCTACCTGGAAGTCAGCACACACCTTCATCACCCACTACCACATCGACCTTGAGTCATGCCGGGATGCTGGTTTTGGGGCCTCGGTTCTCCAGTCTCTATTCCCCAAGTAGGGGGTGTGTGCCTTGCCTCCCTCCTCCCGGAGAACTGCTAGGAGTCTGCCAATAAGTGTGGATGAACAACATGTCTATGTCCCTAGAAATACAGGTTACTCACGTGTAACAGGAGTTCTAGGAATGGTATATGCTGTTCATCCACATGACCCACCCGACCTCCCCGGCTTCGACGCACAACCTGAGCTTCCAGCGGGCCAGATCTGGCGTCATGGGGCGGAGCCGAGAGTTTTACCACCCTGATGGGTGGGAGGAGCCAGCTTGAAGACCTTCCGGCAAGATTTAAAGCGGCAAGGATACCTGCCAATAAGTGTGGATGAACAACATATATCATTCCTAGAACTCCTGTTACAGGTGAGTAACCTGTATTTCTCTGCCATCCTAAGTATGCCTTCTATCATATCCTTGTCCATTCCCTTCCCCTGACATGGGGGTCGGTATACACCCCTGTGCGGATTGTGGTGCTATTTCCAGTCTGTCTCTTGTACCATACCTCCCAGGCATTGTGTTGTCCTCAATCCTCCTTTTATTCTGAAAGAGGTGGAAAATACAGAGGCTCACATAGAGGCGGATTCCGAGGTCGTTCCCAGCCTTCCAAAGTTAGACCCAACACCTCTGCCGCCAAGGGATCCCGCTTCCGTTCTCCTGGTGGGGCTGGTCAGCCCGCCTCCCAGTGACCAACTGGGGCTCTGTCCACGCTTCCTCAATCAGACCTTGGAAGCCATGGGTGGTGGTTTTGCCCTCCATTTAGAGGCCTGGCAAACGATCATATTGGACGAGTGGGTACTTCAGATCATTCAGAGGGTTCACACTCTGGAACTTCTTTCGATGCCTCCCCCTCATCCCTCCCCCGCTATGTCCACTGCCCACCCGACCACATTCCTCTCTTCCAGGAGAAACTACAGGTTTTTCTGACCAAGAAGGTTGTTTATCTAGAACACCAAAAGGGGTTTTATTCCCATTTCTTCCTGGTGCCCAAATGAGCTGGAGATCTCAGACCGATACTAGACCTCAGACAATTGAACCTGTACATCCAATACAAAAGGTTACACATGGTCACCCTAAATTCCATCATGCCAATGTTGAAACAAGGGGATTGGCCATGTGCCCTAGATGTGAAGGATGCCTATCTGCATATCCCCATCTATCCTGCACACCACAGGTTTCTTCGTTTTCACCTGTTGAGACAACACTACCAATTTCTTTCTTTTTTTTTTTTTAATTCAAGTTTATTGAAGACAACACTACCAATTTCGAGCACTATTGTTAGGTCTTTCATCTGCCCTGAGAGTGTTTGTCAAGTGTCTAGCGATAGTTGGCAGCAGCCCTGCGATGGGATGGGCACTTTGTCTTCCTATGTTTGGATGACAGTCTCATCAAGGCAGGGTCCAAAACCTCTCTGCTTTCCCCCCTACATGCAGCCCTAACTCTGTTCCACTCTGTAGGGATTACAGTCAACTGGCCAAAGTCCAATCCGACCCCTACACAGTCGCTCCAATATATAGGAGTGGTCCTAGACACTGTCTCCACCACGGCCTACCTCCTAGCCAACAGACAAGCTTTTATCTCTGGCTTCCCAGATACAAACCCAGAAAGTAGTCACAGCTAGATGTATGTTATGTCTTCTAGGACACACAGCAGCTACCATCCCTACGGTAGCACTTGCCTATCTTCACATGAGGCCAGTTCAGTGGATTCTCCAGAACCAATGGTCTCAAAGAACAGGAAATTTCAAAGACAAAATCAGAGTCACTCCCACGTTGCAGTCTACCCTGGTATGATGGACCCTCCAAACCAACCTATGTCAAGGCATGCCCTTCCAATCCCCCCACCCCAGCAGATGACCATGGATGCATCCCTAGAAGGGTGGTGCGCACACCTGGGTCCTTACAGGACACAAGGCAAGTGGACCAGTTCTGTCCCTTCTGTCCACATCAATCTCCTGTAGATGAGGGTGGTTCACTTAGCCCTCCAGGCTTTTCAACCTTACTTGTCCCCGGGGTTGCTGATTCAGTCAGACAAACACCTCAGTAGTGTTCTGCCTCAACAAACAAGGAGGTACAAAATCCCATTCTCTATGTAGAGAGATAGTTACGGTCTGTCAAGAGGCCATATGGCAACACCTTGTACTGACAGTCGTCCATCTACCAGGATGCCACAATCTCCTGGCCAACCTTCTCAGTCGCTAGTCATCCACACACGAATGGACACTTCATCACAAAGTGCTTCAGAAAATCTTTCATCTGTGGGACACCCCGTAACAATCTGTTTGCCTCCCCAGTCAGTCACCGTCTCCCCAGATACTATTCCATTATCCGGAGCAAAAAGGGACGATACCCTGTCCTGATCATGGACAGGACTCTTCTTGTATGCTCCCCCCGCCCCGGTCCCTCTCCTGCAATGGACCCTACTAAAATTACAACTTGAATATGCCACCATGATTCTCATAGCCCCTCTGTGGCCTCGGCAGGTGTGGTTCCCCCTGCTTCAGTAGTTCTCAGTGGCAGAACCCATCTCGTTACCAAGAACACCAGATCTCTTGACTGAGAATCAAGGGACCCTTCTACATCCCAACCTGAAGGCATTACACTTTCACGCTTGGCTGCTGAGGATGCTTTCGTAGCACATCTACAAGTGCCTTCCTCTGTTGCCAATATTCTACTGGCATCACGTAAATCAGCGACCAGGGAAACTTATAATGCCAAATGGAAACGCTTTTCCATTTGAGCTGCCTCCCGGTCATTGGATCCTTTTTCTTGCCCGCTGATGAAAGTATTGGATTACCTGACTTCGAATGCCGAGACAGCATTAAGCTATTCCTCTACCAAAGTCCATTTGACCTCCTTTCCGGCCTTCTACGAACCTCTTGATGGCAGATTGTATCAACATCATCTAGCTAAAATGTTTTTAAGAGGAATGTTGCATATTAAGGCACCTATCAGACGACCCACTCCTCTGTGGGACCTCAATTTTCTAATACAAAAGTTAACTCCTGAACCCTTTGAACTGGCGGCCACTTGTGACCTCCGTTTTCTTTCTTGGAAAACACTATTCTTAGTGGCTGTCATTTCTGCTCAGTGCATCTCCGAGCTTCATGCCCTCCAGCCTTCAATGCCTAGGACACTTCAAATCTGAACTCCTCCAGTCCATCTCTCCTCCAGTCCGCTGCCTGTGTCAAACGTAATCCCAGCATCTGGCCCACCACTCAACTGCTCACTTGCTCTGGCCAGATTGCACCTACTCCAACCCCCCCCCACCACCAGCTCCCCCCACTTGTCCTTTTCCCATTACCCCCTCACTACCTCCCCCTCCACCTGCTCTCTGTCCAGTTCACCCACACTACCACCTGCTCGGTCCCCTGTCCACTTCCCCTGCCCTCCACCTGTCCTCTGTCCAGTACACCCACACTACCTCTAGCCCATTTTCCTGACCCCTTCCTCCCCCCTCCCACACCCTCCCCTCACCTATCTGCACTTGACAAACCCCAACTTGTCTCTCTGCACCTAACTTCTCTCAGATGGCTACACATTGTGTTCCTCCACTGGGAAATTGATAATGCTACCAATTGTTTCATTCATGTCTTGACTTGTGTAAACCGTAGCTGTATTTGCTACCCTTTCCTATATAAACTCTGTTAGTAGTACAACCCCCAGTGTCAATGTGTCTGTGGTAATTATGCTGTTGCAACAAAACGCATCTCCTTAAGTGTTGATGAGGATCCTTTGTAAACGAGCTCTTAGCTTAAAGGTGTGTAATTCCACGTTCCCAATAAATAAATAAAATGTGTAAACAACCTTACTTAATTTTTCGCTAAGACAGAGTGGCACTTTGTACCAGTCCTTCCTTTCTACCCAAGGTAGTGTCTGAACATACCTTAAATCAATCCTTGGAGCTACCAGTATATTACCCTGAACACTCCAATCGAGGTGAATACCTCCTACATAGATACATAGACAGTGTCGGCAGATAAGGGCCTTCCGCCCACCCAGTCTGCCCATTTGAGCTTGTAAGTTCACTTTGTTTTCCTAGAAGTCTGTTGTCCCTTAACCCTGACCTCCAGAATTCCTTTATGTCTATCCCATGCAGTCTTAAGTCCCGTGATTGTTTCAGCCCCCACCTACTCCTCTGGCACGGTGTTCCACTTGTCCACCACCCATTCTGTGAAGAAATTCTTCCTCACGTTTCCTCTGAATCAACCTCCCTCCAACTTCATCCCATGCCCTCTAGTCCTGGAACATCTTTTTTGCTTCAGAATAGTGTATTCCTGCACCCTGTTCCTCCCTGTAAGATACTTGTATGTCTCTATCATATCCCCTCTCTCCCTCCTCTCCTCCAGGGAGTACATATTCAATTCCTTCAACCTGTCCTCATAGGACTTGTGATGCAATCCATGTACCATCTTCGTTGCCCTCCTCTGAACCTTCTCTACCCTGTCTATGTCCTTATGTAAGTAAGGTATCCAAAACAGGACACTGTACTCCAGATGTCCATCGTATATTATGATACTTTACTAATCTGACTAAATCGATTAGAAAAACTTCTAAACTTTTTGTTACCTTCACCTCAAGCAGGGAAGGTATTCTGGTCACTAAACGGACCCTCTCCAATTGGCTAGCACATTGTATCACATCTTGTTAAACAAAGTGCAACAAGCCATTACCAGGACCTGTCCAAGCCCATTCTGCCAGAGCAATGGCCACCACAGCAGCCTGCTTTATAGGAGCCTCTATCACAGATATCTGCAATGCAGCTACCTGGTCCACAATTCATACTTTCATGAAGCATTACAACTTAGACATTGCTTCATGCCATAGAACAGCCTTTGGTCGAGCTATCCTACAAGGCCTCCTGTCATAATGACCACCCTTCTTGGGTTTACTGTTTGGGATTCATCCCTGGAGTATTGTCTGCTGCAAGAAACCACTCCATGGAGGATAGTACAGTTACGTAAGAACTTACTGTTACAGTAGATTATTTGAGGAGTGTCTCTTGCAGCAGGTGCGATCCCACCCTACATCCCCTTCCTTCTCTAGGAGAACAAATTCTGGTCCAGTGACTTATGGGTTGGAATACCTGTGGTACCTCGGCTTCCCCTCGGTCCTTGCTTAGTGAGCTGAATCCGGTGGGGGAAACTAAGGATACCAGGGACTGCCCACACTTGTATAGGAAACAGGAAGGTGATGGCATGTGTGGGCGGCCCCTTGAAAAGACTGCTAGAAGAGCTACCATGCACCACAGCGACCTCTGGTGACGACCCTAGTGTATTACATGCTGCAAGAGACACTCCTCAAAGATCTACTGTTGCGGTAAGTTCTTGCGTAACTGTACTTTCTAGGAGTGGTATATGTTGTTCATCCACACGAACCCACCCGACCTCCCCGGCTTCAACGCACAACCTTCTGCTTCCAGCAGGCAAGATCTGGCATCAAGGGGCAGAGCGAGGAATCTACCACCGGGTGGGTGGGTGGGAGGAGCCAGCTTTTAGATCTTCTGGCAAGAATTAAAGGGGAAAGGGACATGCCAGCAAGTGTGAATGAACAACATATACCACTTCTAGAATTACTGTTACAGGTGAGTAATCTGTTCTTTCCTGACTTCACCCCTCTTCACCATACAGTGTTCTTTTTTTGTAAATGAGTTTTCACATGTAAAAAAAAAACGTCCCTCATAGCACTCATACATTTCTCTCCAGCCCCTATCCTGATGAATTTAGTAATCATATGTAGTGTAAAACACAAGTATAGTCCAGTACCCTTCCCCCACCCACCTAGTCAGTGACATATAATCCCACACATGCCACCCACCTTCCCCTGCCCCGACCAGTACAGCAACATACCCCCACCCCACCCTTTACACACCACAAAAAGTAAAGCATACTGTGTTATGGGTATCGTGAGAAAGAAAGCAGTCTCTTGCGGCACACATCCCCAGTGCTGTGGCTGACACCAAGCTTAAAATTAATGAAACCAGTGACAGGCTTATAGTAACACCTGATTGGTCAGTGGTCAGCCAGGCAGGTGTTGCTATAGCATCATTGATTTAATTTCTTCAAGGCAGAGTGGCTGACTGAAGTGCTGGGTACGCGTGTGGTGAGGGGCTGTTTTGACAGGTACCCATAATATAGTGCTTAGAAATTCCGCTATACATTATAGAGTGGGCAGGGAATCTCTATGAATTAGTACCTGTTTGCATGGTATACTTTTTTCATCACTGCTTGTGAAGCAGAGAGGACAGATCTGCTAGACCTAGTGCCCTTTCTAACCTTAAGTTGCCATGTTAGTATATCTACACCATGTGATATTTTTTTTAAATAAACAAAAGTCAGTGTAAACAAGCAGACACAAAAGACCGTTAGGCCTATTCTGCTAGTATGTTAGTAAAATTATTAATACTGTATTTTCCAATGAAAACCACAGCATTGTCTTTGTGAGTTGGTGGTGTTTTTGTTCTGTAGTTTTGTATGAACTGCAGAATTCTGGACTTAATGGTCTATTTTTTTTACATCTGCCTTTACCTTACTGTGTTTGTCCTCCTTGCTGCACTTTCACTCAGTCAGAATGCACCTCAGTCCTCCAACATTACAGGGTTCCTCCTCTTGGTCTCCCATGCAGGATTGTCCAGTGTAATTCCCACCCTGTAGCCTCCATGGCGGGTCCCAAGCAACTTGGTGTGCTTCGACTAACTCTGCTTCAGGAGTGTTGTGGAGAGGACACAAACTCAGAAGAGACACTGTGCTTGCTAACCTGGGTGGTACACTCTGAGGGTTTGGCTAGCCCCTGTAAAGACTCATCATGGCACGCCCCTTGGTGAAGCTCCATTATTCCATAGTCAAGTGCTTGGGCAGCAGCTAGTGCCCAAAAGTAATTGATGAAATACTTGCACAGCATCTGTGACTCCTGGCTTCATCTGTGTTGTATTTCCTGTCCTGTTGTGTGTTCACTTTCACTGAGGTGCTGCCTGCCTGTAACAGAGAAAAGGAGAGCATTGTCAGCACCAGGACTTTCAGCTCATGGCTGAAGGAGTGGTGCAGAGAAGAGGGGTTCAGCTGCATTGGGGACTGGGGATTGGGACACTGGGACTGGGGCCAGGATGGGATCCTATACAGGGCTCTGATGGCCTGCATCCATCTGAGAGAGGAAGCACAGTTCTTAGTGAACAATTTAAATGTTAGTTTAGTGCGCATTTAAACTAGCTGACGGGGTTGGGAGAAGGAATAGCGGAGGCAGAAACTGCCACCCCTTCCCCACCAGCTGAAGTGGAGAGCGAGGTGATTCTGAGGGGAGAGAAAACCCCCAGGTTGAAATGAATAAAGGAAGCAAGGTGATATATTAAAGTAGAGGGAGGGGAACAGTAACACTGAAAAGAGAGGGGGGAAGGAGTGGAGCAAAAACGAAAAGGGGAGGTAACGAGCAGTGTGCTCACAAAATCTGGAAGGCCATATATGCGAATGCTTTAAGTCTAGGAAATAAGATTCCAAGACCTAGAGACCATAATGGCAGAGGCAAATGTGGATATAGTGGCCATTACCAAGTCATGGTGCACTTAAAAACATGATTGGGACATGGCCATACTAGACTACACTCTGTTCAGGAAATATAGGGTGGGAAGGGAAGGAAAGGAAGGGGTGCGGTGCCTTTTTTGAAGGAAAGCATAAAAGCAACAGATATAACGGGAATACAGGGGAAGGCTGAGATACTATGGGTCACGCTGGAAAAGTGGAACAGAGCCACTATTTGCATTGGTGTGATCTGCAGACCTCCAGCACAGGGGGAGGAGTTAGATAAGATACTGTAGAAGCCATTAGCAAGATGACAGAAAAGGGGAGAGGTGCTGCTGGTGATGGATTTCAGTGTCCCGGCTGTAGATTGCAGCATCCCAGATATGGCTTCAAACAGAAACCAGAACATCCTGGACTCACTACAAGGGGCATCCTTCAGGCAGCTAGTCTGTGAACCCACATGTGATGGGGCAGTACTGGACTTGGTACTCACTAACAGGGACAATGTTGAAGACGTGAAGATGGGAGACTCCCTATGGACTAGTGATCACTGTACAACAAGGGAAAGGATCCTGGATTTCAGGAGTGCATATTTTATAAAGGTGGATGAGTGCCTCATGGATGAAGTGGCAGTGGGAGATGCCCTAGGTAGGGTGGAAGAACAATGGGTGAAACTAAAAGGGGGCATAGTGAAGGCAACAAACCTATGCATCAGATGACTGAGTAAAAGGAAATTCAGACTGCTATGGTTTTCAAAAGAGGTAGCTGAAAAAGTTACGGCCAGAAAGATGTAAGGAAATGTAGAAGGAGGAGGATAAGGAGGAGTATAAGGAGAAGCAGGGAAAGTAGTAAGGAGAGTGAAGTCACAAACTGAAGAGAAAATGGCTCAAGTGGTAAGGAAAGGGGACGAGACATTTTTTAGGTATGTACGTGAAAAGAGAAAGAACAGAGGAGGGAATTGTAAGGTTAAAAAGGGATGAGGGGGATGGTGAAAAGGGGGACCAGGAAAAGGCAGGCATCCTGAGCAAATACTTTAGTGCAGAGTTCACAGTGGAGGAAGAAGGGGAGGGACCACAAAAAAAGTAACGGGATCTCTGAAGGAAGAGAGGTGGACACTAGTCCTTTTTCAGAGGAGAGAGTCCTAAAGGGACTTTCTAATCTGAAACTGGACAAAGCAATGGGACCAGATGGGGCACATCCTAGGGTACTGAAGGAGCTTAGGAAGGTACAGGCTGCGTGTGCCTCTGACAATACTGTTCAACAGCACACTCAAAACAGGTGTGGTTCCAGAGAACTGGAGGAGGGTCGATGTAGACCCACTTCATAAAAGTGGTAGAAGAGAGGAGGCTGGCAATTATAGACCAGTCAGCCTCGCATCAGTGGTGAGAAAGTTGATGGAATCACTGTTTCAGAGGATAGTGGAATATGTTGCATCAAATGGGTTACAAGACCCTAGACAGCAGGTGGGAGGTCATGTCTAAGGAATCTAATAGATTTCTTTGATTGGGTGATAAAAGGAATTAGATCAGGGTGAAGCAGTGGATGTGGCCTACCTAGATTAGATTACAGAAAGGTATTCGACTTGGTTCCACACAGAAGACCATTCAGCAAGCTGAGTAACCTAGGAGTGGGTCAGAAGGTAGTAAACTGGTAAGAAACTGACTAAGGGATAGGCGGCAGAGGGTGGTTGTAGACAGAGTTCACTCCCGAGGAGGGAAGGGTGACCAGTGGTGTGCATCAGGGATAGGTGCTGGGACCCATCCTCTTTAATGTCTGTATAAGTGACATTGCAGAGTATCTGGAGGGGAAGGTCTTCATATTAGTAGATGACACCAAAATCTGCAATAGGGTGGACACTCGGAGGGAGGGGAGGATAAGCAGAGACTAGAGAGAACTTGAGGAGTGGTCATGAGTATGGCAGCTGGGTTTTATTGCTGAAATGTACAAAATTTAATGTACGTGGGGCACAGAAACCCAGCGGCAGAGTACAAAATGGGTGGAGTGTAATTGACCACCAAACAGGAGAGAGACCTGGGGGTTATAATCTCTGATGACCTGAAGGTAGCCAAGCAATGCGACAAAGCTGTTGGGTGAGCTTGTGGTGTACTGGGTTGCACAGGGAGAAGTATCACCAGCAGAAAGAGGGAGATGGTGCTGCCTCAGTATAGATCACTGGTAAGACCTCACTTAGAATGCTGTGTGCAAGTTCTGGAGGCCACATCTCTGGAAAGATATAGACAGAGTGGAGGCGATCCAGAGGAGAGCAACTAAAATGGTGCAGGGTCTGCATCACGAGCCCTATGAGGGTAGATTTAAGGAACTCCATGTGTACACCCAGGAGGGAGGGGGGGTATGATAGAAACCTTTAAATACCTCATGTGGGTAAATGAGATACAAGCAGGAAGTATTTTTCAGAAAAAAAGATGCACAAGAACAAGGGGACATGCTGCAAAGCTGGAGGCGGGTAGATTCAGGAGAGATGTGAGGAAATACTTAACAGAAAGGGTAGTGGATTCATGGAATAGCCTACTAGCTGAGGTGATGGGGTGAAAACAGTGATGGGGTTCAAGAATGTATGGGATATGCATAAGAAGATTTGGGGGAGGGGAAAAGAGATGGAGATCAAGTAGAGTCTACAGTGATACTGTAAGTAGGGAAAAATGGGCAGACTAGGGCGGGCCAGGCAGTTCTTATCTGTTGACAAATTTATGTTTCTGTATTCTGGGGAGGAGGAGAGGAAACCAGTATGCTGGTAAGACGGGGATGCAGATGGCATGACCCATCAATTGGGGCAATTTTCCATCAATTGAAGCAATTTTTACTCCTCATCACTCCCACCCTCCTCCCTGCATGCTTGATGCTCCATTGCTATGCCAAGACTGGAGAGATGGACAGACGGATATGGCATGGTCACCCACTACATACCAGATCTTCCCAAACTCTCCACTGGAGGCGCACATAAAATGTGGATGTCTCTTCCCCCACCCCCCCTTGGATTCTGATAGCAACAGATGTCTGATAGGGCTCACAGCATGAACCTGTGTCACCCACATGGGAGTGCAGCATGCTCAGCAAAGGCCATGGCATAATTGTCATGCTTTCCATGGAAATTCAGTGGAGTGTCACAGTTTTCATGGATCTTGTACATAAATGACAGCATTCGTTGACTATTATAGATTCATCCAAAGTTATACAGTATTTTGTAAATCTTTGTGAAAAAATCCATGAAAGCAGTATCTGTGAATTCTTCCCAGCCCTGCCTGGCTGAAATAAGATTACATGGAATGTTTTGCAAAATTGAGGCATAATCTCGCATTGCTGTTTTTTTTTGTTTGTTTGAGTGGCTGCATATGGCCTCTGCACTACCAGTCTCTCAGCTTGTTGACTTTGTGAAGTATTTTGTATCGCACCAGTCACAGTACATCTCAAGAGACTACAGAGAACCAAAGTTTGTTCACTCAAAAATCAATAGTGAAGTTATCTAATAATTATTTTCCAGGTATGTTGTTCTCCCACGTCCTGTGTGCTTTGAAAAAGGACTGAATTACACCGTTCGCTTGGAGCTCCCTCGATATGCCTTCAGTAGTGATGTTGAGAACCCCTACACACTGATTGACTCTGTAAGTGCACCAAAAACGAGGATATGGAAACTAGTCGATATGATACATGTTAAGTTTGTACAATAGCACTGATTTTAAAAACTACATGACAAATCTTTTTTTTGCATTGGTATCATTTAGATACTCTTAAGAACTCAAGTTGTAAGGCCTCGTACGCCATGATTATGGAAGCAGTAAGACATACCAGAGCGTTGGTTGCCTGGGATTTGTGCACACCCAGGTGCGTAATGAGGCACGAGGCATTTGCGCTGAGTGCCATTAGTACCTGAAAGTGCATTAATCCTAGACAACCAATGACATGGCGTGTCTTACTGTGCTTATAAACTGGGTAAACGGAAACCGTTTAAAAAAACAAAAAGTCATGAAAGAATAAAAATGGTTATTTTCTTTTTGTTAAATGTAACTAGTAAAATTACATCCCCCCCATACCTGTCAATCATTTGTCTTTCCACACATTCTGTAGCTGGAATGTTTGTTTATTATGGAACACAGGAACTCGAACAGCTGCAGAGTTCTGTCAGAATGTTCACCTTTCACACAGAACAGAAGGCCTTGTATGGAGCCACGGTCTCAACTGTTTTGAAAGCAGTGTAAGCAGCAGAGATTGCCCTGGCAAACTGGTAAGGGTAGATGGGAGATTTCTCATGGTCACCAAAGAAACACCTTGAGCCAGATTCACAAAACTTGCCCCGGCTCGCAAGATGGTGTTCAAAAAAGACTGGTTTGCATGCAGAAACTGGGTTTGCACTGGGGCAAAATGTGGAGGGGGCTGCAGTTCAAATGAGGGGGAAGGGACCTGCATATTGGCGCTGTTCCATTCACAAGGCATTTGCTCCATGCAAGGATCTTTTGCTGGTCCCCTTGTGCAGAGCAGACACCGTTGACCAAGACCTTACTTTAATCCCGAGCAAACCTAGTGGTTGGCAGAAGTACTATGGTGGCCCCCAATAGCCATCTTGAGAAATAAATAAATGAACAATCCATGGTGGCTAGTGGTCCCCCCCCAAAATCGTTGATCACCAGCCTGTTAAAAAAATTAGAAAAAACAGTTCCTTGGTGGTGTTCTGGTCCCTCCCCCGAACACTGTCCCATTGACCATTGATAATAAAACATATGTCCCTGGTACTGTAGTGGTCCTTCCCCTTCCCCAGTCACCATCCTGTTGATTATAAAATATATGTCCCTAGTGGTCCCTTCCTTTCTCCAAACACTGTCCCATTGATGATAAAACATATGTCCCTGATGGTCTAGTGGTCTCTCCCCTTCCCTGATCACCGTCCCCAAGATAAAACTAAAAACATCTCCCTGGTGGCTAGTGGGCCCCCCCAATCACTGATCCGCTGGTCATATGAGTATTAAGTGTCCCTGGTGGTCTGGTGGACCTCCACCCCCACCCTCACCCTTGCAGGTAGTGCCTCCCCCTTCCAAAACCACTCCAGGTACTGACATAGCCCTCCTCTCTCCACCACGGCCGGCTGCCAACTGAGCTGTCAAAGAGCACATACTGTATACAGTATGCGCTCCATGACAGGTCTGTCAGTGGCTGGCCATGGTGGAGAGAGGAGGGCTATGCCAATCCCCAGAGTGGTTTCAGGATGGGGGAGCAGGTGGTGGGGCACTACCTTCCAGGATGGGTGGGTGGGGGTCCTCTAGACCACTAGGGACTGACTTGTCATACGACCGGTGGATTGGGGATGGGGAAGGGGCCACTAGCCACCAGGGAGATGTTTTTAGTTTTATCATGAGGACGGCAATCAGGGAAGGGGAGGGACCGCAAGACCACCAGGAAAATGTTTTATAATCAATGGACAGTGATCGGGAAGGGGAAGCACCACTAGACCACCAGGGACATATTTTTTATTATCAATGGGGTAGTTTAAGCACTGGTGTCCAAAGCCCATGTTCGGCAGCCAGGGGCAAAAGGGAGAGGTGGTGGTATTTCCTCAGCCCATGCAGCCATAATCCCCTCCAAGACTGCGCATAGATAGGTTGTGGGTGTCCCTGTATCAGCTCCAAGTCAGGGGTCGATTGCGCCACTTCTTGCCACAGTGGTCCGTCATTATCTTGGTCAGGTGGGTGCTAGAAGTGGTGGGCAAAGGGTTGCCTCCATTTTGAGGGCTCTCCCATCGTACTGACTCTGGGCTTCTCAGGAGTCCAGGGTGTCAAAGGACACATTGTCCTCACTTTGAACCGACATCACTGAGCTCCTAGAATATGAGGTGATACCCTGTGTTTGTGATGCTATGGCCACTCCAGAGATATGTATCCAAGTACTCCAAGCTCCAGAATGGATGTGGGGAGCAGGCAACCCCATACTGGACCTGCACGATATGAACTACTGTATCCAGAGGCATAAGTTCTGGATGGTCACTTTGAATCAGATAATTTCATCTCTGGAGTAGTGCAGGTGGTTCTACTCTTAGGACCTCCATGACATGTTCTTCCACATCCCTGTCCATCCATCCCATTGCCAGTATTGTCATTTCCATGCAGAGGGTATCCTGTACCAGTTCCAGGTCATGCCCTTGAGCCACTCACCATTTCCCAAGATCTTCACCAAGTGCATGGCAGTGGCGGCAGCCTTCCTGCGGCACAAGGGCATCAGGGTGTGTCCCTTCCTGGATGACTGGCTGATAGTAGTGACATCTAAGGAGGTCACAGAGAGGTTGAGAGATCTGGCCCTCCAGACCTGTCGGGACTTGGGCTTTCTGGTCAACCCGGCCAAATCTGAACTCGTCACCTTGCAGGTGATCCAAGTTCATCAGAGCAGAACTAGACTCCCTGCTGGCCAAAGCCCACCTTGCTGCAGGCCAGGCATTGGATCTTACCTCATTTTCCTGATTATTTCAGGTTGGGTTGTTGCGCCCTGCCCGGGACTTTTTGCAGCTGTTGGGGTACATGGCATCCTCCATCAGCGTGATCCATTTGGTTTGCTGGCAGATGTGCCACTTATAGTGGTCCCAGCACTTAGGTCATGTAGACCAGCCGGTCGTTAGGATGCAGACAGTGTGAGACTGGACCCACACCATCTGGAGGAGGGAATGCTGTTTGTCTGCCAAAACCATCCGTCATGCTCATGAGGGATGCATCTCTGGTAGGGTGGGGAGCACACCTGGGAAACCACAAATCCCACAGGTTCTGGTCACCCCTGGAGTCCTGTCACCACAACTACCTGCTGGAGTGCGGAGAAATGCATCTGACTCTGACAGAATTAATGCTCCATTGATGTGGGGTCAGGTCGTGTAGGTCCAGACAGACAACACAACGACCATGTTCTGCCTGAACAGGTAGGGCAGGATGCACTCACTTCCATTGTGTTCCTCCACAGCTGGTCACTCATGCACATCCAGGGTGCAGATCTCCTGGTGATCCATTTTGCAGGAGAGAACAGTCAGCTGGCAGATGCTCTCAGTCAAGCAAGAGATGCATCGCATGAGTGCTCCCTTTATATGGAGTTGGTAGACCACCTGTTCTCCCAGTGGGGCACATCTCTTGTGGACCTTTTTGACTCGTGGGAGAACAGAAAATGGAGGCTGTTCTGTACCAGCCCCCAGTTTGGGATACTGCGGGATGCCTTCACGAGGCCCTGACCCCAGTCCTCCTGTACACCTTCCATCCCTTCCGCTGGGTCCACAAGGTCATAGTCCAGGCCCGGAAGGACAAAGTGCATATGATCCTGATAGCCACAGGCTGGCCCAGGCAGATCAGGTATCCAGATCTTCCAGCAGCAGGCCTCTGTGAAGGTTGCCACTGTACCCAGATCTGCTGACAAGACAATGGGGGAAGGTCCTGCACCCAGACATTCAGTCTCTGCACCTCTCAGCCTGATTCCTCAGCAGCTGGAGTTCCAGGCTTTGGACCTTTCAGAAGACATTCTCTACATTGTGAGGGCATCCATCCCATAAGGAATCTACTCATGAATGCTATGCTTTTAAGTGGAAGGGGTTCTCAGTCTAGTGCCAGGGTAAGGAGCTTGATGCTCTTAACTGCCCCATGGCAATCATCCTTAACTGCGATGAGCCTTAAGGTGCACCTGTCAACTATCTCTACATACTGGGCATGGGCTGATATGTTGAAACTGACCCAGAAGAAGGTGGTTGGGCACTTTTTCAAAGACCTGGATCATTTTTCCCCTCCAGTGTGCGAACCTCTGCCTCCATAGGACCTACTACTGGTGTTGGCATTGCTGTTGGGCAAGCCATGTGAGGCAGTGCACAGTTGTGAGATGTCACATCTGTTGTGGAAGACTGCCTTCCTGGTGGCCAACTTGTCAGCAAGAAGGATCAGTCATTTCAGGCACTTTCGATGGAGTCTCCTTACCTGGCTTTCCACAGGGACAAGGTCGCTCTTCACCCCCACCATAAGTTCCTCCTGAAGGTCATATCAGAGTTCCATCTTAACCAGGTGATCAACTTTCTGGCATACTTTACCAGACTGATCTCTGAGGCCGATCACAGACTCCCTACTATGGACCTGCAGAGTGTGCTTTTGTATTACAAAGAGCGCATGGATGGAGTTCAGGGTGAGACTCACCAGCTGTTTGTAACTTACGGATTTAGCTGTGCCTGGTAGACCAGCAGTAAAATCGGTGATTGCCAGGTGGATTACATCCTGTATTTACCTCTGCTATAGGTTGGCTGGTAGGGAGTGTCTCAAGGCTCATTCCAACAGACATACCACTGCCTCCGTGGCTGCTTCCAGGGACATCCCCATTGCAGAGATGAGCAGGGCTGCAATCTGGAGTGAAGCGCACATTTTTATCTCCCCTTACCACATCAACATCACGAGTCATCGGGATGCTGCTTTTGTATCCTCAGTCCTTTGGTCTCTGTTTGCAAAATAGGCGTGTGTGCCTTGCCCTCTCCATCCGGAGGGCTGCTCTGAATCTGCTAGAGTGTGGATGTTAACTGTATCCACATTGTTAGAAATATGGGTTGCTCACCTGTAACCGTAATTCTTCTAGTGGTATATAGTTCATATCCACACAGCCCACCCAACCTGACCTGCCAAGTGGCATCTGGATCCCTGCTTCCACCATGCAAAGATCTGATTTCACGGGGCAGAGCCAGAGGATATATCACCCAGGTGGTGAGAGGAGCTTAGCTCGACTCCGCTTCCTCCGGGAAGACTGCCAGAGTGTGGATGTGAACTGTATACCACTAATAAAACTTATGGTTATGGATGAGTAACCCATATTTTCTCTATTTTTTTTAAATAAACCCGTTCTTCACCCATCTGCGTAGCATGCACCCTGTGTCCCATATTGTACCTCTTGGTTTGTTTAGTTTGTAAATTAAATTAAAAATGATGATCTTTCCATTCTTCACAGATTGGTGATTTAAATCCTCCTGCATTCGCTGGATGTCCATTGAGCTTTATGCTTCTATTTAAACCATTCAAGGGACTATAGAAAGTTCTCACAACTTTGGTTTGCCTCCTTGGATTGTGGGCTCCCTGTCTCAGAGCCGTGCTTTGCCAAATGTTTGGCATCTTGCTTTTCTTTTTGCTACCGGAAGCACAGTAAGGAGCTTCTTGGTTCTGTTCGTAGATACTTCTGTGGCTTGCTTTCATAATATCTTGGCTGCTGACTTATTCTCTTCTGCCACGTGGAATTCTGTCCACAGTGTTACTAAACATTGCATTAAAACATAGACATTAATGGCAGAAAAAGACCATTGGTCTATCCAGTCTGCCTGTAACACCCTGTCATACCCAGAGACCTTTTGTCTATACAGGGTTTTAGTCACACTGTCCATCCCCCAAGTTCTCTGTTTTATTGCTGCCATGCTGAGTAACTAAGCTCTTCACTCTGTCCCAGCCATGCTTGGAAACCATTAGTTATTTTGGTGTCTACCACATCAGCTGATATTAGTCTTGACCTTGTGACCCATAAATGGTCTTGCTTTGGCCTTGCCATCCTTCAGAGTTTTCTGAGTTAGGGTCCTATTGGTCCCTACAGTGGGGGGCCTTCCTCCTGTTTTACTTTACATCTGCTTTGGAATAGTTTGAGGTGTGCCTCTGTGGAGAGACATGTCCTTGAATGAGATTGTTTCGTTACTTACGAGCAACAGTAGATCTTTGAGAAAATCTCAACAGAGTCACAGTTGACCCACCCAACTACCGCTTTTTGTATTTCTCATGGCATACTGTTGCAGACCTATAGGCTTCTGCATGCTTGATCTTCTTTTCTACACCCTGGATGGTGGAGGAAGATTGCTCCCCTAAGAGGTCATGGGGAACAATCTGCCTGGAGCTTGGATGGTCTTTCCAACTTTCCAGTGCCGTTACCTCTCCCGTGGATCTGGTTTTGGTTCTAGTCTCATGGTTCCTGTCATTATCATACAACTCTGAGCTTGTCTCCAGCAGGAAACTAGGGAGTTATCTTGCATTTTATATATACCAAAGAGCATTATGCTTTTGTTTGGATCACAGAGGACTGTAGGAAGTCCTTGCAACTTTTTGTTTCGTTCCCCAAAAGGATGGTGGACACCTATTTCTAAGCAATACCCTTCTAAGTGGTTTGCATCCTGCATTTCCATCTGTTACCAGAAGCATGGTAAAGTGCTTTACTGGTTCTGCCTGTGGACATGCCTTTCATGGTATGGCCACTTATGTGGTTTGCTTTCATTCCATTTCAGCAGCTGACTTGTGCTGTGCTGTCACATGGAGTCAGATCCGTACTTTCTCCAAACATTGTTGTTTGAAATTGGTATCCTGTAGAAGAGCTGGCTTTGGCGTTGCCATCCTCCAAAGTCCTACTGTCTTGGAGAGCAGAGCCTGACCACTACATGGCCTTCCTCATGCTCTGCGTTGCTGAACTGCTTGGGAATCAAATTCAGTGTGTGAGGGTCTATGGAGGTAGATGTTTTCATAAGGTAGTGTAGTTGCATATTAGTAATGGTAGATTTTCAAGAGAATCTGCTCTTCCACCCACTTAACTCTTTCTGTATTTTCAGTTGGAATGCTTTTGAAGACCTGCTAATTGTTGCATGTTTGGGCTTCTCATTTTCTGTGCTCCTCAGTTGGGTCTCTGTCCCCACCTCTCCTGTCATCCAGTTTTGGGCTTTAGCCTCATGTTCTTGTTGGACTTGTACAGCTCCGTTTTAGTCTCTGACTGGAAACTAAAGCAGTATAGGGCCAACCATGTTATATAGGCGGTTCCATTGTGTATCAATATTGGGTGGACCCAGCTAGGCAAAAATGTTCAAGTGGCCCTGACACCAATTAGTTACAGTTCCAAAGGTGTGGCTTTATGGAGGAGATTCTCTTGAAGATCTTCTGTTACTGGTAAGTAACCAGACTTACACTGCACCATCTCCAGGACCATCACATCCTTCCCATTGTATGACCACTAGTACTGTTTGCTGTATTCAGTTGGTGTTCTAAGCAGTGTTTTATATGGTAATAATATCCCGTCTTTTGTAGGCTATTACCACAATAATCCTCTGACCTGCTTCCTGTTCAGAATGCTGCATGATTGACCAATTTATTATGTATTCTCTTTTCTGGTTCATTACCTAGTCCAGTCAACCACCAAAAATGCTCTAAGCCCTTCGAACCTGGTTGCATTGTTCCTCATTATGGTCATCAAACTCAATATTAAACTATTGTCCTGCTTCTTTATAACTCCACTTTTGTTAGTCAAGCATTTTATTATATTGATTCGTTTTGCAGGCAAGTGTGCTGAGCCACGACCCTTTTTCAGATTTTCCAACATCTAGTTTACAATTTTACAGTTTCTTTACTTAAGATAAACGCTCTGAGATGCAGCATCCTGTTCCCAGTGAGGTCCTGCTTTTGCTTTTTTCCATATCTGGGTAGACTGGAGCACTGAGTTTTTTTTTTTATTATTATATTTTTTCCACTCTTTGGACCTGGCAAGCATCTCCGGGCCCCTCTCAGAGGGCTCTTCTTCAGAGCCCAACCACCCTGATCCACCTCTTCCTTGGTGATTCCCCCACAGATTCCTCCCCCCGTGGCGTGGCTAGGGAGGAGGAGTGCCGGCTCCCTCCCCCCCCCAAACAGAGCACAATCCAGAAGCTGGGCTAAGCTGGAACTGGGGCCACTGCCAGGCCATCATGGAGCCTGCTAGTTCCATTTTCCGGTTTTCTCCCCACCCAGCTCTCCCCTGTGGAATGAGCGCAGCATGCGCGGAGACATGCACACACCATGTACCTGTGCTTCTGTGCCTCCCTGACTCCAGTGCTGCCCTCTGGCCTCCACTAGGGTGCAGTCAAGGAGTGAGGCATCAACATTCTCCGGGAGGAGAGAGCAGTCTGGATACTCTATCCTCTCCCTCCCCTGCCAACCCCCAGCAACCTGAGGTCGCTCCTGACCCCGAGTCGCTGGTGTGGTGCAAGATGTGGCATTCAGTGCCTCAACATCACCAGACCAGCTGAGCACGGAGAGGTTTAAATGACTTACTCAAGGTCACACACTGAGTATATGGCTGTAGTGGGGTTTGAACCCATATTTTCCTGGTGTCCAAGGGTATCCTATCATGGTGACAGCATTAGGGCAACTGTCATCAGTGCACCACAACCAGTTTGTGACACTCTGTGTCAGACTGGTGGTCCGAGCACCGTGCACCAAGATCACCGCATAAATGTTGTCCTCCCTTCCTGATAACCCCCTCCCTGGAGGGGATATATATATATATATAGAGTCCTCTGCAAACAGCCTGGATGTGCCCTGGTGCTTTGGGCACAACGGCAGTCGGGCAGAACAATTGACTGGCGACATGGTCACTGTTAGCATTTTGGTGTCACCCTAATGATGGTTGCCCATTTGGGTGTTGCAACAATGTTGGTAAAGAGTTTCCAAGCTGGCGCTGTAATCACTAGACCACACAGCCTCTTGAGGTGCATCTTTTTAAATGGTAATCAAAATCAAGGACACTGGGTTACAGTGAATGAAAGTCAGTCTAGTTTTAAATCATGAGATGCTAAGATTTTTTACTGGTGGTGTGTGCATTTCTAGTTCTCACTGACTTATTGATAGGGGTGCAGTTCCATTGATTTTTGACTCCTGTGGTTTCACAGTTCTGTCCATTTTACTGGCAAACCGGTTTCCCTGATCATGTATGTCAGTATTTCCTAAATGAGGCCACAGTGGCCGCATTGGGTCACAAGAGCAGTATTGTGAGCCCACCCAGCTGTTGAGATCTCCTATTGAAGATCTGAGAGAACTACGCAGGCCTGTCAGCATAGGGGCAGGGCTGCTGCTCATGCTGCCAGTTTCCCAGGATTCAGGAATGAATCTGGGATGTTGGGGACCACCTGGTGGGGGAGGAGGATCAAGTATCCCAGAGAAAAGTCTCTGGGGATGGAGGGGCTGCATCACCTTGATCTGTCACCACCGCCTATAGAAGTACTGGCAGTAGTGCAGCAGATGGGGTAGAGGGGAAGGGGGATGTTGTGGGGAGACTACATATACACTTCCGCTGGGACGGCTGTTCTGGTGCTGAGGCCCAAACAGGGAAGGGATTAGCAGTGGAGGAAACTAAGGGGTAAACTTCCTCTCTGTTCAGATTCATGACAGCCAGTATGACCAGAAGACTGTACATCCACCTTGCCGGAGGGAGGAACAAAAACAAAAGTTAAAAAATAAATAGAGAGGGAACTGCCAGCCCGGTGGTGCTGAGGGTTGAGGTGCTGGATGCCACACTTCGTGCCACACTGGCAACCTGGGTTCAGACGCGAGCCCGGGCCATCAGGGGTTGGCAGGGGAGGGATAGGATTGAGCATCCGGAGGATTGCTGTCCTATCCCAAGGAGGGATCCAGGGAGCCACTGCTCTGTAGCGGCCCCTGGTGACAACCAGGGACACTACCAGAAGGGTGCCAGCAAGGGGATGGAGTGCGGCAGACGTTGGCACACTGTGTCTGATGTCACTGCACGCCCGCACTCCAAAGGGCGAAAAACTTGTGGGAGGCGATCTGTGCTGCTGCTGATGGCCACGCCCTGTGCCCCTGGACCTGAGAGAGGTGCCTAACCAGGATACGGTGTGATGTTGGCTGGCCCTGTGTGTGTGGGCTTGTGTGGCCCACGTGCACGACTGGGTCCCAGGGTGCAGGCGACTGCAGCTGGAGATCACAGGGTTCTGCTTCGCTGAGGCAGAAAAACAGGAATAAAATAAAAAAAATAGAGAGGAAACTGGACATTTTGTATCTTTAAAGAAACAAGTGATGGAGCCAGCTCTGTGCTGCTGACCGTGGGGCATTACTCTGGCATGCTGGCAACTCTGGTTCATGCCCAGAGCCTGGGACATCAGGAATGGAGGCTGGCATAAAGGAAATCTAACACTTCCCTCCAGCAAGGTGGGTGGTTGCACTCCACTGCGATAGTGGCTGTCGTCTATGGCACTTCTGGCAGTGTGGATGACTACACGCCACTGAAGATCCCTATTTGAGAATGCTGCCACTGTTGCCTGTTGCCTGTATGTGGGTGGTGGACCCCCCCCCTTAAAAAAAAAAAAATGG
Organism: Neoceratodus forsteri; assembly: GCA_016271365.2. Taxonomy (NCBI): domain Eukaryota; kingdom Metazoa; phylum Chordata; order Ceratodontiformes; family Ceratodontidae; genus Neoceratodus; species Neoceratodus forsteri. The sequence goes on from CM028131.1 coordinate 646,563,407, forward strand.
AACAGGGTTGCACTGGACACCCTGGCAGCCCTTCCAGGGCTACCAGACTCCCAAGGCGGACTGGCCCCTCCAGTTGTTTTGGACAGAACTAAGGCATTTCCTTCCTAGTGGCAGCAAGAGCGCCCCTGAAGGGTTCAGCAGCATAGGGTGAATCAAAGGATTACAAAGTTTCAACTGAAAAGATATTCAGAACTTCATTTACTGTACACTTCTTGAAAAGAGATATACAAATATAGCAGGAAATTTGGGGTTAAAAATAAAGTGAGGGGTAGTCACAATTTGAGGCTAGAGAAACCTCTGCATTTTATTTTTGTTGATTGGGAAAGAAAGGCTAGGAAATACTTCTGTTTTCATCCCTGTGCCAGGGGGGTGGGGATACAGGTGCAAACCAACTGATAACTGAACCAGGTTAATCAGTTGCTGATGTTTGTATCTAAGAATTTATGTAGCTTTACATCAGGGATGGATAGCCTTACAGTAAGGCACCTTATATAAAGCAAGAGGCACTCAGACTGGATTTTTGTTTTTAACAGATTGTTCTCATGCCATACTGCAAGTCTCTGGAATTATTTACTTCTGGCAGTTCAGCTGAAGATGTTGTTACAAACAGTGCCTGGGAGACTTTCCAGCGGTACCGCTGCTTAGAGAACAGCCGAAGTGTCATGAAATCTCCTATGACGGATATCTGCAATAATATGATCTTCAGTATTTCCGCACAGCTGCATGAGGGTGCTTTGCGTATGTATCATTCCTCTCAAGGATACACACTGTTTTAGATGGAAATTGGAAGCTCTGTAGCATTTTAGCCAATTGTCATCCGAATATTTTTGCTGAATATTGCGAATATCCTCGAACGCTAATCTGCAGCCTGTGAAACTGCAATAGCAATTCAGCTACTTAAAGAGCCCCCCTGCCACTGTTGGGAAAACATTAGAAAATGTAAGCTGTAGACACGATTTCGTTTCTATTTCGGCATGGGAGAACATATGAGGACCACCTAGTCAGTCTGGACATGTACTCACTGGAGGCTAGGAGAGAGGGGACATGACACGATAGACACTTTTAAACACTGGAGGAGAATAAACAGGGTAGAGTGTCATCCTGTATTGCAAGGGATCAGCAGCCATGGGGCACAGTCATAAGGTGGTGGAGGGGTAGAATTAAGGACATGAGAAAATGTTTCTTCATGGTGGTGGATAGATAGAACTACCTGCCCAGAGAGGTGGTAAATGCCTGTGACTGGTTGCAAGACGGCATAGGGTACCTGTAAGAGGTTGTTGAAAATAAAGTCAGGGTGGGGGGTGAACTGCCACTAAGAAGTTGGCCAGGGCATGCCCAGCGATAGGTTGGAATGGTTTGGGTATGCAGAATGGGTAGACAGTGGATTACGAGTCTTTTTTTTTTTTTGCCAGCAGCTTTAAACATAGAAACATAGACTTTGACGGCAGATAAGGACCGCTTGACCCATCTAGTCTACCCATTTCCCTACCTACAGGATAGGCCACAGATCCTAGTTAACCAACAGCCTATTTCTTCCTACCCCCCACAAGAATTGCCTTATGTCTGTCCCATGCATTCTTGAATTCCCCCACAGTTTTAGACCCCACAACCTCCTCAGGAAGGCTGTTCCATGCATCCACTACCCTCTCTATGAAATACTTCCTCACATTGCCCCTGAACCGCACCCCCCAATCTTTAAATTGTGTCCCCTTGTTCTTGCACGTCTCTTGTTCTGAAAGATGCTACCCTCTTGGACTTTGTTGATTCCACTGAGGTACTTAAAAGTTTCTATCATGCCCCTCCCTTCTTTCCTCAAGGGTATCATATTAAGCTCCTTTAGTCTCTCCTCATCGGCTTCTCTTGCAGACCCTGCACCATTTAGTTGCTCTCCTTGACTGCCTCTATCCTGTCTATGTCCTTGCGGAGATGGGGTCTCCAGAACTGGACACAGTACTCCAGATGGGGTCTCACCAACTGTCTGTACAGAGGGATAACAACTTCCTGTTTTCTGCTGCTGATGCCTCTCCCTGTACATCCCAGTATACCCCCAGCCCTCCCTACTGCCTTCTCACATTACTTGCTAACCTTAAGGTCATCTGATATGATTATACCCAGGTCTCTTTCCTTTTTTTTTGTTGTTACTACCTCCCCCCCAATTGTGTATTCTTCCCCTGGGTTCTTGTTTCCCAGGTGCATTATTTTGCACTTCTTTGTATTGAATCCTAGCTGCCATACTTCTGACCATTCCTCCAACCTTGCAAGTCCTTTTCATCCTTTCCACGCCTCCTTGTGTATCAACCCTGTTGCAGATCTTTGTGTCATTTGCAAAGAGGCATACTTTTCCTTCTAGTCCCTCTGCAATATCACTTATGAAGACATTAAAAGGACTGGACCCAATACTGAACCTCAGGTACCCACTAGTAACCCTCTTTCTTCAGAGGGACTCCATTTACAATTACCTTCTGTGTCCTGTTGGCCAGCCAATGTTTTATCAGGCTACCACCCTGGGACCCACTCCCAGGCTGATTAATTTGACTATTAATCTTTGTGTGGGGCTGTGTCAAATGCCTTGCTAAAGTCTAGGTAGGCCATGTCCACAGCCCCTCCTGGTCTACTGCTTTGGTCACCCAGTCAAAGAAATCTATTAGATTTGTCTGACATAACCTTCCTGCTGTGAACCCATGCTGCCTTGGGTCCTGTGCCCCACTGGCCTCTAGGTACTCAACTATTCTTTCCTTCAGAAGTGACTCCATCACTTTCCCTACCACAGAGGTCAGACTGACAGGTCTGTAGTTTCCTGCCTCTGTCTTGGTCCCACTTTTGTGAAGGGGAATCACATCCACCTTCCTCCAGTCCTCAGGTACCATACCATCCTCCCATGATTTATTAAAAAGAGTAGCTAGTGGTTTCACTAGTTCCCCCAATTCTTTTAGAATTCTGGGGTGAATTCCATCAGGCCCCATTGCTTTGTCCACCTTCAGTTTTAGGAGTTCTTGCAGAACCCTTTCTTCTGTGAAAGGACTGGGATCGACCCCCATATCAAGAGTGCTTCTGTTAATTGGATTAGACACTTCCCCCTCCTCTTTTGTGAATACTGAGCATAAATATTCGTTGAGTATCCCTGCTTTTTCACTGTCCCCCTCTGCCCACCCACCGTTCATTCTATTCAGCCTCACTATCCCTCCCTTTGTCTTTCTACACTCGCTGATGTACCTATAAAAGGTTTTATCCCCCTTCTTAACTGAAGTGGCTGTCTTTTCCTCAGTTTGGGCCTTTATATGGTTTTATATATTTTCTGTACTTTCCCAGTTTTTATTACTGAGTACAGTTGAATGCAAACAATCACTGTCACTCAAGTTTTTCTGTTCTTGCTGCTTGTCTACACCTGACATCATAATCCATTGTATGGTATTATAATCCAACAAATTGTGATGTCATGAACAAATGTGTAATGTTGAGTTAGCAGTATAGTGCAGAGGTTTAACAAGCTGTGAATGAGCTTGATAAATCCAGCAGACTTGGGTTTGATTCCTGCAACTTGCTTGCATACTGTGTGACTCTGAGCAAGTCATGTAACCTCCCCAGGTTGCCCCTGAAAACAAGCACATGTGCCTTGTGGGCCTTACCTGGTTACCAGTGAATTTTTAAAAAGTGTAATGTTGGGTGTAGGCAAGCAACAAAAGCAGATAATGTAAGAGAGCATGTTTGCATGCACGTTTCCATAGTAATATTTAAATAAGGGTAAGAACCGAAGAAAAATTAAGAACCATAAACTGAACTGTGTCTAAATCTAAAAATTTTTCAAAGTTGTCCCAGCAGGGTCAGGTACTCTTTAAACCCAGTTCAGTTCAAATTTATTGATAAAGTACATAAAAAAACAACTAATTATTACATACATAAGTTATTTAAACAATACAGAATCACAGAGACATATCAAAAGATTCACAATGAAGTAAAACAAATCATCATCCCATTGCACAGCTCCCATTAAAGAGTTCCAGAATTCTACAGTTCCATAAAGTGTCACTGTGCTTAAACTTATGTGTTAATAATGGAAGCTTATACCTCACTTAATTCAAATCGACCAGGCAATTAAGTTGATTGAAATTTTTGTATTATCTTACATGCAAAACTTGCCAAAGCAAATATTTGTGTATCAATATTTTGATTCGTGTCAAAAATTGTATAACCTTTATCTGAAACATCTGGTTCTATCTTAAAAATAGGATACAGGAGCTTTTCCTTTTTCCAATAAATTGGCACAATCCCAAATTAAGTGTAGAGAAGCAAGTCTGACATTTTCATAACATAAACAAGAAGAGAAAACAGTTTGGACATTATTTGGTTTCCAGATATTTCTGAACAGATCAAACCTTAATTTAGTTAGGGCTTTCCTGTGGTTGGCATTTTCACAATAAGTAAGATATTTTTCTTTACAGAACAACTCTTTTGTTAGCTTTAAAGTTTTATGTCTGCCAGAGTCTCTAATGTTCCCCAAATCTGCCTGGCCAGCAGTATCTGTAATTCTTTCCATAGCTAATCTGGAGAAAGCTACATAAATCAAGTGGATGGGTTTAGCAAAATATCATTAGGTAAACACATCCTGTTTAGTTCCTGGTTTAACTTTGTGAACCAACAGTAGGGTTCTTTGCATATCTTTTCTACAGTGGGTTAACAAACTATCAATAGATGCATTCATTACTTTTTTAGCATAACAGATTTTTTTTTTTTTAAATATTTTGACTCTTAACAGATAAAGTTCCAGTCTCAGCATGAACGGCACTGTTCATTACATATAGGGGACTCCCAGTATATTTTTTAAAAATGAGGTTTGAAGTGATTCAAGCTCTTTAGTGTTAACATACAGACCCCATACCACTACTCCATAAAGAGTGTTTATGTTGAGTTTTGCACCAAAACACCTGTAAAGGGCAAGAAAAGAATCTTTTGCAAAAGATCTAGTGAATCTGTTCAGGCTCAACATACCACTTTTTACATTCTTTTTAATATGTGTTATCTGCGTTTTCCGGTTCAAGTCTCTGCTGTAAACAGCCCCCAAATATTGGAACTCTTTCAGTTCTGTTCTATTTATTCCATTAATATTCCAGGGTTCCAGCATTTTCTTTTGAGATCCAAAGGTCACAGTCTTTGTTTTTTCTGTATTTAACGACAATTCCGGTTACCCCAGGCTTTCTTTAATTGAACCCAGTGCTCTTTTCAGCCCAAGTAGGGTTTGTGCCAAAATAATGGCATTGTCTGCATACAAAAGAATTTTCACTGGAACTTGAATAATTTGTGGTAGAAAGGTATTAATTTTAGAAATATCCTCCACAAAAGTTTCAATATAGATGTTAGAGGGTTGCTGCTAGCAAGCACCCATTTAACTCCAGTATTTGCTTCTGTTTGATCTGTTAGTGCCCCATTTTTGCCAAACCTGACTCTTAGTTTTGTATTCTTATGAAGTAAAATCAACATTTCTAGTAGGTTATGATCAATACCTTTTGATTTCAGTATATGCCACAGAATTTCTCTGTTAACCAAATCAAATGCAGCCCTTATATCTACAAAGGCTGCATATTTTTTTTTCTTTTGTTTAACATACTTGCGTAGAATAAAATTCAATACAAATATATGATTTAGTGTGGACCCTGCTTTACGAAACCCTGCTTGAACTATAGATAATGTATTTTTTTTCCCTCTATCCAACACTGCAGTCTATCCAGTAAAATTCTGGAGAATATCTTCAAGGAGACGCTCAGTAATGTAATGGGCCGATAGTTTAATGGAGTACTAGTAGCCCCCTTTTTATGGAGGGATGTAATTATTCCAGTTTTCCAAAACTCTGGGATTGTTTGGCTTTTGAAAATAAATTCAAGGTCAATTGGCATTCATCTGTATCCCCCGGGTCGTGCCTGAAAATAGGTAGAATTTGACTAGTGCATTTACCCAGTCAACAAAAAAACTACCTAAATAAATAAATTCAAACAGGGGTATCAATAAGTCTGTCCATCAGGAGGGATCTGCCTGGAACACTTCAGCTCCTAGATTCTGTTCCTGCAACTTTGTTGTGTTTCTGGGCAAGGATTGCAGTTACTATTTCTTGTTTTGAGATAGCCAGGTCCCTAAAGCTTCTATCATCATGCCCATAGGATGTTAGGTAATTGGTTCTTATAGATGGGTTACCAAAAACTTTTTTATAATGGCAAAACCACTCTTCACCAGGTTGCCTCTGTGTTCAATCTGTTCTTATTCATACCAAAAGCCACCAAATTCCAAAACAATACATTGTCTTTGTCCTTAATTGCCTCCTGCATATTAGACCATAAGGCTTTATAATACTTGGCTTTTTTCCCTTTTATCATTTCCTTATATTCAATTTTAAGATGTTTAATTGAAATTCTATCTTACAGTAAATAAAATTTCCTAATATGTCTCCCAACTTTTGAAATTAGTTTTTTCATATTAATACATTCAAGATCATACCATCTTGCCCCATATTGGGAGTCCTGGATCTAGTATCTTTTGAGAGTGACTAAGATAATTTCAACTACTTCACTATAACATCCCCACACTACTTCTGCCGTGCCAGTTCCAGTATCCAATATAAATTACTTTTAAGTGCACTCAGACTTTCCGATTGCAGGATTCTTTGGATCCTCCCCTACCATTTGAGCTGTCCATTTTATTTTCCTTGAGTTGCATATCATCATATTTTCATCTGCATTGCTTTTACTTCCATAATCTATGTCTTTAGACAGGTCCCAGCTCCCATTTAATAGAATTTTAAGGGGTCTGTGATCACGGTCCCAAAGATCCAGGACCTCCAAATGGTTTATATTAGTTAAAGAGAAGACATCCACCATAATATAATCAATAACATTGCCCCCCATTTAAACAAGAAAAGGTCATATTACCAGTCTCATCTCCTCGGCATCTGCCATTAACAATTCATTAATTAAGTGAATTTAAGCAGTCTAACTATTTACATCCTTGTGGGTTCACTTTAGAATCCATTGAGGCTCTAATAGGGACGCCCAAAATGTCATCAAGGTTACATGAATTGCCCTTGCATTTCTGCTGACTAGCTCTTCTGGCATGAAATCACCTGCTACCAGGATCATAGCTCCTGAGTTCTGCATCTGGAGAGAGAGAGAGAGAATATTATTTCTTCCAGCCTCTTGAGATGGTTATTTATGTTTTTGAGTGCAGGGAAATATAAATATTGATCATTATACATGAGGGAGAGAACTCTTTGCTCTTTAAACCCCCTAATTTTTGCAGTGAAATACAGGAATGTTTGGCAAAACATTAGTAGGCTGGTGACCGCTTATAGGCTGCAGTTACATTAAGATAAGTTATTTTTTGCCAGCGATAACTAAAAGTAATAGAACTGACCCCCTGAGGAAGTTGTAGAGTGCAACAAAGCATTAGGGTGTTAGCCATTTGCTGCTCAAAAAAAATAAATAAATAAAATGAATGCACTTAGCACGTTGAAAAATAATTTTGTTTTGGTTGTGCAGTGCTGAATTGTTTTTCTGGGTGCTCTGAACTAGCGGCCCTGATCTTTATTGTGAGCAGCTCTTCTGAAAAGTAACAGAACCTGCTGTGCTGTTTGTTAGGTATGAATGTTGTCACCTTATAGGAGCACTACATCCTCACACACTGTATATTTTCTCTGTTTCCTTGTCACCAGTCAACTCCATTTCTAAAACTGTTGGGGAATGGGGATGTCGTCTTTTATTTTTATTACTGTTCACTGTATTCCCCTCTCTGTAACTATTATGGGTACCTCAATATTCTGCACGTGTCTATATAGCACTTATCTTTGCCTCTGTCATGACATGATAGTCAACCCACTTCACCCACCTCCCTACCCCTCCCTGGCTCTGCCCCTTGCCCCCCTTGACCTGTTTGTACCCTCTCCCTCCCTGCCTTCTGTGCTCTGCTCACCTAGCCCTCCAACTGTACCCTTCCCTATCATGTCTGCTTATCTTCTTGACACGGGCATATATTGTACAATGCCTCAGCATACCTAGTGCTTTATGTTTGAATTCTGTAACCTCCATGTATATTTTTCTCAGTATTTGTATATTTGTCCACAGTATTGTACCATGTTGTCTAATGTATCTGACGTGGAACCTATCAACGAGCATCCGCTCTGAGGTATTATCCAAGAACAAAATAAATAAAAATAGAAATATTCTGACTGTTGAATTCTCAACTGTTTGTGGAGCTGCATAATCGATCAGAACATGTCAGCACCTGTCCGTCTCTACAGTATGCCTGTCTGCTGATTTAGAGACTGACCAAGCAATCTTAGAAAAGGTGTGAAATACCCCATTTACCTTCATTTGGCGTCAAAATCATCTTAGGAGTGGTGGATTGGACAGGATTTGTTCTTGTAAATTGTTTTCACTTGATGTCTTTCTTGAGGTTTTGTATCATGTAGACTTGCTGCACAGAGAAACATAGTGTAAATGGGTGCAGTAATATCATGTGCTAACTATGAATACAGTTGTGAGGAACAAATGAGATTCCAACTGTCAGAAAATGGAGGAACCAAGGGTAATTACTGAGGACTACTATGAACAGTAAAAGCAAACTAAAATGTTTATATCCCTAACAGAGCTGGAAGTAGAGTTGACTGATGACCAGGAAACATATTTTTGATGTATGAGGGCAGAATGCTGTGTTAACTGTAGGAAGCACCATTTAGAAAACATTACATCCTTTTGAGAAAGTGATGTTTGTTATAAATTACAGTGGGTGAAAACATTTTAGCAGATTCATTGACTCTTCTTGTACGTTGAAAAAATGTTTTGTTTTCTACATTCTAGCTTGTCAGTGCGACCCTCAGGGCTCATTAAGCTCTGTCTGTGACCCCAATGGAGGGAAGTGCCAGTGTCGCACTAATGTCGTTGGAAGAAACTGTGATCGATGTGCTGCTGCCACCTATGGATTTGGACCTAATGGTTGTAGATGTAAGTTATGAACTGAGATTTTAATTCAGAATGACTAAATGTAGAGAGGCTATATTATCTTCTGACACTTTCTTAGATGAATCCTTTGAAAGCAAGGAAGTATAGAGGTTGCTTGAGGGGAGAGTGAAATGTTTGAAATGTGATTGAGGGCATACATTTTCAGTCATAAAAAAAAGTCATAGGCTGGCCCGGTGGTGCTGAGGGTTGATGCACTGGATGCCACACCTCGCACCACGTCGGCAACCTAGGCTAGCGGGTGAGCTCTGGTTGCCGGAGGTTGGCAGGAGAGGATCGAGCATCCAATGGACTGCTCTCCTCTCCCGTGGAGGAAGGGATGGTTGTCCCGCTGCTTGGCTGCCTCCTGGTGGAGGTTGGGTGGCAGCACTAGGAGTCGGGGAGACCAAGAATGCAGCAACGTGTGCCTCCATGTGCACGCGCTCATGGCTGCGAAGGGGAGGAACAGAAAATGGAAAAAGAGGCAGCTGCAGGCTCCATGAAGCCCTGCCTGCCAACCGGTGTCCCATTCCACCACCAGATCACCGGAAGCCCTGAACTGGATTGGATGTCCTGGATGGGGGGAGGATGACCCTCCTCTTCCTGGCTCCACCAAGGGGGGGGAGATCAATGGGAGTATTGGGACTTGGCAGTACAGTGGGTGCGTGGATGGACTTAGGTAGCAGGCAGGGGCGAGAGAGGGAGCTGCCTGCAGATGCCTAGTAGGGGGAAAAACAGAAGATGGGGGGGAAGTGCCATGTAATTACATGCATCGATGCGATAAATAGTATTGATTCTATTGATGCAAAAAGATAGTATCAATATTATGTGCTCTTTTTCGGCACTGTGACAACTAAAAACGGACATATCTGATGACAGGACCTTGGAGGTCTTGAAAGCTTGTGAAAATTCTTAAGATAGTCTAATAAAAGGTATTGCCACAAAAAAGTGAACTAAAAAAACATGCATGGATCATATACTCAAAAAAGTGGTTTCAGATCATATTGATGCATATAGACTTGTATCAAACTATCTGTAAGACTGATTGATGTCCTAACTCCAGGCTTTCATTAAAACAAACAAAAAAAGATTGTGGTCTACTGGTGTCAAAGTTCGACCTTTCAAAAGATAATTTCTTTAAAACGGGATAATGTTGGAACAGTTATGACTGGAAACTTTTTTGTGTGTTTTTTGCCAATTAAAAAAAAGTCAGTTAAGTTATTAAACTATGTTGCTGTATTTTACATATATCAATATAAAAACATGAAAAGAGTCAAAACATTTTTAAATCCCGTTACTGTTAACATATTATGTGTAGACACGTATGAACGCATGAGAACTGTATCAATATAATTTTTCATGTTTGTTAGACTCCAAGCCTAAGCATTCAAAAGTTACAACTTTCAGAATATAATTCCAAGCATTAAATATATCATAAAACATTTTTTTTTTTGGGGGGGGGGGGGAAGATATTCGTGGTGGTTGTTTTTTAAGAGTAAGAACACATTCTTTTCTAGTTTACTGGCTACAGTGAGATAACAGCCTGTAATACATTTGTCCTGCTTATTATTGCCAAACCCTTGCCCTAGTATGTGGTCAGAAAGCCAGGGGACTAGAAATTTCATCTCCCAGTTATCTATAAAATAATATAAATCAACCAATAGTAGATTTCAAGATCATTTTTTGATAGGAATGCTTTCTTTTTATGAATGAATGAATGGTTTTGTTTTTACCCAGGATGAGAAAGTTAAGGTGAGCCTGTTCACAATGTTGCCCTGCTTTAGATTCCAGTAATGTTAACCGTGCAACTTGAACTATATTAGACTGTTTTGAGCTTTAACTTTTATAGTTTGTGCTTTCTTTCTTTCTTCCCCAGCTTGTGAGTGTAACCTTCAAGGTTCTGTTGATTCATTTTGCCACCCTGCCACGGGCCAGTGCCGCTGTGTTCATGGTGCATATGGCCGTCAGTGTGATCGATGCCTTCCAGGTCACTGGGGCTTCCCTAACTGTCGTTTGTGTCAATGTAATGGCCATACAGATGAGTGTGATCCACAGACTGGGGAATGTCTTGGCTGCAGAGATCATACTGTTGGACGCCACTGTGAAAGGTACTTGCTTGTATTGTTTGCCTCTGGGATATTTGTTCAAGTCTGTATTAGAAGATTAACATAATGTATGTCCAGACGGGATATTTGTTCAAGTCTGGATTAGAAGATGAACACAATGCATGTTCAGAATGTAGAGATGTCGTCAAGCAAAAAATTAGGAACTAACAGTACTCGCATCAAAACGGTTTTAAACCTCTAGTTTGCAAAGCAGGTCTTAAAAGTGTTATTGAAATCTACATGTTTTTTATCATTTAGGTGTCTAACTGGATACTACGGTGACCCTGTCCTAGGCTCAGGAGATCATTGCCGTCCTTGTCCTTGTCCCGATGGTCCAGAAAGTGGGCGTCAGTTTGCCAGTGGCTGTTATCAGGAACCTGCTTCCCTGCAGGTTGTATGTGCCTGTAACCCTGGTTATATAGGTAATTGTATTGCATTTTACATTTACTTACTCAGATAATTCCCTGACTACTCCACTGTGTTTGTGATCACATTATTCAAGGTTGCACCAAGTGTTGTGATCAATGTGTTAATGAGTTCACTGCAGGGCCCGCTGCTGTTTCTGCTTTATTTGTTCAGATGCCTGTATTGCCATTTCAGATCATGTGGCAAGTTTTCAAACTGTCGAAGGACAGTAAACTGCATATGTGATTGAGCATTTGAAGGCACTAGGTAGTTTATTGATACAGCATTAGATTCCCAGCTCATCCCACCAATAAAACTCACGTTAATTGCTTCCCAGCACCAATTTAAACATTATAAACTGTTTTGAATGGATTGGAAGAAGACTGTATCCAATCAAACCTTAATTTAGAACTACCGATTCAGTTCACTAGCCACACTTGGGCAGTCTTTCACTAAGCGTGTTAAGTCACTGGAACAGTCTTCAAGCTTGATGCCTTATATCACCCAGTCATATGGTCCTCTTGTCATCCCCAGTGAACTTAGGCCTTTTCTTATGCTGGAAAGAACAGGCCTTCTTCATAGCTCCCACTAGTGAATTATGATTCTGCTAGTTTTCAGCTTTAAAGCTATTTTTCACAACGTTTTGCTTCAGTTTCTGACTCATTCTCATATTCTTATTATTGGCTTTCTGCTTCAGTGTCACTCTTGCTGTGGGACAGTAGAAGAGGAAGCTGGGGTTCAAGAGGTACATGGTATGCATGTACCCAATGTCCATGGCTGATGGACACAATGCCTGCATGCACTGCTTGGGCATTGCCAGTGATGTGGTGCAGTGCACCTGCTGCCAGACCATACGTCCCCAGCCACTCAACGAATGCTGTCTGTGGGTGATCTGGAGCAAGTCTACAGAAATGAACATAGCATCAAGATGCAGGTTTGGTGGTACAGTTGCAGGTCCAGAAAGCATAGGTTGGTAAGGATGTTCCAGTTCTGGACATTCTGCGGGTAGAGGAGTATGAGTTTGATCTCCTGAATCCTTGTGAAGATTAAAAGTTATAAAACTGTCTTCTGTCTCTCCAGCTATTTTGAAGGTGCACCTCCATCTCGGCACCAAAAAGTACAACAAGAGGAGACTATGGCAGTCTTGAGCTCCCTGTCATTCAAGGGACATTTCACATGCTCCCCAGCTGGAGGGTCTTTGTGGTCAGTCACCCTTGAGGGAGGTCAAACCACCTGTAGAGCCTGTCAATCTGCCAGTGGAACTGCCTTCTGGGCAGCCAGATATGTTGATGCTGGTTGATCAGATCTTTTCCCAAGTACTTGCTGAATTAGTCCTACTTGGCTCACTCCCCCTCTCATGTAACCAGGGCTAAACCTGTGGCCACCCCTTCCCCATTCTTTCATACAGTATTTTTTTTTAAATAAAAAAATGGCAATCTGCTGGCACTGTTTCAGGAGAGAACACCATCATTTTAGTGATTTCCCTTTCCTCAGCCCTGCCACTACTTCAAATGGGTAATTAATTACAAGTGGACCCCTCCCTATGATTGAGGAGGCAGAAATAGTGAAATTCCAATCAGTCGGACCCTCCTACCTAACACGCAGTGCATTGTACCAGTGTAGTCCTTGTCAGTCTTCAGACAGCAGCATGCCTGGGAAGGAGGGGGGGGGGGAGAAGATGCTCTGCATCCTTAGTGATGCTAGGCAGACTGATTGGTGAGTCTGTCTAGCATCATCAAGGATGTGAGACTACCCCCTCCCCATTTTGATGCTGTCAGATAACCGAGTCTGACTACATTAAAACAGTGCACTGCAGTTTATGGGGGTGGGGGGTGGGGATTGACTAGCCATGATTTTACTGCTGTTACCCTCCTGTCACTAGTATTACCCCCAGTTATGGATTGCAGTCCAGAAGGGAGCCTACTGTAGTAAATGGCTAACTGAGGCTGAGTGGGGCAGGCTGGGGTGGGGAAGGAGGGGCTAGGGAGGGAAAGATGGTGTCTGTCCCTGGAATAGTTCAAGGAGATTGGCAGTTTTTAAAATAATTTGTGTGTGGGAAGACTGAATGGGGGTGGGAGATGATTGCCTTTGGGGCAGCGGGCATACATGACACTAGCCTTGGCCATGTGGGGAGGATTAGAAAGATTAATGGAACACTGTCAACTTTTCCCCTTCATTTTATGAGTAAAGTGAGCAGTGTGCCTCTTGGCAACCATCTATCCTAGATGCACCCCATTATGCCCCTATATGTACAAACTTACAGCCTTTTGGCGGTTTTTAAGATTTGTGCAAAGATATTTGGACAGTCTGGTCGACTAAACTCACCCATGTCCCGGAGTACAATGAGGTCAGAGCACTTCTGCACGAGTGCTGTCCCAAACAGTGTTTTTTTTTTTTTTTCAGAACAAAACCGAGATAGAATAATAAGCCTGTTCCTCGTGAAGAAATGAAGCGTTGCTGTAGTATCAGGTGGAAAAACTGGGCGGCTCTACGGTGCACAATTTTGGATTGCGGCAGCTGAGAGATTCAGGTGTGCACTGTAAGCGCTCAGTTCCGGTCAACAACGTTCATTCTACGAGCAGCTGTGTTATTCTGAAAAAATCACTGTTCAGTCGGCATGCCGAGAAGCGTTCCTGACCTCATTGTGCTCGTGATTGCAAAGATTTTTGTCTGACAAGTGCATATTTTTTGCACACATTTCAAAAACACGCCAAAGCTCTAACTGAACATGTAGGCATTGATCTAGATAGATGGCTGCCAAAAGGCACACTGCTCACTTTATTCATAAAACAAAGGGGCAAACTGATAGTGCCCCTTTAACCAAAAAAAAAGTTACCTATTCTGAGCTTTAGCTCTTGAGCCCAACTATCCTGAATAATGGAGAATACTTACTATATGATACCAAGTACCCCATCATTGATGGTATTCTGGAATTAATATTCGTTACTCGTACAGCCTAAATGCTCACAGACCAAACTAAAGAAAATAAAGTTTGTCAAGCAGAGTGTCCGCAAGGTGTGTAACATCAGTGGCTAGATGAAGACTATTCAGCTCTTGAGACCAGTTTCAGGGCTTAGTGTCAGCATGGCTGAGCAGCATTCTCTGGGTCACCAGGTCCGAAGTGCAAGACACACACTGGGGACTCTGTCTCATATCCTATGCTGATCCTGCAGTACTGCACAGGGGATGCTGCATTGTTGGAGGGGCCATCTTATGGATAAGGCCCAGTCAGCTTTTCTCTTGTAAGTGTCCAAGTGGAAGTTAAAGAGCCCATTGATTGTTTCCGAAGAGCAGTTGTTAGCCCTGGTATCCTGGCCATTAATTTTCTCCCTTATTAAATCAGGTTCCAGTACAGTTGTCTGTAGTCATTTGAGAATGCTGAGCTTGCTTAATAGCTGCTGCGGTGTTTTACATATACTGTCACTGCACTGCCGCTATCTCATTCATTGGTATAAAAAGTACCCCCTGCTACTGCGCATGAAAACAGCCCTGTAAATCCAAATTCTCTTTTCTTCAATGCATCCCTGTAGATTTAATAGAAACACAGACTTTGACTTCGACGGCAGATAAGGACCACTTGGCCCACCTAGTCTGCCCATTTCCCTACCTACTGGATAAGCTGCAGATACTAGTTAACCAACAGCCTACTTCCTGCAGCCCCCCACTGTAATTGACTTATATCTGTCCCATGCATGTTTGAATTCCCCCACTGACCCAACGACCTCCTCAGGAAGGTGGTTCCATGTATCCACCACTCTCTCTGTGAAAAAAAATTTCCTCACATTACCCCTGAGCTGTCCCCCCTCTATCTTTAAATTGTGCCCCCTTGTTCTTACACATCTCTTTTTCTGAAAGATGCTACCCTCCTGGACTTTGTTGATTCCCTTGAGGTACTTGAAAGTTTCTATCATGTCCCCCCCGTCCCTCCTTTCATCAAGAGTACACATATTAAGCTCTCTGTCTCTTCATATGATTTCTGCTGCAGACCCTGCATTATTTTAGTTGCCCTTCTCTGGATTGCTTCCATCCTGTCCTTGTCCTTGCGTAGATGAGGTCTCCAAAACTGCACACAGTACTCCAGATGGGGTCTCACCAACTGTCTGTATAGAGGGATAACCACTTCCCTTTTTCTACTTGTGATGCCCCTTCCTGTGCATCCCAGTATCCCTCTGGCTCTCCTTACCGACTTTTCACATTGCTTACCCACCTTTAGGTCATCTGATATGACTACCCCCAGGTCCCTTTCCATTTTTGTTGTTGTTAGTACCGCCCCTACTATTGTGTACTCTTCTCCTGGGTTTTGTTTCCCAGGTGCTTTACTTTGCACTTCTTTGCACTGAATCTAAGTTGCCATATGTCTGACTATTCCTCCAACCTTGCCAAGTCCCTTGTCATCTTTTCTACCCCCTCTTGTGTATCAACTCTGTTACAGATCTTTGTGTCATCTGCAAAGAGGCATACCTTTCCCTCCAGACCCTCTGCAATGTCACCTATAAAGATGTTAAAGAAGACTGGACACAGTACTGAGCCCTGAGATACTCCACTAGTAACCCCCCTTTCTTCGGAATGTGTTCCATTCACTATTACCTTCTGTGTCCTGTTGTGCAGCCAGTTTGTTACCCAGGCTACCACCCTAGGAGCACTCCCAGGCTGGCTAACTTGATTATTAATCTTTTGTGCGGGACTATGTCAAATGCCTTGCTAAAGTCTAGGTAGGCCATATCCACAGCCCCTCCCTGGTCTATTACTTTGGTCACCCAGTCAAAGAAATCAATTAGATTCGTCTGACATGACCTTCCTGCTGTAAATCCATGCTGCTTTGGGTCTTGTGCCCCACTGGCCTCTAGGTACTCAGCAGTTCTTTCTTTCAGAAGTGATTCCATCATTTTCCCTACCACTGAGGTCAAACTTACAGGTCTGTAGTTTCCTGCTTCTGCCTTGCTCCCACTTTTGTGAAGGGGAATCACATCTGCCCTCCTCCAGTCCTCAGGTACCACCCCATCCTGCCATGATTTGTTAAAAAGCATGGTCAGTGGTGTCACTAGGTCCTCCCTTAGTTCTTTTAGGATGCTGGGGTGAATCCCATCAGGCCCCATTGCTTTGTCCACCTTGAGTTTTAGGAGTTCTTTCAGGACTCTCTCTTCTGTGAATGGACTGGTGTCAACCCCTCTACACAGAGTGCTTACTGCTTCTATTGTCTGGTTTAGGTAACTCCTCCTCATCTTCTTTTGTGAATACTGAGCAAAAGTATTCATTCAGTATCTCTGCCTTTTCACTGTCTCCCTCTGCCCACCTCCCGTCTCCTTTATTAATCTTCACTATCCCTCCCTTAATCTTTCTATGCTCCCTAATGTACCAATAAAAGGTTTTATCCCCCTTCTTAACTGAGTTGTCTATTTTTTCCTCGGTTTGGGCCTTTGCTATTCTGACTGCCTTCTCCACTTCTTTCTGCTTTAATTGATACAGTTCCCTGTCGTGCATCTTCTGTGATTCCTTATACTTTTTGAATGCAGCCTTTTTCTTCTTAACCTTCCCTGCCACCTCTTTTGAGAACCATAGTGGTTTTTTACTCCGCTTTGTTTTCTTTATTTGTTTCACACAAAGGCTTGTTGCCTCTATGATGGCAGTTTTGATTTTTCTCTGTTGTTCTTCCACCCCTCCTTTTTGGCCATTTGCTAGTACATTCTTCAGGTATTCACCCATTTTGCCAAAGTCAGCCCTTCTAAAGTCCAGTATCCTTGTTTTTGTATGGCTTATCTCCATGGTTGTGCACATTGTGAAGCACACTGTGCAGTGGTCGCTTGTTCCCAGATGTCTACTGACTTCTAAATTTGTGATCCTCTCTCCATTTGAGAGTACCAGGTCTAGTATTACTCCATCCTGAGTGGGTTCCAACACTAGCTGTCTAAGGCCTGCCCCCTGCAGGGCATCGAGAATGACCCTGCTCTTGGATATGGCTGCAGTACATGTCATCCAGTTAACATCTGGCATATTCAGGTCCCCCATCAACAGTATCTCCCCTTTTTCAGCCATTTTGAGAATGTCCTCTATCATTTTCTTGTCCATTTCCTCCCCTTGAGATGGGGGTCTGTATACAACCCCTGTGCGGATTGTGATGCCATTACCTGTCTCAAGGTGACCCAGGTGCCTCTTGTCCTCCCCTTTACTTTTTAGTTCTGTAGCTTTGATCCCTCCCTTATGTATAGAGCTACTCCACCTCCTCTTTTCCTTCCTGTCCCTTCTGTAGATTGTGTACCCTGGTATGTTGATATCCCAGTCATGGTTCTCTGTGTACCATGTTTCCGTGACTGCCACAATATCCAATTGTTCATCTTCCATCAGGGCTACTAGCTCAGGAAGCTTGTTTCCCAGACTACAGGCATTGGTACTCATTGTCCTCCATTTAATGTTGGCTTTATCCTTTTTTCCCCCCATCCCTGCTCTTATTGCCCTTGTCTATTTTCCCATTTACCCCTGTCCTGCCCTGTACCTTAGTATTTACCTTACTACCTGCCATGTTTTGTGGGGGAAGGCTTGAAGTTTCCTGCCTCTTATCAGCACCTCCCCCCTTGGCTAGTTTAAAAGCTTGCCAAGGAAGCATTTAAACCTGTCACCTAGGAGCTTGGTTCCCTTTGTGGACAGATGCAAACCATCGTGCCAGTATAGACCTTTATCTCTCTAGGTGGACCCCCAGTCCCCAATGAAGCCAAAGCCCTGTGCTCTGCACCAGTTTTGCAACCATTCATTAAACTGCATGGTGTGCAGTACCCTAGCCTCACCCCTGCCATGGACTGGCAGCACCTCTGAGAAGGTTACCTTGTTTGCTACCCGTCTGAGGCCCCTCTCCAACTCCACAAATTCATCCTGCACTGCACTGATCCCATGCCTAGCTAGGTAATTTGTCCCAAGGTGGACAATGATATCTAGTTCCCTCCTGTGATGCTGCTTCTGCAATCCTGAAGATTCGCTTCCTGTCCCTCCAAGCCATGGCACTAGGCAGGCACCTTACTTCCTTCTCATTTCCCATCCCCAGTTTTAACCCCCTAACAATCAAGTCCCCTATCAGAGGCTGTTTCCTTCCCCTGTGGTGTCCCTTGCCACCCTTTTGTGGATTTCCCTTGTGGATGTCCTCTGCATTCTTCTGGGTCTCCACTGAGGGTGCTATCGTAGAGGAACCTTGCTCTGCCAGAATGGCATATGATTTGTGTAGAGGTACAACTACGGGGCTTCTCCTCTGGTCCACCACCCGCACCCTCCCAGAACCCACTGTGGTCCAACTGCTCTTCATACTTGGCAACCTCTGAGGGAGTGGTTGTGGCAGTGGTGCTCTTTGGGTGGGAGAGGCCTCCTTAGTCCTTGCTAGTTCAGCCTGGAGGTGGGCAACCTCCTCCATCAGAGCTGACAGTTGCCTGCAAATAGGACAGCAACGCAGTTTCCAGAATGTCTCCCAGAAAACTGCTGCCCCACAGCCAGTGCATTGCACCACTCCCCACATGTCCCTCTCCCTTATATACAATATGTAATATATATATATATTTTTTTTTTATTATTTGTGGTGTGTACCTACCCTTTATGCACTGTGCTGGGTTATTAAGAATGACAGTTCTGCCCCAAGACCTGTTGAGGAAGTGATGTCAGAACTTTGGCTATAAAGGAAATGCCACGCCTGGGGGTGTGGGGTGTGGGAAGGGTGGGTGGGTAGTCCACAGCCACTATGACTGTTAGAAACAATCAAATACACAACTGCTCCACCACCCTGGTGAGTACTGCCCTTTATAGTAATTCAACTAACACCACAATGTACTAGACCACTGCTCCTACACAAACTACTCTACTGAGTCCAGGGATAAAAATGAACTCACTCCTCAGCCAGCAGGACACTTTTAAAATGTTGCAAAAATATCCTTCCAAATCCTAGGTCTCAACCCCAGGAATCCAGCAAATTCAGTTGTATCTCACTTCCTCTGGTTACAAAATTACTACACTTTTAATGGAATCCTGCAATTCTCTGCTTAAAGCCAATAAGGAAAAAAGATGAAACTTTTTGTAGAAAGCGTAGCTCCTCTTCTTAACAAGTCCCCAACAATAGTATGCCTTACCAGGTTTCCAGGTCCTAAAACAGAGTTATAGTTTGTTCTTTGCAGTGTAGCAAGGTTCTCAGCTTCCAACAAACAAACAAATCAGTCAGTCAGACTGGCTTCTAACTGTGAAGGATGCCTAAGACAGCACAGTGATGAAACCCCACCCATAGTCAATTGGTTAATGTATAGAATACATGGGGTGGTGTGTATTAACAAGATTTTATACACACACCCCGGTGTTGAATGTGACATAAACCCTGAGAGCGAAGCTTGAGGGGTTTATTTAAGCATCCAACACCGAGGGGGTGTGTAAAATCTTGAGTTAAACATACCACCCCATGTTTTATTTTATATAATTGCTGGGGAGCATTTTCTTGCCACAGCAATTATATAAAATAAAACAGCCGACGTCTGGTCGGGATGAAGCGCTGTCTGCAGCTAAGTAGCTGCTGAAACCTTTTCTTTTTCGTTTTTTTTTTTTTTTTTCTTTAAGATTTAACCGAGGATTACTAGTTTACTCCAGGAGGAGTGCTGAGAGGCAAGGTTTTTTTTTTTTTAAATTCACTTACCACCAACGCCATGTGTCTGGTAGTATGTAAGGGGAGAGTGGCGGCAGGTGCATGTGTGGAGCGAGGGAAACCCGGCGCATGTTCACCATTATAACCTGTAGGTTGTAACTACGAATTATAACTGGGTTTCTCTATGGGAGAAAACGCTCCCCAATTATAGCCTATTAGTATAGGGGAAGACGTGAAGTGAAACAGTATGTATTTGTAGCACAATTTAGATCTGTTTGCTGATATAAAGTTTAATTCTGTTTTGCAGGAATGTGTTAAATCTGAAATTATAGCATTTGAAACACTTATGTATAGCTGTATTTAATTATTTGTGTGTTATATATGGGATATGTGATAGGCTGACTCAAAATATGCTGCTTGTTTATCTTCAAGCGTGAGTAGGCAGGACCATAACTCATGAGTGGCAGAGCCCATGAGTAAGATATGAAAGTCGTGCCCCTTCACATGTGATGATTAACTTTCATGTTTTAAGTCAGATCATTGCAGATTTGGTTTATACAACATTAGTTTACAAGTCGTAGCTTTTCGATCACTGTATGAAGATTTAACTCCTTCTCTTTGTTTTCAACTGCTGGCTTCAGTGCTGGACATGGCCATTGTGATGTCATCAGCATACTGAAATCTGCTCTCTGGTTTTTGCATGCACTGAGACATACCCAACTTTGCAAGATACTTTGCTGTGTTGGGTCAAGAACACTTTTTATCTTGCTATTGATCAGCCCTATATATTAATATATTTTTATTTATTGTCTAATAGGTGCTAGGTGTGATGAATGTGCTTCTGGATACTTTGGGAACCCTGACGTGATTGGTGGGCTCTGCCAGCCATGCCAGTGTAATAACAACATTGATATGCTTGACCCAGAATCCTGTGATAAGCGATCCGGAGTCTGCCTGACGTGTTTGTATCACTCGGAAGGCGAATCCTGCCACAGTTGTAAGCTTGGCTATTATGGGGATGCAACACAACAGGACTGCAAAAGTAAGTTCTGATACTGCTCACTGATGCAAGCATTAAGTGCAGTTCTGTGTTGCATGAAATACATGGTGTTAGCTTTGCTGTTAGAATCCCTCAAACCAAGAGAGAGAATGAACTGCCATGGTGATTGGTTTCTTAACATCAGTAATGAGTGTTACTTAGAGGCCCTATAACTATCGTAACATTTGTTCCCAAGCTCCAAATAATGGTGGGCTCACCCTTTTATGTTGTTACCCCAGAATCTCTGAACCAGCTCATTTCCAAGTGTGTTCTTGATGGTAAGGAGGTGGAATAACTGGAAAGTAAATAAAATATACAGTTGCAATACAGCTCCAGGAGGACGGCAGTGGTAACTACCACGGATACACTTCAGTTGCAGCATAAAAGATAGTATGGGCAAATGCAATAAATATATTAATAAAGCAATAAGTAGGGAGGTGCAAGTACCGTCTCGGGAAAATGCAGTAAGTATTCGTTCTCTGCAACTTCATGATCTGGACCCTCATACTCACATTCATTATTCAGCCAAAAATAAGGGAACGACAACATATACATTCTGTTAGACCTTCCAAAGTGGCCAGGGTTAGTCCCATGGCCATCCCCATGACAGTCACCTCCCGTCCCCCACTCCAGACACTCATGGAGTGGTATTTGTGCATACTGGGAAGGAAGCCACTAGCCCTCCCTTCTTGCAGGGGGAAGGGTGTAACCAAGGCAGCTCCAATTAATGTGTTGAGGTCGGGGGATGGGAGGGATCCAAACTGGGGAGGGGGTGGGGCTAGGATAAAATGTTTTTATAGTATCCATGAAAACTTTTAAAATATAATATTTTGACATTATTCAGCTTAGATTTAATTTTCTGTATGTATGTCCCCTCATTTTTTAATTACCGAGAACATTTGGTTTTGCTGATAGATTTTTCATTCCTTGTGCTGCTTTTCTTGTTTGAGGATATTATTGTAACTTGTAAATCTTGTGACTCTGATTCTTGTACAGTGTACTTCTAGTTGTTTTCTGAGCCACTTGTTTCCTATGCTGTGATAATGGCTTGTTGCATGTACTCCAGTAAATTCCTCTTTACCCCTCCCCAAAATCCCTGGTCACAGCTGAAAACCTGCCTTTGAGGGCTCAGCTTGCTAACCAGGTAAGGTATATCTAAATAAATTTGTTTGAAAACAGAATATTTGAAGCTGGCACAGTGCTTGACAGTAGTGCTACCACCCGTCGTACTGGTGACCCAGGTTTGGGAACAGACTCTGGGATGGGGGGGTGCTGGGGGTTGGCAGTGGGGAGGAGATTGGATCAAAGGTCCCATGGACCACTCTCCTCTGAGATGGAGGGTGCCAAGTCATGTTGGCCTTTCACTGCCACCAAGTGGTTGGGGGGATTGGTGGAAAATCAAGCTGGGTGGCTTAGTGAAGCAGTAGCAAACAGGCTTGCTTCACCATGTCTGACCTGTGCCCCGGCTAGAGCACGGTCAGTAAAAAGCAGAAAAAACTGGCACCAGGAAAACAACAAACATGAAGAACTAAAAGCTTATGAATGAAAAAATGTTCACAACGGAGAAGATGGAGAGATGGATGCGGTCATGGGGGTGGGGACGGGGCTAAGAGCCTGCCTGACTCTGTGGATAAAAATCTTTTTGGGGAAAAAACAGAATAATTTTGGCTCAGATGTCATCCTCTTGCGTCTTCCCACAGTAAAGTGAGAGACCATAGCAGTGGATGGTTTTAGAATTATTGACATGTTCAGGACAGAATGCAGATTGCCTCAGACTAGGGCAGCTAATCCTCTACCTGTCTGTTTTGTCAAGTACAGGTTCTTCTTGGCTGCCATACAAGTTATGCCTGTGACCTCCAAGGCTAATTGCTGGCTGCTCACTTGGAATACGGTCACTTGTGAAAGCGTTGCTCTTAGATCGCAGTGTAGGGGCATTGTGTAAAGGCTGAATTTTTTTTTTCTTCTGCGTCTGACTGTTCATTGAAATATAGAACTTGACAGCAGATAAAGACTAATCGGCTCACCCAGTCTGCCCATTTTTTCCCCACCTACAGTATCACGACAGACCCTGCTTGATCTCCAGCTCTTTATCCCCCTTCCCACTGACAATCCCGTATGCCTGCCCCATAGATTCCTGAACCCCACCACTGTTCCTGCCTCCACCATGGCTGCTGGAA
The DNA here is from genome assembly GCA_016271365.2 of Neoceratodus forsteri. Classification (NCBI taxonomy): domain Eukaryota; kingdom Metazoa; phylum Chordata; order Ceratodontiformes; family Ceratodontidae; genus Neoceratodus; species Neoceratodus forsteri. The sequence goes on from CM028131.1 coordinate 646,586,707, forward strand.
GGCTGTACCAAGGATCCACCACCCTTTCTGTGATGAAATAGTGCTTTACATATTTCCTGAATCTAGCCACCTCCAGTTTCATTGCATGTCCCCTTGTTCCTGAGCACATTTTTCCTGAAAAATACTCATCTCCTATATCGTATTTACCCCTATGAAGTATTATCCGTCTTTCGGATGAGACGTTAAACCGAGATCCCATCTGCCTGGATTGGTGGTAGTTCAGGTGGATGTTAAAGATCCCAGGGCACTTGTCGAAAAGAGTAGGGGAATTTCCCCAGTGTCCTGGCCAAATTTCCCTCATTCACTAAAAAAAAAAAAAAAAACACTAACAGCTTAACCTGGTTCAAGGTCAGTTGGCATTCATCTGTATCCCCCTCCCCCGGGTCGTGCCTGAAAATAGGCAGGATTTGTCTAGTGCACTTACCCGGTCAACAAAAGCTAAATAAAATAAATAAAAAGGTCTACATCATAATCCCCTTCTCCCTTCTCTCTTCTAGGTTGTGCATGTTGAAGTCCTTTATTCTCTCCTCTTGGGGCTTTTGATGCAGACACTGCACCATTTTAGTTTCTCTCCTCTGGACTGCCTCCACTCTCTGTGTCCTTCTGAAGATGTGGTCTCCAGAACTGGGCATAGTACTCTATGTGGGGTCTTAGCAGGGTGGGGTGTCGTCCTACCCTCTCTGCAGGGAGTGGGGCAGTTCGGACCGGGTCCTTTTTGCATTCCCTCTCAACGCAAAACTGCCTCTATCCTGATGCAGAAATCCAGACCCTGATGAACTTACTTCGAGAGGGTTCCTGCAGTAGGTCTTCACATATAGGACTGCGCCTCTTGGCATCAGGTTCCAGCGGCAAACTTGTAGCTAGCAATCATCAGTGGGACCGCCCCCGACATAAGTGAGATGGGGTACAGCCATTTAGTCCTCGGTCAAATCGTCGCGGTGTAGTAATAGTGGACTTGAGGTCACCAGGACAATTTGCTGTTACCGCTGTCGTTGCGTGGACAAAGTGTAGCAGTAGTTCTCGTCGCCGAAGGTCAGAAAGTGTGTACAGCGGGAACTATGTATGCAGCTGAAGAGAGACTTAACTGTAACTCTGTTAAAACAGTTGTATGCAACTGAAGAGAGGCGTAACTCTCGTCGTCAAAAAGGGAGACTTATGCTTATGTTCATTCAGAAAGGGAATGATGTGCTTATGTGCTGAACTCTTTGTGTTTGACTTTAGGGAAACGGTTAAAACAGTTCAATTCTTTATTTATTTATCTGTGCAACTGATTTATGCTGTTTCTATTGCAGACTTTGTAGAAGGAGTCCAATAATTAAAAACAGTTCCATTCTTTATTTAATATGGGAACTCTGTACAACTTAATGGAATCGGGGAGACTTTAGTGAAGTCCATTGCTCGCAACGCCAGATTATTTTATCTTCTGCCCCATCCTTTTCTTTAGTATAAAGAAAATTGTCCAAACACAGCTTCTTGCCTTTCTGTGTGGTAACGAAATCCATGTCAGCAAAGGCAACAATCAATGCTCTCGATGATTAAGTGAGGTAGATGTAATCCACAGTGCGACATTCTCTGTTAGTTCCTCTGCGGTTACGTGACCATGACTAATATGCCAGCGACTACTCATATCAGCAACATTTTTCACCGCTACATTATAACCATGCCGAAAGAAACCGAGACTTAGTCCATAAACCAAGTGACACGACATCAGCCTGACTATAAAAGGGGCAGTCCCACGCTCTCTCTCCCGTTCTTTCCCCGCATTCGCCTCAGTTCATTCGGCAGACGTGATAGAACAGCAAACAGTTGCCTGCTTAGTATTCGATATTTTCTTCATTTTCCTCATCACTTTTTCACACATTTTTTGAACAAGTGTACGTCGGCTCGTACAAAAAGTGTACCAAGTGCGGCGCCCAAGTCCCGCACAGGGACGACCACTCCCACTGCCTTCTTTGCCTGGGGCCCAAGCACAACTCTGCTGAGTGTGCTGTCTGTCAGGGGTTCAACCAGGCTACCCGGACCCGATGCAAGCGGACCCTCGAGGCCCACCTTATTACCAGACGGCTGGCTTCTATGGAGAAGGAGCTCCAGGAGCTTAGGGAAAGGTCATCGTCACCGTCCCCAAGAATGAAAAAGAAAGACAAGGAGAAGCACCGGGAGAGGAGCCAGTCACCACGAGGAAGGCCTTCTACCTCCAGAACTGTGAGTACTACTCTTCTGGGCCCTCTGTCCATTTCTGCAGGCCGGTGCCTTCTCCCACTACTGCCGAGGTGAGCAGGCAGATTGGGGGGGGTTGTCTCTCTCAAGGTGTCTATAAGTTCTCCAATGCGTAGCACTGCCGTTAAGTCGCTCTCTCGCCAGGCACCCTGCCCAGACCGATCAACCTAACCAAGGTCTCTCTGTCGTAGCCAGCTTGGTCGCGACTGATAAGTCGGACAACGGACCACCCATCGACTGCACAGCCGTAGTTACTCACTCGTCGGGCTCCCTTGAGGACCCCGACGTCGGCACGAGTGTGCTCGCAGGAGACACTTCATCCCTGCAGGTTTCTACCCCCAGAGATTCGCCACCTGGTCCCGACCTGTCTCTTTCCTCGTAATCATTACCCGACCTGTCGGGGTATCTCCCAGAGCCCCCCCCCTCGCAAGGCATCTTTCTGACTCTGGACCTCCCTCCTCCTAGGAGTCCGTCGGACCGGGATCTTTTAGGCATGGAGCCCCCTGCTTTGGGACTCTCGGGTGCTACACCTGATCCCCTGCCACTACCCAGTGGCCCTTTGGCACCCCCCCGGCCGGTCCTGCAGGACTCTCTGGTAGTTTTCTGGGGCCTGATCCCCACATTACATTACCAGGTGGCCCTCTGATGGATCCTTCATATCCGATGTCAGGCAGTGTGCCACAGATGCCGGGATACCCGACGCCGGGGTTTCTGATGCCTGGATACCTGACACCAGGATATCTTGATACCTGGATATCTGCCTTTAGGCTATCCTTAAGCGTTGCCAGGTATCAATACCCTTACTGGCACCACCCGACTTACCAGGGGTATCAAGGGTACCAGCCTCCTCCTCCACTACCACTGCCGCCTGACCATGAATCGGTCACGGCATGGTGGCAGGATGCTAGGACCCAGCTTATCACTGAATGTAGACAGTACCAACCGTTGAGAGGAATTCCTCTGCCCAGAGCACCCCACCCCTGTGATTCCTCTAGGACGAGCTGCGGGTTCTCTTCTTGTGGGTGGTACCGGATTGGATCCTTCCCTTCTCAGTGGCTCTGAGCCCTCAGACTTGGATGTAGACTCTGACATCAACCACTCTGATCCTTGATCACCGGTCAAAGTTCCTCCAAAGGAATCACCAAAATCCTCCCCCGGAGGATCCTTCGTTCGGGGATTTGAGCACTATCCAGACAGCAGGGAGCTGGCCTTCTAAGGAGATAGATCCTCAGTACAAAAGACTGGCTAAACACCTGGATTTAGCGACTACAGACCCTCTACCCTTCCCCCACCTTGGATGGGCCCTCATGAGGATCTGGTCACTACTATGTGGCAACAGCCCTCTTCTATCCCGGCTGTTTCCAGAAAGGCCGTTCAAACTTAATTCCCCCCAGAAGGGATTTCTCATTTGACTCTGCACCCGAAAGATGACTCCATGGTCATCATTGCTGCACATGACCGTTCAGCTCAACCCAAACACTTGAGCTCCTCCCCACCAGACAAGGATTCAAGCCAACTTGACCAGTTCGGTAGAAAGATCTACTCGTCCACATCTTATGCCATCCGACCACTAAATTACGTGTCCCATATGGTGTCCTTTCAAAAGGCTTCCCTCACAGAGCTGGAGAGGGACCTTCAGGCTATCTCTGATGAAAACCTCAGGGCCAAGTTGTTGGACAAGGTTCGCATGAACAAATCTTCCTGCCGTCATGCACTCTGAGCCACGTATGTTTCCGTGGATTCTGTGGCTCGGGCTGTGGCCTCAGGGATCTGATTTCAGTGCCTATCATTTATTTATTTATTTAGCTTTTGTTGACCGGGTAAGTGCACTAGACAAATCCTGCCTATTTTCAGGCACGACCCGGGGGAGGGGGATACAGATGAATGCCAACTGACCTTGAACCAGGTTAAGCTGTTGGTGGTATTTTTTTTTTTTTTAGTGAATGAGGGAAATTTGGCCAGGACACGGGGGAAATTCCCCTACTCTTTTCGACAAGTGCCCTGGGATCTTTAACATCCACCTGAACTACCACCAATCCAGGCAGATGGGACCTCGGTTTAACGTCTCATCCGAAGACGGATAATACTTCATAGGGGTAAATACGATATAGGAGATGAGTATTTTTCAGGAAAAATGTGCTCAGGAACAAGGGGACATGCAATGAAACTGGAGGTGGCTAGATTCAGGAAATATGTGAAGCACTATTTCATCACAGAAAGGGTGGTGGATCCTTGGTACAGCCTTCCAGCAGCCATGGTGGAGGCAGGAACAGTGGTGGGGTTCAGGAATGTATGGGGCAGGCATACGGGATTGTCAGTGGGAAAGGGGGGGGGATAAAGAGCTGGAGATCAAGCAGGGTCTGTCGTGATACTGTAGGTGGGGAAAAAATGGGCAGACTGGGTGAGCCGATTAGTCTTTATCTGCTGTCAAATTCTATATTTCAATGAACAGTCAGGCGAAGAAAAAAAAAATTCAGCCTTTACACAATGCCCCTACACTGCGATCTAAGAGCAACGCTTTCACAAGTGACCGTATTCCAAGTGAGCAGCCAGCAATTAGCCTTGGAGGTCACAGGCATAACTTGTATGGCAGCCAAGAAGAACCTGTACTTGACAAAACAGACAGGTAGAGGATTAGCTGCCCTAGTCTGAGGCAATCTGCATTCTGTCCTGAACTGGCTCCGTATCACAGGTCTGGCACCGGATGTCCTGTCATCCCTTTTGGATGCACCCTTCAGGGGTTCTGTCTTCTTATGGGGTGACGCGAAGTATATTATAATGGGTGCAGGACAGCAGACGATCCCTTCGAGATGTACACTCTATGTATCAGACGGGTCAAAAGAAACAGCCCTTTTGTCACCAGAGACAATGGAATAAGACCCAGAACAAGCGTCGAGGCAAAAGACACGCCACTGGCTCTGGAGTTCAAGCCCCCTCAGGCAGAGTTCACCAAACCAGCCTCAGGAACCAAAGCTTCACTCCCCTTGGTGTCCTGACTCGTTTCCCTCTCCTTCTGCCATCTCCATTCCCCTCAGAGGAACCAGTAGGAGGGTGGTTTGGCCTCCACCTGGAGGGGTGGAAGTCCGTCACCGCAGACATATGGAGGTCATTCAGCTCATACAATGAGGTCACTCCATAGAGTTCCTGGAAATTCTGCCTCCACACCCTCTGGGAAGGTCTTTTTACCCACCAGGTCAGATCTCCATTGTCCACAAGGAGATCCAAACCCTGCTGCAAAAAGCGGCCATAGAACCCGTCCCTCCAGATCAACTAGGAGAAGGGGATTCTATTCCCATTTCTTCCTAGTACCAAAGAAGATGAGGGATCTGCAACCTATCCTGGATCTCGGCACGCTCAACCTCTTCGTGGAATACGAGAGGTTTCGCATACTGACCCTTCAGGGACTCCTACTCCTGCTCCAGTCAAACACATGGCTGTGCTCCCAGGATATGCAGGATGCCTACCTTCATATCCCCATCCTCCTGGCCCACCGCCGCTTCCTCCCGGTTCTCCTTCTGGAAGAACCATTTCCAATTCCGGGCACTTCCCTTTGGCCTGTCCTCAGCACCCTGGGTCTTCACCAAGTGCCTAGCAGCAGTAGTGCCTTTTCTTCGCCACAAGGGTGACTGGCTTTTTTCATCCCCTTTCCTGGACAGTCTGAAGGAGTCTCTCTCTTTCACTCTGTATCTATTTGTCAAGCTGGGCATCTCGGTCAAATTTCACAAGTCCCAGCTAGTACCCTCCCAGCACCTCCCAATTTATCGGGGCGGTACTGGACACAGTCCAAAGCAAGGCCTTCTTGCCATTGGATCAAGCTGAGACATTAGGTTCCCAGGCCACTTTGATGGCCAAGTCTCGATGGACCCCATCACGTGTGGTGCTTTACCTTTTGGGGCTTAGAGTAGTTGCCATTCCTACTGTCCCCATGGCCAGACTGCACATGAGGGTCACCCAGTGGTTTCTTCGAGTCCAGTGGGTTCAATGTATGGATGACATGAACCAACTGGTCATGATCTCCAACAGCCTGTAGAAAGATCTTCTCTGGTGGCAGGATCTCTCCAACTTGTTAGTGGGAGCTCCTTTCCACTCGTGGGCCCCTACCCACACCCTCACATCGGACACCTCCAATATGGGTTGGGGAGCCCATTTGGGGGACCACAAAACCCAAGGTTTGTGGCCTCTCCAGGAGCAGCAGCTCCATATCAATGTCCTGGAGACCAGAGCAGTTCTGTACACTGTCCAGGCCTTCCAGTCATTACTCCTCCCAGGAACACTTCTGATCCAGACAGACAACATGGCGACCGTCTTTTATCTCAACAAACAGGGAGTAACCCAGTCGTACCCTCTTTGCAGGGAAGCAATGAGAGTGTGGTACTGGGTGATTCAGTGCGGTCTGATTCTGACAGGAGTCCACGTCCCAGATGTGTACCATGTCCTCGCGGACAGTCAGCCAATCAGTAGCCAGGACTCACAAGTGGGAATTAAAGCAGGAAGTAGTCGAAGACCTATTTCTTTGATGGGGCCTGCCAGACCTAGATCTGTTCACCTCTCCATTCAACGCAGAACTACCCAGCTTTTGCTCGCTCATTCCCAGGCATGGTGCTTTTTGGCAAGACGCTCTGTCTCTCTCTTGGACAGGAAGGTTTCTATATGCGTTTCCTCCCTTTCCTCTCGTTCAGAAGGTTCTGCTGAAACTTCATGCAGAAGGGGCCCACTTAATTCTGATTGCCCCTCTGTGGCCTCGGCAGATTTTGTTCCCACTGTTGCAACAACTGGCTCTAGAACCGCCAGTCCTTCTGCCACTGTCTCACAGCCTTCTGGCTCAGGAGCAGGGCACCCTGGTACACCCGAGTCTTCAGTCTCTCCACCTTCATGCGTGGCACCTGTGGACATAGCGGTTCCCCGCTATGGAGTTTCCTCCCAGGTTGCTCGGGTCCTGGTAGAAGCCAGAAAAACCTCTACCAGATCCACCTATGCCATGAAGTGAAAGAAATTTTCTATCTGGGCCACAGCCAAATGCTTGGACCCCTTTTCTTGCTCAGCTTCCCAGGTATTAGAGTACCTCGTATATCTTTCTGAGTTGGGCTTTAGTTACTCCTCCATTAAGGTCCATCTTTCTGCGGTATTGGCCTACCACCTTCCGGAGGGCAAAACCCTAGCACAGCTAGAGATTTCTAAAACTTTCTTGAAGGGCATCCTTCACATCAAACCTCCAATTCGGAACTTCTGCCCTCCCTGGGATCTTAATTTTATTTTGGAAAAACTTACTTTGCCCCCTTCTGAACTGGCAGGAAGTTGTGATATGCGCTTCCTGTCCTGGAAGACATTGTTTTTAGTTGCTGTCACTTCAGCTCAAAGGGTTTCAGAGCTTCAGGCCTTTGTTTGCAGACAGCCTTATTTGATTTTCCACAAAGACCGGGTGGTCCTGAGTACTAATCCTTCTTTTCTTCCGAAAGTGGTTTCAGAGACCACTCTCAACCAGAGTGTTGAACTGCCAATCTATTTTCCTCAGCATTCCAGCAGGGGGGAATATCTTTTGCACATCTTGGATGTGCATCGGATCCTGGGGTATTCTACCTCCCAGAGTAAGCAGGTTCGAAACGCGAACCATCTCTTTGTGGCCTTTGCCCCCCAGGACAAGGCCATCTCGAAACAGACCATCTCTAGGTGGCTGGCTAACTGTATTTACTACATTTACCAGAAACATTGAAAGACCCTTCCGGGGGTAATTAAAGGCCACTCCACCAGAAGCGTGGCCACCGCTACCGCTTTTTTCAGGATATGTGAAGTGGCCACTTTGGTCTTCTGTCCACACCTTCACTAAACACTACAGTCTGGACATTGCCTCTAGGTGTAGAGCTGGATTCACCCTTGCAGTTTTGCAAGGTCTTCTGTCCTAAGGCACAACCTTAGTTGGCAGACATCTTCCTCCTCCCGGAACCTTGTCTCCGACTCCTTATTAGACTGCTTGGAATTCAGTCCTGTATGTGAAGACCTACTGCAGGAACCCTCTCTAAGTAAGGTATAGCAGTTACATAAGAACTTACCGTAATGGAAGATCTTTGAGAGAGGTTCCTGCAGTAGGTCTAGTTTCCCACCCACCTTCCCCCAACTCCTAGAAATTTTTTCCTTTTCATCCTGCCTAGCTCATAGGTCTCGATGGGGCACAAGGTCTCAGGAGCTATTACTCCTTCCTTTCTGCTTACCTTTCTTTAGGTCTCAGGTGGAAAAGAACTGGAGGACAGGAGCGGGACCGCCCCTTTTATAGTCAGGCTGACATCGCATCACCTGACATTGGGGGCGGTCCCCGCTGATGATTGCTAGCTACAAGTTTGCCGTTGGAACCTGACACCAGGGGGCACAGTCTTATATGTGAAGACCTACTGCAGGAACCTTTCTCGAAGATCTACTGTTACGGTAAGTTCTTACTTAACTGCTATTTTTCTGTCAGGATGTATTCACTGCAGTAGACAAGATACTGTCTGTACGTTTTCCTCCTCTTCCCTCAATTCAGAGGGTGCTACTCGAGTTGTAGGCATGGGGGGGACTTTAGTCCATCCTAGCCTGTGCCCCCTTCATTGCCGGGCTCCAGAGGAAATGGAAGTGGGCAAGTTTTAGGTTTCCCAGACCATCGCAGACATCTTCTAAGCCTTGTATAGGCCTTCCATCAGGAGAGCTTACACGGCTAAGTGGAAACCCTTCTCCATCTGGTGTGCAAGTCCCATCTAGAACCTTCATTTGCCCACTAAGTAATGTGCTGGGGTGTCTCTTGGACCTGTCGAATGCAGGTCTGCAATACTCAGCAGTGAAGGTACACCTCTGCATGTTTTCGATCTATCTTGAGCCAGTAGACTACATGTCACTGGCTCAGTTACCGTTAGTCAAGTTTTGCTTCTCTCTACTTACTTTGTTAACTCCAGGATGAAGGAAAGTGCTCCCTTAATTTCTCAGGATGTTAAGAGGGTTCTACGATTCTTCATCAACAGAACGAAGAGATACTCATCCGAGCAACTGTTGTATCTTTCAGCATGCCTCGGCTGGGTCAGCCTGTTGCCATAAGATGTTTTCTGCTTAGTTAGTAGCATGTCTTCACCACTACTAATCCATGACACAGGTTATGTTGGAAGGCTGGGTTCACACCATTCTACTGGAACAGTTGCAGCTTTCCTGGCAGAGATTCGTAATGTACTCTTTGCAGACATCTGCAAGGCGGCAAGTTGGAACTCGGTGCAGACCTTTGTAAAACACTGTGTTCTGGATGTCCATGCCGGACAGTTCACTTACTTCAGGAGGACAGTCCTTATGGACTTTTGTCCTGAGTGAACTCTGTCTCCTACCACTCTACTCAGTGGGGTTTGATTTTTAGCTCAGTTCTCTCCCATTAGTGAGAATGAGTGGTGGAGACTTTTAGTCCAGGAAGATATGGAAAGTACGTACTTACTGTAATTCTTGATCTTCTTGGATGAAGTCTCCGCCTCTCATTCACACGTCCACCCACCATCCCCTGAGCTCACTCATGCTGCTTTGATCTTCACTTCCTTGTTGTTTGGGCTGTGAAGACATTATTGAATTGACCCTTACATGGGTCATCCAGGCCTTCACATAAAGCGGAAGTTAAGGTTGGATTTTCTTTCATTATTTTACGCTGCACCTCCTTGGTCAAAAAGGTACTCAGGTGGTTGGAGGGTCAACGCCGAGATAGCCTATACGGCGCAAGCTAGTCTCGTGACACTGTGCATGCGTGGTCCTATCCCGGAGCCAGCCCTCCTGAAGGTTTTTGGCTCCCGCGGGGTCCTGGTGCCTCCAGCATAGTCCCATTAGTGTGAATGAGTGGTGGAGACTTCGTCCAAGAAGATCAAGAATTACGGTAAGTACGTAGTTTCCATTTCTGTGGTGTTTTGGTCTGCCACTGAGAGACCCTTACCTTCTTTCTGGTCTGCCAGACCCTTCAGTTACTGCTGAGGAGGACTCCTCACTGGACCTTTCAAATAAACTGGATATACACAGGAATAAATGCATAAATGGTTTATTCAGAGACCGCATCAGGCACATTTTCACTCTGAGGTTCAGACTCGGACTTACTGACAGTTTCTGAGGGGGTTTCCTAGCCCCTGCTGACACAATAATTGGCATAATAAGATAATTGCTACAAATTGTTCTAAGAGCACTTAAAGGGACAGCAGCTGGTATTGGCCCCATGCAAAAGTACATAAGTGTACTCCACCTCACCCCCGGGACAGTTAATATGAGCACCACTTGAACAACGCAATATCACACTATTAACAGTACTGTAAGAAATTTTAAAGAAAAAACATTTTTAAGCATTTCAAGGCATGCACATACTTTTAACACAACAGTACTCCACTGCAGGGAGGGTGAGGAAATAATCTGGCCTACACTGGGGACCTGTCAGAGTAGCACCAGAGGGAGGGGAACATTATAGCACTTGAAGCTTGGTCATGCCACAAGCGCTAAAGTGCGGGGGAAGGGAAAGGGATGAGAGGGAAGAGTAGCAGTTGGAGAATAACCTGTACAAAAGTGCACTCCACAGTTATAGGAGTGGTATTTGGTGCACATCCACATGACCACCCCTGGCAAGTAGCACAGGAATCCCTGCTTCTAGTGTACAAGATCCGATGTTGTGGGGTGGAGCTGAGGAGGATAATATCTGAGTGGGTGGGAGGAGTTTAGCGTGAAGACATTCTGGCTGGATTAAAGCAGAAGGACTCTCACAGTGTGAATGTGCACCATACACCACTCCTAGAACTACGCTTAACCCTCATTTTCTGAACTTACATTTTTTACTGTGTAAGTGCACAAAATTCTCCATTTGGAGTCTATATTGTATAAGTGGACTAGGGCAATCATCTGTGGACTAGGGTACTTGTTAGTCAGCATGCCTTGCTGGTTAGTGCAAAAAAGGATTCGAGTCCCACCCTGCAGTAGTCCTTTCCCCAGCAACAGATTGTGATGCTACAAACAGTGTTATGACTTCATGGGGAGGAGGTCAGGAGAATGAGGTGATGTCTGGGGACAAAGATAGTATTTTCACGCAGATGTCCTGAGTTGTGAAGACAAAAATAAAAATTTGTGCTTGGAATTGTGTGGATGTTGCATTAAATTTCAAAAAGTTTTCATGGATGCAGGAAGAATGCTATGTAAAACACTTCTGTCTTAAAGTGGGTTACATCACTTTGGTCATTTGTTTTTCAATATTAACTTTATTTAAGGGAGTGTTTTAAAAAGGCGTCTTTCTTCTGCCTTTCATCACCATCCTACATCTTGACAATGATGTGGAGTCTCATTGAAACACAAAATTTGCCAGCAGATAAGGACTGCTTGGTCCACCTAGTCTGTCCATTTATCCTGCCCACAGTATCACCACAGATCCTAGTTGATATCCGGTCTGTTATATCTCCCCCACTTCTTTTCCCCTAAGATTCTCTTGTGCCTGTACCATGCATTCTCACCGAGTCTCAGTGAACAATTATTTGGAGATCCTATTGAATTGATCTCCCAAAACATCTTTCTCATTAAATGATGGCACCATTTCTAGGGACATGGATATGTTGTTCATCCACACTATCTGGCAGGTTCCTTGCCGCTTTAAATCTTACCGGAAGGTCTTCAAGCTGGCTCCTCCCACCCACCCGGGTGGTAAAACTCTCGGCTCCGCCCCATGACGCCAGATCTTCCTTACCGCTTGGAAGCTCAGGTTCCCTCCTTAACGCTCTGCGATTAAGATTTGGTGCCTAACTCTTCAAAACTTTGAAACTTCGTTTCAATTTTACCAAAATATTTGGTCATCTTCTCCTCATGACTGCGATGGATAATCGACTCCTGGATTTTGGAGATGCCCTGCGAATCAGAAAATGCCTCGGACAGACCCCGCACTCACGTCGTCTACTGCCTAGGCCCTTGAGCACGAACACGAGGCTTCGACCTGTGTCTTCCTTTTTGGTCTATGTCCTCGAAGATCGTGCTGCCCGTTTGCAGTTGGGCGTCCTGAGAAGAGATTTCCTCTGGTCAAGTCGAAGGAGGCCCGATTGGCGGTGTCGGCTGCGGTCTCTCTGAACAGCTCGAGCAGATGATCGCCCTCGAGAGAGGCGGGCAGGCCGCTCCATCTTCGACCCGGCGTTCGTCCCGCTCTCTCGGTGCCTCATATCGGCTTCTTTTAAGGAGCTTTGCCTGACCCTCCTCGACTAAGGCGAGGGTCCAACCTCTTCTGGACCGTTTTCTCCTCAAAAAGAGTAAGGGTAAGTCCATCGTCGGCGCTTGGGAGCAGGAAGATCTCCCTCCCCCAGTCGACAGTTGACTTCGGTCGACCCTTCAGCTTCGGCCACTGGCTTCACGGTGTCCCCGTCAGGCCAGTTGACCGAGACACCCGACGACGCGGTCGAGATTTTTCTCGACCCATTAGACTGGTTGTCGGCTGGTGAAGCTGATATTTCCCTCTCCCCGGTTCCCCCGGTGAGAGTTGAGGATCCTGTCGGCTCGACTGTGCCTCCGGTTCCGGAGCCGTCGGTGCAATCTTCCGAGCCGAAGGGAGTACCGATCCTCGGTACCCCGCCGCGCCGACCTCGGCCTAGCTGAGTTTCTCGGTCTCACACTCCCTTGTGGTCCAGCCGATCCGCCGTCATGAAGCGGTCGGATCTCGGCACCGTGATGGCCGGCGCCACCGCTCTCCTCTTCTTCCTCCTCCTTGGGCGAGGGAAGCTCGGCGCAAGTTGCGTCGAAAATATGAAACTTATGTGGCAACAGCTTCTGTTGGCCAGGAATAAGCCGACCCAGTCTTCTTCACCAGCCATTAAGTGGCTGTCACGGGCGGCGAAACAACGCCTGGCGGTGGTGCGAGCCTGTTCCCAGGCGGTTGTTCAACCTATTACTGCTGCCCACGATTTTGGTGGAACCACCGCCTCCTCAGCCGTTAGTTGGGGCTCCGACCAAGAGTTCTCGGTCGGCTCAGGGGCTGCCCCATAGGCTGTCGGTCACTCTCACTCCCGATAAACCTCGGCAGGTGGAGGGTGTCTCAGGCTCGAGGCAGCTCTTCGAAGACTCGTCGGGTCTGAAGATGACTCCTCCTTGTTCTCCAGGCAGATGGACTTGGAGTCCTCAGGGGGGCAGTCAGTGGACGATAGCCCTTCGTCCTTCCTTGGCCTACTTCGACTCATCTCGGAGTCCAACGGGATGAAGCTCGAACCCGTTTCCAAATGGGCCAGATATCCCCTCACGGAGATTCTGGACCGAGGGGATTCTCCGACGGAGGCCTTTCCGGTGGCCGAAGCCATTGTTGGTCCGGCCTTGGAACTATGGCAGCGTCCTGCTTCCTGCCCTGCGCCGGCCAGAATGGCTAGGAAGTATCGGTCCTACGGTTCCCTGTCCGGTTTCTCGGAACACCCCTCTGCCGAGGGGCTGGTTACCGACAGCGTTTTCCAGCGTGCCGGGAACGCCAGGGACGTGGACAAACTACCCGACAAAGAGTCCAAGAAATTGGATTATGCCGGGCGGAAAGTCTATGCTGCATCATCTCTCGGCCTTCGTCAGGCCAGTTCGGCCGTCCTAATGGAACACTTCTCCCATGCCCTGTTGGGCTCCCTGGATGAGATCGTTCCCCATCTTCCCGCGGACCTGCAGACCACGGTCAAGCAGGTGCGGGATCAGGACGGGGCAGTAGCAAAGCAGCAGCTCCAGACTGCTCTCGACATCGGAGACTCTTGTGCTAGATCAGTGGCGACCGCAGTGGCCATGCGCCGGCGGGCTTGGCTGAGGATATCCACCTTCACCTCGGATACCCAGCACAAGTTGGCGGATGTTCCCTTTTTGGGGACTGACCTCTTCGGCCCTGGAGTGGAAGGTCACCTCCAGAGGATCGAAAAATCAATGCCACCTTGGACTCGGTCTCTTCACGCCAAGAAGGACAGGCCGTAGCCTCAGCCTAAGCCATTTTAAGCCCTTCTGCCCCTCTCGTGTGCCCAGCAACAGCGTCAGGGCCAGCAGGCTCGACCTTAGTACCCAAACCCAAAGCCGTCGGCTTCCTCCAATAGGAAGCAAGGAGGAAAAGGCCCAGGAGGTCCCTCGGCCGGTCCCTCCTCCAAGCCTGCTCAGTGACGGGCTGAGGGGTGTCACCCCATCCCCGTCTCCTCACCCCTGGTTCCCCCCGTGGGGGGATGGCTCCGGCACTTCCTTTCCACCTGGTCCGCTGTTACCATGGACAGGTGGGTCTTGGAGGTGGTGGGAAGAGGCCTGCCTCTAGAGTTCGAGCAGGCACCGCCCTACAGAGCCGTCGCCCCTCGGGGGGCCTCGGGGTCCCCAGCCTCACTGGTGGCTCGTCGAGCCGACATCGATCTCCTCCTCCAGAAGGAGGTGATAAGAGAGGTGGAGGACCCTCCCTTAGACCGAGGTTTGTGTCCAGGTATTTCCTGGTCCCGAAAGCAGACGGGGGCTGGCGCCCATTCTCGACCTACGACCCTAAACAAGTTCCTAAGGTCTCGAACCTTCAGAATGGTCACTCTGGTTCAGATAATACCATCTCTGGAACACGGCGTGGTTTTGCTCTCTGGACTTTCAGGGCGTTTTTCACATCCCTATCCGTCCGTCTCACGGAGGTTCCTCCGCTTCAATGCGGAAGGATCCCTATTCAAGTTCCAAGCCACCCTTCAGCCTTTCTCTAGCTCCCAGGGTCTTCACCAAATGCATGGCAACAGTGACAGCATTCCTGTGGCGCCGAGGGGTCCGGGTGTACACTTACCTGGACGACTGGCTGATAGCAGCCCCCTTCAGACAGGAGGTGGAGCGGTCCAGAGATCTGGCCCTCCAGGTTTGCTCTCAGGTCGGCCTCCTTATCAACGAGGCCAAATCGGAACTCGAGCCGAAGCAGGTGATACTGTTCATCGGGGCAGAGCTCGACTCTCTACGAGCCAGAGCACGGCTCCCGGCGGACAGGGCCGAGGTTCTTACCTCCTTTGCCCAATCATTTCTGGTTGGGCAATTGCGCCCTGCCCGGGACTTCCTGTGCCTCCTGGGTCTCATGGCAGCCTGTACCAGCGTAGTCCGTTGGGCACGTTGGCACATGCGCCCCCTTCAGTGGGGGCTGGCCAGCCAGTGGTCACACAGCTGCGATCCCTTGGACCAGCTTGTGATGACGACCCAGGAGATGTGGAATGCTCTCCAGTGGTGGACCGTTCCATCTCATCTGCAGGAGGGCATCCCGTTTGTCCGCCCCGAGCCGAAGGTCTCTCTATCGACCGATGCCTCTTTGATGGGTTGGGGTGCCCATCTGGGGGAACACCGAATGCACGGCCTCTGGTCCCCGTGGGAGTCCCGATGCCACATCAACCTGCTGGAGCTCCGGGCGGTCCGCCTAGCTCTCACCGCCTTTGCTCCGTTTCTCCTGAGTCAAGTGGTCCGAGTCCAGATGGACAATACCACGACCATGTACTACCTAAACCGCCAGGTCGGGACGCGCTCCATGCTTCTATGCAAGGAAGCTCTCCGCATCTGGTCACTTGTGCGCAGCCTGGAGGCGGTTCTCCTAGCCATTCATGTGGCAGGAGCCTCCAACACCCTGGCTGATGCCCTGAGCCGGATAGGGCTGCATCACACGAGTGGTCTCTCCTGCCGGAGGTAGTACAAGATCTGTTCTCCTCTGGGGCACACCTCTGGTGGATCTGTTTGCCTCCAGGAGAACGCAGGCTGAGCTGTTTCATGCCAGCCCCCTCAGCAGGGTTCGCTGCAGGGGATACCTTCTCGAGGCCGTGGACCCTGGGCCTCTTTATGCCTTCCCCTTTCCCTGATTCACAGGGTCCTGCTCAAGCGAGGAGGGACAAGGCACAGGTGATTCTGATAGCCCAGACTGGCCCGCCAGTTCTGGTACCAGATCTCCTCAGCCTCAGCTCTAGGCTCCCGAGGCAGCTTCCAGCTCGCCTGGACCTGCTCTCAGTCAATCAGGGGAAGGTGTTCCATCAGACCTTCAATCCCTGCCACATGCTGGTTCCTGGCGGCTAGAGTTCCAGGCCTTGGGTGCTCAGCGAGGGTCCTCAACGTCATTGAGGCGTCCCGTAAGGAGTCGACCAGAAAATGCTACGCCTTCAAATGGAAGAGATTTTCCATTTGGTGTTGGGGTAAGGACTTGGACCCTTCCTCTTGTTCTGTGGCCAGCATTTTGGACTATCTATGGTCCCTATCTAGTCAAGAGCTTAGGTCGACGACCCTAAAGGTGCACCTGGCAGCCATCTCTGCTTACCGGGCGCGGGCCGGTGAGCAGTCAGTGGCGCAGGAGAAGGTGGTCGGGCGCTTCTTCAAAGGCCTTGATCACATTTCCCCTCCAGTGCGGGAACCCCCACCTCCGTGGGATTTACTGCTGGTACTGGCAAAGCTCATGGGCAAGCCATTCGAACCAATGCACAGGTGTGGTCTCCCCCACCTGTCGTGGAAGACCGCCTTCTTGGTGGCTATCCGTCAACCAGAAGGATGGGAGAACTCCAGGCGCTGAGCATCGGTCTCCTTACCTGGTCTTCCACAGGGACAAGGTTATCCCTACGCCCCCACCCGAAATTCCTTCCGAAGGTGGTGTCGGAGTTTCACCTTAACCAGGTGTTGACTCTGCCGGTGTTCTACCCCAATCACACCTCGGAGGCCGAATATAGGCTCCATACTTTGGACCCTAGAAGGGCACTCGCCTATTACAAGGAGCGCACGGCTGGGATTCGGGGAGAGGTTCGCCAGCTGTTTGTCACCTACGCTGAAGCCGCACCTGGCAGACCTGCAGCCAAGCGGACGATAAGCAGATGGGTCACCTCCTGCATAGATCTCTGCTATGAGTTGGCGGGCATGGAGCCTCCCAGAGGGATAAGAGCTCATTCTACCCGCCATACTGCTGCATCGGTGGCTGCTTCCAGGGACATCCCTATCCAGGAAATCTGCAGGGCTGCTACCTGGAAGTCAGCAAACACCTTCATTACCCACTACCACATCGACCTTGAGTCACGCCGGGATGCTGGTTTTGGGGCCTCGGTTCTCCAATCCTTATTTCCCAAGTAAGTATTAAGGGGGTGTGCACCTTGCCTCCCTCCTCCCGGAGAACTGCTAGGAGTCTGCCAGATGGTGTGGATGAACAACATATCCATGTCCTAGAAATACAGGTTACTCACCTGTAACAGGAGTTCTAGGAATGGTATATGTTGTTCATCCTACTCCCGACCTCGGCCGACGCACAACCTGAGCTTCCAGCGGGCCAGATCTGGCGTCATGGGGCGGAGCCGAGAGTTTTACCACCCGGGTGGGTGGGAGGAGCCAGCTTGAAGACCTTCCGGCAAGATTTAAAGCGGCAAGGAACCTGCCAGATAGTGTGGATGAACAACATATACCATTCCTAGAACTCCTGTTACAGGTGAGTAACCTGTATTTTTCTACCCAGAATATAAAAATGTTTCCAAGGGACCTTGCCCTGGTTCCCCTAGCATATCTCTCAGCAATCCCACATAAGAAACGTCCCTCCATATTTCACTTTGAAAAATTGCTTTATGTCACAAACTGCCCCTCATGGGAAAGGTGCTGCCCACACACAGGCAGCGTTCTTTAAATCAGAAATTTACAATATGCTAGAGTGCTAAATCAAAACCTAGCATAAATAATCGCTTGTTTCCACATTATTCTTGGCTTGTTATCTCCATGTTTTCAGTGTCCGTGCCCAAAATTTAAGTAACAGATGTTTGAGAGATACTGTATTCCCTCTCCGGGGAAAACCTAAGCAAAACGCATTTCTATGTGTAACAAATGTGAGGCCTCTAAAGTGTTGGCTCCTCTAGCTACACACTAAACTTGCCTTTACCAATGATCCCTCTTTACCAGTGATGGAAGTTCATCAGAGTATAGAGAAACATGTTTGTATACACATGACATGTAAACATAATCAAGCATCATAGTTTTCTGTTATGTGCTGCCTTTAATCCCCGTTTGCAGAGTGGGACAGTACCATCTTTGTGTGGTAGAGAAGGAAACATTGGATTAATGGATTGGGTATTAAGTGGGGGGAATATTCAAGTGACTCTGGAACATTTTGAGAGGCTATATCCAGTTCTGCTGCCAAGTTTAGTGGATAATTGGAACAAAGTACTGTATATTGTTGGCTGCAGCTGTGCTATCCTGGCTAAACTTTAGGAAACGGAACTATGTAGGCTTACACATAGCACTGGATAACTTGTCACACTCCAGCTTTTCTGAGATTCATCTGAAAAACAGCTGAGATCAATTTTAGACACAGATGTTTTGTATAAATGATAATACGTTTATTAAACAGTGCTGGGTGGCTTCATAAATTAACATGTTGCTGTTTACTTTCAGCCCAGATGTAAAGATCATTGCTTTTTTTACAATAAACCACTATCATATAATTCTCTTGTATTCTTTACTGAACTTATTTACATTGCCCCAAGTAATTTGTAATGTGGTGAAATTATTCTCAGATATACCTTGCTGATAGCCACCAAACATGTTAAGTTTTTTACCACTTGTTCTGTGCATCCCTTTAAATTATACAGAAATGTAGCATTGTGAGGGACTGCCAAATGAGTGTGTCACACTTGCATGCTAGTGTCGGGAGTGAACTCTGGAGTTGGCACTTGGGCAGCCAGGTGGGAGGTGGGGACACGCTGCCAATGGCAGTATGTCCCAGCCGGGAGTTTGGAGGGGAATATGTTTGAGTGCAGTGGCTCCCGCTGATAGACCAGGGCACTTGCAGCATATGCATGAGACACCCTCCAGATGCTGAATGTGGCACCAGGGGACGGGGAACAAAACTGAGGTAAAAAAATGCAATTTATCTGGATGTAGGTCTGCATATCCCACTCACTGAACAATACACCCACCTCCACCTGAACCTGGTCTGCAGAGACTCCTGGAAGGCTTCTACAGTAGACCCCCCCCACCCAAGTCCCCACCCACCATGAGGGACAAGCCATGGAAATGGAGATTGGGGTCAAGTACCTGGAAAAGGTGGGTGACCGGGCAGAGTGCAGACTAGATGGGGATGGTCAGAGAGAAGCATAAACAATTGAATTGGAAAAAAAAAAAACAGAACTGTGAATTTGCATGCAGTATGGTTCATGCATGGTCTTCAGGGGGAACTAACATGCATGGTAATAGTGTTTGTACTGTTCTTGATTATCCTTTCTGTCAAAGAGGAATATCCACATGCTAAACCCACCTAACGTGTTGGGCAATCCCCAGTTTGCACTTGTGATGCAAATAGGTGTTTTTTTTTTTGTTTGTTTGTTTTTAACTAACTTGACTGCTTTGGAATTTTATCTGGTTACTCCTGCCATCCCCTTAGACCAGCATTTAACCACAGCCTCTTAAGCCACCCCCCACAGCTGACTTCTGCAACAGGGGTTAGTCATGGGAGATTCATTTAGGGAAAGGACAATAGTTCCAGGAGCTTTTGAAAGCTGTCTTGGGCCATCGGTGGTCCTTAAGTAATTCCAGGGCTATGTGCATATCACAATCTGACATGTATGTACACCCCCTGAGGAAAACTCCATGGTCAAAGTGCTGGGACACTAAAGTTGGCATCCTTTTTGTTGGCACTCACAATAGACAGTAATGTCTGCAGTACTGTTTGTTATAGGTTTCATTTTTCCTTGAGGGTTTACTTTTTGTTTTTGGACCTGTATGTAACTACCCTACCTGTGAGATGCATGGCAAAGTCTGAAAGCTGGAAGGAGTGGCTAAGTCTTTGGACTTTCCGATGAATGGCACCTTGGTCCGGGGTGGTATTGGGACTACCTTGTAGTTACTGTGTAACTGCATTGCAATTGAAATGTAGCTGCATGCAACACACATTTGACTACAGTGTAATTACCCTGTTGCATGCATTTAATTATTAGTTACAGTGAAATGGACACTAAAAAAAAAAATGTAAGTGGTTAAATGCTGGTCTAAGCGGATGGCAGGAGTACCCAGATTTCTTACCTTATTTCTTACCTTAGAGGATGCCATCAATGGGGTCGACCCCAGGACCAAACCTGACGTTACCCCGGAAGCATCCCGGTTACGTCCGCGACCCGGCTCAATCACCAGCACCTCCATGTTATTTGAGTTAAGTCTCAGCCAGTCAGAGTTCATCCAGTCCTGGATCTTGGCAAGGCATTTATTTATTCAGCACTTCAATGGCATCATATGTCCTTGGCACTAAAGACATATACAGCTGAGTATCATCTGCATAGCAGTGAAAACCCAGGCTATACAGTCTGAGCTCTTCCAGGGGCAGCATATATACCACGAACAGCATCGGTGACAGGATTGAGCCTTGAGGAACTCCACAGGTCAGGGGCACCGGGAAGGAGAAGCTCCCCATCACTACCCTCTGCCTCCTGATCGAGAGAAAGGACTCAAACCAGTTGATGACCGTACCAGAGAGTCCAAAGCACTCTCTAAGGTGATCCAGCAACATGATGTGGTCTATGGTAGTGAGTGCTGATGACAGACTGAGGAGAATGAGAATGGACTGCTCCCCTCGATCTCGTGCCCTGAGGAGGTCACTATGTACCCAGACTAATGTTGTCTCTGTGCTGTGCCTCATTCTAAACACAGACTGAAATGGCTCATAGATGTCAAAGGCCTCCAGGTTTTCCTTAAGCTGCATAGTCACGATTTTCTCAACAACCTTCCCTAAAAATGGGAGGTTGGAGATAGGTCTGTAATTTGCCAGGACGTCGGGGTCGAGGGATGTTTATTTCAAAAGGGGCTTCACCAGCGCCTCCTTCAAGATGTTGGGGAAGACCCCTTATGAAAGCGAACACCTGACAGTCCTGGCGAACACTGGACCAATGACCTTGACGCAGCCCACTAGGAGATGAGTCTGGCCAGGGTCCAATTTACAACAGGTGGGCCATAGCTTCGAAATCACCACGGAGACCTCAGCAACCTCCACTGGCCGAAACTCTGCCCAGACATTGAGTGCCTCTAGCTCCACCCACACCCCACAATGCAGAATTGATCTAGACCCACTCGCCTGATCCCGGCCCGAATGGCAGATACTCTGTCAGAGAACACAGCAAACCCCACGCAAAGTGCTACTGAAAAGTCGCTATTCAGCTGTAGACAGACTGGATGAAAAAGCCTGTCCACAGTCTGAAAGAGCTGAGCTAGTCTGTTCTTCCCTGCAGCAATCTCCTTGGACAGGAACTCTGCCTTTTTATAGTAGATTGGCCTTTGATAATCAACACAGTGATTATTCAAAGCCAGTCTATCCTCTACTGAGAGTCCAATGCTAGCAACGCTCCAGCCTCTGACCCATGGTCTTCATCATCTTGAGAGCTCCATCAAACGACGGGGGTCTCAAGCGAGAGGACCTGGGTCATATACGGACTGGTGTAATAGTATTGAGTGCCTTGGTGACAGCCCTGTTGTAGGCCTCCACCGCGTCACCCAAGCCAGTCTCACAAACAACACTTGCACTGGACAAATCAACTACCGCCATCATTACGTTGGGGGACAGTCCCCTCAAAGGGTGATAGTTGATCATTTCAACAGGGGAGGGACCATCGGGGGGGGGGCAGCCCAAACAAGAATTTTGCCATACAGTGATTGGACCAAGTGACCTGTTCAATCCTGAGGTCACTGACCTCGAGATCCAGTGAGAATACCAAGTCCCAAGGAGTGGCTGTGATGAGTCGCAGAGGCAACTGCCTGTGCAAGACCTAGTGATGTCATCAGCTGGAGGAGGTCAGAACCAAATCGCGAGGATTCATCATTGATCCAAGCATTGAATACCCCAGAATAAGCCATCTAGGGGACTCCAACACCCTGTCGACGATGAAGTCCACAACCTCCTGCAGAAATTCTCTGCCCAACCCCAGAGGGCAGTAGACCAAGAGAATTCTACAACCCGCACCTGGACCCCCATGCACTGCCACACATTCAAACGACGAGGTAGAACCCACCAGATACTAATACTAATTGCCAGCAGATTAGGCCTTATGGTCTATCGAGTCTGCTTGAACCTCAGATCCCTTGTTGGGAACCAAGGCCCTTGTGTTCTGATGCATACCCTTTCTGTATCAGTTCCACCCTCTCTTGAAGCCCTCCGCCATGGAAATCTGGACCAGCTCACCAGGCGGCACGTTCCAAGGATTCACCACCCTCTCAGTGAAAAACCTCCTCCTCTCTCCCCCCCCCCCAATCCTTCCACCTTCCAGCCATGCCCTCTGGTGATACCTCCCTCCTTTAGTCTAAAGATCCCCTCTGTGTTTATCCTATTTATTCCCTTGAGGTATTTAAAGACCTTGATCATGTCCCCCCTGTCTCTCCTCTCCTCCAATGAAAATAGGCCAAGCTCCTCAAGTATGTCCTCATACGTCAACTCCCCCAGTCCTCGAATCATCCTGGTAGCCCTCCTCTGTACCCTCTCCAGGAGCTGTATGTCCCTCTTCAAGTGCGGTCTTCAGTACTGTACACAGTACTCGAGGTGTGGTCTAACCAGTCCACTGTACAGTGGCAGAATCACTTTCCTTCTCCTAGAGGTGATCCCCATTACAATGCATCCCAACATCCTGTTTGCTTTGCTAGCCGCTCTCCTACACTGCTCAGAGTTATTCATACATGCATCCACCTTGACCCCTAGGTCTTTTTCCCCAGACGAGGTCTCCAGCGCCTCCCCTCCCAGGGTGTACCTGTATTTTTGGTTCCCCCACCCAAGACGCAACACCCTGCACTTGGTGGTATTGAAATTTAATTTCCATGTGTGAGACCACCTTTCCAGGGTGTCCAGGTCCCCCTGTAGGGCCAACCTCCCCTCTTTCCCCTCAACTACTGCTCCCATCTTGGAGTCGTCAGTGAAGAGACTCCTCTCACACCCTATACCCACCCTGATGTCAGATATGTATGTATTAAACAGGATTGGACCCAGGATCAAGCCCTGCGGTACCCCACTACCTACCTCTCTAGGGTTCGAGAGCTCCCCATCGACCACTACTCTCTGTGTGTGTCCAGCTTGCCAGTTTCCTATCCATCTGACCATCAATGGGCCCACTCCCAACCCCATCATTTTCTCCACCAGTCCATTGTGGGGGACCAAGTCAAACGCCTTGCTGAAGTCCAAGAATAGTACATCCACTGGCTTCCCCCGTCCAGTTCTGATGTTACCCATTCGTAGAAATCCATAAGGTTGGTTTGACATGGTCTACCTGGCACAAACCCATGTTGTCAACTATCCAGCCCTCCCTCCTCCTCCAAGAACACCCCCAATCATTCCTTCAGTATACTCTCCATTAATTTTCCCACCACCGAGGTCAAACTGATGGGTCTGTAGTTAACTGGTACTTCCTCGACCCCCCATGGATTGGCACCACATGTGCCTCATGCCAATCCCTAGGTACCCTTCCTGTCTCAAGCAACTTGTTGAAGAGCTCCACCAGGGTTGTGGCCAGTACATCCGCCAACTCCCATAGTACTCTCAGATGAATGCCATCCGGCCCAGGAGATTTATCTTTCTTCAGGGCCTTAAGGGCTTGCCACACCCGTTCAGAGGAGATAGCATCATCCGACACCCAGACCTTGCTGGCCTTTCTATCCTTGTCCTGATGTGAAATCCCAGGAGTGCCTCTCCCTCCCTTATGTTCCATTTCTGTTGCTCCCCCGATCCCACACACTACCGCTTCTATCCCCCTCGTGCTTTGCTTTGTAAGTATCCCATCTCCTTCCCTAGTGAACACCAAGGCAAAGTACTCGTTTAATACCTCTGCCTGGTCCCTCGCCTCTTCCAACCACCCACCATCTGATCTCAATCTGCCAAGCTGGCCCTTAGTTTTTCTCCACTCCCTGATGTAGCGGAAAATCCCCTTTTTCCCTCCCCACATCCCCTGTGCCAGCCGCTGCTCTTTACTGGACTTTACCCCCTGCACCATCTGGGTGACTTTTCTAGATGCAAGACAGTACGTTTCCATTTCCCTTTTCCCTCTCATTGTTTTGTATTTTTTGTAGGCAGCCTTCTTCTCCCTGACCACTACCTGAACTTCTCTGGACCACCAGCACTGTTTATGCGACCTTGCTCCCTTATGCTTCACCTTAGCTCAGGTCCGTTTTATGACCTCCCATCACTTTTCCATGTCTGTCATAGTTGTAATCCCCTTCAAGTGATCCTTGCAAATATTTCCCATACCCATAAAGTCTGCTCCCTGAAGTACACGGCCAGTGTGCTAGATCTCTCCATGCTAATTTGAAACCGGACAGTATCATGGTCGTTCCCAGTCAGGGATCCTCTACAACCAGGTCCCTTATCAGATCCCCATCTGGCAAAACCACGTCCAGGACATGCCCCCCCCAATGGGTTCCATCACATGCTGTGTTAGAACACATTCTGGAAGCAATCTAGTAGCCTCTGCTCCTTAGCCACCTTAGTGGACATTGTTCCCCAGTTTGTGCCTGGCATATTAAGATCCCCATCAACACCACTCTTCCCCTTTGTGGTCCGCACTGGGCAAAAATGTTGTCCAGCAAACCATCCTCCAGAACATCACCCATCCCGGGGAGCCTGTATGCTACACCCAGCTTAATCTTACCTCCTGCCCGGGTTTGTAAGGTGACCCATAAGGCCTCCACGTTTCCCTCTGCTTCTTCTACCCTAGCAATTTCCATGCCCTCTCTAATGTACACAGCCACTCCTCACCCTCTGCCCTCCTTTCTGTCTTTCCTAAGCATAGTGTACCCCCTCACGTTTTAGGTCCCAGTCATGGTTTTTGTTGGCCTACGTTTCTGTGACCGTTACCACATCCCCCCCCCCCAAAAACATCATGGCCTGGAACTCTGGTAACTTGTTTCCCAAGCTCCTGGCATTTATTAACACCACCACCCACCCCTTATCCCCTTAGTCAAACCCCACCCAGGCTCCTTGTGCCTCAGCCACCCTCTGCTCCTCCTGGAACCTCCTCTCCCAGTCTGTTTCCCCCTCTCTCCCCCTTTGGATTTGAAGGCTACTCCCTCATCTGGAGGAGGGCTTCAGGCCAGCCCCTCCTTCCCCCCTCACAAGTTTAAACACAACCTTTCTTGAATGTAGTCTGCCACCCCCTGTTTAAGGATTTCCTTCCCTAATGGGGTAAGATGAAGTCTGTCCTTAGCATACAGTCCCATATCCTCCCACACTCCCTCCCAGTTCCCTAACACCCCCGACCCACTTTCTTCCCCTCACTTCCTGAGCCAGTCATTTATCTCTGTAATCTTCCTTTTGTTCTCCACTGAGGCCCTAGGTACCGGCAATATTTCCGAAAAGGAAATGTTGCATCCAATTTTACTTCGGGTGGGAGCTCTTGCAGCAGACTATAACCATTGGGACTAATGCTGCAGGCATTATGACCCACCAGAAAACTTCTCAGCCAGCAGGGACCGCCCCTGATGTCAGCTCCACCTCGACGATGGTATAAAAGGGGGCGGACCCGGCTCCACCTCAGTTCTTTTCCCTCTGTGACCTTCTCATGTTGGAGAAGATCTTAGCTTGCCAGTTGCCAGCAAAAACAAACTTCATTTTTTCACCATTTTCTTCAGTTTTTCAAAGTTTTTTTCATCCGATGCATGTGTTCCCCGTCATCGGTCTCATCTTCAGGACCTCATCGGAACAAGTGCAGTTGTGGCCGTCAGATACCATCGAAGGATGGCCACACTAAGCGCGCCTTCTGCCTGGGGCCTGACCACAACACCACGGCCTATTCCACCTTGGAGGGCTTCACAAGCAGGACCAGTCTCTGCTGTTTGAAGGCTCTCAAGGCATTCCTTTTAGAAGAGAAGATGGACCTGCACACCTCTGGGGATAAGACCAAGCATAAGGACAAGTCCAAGTGGTCCCAGAACAAGGATCATAGTCAGTCCCACCACCGGTCCAGGTCCTGATCTCATTCTTGGGCCTCCCCAAGAAGCCCCGCTCTTCCTCGGGCTCTGGAGAGCACTTCTCCAAGAAGGATTCTGCTCCTGCCAAAAAGACCCAGGCTAAAGCAGGTACATCAGGGAGAAACCTGCTAGGCCCAAAGTGACACCACTCCGGATCACCCCTAAGACCTCAGGGGCACAAGCTACGGCCCTGCCTGCCAAGGTCCCGGCTTTGCCCGATGAGGGTAAGCCTTTGGAGTCGGAGGACACTCCAGCAACCCCCCCCAATGAGAAACCGTTGTCTGTCCTGGTGCCGATGCCAGTTGAAGGGGCAAAGGAAACTGATGCTACCGTAGAAGGGGCAGCGTCTATGTCTCCTAAGTCCTCCTCCCCATGGGGCTCTCCAGGAGGCTCCCCCTCAGGGCTGCCAGACACTTTTGATCCCATAGTCTCCTTTCTAGGGGTGGTGGCCTCGGTGTTTTCCAAGGAGGAGCTCCAGGAACTTTTTTCCTTTTGGTGGGGTTAAGTACAAAACCAGACTCCCCTGAAGCCAGCCCCATCACTGGTACTGGACCCATCGGGCAAACCACAACCGGAGGGTGTTCCTTCGCCCAAGAAGACTCCA
This sequence comes from Neoceratodus forsteri, assembly GCA_016271365.2. NCBI lineage: Eukaryota > Metazoa > Chordata > Ceratodontiformes > Ceratodontidae > Neoceratodus > Neoceratodus forsteri. The sequence goes on from CM028131.1 coordinate 646,613,402, forward strand.
GAGAGGTTGCTGCCTCGCTCATGCGCCAGGGCCTGTTCCCAGTCTCAGTCCATAAACCAACACCGGCACTCACCAAGGTCAGGTAGCCGACGCTGGTCCAGGTCTTACTGTAGGAGCTGTTCCCGTTCTGATGGGTGGGCCCGCTCCTGACGTCGGTCCCTGGACCAACGCTAGTCTTTGCTCCGTCATCTGTCCTTGGATCAACGTCGGTCAGAGAGCCACTGACATTCGAGCAGGGCCAGTCATAGGGATAGGTCCAGTTACTCCTCACCTAGTAGCTGGTCATCCTCCTCCTCTTCCCTCTTAGGAATCGGGGGTTCCCCAGGAGAAAAGGACCAGCCTCGCTCACTTCCTGATGATACAACCTTTATGGACATCATGAGGCACATTTATCTTTTATCTATTTATTAGTAAATCGGTTTACAACCTTTGAGCCAGAGACTCATTTCCAAAGGTACCTCATCACATTGAGGACAGACAGAACAAATTTAGGTTACAGCATACAAGTCACTGACTTAGAGTTACACAGAAATATTTCATACATTTATACAATTTAGTAGCAATTACTGTGATACAGATGAGCACATGCACATCCTGGAACAGAGGCAGGATGCAACGGGGGAAAAGTGGGGGGGTGTGAGGTGGAGTGCCGCCCAGTGGGCATTGTCAAGTGTGGAGAGATCGAGGCCACATTTAGAGACAGGAGCAGCTGCGGGTGTTAAACAGTTAGCTCCGAAGGGCAGTTTTGAAGTTGGAGATTGTGGGGACAGTGGAGATGGGAGCAGGTAGAGAGTTAAACCAGGATGGGGCTCTGTAGCAGAAGGACCTCTGACCATGGGTGGTCCTGGATCTGGGGACCAGTAGAGTGGTCTTGTTGGAGGTTCGGGTTGCGATAGTGGGTTGGGTGTGGTGGATAGAGGCTGTCACCCCAGGAGGGGAGAGCCTAAGTAGAGTTGTTTTTGTGAGGAGGCAGGTTTGGTAGCGTAGCCGTTCATCTAGGTTAAGTAGTTTTGCCTCGTCATAGAGTTGACAAGTATGTGTGAGCCTGGGGGCACCAGTGATCAGCCTGCAGGCCTTATTTAGGGTGAGGTGAATTTTGTTGAGGGCAGTAGTGTCAGTAGCACCATAGACTGGCAGGCCATGATCCTACAAGGGACAGTACTGAAGGGGCGTAACACATGAAGTCGGAGGAGCATCAGGGGAAGGCAATTTTATATGCGTAGAGGATGCCAAGCCACGCACTGCGGGCGGATACAAGGGCATCAATGTGGTGTGGTAGGTGAGGGCTGAATCAAAAGTAACCCCAAGGTATTTGTAGGAGCAGAGTTGTTCAAGCGGTTGTTTGGTACTAGGGAGGATAGGGACTGGGAAGTTGCAGGCTTTGTTTTGGGGGTGGGCAAAGAGCATTGTTTTTTTTGTTTTTTTTGAGATTAATGACGAGTCTGTGCTCTTTAAACCAGGCTTCAGCATCATTGTAGGATTGTTGTACGGTGCCCTGGAGCGAGATGGGATTGCGGTGGGTAGCAAAAATGACAGCATCTTCTATATACATAAGAATTTTCCCAGGGCATGCACAGGGCAGGGTGTTTAGATAGAGTGAAAAGAGTAGGGGGCCTAAGATGGAGCCCTGGGGTACCCCTGAGAGGATGGAATGGGTTTCAGAGAGTGTCCTATTGATTTTTACACATTGGGAGCAAGCGGATAGATAGCTTGTGCACCGTGCAAGAGGGCCAGCAGAGAAACCAGTGTGGCAGAGGGCATCCAACAGAAGAGGGTGGGAGACACTGTCTAATGCCTTTGAGAGGTCAATGAACACTGCACCAGCTAGGGAGCTGGCATCCAAGGAGGAGTTTAGGAAATTGGAGAACTCAACTAGTGCAGTGCCGATACTGTGACCAGCGCAGAAGCCATGCTGCTCTGGGCATGAGATGTTATGCTTAGTCAGATATTCAGTGATTTGAATGGCCACCACTTTTTCTAGGGCTTTGGGGGGGGGGAGAGAGGAGGATGGAGATTGGTTGGTAGTTCCCGGCGGAGGACCTGTCACCCCCTTTATGAATGGGTGAGACTATGGCTGTTTTCCATGCAGTGGGGAATTGCCCCAGGCAGAGAGATCTGTTAAGTAGGCTGGTGAGTGGGGCAAGGACTTCATCCAGCACCAGCTGGAGAGTACTGGGGTCCAGGGAGTCGCTGCCGGGACTATTGCTATTTAATGCTTTAATTAGGAGAGGTCTGGCTTCCTGGTCAGATAACTTGCGTAGGTGGAAGCTGGGTCATTGGAGGACAGGGGGAGGTGGGGGAGGTCAAAGAAATTACTGGGAAGGACAGAGCTACTGTCAGTAAAAGAGGTGTTAAGGCAGTTAGCAATGCAGGCAGGGTCGGTGGAGGTTGAGCCATCAATAGTGAGCTGGGATGGTGGAGGGGATCGTGATTTCCCATTTAGCTCTTTATCATTGTCCCAGAAAGTCTGGGCACACCCCCAGGAGGAGGTGAGGGTGGCCTGGTAATGGTCGGCCTTGGCTTTACAGATGGCCCATGTGCACCTGTTCCGAGCAGCATTGTAGGCCTGTCTATCAGCCATCCGTCCCGTTTCAGTGGCAAGGTGCCAGAGGTTATCCCTGTTTCTGAGTATTTGTAGTAGGGCAGGGGTAACCCAGGGTGCATTTCATTTTTTGGATCGAATTCTGGTGAGGGGTGCAAAGAGGTCACAGGCCTTGTTAAAGGTTTGGGAGAAAAAGGCGAGGGCAGTGTCTGTCGGGAGCATGATGAATGGGAGACTAATTAATCTTGGTGAGAAACTGTTTGAGTTTTATCAGCCCACCAGGTCGGAGGTGCCTGCGGAATGTGGTCTGGGCTTTGGGTTTGTGGGTTGGGGCTGCCCAAAGGAATAGGATAGGGGAGTGGTCACTTAGGGAGTCTGGGAGGACCTGGATGTTATGGATTTTTTGGGGGCGATTGGTGATAATTACATGCAGAGGGTACTGGTTCCTCTCTTTTGGTTTGCTCTAGTGGGCTGGGAGATGAGTTGTGTCAGGTCTAGGGCAGTGAAAGAATCTCGGGTAGTGGAGGAGGAGGTGCTGAGCCAGTTCACGTTAAGGTCCCCCACTAGGATTTGTTCTGCCTTGTGGTGGAGGATGGCAAGATATTTTGTTATAGATATCAGCGCCGGGTTCTGGTTCTTTGGGGGAACGTAGGCAGTGGTGAGATAGAGAGGGCCCCTTGAGGGGTCAGGAGTGATTTTAAGGGTAAGGGCCTGGGCCCCATTCACAAGAACGGGGGCAGGGAGCGCTTGTCCGATGATTGTGTCCCTAGCATAGATTGCACAACCACCACCCCCTCCCGTTTGCCTATTCTGTCCTCCCAGTATAGGGTATAGCCTGGGAGGGAGACAAAGGAGTCAGGAGTGGATTTGGACAGCCAGGTTTCAACCAGGGCTATGATGACTGGTTGATAGAACATGGCCCAGCACTGGAGAGCATCAAATTTTTTCAGTAGGCTGCATATGTTCATGGAGACTGTGTGGAGACCAGTGGACCCAGTAGGTGGGCTGGAGGGGGAAGGGCCTAGGTTTGGATGTATATTACCAGATAGGAGTGGTAGGAAGACCAAGGCTCTGACCAGGGGGTGGCAGTATGTCAACTTCCGGGGGGTATGCTGGAATGGGGAGGAGGTCATAGGGGAACAAGGAATGGGCAGGGTTGAAGGGTCGGGAGGGTGAGGACGAGTTGCAACCAAGGGGAGCCAGGGTAGGCAGCGGGGGGGGGGCATCCAGGGGGTGAGTGCCATGGGCCAGGGTACATGGTTAGTGTAGGGTGGGATCGGACTAAGTCAGGGAGAGTTGGGGGTGCTGGTGCAAGTGGGCCAGGGGAGATGTCTGGCTGATGGGATGTGGGTATAGCATGTAAATGAGGGGGAGACATTTGAGGAGGATGTGTACAAACATAGCGCCTAAGGTAGCAGCAGGGCAGAAAGGTTCAAGTATCTTGGCTGCCCCTCAGATAGCGTGGATACCACTTTGGAGTAGTGTCAGTGTCATGGACTCTGGTGGACAGGGTACAAGGTTCGAGACCCTGGTAGGGCGGTTGAACTAGGACCTGGGTGAGAGTGGGGATCCAGGTTCTGGGGAACTCAGAGCAGGCTGGGTCTGGGCCAAAAATCAGGGTGGAAATAGTGACTCCTAGTGGTCACTGAGGGTTAGTGGCAGGCTGGGTGTGGGTCCAGTGGTAGGGCAAGGGGTCAGTATGTAGGGCTAGCTAGGAGGCTGGGTGTGAGTGCGAGGTGTGTGCAGAAGCAGAAATGAGAGTAAGGGAGAGAAGTAGCGTAAGTAGGTAGAGGGGTTCCAGGAAGTAGGAGGAGGAGGAAATTCAGGTAGAGAGAGACCTCCAATGAATGGGATAGAGAGGACCTGGATCTGGAACGCCATTGACTAGCCAAGTACCTTAGGCAAAAGGAGCCCAAGCCTCTCGTGGTGCCTCCTTTGGTGGACACTTTCCAGGGTCTTACCAGAATTACCTGGAAGCACCCAGCTTGGGTCCCGGCAGTTCCTAAAAAGTCAGACAGGCTGTACAGGGCCCTGAGGGATGAGCCTTTCCTGGCAGAGCACCCTCAGGCGGACTCCTCTGTGATCACGGCTGCTCATAAGTCTAAGCAGCCGAAACATCTTAGCTCCCAGCCTCCTGACGCAGTCTAGCTATTTGGACCAGATGGGCAAGAACGTCTATTCTGCCTCCACCTGCTCCATTAGGTCCCTTAATTTCCTGACGCATATGGTTCAGTACCAGAATGCGTTCTGGGAAATGGGACAAGAGCTTGTTAATGCCTTGCCAGACTCCACACAGAAGACAGAGATTCTGGATGTCCTTAAGTTGGGCTTAGATGTAGGCATGTATGTTCTTCATGCCTCGTACGATACTGCAGACACGGCGGCCAGAGTGACAGTGTCAGGGGTCTGTCTCCAGCGCCATGCTTGGTTGAGAGTCTCCGGCTTTCACCAAGATCTGCATTCTGGAATCTGGGACCTCCCGTTCCAGGGTTCTGTCTTGTTTGGGCAGGAGACACTCATCTCTCGTCTCCAGGAGTCTGGGAAATCCATCTGGTCTGTCCATCAGATGTACAGAGGAGACCACAGGAAAGTGAGGAAACTGCCATTTTGGAAGCCCTCAGGTGCCCAAGCCCGTGGCAACCAACAGGGCCAGAGAGGTGGCTTTAAAAGGAGAGCTGGCAATCAGCAGCCTGGAGGTGCTCCTTTCTGTGGCCCTAAGTTCTCCTAAGCGCCTCTGCCCACTCCTGGCTCTGCCCAGTGACTCCCTCCCAACCCCTCCTCCGGAGGAGGATGTTCCAGGGGAGGTCGTAGGGGGTCACTTCTTCCTTCATCTGAAGGGCTGGAGCTCTATCACTGTGGACCATTGGGTCCTCTATATTATAAGGAGGGGACATACGCTGGAGTTCAGAGATTCAGCCAGACACTCCACCAAGATCCTCGAGATATCCTCCTTCTCACATTCCACTCATAGGAGGAGAGATTCAGGCCCTCTTGCAGAAAAGGATGATAGAGCCAGTCCCTCTGCAGCAGCGGGGAAAAGAGTATTACTCCCATTTCTTCCTGGTTCCAAAAAAGACCCAAGACCTTTGTCCCATTTGGGACCTCAGTTCTTTAAACTACTATATAGAATACAGAAGGTTCCGGACGGTGACTCTTCCAGGACTGCTTCCTCTGCTGCATCAGGGAAACTGACTCTGCTCTCTAAACATGCAAGATGCATACATGCACATAGGGGTCTTCCCCAACCCCATAGGAAGTACCTGAGGTTCAACTTCCAGGGGGCGCATTACCAGATTCGGATCCTCCCATTCGGCCTGTGCTCTGCTCCTCGAGTCTTCACAAAATGCTTGGCAGTAGTGGCTGCGGCTCTAAGGTGCCAGGGACATTATGTTTTCCTTTACCTCGGCGATTGGCTGCTTGCAGCCCCGTCAAGGTCTCGCCTTCTTCAGGCTCTCTGAGACACCTACACTCTATTCCAAGAGCTGGGGATCACCCTGAATCTTCCAAAGTCTTCCTTGGAGCCCAGCCAAAGACTTGTCTTCATGGGAGCGGTCCTGGACTTGGTCCAGGGCATGGCTTTTCTACCCCCAGAGAGGGGCGATCGCTTGAGGGAGATTGCCGAATCGGTTCTTGTAACCTGTCAGGTCCAGGCCAGAACCTTTCTCAGACGTCTGGAGCATATGGCGGCAGCCATTCCTGTCACTCCTCTGGCTCGCCTCCACATGAGAATCCCACAGTGGATGCTCAGGGTGCAGTGAGATCAATGCTCAGATGACCTGGACCACATGGTCAGGGTCACAGAGCCAGTAAAGAGGACACTTCTTTGGTGGTTGGACCCTCTAAATTTAGAAAAAGGGGTCCCTTTCCATCTGGACCCCCCAAATCAGACTCTTAACAATGGATGCCTCGGATTTGGGTTGGGGGGGCGCACCTGGGGGCCCGCCAAACGCAGGGTGTCTGGACCCCCATGGAGCGCGACCTCCACATCAATGTCTTGGAAATGCAAGTGGTCCTCAATGCGCTACATGCCTTTCAAGAGGACCTTGTCCCAGGCTCTCTTCTTATTCAGACTGACAACATGGCAGCCATCTTCTGTATCAACAAGCAAGGGGGCACTCACTCTTAACCCCTGTGCATGGAGGCGATGACAGTCTGGTACTGTGCACTGGAGCGGCATCCAGGCATCCTAAACAACTTGGCCGACAGCCTAAGCATGTCTCAGTCCAAGGCGCATGAGTGGGAGCTACTGCAATCAGTAGCGGACCAGCTCTTCAACACATTGGGTCGTCCAGAGCTGGACCTCTTTGCGTCACCATGCAATGCCAAACTGCTAAATTTCTGCTGGCGAGAGCCTGCGCCTAGTTTTTCTGGCCAGATGCGCTGTCCCTTTGTTGGGCAGGGAGGTTTCTTTATGCATTCCCTCCCTTTCCTCTCGTCCAGAGAGTTCTCTTGAAGGTACAAGCTGAAGGGGCTCGGATGATTCTAATCACTCCTCTGTGGCCTCGGCAGATTTTGTTCCTACAGCGGTTGTCCAAGGCACCTCCAATCCCACTGCCAATATGCTCACAGTTGCTGTCCCAGGATCAGGGCTCGCTGGTCCATCCCAATCTTGGGTCTTTGCATCTTCATGCTTGGCTCCTTCGGACGTAGCAAAGTCCAGGTACGGGGTCTCCCAAGAGGTGGCGGACGTCCTCGTATTGGAGAGGAAGCCCTCTACTCACTCCACTTACACTATGAAGTGGAAATGCTTCTGCTTATGGGTGTCGTCTCACCGTCTGGAACCCCTTACCTGTCCGGTGAAATGAGCATTGCAGTATCTCCTCTCCTTATACCAACAAGGCCTGAGCTACTCCTCCATAATGGTGCACATGTGGGCCATTTCTGCATATCACACCCTTTTTGGGGACAAAACCTTGGCCCAATTGGATGTGGTCCACACCTTTTTAAGGGGAATTCTATACACAAGACCTCCCATTAGGGATTCTGTTCCCCCTGGGACCTTTTGTTTGTGTTGGAGAAGCTTACTTTTCCACCTTTTGAACCTGCAGCCAAATGTGAGCTGCGTTATCTTTCCTGGAAGGTTTGTTTTTTAGTTGCTGTTACTTGAGCTGGAAGAGTTTCCGAGCTCCAGGCAATGATGTGTAAAGAGCCGTATTTAATTTTCCCCAGGGAAAGGGTTTCCCTCAGAACAAATCCTAAGGTGGTCTCAACCCTCAACCAGTTGGTTGACCTTCCAGTTTATTTTTTTTCTCCCTCTAATAGAAGAGAAGCTCTCCTTCACACTCTGAGGTACTACCTTAAGCACACAGCTACACACTGTAAATCGGAGCAACTGTTTGTGGCCTTCGCGACACAACACTTGGGTAAACCAGTGTCCAAGCAAATGATTTCCAAGTGGCTTGTCAACTGCATTGTGTTTTGCTACGAGAAGCACAATCAACCCCTTCCGGGACTGATGAGGGGGTCACTCCACCAGAGGAGTCTCTGCTTCCTTTGCCACTCTGTGGAATGTCTCCATCAGGGACATATGTGCAGCTGCTACCTAGAACTCTGTGCACACTTTAGTGAAGCACTATAGCCTGGAAATTGCATCCAGACACTGTACTGGCTTCAGCCTGGCAGTCCTTCAGGGACTTGTGTCTTGACCTGCTGTTTCAGGATCTTTCCATTTTCCTCCTCCTTGGCGAGGGATTGCTTGAGATTCAGTCCTAATGGTTATAGCATGCTGCAAGAGCTCCCACTCGAAGTAAGATAGTACAGTTACGTAAGAACTTACCGTAACAGTAGATCTTCGAGAGGAGCTCTTGCAGCAGGCGTTGCTTTCCCGCCCTCCATTCCCCGAATGAGGTGTACAGATTCTCATCTTCAGGCTTCACTTCTTCTCTCAGTATGGTCCATTTACGGGTCTTGGTAGGGGAACTGGGGTAGAGCCAGGTCCGCTCCCTTTTATACCATGGCCGACAGGGTGGAGCCAACGTCAGGGGGCGGTCCTTGCTGGGTGCTGCTGGCTGAGAAGTTTTCTGGTGGGTCCTAATGACTGCGGCGTTAGTCCTAATGGTTATAGCCAACTGCAAGAGCTCCTCTCGAAGATCTACTGTTATGGTAACTTCTTTCATAACTCTACTTTATCTCGATGGACTCTAGCAAGTTCTCGGAACCTGGCTTGGCTTTCCAAAACACTGTGTCCCTCTATATCATTAGTCCCCAAGTGCACCAGGAAATGCGGTTTCCCTCCACAATCCCTTACCAGCTCGTTCACCATGAACTTTGCTCTGTGCACTCTCAGCCCAGAGATGCTCACTACCTTCACCTGGCTATGGCATCCCAACCCCTGTCCCTCCCAATGGATACCCCTAATCTTTGAGTCACCCAATAACAGAACCTGAAAGGGGGTCCCTCCCACACCTCCTTGTCCTCTAGCTTCTCTCCAGTCATGCTGTCCTCCCTCGTTTCTGCAATATGTTGCATCACCCCCTTCTGCGTCACATTGAAGTTTCCTCTTGTCCCCCTGGGACTATTTCTATCCTTTCCATTTCCTACCTGTGATGCCCTATGGGTATCCGACTCCCTCCCCCTGGCCTCTGTATCAGTCGCCTCATTACCACTAACCCCTTCCTCCCCCTCTAGGTTGTTTAATAGCTCAAATTTTTTGTGACACTCTATGCCAGCCTGCATCAAGTGACCTGAGTTTCCCCCAACTGCCCCTCTAAGCCACCCGTCTTTCTCCCCTCTTACCCTGTCCACCTTAGGAACTCCCTTCCCATTGTCTGCTCTTCTAGTCTTCCCCCCCAACAGTCCCTCATGACTCTTCCCCCTCCACTCTTTTTATTTTCAGAACGTTCTCCCCATAAGTCTTCCCATTAGCGTCAACATCCCTATCCATGGGTCCTCTATCCCTAATATCCCCCCCTCCTACTTGTGTAACGTGACGGCCTCTAATTTCTGGATGTTGCTCAGACTGGGCTCACCAATAGGACGGAGCTGCAGAAAGCACATCTGCATTTCTCTGTCTCAAGCAGATCTGAAATGACAAACCTGAGTTTCTGGGCACTCTTCAGATGTCCAACTTCTGAAGCTTCAGTGTAGTACTGCTTACATATGATCTGAAAAAAATCAGTTTCCTCTGAATCTGATTTTGGGCGAGTCAGTTTTTGTGCTTTCCAGTCCAAACTCTGATCGAGTTGTACAAATCTGTCCAATCCAACCAAATCCAAGTTTTTTGCACTCCCTGCCTAACCGCATCCTGGCTGAAAAAATATCCCTGTTGTGTAGTGGCAACCCGCTCCCTCACCCCATACACTAAATATAATCCTCTTCTAGTCCCTGGCATCCAGTGGCACCCCCTTTTTCCTCATTCCTTGTAAATAGCAAGAAAATAAAATACTGTTTTATCAGTCTAGTTTTCTTTTTGTAGTTCCTGGTGTTCAGTGATACCCCCTCCTCACCCCATCCCAAATAAGAGACTCCACTTGCGTGGCACACCGTGCCCAGCCCCTACACAAAGGCAACTAGAATAGCCCTCCACTCTTCTCGGCCAGCCGCTGTCCCTTCATTGCAGACAGTTGCTACATATCTTAGTGCTGTTTTGTATTATTCATTCCAGTGCATGAAAAATGGCCACGTATTTGAATAACTCACTAGCAAGCAGCACGGTGATATGTAGCAGCTGTTTGTGAAAATGATTAGATGGCAGTTGGCTGAGAAGGTGAGTGGAGGGCTGTTAGCCACTGTTGGGAGGGGCTGGAGGGGGATGTTGCCTAAGAAGTTAATTCTCTTATTTGGGATGGGGAGAGGAAGGGGTTGCCTTCAGTTGCCATGAAAAATAAATCTGCACAAAAAAACACAGCAGGTATTATTTTTTAGTTTGTTTTTTTTCCTAAATGTATTTCTTTTATTTACCATGTAGGTGCACTAGACAAAAAAAAAATGTGCCTGTTTTCAGGCACAACCTGGGAGATAACTTACAGGGGCTGGTAAATGAAAGGTTACATGTACACTTAGCCTTGGGATAACTGCAGGACTACAGCCAGTCTAAGGGAGCTTTTAAAATGTCCTACCACATTCCCAGATTGACTGTCTGTGGTTGACCGCCATTGCTAACATCTTCCATGTATGTGGCATTCTGGGCTGCTACTTGAGTGACTGTGGACTGAAGATGATAGGGTATGTGGAGTGGAAGGATTAATGCAGGGCTTCTAGAAGATCTAGAGATTCCTGTATTTTACAGGGAAATGGAGCCAATTACAGGGACATTGTTCCCATAGACTTGCATTGGTTCTACCGGAAAGCAGCAATTCTGCTTCCAAAGGAACTAATGCAATCTACAGGAAAATTGCCTTGGAGTTGCAGGGAAAATGTCAAATCAGTCTGGGAACACTACCTGATAAAACAACATTTCAAGGAACCAAGTAGGAAAAAATATTAAGTGCAAATTGGGGACTGCCCCACATCATAGGTGAGTTATCACGTGGACTTCCCTTAACCTCTGACATTCACAATCTGTCTGCTCACTCTACCATTCCCCAATAAAAGTAGCCTGATATTTGCATTCTGTGGGACCAGTAGGCTTGTCGGCATTATTACTTGACCCTTACAACTGTTCAAACAAGCCTGGAGGACAAGGTCTTTGTTCACACATAGTGCTATTGTTTTCATCCAGGAAAAGGTTCCAAAACAAATGGATAATTAAGGGAGGGCATTCTTGTAACTGGCAAGGTGTCATTACAGCATTATTCTTTCTCACACTGCATTTGGATTATGGGAGCAGAATTGACCTCTGGTGAAAATGTGACCCTCAGTTTTGTAGCAGAAGTTTTGGGGGGGGAGGGGGGATTGGAGTTCACGGTATAATCTAGATTACAGCGATCAGCTGTGAATGAGCTTGGTACATCCAGCAGACCTTGGTGTGATTCCCACAATATCCACTTGCATGCTGTGTGACCCTGAACATGTCACTTATCCTCCCCATGCTCCGGAGTTGCTCCTGTAAATGGGCCATGTGGCCAGTGGGCCTTAAACCGGAATACTGGAAGAATAAAGAAAGAAGGCTTTAGGACCTTTAAGCTTATTTAGGTTATTGATTTTTTATTGCATCTTTATATTAAAGCAAAAGTGCATATTAACTGTAGATTTTGAAACAGTAGGTTACTCACTGTAACTGTAGCGCTAGGAGTGGTATGTAGGTCACATCCATACACTGGTAGTCCCACTGTAAGTACCGATTCCTCAGAATGTCTTTAAACTAAGCTCCTCCCACCACCTGGGTTGATGCATCCTCCAGCGGGGCTGTGTGACTCCAGATCTTGCACGCTGGAAGGAAGAAGCTGTGTGGACGCTACTGGGCTGGGTGGTGGTGTGATGTAAACTATATACCACTCTTTAGAACTACAGTTACAGGTGAGTAAACTGTTTTTCTTGGGGCATGGATGATGTTCACTAGCCACACATTGGCAGACTTCAGCTGTTTTCCGGGAAGAGGGGGCAAGGCACACACCTCTGATTGGCAGAGATTGGAGAACCGAGGTCCCAAAAGCAGCATCCTGATGAGACTCTAGGGCGATGCTGTAAAGGTAGATGAAGATGTGTCCTGACTTCCAGGTGGCAACCCTGTAGATTTCCTGTATTAGAATGTCCCTGGAAGCAGCCACTGAGGCAGCTGTATGTCTGGTGGAATGAGCCCTAAGCCCTACGGGAGACTCCCTACCTCCCAGCCTATAGCAAAGATTGATGCAGGATGTTATCCACCTGCCAGTCATCAACTTTGCTGCCAGTATGCCAGGCGCAGTTTCAGTGTATGTTACAAACAGCTGGCAGGCCTCACCTGAACTCCAGTTGTGTGGTCCTTGTAATAAGTGAGCACCCTCCACAGGTCCAGAGTACAGAGCCTGCAGTCTGCCTCCCAAGATGGGTTGGTGAAATATGCCAGAAGATTCATCACCTGGTTAAGGTAAAACTCCGATACTATCTTCAGGAGGAACCTAAGGGGGGGGCGAAGGATGGCCTTGTGCCTGTGGAACACCAGCTATGGAGGCTTCACCAAGAGCACCTGGAGATCTCTGATCCTTCTGGCTGATGTGATGGCCACCAAGAAATCAGTTTTCCACAACTGGTATGTCCTCTCACACTTGTGCATAGAAGCAGATGTCATGAGCATAGCTGGCACCAGCTGTAGGTCCCATGGTGGTGGTTTATACACCAGAGAGGACAAGTGGTCCAGGCCTTTGAAAAGCACCTGACCACCTTCTCCTGGGCCAGCACTGGCATACCAGCCCGAGTCCGCTATGCAGAGATGGCTGCCAGGTGCACTTTGAGGGTCATCAATCATAGCCCCAGCTGGAAGAGGGACCAGAGATACTTGAAAATACTAGCCACAAGGCATGTAAGGGGATCAAGCTCCTTGCCTTGACACCAAATGGAAAACCTTTTCTATTTAAAGGTGTTTAAAGGTGTAGCACCAGTGAGTTGACTCTTTCAAGAGGCTTCCACAACCTGGAACACAAATTCTGAAAGACGCAGATCCTGGAACTCCTGCCACTCAGGAGACAGGCTGTGAGGTGCAGGGACTGAAGGTCCAGGTGCATGACTGTCCCCTGTTGTCTGCTCAGCAGGTCCAGGCAAAGAGGCAACTACCACAGAGGCTCTACAGGCCTGCTGTTGAAGTTGAGGAGATCCGGGTACCAGAACTTCCATGGCCAGTTTGAAGCTATCGGGGTCATTTGTGCCTTGTCCTTCCAGGCCTTAACCACTGCTTTGTGGCTCATGGGGAATGGAGGAAAGGTGTACACGAATCCTAGGGTCTGGGACTTCATGAAAGCATTCCCTCATCACTGTCCTGGACAGTGGGGGGTAGGCTCAAGACAACTTCAGATCTTCGAGAATTCTCTCTTCCCTTAGGCCACACCTTTGGAACATCAGCTGTCAGGGGCTAGGACCACACAGAAATTTTTGCTAGCTGGGGCCATCCACATCAACATCTTGCATCAGTGTGTATATAACTGTGGATGGCTCTGTCTCTCTTTAGTTCTTTTCCCGACACCAGTTAGCCTCATCTGACCTGCTGTGGAAATGAACACTGACTGCAGTGTCGTTCTTTATTCTTTTTTCAAGTTTTCTTCACCGTCACTGCATGCTGCCAAAGTCTTTGACACTCTTTCGGTACTGTGATTGCGGAGAGAAGATTTTTTTCGAAATGACACCCAGGAGTTGTGCGTTTGCTGGCTAGGCCTCTCTCACAGCATGCGAGTCTGTGAGATTTGCAAAACCTTCAATCAGGCTACAAGGCAATGTTTCAAAAAGAAGCTAGAGATGTTTATCCTTAAGAAAACTCTAGTGGCCACCATGGACAAGTAAACCAAAATGAAAATACAGCATTTCCCACTCTACGCCTAGATCAGACTTTGAGGTGGAGCTTTTGCAGTAGGTATTACCATTAGGACTAATGCCTTCAGAGCATTAGGACCCACTGAAAAATCGCTAGTAGAGTGGTGGGAGACTGCACCGGCATCGACTCCGCCCGGCGTCGGCGTGGTATAAGGGCAGTCCTGGTGCCATCTCGTTTTTGCTGTCGTTGACCCACTTAGTTTGGCTCCACAGACACCTTTCATTGCAGTCAAATGCGCTTTTTGCCATTTTTTTCAAATATTAGTAGTTAAGTATTCTTGCATGTCTTCGCCTTCTCCACCGCAGCTCAAGTAAAAGTGTGCGTGCGGGAAACAGATACCGGCCGAGGACAGCCATGCAGCCTGCCTCATCTGCCTAGGCCCTGACCATCAGCCCAACGACTGCCTACATTGCAAGAAATTCAGTCAGAAGACCAGAACTTGGAGAGCCAACGCCCTAAGGCCTACCTCCTTGAGCAAAAGGTAGCAGCTATGCAGAGGACCTTGAAGCGCAGCCCTTCCTCTCCCACCCAGAGAGAAGGCTTCGGGAGGGAAACACCACCATAGGGAGAAAGATAGGGCCAGGTCTGAGTCCCGCCAAAAGTCCCCTTCCAAGATGCTGTCATCTTTGGCCTCCAATGGCAACAGGGACATCTTCAAAGTCGGCTCCCTCCTCTTCCCAAGGTAAGCATGGAGAGCCGTCTTTCTCCAGACATTCACCGCACAACCTTCTCTGGCCCACCAATCCCACAAATCTTCCAGTAGGTCAACCCATGAAGGCCACTCGCCTGCCAGCAGGCCTGAGGACTCCAGCCATAAGCCCGGCGGGTCGTCAGAGAAATGCAAGTGACCAGATGACTCTGACAGGTGAGAGGAGACAGTCTGCCATTGGACACTCCTTCCTCCTCCTCCTCCTCCTCCGGTCAAGGTTTGCCCGGCCCCAGCCGACAGGCACCACCAGAGCCAGTCGCCCTCTCCAGAGACTTGTGTTCAGATGTCTGATTGGAGGCAGTTGCTGGATGAATTTCGGATGCCCGCCCCACCTTCTGAAGGGCAGTCGCCCGATAAGCTCCCTCCTACTCCGGATGCCGGGTCCCCCAAGGACATGGATGTCGAGCAGCAGCCTGACAAGGGCAAAGAGGGATCCCCTGACCGGACATCAGATCCTGAAGATCCGCAGACACCCGGTCCTGCGAACCCGATGCCCACCCCACATGTAGTTCCTCTGGCGGACATTGGCTTGCTTTTTTACACCTGGTGGAATACGGTTAAAGGGGACCTGCTATATAGACCCTCTGACCCACCCCCTAGGGAGCCTCCTATGGGGCCCCCTCTAGCTCCTGATAAACTGGACAGAGGTGACAACCCCACCCAGATCCAAAGGGCAAATGTAGGAGAAGGTACTCATCCCTGGTCCCCTCCTCCAGTGGATGCCAGACCTTTTCAGATGATGGTGCGTGAGCCCCTCTTCCTCAAACTCCTCAGACGAGGAAGGGTTTGCTCCCTCTTCTTCAGGTCCCAAGAACTCACCCAGGTCCCCTCCAGATGACCCTTAGTTCCTGGATATCATGTGCCACATTCAGTCCATTTATGAGTGGGACACCGAGGAAATGGACCCAGAGCGAAAGTGGCTGACCAAGTATCTGGGATCCAAAGAGCCAAAACCTCTGGTTATCCCACCACTGGTGGAGCCTTTCTAAGACGTCACCAGACTTACGTGGCAAAAGCAATTGTCCACTTCAGCCATTCCTGGGAAGGTGGACAGGCTCTATAAACCGCCCCCCCCCAAGGTGGAACCTTTCTTGGGATAACATCCCAAGGCAGATTCTCTAGTGCTTACAGCCACTCATGGTCATGTCCGCCTGCCCAAGCACCAGAGGGCCCAGCCTCCTGATCTGGAGTCCAGGAAATTGGATCACTGGGACAGAAAAGTTTTTTTTCTTCAGCTACTGGTTCCATCCGTTCACTGAATTTTCTTGCCCACATGGTTACCTACCAGCAGTTACTGTGGGTGAAACCTATGGAGTTGGTTAAGTCTCTGCCAGACTCTGAGAATAAAAACAAAATTCTAGCTTATGTCCAGTCCAGAATGGACATGGACAAGCACGTCCTCCGTTGCTCATATGATTCGGTGGCCATGGCTTCCCATGCGGCTGCAACAGGAATTTGTCTAAAGAGGCACTCCTGGCTCAGGGTGTCTGGTTTTCACCTTGACCTTCAAGATTCTATACTGGACACCCCCTTCCAGGGTCCAGTGTTTGGCCAGGAGGTAAAGTCACTCATCAAGAGTCTGCAGGACTCTGGCCAGGCTGTTGTCAACGTCCACAAAATGTACAAGTCAGAGCCTCAAGGTCCCTGCCATCATCCCCTTTCAGAAAGGTCAGGGACAAGGGGGCATACAACCCCAAGGAAAAGGGTTCAAGAGGTGTGGTCACCCTGTCCCTCAAGGTGCCCAAGGCCCAAACTCCTTCTCTACAGCCTGACTCGCTGCAAACCCCTCCTCATTCTCAGGTCATGCAGAACAGGACAGTAGGAGGGAGATTTTCCCTTTACCTCACAGAATGGTCCAGTATCACCTCAGACCAATGGGTGCTGGAAAAAATTCAGTGAGGTTATGCTGTCAAGTTTCTTATCATACCCCAGGACAGTCCACCCCCCCCTTATTTTTCATTGTACACCTGCCCATGCCTGGCTTATGGTGGACAAAATTCAGTCCCTCCTCCAGAAGAAGGCCATTCAGCCGATCACCCCGACCCAGTGGGGCACAGGCTTCTACTCCTGTTTTCTTCTTGGTTCCAAAGAAAACAAGGGATCTTCGTCCCTTTCTGGATCTTAGCCAGCTAAATCTGTCTTATCAAGTACCAGAGATTCTGGATGGTGACATTGGCAAGCCTGTTACCCCTCCTCTGTCAGGGAGACTGGTTATGCTTCCTCGATATGCAGGACACCTGAATGCATATCAAAGTCCTACATTCCCACAGGAGGTTTCTACGCTTCCAGTTTCAGGACCAGCACTACCAGTTCAGAGTTTTGCCCTTTGAACTTTCATTGGCACCCAAGGTTTTCGCCAAGAAGTGCCTGGTGGTGGTAGCAGCGGTCTTGAGGAGGAAGGATCACTTCGTTTACCCTTATGTGGACAACTGGTTTATTTTGGCTCGGTCAGCAATCCAGTTGAAACGTGGCCCTGGAAGAAACAAAGGATCTTTTTTGCTCCCCTGGGAATCACTGTAAATTGGCAGAAGTCTCAACCCTGGCCCTCCCAGCAGCTTCAGTACATGGGGGCCATTCTGAACACTACCCAGGGCAAAGCCTTCTTGCCATCAGACAGAGCAGGCTGTCTGATGGACCTGGCATGCAGAGTTCAGGCAGCAATCTCTCTCTCAGAGAGGGTGATTCTTCAGCTTCTGGGCCACATGGCTGTGGCCATAGCTATGGTCTCTCTCACCAAGCTAAACATGGGTTCTGCAGTGGCACCTCAAGGTCCAGTGGGACCAGGTGGTGGATAACTTGGATCACTCGATTCGAGTCTCAGAGGCGATCTGTCATTCTCTCCAGAGGTGGTTTTGCACTCCACATCTCGAAAGAGGAGTCTCTTTCCAGAAACTGTGCCCGTCACAGACCTTGACGACGGATGCCTCAGAGTTAGGTTGGGGGGCCCATCTAGGGGACCACAGGATCGGGGGGGCTTGGTCCCCCACAGAGCGGTCTCTTTGTATCAACATTCTCGAAATGAGGGCTATTCTGTATGCCCTACGAGCGTTTCAAGACCCAAATTTCCCAGGATCCTCTCTTGGTGCAGTCAGAGAACACTCTGGTTGTCTTCTACATCAACAAACAAGGAGGCACTCGGTCATATCCCCTTTGCAGGGAGGCCATGAGAGTTTGGGACTGGGCAGTGGAACATCTTCTGGATCTCTCATCTGTGCATGTGCCTGGAAGCCAGAGCATTCTCGCCGACAGTCTAAGTTGCCCTCATTCTCATGAGTCTCGAATGGGAGTTGCTGCAGGAAGTCATAGACAACCTCTTCGGTCATTGGGGCTGACCACAGTTGGACCTATTTGCGTCTCCGTGCAACACCAAACTGCCAAATTTTTGCTCGCTAGATCCAGGGCCTGATGTTTTCTGGCGAGACGCATCATCCCTCTTCTGGACAGGGAGTTTTCTGTATGCTTTCCCTTCCTTCCCTCTCATTCAGAAAGTTCTACTCAAATTGCAGACAGAGGAGGCCAGAATGATTCTGGTGGCTCCTCTTTGGCCTCGACAAATTTGGTATCCACTGCTGCAGCAACTAGCCACGGATCCTCCCGTGCAGTTGCCCCTTTTCACTCACTTGCTCTCTCAAGAACAGGGGACATGAGACCAGTCCAGTGGCACTGAGGGTTAAGGTGCTGGATGTCACACCTCACACCATGCCAGCAACATGGGTTTGGGAGCGAGCTTGAGTTGTTGGGGTCAATGGGGAAGGAGAGGATTGAGCGTCGGGCACAGTTCTCCTGTTCTGGGGTGGGTGGGTGGTGGACAACTCCCAGTGTGAGCAGCTCATAACAGAGGCTGGGAGTGCTGCAGTCCGGGGATCATGTAAGACACAAGGGGAGGTGCCTCAGCAGCCATTCATGGGCTGGGTGCGGGAGCGTGCCCAGCAGCACTGAATGGCATAGCACGTCTGGGTGCCTAGGGGGAGCTCCAGAACAAGGGAAACCACCCATTGGCTGGAGGGTAGACATTGCCTGCCCCCACCTCCACTTCCAGATTCTGCCCACTGTGACCGGGTCCCGATGTCTCCTCCACCCATGGAGCACCGGATGAAAGCACTGAGGAGCAGAAGGTGGCCCCATCCCAGGGGATGTATTCTGGGGGGGAAATGGCTCCATCAGTGTGTTGTGGGCAAGTTGAGTTAATCAGGTGCAGATGGGAGGATCTCAGGCTGGAGGGGATAAAGCAGGTCAACTGAAGAAGCCCCAGTCGTTGGTGACCGGAGAGAAAAAGAATTGACAAAAAAAAGAACAGGGGGTCACTAGTCCATATTGCTCTGTGGTCTCTTCACTTGCACGCCTGGCTCCTGCAGTCTTAGCAGAGGAGAGATTAGGAGCATCAAGTAGAGTGGCAGCCAGGAAACCCTCCACTATGGCAACTTGTGCCATGAAGTGGAAGCGTTTCTGCCTTTGTGCAACAGGACATGCCGTAGATCCCCTGAATTGTCTGGTCAAGCATGTGCTAGACTACCTTCTCCACCTCTTGGACCTGGGCTTAAGCTATTCGTCCATCAAGGTGCACCTGTGTGCTTTATCAGCGTATCATGTACCATATGGGGAGAAGACTCTGGCACAGCTTAATGTGCGTAAGACCTTTCTGTGAGGTGTTCTGCATATAAGACCACCCAGGAGGGACCCCGTCCCTCCCTGGAATCTACTTTTTGTTCTCAAGAAGCTCACCCAGCCTCCCTTCAAACTAGCCATGACTCGTCTCTATGAGGAGAGCAGGATTCGGACTAGCCGTCCTTCAGGGCCTACTCTCTTGAGGCTTTTCAGTTGTTTGTTCTTCTCCCCCTACCATCAGACCTGGGCCTATTTTTGGATGCTGCTTGGGACTCAGTCCTAATAGTAATACCTGCTGCAAGAGCTCCACCTCAAAGTCAGATAGTACAGTTATGTAAGAACTTACTGTAACAGTAGATCTTTGAGAGGAGCTCTTGCTGCAGGTGGCTTTCCCACCTACCATTCCCCAGGAACTACTGTTACTCTTCTTAGGGAAGGGGTGATCCTGCTCTGTTCTCCATTTACTTCAGCCGGGTCTCCGGTGGGAGAACTGAGATGGTGCCGGGGGACCGCCCCTTTATGATGACGGGGGCAGTCCCCTGCTTCAGACTGCTAGCTACAAGATTTTTCCTTGGGGTCCTAACACCTGGTGGCATTAATCTTAATGGTAATACTTGCTGCAAGAGCTCCTCTCGAAGATCTACTGTTACGGTAAGTTCTTACGTAACTGCTTTCTCTGTCGTCAAAGCCTAACAACTGTGAAAGACTGGTACTCATTGTCTCACAAGCACAAGGGGTCCAGGTTGATGCAGCATGACTGAAAATGCACAGACAAAAGGCAGACAGCAAACAAACACATCGGCAATACAGCACAAACCGATGACCATGTGACTGAGGGATTTAAACTCCAGTGGATGCAACTCAGAGGATTACTATTACAAACTGCGGGGATGCAGCTTGAGGCTGGGGGAGTCGAAGGGGAGGATTTACTGTTTCAAACTCCAGCAGGATGGAACTGGGGGTGGATTTACTAGTACTAACTCCAGGAGGGTGACAGTCAGGAGGGGGGGGAGCGATAACATCCTGACGCTCTTTTTTTTCCTGGTGCTATTTTAATGGCATGGTTTTTGCTGTGCAAGTATTCCCATGCTAAGTTGACCAGATACAGAGCACAAACATAGGGATCAGGACAAAGAACTTTTGCCAGTGAGATCCCATTCCCCGCTGTGGCCTGCTGTTAACCTTACTTCACCCCGTATCATCCAGTAATGGTGGCTACAGCCTCCCCTACTGTCAGACAGACACCAAGATTGGAGTTTGGCTTGGGTACTACTGGGCCTACTATGAATAGTACATCACTGCCACTGACTGGTCTCAGCCAGTTCTTCACTCCAGTGATCACGACCCCTGGCCAGGATGTCGTTGACGTCAGTCATCATGACCCTTGACCAGGGCATCATCAACTCACAAACAGTGCTGTTGTCATTTTCTGACATGATATACGATGACTGCTCCCGATCTTGCCCTTGCAGCCTGTTCTACAGTCAATGGGTATACCTTCTACACATGTCCCATTGATATCTGCTAGCAACTCAGTGCAAAAACCTGCTTCCCAACTGCCGCCGGCAGGAATATAATACAGATTTCATAATGGAGGAGGATTATGGAGAGAAATAGAAATTTGGGGGAAGAGGCATATAATCCACATTGGGACCCTGGTCTTTACTACCCAGGGACAAGACCTGCTCAGGCTACCTGTCCATTCCCTCTATCACCCCTCTGGTTTCCCAATACTTCTTACCCCTCCCTTTCCCAGGAAATAGACCTCACCAATGTAGTCCGACACATCTTGCATGCTATGCAGCATTCTCAGCCCTCTGAAGGGCTGGGTGATCTCACCTGATCTCCTCCTCTGCCTAAAAGATTCCACTGTGACCAGGATACCATACCACCCTGGTCTCCTCCTCCTCCATTTGTTAAGGACTATTTGTCAGATGACCAAGAATTGCCACCTGATTTCACCGGTGATCTTGAGGAAGAAGAGTTTCAAGATTTGGATTTCCCTAATCTGGAATCCCCCTATTCAGAAATCTCTTCACTGGATGAGGATCTGCCTTTGCCTGTGGCAGCCTCTTCCCCCAAATGATCCTTCTGTCAGTGAAATGATGGTTCAAATTCAAAAAGTCATGGGATTCTCCACTATGGAACATGACCAGCAATGTAAGGATATGGCAGAATACCTTGAGTTACCTGAGAAACCTGTTTTAGTGGTTCCCCCACTAATACCAACTTAACAGAATGCCATGCTCGCTGCTTGGCATCAACCTTCAGCTATTACAGCTGTTCCCCACAACGTAGATCTATATCAGGCTCCTCTGGACCACCCCTTTCTGTCTAGTACTCCAGAGGCAGATTCTGTGGTTATTACTGCCACTCATGACCATACCAAAAACCCAAGCACATGAGCTCCTTACCTCCTGATAAGGAATCCTGACTAATTGACTATCTGGGGAAAAAGGTCTTTTCCTCAGGTGCTATGAATATCAGAATTTTGAACTATACGAGTCATATTACTTGGTATGAAAGAACAGAAGAAGGCCAGTGCCCACCGTTTTTTTTCCCCCACACTATGTGGGACATTATTTATCTATTATCCCTCAACCAAACATCTAATTTGTTTTTAAAGACAGTGGCACTAGTCGCCTCTACCAATTCTTGTGGCAAGGTGTTCCATACAATGGATGCTCTTATTGGAAAAAAGTTTCCCCTTTTGCTGGTTTTATAAGTTTTTACTTCAAGCTGTTTATTATGCAGTCTCGGAACATGTCTCCTTTTGGAGAGTGTTAGACCACATTTTTCCATTAGATCTGGTGAATTTATTAAATTAAAAACCATAAGCATATCACCTCTTAATCTTCTAGTTTGAAGAGAGAAGAGACCAGTAGCTTTTAATCTGTTCTGATAATCCAAGTTTGTTAATCTTGGAATCATTCTAGTTACTCTCCTTTGAACCTGTTCAAGAATTGCTATGTCTTTTTTTTTTTTTGTTTGGATTCCAGAAAGGAGAGCCATAGTCTAGATACAGTCTAATGTATGCCCTATACAATGAAATAAGGTATTGTTCAGTGCGATTAACAAAAGTGCGTTTTATTTACTTCAAAAGTCTGTTGGTTGTGCAAGCAGTTCTAACACAGTGATCATTTGATGTAAGTTTATTATTAACCTATATCCCTAAATCTTTTTCACAATTTGATGAGTGAAGTGGTAGTCCGTTTATATATCGTTTTTGGATTATTTACACCGAAATGCACTACTAAACATTTATCTTGATTAAACTGCATATGATTTTCATTTGCCCAAAGTGTTATTTTTTCCAAATCCTTCTTTAATGCAGAAATAGTTTCTTGATTATTAACCTTGCCCCCCCAATTTAGTATTGTCTGCAAATTTAACAATGAAGTTATTTGGCCCTGTTTGTAAATCACTGATAAAGAGATTAAACAGTGTTGGTCCCAAGACCGACCCCTGTGGTACACCACTTGTCACACTACCCGAATCAGACAAGATATCATTAATTCTGACTCTCTTAGAATGATTTGTCAACCAGTTTGAAGTCCAGTTGACAATATCAGGTGACAAACCTAGATTGTGCATTTTAGTAATGAGTTTTTCATGTGAGACTTTATCGAAAGCTCTACTAAAGTCAAAAAGAATTACATCAGTAGGGATACCCACATCTAGTAGAGTACTTATATTATTGTAAAAAGATATCAGATTGGTGGTGCAGGAATACTTGGGAGTAAACCCATGCTGATTTGAATAATCAATTCCTAATTTTTTTGAATCTTGATCTATTAGAGACTTCATTACTCGTTCTATTAATTTACCAGCCACTGAGGTCAGGCTAATTAGATGATAATTTGCACAGAACCTCTATTGCCTTTTTTAAATATGGGAGTAACTATTGCTGAACGCCAATCATTTGGTACAATGCTTTCTTGTAAGGATTTGTTGAAGATAATTGACAAAGGTATAGAAATATTTATAGAGGTTTTGATCAGAAACCATGGATGAATACTGTCTGGGCCCGGACTAGTATTTTTTTTTTTTTTAGTTTTTTCATAGCCTGTATAATGTCAGTTGGATAGAACCTATGATAATCTATGTGGTGAACTTTAAATGTACTAATAGGTGATTTTTGAGAGAAGACAGAACAAAAGTACTTATTAAAGAGATTTGAGGTTTCTATATCAGATAGAGAAGAGCCATTGGTTATAATGGGACCAATGGTCCTTGATATGCCTTTTTTTTACTATTTATATGAGAGAAAAGAGGTTTGTGACAGTTTTTTGTGTGAGCTAGTTTAAATTCTAGCTTATTTTTTGCCAATTTAATAGAATTTAAGTTTTTCACAGATAGTCTGTATTTATGTAATAGAATAGTTTTAAATGGAACAGAACTATTCTTAAGTTTCCTAAAAAGTTCAATTTTTATTTTAATCTGATTTTTAATTGTCTTGTTGAACCAAGAGGGAATTTTTCCTTTATTATTAAATTTCCTCTTAGATGGAATAAAGGTATTTTCCAAATAATGTACAATGTTTTTAAAAAAGTCTCAAGCTTGTTGTGTTGTGCAATTAAGATTAGATTCCCAGTTTGTTTTGTAAGTATTCATTGATTTTAGAAAAATTTGCTTTATTATAATTTTTTATACAGTATAACTTCCTTTGTGTAGTTTTAAACTGTTGAATTTCAAAAAGAATAGATGAATGATCACTGGTCCCAAGTGGATCCCAAATTTGTAAATTGCTAATTTGTTGCTCTGTTAGTAAATAATAGATCCAAAATATTAGGACCTTGAGTGGGTTCAGTAACAAGTTGTAATCCAGTGCTAACTACCACATCTATCAGTCCTTTCTCGGCATAGGACTGTCCTGAGAATGAGTCCCAGTTAATATGAGGGAGGTTAAAGTCACCAAATATTACAGTATCTTGAGATTCTGAAAAAATGTGTAATTTCTTTAAACATATCAGTTGTATAATCTGAATTTGCAGATGGAGGGCGATAGATGTTACCAATAGTTATATAGGACTGCTCCTTCAATAAGATTTTAACTCATATACTTTCCAAAGGAAAGGAGAACACACTTCAAAAGAAGGAATATCATTTTGTATGTACATACAAACTCCACCGGCTTGCTTATCTAATTTGTTTTTATGATATAACTTATAACCTGGAATTTCTCTGGACCAAATTGAGGACGCAGCCCACCAAGTTTCAGTTACTCCCACCATACCTGTATTTAAAGTTTTACATTTGGCTTCGAGTTCTGCTAATTTGAGTTGGTTTAAAGATCTTGCATTCAAAGCTAGGAATTTACATTTAGTTGTAATAATATTTTGGTAAGTATTCAGAGACTTGGGAATAGACCCATTCTCCCCCATTGTTTTTAGTTTAAACAATGATTTATGATTTAGTGATACTTTTCCCCATACGTGTACTACCGATCGATCATGGATGTAAACCGTCCCAGCAAAACAAGGAAGAACGATCTGAAAATGATTCCCAGTGGGTAATATAGGGTATATCCTGCTTAAAACACCACTTTCTCAGCCATTCATTTAGGGCTTTGATTTTCTGTGTCATGGTAGATGTTGCTCTTGGGACAGGTAGAATTTCAGATATACATACACAGCATCCCCTATCAAGTAACAGGTTATATAACACCACATAGTCCTGTTGTAACTGATTAAATGGGGTGTTGTTTATATCATTAACACCGGCATGTATCATAACCAGTGAATTTTCCCCTGCATTTTGTAAAAATTTTAGGCATCATGGAGGTAATGTCAGATACCCTGGCCCCACGTAAGCTAGAACAAGTGCGGTTGCTCTTGTCGCTATTGCATACCACCCTGTCATGTGCTTAATGATTGACTTTCCCAGGACGAACACTTGTTTTGAGACAATAGGGGTACAAGAATCAGAAACAGGCAATTGTTTAACACACTCTGGAGCGATTAACTTAAGTATTGATTTGGTAGCTTGAGACTTATTAGGACAAATATTCATGGGCATTAACTCCTGATTGAAAAGTGTTTTTAAACCATTACTATCAACAGAGGGTGATGCACAGGATACATCATGTAGCACTTCATTATTTGATACAGTCAATTGCTCAAACCTATTACGAGTTTCAGTAGGGGCACTATTGTGTATTTGTCCGACCCTCCTTTTTTTAAGAGGCTTTGTGACTATGGTCCAGTCATCATTATCATGAGAAGAGGGCAGATAATCATCCACCTTATAAGAGGGGGCAGAGGCAACAGGTATACTAGTACTAGTCGTTACAATTGTCTCCACATCAGGAGGCATAGAAATGCTACCTAAATGTGAAGGAAATTGTTCACTAGAATGAAGTTATTCATCCATAAGATCAATGTAACTTTCCAATTCCCTAATATCAGTAGAAACTGGTTTAATATTAAGCAGAAACGCTATCTCTGCTTCAAGAGTAGTAATCAGCACATACTTACTCGCTCCCATACTTTCCCTCACTATGCATCAAACATTGCATACACTTACTAAGTTCTTTTTCCATTGTTAAAGGTGTATATTTACTAAGAGAGGATATGCTAAAATTATCTTATCCAAGTTTGTCTAATGCCAGCAGTTTCAGCGTGCCCAGCGGACACAGCAGACCCACGCAAATTCGCGTGTCTCTGCGCGCGTCTCCTCTCACTAGAGTGGCAGGTTTTAAGTCGAAAAACCGGAAGTAAGTGTCCATTCACTTCCAGTTTCAGCGCAAAGTAAAAATATCAGCATACCCTGGGGTCCTCTGCCATTGAGCTTATCAAAAACTCTCTCTCTCACAGGACAGGGATAAATTATTGGCTACAGTGACAACTAGTAATTCAATTTCCCGTCACTTTCTCAGGTCAGGATATGATGCCGTTGATACCTCAGCCTGACTGTCAGCCACTGGTATCACTCTGTGTCGCCATGCTTGGCTTCGCATTTCAGGCTTTGTACCTGATATACAACATAAAGTAGCTAATGCCCCCTTTAACGGGTCCAAGCTGTTCGGGCCAGGTACTCAAACTTTACTGGACAACTTACAGGCATCAGGCAGAACCCTCCGTGTGGTTCATGGCATGTATCATACTCAACACACCTCTTACTCCAAAAGAGTTGGCCGATACAGAAGTAATAACAAAGGCAGCTTCAGAGGTCATGCTCAGTCCAACAGAGGCAGCATCTCTGCCACCCGGAGCACCCGCTCCTGTCCTTCAGGTTGGGCTGCGCAGCCCACCTCCCAATGACCCAATGTCCCCCGCCTCCTCGACCAGGCAGTGTGGGGTCATTTTGCACTCCATCTGGAGGCCTGGCAAACAATCACTTCTGACAGTTGGGAACTTCAGATTATACAAAAGGATCATACATTGGAATTTCTCTCCACCTTGCACCCTTGCCCTCCACGCAAGATTCATTATCCTCCAGAGCATATACCCATCCTACAGGAGGAATTGATGTCCCTTTTGTCCAAACAGGCGATTGGAACATCAAACGGGATTTTCTAGGAGCGTGGATATGTTGTTCATCCACACTGTTTGGCATGTCCCTTTCTCCTTTAAATCTTGCTGGAAGTCTTCAAGCTGGTGCCTCCCACCCACCCGGGTGGTATAGAACTCGGCTGCTCCCCATGACACCAGATCTTCTTTTCCACTGGAAGATACAGGTTCCCTCGTGCTTCACAGCAATTCGTAGGCCCTGGATTTCAAACGTCGGTTTTTACTGAATCTTACCGTAAAACTCATTTGAGTTGTCTGTTCGGATAGTAGCGCATCGGACATGGAGGAAAAATCTGCTCCCAGATTTGGCCGGTGCTCCTGTGGCCAGAAGATGTTGCTTACCGATCCCCACCAAACATGTGTCTACTGCCTTGGTGTCGAACATAACACCTCCACGTTCTGCCTGGCCTTCCATCATAACATCCTGGATGACTGCTTGGCGCACCTAAAATTGGGGAGACTGAAGAAAAGGAACCCACCGGTGAACTCGAAGGAGGCGAGGTGGGCGGTTTCCGTAGCTGCGGGATCTGCCAACAGTTGGAGCAAATGAAGGCTTTTGAGGAGGAAGCAGCTCAAGCTTTGGCCACTTGAAGCTTTTTTGGTCCTCTGAACCTCAGTTCCACCTTTTCCGGCTCCTTCAAGGAGTTGTGCAAGTCTCTCCCCACCAGGGGTGAGGTGCCCTCGAGCTCGGACTCCTCCCACCCTCAGAAGAGGGAGAAGGACATTAAGTCTTCGACCAAATCGAGACGTTCTTGGGACCGAGAAAGGTCTGAGTCCCAGGAACACGCGGTCTCGACCTCTGTCAAGATCGCATCCT
The DNA here is from genome assembly GCA_016271365.2 of Neoceratodus forsteri. Classification (NCBI taxonomy): domain Eukaryota; kingdom Metazoa; phylum Chordata; order Ceratodontiformes; family Ceratodontidae; genus Neoceratodus; species Neoceratodus forsteri. The sequence goes on from CM028131.1 coordinate 646,640,966, forward strand.
TGGCCGTCTGCTTTACAGATCTTCCATCCGGCCAAGAAATCGAGGAAGTGGCAGATGAGGTGGAGATCTCTCGACCTGATCGACCCTATTTCACTGACTCCAGCGATGATTCTTTAGAAATGACTCTAGTCCTTGTCTTTCCCAATGTAGGGACCCAGCCCGCTGGTGTCACCAGCGAGGACATGGTTCCAGACCCTCTGTTTTTACCAACCCCAGTGTCTCCCGATCGACTGAGTCGGCCAGCCCGATCTTGATTGAGGTCCAGAACCCTCTCGGTCAAACGACCGAAAAAGAGTCACAAGCACTCTAAAAACAGGCATCGCCAAAGATCCTCATTCTCCTCGGACGAGGACAGGCTTTGATGGAAACTCAGTTGATGCTGTGAGGATCTTATGTGGCAACAGCTGATTTTTGACCAGGCAGAAGCTGGCTCTGCCGTCCATCCCAGCCATCACTTGGCTACCACCTCCTGGGCCAGCGCCGACCCCTCCAGAACCGAAGTCTTTGCTTTCCCTGCCCACAGGGCCGGCCCGTATCCCAGCTCGGCCCATCTCAGTCTTTCCACCGATTCTAGTGGAACCACCGCCTAAGCAGCCTCAGGGAGGGGCTCCCTCGAAAGAGGACCATACAGACACCGGGCTTCCCCGACATCTGTCCATTATGAGTTACCCTGCCTCGCCCGGCGGATCAAGGGGATGGTGGGAGACCGCTTGTACCACGACTGACTCTGATGTCACAGGACTACACTCCCATCCTGGGGATGATGTTCTCTGTGGCAGGTTTAGAGGAGGGTCCTTCCTCATTTCAAGGCATTCTCTGCCTGATCTCCGAATCTACCGGAATGCCAGAGTCTATCCAGAAAAAGACAGAGCACCCCCTTACGGACATCCTGAAAAGGGGGGATACCCTGATGGAGGCCTTTCCAGTGGCTGAAGCCATCACTGGCCCGGCCCTTGAGTTCTGCAGCATCCAGCTTCCTGCCCAGCACCGTTAGCCCGCATGGCCTGCAAGTACGCGGTGCCATGGGTCCCTGCTGGGATACACAGAACATCCTTCAGCAGAGAGCCTGGTGACTGCTTCTGTGTTTAGATGTACTGGTAGCTCAGCTGACACAGACCGACCCCCGAACAAGGTGTCCAAAAATATGGACCACTCTGCCTGCAAGGTCTACGTGGCCTCTTCCTTAGGCCAGTTTGTTGTCATTATGGCACATTTCTCTGATGCCCTCCTCGGGTCATTAGACTAAGTCCTCCCTCATCTCCCAGTGGACATGCAGACCATGGTCAATCAAGTCCATGGTCAGGGCTGTGCTGTTGCAAAACAACAGCTCCAGACAGCCCTAGACATTGGAGATTCTTGTGCCCACTCCTTAGTAGCCACAGTGTCCACTTGCCCCAGGGCCTGGCAGAGGTTATCCTCCTTCCTGGCAGATACCCAGCACAAGTTAGCTGATGTTCCCTTCCTTGGTACCGACTTGTTCGGTCCAGAAGTGGCCGGTCACCTTCAGTGTATCGAGCAATCCAATGCTACCTCTGCAAAAGGTACTTTGGGCAAGAACCAGCAGAAAAGAAAGAAGCCATTTCGGTATTCTTCCCTTGCGGTAAGGCAGCCCTCCTATCAAGGAGGTCAGCAGCAGGCTCAAGCTTGGTGCCCACGGCCCAAGAAGGGTCCTCAACAGCCCCGTAAAGGAGGTCGAGGCGCAGGTCCAGGTTCCTCCTCCTCTAAGCCTGCTCAGTGATGGGTTGGGGGTCGCTACCCCTACACCCATCACGCCAGCTCTGGGTCCTCCTGCAATGCTCCACCACTTTCATTCTGCCTGGTCCGATATCACTTCGGACAGGTGGGCTCTCGAAGTGGTCAGTCAGGAACTGCCTCTAGAGTTCGAGCAGTACCCTCCCAGCCGAGCCCGCGCCCGCTGGAGGAAACGATCTCAGCTTGCACTTAGTCGGCTCTTCGAGATGACATAGCTCGGTAGCTCCAGTGCCAGATCCTCCTACAGACCCAGGCTTCATGTCCAGGTACTTCCTGGTGCCCTAGTGGACGGGGGGGTTGGCGCCCCATTCTAGATCTCCATGACCAAGAATCAATATCTACATGACTCATTCTTTCACGTCCCAAACCGTCCGTCCCATCAGCAGTTCCTCCGCTTCAAGATCGAAGGGACCCTATATGAGTTCCGAGCCATGCCATTTGGCCTGTCATCGGCCCCATGGGTCTTCACCAAATGCATTGCAGTGGTGGCAGCCCACCTCAGGCATCGGGGGGGTGTCAGAATTTACCCCTACCTCAACGACTGGCTCTTTGTGGGTTCCACCCAGCAGGAGGTGGAGAGGTCCAGGGACCTGCCCTTCCAGACCTGCTCGGTGATGTGCTTTATCAGGGCAGAGCTCAACTCTCATCAAGCCAGAGCTTGGCTCCCGGCGGATAGGGTGGAGGTGCTCTCCTCCTTTGCTCAGTAATTTCTGGTTGGGCAATTGCGCCCTGCCCGTGACTTTCTACGCCTTCTGGGTTACATGGCAGCATGCACCTCTGTGGTCTATTGGGCCCGGTGGCACATGCAGACCCTCCAATGGGAGCTGACCGCCCAGTGGACTCAGCGTCACTGTCATTTCAACCAGCTGATCACTGTGACCCAGATGATGTGGGACGCTCTCCAATGGTGGACCATCCCAGGCTGGTTGCAGGAAGGGATCCAATTGGTCCGCCCCATGTCGATGGGTGCCCTTACGACTGATGCCTCTTTCATGGGCTGGGAAGCTCACATAGGGGACAACAGGGCCCATGGGTTCTAGACCCCCTAGGAGTCCTGTTATCATATCAACCTGTTGGAACTCAGAGCAGTCAGACTGGCACTGTCAGCTTTTGCTCCTCAGCTCCGGGATCAAGTGGTTCAAGTCCAGATGGACAATACCATGACCATGCAGTACCTCAGCAAACAGGGCCACATGTATTCCCGTCTGCTATACAGAGAAGTGCTCTGCATCTGGACACTCATGAACTGTCTGGAGGCAGATCTCCTAGCCATCCACATGGCAGGAGCCTCAAACCAACTGGCAGATGCTTTCAGCTGCATAGGTGAGACATCCCATGTGTAGTATTTCCATCCAGAGGTAGCGTATAGTCTGTTCTCCCACTGGGGCAAACTGTCGGTGGATCTGTTTGCCTCCAGGGAAAACACCAAGCTGAGGCTGTTTCATGCCCGCCCCCTCTCAGCAGGGATCACTGCAGGGGGATGCCTTCTCGAGGCCGAGGACCCCAGGTCTCTTCTACACCTTTCCTCCATTTCCCTTAATTGACAGGGTGCTCATCAAGGTGAGTAGGGACAAGGCACAGGTGATTCTGGTAGCCCCAGACTGGCCACACCAGTTCTGGTACCCAGATCTCCTCAGCCTCAGCAACAGGCCCCCGGAGCAGCTCTCAGCACACCCGGACATGATCTCAGTCAGCCAGGGGAAGTTATTCCATCTGGGCCTTCAATCCCTGCACCTCACAGCCTGGTATCTGAGTGGCTAGAGTTCCAGGCTTTGGGTCTTTCTGAGGATGTCCTCACTGTGGTGGAGGCATCCAGAAAGGAATTGACCAGAAAATGTTATGCCTTCAAATGGAAAAGGTTTTCCATTTGGTGTCAGGGCAAGGGACTGGACCCTCTGTCCTGTCCAGTGGCTAACATTCTTGACTACCTTTGGTCTCTTTTCAAAGGGGGTCTTCAGTCATCGACCTTTAGGGTGCACCTGGCAGCCATCTCTACTTACTGGGCGCAGACCAGTCAGCCTACGTTGGCGCAGGAGACAGTGGTCGGGTGCTTTTTCAAAGGCCTGGCTCACATATCCCCTCCAGTGTGTGAACCTCCACCTCCATGGGATCTACTGCTGGTACTGACAAAGCTCATAGGCAAGCCATTCGAACCGATGCACAAGTGTGAGCTGTCACACTTGTCATGGAAGACGGCCTTCCTGGTGGCTATCATGTCTGCCAGTTGGACAGGGGAGCTCCAAGCACTCTTGGTGGACTCCCCTTATCTGGTCTTCTGCAGGGACAAGGTTGTCCTTCGCCCCCACCCGAAATTCCTTCCGAAGGTGATTTCAGAGTTTCACCTTAATCAGGTGTTGACTCTGATGGTGTACTACCCCAATTACACCTCTGCGGCAGAGTACAGGCTCCTTACTTCGGACTTGAGATGAGCTGTCTCCTATTATAAGGAGAGGATGGCAGAGATTCAGGGAGAGGTTCACCAGCTGTTTTTCACCTACACTGAAGCTGCTTCTGGCAGACCTGCAGCAAAGCGGACGATTGCTCGATGGATAACATCCTGCATAAGTCTGTGCTACGAGTTGGTGGGCAAGAAGCCTCCCAAAGGGATAAGAGCTCATTCTACCTACCATACTGCTGCATCATTGGTTGCTTCCAGGGACATCCCTATCCAGGAAATATGTCGGGCTGCTACCTGGAAGACATCAAACACCTGTTTACCCACTACCACATCGATCTTGAGTCATGACGGGATGCTGGTTTTGGGGCCTCAGTTCTCCAATCTCTGTTTCCCAAGTAGGGTGTGTGTGTCTTGCCTCCCTCTTCCCAGAGAACTGCCAGGAGTCTGCCAATAAGTGTGGATGAATAACCTATCCACGATCCTAGAAAAACAGGTTACTCACCTGTAACAGTAGTTGTAGGAGTGGTATATGATGTTCATCCACATGGACCCACCCGACCTCCCCGGCTGCGGACGCACAAACCTGGCTTCCAGCGGGCTAAGATCTGGCATCATGGAGTGAAGCCGAGGATTATACCACCTGGGTGGGTGGGAGGAGCCAGCTTGAAGACTTTTTGGCTGATTTAAAAGGAAAGGGACTCTGCCAACAAGTGTGCATGAACAACATATACCACTCGTAGAACTACTGTTACAGGTGAGTAACCTGTTTTTTTAGTTGCAGTCACTTTGGCTCAAAGGATTTCACAGCTGCAGGCTCTACAGTGTTAGCTTCCTTATTTGATTTTCAAGTTGCACCTGGAATCGAGCCCCAGCTCTGTGTGCCTTTCCCGGTTGCCAAAATTTAAATAAATAAAAACAGGGTGTCTTTTCATCATAATCCTAATTGTTTGCCAGAGGTGTGGTCTGAGTTCACGCTAAATCAGAGCATTCACTTTCCAGTTTATCTAGAGCATGCCAGTCAAGGTGACTCACTACTTCACTCTTTGGATGTACATGTAATCCTAAGTAAGCAATAACCCACAACAGGGTATGTGGTTATTGGGTATTAATCAACACCCCGGTGTGTTGTGAGGCACGAGGCTGCAGGCCATGTCCTCATGGCACTCGGGGTGTTGATTAATTCCCCCATTATACCACAGGTAATGACTCTCAGCCAATCAGAACACAGTAAAACTGCAAGCTATTCTCCCACAAACTACTACCAACATGCCCACAATATATTTATTTACCTATGACCATGCCCACAGTAGTTTATTCACCTTCCCAATGTAGTTTATTCATCTATAACCATGCCCACAGTCATTTATCCACATTCCTTTCCATGCCTGTCCACTCAAACTCCTACACACGCTGAATCTTATTCACAGACACTGTTACCCTGTCTGACTAATTTTGAAATGCTAATAGTAAAGGTGGCTAGTGCAACATCTAGTTATATAACATGAATAGCCAGCCCAATTTTTATTCAGTGCTGAAAATGCATTTTTTCACCAGACATGAAGTTTAACTGGCATCGCATGTAATATGTGCTCCGCATCTCTCTGAACTATACTGGGGCCGGAGCATGTAACAAACTAGTTTTTGACTAGATTCTGCTTTTCTGGTTATACCTCTAAAAATACCAACATCTGACACTTACTATGACACACAGTAGTTAAAAGTTGCTCCCGTTGAAAACCAAGCACTAAAACCCTTTTTATTTTGTGTTGCCAATCCAATCAGCAATTCTTTTTTATAATAAAATTTTTATTAGGCACGAGGACATTTATACATTATACAAAGATATATTCTTTCAGTTTATATAATTATACATTGGACTTTAAAAAAACAAAAAAAAAACCTCTCACCTGGCATCAGGACTAATTAATCACATGAACTAGACAAGTCTCGTTTTAACATTTCTCCAGTATTTATTTGATTAGCTTCAGGGAACAAAGTCTGAATAAGTGCTTAACTGATGCATAATCCATTTTCTCCATTATGTATGAAAGACCTCCACTCTATCCTGTACTCTGGACGCCATCCTCTCCATCCAATCATCAATTTTGTACATGTGCATTACAGCTTGGCTAATGCGCATGTCCAAACTCATGGATTCAGTTTCACGACACAAAATAAATAATAAGGGTTTTAGCACTCTGTTTTCAACGGGAGCAACTTTCAACTACTCTGTGTGGTAGTAAGTGTCAGATGTTGGTATTTTTAAAGGTATAACCCGAAAAGCAGAATTTAGTCATAAATGAGTTTGTTACATGCTCCAGCTCCAGTACAGTTCACAGACACATGGACGCACATTACGTTTGGTGCAACTTAAATGTGATGTCTCATTAAAAATACAGTTGTGCCACAAATTCTAGTGGTATACTAGTAATAACATTAAATTTTGTGAAGGATACTCACAATAACCGGCTTCTGTGGTGATTAAACATAGTCATCCACAGAAGCTGGTTATTGGTTTGTATAGTTCACAAAACTTAATGTTATCACTTAAATAACCGCATACCCTGTCATGGGTTATTGCACTTATAACATGGGTTGCACGTAAAACCAAAATAAATGATTAGAAACACTTTTATTTGTCTAGAAATACAAGAAAGTTGAGTGTATCCTGCTGCCTGAAAAAATACTTCCCAACAAGTACTGCTTCTGTCACTTATGTAATGCACAAACAAATGCTACAAATCCACTGTTAGGTAATTCCATAACATACATTGTCAGACGTGCAGCACCCTTCCCCTATAAACTGTCACTGCATATACTCACTTGCTACACTACACTCTGGGGTTCTGACATGGTAACAGTATTGAGCACAACCTCTTAAGTCAACATATGGCTGAACACAGACATCTGGTGGGGTGGGGGGATCAATTTAATTTATTAAGACTTTAATAAGATCTCTTAACTAAGAAATTTACAGTGGCTGCTCTTTTTATCTGCTGTTTTACAAATTGCAGTATCATTTTGGCTAATTGTCATTTTATTTATTTTGTTGAGTTATTGTTTGGGGTGGTTAGTCGGAGGTGTTTGTGTTAATTGATGGAGTATACGGTGTGTTAGTGTGTGGATATTGTATTGTTTGCACGAGGGTGAAGTGCACGACTGTGTATGTTTTGGGGTGGTTTTGTATGCTGCCTGCTTGTGGGAATGTGCTGGGGAGGTGCGAAGATGGTCAGGCGCTATTCCCCCTTCAGGCTCAGGGACCTCCGCCCTTTTATTTGTCCTCCGCTGTCCCCAGAGGCATATGGGGTGTGTAGAGCACTGGGGATAGTTAGGAGAGGGGGGGGACTGGATCTGGAGGGGGAAATGGAAGGGGTGATGGGCAGATTGGGGTAGTGAGGATAAGGAGATGCCCTGGGGCAAAATGGGTCCAGGAAAGGGGTCCTCCCTGCCTTGTTCCCATACCCAAGGTTTCTGCATTATGCAGGCAGATGACGTGGTCTTCCTCTATTGCTCATCCTACTCGAGTGGTGTTATGCAATGCCAGATCAGTCAAGAACAAGACTGTTTTAATAGCAGATCCTGTTGGGTCATCAGATCTGGCTTGTATCACCAAGACCTGGCTGGATGGAAATGCTGACCCTGTTTTGGGTTCAGCACTTCCTGCCGAGTACTCAGTGATGCACTGCCCGAGGATGGATCGGAGGGGTGTGGGTGTAGTTATCTTTTTTAGATCAGAACTGGGCTTTGTGGAGGTACCAGTGGGGACCACCAACTCCTTCTAGTGTATTGTGGGTGTAGGGTGTAGGATACTTCTCTTTTTTGATTTTTTACAATTCTTTTTCCCTCCTGTCATGGCCTGCGGAGCCTCTCTCTCAGGCATCCTGCCTGTTCCTGCCTGCCTGAGGTTCTCTCGGCCCTAATCCTCTCCCCCATCTCCCACAGCCAGTACCCCCAGCTTAACCCATCCAGGGTGGGGTCACCCCTCTTCTTTGGGTGCTCTTACAAGTTAGACCCCGGCTGTTGGTGAGGGCCGGGGCAGAGGAAATGGAAGGCCAGGCGAGACTAATCTGGCAGTGGGCACGGGAGGGGGGTCAGGTGCCATTGCCTACACCCCAGAGCTGGGCTTTTTCCATGTTCTGGTGCTCTCCCCACCCACCTCCTTGCATGGGCACACATGGCGCACGGCAACCCTGCTGACATCAGCCACACTGCTTAATGTGCTGTCTTGCATACTGCAACACCCCTGATCTCCACTGGGAGCCACTTGTATGCTGGACAAATCCCAACCCCCCCCCCCGTGGGAGGAGAGCAGCCCTGCAGGCACTTGATCCTCGCCCCATCCCTACTGACCCCTGGCACCCGAGCTCGCTCCTGAACTCTGGTCACTGGTGTGGTGCGAGGTGTGGCATCCAATGCCTCAACCCTCAGTGCCACTGGGCCGGGCTGCAGGATACTTCTCATGTACCATCCACCAGGAGATAGGAAAGTTTTCATGCAGGAAGTCACGACTTCATCATCGACAAGGTTTTGGGGATCACCCATACGGTTAATTCTGGGTGATTTTAATGCCTGGGTCGATGAACTCTCGCATTTTGGGCAGGACTTTCTCCAACTAATGATCTTGTTGGGCCTTATACAGGTTATTACCTCCATGACCCACAACTGTGGTCACTCTTTGTACTTGGTGTTCCTCATGGGGATGGAGATCTCCGATGATGTGGTGAAGCCAGTCAGTTGGTCTGACCATCATATCATAGGGTTCAGTTTCATGGCTCCCCCCAGTGGGCCTGCCCCCATGGAGATGGTCAAGTACTGCCCTTTGAGGAGTGTGACCCCAGATGATCAAATGGCGGTGCTGGACCTATCGGGCATATCGAGTGAATGCATGGATCCAGGAAATCTAGTACTAGCCTATAATAAGGCAGTGATGGAGGCCCTGGATTTCATAGCACCTGTTTGGGTTCATCCCCTCACTCTTCGCCCAATGTCCCCATAGTTTGATGGCACCTTGAAGGAGATGAAGAGTGGGACGAAGGCTAGAGAGATGCTGGTGGAAATCTGGCCTGGATGGTGACAGACTTGGGTTGATAGACCATTATTTTGCCTATCAATCTGCAATCACCCATAAGAAGGCAGAGTTCCTGTACAGGGATATTGCCGCTGTGCAGAACTGACCAGCTCAGCTCTTCCAGACTATCAACAGATTGTGCAGTCCAGTCTGTTTTCAGCCTGGTAGAGCTTTTTCACGAGAGAGAGAGATGATGAGTTTGCTAGATTCTTTGCAGGTAAGGTTGCCACCATCAGGTCTGGGATCTTTTCGGCCCCCTCTGTTGGGTATAGCGGAGGTCGACGGGGAGCTGTGGACACCCAGCTTGCTTGATCTGACTTAGGCCAGCTGGAGCTCATGGACTTCGTGAGGATCATCCATACTTTGCGGCCAGCCTGCTGTAGTTTACACCCGGACCCAACACGCCTTCTTTTAGGGTATGTTGATGAGATCGGCCCTGTCCTAGCAGAGATGGTCTGGAATTCATTGGAGAGGGGGGTCTTACTGGACCCCCTAAAGGAGGCAGTTGTACAACCACTCCCTAAGAAATCCTCCCTTGACCTGGACTGTCTGGCTAACTACAGACCTGTCTCTAACCTGCCCTTTTTGGGTAAGGTTAGCGAGAAGGTGGTTGCGCTGCAGCTGGATGATTATTTATCCACCCACAATGTGTATGATTCTCTCCAGTTGGGGTTCCAGGAAGAGACATAGTACCGAGATGGCTCTTGTCCAGATGCTAAATGATATCATGATATCAAGAGATCAGAGGACCCGTTCCATCTTGGTCCTCCTTGATCTCTCTGCAGCATTTGACACTGTGGACTATGGTGTGCTATTGGAGCGCCTGCAGTTCATCTGTGGAGTGTCTGATACGGTCCTCAGATGGTTTCAATCCTTTCTTGTGGGTAGGACTCAGAGAGTGGTGTCTGGGATTTATTCCCCAGCCCCTCTCCCCCTGTCATGCAGGGTACTGCAGAACTCCATTTTGTCACTCATGTTGTTCGCAGTGTACATGCTGCTGTTAGGAGATAGCATTAGGTGGTACAGGCGGAGTTTTTACTGCTATGTAGATGACACTCAGCTGTACATGTCCTTTGTGTCCAGGCAAGATGGCTTTCTCTTGGCTTTTAACTGTTTTTCCGAGATCCAGGATTGGATGAGTACTAGCTGGCTGGTGTTGAACCCAGCTAAGACTGAGGTGTTGGTTGTGGACCCAGGTCATTGGGAGTGGTTGGTTTGTCAGCAGGGCAGCCTTCTGGACTTTGGCTCGGGGGTGTTCAGCTGACTACCTCAGACCAGGAGCGGAACCTAGGCGTTGTCTTTGACAGTGGCCTGACCCTTAGATCTCATTTGTCCGTCGTTGTTAAGACCTCATTTTTTTATCTGAGGAATATCACGCGGGTGAAGTATCTGGTACCTCTTGATGATCTTGCAACATTGGTCCACGCCTTCATAGCCTCCCACCTTGACTACTGCAATGCCCTTTTCCTAGGGCTACTGGGGGTTGATATCCGCAGCCTGCAGCTGGGGCAGAATGCGTTGGCCAGGCTGTTGACTGGTACTTCTAGGACCGGTCATATTACGCCTGTGCTGCACGGACTGCACTGGCTACCAGTACAGTGGCGAATCACCTTCAGGGTCATGTTACTGACCTGTAAAGCTATACTGAACAGGGACCCCTTACCTGAAAGGTCTCCTTCATCCTTACTGCCCCCTCTGCCGACGAGGGATTGCTGGAGATTTCCAGGGTGCATTTAAAGACATCTGGGACTTGGTCCTTTGCATTTGTAGCCCCTACCCTCTGGAATTTTCTACCTTGTTGGGTTTGAGTGCCTGACCATCCAAAACTTTAAAACAGCACTAAAGACTTATTTATTTAGCCAGGCGTTCCCATATTCTGCTGCATGATTTTTTTTATTGCATGTCTTCAGTTTATTATTTACGCATATTGAACTGGATATTGTTAAAAAAAAAAAATCATTTTTATGGTTTTATGTGCGAGCATTTTGGTTTCAGGAAAGCGCTTTTTTTATATAAAGAATGATTTGATTTGAAGTTCACTGGCCATCACTGTTCGGTTTATTCTGTCGCTGTCACTGTGTGTGTCTCTGTCTCTCTCTCTCTCTCTCTCTCTCTCTCTCTCTCTCCTGGTTGGGGGAAGGGGCTGCCGAATGGTGAATCTGGTTTCCACATAGCAAGCTCCCTTGTACAGCTCCCTGTCAACTGCTCACTATGTTCTGTGGAATCATTCCTATACAACTCACTGCAGCCACACTACGCTCCAGGATACTGGCATGGTAATACTGCTTAGCAGTCACTGTTCAGTTTAACTTGTTGCTCTCACTGTATGGGTGCCTTCTGCTTCTCTCGCTCTCTCACCAAGCACACTGAATCGGCTGGGCTACAGTAGAACACCGCTATGAGTACAAAACTACTCAGGCCATCACTGTGTCTCTTATCTGTCTGCCGCTGCACTGCACTAGGGAATGCTCACAGACACTGCATCTCGGGGAGGGGGGGCTCTATTACTGTGTCTCACCTGCTGCACATTCCATGTCCCAATCAAATCTTTCATTTTCCTCTCACCACAATGCTTCCCGATGCTGTCTGTCACTGTCTTGCTCCCTTCTGTCTGTGTTGCACCCACTGTCTCTTTGCCTGCTGCTCCCATTTGGTCTGTGAGTCTCTCCCTCTCTGGCTGGAGAGCCTGAGATGAGTTGTGTGGCACCACTCAAGGTAAGAGAAACAAGACACCATACCCCTAACCACACAGAGGGAATGCTCACAGACATTGGACCGCACATAACGAGTATCATCTTAGGGAACGCAGCAACTCTATGCTTCACTTGCCCACTATGTCACTCTTTCTCCTGCCGTTACTGCATGACGCACTTTCCCACTCTCTGTATCTCTCGCGATGTCTCCCTGTGCCCCCGTGGCTTGACATTTCTGTGTCACGCTCTCTCCATCTCTATCCAGAAAAATGTGCATAAGGTGTCCTGAATGCAGTTTCATCGGGAACATGGGATGACACTGAAGGGGTGGGGGTGGGGAGCTTCAGAACGGGATGGCATGGGTTGGAGAAAATGCCACACTCCCGATCGCTCACTCAGGGTTTAAATGGCTGCCAACATACTTTTGTTTGCTCTGCAGAGAAGGAGACCCAGCACTGCATCTCCAGAGTTGCTCCACGGAACCGTGGATTAATGCTGACTTAATCCATGGGCATGCAGAGTGACTTACCCAATTGAACTAGTAGTTTTCCCCAACTCATAAGATACTACTAGTATATTGCTCGTGCCAAGGACTGCAGAAAGTCCACTTAGCTCTTTGTTTCATTTGTTCTTGGGGAAAGAGGCTGTCCCTGAATTGAAACAGTGCTTGTCCAAATGGTTAGCACATTGTATTATGTTCCATTATAGGGAGTATGGTAAGGAACTTCCTGGTGCGGTTTGTGGTTGTTCCATAAGGGGCATGGTCACATCTGTTGCTTGCTTCTGAAATGTATCTGTGGCTGTCATCTGCACTGCAGCCACCTGGGGTACTCTCCGCACCTTTACCAAACAATAAAGTTTGAACATTGTTTCCCATAGATAAACTGTCGTCTGCCTTGCTATCCTACAGGGCCTACTGTCATAAACAGACTGCACACCTCCTAGTTAGTGTTTTTGAGTGCTTGGCACATGTTCCAAAGGTGTGTCAAAAGGGAAGAGATAATCCTGAAGAAGACTGAACAGCTGCTTTCCATAACATTGGATCTTCAAGAGAATCTCTTCCCTTAGGCCATGCCAGCCCTCCCTCCTCCCCATCCCCCTTTACTAGCTGTAGGGGAATATGGCATCCAATTTTGCCTTTGGAGTTTTCAGGGCTGCAGTCTTCAGCACTTGCATCTGAATATATCGGAGGTGTTGAGGTAATCTCCTGGTTCCCCAAGAATAGAGTCCTCCATTCACAGTCTCTGGCAGGGAACTGAGTAGAGATGGGGCTGCCCACATTTATGTTGACGCTGATGTGTGACATTGCCATGGGCAGCCCCAGGCTAGCAAAAGTTTCCTTGTGGTCCTAGCACTGATATAGTTCCAAAGGTATGGCCTGAGGGAAGAGAATCTCTCTAAGATCTACTGTTACAGTAAGTATGTAGCTGTTCTTTTCACCATAACATGCACTGTTGCTTTAAATTATAAAAGTATAAATGCATTTGTTGAATATTCAGCATGTTGACTTGCTCTAAAAATTAGTGTGATCTAATGGTTAAGGAGGCACTAGCTTGGGATCCGAGAGAATTTGGGTTCAAACCTGTCTAGAGCAAAATAACCTTACTTTGTGACCTTGGGCAGGTCACTTACCTTCTCGGTGCTTCTGCCCACATATCTGTGGAAATGGGTAGAAGTAGGGCCCAACTGGAAACAAGATAAAAGTTATTGTGTTCTGAAAATGTGGCTTACCCTTCTAGAAACCAGCCTACATTCATTTGTAGATAGCACTGTTACACATTTCTAAAGCATAAAGGATTGTCAGAGTGTGAACTTGCTGTCTCTTCTTGAGGGGGAAATGCTTTCTCTTAAACAGTTTCTCCTGGGTAATGGTGGCTAGAAATGAAACACTTCTTATATCCCAAGTGTACATGTAGCAGAATAAATGTAGAGAATAAATCGGATTTAAATTGGAAATGGAAATTTTAGAAAGGGAGATGTGCTGCACTTTAGAAAAGTACACAAATGAAATATAGACTGAGTACACATGGGCCAATAGAGTGTGCAGAGGGTGTTAGTTTTGCACTGAGGGGACCACGCAGTAACTTGCTCTCCATGTATGTCCCCCACATTTGGGGGGACTCTGATTGCCCCTCCTCCCCAACTTTTGTCTGCAGCTCTTCGAGATAGCATGGAGGGCAGGGGGGCCTTGCAGTTATTTTTTTGAAACATATTCCTTCCTGTATGAGGATAAAGGATCCCATAAGCCCCTTACCCAACTCAGAGTAGGAGATGCACTCTAGCACTGACCTGGGCATCTTATTGGATGCCTGGGGAATGCCTCTCTGCCCCTGCACATTTCCCTTCACACATGATGTTGGGAGGCATCCATGTTTGACTAAATCGGGGTATGCAGATTCTGCACTGGATATGTAACCCTGTATTTGTGGATCAGGCTCTTAGACTTGTATACAGGAAAGTGAAGCACTTCGTGTTTCATAGGGAATTAAATACAAGAAAATAAAGTAGAATCAGTCTGTAGATAGGAAACATGTGACATGGATCTGGGAGCTGTGGTACTAGAACAAAAGCCGGAACGTTTGACACCAAAAACCATATTTCACACTCTGATAAAAGTGAAAAACTTTATTGATACCACTATATAATACTAAATCTAGATTTAAACTTTATTGAAGGCAGATACCGTAGCTGAGTAGTCTCAAATACAGTCCACCCACGTTTCAAACAGATACATAGATACACAGATGTTGACAGCAGATATGAGTCTATGGCCCACCTAATCTGCCCATGTGTGCACGTACTTTGCTTCTTCAAGCTTCTCTACAACTAGGTTGTCTCCTCCTCCCAACTACTAGGATCCCCTGGTGCCTATCCCATGCATTCTTAAATCCTGTAATCGTTTGAACCCCCACCACCTCCTCCGGCATGGCGTTCCATTTGTCCATCACCCTTTCCATGAAGAAATTCTTCCTTACACTCCCTCTGAACCTCCCTCCCTCCACTTTCATCCCATGTTCCCTAGCCCTGGAACATCTTTTGCTATGAAAAATTGTGCTTTCGGCATATTATAAAAGTGTTTTCCTGCACCTTGTTTCTCCCTGTGAGTTACTATATGTCTCAATCATAATCCCCCTCTCCTCCAGGGAGTACATATTTAAGTACGCCTGTCCTCATAGGTTTTGTGATGTAATCCATGCAATCTCTGCACCATCTTGGTTGCCTTCCTCTGAACTGCCTTCATCCTGTTTATATCCGTATGTAGGTAAGGCCTCCAGAACTGGACATTGTACTCCGTGTGGCCTCACTAGTGTCTTGTATAGTGAAATTATGACCTCCCTTGTCCTACTGGTGATACATCTGCCTATGCAACCCAGTATCCTGTTGGCTTTCCCTGCCACCATGTCACACTGACTCCCTATCTTAAGGTCATCAGAGATGATAACCCTTAGGTCCCTTTCCTGTTTGAAGCATTCTGTAGCCTCCCCCCAGCTGATATGATGTTCCTGGGTTTTTGTGCCCCATGTGCATTATTTTGCATTTCCTTGTGTTAAATCTCAACTGCCACTCCCTTGACCAGTCCTCAAGCTTCTGCAGATCTCTCCTCATTCTATCCACACCCTCTGGCATGTCCACCTTGTTGCAGAGCTTTGTCTCATCAGTGAACAGGCATATTCTCCCTTCTGGGTCTTCTGTAATGTCACTGATAAAGATGTTGAAGAGGACCGGACCCAGCACTGATCTATGTGGCACCCCACTGGTCGCCCTTCCCTCTGCAGAGTGACAGCCATTTATCACCACCTTCTGTGTCCTGCAATCCAGCCAGTTCCCCACCCACCACACCACTGTCCTACCCACTCCCATGTTCCCCAACTTGTTTAACAGCCTTCTATGTGGCACAGTGTCAATGGCCTTGTTGAAGTCCAGGTAGGTCACGTCCACGCTCTCTCTCACCACCCAATCCACCTCCCTGGTCACCCAGTTGAAAATTTCAATGAGGTTAGTCTGGCACGACCCTCCCTCCCAGTAAAACCATGTTGCCTTTGGTCCTGCAGACCGTTGGCAACAAGGTGTTCCACTATTCTGTCCTTCAGTAATTTTTCCATGGTTTTCTCCACTACTAAAGTCAGGCTGACTGGCCTGTAGTTTCCGGCTCCCTCTCTGTTCCGGCTTTTGTATAGGGGACATCATCAGCTGTCCTCCAGTCTTTGGGTGCCTCTCCTGTTTCCAGTGACTGGTTAAACAAGGTTGACAGAGGTTCAGCCACCACTTCTCTTAACTCCCTCAGCACCCCGGGTAGTACCCCATCAGGCTCCATAGCTTTATATATTATTATTCCTTCCAGTTCCTTTAGGACCCTTTCCAGTGGAAAAGGACTTGTATCCATTTCTGTGCCCTTCCTACCCTTTCTTCTCCCCTCTGGCCCATTACCCACCCCCTCCTCTGTAAAGACTGAGCAGAAATATCTGTTAAGAATAACTGCTTTGCAGCCGGCCTGGTGGCACTGAGGGTTGAGGCGCTGGATGCCACATCTTGCGCCACGCTGGTGACCCAGGTTTGGGAAAGGATTCGGCTGTCGGGGGGGGGGGGGCTGGCTGGGGAGAGGAAGGATTGAGCATCCTACGACTGCTTTCCTTTCTCTGGGGTGGGTATGGGTCATGCACCGTGCACTAAGAAATGGGTAAGGGCATTTCTGGGGATAGCCAGCTACTACAGGAGGTGTGTCCCTTACTATAGTGATATAGCCAAGCCCCTGATAGACCTAACAAAAAAGAGAATGCCTGAGAAGATTCGTTGGACAGAAGTCTGTGATTCTGCCTTTCAGGAGCTGAAGACTGCTTTAAGTGGGCTGACTGTGCTGGCTAGCCCCAGTTACAGCCTAAAGTTTATTGTTCATGCAGACACTGTGCTGAGCCAGGTTATGCTATGGGGGGAGGAGCACCCTGTAGTGTATCTGAGCCTGAGACTGCTGCCTAGGGAGGAGGTATATGCCACGATTGAGGAGTACTTGGAGATGGTGTGGGCCCTTCAGAAGTTGCAAGAATTTACTGTGTTTACAGATCATAAGCTACTAATCTGGCTTCATAGATCAAGTGGGCAAAATGGGAAATTACTGCACTGGAGCTTGGCACTACAGGCCTATAACATGACCATCCAGCACCGCAGCGGTAAACAGAATGCCAATGCAGATGGACTGTCTAGATAGGGTTAACAGCATGGCTGGATACGTTATGCACTTCCCAGTCTTATGTCCATGTCTTTTCTGTGTGGCACAAGAGACATGCCTTTATTACTGGGGACACCTCCTACCCCGTCCACAACTGCAGTTCAACGGCACAGATTCAATTTCCACTTTAGACTAGTAACAAGAAAGAAAGTCTGCATGCAGCTGTGACAAATTAAAATGGACGGCTCCCCAGGATATGAAATGCTAGATTCCCGATTTCCTAAAATGGCGACCCCTGTCATTGCTACCCCTCTTGCAGTTCTAATAAACAATCACGTTTTGGGGGTGTCATCCTGGAAACATGGAAAACTGCTGTGGTAGTTCCCATCCACAAAGGTGGACAATGTGAATCTATTGAAAATTATATGCCTCTCTGCTGTTTACCCTAGCTAAAATATATAGGAAAGGCTAGTGTCCCAACAACTGACTGAATACCTTGAGGCTCACCATATTCTTACTCACTGTCCACATGGATTTAGAAAACAACACAGCATGGATACTGCCCTGGTTAGATTAACAAATTACTTACTTTAGGCAACCAAATCTGGTAATGCGACAGGTGCAGTTTTCATGGATCTCACTAAGGCCTTTGACCTTGTAAACCATTCCCTACTAATAGAAAAACTTAAAATAATCTGTCTGGATGAGCTGTCCCTCTGCTGGTTCAGACATTACTTAGCTAACTGCAAACAATTAGTTAGATGGCAGGACTGCCTCTCAGAACAGAAACACATCAAGGATGGGGTGCCTCAAGGCTTAGTCCTTGGTCCCTTGCTGTTTTCACTATTTATCAATGATATGCCTAACCACTGTGACAGAGCCCTCTCTCCAGCTTTATGCTAACGATGCTGTCCTGTACAGGTCCTTAACCAACATCAACCAGATTAATCTAGACTGGGAAATGACTTAAAACAGCGTGAAGCATGGCTCCAGAGAAATAGCCTGGTTCTAAATGTCAGAAAAACAAAAGCTATGCTCTTTGGCCCCAAAAGACTAGTTGCCGGTAGAATGACCCAACTTAAGTTAGCTACTATGGGTGGTCCTCACTCGAGGTGGTTTAACTCCCTGAAATACCTCGGGGTCACACTTGACCATGAACTGACTTTTACTAGCCATGTAGAGGCTGTGCCCAAATCATTCCACCAAAGACTGGGACTGATGTACAGGCTTTTACCTTACTTCACTAAGTCTGCTCACCTTGTCATTGCCAACAGCACTTTGCTGCCTACTCTGAAATGGTGTGCTCCTGTCGTACACTGATTGAGGGCTGTTAATTGTAAACTTACCAGTCTGTGCAATAAAATTGGGTGCTTTACAGCTGGCTCCCCCCCACTCGGTTGCACCACTGTATTAACTTCCCTGGGTTGGCCACCTTTTTCTGCTTTTCTACAGCTCTCCCTGCTGTGCCTTGCCTTCAGATTGATAAGGTCCCACCCCCATGCTTTGAAGGGATCCTCAAGCTCAAGTGGCATCCCAGTCCACCGTCCATCCTCATCTAACTCCCTACTCAAAATTCCCAGAGTTAACTCTGCCTTTGGTAGGCACGCCTTCTCATACACTGCCCCTTCCTCTGGAACACCCTACAGTATACTGTATATTGTGACTCATTGGCTACACTCAAGAACAATCTAAAAGCCAAATACTGGTGGTGGCAAACTGCAGAAGTAACCAAGCAGAGACCAGTAAATGGCCTCCCTGATAGTCTCACTCAATGTTTGATGTCAGCCTGCCCCTAACTCTTGACATTTCCACTGCCTTAACTTGGGTACTTTTATGCAGTTGCTTTATTCCTTTAGAAAATGATCATGTATTTAACTGCACTGTTCTTGTCTCCCTATTCCTTTGTTTGTTATTAATATCTGATGTCTCCTACTTTGTTTGGGATGATGCCCAATCGTTGTCTCATAGACCTTGTATAATGTTGTATAACTTAGATTTATATTTGTCTTGCCACACCATATATAATGTATATTATTTGCTGCATGGTCTCATATTTGCCCCCTATTTGTGTATGCCTCTTAATTGTACCTACTGCATGTCTTTGTTTGCTACTGTATGCATTATGTTGTATTATTAACTTTGTGTCACCCCTGAAAAAGGGACGCTGTCTCAGTGGGTTTACCCAGTTAATAAAATTCAAATAAACTCTCTTTGAATGTGCCATGGGATCTTCAATGTCCACTTGAACTACCACCAGAACAGGCATTCAAGACCTCAGTATAATGTTTCCTTTCAAAGCTGGCACCTTAGGAGTGGAGCACCCCATCATGCTGTACTACAGTGTCCCTGTTGGGTTTGACCTAAAGTTCCTGGTGTAGGGATAGATCCCACAACCATTTGATCTGCAGGCTTAAGAGGCAAGTGTGCAACCAGCTGAGCCACTGACACTGCTAAGAGCGAGAGTTTGTTTGAGAGGCTTTGCATGGATTTTTAGACTTTGAGATCCTGGAAAATTTAGTTCCATGCTGCAGAGTTAATTTGAGTGCTTCAAACTTGGTGGCAACTCTCTTCCACAACAAAAGTATATTTTTGTGTGAAGGGGGAAGGGGGGGCTGCACTCACCTCTCATGCTGTATCAGTTAAGCCCTCTGAAACCATTCACATTATCAGTGCTTCATTTCTTGATTTATTTTTGTGCAAAAATGCTTCTGTGCAAGCAAAGTCCATGCCTTCCATAATTAGTTTATTTATCAGACTCTTGGGTGACTAGATGGGATCAGAGCAGAGTAAAAATACTGGCTACATTGAGCAGCTGAAGATGGAGGAACTGGCAGTATCACCAGATAATTCATCTTTCAATCCATTTTAAAAATACCTGATCTGGGGGCAACAGCTGGGTGGCACATTTTGAGAAAATTGCATTGTTCTTACATTTCCAAATAGTGCAGTATTGTATCCATGTATAACCCAGATCTGTAATTCAGGAATACACCAGTTGTTGGGCTTGACCAGTTATTACAAAGGCACCGGTGCCATGAGTGCTCATAGAAATATGTCAAATGGCAGTAAAATGCATTCTGTAGATTCTACACAAACGATTACAACTTGACCATTTTTGTTTCTGCCCCTAAATAAGAGGAATTTGTTGATCCTGTATTTTGGTAAATAGTTTGTTAGAATGTTCCTGATTTGCTCTTAAAATTGTATTGCAAGTATAAAATAACCTGTCACCGGACGCTGAAAGACCAGTTGGTGCTTGCAGGTTGTTTTTATCTCCCACTTAAAATGAGGGGTTTGTGGTGCTGACCATGCTATACTGCTCTAGATGTCACAGTTGTGAATTGTAGCTTCAAATGAGCTGCCACATCGACATAGGTTGTCGGAGCATCTAGTAAAGCCTACAGCTAGCATGAGACATTTTACTGCTGGAGAAATTTTCAGAACCACGTCCCTGGTGTACAAGTAGTTCCGGAGTGACTAAAAGTTATTGCAGTCTTGATTGACTATGCTTTTGGCATATTATAATTGTTTTATAGGGGGTTCTTTATGTATTTTCAGTCAACAAACTAGGACATTTTTACAGGAGTGTGTTAGCTTGCTGTGAGAGCAAAACCGTTCAAATGGCTTGACAACTGTACTGTAAAAAAGTTTACTCCCTAATATGTTTATTGTCAAGTTAAACTATGAATCATGATTTCTTTCAGAATGCGTTTGCAATTATCTGGGTACAGTTCATGACTACTGCATTTCATCAGATGAATGCCACTGTAACCAAACAACTGGTCAGTGTCCCTGTCTTCCAAATGTGATTGGACAGAACTGTGACCGCTGCGCACCAAACACATGGAAGATGGCCAGCGGAACGGGATGTGAACCTTGTGCCTGTAATGTTGCCCATTCACTTGGGGAATCTTGTAATGAGGTAAGGAGACAAGTTGCCAGTATACTAAGAATACCTAGTATGAAAGTTGTTTTGAGCTCTCGTATCAGCCTAGACCAAACAAATTCACATCACTTTTTTTTTTTTGTATAAAAATGTTATACCATCTAATAAAGCATCCTGAATTATTTGCTCGTCTGAGTTCTTGGTAATAGTTGGCTACCTCTTTGTCACCAAAGACCCTCTCTGTTGAAAGCTTCTGTTCACCACTAAAAGAATATTGCTGGGTTTTTAGGTATTACAGGAACAGACTGCCAGAATTAAGGAAGGAAAGGCATTAAGAATCTTCATTGTGGATATCTTTTCCATTGGGCCACCTTTGAAGCTGTGAGCCGTTGATGTCTGTGTCACTTAAAAATTATTCCTAACCGGGGACCACCCACAATGATGTGAAGCACTGGCGTTAATATAACATAGGCAGACCCATTGTTTTACAGTTCTTTTTTGTGCTGTTGACTATTTGTCCAGCCTGCAGAGAAACAACACCATTGTTTATTTTCTAACTTTACTTGTCCGTTTATGCTGCTGTCGAAAGAGCCTTTATTTAGGTTTTGTACCTGCAATTACAAGGTCTACAAGGATGACACTCGCATGGTTTGTGTCTGTTTGGACTTGCCCACAGTGTAAGGGCCTGCAGCATCTTCCAGGGATTCAAACAGGCCACCGGGAGATGTCTAAAAAAGTCTCTTGAAGCCTTCATCACCATTAAGGCCATGGAATCTACAGGCAAGGCCTCGGATTCTAAGCCAGCTTCTCCCTCTTGTTTGATGGATGTCTCTGAGAAGGACATTCCCCGGCATTTGGCAGCACTGTCACTGGCACAGTTGTCTGTCAGAGGACAAAGACAAAGAAAAGTCATCAAAGTCCTCCTCCTGCAGCTGTCATCACAAGCACAAGGACAAGGCTCCAGTTTCACTGGTGGGGTCGAGGTCTCCATTGAAGGAGGGTAGATCCTCATCATCATCCACTACTGTTCCCCTGACTGTTGAGACACCAAGGTTGGGTCTGGCTCAGGTGCTGCTGCACCTACTATGGACGATGTGAAGCCTATATCATTCAGTTGTACCCCATTGCTCCAGGGCCTTTCTCAGGGTGCCATCAACTCACAGGTCATAATGGTGTCATTCTCTAAACTGTTTCACCAACTGTTGCTCCCACTGATAACAGCTGTCCTGTCAACTGGGTCTCCCCTGTCAGCACTGTTGCTGATGGGATCAAAAAAACACACCTGTGGTTCCTCTGTCACAGCTGCCACCTCTGTTACCAGCTCCAGCTTTTACTCCCATTGTCATTACAGATGAGGAGTATAATCTTGATCTCCTTAATATGGAGGAGGATCTGGAGGATGTAGAAAGGGAACACGGTCACTGTCGGTGGTGGTGGTGGGGGGGTTCATCTTCAGATTCTACTCTTTTTCTCCTGTAGTGAGAACTCGGTATGTACACCCAGATCTCCTTGGAGCAGCTCATGCTGCCTTCTTTTGAACCGGCCGCAGATTGTGAGCTACACTTCCTCTCTTGGAAGGTGTTATTTCTAGGATCGTGGATATGTTGTTCATCCACACTTCTTGGCATGTCCCTTTCCCTTTAAGAATGGCAGGAAGGTCTTCAAGCTAGCTCCTCCCACCCACCCAGGTGGTATATCCCTCGGCTCCACCCCATGATGCCAGATCTTCCTTTCCACTGGAAGATTCAGGTTGCCTCCCTCGTGCTCCCGCATTTTGTAGGCCCTGGCTTCAAAACCTTCGGTTATTCCGAAAATTCGTCTAGTTCACATTAGCGATCGCGACTGTTTTTCTTCGATTATGGAAGACAAGTCTTCCCCTGGATTTTGCCACGTGTTCGTCGCGGCAAGAATTTGTTGCACACAATCCCTCACCGATGTGTTCTATTGCTTGAGTGTCGGACTTACGACACCTGCGAGATTTTTGCCTTGCATTTCACCCTAACATCCTCGACGACCATCTTGCACACCTGAAGTTGGGGAGTCTGGAAAAACGGAATCTTCTGGTGAAATCAAAGGAGGCTTGGTGGACAGTTTCCGCAGCCGCGGGATCCGCCAAGCAATTGGAACACATGCGCAAGCCTTCGAGGAGGAAGCGGCGTGTGCCTTGGAATCTTCCTCTCAGAGCTTCTTCATTCTGCTCAATCTGGGCTCCACTTTCTTGGGTTCTTTCAGAGAGTTGTGCCAGTATCTCCCGACTAAGAGAGAGGGTCCTGTGGGCATGCACTCCCCTCGGTCCTGTAAGTGGGAAAAGGACCCGGGGTCATCTTCATCTTGGCGAAGACGTTATTGGGATTTGGAGAGATCTCGGTCCCAAGAACCGGAAGTCTCAACTTCGGTCAAAATTGCCTCTTCAGCCACTGGCTTCTCGGCTTTGCCATCCAGCCAGTCGACCGAAGTGACGATCGACAAAGTTAAAATAATCATCGATCAGATCGATCCATTGTTGCTGACTCCGGTCGACAACTCTGTCGGACTCTGGTCCTTTCTTTCCCTGACAAGGAGACCCAGCCCACTTGGAATCCCATCGAGGAAGTGGTCCCCAACCCTGGGAAATCACCGGTTCCGCGGTCTCCCGAGCGACCGAGCCAGCCTGCCCGATCTCGATCGAGGTCCAGGACCCCTTGGACTGACAGGCCAAGGAAGAGCCACAAGCGTTTGAAAAAGAGGCGACATCATTGGTTATCCTTGTCCTCCTCTAATGAGGAGAGGCTTTGACAGAAACTCTGGCATTATGAGGACCTCATGTGGCAACAGCTGATTTTGACCAGTCACAAGCCAACACCCAGCTTCTTACCCCAGCCATTACTTGGCTTTCGCCTCCCCGGCCGAAGCAGACTCCATCAGAGCCAATTAAGTCCGCTCCCCCGCCCACTGAGCCAGTGAAACCTCTGGTTCAGCCTAAACCGGTCTTTCCACCGATAGTGGTGGAATCACCGCCCAAACAGCCTGTGGGAGGGGCTCCTTCTAAGGAAGCTAGACCAGATACCGGGCTTCCCTGACATCTTTTGGTCACTGTCACCCCGGACCGCCCTCGACGAGTTGAAGGTGACCTGGGCGGTCAACCATTGTATCTGGATTCCTCGGATTCGGATGAGACCGGCCTACATCCCGGGGATGATGAATCAGCTGGTGGGATAGAGACGGAGGAAGGGCCTTCATCCTTTCAGGGCATTCTTTGCCTCATCTCTTGAGTCTACAGGGATGCCACTGGAGCCTATCCAGAAAAAGGCGGAGTACCCTCTCATGGACATCCTCAAGAGAGAGGATACCCTGACGGAGGCCTTTCCTGTGGCCATGGTTATAGTTGGCTCAGCCTTAGAACTTTGGCAGTGCTCTGCCTCTTGTCCAGCTCCATCTGCCTGCATGGCCCATAAGTATGTAGTGCCCATGGGGTCCCTTGTGGGGTTCACAGAGCACCCTTTGGCTAAGAGCCTGGTGACCGCCTCTGTGTTCAGGCGTACTGGCAGTTCTGTTGACATGGATCGATCTCCCAAGAAGGAATCCAAGAACTTGGATCATTCGACTCGAAAGGTCTGTGCGGCCTCATCTTTAGGCCTCCATCAGGCAAGTTTGGCCGTCATCCTGGCACACTTCTCCCATGTCCTCTTGGGGTCTTTGGATGAAGTCCTCCCACATCTCCCCATGGACATGCAGACCATGGTCAAGCAAGTCTGGGACCAGGGCCGGGCTGTTGCCAAAAGCAGCTTCAGACGGCCATGGACTTTGGGGACTCTTGTTCCTGCTTGTTGGCAGCCGCAGTTGCCTCTCGCCGCAGGGCTTGGCTGAGACTCTACTCTTTCCCAGCAGATACTCAGCACAAACTAACTGATGTGACTTTCCTGGGCACCAATCTTTTCAGCCCAGGTGTGGCTGGTCACCTTCAGCGTATTGAGCAGTCCAGTGCCACCTTGGATGCCACTTCTGCTAAAGGTTCTTAGAGTAAGAATCAGCAGAAGAAGAAGCCTTTTCATCACTCTTCCCCTGCAGCCCAGCAACCCCCCTTTAAAGGAGGGCAGCAGCAGCCTCAAGCTTGGCGCCCCTGGCCCAAGCCCGGGCCCTTTCAGGTCCGTAAAGGAGGCAGAGGTTCAGGTTCTGGATCCTTCTCCTCCAAGCCTGCTCAGTGATGGGGCCGGGGCTGCCACCCCCTCTTCCACCACACCAGATCTGCGTCCTCCTGTGGGGGGCCGGCTCCACCACTTTCTTTCCACCTGGTCCACTATCATTATGGACAGGTGGATCTTCTAGGTGGTCCATTAGGGACTGCCTCTAGAATTCGAGCAGTACCCTCCAAGCCGAGCTCGCGCCCAATGGGAGGAAAACATATCCACCCATACTCAGTCAGCTCTCCAAGATGACATCGCTGGGCTCCTCATGGAGGCAGTAGCTCCAGTGGTGGATTCTCCAGCAGACCCAGGCTTTGTCTCCAGGTACTTCCTGGTGCCCAAACGGACGGGGGGGGGGATGCTAGTGCCCCATTCTAGATCTGCACGACCTGAATCAGTATCTCAGGTCACGCACCGTTCAGATGGTCACTCTGTCCCAGATCATACCATCCTTGGAGCGAAACATGTGGTTCTGTTTACTGGATCTGCAGGACGCGTTCTTTCATGTCCCAATCCGTCTGTCTCATTGGCGGTTCCTCCGCTTCAGAGCCAAATGGACCCTATACGAGTTCCGAGCCATGCTGTTCAGCCTGTCATCAGCCCCACGGGTCTTCGCCAAATGCATCGCAGTGGTGGCAGCCCATCTCAGGCATCGGGGGGGGGGGTCATCAGAATTTACCCCTACCTCAATGATTGGCTCTTAGCAGGTCCCACCCAGCAGGAGGTGGAGAGGTCCAGGGATCTGGCCCTCCAGACCTGCTCCCAACTCAGCCCCCAATCAATGAGGCCAGGTCGGAACTTGTGCCTTCTCAGGTGATGTGCTTCTTTGGGGCAGAGCTAGTCTCTCGTCACGCCAGAGCTCGGCTCCTGGCGGACAGGGTGGAGGTTCTCTCCTCCTCCTTTGCCCAATCATTTCTGCTTGGGCAATTGCGCCCTACCGGGGACTTTCTGTGCCTTCTGGGTTACATAGCGACATGCACCCCCGTGGTCCATTGGGCCCGGTGGCACATGCACCCCCTCCAATGGAAGCTGGCTGCCCAGTGGACTTGGTACCATGGTCATTTCAACCAGCTGATCACTATGACCCAGAAGATGTGGGATGCTCTCCAATGGTGGACCACCCCAGACCAGTTGCAGGAAGGGATCCTGTTTGTCCACCCCGAGCCAACGGCCATCCTCATGACTGACGCCTCTCTCATGGGCTGGGGAGCCCACATGGGGGACAAAAGGGCCCATGGGTTCTGGACCCCTGAGGAGTCCCGATACCACATCAACCCATTGGAGCTCAGAGCTCCTCAGCTCTGGGGGCAAGTGGTTCAAGTCTAGACAGACAATACCAGGACCATGTACTACCTCAACAAATGGGGTGGCATGCATTCCCATCTGCTCTGCAGGGAGGCACTCCGCATCTGGACCCTCGTCAGCCATCTGGAGGCAGATCTCCTAGCCATTCATGTGGCAGGAGCCTCAAACCATCTGGCGGATGCTCTCAGCCGCTTAGGCAAGACATCACATGAGTGGTCTCTTCATCCAGAGGTAGCTTACAGCCTGTTCCCCCACTAGGGCAAACTGATGGTGGACCTGTTTGCCTCCAGGGACAATACCAAGCTGAGGCCGTTTCCTGCCCACCTCTTTCAGCAGGGCTCACTGCAGGTGGATGCCTTCTTAAGGCTGTGGACCCCAGGCCTCTTCTACACCTTCCTTCCATTTTCCTTGATCCACAATGTGCTTCTCAAGGTGAGGAGGGACAATGCGAAGGTGATTCTGGTAGCCCCAGACTGGCCGCGCCAGTTCTGGTATCCAGATCTCCTCAGCCTCAGCTGCAGGCCCCTGGAGTGGATTCCAGCACACCCGGACCTGATCTCTCTCAATCAGGGGAAGCTATACCATCTGGACCTTCAATCCCTGCACCTAACAGCCTGGTACCAGAGTGGCTAGAGTTCCAGGCTTTGGGTCTTTCCGAGGATGTCCTCACAGTGGTGGAGGCATCCAGAAAGGAATCGACCAGGAAATGTTATGCCTTCAGATGGAAAAAGTTTTCCATTTGGTGTCCGGACGAGGGCCCGGACCCTCTGTCCTGTCCAGTGGCTAACATTCTCGACTACCTTTGGTCTCTGTCCAAAGGGGATCTTCGGTCATCGACCCTTAGGGTGCACCTGGCAGCCATCTCTGCTTACTGGGCATGGACTGGTCAGACAATGGCACAGGAGACAGTGGTCGGGTGCTTTTTCAAAGGTCTGGATCACATATCTCCTCCGATGAGTGAACCTCCACCTCCGTGGGATCTACTGCTGGTACTGGCAAAGCTCATGTGCAAGCATTTCGAACCAATGCACAAGCATGCATTGTCAAACTTGTCATGGAAGACTGCCTTCCTGGTGGCTGTCGCATCTGCCAGAAGGGCAGGGGAGCTCCAGGCACTTTGTGACTTCCCTTATCTGATTTTCCACAGGGACAAGGTTGTCTTACACCCCCAACCGAAATTCCTTTCTGAAGATGGTGTCAGAGTTTCACCTTGACCAGATGTTAACTCTGCCAGTATACTACCCTAATTACACCTCGGAGGCTGAATACAGACTCTATACCTTGGACCTGAGATGAGCCCTCTCCTATTATAAGGAGAGGACAGTGAAAATCTGGGGAGAGGTTCGCCAGCTGTTTGTTACCTATGCTGAAGCTGCTTCTGGCAGACCTGCAGCAAAATGGACTATTGCAAGGTGGATTACATCTTGCATAAGTCTGCTACGAGTTGATGGGCATGGAGCCTCCCAGAGGGATAAGAGCTCATTTTGCCCGCCATACCGCTGCATCGGTGGCTGCTTCCAGGGACATCCCTATCCAGGAAATCTGTCAGGCTGCTACCTGGAAGTCAGCAAACACCTTCATTACCCATTACCACATCGACCTTGAGTCATGCTGGGATGCTGGTTTTGAGGCCTCAGATCTCCAATCTCTTTTCCCCAAGGAAGTATCAGTGGGAGTGTGCGCCTTGCCTCCCTCCTCCTGGAGAACTGCTAGGAGTTTACCAAGAAGTGTGGATGAACAACATCTCCACGATCCTAGAAATACAGGTTACTCACCTGTAACAGTAAATCTTCCACGGAATGGTCTCTTGCAGTAAGTCATTACTTCTGGGAGTTCCCGATAGGTGGCGCTCCAGCATGGAAGTTTCTTCCAGCAGCCTCCACACCAGGGACCACCCACACGACCTCACTTCCTGGGTTGTACCTATAAAAGTGGGTGGTCCCTGGTAAGGTCCTTTCAT
Source organism: Neoceratodus forsteri (assembly GCA_016271365.2). Lineage (NCBI taxonomy): Eukaryota > Metazoa > Chordata > Ceratodontiformes > Ceratodontidae > Neoceratodus > Neoceratodus forsteri. The sequence continues at coordinate 646,669,355 of CM028131.1, forward strand.
TTTCCCACCGGCTTCAACTCTGATAGCATCTCTTCTACAACAGTATATGATGTGGACTGAACTCATAGCCTGAGGTACCTGGGCTTCATACACGGTACCAGATTCTTGTACACCATAAGAGTGCTACAATGGATGTTTCCCTGTCATACATGCAGGATACTCAATCAAAGGGCTCAAAAAATGCAGCGTCCTCTTCAAAAAATAAAATAGGGAAGGAAACACCTTCACCTAAAGTCCTGCCTGACCGCCTTTCAATGGTCATATCTTCCAAACATGGATCATCAAAAAGACATTCATCGTTGATGGGCGATACACCTCCGTCGACAGCAGGCACTACTACATCAAAAGAGCACAGATGAAATGCAGCCTCTCATAGAAAGGAATGTTCCTCATCCATGGTTCATCATTCCTCAGCTCCCCCATCAACGAGGCCACATACACAGTCGACAGAGGTCCTGTTACCTTCCCCATCGATGGAGCATGCTCCCCGTCAGTGAGAGGGCCGTACAAGACAGCCTCATCGATGAGAACACCTCCCCCATTGATGGAGCACACTCTACATAGTTCGTCGACGGGGCTGCTTCCCCCGTCAACAGGACATGCTCCCTATGCTCCATCGTCAATGAGAAGCCTACCACCATTGATGGAGTATGCGCTCATCTTCTCATCATCGATGACTGCATTTCCTTTGTCGACGGAGCATGTACCGACTCCCTCATCATCGACTGAGTGTATTCCACCAGCGATGGAGCATGCTTTTACTTACCCTTCATCCATAAGACACAGTTCATCATTGACGAAGCATGCTTCTCTTCCTCTTCCGTCGATGAGAACGCTGATACCACTGTCGATGGAGCAGTCCCTACATCATAGAACAGCACCTTTACCTACATATAAGACAACCATGGAGGATCCCTATAAAAAGTCTACTGTGAAAAGCCATGGATACACTCAGAATTATGTATCAAAAGATACTTATGGGGCTGCATTACCACAGAATAAAGAATTGTATACTACAGATCGCAGAGGCAAACCAACCTCATTTGCACTCATGCATGGTACCCACACACCAGGCAGTGGTGAACAAAGACACCAAAAAAGCACTGGATCACTCTACCGGGAGGCACAAATTGATCCCCCGTCACCACGTACACTGGACTCAGAACCAGCTTACATGGCTATTCCATCCTCAAGTTCCAAATATTGAAGAAATAGTAAATAGTGTTAGATTCTATTGGCTTCAACCATACACACACTCAAAGACATAACCCTCAATCACAGACTGTATCTCTGCCTCCATCAAAACAGGCATGCACACAGCTAGAACCCTCACATGTCCTGCCTCCTCATGAATATTCAGAAGAATATTTTTCAGATTATCATACAAATTTGGAACATCACACAAACTATGATGCTTCTCCTAGTACAAGAGGGTATGAGTCCCCTTATGATGTGCCATCTTGCAGGGGTGAAGGGCTACTACAACCACTAAAGGTCATTTCTCCACCGGATGACCCCTCATTCCCCAAAATGATGTTACAAATACAAAAAACAATGGGGTTTACCACAACGGAACAGGACAAAATAAGTAAAGATATGGCTGAATATCTGGAATTTCCAGAAGAACCTATCCGGGCAGTCCCTCCTTTTATACCAGTGTTCAGATATGTGATTACTGAAGCATGGAGTCAACCCATAGTGGCACAGGAGGTACCTAGAAAAGCACACAGGCTATATCAGGGTCCTCTTGATTAACAATATTGAACAAATATGCCCACGGATTCTGTAGTTATTGCAGCTGCTCACAAACGCACTGGCAAACACAAACATACAAGTACAATACCTCCAGAGAGAGACTCTAGATGTTTTGATTATATGGGGAAGAAAGTGTTTGCTCTAAACACACTAAATTTTAGGATACTTAATTACATTGGACACATGCTGAAATACCAGCATACAATGAGCACCTCTGCTGGGGACGTTCTAAACGGACTACCTACATCCCCTGGAAAAGAGCAACTCACATCAATAATAAATACTTTCACTTTCCCTTCTCGACATTTGTTAAGATCAGGATATGATATTGCCGATGCTTCAGCTAGAGCCTCTGCAGTCGGTATTCTTATATGCCATCAGGCATGGCTCTGACTCTCAGGGCTAGCACCTGATATTCAACAGAAAGTGGCTAATGCCCACTTTTCAGGTGACCACCTTTTTGGCCCAAGGGCTCAAACGATACTGGATGACTTACAAGCCTCAGGCAGACAACTAAAGACAGTACAATACATGTACTACAAACCACGCCCTCAGTATAATTACTTGTACAAAACTGGCACTAATTCTACTCAACGAGAAACTGTTAAGGGCAGAGAGCAAGTGACAAGGAACACAATGAAGCTGACCTGTGGCCACCCCTCTAGCCAGCCCGGCGCCTCTTCCTCTCACTAAAGACTTCAGACTTCACCCTGGTCTCCTCTCTTAGGCCTCGGAGACCTCTTGGGGCTTCAACTAAAGATCAGACTGGGGTCTGTACATCTAGCCACTTTCTCAGAGGTATCACTGTTGCAGACCATCACGGCCATTCCATAGAAATGCCTCTCGACCTGTTGTGTGCCGGACTCCAGGTCCCTCCCATGAACAGGTCCACCTACTACTACTACTCACATGCTAAGACACAATCATTATATCCTGGTATGGATTATGTTATTCTTTCAACCTTTAACGGCTGTAAGCAGCTTTCACTTGATCGTGAACAAAGATCACATGAACAAGGGTGAGTACATATACAGAGATTATAAGTCTTAAAACTGTCTTTTTTGCTTGGTCAAAAAAATATATATACTATATGTATACACATATGTTTTACTAATCTCAAGAATGAGATCCACTGCCTTATGATTTTGATTATATTGTTCATTATTCTAGTTTCTGTTTTTTTCAAACAGTACACATAATGGACTTACTGTACTCCTAACAAGGTTGCAGGCCCTGACATACCTGGGACCTCCTTGTAAGTAAGATTACTAATACAAGATGGATATGTCAACTTCACATGTTGCTTAAACCACATGCAAAACTACAGCCACTGATTCTAAGAATCACTGACTTCCTTTATGTCACAGATGCATTGTTTCATTTGCAACATTATCTGCTACTTACGTATCCTATTTTTGCCAAATGGATACATTTCTACTGTCTTGACAGACATAGTACAATTCTTAACTTGCTACATTGTTGCACTTCTAAAGAATAACATTGCACTATTTGAGCTACTGTTACAACTTGGAACACAGTAACCTCTGACTGAGACTGTTTTTTCACTGCAGATCACTGACAGCAATTATTCATTCCATAATACACGGTAGAATTCCTCCTGCTCTATTGATATAATTGACATGTCTCACCCTGTTCGGGCTGCTATTCTCTTCATACATCTGATGAACACCTAATAATAACAGGTATGGCTTAAATTTTAGCCATAACCCTATAACAAATAAGATAATGTAACACTTACAAATAGAAGACAAAAATTCTTCTATATGCTGATATGCTACTCGCAGCATTTATTGGTCCTGTGACCACATTATACCTACAGCAGAATGCCATATTTGGCCTCCCCACTGCCATATAACTGCTTGGGAATCTCCCAGAAGTAATGACGTACTGCAAGAGACCATTCCGTGGAAGCTAGATCAGTTACGCAAAGACTTTTGCCGTAACAGTAGATCTTCTAGGAATGTCTCTTGCAGTAAGTAGTTTACCCTCCCTCCAACCCCCTGCCATTCTGCAACAGGAAAAATGATGTAGGGTTGGGAAGCTTTGGTACCTTGCTTTCCCGAGCTGAAACCGGTGGGGAGGAGCTTACCAGGGACCACCCACTTTTATAGGTACAGCCCAGGAAGTGAGGTCATGTGAGTGGTCCCTGGTGTGGAGACTGCTGGAACAAACTTCCGTGCTGGAGCGCCACCTATCGGGAACTTCCAGAAATAATGACTTACTGCAAGAGACATTCCCAGAAGATCTAGTGTTATGGCAAAAGTCTTTGCTTAACTGATCTTTCTAGGAGTGGTATATGTTATTCATCCACACGGACCCACCCGGCCTCCCCGCCTGTGGACATACACAACACCTGGCTTCCAGCAGGCTAAGCTCTGGCTTCATGGGGCAGAGCCAAGGGATATACCACCCGGGTGGGTGGGAGGAGCCAGCTTGAAGACCTTCCGGTGATCCTTAAAGGGAAAGGGACATGCCAAGAAGTGTGGATGAACAACATATACCACTACTAGAACTACTGTTACAGGTGAGTAACCTTTTTTTTTTTTTTTTTTTTTTTTTTAATAGATGCCGTGACTTCAGCAAGGAGGATTTCAGAACTCCAAACACTCATGTGTAGAGAGCCTTACTTGATTTTTCATAAGGATAGTGTCTCCTTAAGGACCAGTCCTAAGTTTCTTCCCAAGATGGTCTCAGCCTTAACCTTGAATCAAGACATCGACCTTCCGGTGTAGTTCCCCAATCATTCTAATAGGGGGAAGCTCTTCTGCACTCATTAGATGTGCATAAGATCCTCAGGTTTTCCTTGGCCAGAACTCAACCATAGAGGCAGTCCGATCAGCTGTTTCTGTCTTTCGCCCACAGGATGCTGGGTGCACCTGTGACAAAACAAACACTCTCTAAGTGGCTGGTAAATTGCATTGTGTTCTGTTACCAGAAGTGCAATAAACCCTTGCCAGGATCAGTTAAGGGTCATTCGATGAGAGGGTTGGCTATCTCCTTTGCTGCGCTGAAGAACATCTCCGCCATTTGTGCGGCCGCCACTTGGAGTTCAGCACACACTTTCATTAGACATTACAGTCTGGACATTGCCTCAAGGCGCAGAGCCAGTTTTGGTCTGGCAGTCCTCCAGGGACTTTTGTCCTAAGAGGCATTCTTTTTGGGATTTCTCCTATCCTCCTCCCCGACTGGACCATTCATTCACCCTTACTGCTTGGGAATCAGTCCTTATGGTGTGACCTGCTGCAAGAGCTGTATTTTGAAGCAAGATAGTACAGTTACATAAGAACTTACCATAACTGTAAATCTTTGAGAACAGCTCTTGCAGCAGGTAGTTTCCCTCCCACCTTCCCCTCAGGTTTGGTTCTTCATAACGTATCAGATTTATTAGTCTTCTTCTGGAAGTGGATCCTTTGTCTTCCCCTTCTGAATCACATCACTATGCTGGGAGTCTCCTGCGGGAGAACTAGGGTATGCTGGGGGACGGCCCCTTTTATGAGGTATCAGACATCGGGGCGTGGCCTACATCGGGGGCGGTCCCCCGCTGTATATAGCTAGCTAGAAGTTCTCTGTGGAGTTCTGCTGCCTGTCGGCTTCAGTTCTTATGGTGTAACCTACTGCAAGAGCTGGATCTCGAAGATCTACTGTTACAGTAAGTTCTTACATAACTCTACTATATCTCCTGTCAGGCTTTGCTCAGACAAATCCAGGATTTAGTGGGATTTGCAGCTGAGGGGGAAGAGTCCACAAAGAGAAATTGGAGTTTTTGGAGGTTCCTACTACTCCTCCCATTGTCATCTCTCCTGCATTCCCCAGATTCGCCATTCCTCTTCCCCTCCTCTATAACTTCAGCCCTACATAATTTCCTCTCTGCGAATTGTACCTGCAATTAACCTACCTGGTATTCCTGACCTGCTCCCCAGACTCTATCAATATATTAAGTAACTATTCTGAATTACGGCTCCCTTCCAGCCCACTACTTTCTTTCCCTGCTGAGATCCCTACCTGGCCATTCCTTTGGGTTATCTATAACTACCAATATAACTATGACTTTAGGATCTTACTTCGAGGAACAGCTCTTGCAGGAGGTTACACCATTAGGACTGAAGCCGGCAGGTGCCAGGACCCCACGGAAAAATTCTAGCTAGCAGTATCCAGCAGGGAACCACCCCCGACGTCGGCCCCTCCCCGACATCAGGCATCACATAAAAGGGGGCGGTCCCCCAGCATCCCCAGTTCTTTTCCCACCATCGACTCACCAGCATCGACCTCACAGATGCCTGCATCAACGATACGATGTGCAGAATCTTTACAAAACAAATCCATATCTAATTCTCCAGCTCCTTCTCTTGAAGGACACCCCTCAAAGTGCGCCTGCGGCAAGCAGATCCCCTTTGCCGACCATCATTCGGCTTGTGTGAGGTGCCTGGGTCCGGAACACGACACCCAGACCTTCTCCATCTGCCAACAATTTAATAGCAGGACCAGGATCCGCCACCAAAAGGCCCTTCATGGGTTCCTGCTTGAATAGAAACTCCAGAAAATGGAAAAAAAGACCTTCCTTCAAAGGGGATTCTTCCCATAAGACCGGGACAAGCACCGGGACTCAGGTAGGTCGGGATCCCCCAGCAGGGCCTCGGAATCTAGGGCCAGCTCCAGCTCTACGCGGTCCAACCATTCTCCTTCCGTGGCCTGCTCCCAACCGCCCCCAGTTAAACTAAGGTCTTCAGGGGGTTATTCAGCCTCCTTGCACCCACTTAAGACCAACTGGGTGCCTGGCTCTACTTCCAGGCCTGACTCTTCAGAAAAACATAGGAAGTCTTCCTCAGAATCTAGCGGGGTGTCAGGCTGACGCCGGAACACTGACCTCAGATCCATTTCCCAGCCTCCCAAGGCCGCAGAAAGGAAGACCAAGGATCTGACGCCTCTTAAGCGGACATCACAGAATAAAAAGGTGCCTGACCCGACACACGAAAAACAGACTCCCGACCCGACAGCAGTTGTACCGACGCCAGGTGACACCGGACGTCAGGGTCCTCAGGAGAGGAGGCTGCCACGCTGCCAGATGACCAGACGGGCGGCACAGAGGATGGCAGCTCACCCAGGGAGCCATTGACGAATCCGATGGATCCCCAGGACCCAACGTCCAACCCCGGTGACAGACGCACACCGATGCTGGGCCCGTCGTCAGGCATGAACATTCAGGAGGTGAAGGAATTGTTCACCTTCTGGTGGGAGACCATCAGAAAGGGCATGGTCCCCAGTAAGCCTCTTTCACTTCCACCACCTACACCCCCTCCTTGGGAGGGTGAAGGCTCAAGACCCCCGACCCCTAAGGAGCCAACTCCACCTCCTAGGGGCAGATCTAGAGAGAGAAAAAGATGCCTGTCACGGTCTCCCTCTGGGTCTCTGAGCCCTAAACGACCCAGAGACAGATGACACCCACCGGGGAATGACTCCAGACCTGATACGTCGGATACCTCCAGGTCTCCATCCCCTATAGTCCCCCATCACCAGACCCACGAGACCAGCCAAGGTCACCACTGGATGATCCCTCTTTCTCCAAAATCACAAGGCACATCCAGGAAAATATGGGACGGGAGACTGAAGACTTGGACGCCGAGAGACGACGCCTTGCCCGTTACCTTCGGCAAAAGGACCCAAAGCCTGTAGTGGTCCCACCTCTAGTGGACACCTTCACGGACATCACCAAGGCAGCTTGGAGGCATCCACACTCGACACCGGCTGTTCCTAAGAAGGCTGACTGCCTCTACAGAGCTCCTATGGAGGACCTGCATCTGGCGCAGCAACCCCTGGCAGACTCGCTGGTCATTACGGCGTCTCATGATCGGTCTCAACGACTGCAACACTTGAGTACCCAGCTTCCGAACCAAGAATCTAAGCAATTAGATTCTATGGGAAGACTCATGTATGCGGCTGCTACATGCTCGATAAGGTCTTTGAATTACCTCACGCACATGGTGCAATTTCAAAACACCCTCTGGGAGCAGGGCCAAGACCTTTTGAAGGACTTTCTGGATGGCGAAAAGGAGGAGGAGCTGCTCAACCTCCTTCATACTGGGTCGGACGTGGGGACACAGGTTCTCTGAGCTGCTTACGATTCAGTGGACTCGGCCACCAGGGGTGCAGCTACTGGCGTTTGTCTTCGGAGACACTCTTGGTTGAGAGTCTCTAGTTTCACCCCGGACATTCAGAAGAATATCCTGGACGTCCCTTATAACGGAGCTGTCCTGTTCGGTGAGGAATCCGAGAAGGTCATCACCAAGCTACAGGATGCCGGGAAGGCAGTTCAGACTGTACAGGCTATGTACAGGCCCAAATCTAGTTCCTTTCGGAGGAACCAGAACCGTTTTCATGGCAAGCAACAACGGCAACAGCCACGTTCCGGCCAGCAACCCCGGGGCAATTTTGGTCGCAAAGGTCAAGCCAGATTCCCCACGGGCCAGGGCTCAGAGCATCCCAAGGCAGCCCAGCCCACGGGACCCAATGCCACCACAGCATGACTCCTTCCCGGCCCTCACCCCTCCTCTGGATCAAAGGATAAAGGTTGGGGGTTGCATCTCTCATTATCTTCCGGGATGGCAGAGGATCACCTCCAACCAGTGGGTGTTACAGCTGGTACAGCAAGGACACTCTATAGAGTTCCTCGACCACCCACCATCCAGACCTGCCCTGCTCTCCCATTACTCGGGTCAGCATGCTCTGCTTATCCAGCAGATCATCTTGGCCCTCCTGGACAAGGAGGTCATACAGTACGTTCCACCAGACCAGAAAGGAAAAGGTTATTATTCCCACTTCTTCTTGGTCCCAAAGAAAACAGGGGACTTGCGCCCGATCTTAGATCTACGCGATCTCAACATGTTTGTGTTATACAAACACTTCCGCATGGTGACCCTACCAGGTCTCATCCCCATGCTCAAAGAAGGCACATGGCTAGTGTCACTGGACATGCAGGACGCTTACCTACATCTCCCGATCGTTCGAACACATCAAAGGTTTCTGCGCTTAGAGTTTCTGGGATGCCACTACTAGTTCTGAGCCCTCCCTTTTGGACTGTCTTCCGCACCTCGGGTGTTTACAAAGTGCATGGCAGTCATGGCAGCAACTCTCAGGAGGCAGGGCCACTGTTTGTCTGTACCTAGATGACTGGCTCCTCATGGCACCCTCTCAGGAGGCTCTGATGTCCGAGATTCAGTATACCCATTCTCTTTTCCAATCGTTGGGCATCATCATCAACCAGGAGAAGTCACACCTTGTCCCATCTCAGACTCTGCAATTTATTGGAGCAGTTCTGGACACCACTCAAGGGAGAGCATTTCTTCTTTCGGACAGGGCGGAGCACATCAGTTCCCTCATATGGGACACAATGACGAAGACAACGGTGCCCACCAGGACCGTTCTTTGCCTGCTCGGACATATGGCACCTGCCATTGGGAGGGTTCTTCTAGCCTGACTCCATATGCGTGTTACCCAATGGATGTTGCAGGCTCAATGGGACCAGAAGCAAGTTCACATGCAGCATCCAGTCCGGATCACGAATGCCGTCATCCGAGACTGGCAATGGTGGCTCATCCCAGACAATCTCTCAAAAGGAGTCCCCATCATGACGCCATCTCCTTTAGTAACACTCTCCACAGACGCCTCGGGATCCGGATGGGAAGCACACCTCAACGGAGTCAGGACTCAAGGCTCATGGTCGTCTCTAGAGTCCCATCTGCACATAAATATTCTGGAGATGAGAGCCATCCTCTATGCCCTACAAGCATTCCAGACGGACATTCCATCAGGTACTCTTCTGATTCAAACAGACAATACTGTGGTGATATACTATCTCAACAAACAAGGAGGCACTCATTCCTACCCCCTTTGCAGGGAGGCTCAAAGGGTTTGGAATTGGGTACTGCAACACGGTGCAGATATTATTGCAGTGCACGTTCCCGGAGTGGACAACACAATCACGGACAGTCTCAGCTGATCACAGACCAGAGTCCATGAATGGGAACTGCTTCAGGAAGTCACAGAGGATCTGTTTCGCAGATGGGGGACACCAGAATTAGACCTTTTCACGTCCCCATCCAATGCAAAACTGCCCAATTTTTGCTAGTTAGATCCAGGGCCTGGTGTTTTCTGGCGAGATGCGTTGTCCCTCTCTTGGACGGACAGATTCTTCTACACTTTTCCACCCTTCCCTTTGATCCAGAGGGTTTTACTGAAGCTCCGACAAGAGCGGGCGTCACTGATTCTGGTAGCGCCCTTTTGGCCCAGGAAAATTTGGTTCCCTCTATTACATCAGCTGACCCAGGAACCTCCGGTGCCTCCGCCATTCAGCTCTCAACTTCTGTCCCAGGAGGCAGGCTCCTTAGTCTATCCGGGTCTTCGGTCATTGAACCTGCGTGCCTGGCTCCTAAAGACACAGCAGTCCTGAGCTACGGGGTCTCTCGGGAAGTTGCGGATGTTCTGGCAGCAGCCAGAAAACCCTCCACTTACGCCATGAAGTGGTGCAGATTTTGCATCTGGGCTCAAGCTCGTGGATTGACCCCACTGGATTGTTCAGAGAGGTCAGTGTTAGACTACCTTCTAACCCTGTACGAGGCAGGCCTTGCCTACTCTTCCATTAAGGTTCACCTGTGCGCCATTTCAGTGTATCATTCACTGATAGGTCATAGCTCTCTAGCTCAACTAGAGGCTTCACGTGCTTTTTTGCATTGCATCCTGCACCTGAGACCTCCTATCAGAGACCTGGTTCCACCTTGGGATCTTCCCTTTGTTTTAGAGTAGCTTCCTCTACCTCCTTTTGAACCAGCTGCGGATTGCGAGCTGCATCTCCTCGCTTGGATGGCTCTCCTTTTAGTTGCTGTTACTTCTGCCAGAAGAGTTTCTGAGCTTCATGTACTCATGCAAGAATCCTTATTTGGTTTTTCACAAGGACAAGGTGTCCTTAAGAACAAATCCTAAGTTCCTTCCCAAAGTGGTCTCTGCGGTCACACTCAACCAGGATATAGACCTGCCAGTGTATTACCAGAATTTCGGTAACAGGGGAGACCCTGTTGCACATTGTAGATGTGCATAGATGTCTGAGATATTATCTGACCAAAACCAAACCCCATCGTAAATTGGAACACCTCTTTGTTTCCCCTTCAGATGTCGCACTTGAGCCGGGCGTCTCTGGTGGGAGAACTGGGGATGCTGGGGGATCGCCCCCTTTTATGTGATGCCTGACGGGGAGGGACTGATGTTGGGGGCGGTCCCCCACTGGATACTGCTAGCTAGAGTTTTTCCGTGGGGTCCTGATGCCTGCCGACTTCAGTCCTAATGGTGTAACCTGCTGCAAGAGCTGTTCTCTGAAATCTACTGTTACGGTAAGTTCTTACGTAACTGTACTTTCCTATCTAATCTACTACTATCATATCTATAACCTTAATTATTAATTATTGAATTTTAATGACTGGGTAGGCACGCTGGGCCCCGGAGGTCCCTTTTTCAGGGGCGCCCCAGGAGTTGCATGACAAAAACATAGTAAAAACATGGTAAAACAGTTAGTACAGATACAGCTTTGGCATTCTAACATGTATATACAGCAGCGATATATTACAAAGCAGGTTACATTGATTAATTGAGGTGTACGGTATAGGAGAGCCTATGATAATATTACGTCACAGTTACCCTCTTAGAAAAGAGACAATCTTGGGTGGAAGACAACTGAGAGGGTTAGTGCTGCCAGCTCAGGTGGGGGTGATGTAAGTGCTCTAGCCGGCAGGTGGTGTGGAGGTGTCAAGTAGCAGAGCATTGGCATTGACTCATAGCAAGCATATGAGCCTTGAGTCTTGCTTGGAAGCACATTAATGATGTGACTTCCCGAACCTCCTGAGGAAGGTTGTTCCAAAGGGAAGGGGCAGCGTGGGAAAAGGACCTGTCCCCTGCCTTGGGTCTTACCCTAGGGACCTCTAGGAGAGTTTGGCCTGATGTCCGTAGGTTGTGCATATTTCACGTAGCAGTTATGAGCCCTGCTAGGCTTGGGGGGGTGGTATGGAGGTAATTAGCTTATGTGCTAGGCAGAGCACTGGGTACCTCAGGCGGGCTTCTAAAGACGGCCAGCTGAGTAGTGCCAGTGAATCACAATGGTGGCTCCTAGAGTGGGACTGGGTGGCGAAATGGACCACCTTATTGTACAAGATCTGTAACTTACTGAACTCCAGCTTGGCCACTCCCTGCAGTACTGGGGCTGCGTAGGTGAGTGTTGGGAGTGAGACACATGAGGCAATGGCGGTCCTGGCTTCAGGGATCAACTGATCCTTGATCCGATAGTGTACCTAGTTTGCCATGGATAACTTTTGTGACTTGATCAACATGTTGCTTTAGGGTAAAACCTTGGTCCAAGGTAAGGCCAAGGTATTTTGTAGAGGCAACTACTTCATGTTTGTTACCCACCCTGGAAGTAAGTTGAAGGAGTTATGTCCTGTCTGGGCCAAGGGATCTGGGTCCAAACAACATAGCCTTAGTTTTGTTAGTATTAAAGACCATTTTATTCTCCGTGAGCCAGTCCTGCATAATGAGAAAGTCCTCTTGGAGGGATGGACCAAGGCCTTCCAGGTTGTCAGAGGCTCTGTAAATAACAGCGTCATCAGCGTACTGGATGGCGTTACTGTTCCCACAATGGTTGTGCAGCTCGTTTACAAACAAGGAGAACAGGAGGGGACCGAGTATGGATCCTTGTGGTACCCCCTCCTTGAGGGGTAGTGGATCGTAAATTTTGTCCTTCCACTTGACCCTCTGTGTGTGCTCAGTAAGGTAGCTTTCAAACCATCTGAGGGCATGAGTGTCCAGACCTATGTAGCACAGTCTTTGAAGCAAGAGTCGGTGGTCCTCCAAGTCAAAGGCCTTGGAAAGGTTGATGAAAACTGCACCTGTATTAGACCCAGAGTCAAGTTCCCTAAGCACATCTGCTGAGAACTTAGGGCAGTGTCCGTCCCATGTTTGGCTCCGAAACCATGTTGCACCGGGGAGAGAAGCAGGTGTGTCTCTAGGTACTCACGGAGTTGGGTGTATACCAGTTTCTCCTGAATTTTTGCAAGGATACAAAGCAAGGCGATCAGCCTGTAGTTGCCAATTGGTTCTGCAGGCCCACCTTTGTGGATAGGGACAATGTGAGCCTGCTTCCACAGCTCTGGGACAGACCCTTCTATTAGGGACCTGCTTATGAGCCAGGTAAGAGGCCTTGCTAGTGCTGGGGCACCATCCTTAAGTAGTCTAGCTTGGATGCCATCTAGCCCACCTGAACCTCTTGTTTTCAAGGACTTCAGAATGGAGAAGACTTTGTTCACCTTAGCTAACCTCAGGTGAAATGATGGGTGGTGTAGGTTAGTAGGTTCCAGTATGAGGGGCTCATTTTTGGTCACTGGGCACCCAGCCTTGTAACCATCTAGGTTCATGAAATGGCTGTTGAGGGCCTCAGCAATGAGTGTCCCATCTTTCAGTAGCTGCCCATTAGCCACTATGGGGCCAGGAGCTCTCTTTTTGTTTCCCTTTATCAGTTCATTGATATGGGACCAGAATAACTTGGGGTTGCCTAGGTTAGTTTTCTGGAGGTGATTGACGTATGCCTTTTTTGCTAGCTTAACAGCAAGTTTACTTTGGTTTCTAGGAGCTCTGTAGTTTACGAGGTCAGCTAGAAGCGTAGAGCTCTTGAACTTTTTCCAGGCTTTGTCGCGGCGGATCATCAGGGCCTTTAAGGAAGGAGTGATCCACTTATAGCAGCTTCCTTTTACACAATGGGTCTTCATCGGGGCAACTATATCTGCAGCCCACATAAGGGATTTCAGGAAGAAGGTGACTGCCCCTTCCAGGGTTAGGGAGGCATCGTAGTGGACTCCAGTCAGTGTCACCTAGCAATTTATTGAATTGCTCAGGTGAGAATTTAGAGTAGTCCTTTATAGTGAGTACTCTAGGTTGAAGCCTATCCACCCTATTCTTCCAGACACAGAAGATGGGCAAATGGTCACTCAGAGCATTGGCCATGGTGCCTGCTGATTGAATATTCTTTGGGATTGACACCAGGGCCCAGTTGATGGTTGAGTGTCTTCCCATTTTATGATTCATTCTGGTGGGTTGAGTGATAATCTGAGCAAGATTAGCCTCATGCAGCAGGCCATTGATAGAGGACTTAGCCTCTTGGGCCCAGTTAAGGTTAAAATCCCACAGTAGGAGAAATTCAGATGCAACCTCAGTGGCTAGGTCTTTTGTGAGTGTCTCCAGAGATTGGAGAGCATTAGTAGGGGGGCTGTATATACACCCTGTTGTCAGGTGCTTGGCACTGCCTAGGGTGAGTCGTTGAAGATTGATTCAATTTCAGGAGATGTGCTGTGCAATATGTTGATATAGGAGGAGATAAGGGTGTCCTTCACGTAGATAAGTACCCCGCCCCCCCCTTCGGCATTCTGTCTTTCCTGTAGTGGACCTATCCTGCGGTGGCTACTTTGTAATCGGAGACATGGGGTTTTAGCCAGGTCTCCGAAACTGATAGCACATCTGGTTTATATGAGGCAAGCCATGCTTGGACTTCATGTATCTTAGGCCAAAGACTACATATATTCATATGCGCTAGCCCCATCCCCTTTGATGGCCAGGTCTGGTCTTGTGAGGAGGAGATTGCGATATTTGCGATTCCGGGGCCTGGGTTCAGTTGGATATCACCCGCTAGTAGCATTAGAGCTGTGAGCAGGAGATGGAGTGTAAGGGTAAGAGATCGGAGCCTCAGTTTACCGTGTATATTCCTGGTATAGAGAAGGGACCTGTAGCAAATCCCATTTCTTGTGAATTCGTGGGCAACTATCAGGGAGATAGTGCATTCGGTGGATGGAGAGTAGTAGTGACTGGTTGGGTGTGCAGCAGGTCCATGAGGGCCTTGGGTGTTAGGGTCCAGTTGGCAGTTGAGCCAGTCCACCCAGAGTACAGATAGAATATAAGTGGCAGTGAGGAGGAGACCTCTATTTGGCCTGCAGGATCTCAGCTTGCCAGCACATGTTGACCGCTGGCAGGGCATCCTTATGTCAGGGTGCAGACACAGAGTTCTCATGCCTTTGACTGTCAGTAACAGATTAGGTCTTATGCAGCATAGGACAGGCAAAATGCAGTTGGAGAGGTCAGAGCGCAATTCAGTACAATATTGGCTCAGCACTCAGGTAATAATAGGGTTACACAGAATTAACTTCTTACCAATTGTTTTCTGTATAAATATTGTTTTCAGCATTCAAGTAATAATAGGATTACACAGGATTATCTATCAGCCTGTTCTTATTCTAAACAAATTAGTGGCCAGCAAAGGCAGACCACACTGTGCCTGTGTTAACACTTGCCATTAGATCACGTTTGGGATATACTGCTGCATGCATTAAGTTAAACAGGCTAGTATAAGATCATAGCAACAATAATTGTGAAGAGGATGGACTCCTCCTAGAGGAATGGCCCCAGCCCTCTCTATTGGTTATTTTGGAGTAGTGGGTGGGGCAACTGCCTGTGTAATGGGAGGAGGGAACGGGGTGAGTGGGTGGGAAATTTCAACTTAATCGGCCAACTCCCCCAAAATTCAAGTCGGGAGCCCCGACTGGCACACAGTCCTTTGTTCAACTAAAGTTCAAGTCGGGAGCCCCGACTGGCAAAAAGTCCTTGTTTTGTTCGAAATTGAGCCCCGAAGAGCTCCAGTTTCTGGCTGCTGTTGCTCAAGCCGAAAGCTGCAGCTTTGTGCATTTTCACCTTCCTTCAGCTCCAGTGAGCTGATGTCGCAGCCTGAAGTCCCTTTCTTTTATAGCCCTGTGGGGCTTGCAGTTCAGCGAGGACTTTGGCACCCTTTTGATGATTCAAGTCAGCTTTCAAAATGGCCAACTCCGCCTCCTGAGGCACATGGCAGCTGCCATTGCCACAGTTCCCTTAGCTCGCTTCCTCATGAGGGTCACCCAGTGGACATTAAGAGCACAGTGGGACCAATGACAAGATCATCTCGCTCAAGTCGTCAGTTATAAATCCAGTTGTTTAGGACTTGCAATGGTGGCTCATTCCAGAGCACCTGACAAAAGGAGTCCCCTTCTTGGCACCTGCTCCATCTCTGATGCTCACTATGGATGCTTCAGGGTCCGGATGGGGAGCTCACCTAAACAGAACCAGGACTCAAGGAACCTGGTCCATACTGGAGTCACATCTCCACATTAACATCCTAGAGATGGGGGCGGTCATGTATGCTCTACAGGCCCTGCATTCCGAAATTCCATCAGACCACATGCTAGTCCAGATGGACAACACCTTTGTGGTATATTACATCAACAAGCAGGAGGGCACTCACTCCTACTCACTTTGCAGAGAGGCAAAGAGAGTGTGGAAATGGGTACTGCAGCACTACGCCACGATCACAGCAGTACATGCTCCCGGTGTCTGCAACATGGTCACAGACCTGTTGAGCTGGTCATGATCCAGTGGTCATGAATGGCAACTCCTGCAAATGGTCGCAGAAGCTATGTTCCACAAATGGGGGACACAAGACGTAGACTTATGTTCATCCCCATACAACTCAAAACTGCCCAGTTTGTGCTTGCTAGATCCAGGGCCTTGTGTTTTCTGGCGAGATGCATTGTCCCTCTCTTGGATGGGCAGATTCCTCTATCCCTTCCCTTTGATCCAGAGGGTTCTCCTCAAGTTACAAGCAGAAGAAGCGACAATGATTTTGGTAGCACCTTTCTGGCCCAGACAAATCTGGTTCCCGTTGCTCCACCAGTTGGCTCTGGAGCCTCCATTTCCTTTACTGGTCAGCTCGCACTTACTGTCACAAGAGGGAGGGTCTCTCATTCACCCAAACTTTAAGTTCCTAAACCTGTATGCTTAGCTGCTAAGGACATAGCCATCCTTTGGCTTGGAGTGTCTCAAGGCATTACAGACATTCTGGTGGCAGCTAGAAAGCTCTCCACTCACGTTGCCTACACCATGAAATGGCACAGGTTTTGTCTCTGGGCCACTGCACAGAATCTTGATCCACTCCACTGCTCCAAAAAGTTAGTTTTGGATGATCTAATTTCCTTATGTAAGACAGGACTAGCATACTCCTCCTTGAAGGTGCACCTCTATGTCATTTCGGCCTATCATGCACCGGTTGGTCAGAAAGCTCTAGCTCAGCTAGACATGTCACAAGCTTTTCTACATGGCATCCTGCACCTGATGCCCCCCATCAAGGACCCTATTCCCCCTTGAGACCTTTTTGTCCTGGAGCAGCCTATGCTGCCACCCTTTGAACTAGCCACAGATTGCAAGCTACACCTTCTCTCTTGGAAGGCGTTATTTTTAGTTGCGGTTACTTCCGCAAGGAGAATTTCGGAGCTTCAGGCACTTATGTGCAAAGAGCCTTATTTGATTTTTCATAAGGACAGGGGTGTCCTTAAGAACCATTCCTAAGTTTCTTCCCAAGGTGGTTTCAGAATTAACCTTGAACCAGGATATTGACCTTCCGGTATACTACCCAAATTACGCCAACAAAGGGGAAGCTTTACTGTACACATTAGATATGCACAGGATCCTCCGGTTCTACCTGACCAGGACCAGACCGCATCAACAGTCTGATCAGCTGTTTTTGTCTTTTGCCCATAGGATGTTGGGGGCACCTGTGTCTAAACAGACACTTTCCAAGTGGTTGGTGAACTGCATACTGTTCTATCAGAAGTGAAACAAACCCTTACTGGGATCGATAAAGGGCCATTCTACCAGAGGGATGGCTACCTCCTCTGCATCACTGAAAAACGTGTCTGCACCAACCATTTGTGCAGCTGCTACTTGGAGTATAGTGCACACCTTTATTAGACATTACAGCTTGGACATTGCCTCCAGATGCAGAGCGGACTTCAGCATTGCAGTCCTCCAAGGACTTTTGTCCTAGGCGGTCTCTTCTGGATTTTCTCCTATCCCCCTCCCGAAGGGTTTGGGTCTCACCTTTTACTGCTTGGGACTCGGTCCTTATGGTGTAACCTGCTGCAAGAGCTGTATCTCGAAGTAAGATAGTACAGTTACATAAGAACTTACCGTAACAGTAGATCTTCAAGAACAGCTCTTGCAGCAGGTAGTTTCCCTCCCACCTTCCCCATAGGAGGTCTACTCTCTTCCATACTGTCTTAAAAAAAAAAAATATATATATATATATTTGGTCTTCCTCTGAAAGCGGATCCTCGGTCTCCCTTCAGAATCATGTCACTATGCCAGGAGTCTCGGGCGGGAGAATTGAGGATGTGAGACCCTTTTTATGATGTATCTGATGTCGAGGCGGGCCAACATTTTAGCTGGGTATAGCTAGCTAGAAGTTTTCCGTGGGGTCCTGCCGCCTGCCGGCTTCAGTCCTTATGGTGTAACCTGCTGCAAGAGCTGTTCTCGAACATCTACTGTTACGGTAAGTTCTTACATAACTGAACTTTACTGCTTGGCATAGGCCTAACAATACCTTGCCTGCAGTGCCCAGAAAGGCTGATAAGCAGTATCCTGCTCTGTCTTTAAAACCTTACTATGGGGGGAGTACAAGAAAGCCAACTTCTGGAGAGGAAGCTTTTTGCAGAGCTCTTGCACAGCAGTACCTGAATTCTATTAAAATTTAAACTTAACCTATGACTACACCATTTAAAGTACCACCGTTCATCTCCTAACAACCCAAGGAATCAGTGGATACCAAACATTGCTATGGGTCAGCAGAAGAATTGGCTAACAGGGACCCAAAAACTTCTACATCGCAGCATACCCCAGAGGCTGCAAATGGAGGCCCTAGTGGGACTTCACAGCCTACTTCTTCTATAACTCCTCCCTGGCAGGCAGTACGGAATCTGTCAGAGTGATGGACGCTAAGATAGAAAAAACACTCACTAAACTGGAGACGCATGATACAGCACTGAAAGCAATTCAAACTACAGTGGCAGAATCTGATAAGAGAAGTATACAGTAACTACCCAGGCTAATGTGGCAGCTTTAACTAAAGAAAACTCTGCCATGAAGAACCGCATGGAGAACCTTGAAAACGAACTGAGGGCAGACAATTTGCATCTAGTTGGTGCTCCGGAGGGTGTTGAGGGCACGAACTTGTTGTCTTTACTGAGGGAATGGATGGCAAATTCACTGGAGGTACCTGAAGATTTCGATTGGGGACAGCTATGCAGAGCATATCGTGTGAACCCATGAGTTCGTCCCTCTACTACTGAGGACCCCAGGACTGTGCTCGTACGAACATCAGGCCAAGAAGTTAGAGATCTCCTGCTTTCGGCAGCGATGGTAGCCTATCCACTCGTGCTACAAGATTGGGATGTTAAAATGTTTCCAGACCTTTCCTACCAGACCAGAGCACGCCGCAAACAGTTTGTTGCAGTTCGGCAGTGTCTCCGGTCTTTGGGCATCGTTCACTCCTTTCTGTTACCGGCCAGGCTCCGCATCACTTATGGAGGAAAATCATGGCAATTTGCAGATTCTAAAGATGCTGGAAGGTGAGTGGAACATACAGAAGCTGAATTTGAAGCCCGCTCATGTTCTGGGCATGATACTGTGGAGTCAGAAGACGAGATCTGAGGGACTTACCATACATCTAATTGCAAGTTTATAATGAATTTGTCTCTTCTTGTAGTTAAAAAGTTACAATTGATGTTAATTGGTGGTTGCTGATAATACAGATCAAATAAGGGGAAGGTTTGGCTAGAGATATGCTACTGATTTTTCTTTCTCTAAAGGGCGTTATATTTTATATTTGGACCAGATTTGGACTTTTGGGACTGTAATAACGCTTAGTTTCTAGGATTGTGGATATGTTGTTCATCCACACTCTTTGGCATGTCCCTTTCCCTTTAAATCTTGCCGGAAAGTCTTCAAGCTGGCTCCTCCCACCCACCCCCCGGTTGGTAAATGACTCAGCTCTGCCCCATGACACCAGATCTTCCTTTCTGCTGGAAGAATCAGGTTCCCTCGTGCCAACTCTAGCCATCATAGGCCCTGGATTCGCATAGTCTGTTTTTACCGGATTTATCTCTCAAACTCGTCAGAGTTTTTGATTCTGATAATAGCGCATCGGATATGGAGGACAAGTCATCCCCTTGTTTTCGCCGGTGTACGTGCAGCCAGAAAATGTCACGCACTGATCCCCACCTTACCTGCGTGTACTGCCTAGATGTCAGTCATGACACCACCAGCTGTACCTTTTGCTTGGCTTTCCATCCCAACGTCATTGATGACTGCATGGTGTGCCTTAAGCTGGGGAGACTGGAGAAAAGGAACCCGCTGGTGAAATCAAAAGAAGCGAGGTGGGCAGTTTCCATGGCCACGGGATCTGCCGAGCAGCTAGAGCAGATGAAGGCCTTCCAAGAAGAAGCTGCACAAGCTTCTGCCAGCCGAAGTTTCTTTGTGCCTCTCAACCTCGGTTCTTCCTTTACAGGCTCCTTCAGGGAGATGTGCCAGTCTCTCCCTACCAGGGGTGAGGCGCCCTCAGGCTCGCACTCCTCCCACCCTCAGAAGAGGGACAAGGATCCAACGTCTTCGAAAAGGAGACGTTCCTGGGACCGAGAGAGGTCAGAGTCCCAGGACACTGCGACCTTGACTTCGGTCGAGATCGCTTTCTCGGTCGCCGGTTTCATGGATCTTCCGTCTGGCCAGACAGAGACCGAGGAATCTGATGATCCAGTCGAGATTGTTCTCTAGCCGATCGAGCCAATTTCGCTGACTCAAGTCGACGATTCTTTAGAGAGGACTCCAGTCCTTTCTTTCCCCGATGAGACACTTCCTTTGGGTGTCCCCATCAAGGGAATTGATCCGGAGCCTCGATTTTCACCAAGCCCGGTTTCTCCCAATCCTGGTCGACCCCGTCAGTCTTGATCGAGGACTCGGTCTCCTTCTTCGGTGGGAAAACCAAAGAAAGGCCACAAACATTCAAAAAAGAGGCACTGCCACAGGTCCTCATCCTCCTCGGATGAGGAGAGGCTTCGACGGAAACTCCGCTATGAGGAGCTTATGTGGCAACAGCTGATTTTGGCCGGACAGAAGCCGGCTACGCCATCCACCCCAGCCATTACTTGGCCTGTGCCTCAAGGGCCAACACCGACCCCTTCAGACCCAAAACCTTCGGTTCCTCCACCTGTGGGGCTGGCCATTATTCCTAAGCCCATACCAGTCTCACCACCAATTAGGGTGGAACCACCGCCTAAACAGCTTATCTCGGGGGCCCTCAAAAGGGGACCATCCAGATACCGGGCTTCCCTGACACCTCTCCATCACGGCGGGAGACTGCTGTATCCAGACTCTTCGGATTCGGATGCCACCGGTTTGCACTCCCATCCGAGTGATGAGGAGTTGCTCTCGGCAGGCCTGGAGGAAGGTTCTTCCTCCTTTCAGGGCATCCTCCACCTCATTTCCGATTCCACCGGAGTGCCCCTGGACTCTATCCAGAAAAAGGCGGAGTACCCCCTTATGGATGTCCTTAAGGGGGGAGACACCCCGATGGAGGCCTTCCCAGTGGCTGAAGCAATTACTGGTCCAGCCCTCAAGCTTTGGCAGCGTCCAGCCTCCTGCCCAACACTGTCTGCCCGTATGGCCCGTAAGTATGCTGTGCTTATGGGATCCCTACCGGGATTCATGGAACATCCCTCGGCTGAGAGCCTGGTGACTGCTTCCTTCTTTAGACATACTGGTAGCTAGGCCGACACCGACCAACCTCCGGACAAGGAGTCCAAGAACATGGACCACTCTGCCCGTAAGGTCTACGCGGCCTCTTCCTTGGGCTATAATCATGGCACACTTTTCCCATGGCCTCCTAGGGTCTCTGGGTGAAGTACTTCCTCACCTCCCCGCAGACATGCAGGCCACGGTCAAGCAAGTCCATGATCATGGCTGTGCTGTCACCAAACAGCAGCTCCAAACGGCCTTGGACATTGGGGATTCTTGTGCCCGCTCTTTAGCAGCTGCAGGAGCCACCCTCTGCAGGGCTTGGCTTCGGTTATCCTTTTTTCCGCTGGATACCCAGCACAAGTTAGCTGATGTGCCTTTCCTTGGTACCGACTTGTTTGGCCCAGGAGTGGCAGGCCACTGTCAGTGTATTGAACAGTCCAATGCCACCTTGGATGCCACTTCTGCTAAGGGTTCCACGGGCAAGAACCAGCAGAAGAGGAAGCCAGTTCAGCAGTCCTCCCCTGCAGTCAGGCAGCCCTCCTATCAAGGAGGTCAGCAGCACCAACAGCAGCAGCAGGCTCAAGCTTGGCGCCCTAGGCCCAAACAGGGCCCTCAACAGCCCCGTAAAGGAGGCTGAGGTGCTGCTCCAGGAGCTTCCTCCTCCTCCTCTAAGCCTGCTCAGTGATGGGTTGGGGGTTGCCACACCTACTCCCGTCACCCCTGCCCTGGGTCCTCCTGTGGGGTCGGCTCCACCACTTTCTTTCCGCCTGGTCCGATGTCACTTCAGACAGGTGGGTTCTAGAAGTGGTCGGGCAGGGACTGCCTCTGAAATTCGAGCAGTACCGCCCAAGCCGAGCCCTCGCTCCTCGTGAGGAAAGAATCTCAGCTCGCACGCAGTTGGCTCTTCGGGACGACATAGCTCAGCTCCTCCACAAGGAGGCGGTAGCTCCAGTGCTGTATCCGCCTGTAGACCCAGGCTTCGTATCCAGGTACCTCCTGGTGCCCAAGTGGATGGGGTGGTTGGCTCCCCATCCTAGCTCTCCATGACCTGAATCAGTATCTCGGGTCTCGCACCTTCCAGATGGTAACTCTGAACCATACCATCCTTGGAGTGAAACATGTGGTTTTGTTCTCTGGATCTGCAGGACACGTTCTTTCACTTCCCAATCAATCCATCCCACCAGCGGTTCCTCCACTTCAGGGTCGAGGGGCCCCTGTATGAGTTCAGAGCCATGCCGTTCAGCCTGTCATCGGCCCCGCAGGTCTTCACCAAGTGCATTGCAGTGGAGGTAGCCCATCTTCGGTGTCGAGGAGTTCGAATCTACCCTTATCTCGGCAACTGGCTTCTGGCGGGTTCCTCCCTTCAGAAGGTGGAGAGATCCAGGGATCCTGCTCTCAGCTTGGCTTCCTGATCAACGAGGCCAAGTCGGAACTCATGCTGTCTCAGGTGATGGGCTTCATCAGTGCAGAGCTAGAATCTTGTCAAGCCAGAGCCTGGCTCCCGGCAGACAGGGTGAAGGTTCTTTCCTCCTTTGCCCGATCATTTCTGGTTGGGTTCTTACGCCCTGCCCGGGACTTTCTGCATCTTCTGGGTTACATGGCGGTGTGCACCTCAGTGGTCCATTGGGCCAGGTGGCACATGTGCCCCCTCCAATGGGAGCTGGCCACCCCACGGACTCAGCGCCATGGTCAATTCGACCAGCTGATTACGGTAACCCAGAAGATGCGGGACGCTCTCCAATGGTGGACTATCTCGGAACAGTTGCAGGAAGGGATCCTGTTTGTCCACCTTGAGCCAACAGTTGTCCTCATGACCGATGACTCTCTCATGCATTGGGGAGCCCACATGGGAGACAACAGGGCCAATGGGTTCTGGACCCCTGAGGAGTCCTGATGCCAAATCAACCTGTTTAAGCTCAGAGCAGTCAGACTGGCACTGTCAGCATTTGCTCCTCATCTCCAGGGTCAAGTGGTTCAAGTCCAGACGGACAATACCTTGACCATGTACTATCTCAACAAACAGGGCAGCACGCACTCCTGTCTGCTGTGCAAGGAGGCACTCTGCATCTGGACCCTCATCAGCCATTTGGAGGTGGATCTCCTAGCCATTCATGTGGCAGGAGTCTCGAACCAACTGTCGGATGCTCAGCCGCCTAGGCCAGACATCCCATGAGTGGTCCCTCCATCCAGAGGTAGCTTACAGTCTGTTCTCCCATTGGGGAAAACCGTTGGTGGACCTGTTTGCCTCCAGGGAGAATGCCAAGCTGAGTCTGTACCATGCCCACCCCCCCAAGCAGGGCTCGCTGCAGGGGGATGTCTTTTCGAGGCCGTGGACCCCAGGCCTCCTCTACGCCTTCCCTCCATTTCCCTTGATCCACAAGATGTTACTCAAGGTGAGGCGGGACGAGGTGAAGGTGATTCTGGTAGCCCCGGATTGGCCTCGCCAATTCTGGTGCCCAGATCTCCTCAGCCTCAGCTGCAGGCCCCTGGAGCGGCTTTGTACACGCCCGGACCTGATATCATTAAACCAGGGGGAAGGTCTTCCATCCGGACCTTCAATCTCTGCACCTCACAGCCTGGTACCTGAGTGGCTAGAGTTAAGACTCTGGGTCTTTCCGAGGATGTTTACACTGTGGTGGAGGCATCTGGCAAGGAATTGACCAGGAAATGTTATGCCTTCAAAAGGAAGAGATTTGCCATTTAGTGTCAAGGTAAGAGTCTGGATGTGTCGGCTGACATTGGCACAGGCGACAGTGGTCGGGCGCTTCTTCAAAGGCCTGGATCACATATCCCCTCCCGTGAGTAAACCTCCACCTCCATGGGATCTCTTGCTGGTTTTGGCAAAGCTCATGGGCAAGCCATTCGAACCCATGCACAAGTGTGAGCTCTCACACTTGTCATGGAAGATGGCCTTCGTGGTGGCTGTCACATCAGCCAGAAGGACAGGGGAGCTCCAGGTGCTTTCGGTGGACTCCCCTTATCTGGTCTTTCACAAGGACAAAGTTGTCCTGTGCCCCCACCCGTAATTCCTTCCGAAGGCGGTCTCAGAGTTTCACATTAATCAGGTGTTGACTGTGCCGGTATACTACCCTAACTACACCTCAGATGCCAAGTACAGGTTCCATACTCTGGATCTGAGACATGCTGTCTCCTACTATAAGGCAAGAATGGCAGAAATTCATGGAGAGGTTCACCAGCTGTTTGTCACCTACGCTGAAGCCGCTTCTGGCAGACCTGCAGGCAAATGGACCATTGCAAGAAGGATCACATCATGCATAGGTCTGTGCTATGAGTTGGCAGGCAAGGAGCCTCCCAGAGGGTTAAGAGCTCATTCTGCCTGCCATGTGGCTGCTTCCAGGGACATCCCTATCCAGGAAATCTGTTGGGCCGCTACCTGGAAGTCAACAAACACCTTTTATTTACCACTACCACATTGACCTTGAGTCATGCTGGGACACTGGTTTTGGAGCCTCGGTTCTCCAATCTCTGTTTCCTAAGTAGGGGGTGTGCGCCTTGCCTCCCTCCTCCCAGAGAACTGCTAGGAGTCTGCCAAAGAGTGTGGATGAACAACATATCCACGCTCCTAGAACAGGTTATTCACCTGTAACACTAGTTCTAGGAGTGGTATATGTTGTTCATCCACACGCACCCACCTGACCTCCCCAGCTTTAGGTGCATCACCTTGCTTCCAGCGGGCTAAGATCTGGTGTCTTGGGGTGGAGCCGAGGTATTTACCACCTGGGTGGGTGGGAGGAGCCAGCTTGAAGACTTTCCGGCGAGATTTAAAGGGAAAGGGACATGCCAAAGAGTGTGGATGAACAACATACACCACTCCTAGAACTACTGTTACAGGTGGGTAACCTGTTGATTTGGCCCGGGGGGGGAGATTAGATTTAAATGATTTAGGTCCAAGGTTGATGTAGCCTACAGCTAATACCTTAAAGTGATATGGATGGATCTGGTTACTATTGTTGGGTATGTGTTTCTATAAAATATTATGTTGGTAATGGTGAACTGCTGTGTTAAATTGAGCAATGTAATAGCACATTTTTACCTGTGTGGTTGTTCTGAATACAGAATATATAGCACTGTCTTTTTTAGTGCATTTAAAATTCCCTTTGCTTCTCCCTAAAGGACTCTGCTCTTGCCGTTGAAGTGGCTGGCATTTTTGGGACTATAATGTGGACAATGGATACACCTTAAAGACTTCCCCCACTTCCTTCTGTACCAGTGTGCAGGATTTGTTTTATTTGTCTTACTTCCTAAATCTTGATGTGGCTGTATAACCTTCATAATGTACTGAGTACCTGCATATGATGTGTATACCTGTATTGTTATTTCAAAATGACAATAAACAGGAAGTACAAAAAAAAAACTGTCCTATTTCTCCCAGCCTGAAACTGATTATGCAGGTATCGTGGCTGCTCGTATTCTTGGGGAACAGACACATGAGCTCCCTGCCTCCTGATACAAAATCCAGAAGTCTGGATGTTATGGGCAAAAAGACTTATGCATCTGCGTCCTTGGGCCTCCAGAGTAGCTAATTAGAGGCCTATATGATTAAATATGAGAATATAGCCTGTGGAATTCTGACATGTCCACTGTTCAGGCTTTGCCTCACAGTCCTGCCAAGTCTGCTTCATCTGGAATGTATGCTGGTAAGCATCACTGTTGTGCTCTGCATATGCTGCTTCCAGTGCTTCTGCCAGAGCTGCAGCCTCTGGCGTATGCCTTTCATTTGTACTCCTGGCTGTGTGTGACTGAGTTTGCCACTGATGTACTAATAGTCTGTACTGACTTCCCCTTTTAGAGTCTGTAGACTATCTGCTGGTGGTGATGAAATGCTTATGTGAGCTTCGGTCCTCCAGGATGACTTAGTCTCTTATGTTTTTAACACCTCAGCCTGCCAGAGAGACTTATGGCAACACAGTGCTTAACATATTGGCATAACTGAAACAAATTCCATATCCCTGTGGGTCCATTGTATTTAATAAATAACATTATTAGGATTGGGGTTTCTTCCTCCCTAGCCTTAATGTTGACTCCCTTGATCCTCCCCCAACCCCTTCACTCTGGGGACTAGTCCTACTATCTGTTCTTAATTGTTTGACGACCATGGGGTCATAGGCATACTCCTACTTTGCCCCGCATTTATGGAACTCCTTACTTAGGTCCATTCGACTCTTCCTCCTCTCATGCCTGCTTCAGAAGGGAGCTTCAGCACTACCTCTTAGTCTCTTAACCCTGTACCTGCTTCCTACCTCCTTGATCACCCAACCCACACTACCTGACTACTGCTTGACCTTGCTGCTTAATCTGCTGCACTTAAATGTGCTGTCTCTTGTCTGCTTTGCCACTCTGCTTTGTTCATTCTGGTTTACTGCTCTTGTACTGATTTTCTCCCTGTTACACTGTAGCTATTTTTGTATTGCTTTTGTATCTGCAGTTACTTCCCCCTACAGTGTATATTTTACTGTCTTGTACTGTTTTATTATTTTATGCTGATTTCTCCATATTACTTTGTATTTACTTATTCCACTACTCTTGTATCTGTTACTACTTTTACCCTTCGCATAGTATACTTTAATGTTTCTTTGTACCATGTTTCCTGATTGTTTTCTGACCTGTACTCTCCCAGGTCGTGCCTGAAGATAGGCATATTTAATGTCTAGTGCACCTACCTGGTTATAAAAACCAAATAAAAATACATAGTATTTGTACATCAGCTAGCTTGACTGCATTCAATATGTTCCTTTTCTTCTTTTCTGTTTATGTAATTAACTTTGAGTCGCCCCTGGAAAAGGGACTGTTGATCTCAGAGGGCCCCGGTTATCAAAATTCAGATAAATAATGTCCATGTAATTGTTTTCACTGGAGATTGTGACAGCAGTGGCCCCACAAGCTGTTCAGTAAGACAGACTCTGCTGTGCAGCCAACAAAAACAGTTCAGTGAGATGGACTCGGGCTTGAGACAGTCTTACCCCAACCATCAAGAATCAAATAACATTTTAGGGAATGGCTCAAAATCCATGTACTATAAGTGGACATACTGGTAATGCACAAAAGTCAGTGGAAAAAATGGATAGAATTTACTGCTTAATTTATTGTAATGTTACACCAACTGTTTGAGCTAGGGTGATCTAAAGTCACAGTCTCACATGACTTGTTGCATCTGGGAAACAGGATCAGAGAGCAGCAGCAGAAGTATCACTGAAAATAGAGGTATGCATTCTAAAACAAGTCTGAAAACAAACCACTACTACTACTGGCCCAGAGAGCATGGATAGATTCAACTGAGTGACTGGAAACATTTTTTTTTTTTTTTTAATTTAGAGCTTCTTTAAAGGGGAGTCTCTGCCTCTGTGCCACAAGCACAAAAATAAGAGATCTTACTTCGAGGAAGGCTCTTGCAGCAGGCCACTCTGGTAGAACTATGCTGCCAGGTGCTAGGACCACACAGAAAACTTGTAGTTAGCAGTCTATCCCGGGGGACTGCTGACGTCTGTCTGCTGATGTCAGCCTAGCCAATATAGATGGGACATCCCCCACACCTACCTCAGTTCTTTTCCTACCGTCGACCTGCGCATATCGGACCTTAGCGGATGCTGCAGCTACAGTTGACTGCCATTTCCTGCACTTACCATTCTTTTCTATTTTTCATTTTTCTTTGGTAAAGGTTGCCCAGGTTAAGGTGCTCCACACATTCCTGTGGGGCATTCTGCATTTAAGACCTCTCATTTGGGACCCAGTCCCTCCATGGGACCTCAACTTTATGTTGGAGAAACTCACTTTACCTCCCTTTGTTGAACTAGCCATGAGTTGCAAGCTGCGCATTCTGTCATGGAAAGTGCTCTTTTTAGTTGCTGTTACTTCTGCTTGAAGAATTTTAGAGCAACAGACTCTTATGTGCAAGGAGCCTTATTTGTTTTTTCAGAAAGACAGAGTTTTTACCTAACGTGGTGTCAGAGTTTACTTTAAATCAGTCCATTCACCTGCCAGTTTATTTTCTGGAGTATTCTAATCAGGGGGAGGCATTGCTCCATACGCTGGATGAACATAAGATGTTTCAGTATTACATGAACTACACAAAGTCTTTCAGGAAAACTGACCAGTTGTTTGTTTCATTCACCCCAGAGAGGGTGCTCCCTTTTCCACAGTGTTTGTCTAAGTGGTTAGCAAATTGCATTGTTTATTGCTATCATAAGTACAACAAACCCCTTCCGGAGGTGGTCAAGAGCCATTCTACCGTGGTATGGCTGCCTTCAGAGCTTGTTCCAGAAATGTCATCTACAGACATCTGTGCAGCTGCCACCTAGAGTTCTTTCCACACTTTCACCAAGCATGACAGTCTGGACATCTCCTCTAGGCGCAGGACCAATTTTCGCCTAGCAGTTCTTCAGGGCTTTGTCTCCTGAGCTCTTGACTGCTGATCTGTCCTCCTCCTGGTAGTGTTGTCTTGATGATACCCAGTACTGTTTTGGACTCGGTCCTACCGGTGTGACCTGCTGCAAGAGCCTTTCTCTAAGTAAGATAGTACAGTTTGGTAAGAACTTATGAAGCTCCTGCAGCAGGCTCTGCTTTCCCTCCCTCCTTCCACCTGATGCTCTGTCTCTTGCGCTGCTTCTGCCTTTCTTTTGACTTTTGGGAAACCTCCTCAGTTCTCCTTTAGCTTTCCCTTGCAGGGTCTCAGGCGGGAGAACTGAGGTAGGTGTAGGAGACCGCCCATCTATATGAGCTATGCTGATGTCAGCTGACTTGACGGCAGCAGTGGGCAGTCTCCCGGGATAGACTGCTAGCTAGAAGTTTTCCATGTGGTCCTAGTGCCTGATGGATTAGTCCTACCAGTATGGCCTGCTACTAGAGCTTCTCTCAAAGATCTACTGTTACAGTAAGTTCTTACATAACTGTACTTTGTGCTCCCTCTTTCTGGTGGGCATTCATAGATCCTGAGTATTTCTAGGGCAGCAGGATGGGAGGGAGAGCTGGATATCAGTGTCCATCTTGGGACTAATGAGCTGGCTAGGGATGGGGCTGGGACAGTGCAGGGGGAGCTGCAGCCCTCAGTGGATAGTTTAAATGTTACTTAGATGAACATTTAAACAAACCAAGGAGATTAGCGGGAGGAATTGGGGAGTCAAACTGTCCACACAAACACACACACAGAGGCTGAATTGGGAAGTGAATATAACCCGTGAGGGGAGGAATCCCTCAGTGTGAAAATTAATAAAGGAAGCAAGATGGTAGAGATGAAGGGGAAAAGGAACAGGAGCATTAAAAAGAGGGTGGCAAAGGGAAAGCAAAAAGGAGCAAAAGGGGCTACAAGCAGAGTGGAAACAAAATCTGGAAGGCCATGTGATGAATGCTAGAAGTCTAGGAAATAAGATTCCAGACACACAGGCCATCATGGCAGAATCCAACCTGGATATTGTGGCCATTACCAAGTCGTAATGCACTGAAAACCGTGACTGGCACATGGTCATACTCTGTTCAGGAAGGATGGGTTGGGAAGGAAAGGAGGGGGTGTGGTGCTTTGTGTGAGGGAAAGCACAAAAGCAACAGAGATACAGAGAATACAGGGGGAGGCAGAGGTATGGCGGGACAACCTGGAGATGGGGAATGGAGCCACTGTTCACACTGGAGTGATGTACACACCTCCAGCACAGGGGGAGGAAATAGAGAAGGTACTGGTGGAAGCCACTGTCAAGATGGCAGGAAAGGAGGAAGTGCTGCTGGTAGGGGAATTCAACTTGCCACATGTAGATTGGAGCCTCCCAGCAGCAGCTTCAGCTAGAAGCAGGGACATCCTGGAATGTCTATGGGGGTGTTCCTTAGGCAACTAGTCAGTGACCCCACTTGTGATGGGGCAGTACTGGACCTGGTACTCACCAAGGGGGACAGTGTTGCAGATGTCAAGGTGGGAGGCCACTTGGGGACCACTGATCACTGTATGGTGCAGTTCAATATAAGGATGGGTGTGGAACCAAACCACATAAGGGCAAGGGTCCTGGACTTAAGGAGGGCAGATTTTGGGTGGATGCTTCAGGGATAACCTGGCAAGGGGGATGGCCTGGGTAGGGTAGAGGAACAGTGGGCGAAGAAGAACGGGAGCACAGTAAAGGCAACAGATCTCTGTGTCAAACAAGTGAGCAAAAGCAAGAGGAAAAAGAGACCACTCTGGTTCTTGAAAGCGATGGCTGAAAAAGTAAAGGCAAAAAGGGTAACATTCAGAAGCTATAAGGAGACACAGAGGAGGAGGATAGGGAGGGATAGCAAGGAAAGCAGTAAGCGCAAAGGTGCAGACTGAAGAGAGAACAGCCCAAGAGGTAAAGAAAGGTGACAACATTTTTTAGCTGTGCAAGTGAAAAGAGGAAGATCAGGGGTGGGATTACAAGGTTAAAAAGGGAAGTGTGGGATTGTGTACAGCGGGACCAGGAAAAGGTAAACATCCTGAACAAATACTTTTGTTCAGTGGTCAGAGAGAAAGGGGAAGGGGGAGGGCCACAAAGTATCAGAAGCTTTGGAGGGAGGGAGATGGACACTAGTCCTTTTTTGGAGGTGTGTATTGTGAAGGGACTTTCTAATTTGAATATGGACAAAGCAGTGGAGCCAGATGGTGTGCATCCAAGGGTATTGATGGAGCTCAGGTAAATACTGGCTGTACCTCTGACAGTCTAACAGCTCACTGGAAACAGGAGTGGTTCCAGAGGACTGGATGAGGGTGGATAGAGACATAGAATTTGACAAAGCCGGCCCAGTGGTGCTGAGGATTGAGGCGCTGGACACCACACCTTATGTCATGCCAGTGACCCAAGGTCAAGAACGAGTTCAGGCTGCCGGGGGTCAGACAGGGAGGAGAGGATCGAACATCTGGAGGACAGCTCTCCTCTGTTGGGGAGGGTGGGCCAGCGATCCCACCACAGCAGTGACTCCCAGTGGAGACTGCGCTTGCTAGGGGAGGAGGCAATGGCTGACGCTCGTGAGAAGGGTGCAGAAGTGTGCCTGGCTTGCTGGTCACCCTACTCTCTTTGGCATGAACTTCATTCACCACCACCCTCTCTGTCCTATCGCTCAACCAATTTTTGACCCATTTACCACCCTGGGACCCACTCCCAGACTGCCAAGCTTGTTTACTCGCCTCCTATGTGGGACGGTGTCAAAGGCCTTGCTGAAATCCAAGTAGGTCACATCCACTGCCACTTCCTGATCCACCTCCCTAGTCACCCAGTCAAAGAAATCGTATCATATTTGTTTGACAGGATCTTCCCACTGTGAATCCATGCTCCCTCGGATGGATGTAGTCCCTCTACACAAAAGTTGTAGCAGGGAGGAGGCTGACAATTATAGGCCAGTTAGCCTGACATTGGTGCTGGGAAGGTTCCCCCACCTCTGTGGGCCAGCCCCCCAGCCTGATCATGCTTCAGCCACATCACCTATCTTCCCGGGACTTACTCTCTCCTTTGGAGGCCCCCCATTGGGTTTCGAGTTTGGTCGACCAGCGGAGTGCCACGGTCAACGGTGTGGGTTCTGTTGGGCATGGTGGGTGCCATGCTGCAGCAGTCTGGCTTTTCCTCCTGTTTCTCACCCTTGTAGATGTCATGCAGACATGTGCCATGTCTCCCCAACCAATCCGACTCAAGCTGCCAAACCCCCAGCTTCTGCCAGGGGCCAGTTAGGTGCCGAGCACTTCCTCTCCTCCCCCAGAGGACAAGAGCAGTCTTTCAGATGCTCAATCCTCCTCCCTCTGACCATTCCTCTGACAGCCTGGGCTCACATCTGAACCCTGGTCACCAGCATTGCAGGCAGTAGCGCTACTGATGCACCGGCGGGCTGGCCTCTGCTGGGGAAGTTAATGGAATCACTGCTGAAGGAAAAGATTGTGGAATATCTTAAATCCAGTCAGTTACAAGACCTGAGGCAGCATGGTTTCACAATGGGGAGGTCGTGTCAAATAAACCAGATAGATTTCTTTGACTTGGTGACCAAGGAGCTACATCACAGTGGAGCAGTGGATGTCACCTAACTAGATCTCAGTAAGACTTTCAACACCATTCCACATAGAAGACTGGTAAATAAGTAAGCTGGGTAGCTTAGGAGTGGGTCCAAAGGTGGAAAACTGGATAAGAAGTTGGTTAGGGGACAGGCGACAGAGGGTGGTGGTAATGGAGTTAACTCCAAGGAAGGGAGGGTGACCACCAGGGTGCCTGAGGGATCGGTGCTGAGACCAGTTCTTTTTAATGTCTTTATTCATGACCTTGCAGAGGAGCTGTAAGGAAGGTCGTAGTCTTTGCAGATTACACCAAAATCTGCAGTGGGGTGGGAGGGAAGGAAGGATGAACAGAGACCTGAGAAAACTAATGGCATTGTCAAGGGTATGGCAGCTGGGTTTCAATACAAAGAAGTGCAAAATAATGCTCTTAGGGCACAGAAACCTAGGGGTGGAGTACAAAATGGGTGGAGTGGTATTGATGACCACCAAGCAGGAAGGAGACCTGGAGGTAATCATATCGGACGACGTAAAGGTGTCCAGAGATTGTGACAAGACAATAGGGAGGGCTAGTGGGATGCTGGGATGCATAGGGAGGGGCACCACCAGCAGAAAGAGGTAGGTGGTGTTGCCTTTGTATAGATCACTGGTAAGACCCCACCTATAGTACTGTGTCTGGTTCTGGAGATCACATCTCTGGAAGGTCATAGTGTAGGTGGTCCAGAGGAGGGCAGCTAGAATGGTTTGCAGGGTCTGCATCTAAAGCCCTCCAAGGAGAGACTAAAGGACCTCAATATGTACACCCTGGAAGAGATGAGGGAGAGGGGGTTATGATAGAGACCTTTAAATACCTCACGGAGGTACATAAGGTACAGGAGGGGAAGTATTTTTCAGAAGAAAAGGTGCTCAAGAACAAGGGGGTGTGCTGTGAAGCTGGAGAGGGGGTAGATTCAAGAGAGATGTGAGGAAGAAAGAGTGGTGGTGGCGTATTCCTGGAACAGCCTTCCAGTGGAGGTGGTGGGGGTGAAAACAGTGGCGAGGTTCAAGAATGCAAGGGATAAGCACAATGGAATCATACTAGAAAGAAAGGGGGGAGGGAGAAAGAGCTGTAGATCAGGCACAGTCTGTGGTAATACTGTTGGTAAGGAAGAAATGGGCAGACTGGATGGGCCAAGGGGTCCTTATCTGCTGTTAAATATTTTGTTGACTTTGTTTTTCCTTGGCCTTAACTCCATTTACAACCACCCTCTGCCACTGATCTCCTAACCAGTTTCTTACACAGTTTACCTCCTTTTGACCCACTTCTAGGCTATGCAGCTTGCTTAATAGTCTTCTGTGTGAAACTGAGTTGAATACCTTACTAAAGTCTGTCTTTATGAGAGGCCTTTGTATGGTTATATGAGGAATTTGAGGGGCCTCATGTTCAAGACAATCATCAGTGCTGCTTGGTTGACTCAACATTGATGATTTCATCATTTATTGTTTTACTGAAACAAATCTACTGTATGAAGCTCATTTCCATGGATGCCCTGGAAGAGGCATATTGCAATTACAATAGTGAAGAGAATACATTAAAATGTACAAAGGACATGAATACTATAATTGACACATTTGTGCAATACATATTACATTATGCTACACAGATAAGTTAAGTTATACACAGGAGAGATCTAGCATGCTTACAATGTACGCTACTGTAATTATAAATATTTATACAATGGAGATTTAACAGACTTCTATTTATAATGGAACTACAGCAAGTAAATTATAGTATAGGTCGAGCCTGTTTGCTTTTCCACTTTTTAATCATCCTTTTTTTCAGATTGGCATATAGCTCTAATAATTATGGAAATAATGTAAAACCAAGTGACTTGAACCCTTTGCTTAGTGTGAGTAAAGAAAACATGTTGTTTTCTATATTCTTCACTAATTTTCAGTCAACAACCTGAGAATGTGGTAGGTAGGTATATACCTTTAATGGTTGCATGTCTTGTACAGTGACAGTTTGGTTCAAGTTGTGTATACAGTACTATGTAGGTTAGCAGTTTGGTTTATGTTTTAAATACCATGTGTGAAATACTGACATTTGAACTACCTAGATTCAGTCCTCTACCCACATTTAGGCATTCTTCCACTGAGCATGCTCAGTCACTGAAGGAATCTTCAAGTCTGCCTCCTCCAACCATGGCGATCCTCTCCCTCCACCCCATGGCACTCCAAGCTCTTCTTCCATGAGACATTAAATTGAGGTCCCATCTAATTTTTCTGGTGACAGTTCAAGTGGGTGTTAAAGATCCCATGGCACTTCTCAAATAAAGTAGGGGAAATTTTATTATAGGAGGACTTCATTACAAAACAGTCAGAATAACAACATACAAAGTAAATTCATAAATACAGGGACATCAAAACATACACTGTTCAAAACATGTAAAAAAATAAAATACAATATAGATAATTAAACTAAGAATCAAACACATCTTAAATGATATTTCAATTGTTTTGGCTCAAGCAATCTGTACAATGTATCCATAGATACTGTGCTTTCTCAAAAGAATTTCTTCATATCTGAAACCTGTATAGTTTGCAAAGAACGTTGTACATTACTCAAGAGTTCCTGATATGTGACTGTTTTTTGTTGTAAAATTAACATAACAGCGTGATTGCTATAGGAAGAACCTAATTAAGGCCAATGCTACATATATGGTATCCTTATGATACTTACTAAAACCAATTCCATCTGGCCCATACATGAGAACTTGATATGAAGGGGCAACTAAACTGGGTTCTGACCAAGAATGAGATAGGTATGACCAAAAGGAGCTAGCATAAGGACAGTCTAAAAATAGATGCTATTGAGTTTCCACCACCTGAGCACAGGTTGACCTAGGGCAATACCGCTCAGACAGCAGTTTATGTTTACTATTCCCTTTGACCCCTAATCTGCCATAGTTACCCAGCCAGGTGCAATCCCAAGCAAAGGCTGGAAGTCTAGTGCTGGACAGTTGCTGCAAGACATATGCCTCCCTTCTCCTGGAGAACTGCTAGGAGTCTGCTAAAGAGTGTTGGTGAACAACATATCCACGATCCTAGAAAAACAGGTTACTCACCTGTAACAGTAGTTCTAGGAGTGGTATATGTTGTTCATCCATATGGACCCACCCGACCTCCCCAGCTCTGGACGCACAAAACCTGGCTTCCAGCAGGCTAAGATCTGGTGTCATGAGGCGGAGCTGAGGTATATAACACCCGGGTGGGTGGGAGGAGCCAGCTTGAAGACTTCCGGCAAGATTTAAAGTGGAAGGGGACATGCCAAAGAGTATGGACGAACAACATATACCACTCCTAGAACTACTGTTACAGATGAGTAACCTGCTTTTCTCTGTTCTGTGCCTATTCTCTTTATAGGGATCCAGAGAACCTTTTGAAATCTACGTGCCAAACCTGAGCTTCTGCAGAAATGTTTTGGCCCTATCATATTGTAAAGACACCGTTTGAGTCTTATATTACTAACTTGTGAGCTAAGATCCTGACCTGTGAAATAACCCATTGTAGCTGATGACGGAGCTATAAATATTTTAAATAATCTGAAGTGGTTCAGGAATGTGCACGATGTTGAAAAAATTGACACCATGACTGTTTTGTGTCTTCCCACCGTTCCAGAATGTCAGAGTAACATTCTACTACTGATAATCTGGCAGCCCACTCCCTCCTCCATGATTTCTGGGGGTTGGGGTCAGCAAGAACAGACTAATTTAACTTCCAGTAGGATTTCTTACACTGTGGGCTACCCCTACATAGGATTATTAACTTAATGGCAATGTGATCTGAAAATTCACAAGAGGACGTATGAACAACTTTTATAACCAGTGCAGAAGACACATATATAAAGTCAATCCTAGTCCTTAGGGGGTCCCTGTGATGAGTATACCTACCCTTGGAGTGCAATTTCCTATAGGCATCTACAAGCCCTGCATGAAGCAAAATATTCTGTAAAGAAACAGAATCAGAAAACTATTTCTCAGTTTGTAAACCTCTGTCTGTCTTTGCCAGGCCTCAATTGAAGTCTCCCAACCAAAATACAAATCTGGAGGTATGCAGAAATGTTTGAGGGACATATATTGCTATAATGCGGAGTCTATAAGAGTAATAAGAAACATCCAATTAAAGGGCCCATCCTGGATGGATCTCAACTAACCGTGAGACCCATAACTGAGAATTAGAAAACAAAATACCCACCCCATCACAAACATCTGTGCCAGTGGACCAGAATGATGGGCCTAGGGAACAAGCCCTAGAGGTCTGTTGTAACTCATGATTTGTTTTTAAATGTGTATCCAGTACACAAATAATATCACTATGCAGATTTTTGAGGTACAACATAGCCCCTGGGCATTTTCTTTTATTCTTGATGATAACCATGCCTGTACCTGCTGTGTCCTTGAACTTCCACATGTTGTAACAAACAATGTATACAAATGTTCTGTTTTTGTTTTGCTTTTTCTGTATATTACTAGTATTGTTATCCCGGGTCGCCCTTGAAAAAGAGACCTTCGGGGCCCAGTGGGCCTACCCGGTCACCAAAATTTAATAAATAAATAATATTAATAGTACTGATGGTGAATTGGTCCATTTAAAAGGATCAGGGGAAGGCGTAACATAACAAGAAGGAAGAGCCTAAGGGGTCTTGGATATTAGACGCTGTCTGGTTCGCTTAGCTATGGACCCTCCCCCCCCCCATCTGTGTTGGAGGTGATCGAGGAAGAGTCAGACTCCTCACCTTCTGAGTCCCTATCCGCACTGTCTGTAGGAAGTGAAGCATATTTATTTCTAGTTTTCCAAGAAACCGGGTCCTGGCCCATTTTTGCTAAACTCTTTTTAGATCTCTGAGCCCCTGACCATCCCTGCCTTGGCCTTTTCTTCTGAGTAACTACCGTAAAGGCTCCAGCCTTTTCTCCAGGGGGTGGGGTGGCGGCATTGCCCTTTGTTCTGCCTCATTTACCTCCTGAGGGAGACCTGAAGAGGAGGGCTGATGGTCTACCACTGTCTGTGCTGATGAAGTGTCCTGTGTACATCCAGTGACTTCCATCTGTTCTACCTGCGGAGGCTCTGTCTGTTGGGGGTGGGGTTCTGGAAGACTACTTCTAAAGATGTCTGTAAATCCTGTGTGGCTACTATCTTTGCTTGCTGGTGCTGGGGAATGTTAATGAGTCCCTCATGTGAGGGACAGTTCTCCCTGTTTTGAGAAGCCCAGGGACAATGCCCATAGGCATGCCCAGTGTACTCGCACAAATTGCATTTAAACAGATTCAAACATGCTGAAGAAGCATGCCCAAATCCCAGACAATGACTATAACACGGAGAATCGCAGACAGAGCTAAGGTGAGCCCGCGAACTGCACTTAAAACAAGACCTTGGCTGCCCACTATAAAAAAAAATGGATCCCCAGTCCTGCCCAAGAAAAGTGAACTGGGAAGGTGCATAGGCCCCGAGTGTGTGTGTTGAGTGTAATTTAATCTTTATACACCACCCTCAATTCCATATTTGTTCACTATTGAGAGTAGGCATAGCTTGCAGTGGTTCATTGGAGCTGGGCTCTTCACCCTCTCCATCAATACTTGTGTCAACAATGATTCCTTACCCTGCTGTCTACCTCAGTGCGGTTCTTACTTCTGTAACCTCAGCTCTTATACAACTGCTTCTGTGTCGACGTCAGTTTGACCTGTCTGCTCCACGCCCTCTAGGGAGCTGTTGGTACTCCAGCTGTTGGTACCTGCTGCTGGACAGGCTGATGTAAAGGAGGAATATCACCCTGATCTCATTCTCCCTGATGAAGAGGAAGATGTTGAGGTTGACCCCTCTGATAGGTCTGCTGTCTCCTCCAGGAGGGAGAACTCGATCAAACACACCCCAAGGTCCCCCCCCTTCCCCGAAGGACCCCTCCTTCTTTAACATTATGAAACAGCTCGCTTCCACTATGGGGTTATAGACTGAGAAAGAGGACATCACAAGGAGGAAGCTGGTGGATTCCTTGGAGATCCCAGAATCCCCACTCTAATTTATTCCTCCCCTGCTTCCAGCACTGCATGATGCTGCCTGGCATAGGCCCAGTCTGGTACCTGCCATGCCCAAAAAGGCTGATAAGCTTTACCAGATGGCTTTGGGGCTGTCCTTCTATGCAGCCCAGCTGGAAACCAACTCCGTGGCAATCAAGGCAGCTCATGATAGGTCTAAGGCACCCAGTCACCTTGGCTCCCTTCCCCTCCCGACAGGGAATCTAGGAGGATTGACCTCTGGGGCAAGAGGACTTTTTCCTCAACCACTTTGGTCCTTAGAATTGCCAACTACTTGGCTCATATGATTAAGTACCAGAATACCCTCTGGAAGAAGGGCAAGGCTGCTGCTCAGGCCCTTCCTGAGGGTTCCCAGAGACAAGAGCGTCTCAAGATTCTCCAGGCCTTGGAAGATGTTAGTAAGCATCTCCTCACAGCCACCTATGATATAGTTGATACTTCAGCTAGGGCAATTTCCACTGGCATTTACCTTAGGAGGCACTCCTGGCTTAGAGTCTCTGACTTTGCTGCTGATATCCAGCAAAAGTTGTTGAATGTTCCCTTTTGTGGGTCACAAACCTTTTGATCCTGATGTGCAGGATATTATTAATGACCTGAAGGCCTCTGACAGGGCTATTAGGTCTGTCCACTCCCTTTATCATACTCAGTCCAGGAGCAGACCGAGGCCCTTCTTTCATAAGGTTTTTCACAAGTCTGGATCTGGATCCAAGTTTCAGAGCAAGCTCGGGGCCAGCACTGCCATGCCTGCCCCCTCCTCCACCACTGGTCCCTCTGTTAAGCATTCCAGGGGAGGAGGAGCAGCCCTGGCTGCTAGTTCCGCCTCAGCCTGACTCCTTGCCAGACCCACCCTCCTCTTGTTCCGAGCCAGGTGGTGGTCGAAGGTCTATTTTTCTCTCTTCACCTGTCCCAGTGGAGAACCATTACCACAGACGTGTGGATCCTGCAGATAATCAAACAGGGCCATGATCTAGAACTTCTAGAACAGCCTCCAGATATTCCACTGGTTCCCACTTCTTATCCTCTGGATCACACAGTGGTGCTCCTGGAGGAGGTGTCCACTTTGCTGCACAGGAGGGCCATAGAGCCAGTGCCTAGGCAGCAAAGGAACAAAGGGTTCTACTCCCAGTTTTTCTTGGTTCCCTAAAGAACTAGGACTTGAGGCCCATTCTAAAGCTCAAGGAGCTGAATCTTTTCATCCAATATAGAAAATTCCAGATGGTAACTCCTACACGGCCTGCTCCCTCTGCTCCAGCAGGGTGACTGGCTATGCTCCTTTGACATGCAGGACGCCTATCTGCATATCTTGGTTTGCCGCCCTCACAGGCGATACCTACAGTTCCTCTTTCAGGGGGAGCATTATCAGTTCAGGGTATTGGCCCTTGGCTTATCCTCTGTGCCACGGGTATTTACCAGGTGCTTGGCAGCGGTAGCAGCAGCCCTCCACTGCAAAGACCTTTATCTGTTCCCATACTTGAATGACTGGTTACTGAAAGCCCAGTCCAGGGAGTTACTTTTGTCGACTCTGGAATGCACCCTGCAGTTCCAGTCCTCGGGCATCACTCTCAATTTTACCAAGCCTGTGTTGACCAGGGGTTGCAATACATTGGGGTAGTTCTGGACTCTACTCAGTGCAAGGCCTTCCTTCCTACCACAAGACAGGGCAGACTGCCTTATTGCTCAGGCCCAGGTGGTGGCTCAGTGCCGGTATGTCCCAGCCATGGAGTTCTTGAGGCTGCTAGGCTTAATGGCTGCAGCCATTGTGATGATCCCTTTGGCCAAGTTACACATGAAGATCCCACAGTGGACCCTCAGGGTCCAGTGGGATCAGCATTCAGGCAATCTGGATCAGCTGGTCCTCGTCTCCTCCCAGGTATGCAAGTGCTTCTGTGGTGGATGGACCCAGTCAGTCTCTTAAAGGGAGTCCCCTTTCTTAGCCCCAACCCTCACCAAATCCTCATCATGTATGTTTCAGGTCTGGGTTGGGTAGCGCACCTAGGCCCTTATCAGACCCAGGGGATCTGGCCCCAGTGAGAAACGCACCTCCACATAAACATTCTACAAATGCAGACAGTTCTGTATGCCTTCCAGGCCTTCCAGAACCATCTCTCTCCAGGCCAACTGTTGGTGCAGGTGGACGGCCTCATTGTAGTCTATTACATCAACAAGCAAAGGGGGGGCCTATTCATATCCCCTGTGCCGGGAGGCAGTGAGGGTCTGGTACTGGGCTGTAGATCACGGTCTAGAAATGTCAGCCGTCTGTGTACCAGGTGCTCAAAATGCCTTGGCAGACAGCTTCAGCCAGGCAGTCTAGAATGCACAAATGGGAACTGCTGACCTCTGTCATTGAAGACTTGTTCGACAGGTGAGATAATTTGGAGTCGGACCTTTTTGCAAACACACTCAATGCAAAACTGCTGCATTTCTGCTCGCTAGATCCAGGGCCTGGAGTTTTCTGGTGAGATGTGCTGTCCCTCTCCTGGAAAGGGAGGTTTCTTTATGCCTTCACTCCCTTTCCTCTGATTCAGAGGGTGTTCATCAAACTACAGATGAAGGGTGTCACCTTAATTCTGGTGGCTCCATTCTGGCCTTGTCAAATATGATTTCCATTACTGCAACAATTGGCTGTGGAACCTCCAGTTCCTCTGCTTGTTTGCAGGGACCTGTTGACATAGACTCAGAGGACCCTGGTGCATCCAGATGGAGGATCTGCATGTCTGCCTCCTAAGGACATAGCCATTGCTAGGTTTGGGGTGTCTGAGAAGGTGGCTGATGTCCTGGTGGCTGCCAGGAAACATTCCACCAGGGCAACTTATTCGATGAAGTGGAAGTGCTTTGCTATCTGTGCCTCTTCCCATCACCTGGACCCTTTCACTTGTCCTGTGAACCAGGCTCTGGAGTATCTACTGACCTTGTCGGATGCTTGTCTCCAGTACTCTTCTATTAAGGTGCACATGTCTGTTTTCAGCCTTTCACGTGCCCTTTGATGACCTTACCGAGGCCCAGTTGGATGTGGCCTGTACTTTTCTCAGAGGCATTCTCCACTTGAAGCCTCTATCCATAATCTGGTTCCAGCTTGGGACCTGAATTTTGTTTTAGAGAAGCTGACATTTCCTCCTTCTGAGCCAACCACGTCTTGCAAACTACGCCTTCTGTTGTGGAAAGCATTAATTTTTAGTTGCAATTACTTCTGCCCGAAGAATTTCAGAGCTACAGGCTCTCATGTGTGAGCAGCCTTACTTGATTTTTCACAAAGACATCTTTTTGTGTACTAATCCTAAATTTTTTCCTAAGGTGGTGTCTGAGTTTACTCTAAATCAGTCTGTCCACCTGCCTATTTATTTTCCAGAGCATGCCAATCCAGGAGAAGCATTGCTCCATACTTTGGATGTGCATGGAATTCTTAGATACTATACACACTGTACTGAGGACTGTAGAAAGTTCTGTTTGTTTCTTTTGCCCCTGATAAAGAGGACGCTCCAGTATCTAAACAATGCTTGTCCAAATGGTTGGCCAGCTGTATTACTTTTTGTTATAGGAAGTACGATAAGGAAGTTCTGGTGCAGTTCATGGCCATTCAACCAGAGGAATGGCCACTTCTGTTGCCTTTTTCAGGAATGTGTCCGCTGCGGAAATTTGTGCTGCTGCCACTTGGAGTACTGTCTATATGTTCACAAAGCACTACAGTCTGGATATTGCCTCCAGAGGGGCAGGCTTTGGCCTAGCTGTGTTTTGGGGCCTTCTTTTTTAAGCCTCTAACCAGACTGTCCTTACTCTCAGCACTGCCTGGGATTCATTCCATAGATGTGACCTAAGTTATGTAAGAACTTATCATAACAGTAGATCTTCGAGGGAATCTCTCATCGGGTCATGCCGTCCCTCATTCCATCCCCCTTTCTCTCTCTTTCCAGCTCCGCTATCCTGTTGCTCCAGCCTTTTTGCTGGCTGGGCACCTTCTTTCTCTCCTATTTCCTGGTGGGACTCCTGCCTCTTATGGCCTCTAGCTAGGGAAAGAACTGAGAATGCTGAAATCTGGCTGTGACGTTAGAGCCTGATGTCGGCGTGTGTGTCCCCTACTAGACTTTTGCAGAAAAGCTTCCATGTGATCCTAGTGCCTGATGGCAGGGATTCCCTCAAAGATGTATTGTTACGGTACGTTCTTACATAACTGTTCTTTCTCAGCTGACAGTGGGTGCTCTGATGAAGGACTGTAGGCCATAGTCAGTGCTTCCTGAGCTCCTGTCCATGGTGGTAACTCTGGAGAGGCTTGTCCATACTCTGTGTCAACAAGGATACTGCTCTGTCTGGACTCAGATTCAGATGAGTTGTACCTCCCATCGACTCTTGTCAGTGTGATGGCAGCCAGCTG
Source organism: Neoceratodus forsteri (assembly GCA_016271365.2). Classification (NCBI taxonomy): domain Eukaryota; kingdom Metazoa; phylum Chordata; order Ceratodontiformes; family Ceratodontidae; genus Neoceratodus; species Neoceratodus forsteri. The sequence goes on from CM028131.1 coordinate 646,712,223, forward strand.
ACTGGTAGGCCACCCTCTGGGGTCAAGTCCTCATCTACCATCCTGCTGGACTATACGTCCATATCTTTGGGCACTCAGAGGAGGTCCAGAGGAAGGAGACCTACTCAGCTGTGGGACATCCTGGAATGGGACCCCACACCAAGGGTTACTGTCCCCTTTGCTCTAACTGTGTTGGGCCCCACACTCAAGCTCTGGCAGCACCCAGCTTCCTGCCAGGCCCCATTGCGCTACATAGATTTTAAGTGTGTGGTCCTATTTGGTATATGATCTGGGTTCTCTAAACACCCTTTGCCAAAGGGGCTGATGTATGATGCAGAGTTCCACAGGGTGAAGGTGCAGGTTAAGTTAGACAAGCCACTGTACAAGCAGTCCAAGAAGTAGGACCACCATTGCTGTAAAGTATGTACTGCTCTGTCTGGGCATCCTCCTGGCCAGGTATGTGATGTTAATGGTATGCAACAGCCATGAGTTCAAGACAATCTCTGACCTTCCTGTTCTCTCTTTGGAGAACCAGCAAGATTTTTGTGAGATATGAGATCTTGGGCTGGCAGTGATCAAGCACGAGCTGCAGGTTGATTTGGACTCAGCTGACATTTCGTTATAAGCAGTAGCCGTGGCAGTCTCCATACAGCTCCATTTCTGGTTGCGGTTTTCACCATTCACTTGCAACTACAGTAAATGGTGGTGGACCTTTCTTTTGCAGGGGAAGATTTATTTGGGCCAGGAGTCAAGAGGTATCTCCTATGCGTTGAGAAGTCCATTTTGACCATGGATTAGATGAAGTTGTTCAGTAACCCAAAGCAGCAGCCCAGACCTCTGCCATAGCATTTTGACGACTTTCTGAGCATGCCGGATATGCAGCAGGAACAGAGGTGGCAGTTCTGGCAGCATGGATGGGGCCAGCATATGGGTGGTGATAGTGGAGATCCTGGGAGGGTGTTTTCAAAGACATGAAGTGATGAGATCCATCCCCTCTGTCCTGACCTCTGTTACAGCTCCCAGTCCACTCCAGCTTTCTCACTTCCTGCTACAGTGGTCTGCTGTTATTTGAAACAAGTGGGTTCTGGAAGTGGTGAGACTGGGTTTGCTAGCAAACTGTCAGAGGTGCAACCAGTATTTCCCAAAGAACTGCTAGAAGTCTGTCAGACTGTGGATAAGTGAACCATATCTGTGCCCCTAAATTAATAGGTTACTGACCTGTAACTGTAGTTCTAGGAATGGTATATGGTTTACATCCATACAGCTCACCCCACCTCCCCTGGCAAGTGGCACCTTATCCTGCTTCCAGTGTGCAAGATCTCGCATCACGGGGTGGAGTCGGGGGGGGTATATCCACCTGGGTGGGGGGAGCAGGTCTGGAGGGCCAGATCCCTGGACCTCTCCACCTCCTGTTGGGTGGAACCTGCTAGGAGCCAATCGTTGAGGTAAGGGTAAATCCCCCCCCGAGATGGACCGCCACCACTGCAGAGGAGCTTAGCTTAGCTTAAAGACATCCGGCCAGTGATCGCATTCCAATGGGTCTGCCAGAGTGTGGATGTGAACCATATCCCACTCCTAGAACTATGGTTACAGGTGAGTAACCTATTCATTCTTTTTCCTTTTCTATTAAGAAAAAGCCATTTTTTAAGTACATCCCTTAGGCACAAATGTTTAAGTATAACTTTCTGATTGTGGAGTTAATTGAAGCAGCATAGGATATGCTCAGTGCCTCAGAGAATTATCTTATGAATAAATTAATAGTGTCGGATAATATTTTGCCTACTTTACTAAGCATAATATGTATAACAGTTCACAGGACAGTGCCAGTGTATGCCTGGGTTTGGAGGGCGAACCTGCAGTGAGTGCCAAGAACTGTTCTGGGGTGATCCTGATGTTGAATGTCAAGGTATGTGCATTCTAAATAACTATTTATTTTAGTTAGAATTTTCACACTTCTTGATAGCCTTGCTTAGGTGAAACATCTACTTGACATGCTGCAAGATGGCTGCCACACTGGGCAGGCTGTCGGCAGGAGGTCTGAGCTCCTGCTTCTTTTAAGTTTGTTGCAAGCCCACTTTATTATTCCGTGGACTGTTTGAGCACATCAGGTGGTTCAAGTAGCTGTAATGTGGGGAGGCAAAAAATTCAGAAACAAAGGCTGGGGGGTCTGGGGGCTCTTAGACAATTTTACAATTTTTGCAGTGATTTTGTGGCATTTTTTTATAGCTTCTGATACTTCTCTGGGAAGAAAAAATCAGTAAGGAGTTGGGAGACGTTTTGACAATTCGGTTTAACAAAAAAAAAGAAAGAAAGAAATTAAGCTTTTCTTGATATGGGGGCTTCTTGTTTTCTTTGGAACAGTAAGTAGTTTTTGTTGGGGGGTGTAAATGTTGTTTTGGAAACTCCATGCAGGAGCAATACAATCTTTAAGATATTAAAGCTTTTAAAGAGCTTGGCATGGCTGTCTGCCCAGGCCGGAATATCTGAGCAAGAGGGGAAACTGACAGAAGGAGCTACATTTTATTGTAATCTCTTGGTTATGGAAGAGATTAAAAATAAAAGTACAGATGGTCATTGAGAAGTATTGAGACTTCAGTTCTAAAGAGTGAATCTCCAAAAGAATGACAGACTATAACAGGCTTTGACTGATAAGACATGGACTATGAAAGAGAGCGGGACCTTCATTTTTATACATGTCTCTAATATTTATTTTTTTTGGGAGGGGGTACTGTTATATATAGAGAGATTTTAAACAGGGCATGCTATAATGAATATGCCAGATGTCTCCTGATACTGTCGGAAATATTCATGGTCACTAGTAAATGAACCAGGGCTGAGGACTGCGAGGGGTACCACAAACCATCCCAAGTACAGTTTCATTGAAACAGGAAAACTGAACGGGGCAGAAAAACAACAAGTGACACATCTGAATGTGTTTATTACTATGACAGCTTTACTGAATGGGGGTGTGGGGTGATGTTTGTTTATTAGTAAAGACAACACACACCAGTCAATGACAGCATCACCGCTGCCACAAGACTTACTCTGGGAAGGTAATCGCACTTAAGTGTTCATATGTGACTTTGAGAGACCACTGGTGCATCAAGCTAGTTTCCAAATGCATACTAATACTGATGGATGAAATAAAGAAACATTGTTTTATCGCCTTGCTTTAGAGGTGAGGCAAATTTAAAACAACCGAGGAACGATAGGAAAAGCTTTGGACAAAAAAAAGCTTTGAAAGGTTCTCCGCTGGGTGGGGGTTGGGGTGCCAAATTCCAGCAAAATTACTCAGAATAAAAAAATGTGAACGGGGAGGTTGTTCAATCTTCAGTTTTTGTCATTTATAATTGCCTGTCTCTGCAGGAAACAAATGTATACAAGGAATACCTGTGGAAACAAGATTCACCTGCTGCACCTGTAATAGTGCCGTGGTTCCCTCAGTTAAAGCCGCTCCATCAGAGACTTGGCTGGTGAGGTTTCTGCTGCTCTGTACTGTTACCAGTCTGGAACAAGCCCCAGATTTGCTCAATTTTCTTTGTCATTGTCTTTTATCCTGTACCTGTGAAGTGCCCGCCGTCACCTCCTCAGTCCCTTACCTCGACCTATTACTTTAAGACGATGTAATAGGCAGAGGCAGCAGCAGCAGCTTCAGATTGTCCCTGGATGTTTTCTTCCTGCAACACACAGCTGAAACCACAGCAGCAGATGAGCTGAATCCCCTGTGCCTGGCTACTGTAGGTACCGCCCAGCTCAGCATCAGCTGCAGGCTGCAGCCCAGCAACATGACAGAGTTTTTACCGCAACTTACCTTAAAAACTTATTCAAGTTGGCATTTCCGGGAGTAGCACATCGGACATGGAGGAAAAATCTGCTCCCAGATTTTGCTGGTGCTCCTGCGGCCAGATGATGTCATGCACCGATCCCCACCTAACGTGCGTCCGCTGCCTTGGTGTCGGACATAACACCTCCACCTGCACGTTCTGCCTGGCCTTCCATCCCAATGTCCTGGATGACCACTTGGTGTGCCTAAAATTGGGTAGACTGGAGAAAAGCAACCCACCGGTGAAATTGAAGGAGGCAAGGTGGGCAGTTTCTGTGGCTAGGGATCCGCTGATCAGTTGGAGCAAATGAAGGCTTTCGAGGAGGAAGCGGCTCAAGCTTTGGCCACTCGGAGCTTTTTTGTTCCTCTGAACCTCGGTTCCATGTTTTCAGGCTCCTTCAAGGAGTTCTGCCAGTCTCTCCCCACCAGGGGTGAGGTGCCCTTGGGTTTGCACTCCTCCCACCCTCGGAAGACTGAGAGTCTTTGTCCAAACAGAGACATTCTTGGGACCGAGAAAGGTCCGAGTCCCAGGAACACATGGTCTCGACCTTGGTCGAGATCGCATCCTCAGCCACTGGCTTCACGGATCTTCCACCTGGTCAAGAAATCGAGGATGTGGCCGACGAGTTTGAGATATCGCTTGACCTGATCGACCCTATTTCGCCGACTCCGGTCTACGATTCTTTAGAAAGGACTCCGGTCCACTTCTTTCCCAATGAAGCGACGCAGCCCACTGATGTCACCATCGAGGACACGGTTCCGGACCCTCAGTTTTCACTGACCCGGTGTCTCCTGATCAACCGAGTCGGCCATCTTGATCAAGGTCCAGAACTCCCTCAGTCGAATGACTGAAAGAGTCACAAGCACTCTAAAAACAGGCATCGCCGAAGATCCTCATCAGATAAGGAGAGGCTTCGACGGAAACTGTCGACACTGAGGATCTCATGTAGCAACAGCTGAATTTGACTGGGCAGAAGCCAGCTCTGCCATCCACCCCAGCCATCACTTGGCTACCGCCTCCTGGGCTGACGCCGACCCCTCCGGAACTGAAGCCTTCGGTTCCCCCTCCCGCGTGGCCGGCCCTTATCCCAGCTCAGCCCATCTCTGTCTGTCCACCGATTCTGGTGGAACCACCACTTAAGCAACCTCAGGGAGGGGCTCCCTCGAAAGAGGACCATACAGACATTGGGCTTCCCCGACGTCTGTCCATCACAGTTACCCCTGACCGCCCCATGCGGATTGAAGGGGACGTAGGCAGGAGACCGTGTACCATGACTCCTCGGACTTGGATGTCACAGGACTACACTCCCATCCTGGGGATGAGTCCTCCGAAGCAGGTTTAGAGGAGGGTCCTTCCTCCTTTCAAGGCATTCTCTGCCTGATCTCTGAATCTACTGGAATGCCCCTGGAGTCTATCCAGAAAAAGACGGAGTACCCCCTTACAGACATCCTAAAAAAGGGGGGATACCCTAATGTAGGCCTTTCCAGTGGCTGAAGCCATCACTGGCCCCACCCTTGAGCTCTGGTAGCATCCAGCTTCCTGCCCAGCATAATCTTGTCCGCATGGCCCGCAGGTAGGTGGTGCCCATGGGGTCTCTGCCGGGATTCACAGAACATCCTTCGGCCGAGAGCCTGGTGACTGCTTCTGTGTTTAGGCATACTGGTAGCTCGGCTGACACAGACCAACCCCCGGACAAGGAGTCCAAAAATATGGACCACTCTGCCGCACGGTCTACACAGCCTCCTCCCTAGACCTTCGTCAGGCCAGTTCGGCTGTCATTATGGCACACTTCTCTCATGCTGTCCTTTGGTCATTAGACAAAGTCCTCCCTCATCTTCTGACAGACATGCAGACCATGGTCAAGCAAGTCCATGATCAGGGCCATGCTGTTGCAAAACAGCAGCTCCAGATGGCCCTAGACATTGGGGATTCTTGTGCCCGCTTGTTAGCAGCCACAGTGGCCACTCGCAGCAGGGCCTGGCTGAGGCTATCCTCCTTCCCAGTGGATACCCAGCACAAGTTAGCTGACGTTCCTTTCCTTGGCACCGACTTGTTCAGTCCAGGAGTGGCTGGTCACCTTCAGTGTATCGAGCAGTCCAGTGCCGCCTTTGATGCTACCTCTGCAAAAGGTTCTTGGGGCAAGAACCAGCAGAAAAGAAAGCAGCCATTTTGGCATTCTTCCCCTGTGGTGAGGCAGCCCTCCTATCAAGGAGGCCAGCAGCAGCAGCAGCAGCAGCAGGCTCAAGCTTGGTGCCCATGGCCCAAGCAGGGTCCTCAACACCCCCGTAAAGGAGGCTGAGGCACAGGTCCAGGTTCCTCCTCCTCTAAGTCTGCTCAGTGATGGGTTGGGGGTTGCCACCCTTACACCAGTTATGCCAGCTCTGGGTCCTCCCATGTGGGGCCGGCTCCGCCACTTTCCAGCTGGTCTGATATCACATTGTATAGGTGGGTTCTCGAAGTGGTCAGTCAGGGACTGCCTTTAGAATTCAAGCAGTACCCTCCCTGCTGAGCCCGCGCCCCTTGGGAGGAAAGGATCTCAGCTTGCACTCAGTCGGCTCTTCGAGATGACATAGTTCAGCTCCTCTACAAGGAGATGGTAGCTCCAGTGCCGGATCCTCATACAGACCCAGGCTTCATGTCCGGGTACTTCCTGGTGCCCAAGCGGATTGGGGGTTTGGTGCTCCATCCTAGATCTCCATGACCTGAATTAATATCTCAGGTCTCACATCTTCCAGATAGTAACTCTGAACCAGATCATACCATCCCTGGAGCGAAATGTGGTTCTGTTCACTTAATCTACAGGACACGTTCTTTCATGTCCCAATCCATCCATGCCATCAGCAGTTCCTCCACTTCAGGGTCACAGGGACCCTGTACAAGTTCTGACCCATGCCGTTCTTCCTGTCATTGGCCCCTCGGGTCTTCACCAAGTGCATTGCAGTGGTGGCAGCCCATCTTTGGCATTGAGGAGTATGAATCTACCCTTATCTTGGTGACTGGCTCTTGGCAGGATCCTCCCTTCTGGAGGTGGAGAGGTCCAGGGACCTGGCTCTCCAAACCTGCTCTGAACTCTGCCTCCTGATCAATGAGGCCAAGTCTGAACTCATGCCTGCTCAGGTGATGGGCTTCATCGGGACAGAGCTAGACTGTTGTCAAGCCAGAGCTCTGCTCCCGGTGGACAGGGTGGAGGTTCTCTCCTCCTTTGCCCAGTCATATCTGGTTGGGCACTTGCGCCCTGCCTGGGACTTTCTGCGCCTGCTGGGTTACATGGCAGCATGCACCTCAGTGGTCTTTTGGACCAGGTGGCATATGTGCCCTCTCCAATGGGAGCTGGCCGCCCAGTGGACTTAGTGCCACAGTCATTTTGACCAGATGATTACTGTAACCCAGAAGATGTGGGATGCTCTCAAATGGTGGACCGCCCCAGAACGTTTGCAGGAAGGGATCCCGTTTGTCTGCCCTTAGCCGACGGTGGTCCTTATGACTGATGCTTCTCTTATGGGCTGGGGAGCCCACATGGGGGACAACAGGGCCCATGGGTTCTGGACCCCCGAGGAGTCCCGATGCCACATCAACCTGTTGGAGCTCAGAGCAGTCAGACTGGCACTGTCAGCTTTCGCTCCTCAGTGCTGGGGTCAAGTGGTTCAAGTCCAAGGGGACAATACCACGACCATGTACTATCTCAACAAACAGGGCGGCACGCACTACCAACTGCTGTGCAAGGAGGCACTCTGCATCTGGATTCTCATAGCCATTCATGTGGCAGAAGTCTCAAACCAATGACGGATGCTCTCAGCTGCACAGGCCAGACATCCCATGAGTGGCCTCTCCATCCAGAGGTAGCTCAGTCTGTTCTCCTGCTGGGGCAAACCATTGGTGGACATGTTTGCCTCCAGGGAAAACAACAAGCTGAGACTGTACCATGCCCGCCCCCCTCAGCAGGGCTCGCTGCAGGGGGGTGCCTTCTTGAGGCCGTGGACCCCAGGCCGCCTGTACGCCTTCCCTCCATTTCCCTTGATCCACAGGGTGAAGAGGGACAAGGTGAAGGTGATCCTGGTAGCCCCAGATTGGCCGCGCCAGTTCTGGTTTCCAGATCTCCTCAGCCTCGGCTGGAGGCCCCCAGAGCGGCTTTGTACATGCCTGGACCCGATATCTCTGAACCAGGGGAAGGTGTTCCATCTGGACCTCAATTCCCTGAACCTCACAGCTTGGTACCTGAGTGGCTAGAGTTTCAGGCTCTGGGTCTTTCCGAGGATATCTACACTGTGGTGGAGGCATCTCTTAAGGAATTGACCAGGAAATGTTATGCCTTCAAATGGAAGAGACTTTCGATTTGGTGTCAGGGTAAGAGTCTGGACCCCTTATCCTGCTCTGTGGCTATCATTCTCGACTACCTTTGGTCTCTCTCCAAAGGAGGTCTGCGGTCATCGACCCTTAGGGTGCACCTGGCATCCATCTCTGCTTACCAGGTGTGGGCCGGTCAGCAGACATTGGCACAGGCGACAGTGGTCGGGTGCTTCTTCAAAGGCCTGGATCACATATCCCCTCTGGTGTGTGAACCTCCACCTCTGAGGGATCTGTTGCTGGTTTTGGCAAAGCTAATGGGAAAGCCATTCGAACCTATACACAAGTGTGCACTTTCACACTTGTGGAAGATGGCCTTCCTGGTGGTTCACATCAGCCAGAAGGACAGGGGAGCTCCAGGCACTGTCAGTGGACTCCCCTTATCTGGTCTTTTACAGGGACAAAGTTGTCCTGCTCCGCCACCCGAAATTCCTTCCAAAGGTGGTATCAGAGTTTCGCCTTAACCAGGTGTTGACTCTGCTGGTATACTACCCAAATTACGTCTCGGACGCTGAGTACAGGCTCCATACTCTGGACATGAGATGTGCTGTCTCCTATTATAAAGAGAACGGCGGAAATTCATGGAGAGGTTCGCCAGCTGTTTGTCACCTATGCTGAAGCCACTTCTGGCAGACCTGCATCCAAGTGGAGCATTAGGAGGTGGATTACATCATGCATAGGTCTGTGCTATGAGCTGGCGGGCAAGGATCCTCCCAGAGGGATAAGAGCTCATTCTACCCACCATACTGCTGCATCGGTGGCTGCTTCCAGGGACATCCCTATCCAGGAAATCTGTCAGGCTGCTACCTGGAAGTCAGCAAACACTTTCATTACCCACTACCACATCGACCTTGAGTCATGCCGGGATGCTGGTTTTGGGGCCTCTGTTCTCCAGTCTCTTTCCTAAGTAGGGGGTGTACGCCTTGCCTCCCTCCTCCCAGAGAACTGCTTGGAGTCTGCCAAACAGTGTGGATGAACATATCCACACTCCTAGAAGAACAGGTTACTTGCCTGTAACAGTAGTTCTAGGAGTGGTATATGTTGTTCATCCACACGCACCCACCCGACCACCCCGGTTTTAGGCGCACAACCTGGCTTCCAGCAGGCTAAGATCTGGTGTCCTGGGGCAGAGCCAAGGTTTACACCACCTGGGTGGGTGGGAGGAGCCAGCTTAAAGACTTTCAGCAAGATTTAAAGGAGAAAGGGACATGCCAAACAGTGTGGATGAACAACATATACCACTCCTAGAACTACTGTTACGGGTGAGTAACCTGTTCTTTTAGTTGCTGTTACTTCTGCTTGAAGGGTTTCCAACCTCCAGGCCCTGATGTGTAGAGAGCCTTATTTGGCTTTCCACAAAGACAGGGTAACTTTGCGTACAAATCCTAAGTTTCTTCCCAAAGTAGTTTCAGAAGTGTCGTTGAATCAAGATGTTCAACTGCCCGAACCACTCTAATAAGAGTAAGGCTTTTCTCCATACCTTGGACATTTATTGTGCCTTGTGATATTACTTGTCCAGAACCAGGGGAAACAGAAAATCTGATCAATTGTTTGTGTCCTTTGCTCCTAGGACCTTGGGTAGCCCTGTGGTTAAACAGACCCTCTCTCAATGGCTGGTGCATTGCATCACCTTCTGTTATCAGGACTATGAGAAAACCCTACCGGGCCCGGTATGGGGTCACTCAACTAGAGGTGTCACAGCCTCTTTCACAGCGTTGAAAAATGTTTCTGCTCCGGATATATGTGCAGCAGCCATGTGGCACTCAGTCCACACCTTCATTAAACATTGTAGCTTGGACATTGCCTCAAGACGTAGGGCGGGGTTTGGTCTGGCTGTTCTGCAGGGTCTTATCTCTTAAGAAATCCCTTCTGCCCCTTTTCCCTTTCTCCTACCACCCGAGGAGTTGTCTTCAGTTTATACTGCTTGGTAGTCAGTCCTGTATGTTACACCTGCTGCAAGAGCTGACTCTCGAAGTAAGATACTACAATTACGTAAGAACTTACCATAACAGTAGATCTTCGAGAGAAGCTCTTGCAGCAGGTATACTTCCCACCCTTCTTCCCCCTGGAGATATCCCGCTGCATGCGACTGCTACCATATCCTCTTCCTGCTGGATGAGATAATGCCCTTTCTTTCTGTGATGGGTCTTCCTAGATTTGGCTACTGGTGTCTCTGGTGGTGCAAGAACTGGAGCATAATGGGGAGCGCCACTTCTTATACCACTGGGATGTCAGAGGCGGGATAATGTCGGGGGTGGTCTACGCTTGAAACTGCTGGTTAGAAGTTTGCCGTGGGGTCCTGTCGCCGGCTGGCTACAGTCCTATATGTGTTACCTGCTGCAAGAGCTTCTCTCAAAGATGTACTGTTATGGTAAGTTCTTATGTAACTGTACTATATGGTAAGTATGTAACTGTTCTTTTACTACTACTTTCCAGGAGTTTTTTGGGGGTTAGAAATGCAGCTCTTATAGGAACAAAACAAAAACGTTTCAACAGTTGTAATCTTTGTTGTTAAACATTTTATCCAAATGTTATTGAATAGTACCGTGCACGCAGAAACGGCCTTGGTATGCAGAGCGTGAAACATTAGCACATATAGTAGCAGATAATTCAACAGGCACACTGCAAACATCACTCTAGGATTACAAGGCCAGGAGGTTCACCTACACTGACATGGGCTTAAGGTAATACCAGAATAAAAATTCCCCATGGCCTCTATGAGGCAGACGTACAAATGGAATGGTTGCATTGGGGGAGAAGACTGGAGCTGTACCATCAGAAAGTCAAAGTTAGCCAGCCTGGTGGCACTGAGGGTTGAGGTGCTGGATGCCACACCTCGCTCCATGCCGGCGACCCGGGTTCAGGAATGGACTCTGGCCTCCAGGGGTTGGCTGTGGGGAGAAGGATTGAGTGCCCAACAGCCTGCTCTCCTTCTGAGGGGAAGGATGGGGAGTTAGTCTCGCCGCTCACCGCCACCACCTGGGGATCTCAGGTGGTCCCAGCACGGTCAGAGACAACACAGGTTGACGCTGGTGGAGGACAGGAGCAGATGCATGTCTCAGCATGTGTCGGGCTCGTTGGTCCTCATTGCATGCCGACATTCAGGGGAATTAAGAAATGGAGGAAAAATCCCCCAGACGGTCCTAGGCGACTATCCCCGCTCTGCTTCCAAGATGCAGAGGGGCAGACTCCACTGTGTGCACATGCTTCCATGATGTCCAAGGAGGGGCCTTCCTTACCCTGCTTGGAGGGTTAGCTGGGGGGGTTGGAAGTAATTAGAGGTAAGCGTGCACTCTAGGGGCAGACTCCTCGGTGGATTGGGGAGTGGCAGACTTGGGGATCTGAAAGAAAAAGGAGAGTCTGGGGGCCGTAGGAGGATAAGCAATAAGGCAAAAAAAAACAAACTGATTTTTGGTGCTTTCAAAACAGAAGCTTCTCTGTGGGACATACCTAGTGCCAGGCATTGGAACCATGTATACCTTAAATGTGTCCCAGACACTTTCATGGAAACCTTGTAGGACCGAAAACAACTGAAAAGTTAATAGAAACACAGAACAGCAAAAGGAAGCTCATAACCAAATTGAACCATCAATACTTAGGTTCACTTAAAACTGTTCATGACTGAAAACAGTTGTCTAGATAGAGGGTCCCATCAGATCCATAAACCCCTTACAGCCACTACAACTGCTTGAGAGGAAGAGTGGTATAATAAACCGTTGCAATCTTTAGTGTGTGAGTCCATAACAAAAAATATCAGTTGCACATTTTGGCTACTAGCAAACAAAACTGATACTGTAGCGCGGACAGTTCTAGGTCCACTTTATGAATAACTGTTCCGACTGTTGGGGGCAGCTAGGTGACTCAGTGATTAAAGCGTCAGCTGGACAAGATCCACCTACTGGCGCAAAATACTCGGTGTGGGACCTTGGGCAAGTCAGCAGTTCTCTTCCTCTAGCTGTGAAAATGGTAAAAGCTGGTCCCCACTGAGAATATGATGCTGTAGCTCACCTGGTCTATGTACAGTAAATGAATAGTAAGAAAAAAACTGTCTGAAGTACAGAAATAGGGTGCGCAAGAGAGCTTAGCTTTGTTTAACTTTGGAACTGACATGATATGAATAAAAGTTCTGTTTTATTGAAAACAATTTAACTTTATAGGCCCATTTCAGCCATTACAGTATCTTTCAGTAGCTGTATTTGGAAATCCTCTACTGCAGGTCGTAATAAACTGCAGTGCCTGGTGTGTCATAAAATTATGGTCCACTTTTATAGGATAGTTGGGTTCCAACACATTCTCAGAATTGTTAAATTCTAAAAGGACTGCATCAGATTGAAGCATTGCTTTAGAACTGGGCAAAGACAGAAAAACTGATTGCAGCTGTGATTTCGAACAGAAAGATCATATTTTATCAGCCAGCTTCCCCCTCTAGACTAAATTGGTAGTATTTATGATTTATTTCCATTGAGCCTAAGCTGATGGTATGCAAAATGACGTTGTTTAATAATGCACTACAGCTCTTGCTTTGACAGCTGGAGAGTGATCAAAGGCCGTTTTCTAAAGTACAGATGAGCTTTGATGTTCAGGGAAGGTGTTTTGCTCATCTTCAGCTCACAGAGGGTAGTACCATTGTCAGAAACTATCTGTAGTAGTAGTAAATCATTTTATTCTTAAAGAAAAGGATGGCAACTATTAAGCAACTAGGCTTATTTAAAAGGGGCTCCCCAAAATGTGCACATGGCATACACAAGTTAAACAAGCACAGTAAATCAGTTAAATTGTCAAAATAAGCATCCTATAAAATATTCTGTACATCACCCAAGTCCTACATTATCAGGGCACATTTTTTTGGTAATCTTACATGATTAAGGAACCAGCTTTGTATAATCCTAAATGATAGAAAAGACCCCTTTTATGGTCGCAGTGCAAGAGGTGAGCAAGTCATTCTGGATCAAGGAACCTGCATAGGCAAATCTAGAGACCATGTTTACTTTAACTTTGGAAGGGAAAATTCAAACCCTTGCAGAACATAGGACATTCTTTACTTACTTTGATTCCAGAAGATGTAGCATATAGCCAGATACCTTTTTAGTACAGTATTTAAACATATGCAATAATAGATGCATCTGCCTACCTACACTCGGACGCATCCAATTTAGGTTTTGATACAATGTGCAGTGATGGTAGCGGCAGGAGTATCCATGATGAAGTGAGTAAAGTGGTTGAGTATAACATCAAACTTAGCAAGCTGCACCCTGAATGTCACGGTACAGACAAAAATCACTAGTCAAGTAACTGAATAATCATGTCATTCACTATACATGATTGAGCATCTCAAGGAATATACTCTCTGATCCTTTTAAGGGCATGGCTTACATCTTGAAGACTTAACTAAATAAGTGGCATTTGCATCTCACTTTAACATGAACTTGAACCACAGTCCTGGGTATTGACATGAAATGACAGGTTGAAATGGCATATTATTTTGGGTTAGACTGGAGAGCATCATTGTTATGGCTAAACTTTGTGTCCCAAAAAGCACAGTATGTGTTGCTGTTAAATTTAAGGCCAGTTTATTTAAAGTAAAACAATTTTGAGCTGAATTACTGTTGTTTTATTTTTTATTTATTTATGGGATAATCGGATTTACAACCTTTGAGCCAGCGGCTCATCTACAAAGGTACCTCGTCCCAGAGAGGACACACATGGTTAACATAGTTTACAGAGTACAGTCAAGACAGAGTAACAGATTTTTACATGTTTACAGAATATAGACATACATAGTCAACATAGTATTACATAGGTTGCATGAACAGAGATACATATTACATACAATTGCTTGAACGCGTGTAGATAAATAAACATTTCAAGTAGTAGCAGCAGGTACTGGCAGAGGAGAGAGGGCCCGGGGGGAGGATTGGAGTAGGGTTGGGTGGGTGTTCAGCCCAGTGGACCATGTCAATAGTGCCAGAGAAAACAGCAGAGTATCTTTAGTGACAGGTGCAGCAGCGGGTGTTGAACAGCAGGTCTCGTAAGGCAGCTTTGAAGGGGGCAATTTTGGCGGTGTTGGAAATGGCTGCGGGGAGTGAGTTAAACCAGGTAGGGGCTCTGTAGCTGAATGACCTCTGAGTCCGGGAGGTCCTAGTTCTGGGCACTAGTAGAGTGACCTTGTCCGAAGTTCGGGTGGAGGCTGTGGGGTGTATAAATTGGATGGAGGCAGACACCCCGGTGGGGAGGAGAGCCCAAGTAGGATCTTCTTGGTTAGCAGGCCGGTTTGGTAGCGGATGCGTTCATCAAGGTTTAGGAGTTTGGCCATGTCATAGAGTTGACAGGTGTGGGGGAGTCTGGGGGCATTGGTCAGTAGCCTGCAAGCCTTATTTAACATGAGTCTAATCTTGCTGAGGGCAGTGGAGTCAGCAACACCATATACTGGGAGGCCGTAATCAATTAGGTACATTACTGCGGACGTGATGGCGAGCCTGAGAGCATCAGGAGGGAGGCAGTCCTTGTGCTGGTAGAGGATGCCAAGGCGCGCGTTTGTGGCTGAAGCAAGGGCAGTCATGTGGGCATGAAGGTGAGTGGACACTTAGTAATTGGAAGGAGGTCACGTGATATGTCATGTGACCTGTAAGCAGCAATAAATTGGGACGACCCTGAGTGGTGGTGGGTGGTTGGGTGGTCTAAACCACATGACGGGATAACACCTCTCCACAAACAGGCTGGATGGAAGGAGGTTTTACCTCTTAAGGCTCTCTGCAGTTCCCTGTAGCAGGCTCCTCAGTTGGGCAGTGTCAGTTATCGGATGAGTTATCCTGCAGCAGTCTGAATAATTTCAAGATCCCTACTATGATGGTATAAAGTAGTGTTGTCAGCAAAAAAAAAAAACTGCACAGACATGCCTGCCTGTCAGTGCAGTGGTAGGACTACCACTCACAGCAGCATCAACCTCAGTTTGGAAGCGAGCCCGAGTTATCGAGGACAAGTGGGGGAGGAGGAGGCTCAAGCATTCAAGTAATCACGCTCCTCCAGTGAGTGGCACACATCCTGCTGCATTACTGCCACCTGATTGACCACAGGTGATGGTATAGTCTTGGGAGTCCATAGGCAGCACTGGGAGGGGAGATCATGTGCTTCAGGCTTACCAGCATCTGTGAGGGACAATATGCTCTCAGTGGGAGGGGAAAAAAATGGAAAAAAATCAGGGTTGCTAGGAAGATGAAGCCCTGTCTGCCCCCCACGACTAGCTTCGGTGGTCGTCTTCTCAAGCCTTTAGTGATGGCCTCAGAAAGTGTCTCCACCATGGTGACCAGCTGCTGAAGGAGCCAGAAGGCATGACCCTACCTCAAGGGACAAACCACAGGAGGCGTGTACTGGAGTCATGGGAATCCTAGAAATTCTGGAGGAGCATGAGGAGAACAGCCTGATGTCATGTAAGTGGAAAGAGTTCTAGGCAGACACTGGGGTAAGCACACTAGGAAAAAGAAATGAGATGTCACTATTTAGTTCACATCTTACAACTCGCCGACCTCCCCTGCCAAATGGCACCTGGATCGCTGCTTCCAGTGTGCAAATGATCTGATGTCACAGGGTGCAGCCGGAGGATAAATCACACAGGTTGTGGGAGGAGCTTAGCTTGAAGACTTCCGATGACTCCGCTGTTTCCAGCAGAACTGCCAGAGTATGGATGTGAACTGAATACCACTAACAGAACTATAGTTACAGGAGACTAACCAAAATTTACAAGAAGGACCTCTTAATCTAATTAAGTACATAAATCTAAAAACGTTAGCTGGCCCCGGTGGTGTTGAGGGTTGAGGCATCAGCCTTACCTCATGTCACGCCAGCGACCCAGGTTCAGGAGTGAGCTTGGGGCATTGTGGTTTGGTCAGGAAGGAGAGGATTGAGCATCTGATAGACTGCCCTCTACTCCTGGGAGGGAAGGGGAGACATAATGGCTCCCAGCAGAGTCTGGGTGCACTGCAGTCAGGAACACAAGTTGGGGAAGACATCAGTGGTTGTCCTGTTGGTGGGTGCAAGAGTGGACAGCATTGCATGTCTGCGCTCGGGGACTCGAACAAGGAAAATGGCCCTGGCACCCAGGAAGGCGAAGGTGGGTCCAGTGGACAGCCCCATGCTCACTGTCAGGTCTATCCCAGATGGTCTCCATTCTCCTTCCCGCTCTGGACGCCCTACTAGATTGTAGATGGAGCGCCAGAGGAGTAGGTGGTTCTGCCTTCGGGGAGGCCCAGAGCCAGGTAGTTGGGGGCGTAGTAGGGTGAGGAGGGATCCCAGGATGGAGACTAGGTCTGAGAAGACCTCAGGTGGAGCAGGAACAGGCTGGTCAGAGTGACCACACTGGAGAATTAAAAAAAAAAACTAAAATTGTTTTGCACTTCTGCCAAAGTTGTAAAAAAAATCTTCCTCACAGGAAAATTATACTTTTTGAAAAGCAGCATTAATTTTCCCATCTCCAATAAGTTGCATGTTTTTACCTCAAGGATATTGAAAGTTGGACAGAATCTCCAAGGATCCTAATCAGCTCTTACAGTATAAGCATTTTAAAAAGATGGGCAGCAATTATTGAAAATAAACTCATGAAGACTGTAAGATGGCCAGTTATTTCTGACTGTTCACAGTACTGAGTGTCTTGCGTCTTTGATGTTGAGTTTGCAGGAAGGGAAACGATTTATTACATTAACTAGCAAATTTTACAGTACGGGAGGAATAGGATGTTTCAAGTGATTTCTGTCTAGTCAAGACTTTGTTACAGGGCTGGGCCTGTCAACTTCTAAACACTCAGTAATTGAATTTGGTGAACTTTCTGGTTTGTGTAAAACTGTTAAAGCAATCCTTGCAGTAAACGTCATACAATGAACAGTATTGCTGAATTTTGTAGATTAGTGTCTGTGCTTTATAGTGCACAGAGTGACCATTTCCTTTTGTGATGTGACTATAAAATCCATGCATTCCAGGAACAGTCCTTAGATGTGTGATCTGTTTGGGATGCATTGTCCATTCTCTTAAGCAAGAATGACCCAGCATTTGAAGGGATATACTGTGGAGTCTTAATTGTATCCAGCTGTTCTCCTGCTAACAAAAGACTTATTTTCTACACCTAAGACTGTGGGTGGATCATCGCGCATAAACAGTACTATGATTGCTTACATCTGTCAACTGCCAGCTTATACTTGATACAAGAACATATTTGTAACAGCTGGATACAGTAAGAGTTGGGTCGGTAAATCACATTTTCATTAGAGTATTCTACCACTCCTGTAACTATGTTGGCTAGTACTCTCTTTGTGTTAGCACCATCCATGATCTATTGAAGAGATTCCATGAAAACCCCTTTAGGTCTGAATTTCTTTTTTCTTTTTGTTAAACTACAGACTTAGATGGACACCTTTCATGTATAAAGATTAGTTTATTCATTCACTTGTCTAGCTTCCCTTAAATCTGTTTTGCTGTAATGGCTCACTTGCTTATCACTCAAATCATGCTGGTTATTAGGGGTATGTGAGAAAGTGGCTTTTTTTGTATTACTTTGCAAGTATTCATACTTGACATTGAACATACTCTGCTGTTTGGTATGCAAGTCAACAAATAAAGGAGAAACAAAGTTTAAAAAAAAAAAAAAGCCCTCCCCAAATAGGGCTTGTCCTATGGCCCACCCCATCTTCCCAAACTGTGACCATTAAAAGTCACTGGCAGTGCCAGGGCAGGGCTGGACTTAGGGTTTAAATCCTTTTCTCCACCCTGCTGAGCCTTCACTCACAGGTAGAGTGGAAAAGTTCATAAAAGTGGCCTTGGAACCTGTGCAGAAGTGGGCTAATTAGCTGTTCATCAATATCCTGGATTGGGACAAGTCCCATGGGGTCATCTTTTCTTTGGCAGAGACCATTTTGGGACTGGCCCTGGAGCATTGGCAGCATCCTGCCTGATGCTCCCTATCTAGATGGTCTGCAAGTGTGTAGTGCCCACGGGTACCATTTTAGGGTTTTCTGACCACCTCTCAGCTGAGGACTTGGTGTTGAACTCTGCCCTTGGCAAGTTCAAAGACCAGGGGGACATTGACAAACCTCCTAAGAAGGTGTCCAAGAAGTTGCACCATGCAGCCAAATTTTATTTATTTAGCTATTTTTAAGTGCACTAGCCATAAAATGACTATTTTCTAGGGATGTGGATATGATGTTCCTAGCCACGTTTGTTTGCATGTCCCTTTCCATCTTGCCGGAAGTCCGGCCTGATGGCGCTGAGGGTTGAAGTGCTGGACGCCACACCTCGCTCCACGCTGGCGACCTGGGTTTGGGAATGAGCCGGGCTGGGCAGGGGAGGACTAGGATAGAGCATCCGACAACAGCTGTCCTAGTCCTGGGAAAAAGGATGAGATCCACACCGCACTCTGGTGGTCCCTGGGGACACCCGGTGGTACTGGGGGGGGGCACGGCGGACATCTGCATGGTTGTACATGGACGTCATTGCACATCCATGCTCCCATTGGGCAGAAAATGGGAAAAGGCTGGGTGCAACAGTGCAGCTTGTTGGCCACGCCCTGCCACGTGGACAGGACTGTTGTGGAATCACTCTGGGGGGGGGGGGTTCAGCGCCGGTCCGGCTGGCAGGGACGGGAGAGCCCTCCAGCGGATCAGCCATGGCTGTGCCGGACCCCTCATCATGCGAGTGAGCCTGCTGCTCTCCCTGTGGGCAGGGCCGGTGACTGGATGCCTCCGCCAGTAGGCGCTGCAGCAGGAGCAAAAATACGGATGCGATAAAATAAATCTTGCCAGAACATCTTCAAGCTGGCTTCTCCCACCCACCCAGGTGGTATAACCCTCTGCTCCACCCCACGATGCCAGATCTTCCTTTCTGCTGGAAGATTCAGGTTGCCTCCTCTTTGCTAATGTGTTTTGTAGGCCCTGGCTTCAAACCCTTCTGTTATTTCCAAAATTTGGCTTGTTTGAACTAGCGACTGTGATATTTGTTACTCTGTCATGGAAGATAAATCTTCCTCTGGATTTTGCCAGTGCCCATGCAGCCAAAAACTGTCGCACACTGATCTGCATACTGCGTGCGTATACTGCCTGGGTGTCTGCCATAACACCCAGACTTGCAAGATGTGCCTCGCGTTTCACCCGAACATCCTCGACAATCATCTTGCATGCCTTAAGTTGGGCAGACCCGAGAAACTGAATCTTCTGGTGAAATCCGAAGAGGCCCGGTGGGCGGTCTCCAGTGGTGGGGTCTGCCGAGCAGTTGGAACATATGCAGGCCTTCGAAGAAGAAACGGCGCAGGCCAAAGAATCCTTTTCTCGGTCAGTTTTTGTTTCCCTCAACCTGGACTCCACGTTTTCGGGTTCCTTCTGGGAGCTGTGTCAATCCCTCCCCACTAAGGGCAAGGGACCTGTGGGATCGCATTCCTCATGGTCCTGTAGGAAGGAAAAGGATCCGAAAAATTCTTCGTCTTGGTGGAGACTCTCTTGGGATCGTGAGCGATCTTGGTCCCAGGAGCTGGCAGTATCGAGTTCGGTAGAAATTGCTGTCATTTGAGGTTGAGATCCTTCTCGATCCCATCGACCCATTGTGTCCTGACGAAGCCAACAACTCTTTGACTAGGACTCTGGTCCTGCCTCTTCCTGATGAGGAGACCCAGCCAGCTGGGAATCCCATCGAGGAACTGGTCCCTGATCGGGTAAGTCACTAATTTCCCTGGCGTCTCCTGAGCGACTGAATTGGCCAGTCCGATCTAGGTTGAGATCTAGGACCCCCTCGACTGACAGGCTGAGGAAGGTGCATAAGCGCTCCAAAAAGAGGCAATGCCACCAGTCATCCTCATCCTCCTTGGATGAGGAGAGGCGTAGGCGGAAACTCTGTCGACGCTATGAGGATTTAATGGGACAGCAGCTGATTCTGTCTGGACAGAAGCCAGCCACGTTTTCTACTCCAGCCATTACTTGGCTTTCGCTTCCTAGACTGAAGTCTACTCCTTTGGAACTGGTCAAATTGGTTCCCCCGCCCATGGAGCTGGCAAAACCCATTCCAGTTCGGCCAAAATCGATCTTTCCACTGACTGTGGTGGAGCTGCCGCCTAAACAGCCTTAGGGAGGGGCTCCTACGAAGGATTCTCTGACTGTTCTGGGACTCCCACATAGGTTATCAGTCACCCTTACACCTGATTGCCCCAGGCGTGTTCAAGGGGACCTTGGTGGCCAACCAATTTATCTGAATTCTTCGGATACAGATGACACAGACCTACACTCACCCTTGGGACAATGAGTCTATCCGTAGTCTGTCGACGGAGGAGGGCCCTTCGTCATTTCTGGGGATTCTGTGCCTTATCTCTGAATCCATGGGGTTGCCCCTGGAGCCTGTCCAGAAAAGGGTGGAGTACCTTCTTACAGATATCCTTAAAAGAGGGGATACACCCATGGAAGCCTTTCCTGTGGCCCAGCCTTGGAGCTCTGGCAGCATCCTGCCTCCTGCCCAGCGCCATCTGCCTGGATGGCCCACAAGTATGTGCTGCCCATTGGGTCCCTCTCGGGGTTCACAACACCCCTTGTCCGAGGGGTTGGTGACCACCTCTGTGTTCAGACGCACAGGCAGCTCTGCTGACACTGACAGACCTCCGGACAAGGAGTCTAAAAAAGTGAACTACACTGCCAGGAAGATCTATGCAGCCTCCTGTCTAGGCCTCTGTCAGGCAAGCTGAGCCGTCGTCGTGGCGCACTTCTCTCATGCCCTGTTGGGCTGCTTAGATGAAGTTCTCCCGCACCTCCTCCCAGACCTTCAGACTACGGACAAGCAGGTCTGGTACCAGGGCCATGCCCGTTGCCAAGCAGCAGCTTCAGGTGGCTTTGTACCTTGGGGACTCTTGTACCTGTTCAGTGGCAGCCATGGTTGCCTCACGCCATAGGGCTTGGCTGAGGCTTTCCACCCTTATGGCGGATACCTAGCACAAACTCACTGAGGTTCCTTTCCTGGGCACCAATCTCTTTGACCCAGGTGTGGATGGTCACCTTCAGTGAATCAAGCAGTCTAATGCCACCTTGGATTCAGCCACTTCTGCTCAAAGTGCTCCTGGCACCAAGAAGCAGCAGAAAAAGGAAAAACCTTTTCAGCACCCTGCTCCTGCGGCCCAGCAACCTTCTTTTCATGGTGGGCAGCAACAGCAGGCACAGGCGTGGCACCCTTGGCCCAAGTATGGGCCTCCGCTGGCCTGCAGACAAGGAGGTCAGGGTTCAGGCCCTGGACCTTCTTCCTCCAAGCCTGCCCAGTGATGGGATAGGGGTTGACACCTTTATCTCTGTCACGCCTGCTCTGGGTCCTCCCGTAAGGGGTTGGCTCCACCACTTTCTTTCCACCTGGTCCGCTATTACCATGGATAGGTGGGTCTTAGACGTGGTCGGCCAGGGTCTGCCTCTGGAATTCGAGCAGTACCCTCCCAGCCGAGCCCGCACCCCATGGGAGGAGAGAGTATCGGCACACACTCTGTCGGCGCTGAGAGACTACATAGCCCAGCTCCTCCTCAAGGGGGCAGTGGTTCGAGTGGCAGATCCTCCAGTCAATCCAGGGTTCATTTCCTGGTACTTCATGGTCCCGAAGTGGACAGGGGAACTGGTGCCCCATTCTAGATCTGCACGACCTGAATCAGTATCTCAGGCCACGCAACTTCAGGATGGTAACTCTGTCCCAAATCATACCATCCCTGGAGCAAAACATGTGGTTCTGCTCACTGGATCTCCAGGACACGTTCTTTCACCTCCCAATCCGTCCATCCCACCAGCGGTTCGTCCACTTCAGAGCAGAGGGAACACTATACGAGTTCCGAGCCATGCCATTCGGCCTGTCATTGGCCTTATGGGTCTTCACCAAATGCATTGCAGTAGTGGAAGCCCATCTCAGGCATCGAGGGGTCATAGTGTACCCTTACTTCGATGACTGGCTCTTGGCAGGTTCCACCCAGCAAGTGGTGGAGAGGTCCAGGGACCTGGCCCTCCAGTCCTGCTCTCAACTTGGCCTCCTGATCAACGATGCCAAGTCGGTGTTCGTACCTTCTCAGGTGATACGCTTCATCGGGACAGAGCTCGACTCTTGCCAAGCCAGAGCATGGCTCCCAGTGCACAAGGCAGAGGTTCTGTCCTTCTTTGCCCAATCATTTCTGGTTGGGCACTTGCGCCCTGCCCGGGACTTTCTGTGCCTTCTGGGCTACATGTCGGCTTTCACCAACATGGTCCATTGGGCCTGGTGGCATATGTGCCCTCTTCAATAGGAGTTTGCCGCCCAGTGGACTCAGTGCCTAGGTCATTTTGACTGGCTGATCACTGTAACCCAGAAGATGTGGGATGCTCTCCAGTGGTGGACCGTCCTAGACCGGTTGCAGGAAGGGATCCCATTTGTCTGCGCTGAGCCAATGGTCATCCTCATGACCGATGCCTCTCACATGGGCTGGGGAGCCCACATGGGAAACAGGGACCATGGGTTCTTCTGGACCCACAAGGAATCCCAATACCATATCAGCCTGTTGGAGCTCAGAGCGGTCAGTCTGGCATTGTCAGCATTCGCTCAGCAGCTTCAGGGTCAAGTGGTTCAAGTCCAGATGGACAATATCATGACCATGTACTACCTCAATAAGCACGGCGGCATGCACTCCCAGCTGCTGTGCTGGGAAGCGCTCCGCATCTGGACACTTGTGAGCTGACTGGATGCAGATCTCCCAGCCAGCCATGTAGCAGGAGCCTTGAATCAAGTGGCGGATGCTGTCAGCTGCATAGGCAAGACATCCCACGAGTGGTCTCTCCATCCAGAGGTAGTTTACAGCCTGTGCTCCCACTGGGGCAAACCGTTGGTGGACCTGTTTGCCTCCAAGGAAAACATCAAGCTGAGGCTGTTTCATGCACCCCCACCCCAGCAGGGATCACTGCAGGGAGATGCCTTCTTGAGGCTGTGGACCCCAGGCCTCATCTGTGTTTTCCCTCCATCTCCCTTGATCCACAGGGTGCTTCTCAAGGTGAGGAGGGCAAGGCGCAGGTGATCCTGGTAGCCCCAGACTGGCCCTGCCAGTTCTGGTATCCAGATCTCCTCAGCCTCAGCAACAGGCTTCCGAGACGTCTTCCAGCATGCCCAGACGTGATGTCTGTCAGTCAGGGGAAGTTATTCCATCCAGGCCTTCAATCCCTACACCTGACAGCCTGGTACCTGAACGGCTAGAGTTCCAGGCTTTGGGTCTCTCTGAGGATGTACTCACAGTAGTGGAAGCATCCAGAACGGAGTCGACCAGAAAGTGCTATGCCTTCAAATGGAAAAGGTTTTCCATTTGGTGCCAGGGCAAGGGCCTGGACCCTCAGTCCTGTGGCGAGCATTTTGGACTACCTTTGGTCTCTGTCTAAAGGGGGTCTTCGGTCTTCGACCCTTAAGGTGTACATAGCAGCCATCTCTGCTTACCGGGTGTGGGCCAGTCAGCAGATGGTGGCACAGGAGAAGGTGGTCTGTCGCTTTATCAAAGGCCTCAATCACATATCCCCTCTGGTGCGTGAACTCCACCTCCATGGGATTTACTGCTGGTTTTGGCAAAGCTCATGGGCAAGCCATTTGAACCAATGCACAAGTGTAAAATGTCACACTTGTCATGGAAGACTGCCTTCTTGGTGGCTATCACGTCCGCCAGAAGGACTGGGGAGCTCTAGGTGCTCTCGATGGAGTCTCTTTTATCTGGTATTCCACAGGGACAAGGTTGTCCTGTGCCCCCACCTGGAATTCCTCCTGAAAGTGGTGTCAGATTTTCACCTTAATCAGATGTTGATTCTGCCTGTGTTCTACCTGAATTACACCTCGGATACCGAAAACAGGTGCCATACTCTGGACCTGAGACGTGCTCTCTTCTACTATAAGGAGATGACAGCGGAAGTTCAGGGAGAGGTTCACCAGCTGTTTGTCACCTATGCTGAAGCCACACCTGGCAGGCCTGCAGAAAAGCAGATGATTGGCAGATGGATTACATCATGCATTGATCTCTGTTATAGGTTGGCGGGGAGCCTCCTGTAGGGCTAAGGGCTCATTCCACCTGTCATACTGCTAAGTCAGTGGCTGCTTCCAGAGACACCCGTATCCAGGAAATCTGCAGGGCTGCTACCTGGAAGATGGCAAACACCTTCATCACCCATTACTACATCGACCTTGAGTCACGCCGGGATGCTGGTTTTGGGGCCTCAGTTCTCCAGTCACTGTTACCAAAGTAGGGCGTGTGCACCTTGCCTCCTTCCTCCTGGTGATTTGCTAGGAGTCTGAAAAGTGTGGATAAGAAAAACATATCCACATCCCTAGAAAAACAGGTTACTCACTTGTAACAGTAGTTCTAGGAGTGGTATATGTTCATCCACACTGACCCAACTGACCTCCCCAGCTACGCTGCACAACCTGGCTTCCAGCGGGCTAAGATCTGGCATCATGGGGTGGAGCAGAGGGTTATACCACTCGGTTGGGTGGGAGGAGCCAGCTTGAAGACCTTCTGGCAAGATTTAAATTGGAAAGGGACATGCTAGCAAGTGTGGATGAACAACATATGCCACTCCTAGAACTACTGTTACAGGTGAGTAACCTGTTTTTCAGGCACGACCCTACAAACATGAATATGGTATACACAGCCTCTTACCTGTGACTCTGGCAGGCCAGTTACTCATTCATGATGGCAAAATTTGGTCATTCCTTTTTTGGGATTGTTGGGCTTCTCTTTCCCCCTGCTCCCTGCTGGCCAGCAGCATGCAGACCAGATGCTCAGAGACCATGCAAAGTTGCTGACTAATCACCAGCTGCCAACTGCCTTGGACATGGGTCAATCTTGATCTTACTTAAACAGCTCTTGCAGCAGGTTACACCATTAGGACTGAAGCCGACAGGCGCCAGGACCCCATGGAAAAATTCTAGTTAGCAGTATCCGGCAGGGGACCGGCCCTGACGTCGGCCCCTCCCCAACATCAGGCATCACATAAAAGGGGACGGTCCCCCAGCATCCCCAGTTCTCCTACCGGAGACTCGCCAGCATCGACCTCACTGATGACTACATCAATGATACGATGCGTGAAATCTTTACAAAATAATCACAAATCCGTGTCTACTTCTCCAACTCCTTTTCTCAAAGGACACCCCTCAAAGTGCACCTGTGGCAAGCAGATCCCCTTCGACGACCATCATTTGGCTTGTGTGAGGTGCCTGGCTCCGGAACATGACACCCAGGCCTGCTCCATCTGCCAACAATTTAATAGCAGGACCAGGATCTGCTGCCAAAAAGGCCCTTCAGGGGTTCCTTCTTGAAGAGAAACTTCGCAAAATGGAAAAAAGACCTTCCTCCAAAGGGGATTCTTCCCATAAGACCAGGAAGCACCGGGACTCTGGTAGGTCGGGATCCCCCAGCAGGGCCTCTGAATCCAGGGCCAGCTCTATGCGGTCTGACCAATCTCCTTTCTGGGCCCGCTCCCAACCTCCCCCAGTTAAGGTAAGGTCTTCAGGGGGTTCTTCAGCCTCCTTGCACCCACTTAAGACCCACCGGGTGCCCGACTCTTCTTCCAGGCCTGACTCTTCAGAAAAACATAGGAAGTCTTCCTCAAAATCTAGCTGGGCATCAGGCCGATGATGGGACACCAACCTCGGGTCTGTCTCCCAGCCTCCCAAGGCCCCGGAAAGGAAGACCAAGGATCTGACGCCTCTTAAGCGGACATCACAGAATAAAAAGGTGTCTGACCCGACACCCGAAAAACAGACTCCCGACCCATCAGCAGTTGCACAGACGCCGGGTGACATCGGACGTCAGGGGTCCTCAGGAGAGGAGGCTGCCGCGCTGCCGGACAACCAGACAGGCGGCATGGAGGACGCTGGTGAGCCATCAACAGATCCGGTGGTTCCTCAGGACCCGACGCCCGACCCCAGCGACAGACCCACACAGACGCCGGGCCTGTCTTCGAGCATGAACATTCAGGAGGTGAAGGAATTGTTCACCTTCTGGTGGGAGACCATCAGAAAAGACATGGTCCCCAGTAAGCCTCTTCCACCTCCACCACCTACACCCCTTCCTCGGGAGGGTGAAGGCTCAAGACCCCGACCGCTAAGGAGCCAACTCCACCTCCTAGAGGCAGATCTAGAGGGAGAAAGACACCCATCATGGTCTCCCTCTGGGTCTCCAAGCCCTAAACGACCCAGGGATAGATGACACCCACCGGGGGATGACTCCAGACCAGATACGTCCAATACCTCCAGGTCTCCATCCCCATGTAATCCCCCATCACCAGACCCATGAGACAAGCTACGGTCACCACCGGATGATCCCTCTTTCTCTGAAATCATGAGGCATATCCAGGAGAATATGGGATAGGAGACTGAAGACTTGGACCCCGAGAGACAACGCAATGCCCGTTTCCTTCGGCAAAAGGACCCAAAGCCTGTGGTGGTCCCACCTCTAGTGGACACCTTCACGGATGTCGCCAACGTGGCTTGGAGGCATCCACACTGGACACCGGCTGTTCCTAAGAAGGCTGACTGCCTCTACAGAGCTCCTATGGAGGACCTGTATCTGGTGCAGCAACCCCTGGCAGACTCGCTGGTCATTACAGCGTCTCATGATTGGTCTTAATGACCGCAACACTTGAGTACCCAGCCTCCGGATCAAGAATCTAAGCAATTAGATTCTGTGGGAAGACGCATGTATGCGGCTGCTACATGCTCGATAAGGTCTTTGAATGACCTCATGCACATGGTGCAATTTCAAAACGCCCTCTGGGAGCAGGGCCAAGACCTTTTGAAGGACTTTCCAGATGACGAAAAGGAGGAGGAGTTGCTCAGTCTCCTTCATACTGGGTCGGACGTGGGGACCCAGGTTCTCAGAGACGCTTATGATTCAGCTGACTCTGCCACCAGGGGAGAAGCATCTGGCGTTTGTCTTCAGAGACACTCTTGGTTGAGAGTTTCCAGTTTCACCCTGGACGTTCAGAAGAATATCTTGGATGTCCCTTATAATGGAGCTGTCCTGTTTGGTGAGGAATCCGAGAAGGTCATCATCAAGCTACAGGACACCAGGAAGGCAGTTTGGACTGTACAGGCTATGTACAGGCCCAAATCTGGTTCCTTTCAGAGGAACCAGAACCGTTTTCGCAGCAGGCAGCAACTGCAACAGCCACGTTCTGGCCAGCAACCCCAGGGCAATTTTGGTCGCAAAGGTCAAGCCAGATTCCCCATGGGCCAGGGCTCAAAGCATCCCAAGGCAGCCCAGCCCACGGGACCCAATGCCACCACAGCATGACTCCTTCCCAGCCCTCGCCCCTCCTCTGGATCAAAGGATGAAGGTCGGGGGTCTTATCTCTCATTACCTTCCGGGATGGCAGGGGATCACCTCCGACTGGTGGGTGTTACAGTTGGTATAGTGAGGACACTCTATAGAGTTCCTCGGCCACCCACCATCCAAACCTCAACTGCTCTCCCGTTATTCAGGTCAGCATGCTCTGCTCATCCAGCAGGAGATCTTGGCCCTCCTGGACAAGGAGGCCATAAGAGTACGTTCCGCCGGACCAGAAAGGAAAAGGTTATTATTCCCACTTCTTCCTGGTCCCAAAGAAAACGGGGGACTTGTGCCTGATCTTAGATCTCAGCGATCTCAACACATTTGTGTTATTCAAATGCTTCTGCATGGTGACCCTACCGGGTCTCATCCCCATGCTCAAAGAAGGCGCATAGCTAGCGTCGCTGGACATGCAGGATGCTTACCTACATCTCCCAATCACTTGAACGCATCAAAGGTTTCTGCACTTCGAGTTTCTGGGATGCCACTACCAGTTCCGAGCCCTCCCATTTGGACTGACTTACGCACCTCGGGTGTTTACGAAGTGCATGGCAGTCATGGCAGCAACTCTCAGGAGGCAGGGCCACTATGTTTTTCCGTACCTGTATGACTGGCTCCTCATGCACCCTCTTGGGAGGCCCTGATGTCAGCGATTCAGGATACCCATTCTCTTTTCCAATTGTTGGGCATCATCATCAACCAGGAGAAGTTGCACCTTGTCCCGTCTCAGACTCTGCAATTTATTGGAGCAGTTCTGGACACCACTCAAGGGAGAGCATTTCTTCCTTCGGGCAGGGCGGAACACATCAGATCCCTCATACAGAACACAATGACAAAGACAATGGTGCCCACCAGGACCGTTCTTTGCCTGCTCAGACATATAGCGGCTGCCATTGCGATGGTTCCCCTAGCCCGACTCCATATGAGGGTTACCCAGCAGATGTTGCAGGCTCAGTGGAACCAGAAGCAAGTTCATATGCAGCATCCAGACAGGCCAGAGTCCACGAATGGGAACTGCTTCAGGAAGTCACAGAGGATCTGTTTCGCAGATGGGGGACACCAGAATTAGACCTTGTCGCGTCCCCATCCAATGCAAAACTGCCCAGTTTTTGCTCGCTAGATCCAGGGCCTGGTGTTTTCTGGCGAGACGCATTGTCCCTCTCTTGGACGGGCAGATTCTTCTACACTTTCCTGCCCTTCCCTTTGATCCAGAGGGTTTTACTGAAGCTCCGACAAGAGCAGGCATCACTGATTCTGGTAGAGCCCTTTTGGCCCAGGCAAATTTAGTTCCCTCTATTACATCAGCTGACCCAGGAACCTCTGGTGCCTCTGCCATTCAGCTCTCAACTTCTGTCTCGGGAGGCAGGCTGCTTAGTTCATCTGGATCTTCGGTCGCTGAACCTGCATGCCTAGCTCCTAAAGAGATAGCAGTCCTGAGATACGGGGTCTCTCGGGAAGTTGCGGACGTTCTGGCAACAGCCAGAAAACCCTCCACTCATGCCATGAAGTGGCACAGATTTTTGCATCTGGGCTCAGGCTCATCGATTGACCCCATTGGATTGTTCAGAGGTGTCTGTGTTAGACTACCTTCTAACCCTGTATGAGGCAGGCCTTGCCTACTCTTCCATTAAGGTTCACCTGTGCGCCATTTCGGCGTATCATTCACCGATCGGTCATAGCTCTCTAGCTCAACTAGAGGCTTCACGTGCTTTTTTGCATGGCATCCTGCACCTGAGACCTCCTATCAGAGATCCAGTTCCACCTTGGGATCTCCCGTTTGTTTTAGAGCAGCTTACTCTGCCTCCTTTTGAACCAGACGTGGATTGCGAGCTGCGTCTCCTCACTTGGAAGATGCTCCTTTTAGTTGCTGTTACTTCTACCAGAAGAGTTTCTGAGCTTCATGCACAATTGTGCAAGGGTCCTTATTTGTTTTTTCACAAGGACAGGGTGTCCTTAAGAATAAATCCTAAGTTCCTTCCCAAAGTGGTCTCGGCGGTCACACTCAACCAGGATATAGACCTGCTGGTGTATTACCCGAATTACGGTAACAGGGGGGTGGCCATGTTGCACACTCTAGATGTGCATAGATGTCTCGGATATTATCTGACCAAAACCAAAGCCCATTGTAAGTTGGACCAGCTCTTTGTTTCCTACGAACAGCGGATGCTCGGTGCTCCTGTTTCAAAATGGTCACTTTCCAGATGGTTGGTCAAGTGCATTATGTTCTGTCATCAGAAGCGCAATAAACCCTTACCGGGACTGGTGAAGGGTCATTCTACGAGGGGGGTGACTACCTCTTTCGCTGCGCTCAAATGGCTCCACTTCAGCTATCTGTGCGGCAGCGACTTGGATCACTGTGCACACTTTCTTCAGACACTACAGTTTGGACATTGCCTCTAGGCGTAGAGCTGGATTCGGCTTGGTGGTCCTTCAAGGACTTTTGTCCTGAAGTCTGAGTCATCTCTCCTACCCTCCTCCCGGTAGCAAATTGTTCCCTTACTGCTTGGGAATCGGTACTAATGGTGTAACCTGCTGCAAGACCTGTTTCTCGAAGTAAGATAGTACAGTTACGTATGAACTTACCGTAACAGTAGATCTTCGAGAACAGCTCTTGCAGCAGGTAGTTTCCCTCCCACCTTCCCCTCTGGAGGTTGTCTTCTGATCTAGTTTTTAGGCTACAGCATCCTTTGACGCCTTTTTCTTACCTTCCTTTGGAAGCGGATCCTTGGTCTCCCCTTCAGATGTCACACTTGAGCTGGGAGTCTCTGGCCGGAGAACTGGGTATGCTGGGGGACCGCCCCCTTTTATGTGATGCCTGACGGGGAGGGGCCGACATCGGGGGCGGTCCCCTGCTTGATACTGCTAGCTAGAATTTTTCTGTGGGGTCCTGGTGCCTGCCGTCTTCAGTCCTAATGGTGTAACCTGCTCCAAGAGCTGTTCTCGAAGATCTACTGTTACAGTTAGTTCTTGTGTAACTGTACTTTCCCATGCTATGGCTGTGGCCATCATGATGCATCACATGGCCTGGCTGAGATTGTCCACCTTTACTGTGGACACTCATCACAAGTTGGCTGATGTCCCTTTTTTGGGGCACAGACCTCTTTGACTCTGGGGTGGAAGGACATCTCACTCACATTAAGCCTAATGCCACCTTGGATTCTGTGACATTGCCCCAGAAGGCTCTGGTTGTATCCAATCCTAATAAGAAGGCTTTTCAGTTTTGGCCTTTATGCCACAGCAGCTTCAATAGCAGTCCCAGCAGAAGCAATTTCAGTACTGGCATCTGAAGCTTAAGTTCTACAGCCAGGGGCAGAACAGAGGGTGGGGGAGAGGAGGAGGTGCCTCCGGGGCTCCATCTGCCAGAACCCTCTCCAGGGTTGCTAAGTGGTGGATTGCAGGGTGCCCTTCCCCTTCCCATCCAGTCACTGTTGTAGGGGGGCAGTTGCATGACTTCTTGCCACAGTTGTACACCATTACCTGAAACAGGTGGATCCTAGAAGTGGTGGGCAAAGGGTTGCCTCTGGACTTAGAGGCTCTTCTGCCATTTCAATTCCAAGCTCTGTGGGAGTCCAGGCTGTTGAAAGATGCATTGTCTGCACTATGGTTCGACATAGCTCAGCTAGATGCCCTGGCCATACAGGGATGTGTGTCCAGGTAATTCCTGGTTCCAAAGCGGATGGGGGTCTTGCGCCCTATACTGGACTTGCATGATCTGAACAATTTCATGCGGAAGTGCAAGTTCCAGATGGTCACACTGAACCAGATCATTCTGTCCTTGGAGTAGGGCATGTGGTTCTGCTACCTGGACCTCTGGGATGCATTCTTTGACATCTCAGTACATCCCATTGCTGGTATCTTTGATTCCAGATGGATGAGGTGCTCCACCTATTTCAGGTCATACCTTTTGGCCTCTTGTCTGGGATCAGGGTCTTCAAGTACATGGCAATGGTGGCAGCCTTCCTGTGGTGCAAGGGTGGGGGTATATACCTGCCTGATTAACTGGCTGCTAGTCAGGCCACCCAAAGATGCTGTGGAGCAGTCCAGGGATCTAGCCCTCAAGATATTCCAAGACATGGGCCTTCTGGTCAATTCTGGTGAATTGACTGGGCCTGACGCACCTCTTTCCACTGTGTCAGGAGGCTCACCACACCTGGACCCTCATGCATAGCCTGCAGGCAGATCTCTTGGTGCTTCATGTCATGGGTGTGAACAACCAGGTGGCAGACACAGTCAGCCAGGTCACATGAGTGGTCCCTGAATCAGGAGGGTGGTGGACCAACGAGGCCTGGATGGACAAGGTGCGGATGATCCTTACCACTCAAGACTGCCCCGGGCAGTCCCTGATACCCAAATCTCCATGACCTCAGCAGCAGGTCGGTGTCATGTTGCCTCTTCACCCCGACCTGCTGGTGAGACAACAGGGGACAGTCCTGCGTCTGGACCTCAGTCCCTGCAGCTCCTGGCTTGGTTCCAGGGCGGCTAGAGTTACAAGCTCTGGGCATTTTGGAAGACATTTGCCACATGGTGGACGCCTCTTGTAAGCAGTTGACTTGCAAATGCTTTGGATTAAGGTGGAGGAGGCTCTTGATCTGGTATCAGGGCAAGGAGCTTGATCCTCTTGTCTGTCCAGTCTTGAGTATTCTCCACTACCTCTGGTCCCTGTCTTAACTGGGATTTTGAGTGACGGCCCTTGAGGTGCACTTGGCAACCATTTCTGCTTACCTGGTGTGGGCTGGTATGGCAACAGTGGCACAGGAGAAGGTGGCTGGGTGCTTTTTCAAAGGCCTGGATCATTTGTCCCCTTTGATGTAGCTACCACTGCCTCTGTGTGACCTGCTGCTGGTGATGGCTATGCTTATGGGCAAGCCATTTGAGCCTGTGCTGTCACATTTGTCATGCAAGACCATTTTCCTTGTGAACAATATTTTAGCCAGAATGATCAGTGCGCTCCAGGCACTTTTGGTGGCGTCTCCCTACTTGGTCTTCCCAAAGGACAGGGTGGTCTTTGCCCCAACATGAAATTCCTTCTGAAGGTCATGCCAGCATTTCACATGAATCAGGTGATAAACCTTACAGTGTATTTTATCAATCTGACCTCTTAACACTGCTCGCAGGCTCCATACCCTGGACCAGCAGAGGGCACTCTCTTATTATACATTTGGCAGGAGTTTGTGGAGAGGTGCGTCATCTGTTTATCACCTACTCTGAAACTGCTTCAGGCAGCTCAACAGCAGAATGGACAGTTGCCAGGTGGATTACATCTTGCAGCATTTGAGGAGAAGGCTCACTCCTCTTCAGCTTCTGCCTTTGTGCTGCTCCAGCTGGACTCAACTTTCACGGGGTCCTTCAAGGAATTGTCAGTTTCTGGTGACCATTGGTCAGGGATCTTCTGGGCGCAAATCAAAATCCAAAAAAAAGTTCAAAAAAGAAACAGAAAGGACTCACCATTGTTCATGGGATTGGGATCACTTTCGGTCGAGAGCCTCTGATTCCCACGCTTCTCCGCATTTGACTAAGGTCGAATCCATTGCCCAGGTCACCGGCTCCACGGTAGCCCCATTGGGCCAGTTGGCTGAGATGCTGGTTGAGGTTCTGGCAGAGGTTTTTCTTGAACTGACCAAGCAGTTGTCCACTGAAGAGGCTAACACTTACTTGTCCAGGACACTGGTCCTGACTCAGACAGTTGCAGGGACAGATCAGTCCACTGACTCACCGCCTCTGGTCAACAACCAAGACTCAGAGGAGCCTCAGCACTCACCAACTACCTCCAAGCCTCACCGCTGTTCCCCCTGGTGGGTGAGGTTGAGGTCTTCCTCCTGTGGATTGAGCCGGTCCCTCCGACATGGCGCTCTTGCTGTCAGCACCACATGAAGCTGCACCGCTGCTACTCTTCATTCTCATCCTCTCCCGGTGAGGCGAGGCACAAATTGGCGCAACGCCAAGAGGATTTTGATGTGGCAACAGTTGGCATGTACAGGCATCAAGCTGACTCTGGCTTCTATGTCTGCCATCACCTGGCTGTTGCCCGAAAGTCTGACGCCATCTCCATTGACAGAGCTGACCAAAATTGTCCTGGCTCAGCCGACCCCAGCATCTCCGCCTATTTTATTTATTTATTTAGTTATTGAATTTTGATGGCCGGGTAGGCCGACTGGGTCCCAAAGGTCCCTTTTTCAGGGGCGACCCGGGAATAACAGTACATGACATTATAAACATTTGTATATTTGCATATACAGGTAATTATGGGTATACAGTATTCGGCTGTTACACATAGCAGTAGTTGTAAGAGTTACATGTATCTAGTTGGCAAGTTGTTGTTCATTAATTTCTACATTTGTCCTACATATTAGTGAGACAGTACTGTGGATTCTTTGGGTAACATAGTTCAAGAGCATTAGGATGGTTCAGAGAGAGGAGGAAAGTTAGTGCTACATTGTTGGGGGGGTGGATATTTTAGTTAGTTGTGGTCGCTTAGGTAGTGTCGGGTGCGGTGGCACTGGCATACGCTTGTTGACAGAAGATGGGTCTTGAGTCTGGTGCAGAAGCACGGCACCGATGGGGTTTCTCACACCTCCAACGGGTGGTTGTTCCATAAGGAAGGGGCAGCATACAAGAAGGATTTCTGGCCTGCCTTAGTCCTAGCCTTGGGGACCTCTAGCAACGTTAGGCCTGAGGACCTAAGGCTGCGCTGGTTTCTTTTTACTGTGAGGAGTCCCCCAAGACTAGGGGGAGGTGAGGGGCTAATTATCTTTTTCGCCAGGCAGAGTACGGGGTAACTGAGGTGAGCTTTGAAGGATGGCCAGTTGAGCTTTGCTAACGCCTCACAGTGGTGGCTCCTAGAGTGGGATAAGGTGGCAAAGTGGGTCACCTTGTTGTATAGAATCTGTAGTTTACCGTACTCCAGCTTTGAGATACCCTAAATGACCGGGGCAGCAAATATTAGTGTTGGAAGTAGGACACTCGCTGCAGTAGCAGTCCTAACTTCAGGGGTTAACAGTTCCTTGAGCTGATATAGTAATCTGAGTTTAGTATGGATTACTTTAGTGACTTGGTCCACATGTTGTTTGAACGTGAGACCTTGGTCAAGGGTGAGGCCGAGGTACTTTGTCGAGGGGACTACTTCCAGCGTGTTGCCCTCCAGAGATGAGAGCTGGAGAAGTTGTGATCTATCTTGTCCAAGGGCTCTTGATCCGAACAGCATAGCTTTGGTTTTATTGGCGTTAAGGACCATTTTGTTCTTGATGAGCCACCTCTCCATGATGTGAATATCCTTTTGGAGAGAAATGCATAGGTCATCCAGGTTGTCAGAGGTTTTGTAGATAACAGCATCATCCGCATAATGGATTATGTTGCTGCTTCCACAGTGTTTGTGCAGTTCATTTACGAACAACGAGAACATAAGACGCCAGAGTATGGACCCTTGGGGTACTCCATCCATTAGGGACTGAGGTTTGGGGAGTTTGTCCTGCCACCTGACCCTCTGAGTGCGGCCTATAATGGTGTAACCGACCCTAAACAACCACCAACCAGTGTTTGAAGTACGGAGTCTCGAATATCTAAGGGGCTTCCCCATTGGCTGTCGGTCACCATCACCCCTGACCATCCACGAAGGGTCAGTGGGGACCCGGGCAGTCAATCACTCTTTAACGACTCCTCAGAGTCCGAGGGATCCTCCCTGCACTCCTCTCTGGTTGACGTGGAGTCTGGGGGGGGGGAATCTGTCGACAGACGAAGGTCCATCTTCCTTCATGGGCCTTCTCCGCCTGATCTCTGAGTTGGCGGGTATGAAAATGGAGCCCATCCAGAAGCGGGCTTATTACCCATTGACCAAAATCCTCAACCGGGGAGACACTCCTACTGAGGCTTTCCCGGTGGCAGAAGCTATTCTTGACCCTTTCCTGGAGCTTTGGCAGTGCCCCATTTCATGCCCTGCGCCTTCTGCCCAGATGACCCACAAATATGTGGTACCCATCATCTCCCTCCCCGGATTTACAGAGCATTCCTCAGCTGAGGGATTGGTGGCAGACTGTGTTTAGGCACTCCGGCAACACCAGGGATGTTGACAAGCCACCTGACAAGGAGTCCAAGAAGTTGGACCATGTGGTTAAGAAAGTCTACGGTGCCTTCTCACTTAGCCTCAGCCATGAGAGCTCAGCCCTCCTCATGGCCCACTTCTCTCATGCCCTGCTGGACACCCTGGATGAGGTGCTTCCTCATCCTCCAGTGGACTTTCAGGCCACAGTCAAAGGGGTCTGGGACCAGGGCCAGGCTGTACCCAAACAGCTCCAGACAGCCATGGACATTGGGGACTCCTGTGACCAATCTGTGGCAGCTTCAGTGGCCATGTGCCTCAGGGCTTGGCTGAGGATCTTGAACTTCATGGCGGACACTCAGCAGAAGCTGGTGGATGTCCCTTTCCTGGGCATCCTACCCGTTTGGACCCGGGGTCGAGGGTCACCTCACCCATATTGAGAAGTCCAGTGCCACTCTGGACTTCATGACATCTGTCCAGAAGGACACCAAGGGCTCCAAGCAGCAGCAGCAGAAGAGGAAGCCCTTTTGGCCCACCTCCACTCCTGTGGCCAAACCTGCCCAGCCCCAGGTGAGCCAGCAGGCTCAGGTCTGGCGACCTCGGCTCAAGTCGGTGGTTCCTGTCATCTGCAAGCCTGGAGGGAGAGGCTCTGGTGATGCCTCAGCTGGGTCCTTCTCCTTCTCTAAGCCTGCCCAGTGATGGGATGAAGGGTGCCTCCCTCATGCCCTTCACACCTTCCCGAGTCCTCCTGTAGGGGACCGGCTCTGTCACTTCCTTTCTGTCTGGTCCGCTGTCCTCACATACAGGTGGGTTCTCAAAGTGGTGGGTCAGGATCTGCCTCTGAAATTTGAGCAGTACCCTCCTTGCTGAGCCTGCACCCCATGGGAGGACTTGGTTTCTGCAGACATGTTGTCAGCTCTAAGAGCCGAGATAGCCCAGGTCCTCCACAAGGAGGTTGTGGTTCCTGTCACTGATCCTCGAACACACAGGGCTTGTCTCTAGGTACTTCCTGGTGCCAAAGCGGATGGGGGGCTGGTGCTCCATTTTAGATCTACAAGACCTGAATAAATTTCTCTGGTCATGCACCTTCAGGATGTTAACTCTGTCTCAGATCATACGATCTCCAGAGTGAAACATGTGGTTTTGCTCCCTGGATCTTCAAGATGCTTTCTTTCATGTCCTGATTTGTCCGTGTTGTCAAAGCTTCCTCCACTTCCGAGCAGAGGGAACTCTCTATGTGTTCCAGGCCATGCCATTCGGCCTCTCATCGGCCCCCACAGTTTTTACCAAGTGCATTGCAGTGGTGGTAGCTTACCTGAGGTGCCGAGCAATCTGGGTTTACCCCTACCTGGACAACTGACTGATTGCAGGTGTCCCTCTAGGCAGGAGGTGGAGCAGTCCTGAGACCTGGCCCTCTTGACCTGTCTCCCTTGGCCTCCTGATCAATGAGGTCAAGTTGTAACTTGTGCCTTCGCAGGTGACCGACTTCATCAGGGCTGAGCTCGTCTCTTGCAGAGCCAGAGCCCTGCTCCTGGCAGACAGGGCAGAGGCGCTCTCCTTCTCCTTTGCCCGATCATTTCGGGTTGAGCAATTGCACCCTGCCTGGGACTTCCTGTGTCTGCTGGGCTTCATGGTGGCCTGCACCAGCGTGGTCCATGGGGCCTGCTGGATAATGTGCTCCTTGCAGTGGGAGCTGGCCAGCCAGTGGTCTCAGCGGAAGGGTCACTTTGGCCCGCTGGTCACTGTGACCCAACGGATGTGGGACACCATCCAGCTGTGGTTAGTCCCAGCACATCTGCAGGAAGGGATGTCGTTTCTCCACCCAGAGCCGATGGTCATCCTGACAGCCAATGGCTCTCTCACAGGCTGGGGTGCCCATCTGGGGGAACATAGAGTCCATGGGCTCTGGACCACCGAGGAGTCCTGATGCCACATCAACCTGCTGGAGCTTGGCAGTTTGACTGGTGCTGACTGCGTTCACTCCGCACATCTGGAGTAAGGTGGTCCAGGTCCAGATGGACAACACTGCAACCATGTACTACCTCAACAAACAGGGTAGGACACACTCCCTGCCCCTATACAGGGAAGCTCTCTGCGTTTGGATCCTCATGCGCATCCTGGAGGCAGATCTCCTAGCCGTCCGTGTGGCAGGGGCCTCCAATCAGCTGGCGAATGCTCTCAGCCGGTGGGAGAGGTGTCTCATGAGTGGTCCCCCCACCCAGAGGTAATGCACAGCCTGTTCTCCCAGTGGGGCACCCTGTAGTGGGACCTGTTTACCTCCAGGGAGAACGCAAAGCTGAGGCTGTATTGTACCCCCCCCTTCAGCAGGGAACACTGCAGGGGGATGCCTTCTCGAGGCCATGTACCCCAGGCCTCTTCTGTGCCTTCACTCCGATTCCCTTGATCCACAAGGTGGTCCTCAAGGCTAGGAGGAACAAGGTACAGAGAATCCTGGTGGCTCTGGACTGGACATGCCAGTTCTGGTACCCAGATCTCCTCAACCTCAGCAGCAGGCTCCTGAGGCATCTTTCCCTATGCCCGGACCTGCTTTCCATCTATCAGGGTAAGGTACTCCACCTGGACCTTCAATCCTTGCACCTGATAGCCTGATTCCTGAGCAGCTAGAGTTCCAGGCCTTGGGTCTCGCCAAAGTGGTCTTCACCGTTGTGGAGACATCTTTGAAGGAGTCAACCGGAAGTTCTATGCTTTCAAATGGAAGAGATTCTCCAATTGGTATGAGAGCAAGGGGTTGGACCCTTTGTCCTGTCCAGTGGCTAGCATTAATTATCTGTGATTCCTCTTTGTCAGGTGTTCGGTCGACTTCCTTTAAGTTGCACCTCGCAGCCATCTCTGCTTTCTGAGCGTGGGCCGGTCAGCAGTTGGTGGTGCAGGAGAAGGTGATCTGGCATTTTTTTCAAAGGCATTGACCACATTTCCCCTCCAATGCATGAACCACCACCACCATGGAACTTGTTGCTGGTTTTGGCAAAGCTCATGGGCAAGCCATTTGAACCGATGTACTGGTGTAATATGTCTCACCTGTCATGGAGGACCACCTTCATGGTGGCTGTCACATCAGCCAGAAGGATCAGTGAGCTCCAGGCACTTTTGGTGATGTCTCCTTACTTAGGGACAAGGTTGTCCTGTGCCATAACCCGAAGATCTTACTTCGAGTGGGAGCTCTTGCAGCAGGCTATTACAGTCAGCACTATGCCGCAGGCACTAGGACCTTCTGGCGAAAACTTCTGCCAGCAGTACCAGCGGGGACTGCCCCAACGTCGGTCAGGGTACAAGAGGGGGCAGACACAGCTCCACCTCAGTTCTTTCCCGCCGTGTACCCACACGTGAAGCAGAGTATCTTTGCTTCTGTCTGCGATTCAGCGAAAAAAGAACAACTTCTAGCAAGATTCCTGCCTCTTTTCGATGGTTTTTACTGTTCTCCGGTTCCGACGTCAGTTCGCTGCCATCATCTTCTTATTTTTTCCCACTTTGGAGCGCTGTTTTCCTCGCTCCTGCCGCTTCCCAGTACCGACATCAGCCCTCTTCTTACCCAGCCGTGTTTGATGTCTTCCTGGGTGCCGGCGTCACCTGAACACTTAAATAAGTGTGACTGCGGGTGGCAGATCCCTGCTAAGGACGGCCATCGGCGGTGCGTCTTTTGCCTGGGCCCTGATCACGACACCGCCAATTGTGCAGATTGCCAGGCCTTTACCAGCCAGACCCACATCTGCTGCCTGAAAGCCCTCAAGGCCTACCTGTTGGAGCAGAAGATGGATCTGCACTCCCTGGAGGGGAAGAAGGAGAAGAAGCGCCACAGCAAGGACCGTAGTCGGTCCCGTCACCGGTCCCAGTCTCGGTACAGTTCGCATTCGCGGCCTTCTCCCAAAAAGGCCCATCCTTCAGAGTCTGGAGAATCTCTGAAGACTCCACAGGCTAAGGCCTGCCTGTCAGGGAAGAAGCCGGCCAAGCCGAAGGTGACTCCGCTAAGGGTCATCGCTAAGTCCTTAGAGGTGCCTGCCTCGGCCCCACCTGCTAAGGCACTGACACTGCCTGCTAAAGGCGCGCCTCTAGAGACTAAGGACTCTCCGGTGCCCCCTGGCGTCACTCCGTCGTCAGTCCCTACACCAACGCCGGTTGAAGGGGCGAAGGACACTGAGTCGGTCGTGGAGATACCGACGTTCCCATCGCCCAAGTACTCCTCCCCCCGGGCCCTCAGGAGAGCTCTCCTTCACATCCCAGAGACTTCTTTTCCGAAGCAAGCGGCTGAAATTTTCACCAAGGATGAGCTCAAGGAGCTTTTCTCCTTTTGGTGGGGGCAGGTCCACAAGCGGTCCTCCCCGTCGCCGGCCCAGACACCGGTACCAGACCCTGCGGGAGAATCACAGCCAGGGGGTGAGTCTTTCACGCGGAAGTCACTGGAGTGCCATCCTTCACCCCCCCTCCAGGGCTCATTCCTGCTCCAGGTCCGAGGACCACCGATGTCGCTCCAGGATTTCTAGTGACCGACGTCGGTCTAGGTCACGCTCCAGGAGCCCTTCTCGCACTAGGTGGGAACGCTCCCGACGTCAGTCCTCTGACCGACGTCTGTCATTGCTCCGTCGCTGGTCCAGGGACCGGAGTTGGTCTTTGGACTGACGTCGGTCCCCTAGTTACCAACGTCATTGAAGGCATGGTCGTAGGACAGGGTCAGACTATTCCAAATCGGATAGTCGATCCTCCTCTTCATTGTCAACCTATTCATCCTCTCTGTCTCAAGTGCTCCCCGGGAGAGAAGGACCAGCCTCGCTCGCCTCCAGATGATCCTACTTTTATGGACGTCATGAGGCACATCCAGGCTTCCAACGAGTGGGACACGGAGGACCTGGATCCGGAATACCAGAGATTGGTCAAGTACCTGAGGCAAAAGGAGCCAAAGCCTCTGGTTATTCCTCCTTTGGTGGATACTTTCCGGGATCTTACTAGGACCACCTGGATGCATCCGGCCTTGATCCCGTCAGTCCCTAAGAAGTCGGATGGAACCCTTCCTGGCGGAGCACTCTCAGGCCGACTCGTCAGTGATTACGGCTGCCCATGACAAATCTCGGCAACCGAAACACCTCAGCTCACAGCCTCCCGACCCGGAGTCCCGATACCTGGACCAGGTGGGCAAAAACGTTTATGCAGCCTCCTCCTGTTCCATCTGCTTCCTTAATTTCCTAACGCATATGGTACAGTATCAGAATGCGTTATGGGAACGGGGACTTGAGCTGACACAGGCCATGCCAGACTCTGACAAAAAGACAGATCTGCCCCTTCTGCAGTCGATCTGGTCAGTCCGCCAGATGTACTGTGGCGACCAGCAATGTCAGCACTGTAGACGGCCCTTTCGTAAGCCCTCAGGCAATCAAGGTTCAGCCCGTGGCAACCAACAAGGGCAGAGAGGTGGCTTCCGCAGGAGATCCAGAAACCAGCAGTCTGGTGGACCTCCTGCCCGTGGGCCCAAGTCCTCCCAGACCTCTCTCCCGACTCCCGGCTCTGCCCAATGACTCCCTTCCGCCCTCCCCCTTCCGCCAGAAGTCCCAGGGGAGCCGGTTGAGGGCCACTTCTCCCTTCATTTCGAAGGGTGGAAGTCTATTACCGCAGACCAGTGGGTCTTGGATATTGTACGGAGAGGACACACACTAGAGTTCACAGAGTTTCCTCTGCATACTCCGCCAAAGCTCTCCCGCTATCCTCCTCCTCACATCCCACTAATAGAAGGAGAAATTCAGACTCTCCTTCAGAAGAGAGCAATAGAGAGGGTTCCCTTGGAGCAGCAGGGTCAGGGGTTCTACTCCCACTTTTTTCTGGTTCCAAAAAAGACTGGGGACCTTCGTCCCATTCTGGATCTCAGCCTTCTAAACCTCTTTATCGAGTACAAAAGGTTCAGAATGGTGACTCTTCAAGGGCTCCTTCCCTTGCTGCGCCAAGGGGACTGGCTTTGTTCTCTCAACATGCAGGATGCATACATGCATGTAGGGGTATCCTCCCCACAGGAAGTTTCTGAGGTTCCACTTTCAAGGGGAGCATTTTCAGTTTCGAGTGCTTCCGTTCGGCCTCTCTTCCGCTCCGCGAGTCTTCACAAAATGCCTAGCAGTGGTGGCTGCAGCTCTAAGGTGGATGGGACACTATGTGTTTCCCTACCTCGACGATTGGCTACTTATGGCCCCATCAAGAGGCAGCCTCTTACAAGCTCTCGAAGACACTTATACCCTGTTCCAAGAGCTGGGGATCACCCTGAACTTACAAAAATCATCCCCGGAGCCCAGCCAAAAGCTCGCCTTTATAGGAGCAATCCTGGATTCTGTCCAGGGCATGGCTTTTCTCCCAAAAGACAGGGGGGTTCGCTTGCGAGAGTTGGCAGAACGGACCTCTATAGCGTCTTGAGTTCCGGCTCGGAACTTCCTCAGTTTACTGGGGCACATGGCGGCGCCCATTCCAGTTACTCCCTTGACCCGCCTCCACATGATAGTCCCACAGTGGATGCTCAGGATGCAGTGGGACCAAAGCTACGATGACCTAGACTCTCTGGTCAGGATCTCGAAGCCAGTCAGGAGAACGTTGCTTTGGCGGATGGACCCCAGCAATCTAGAGAAAGGGGTCAGCTTTCTTCCGGAGCCACCAGGTCAGACTCTGACAACAGATGCATCGGACCTGGGGTGGGGGGTGCACCTGGGTGCACATCGAACGCAGGGGGTTTGGTCACCCGAGGAGCATTTCCTCCACATCAGTGTACTAGAAATGCGAGCGGTCCTCTATGCCCTCCAGACCTTTCGAGAGGATTTGATACCAGGCTCTCTTCTGATTCAGACAGACAACATGGCAGTCGTCTTTTACATCAACAAGCAAGGAGGCACTCATTCGTATCCTCTTTGCAGGGAGGTGATGAGAGTCTGGTACCGGGCACTGAAGCGGGGCATTCTACTGTCCACGATGCACGTTCCAAGCGTCCTAAATGATCTGGCTGACAGCCTCAGCAGGTCGCGTGCCAGAGCACAGGAGTGGGAGTTGCTACAATCCGTGGCGGACCAGCTCTTCGACAGGTGGAGTCTTCCAGAGCTGGATCTCTTTGTGTCACCATGCAATGCCAAACTGCCAACGTTTTGCTCGCGAGAGCACGCGCCTGGAGGTTTTTGGCCAGACGCTTTATCCCTTTGCTGGGCAGGGAGGTTTCTCTATGCCTTTCCTCCCTTCCCTCTCATCCAGAGGGTACTGCTCAAGTTACAGGCAGAAGGGGCCTGGATGATCCTAGTGGCCCCCAAATGGCCTCGGCAGATTTGGTTCCCACTTCTGCAGTGGTTATCCATGGAACCTCCAGTTCCGCTGCCCATATGCTCGCAGTTACTGTCCCAGGACCAAGGGTCTCTGGTCCATCCAGATCTTCGATCCTTGCACCTACATACTTGGCTCCTTCAGATGTAGCTCAAAATAGATACGGGGTTTCCCCGGAAGTGGCGGTGGTCTTAGTGTCAGCAAGAAAGCCCTCTACTCGCTCCACCTATGCTATGAAGTGGAAGCGTTTCTGTCTTTGGGCGTTGCCGCAACATTTGGATCCTGTCACCTGCCCTGTGAACTCAGCTTTACAGTATCTCCTCTCCTTGTATGAGAAAGGCCCGAGTTACTCCTCTGTCAAGGTGCACATGTGGGCAATCTCTGCCTACCATGCTTTCGTGGGAGAGAGCATTGGCACAACTGGAAGTGGCCCGCACCTTTCTTAGGGGAATTCTGCACATGAGACCTCCCATTCGGGACCCTGTCCCACCCTGGGACCTCCTTTTTGTGTTGGAAAAACTCACCCTTCCTCATTTTGAGCCAGCAGCGGATTGTGAGCTGCGTTACCTTTCTTGGAAAGTTTATTTTTTGGTTGCTGTTGCTTCAGGCTCTGATGTGTAATGAGCCCTATTTGGTTTTCCACAGGGAAAGTGTTTCCCTCAGAACAAATCCTAAGTTTCTTCTGAAGGTGGTTTCAGATTTGACCCTCAACCAGTCGGTTGATCTTCCTGTTTATTTTCCTTTCCCTTCCAATAGAGGGGAGGCTCTTCTCCACACATTGGATGTCCACAGGACTCCGAAGTATTACCTCAAAGGGCGGTTCAGCACCGTAAATAGACAACTATTTGTGGCCTTTGCACCCATTGCTTAGGTCAACGGTGTCCAAGCAAACTATCTCTAAATGGATAGTTCGCTGTGTCTCGTTTTGCTATGAGCATCACAATAAACCCCTGCTGGGCCCGGTTAGGGTCACTCCACCAGAGGAGTGTCAGCTTCTTTCGCCGCCCTGCGAAATGTCGCTATTCAGGACATTTGTGCAGCTGCAACCTGGAACTCGGTGCATACTTTTATCAAGCATTACAGCTTGGATATCGTCTCCAGATGCCGAGCTGGCTTTGGCCTAGCCATTTTACAAGGGCTTTTGTCCTAAGGCCTCTGGAGTCAGTATATTACACCTCCCGGGGTCGGCTACCTCCTTGCTGTGGGACTGCTTGGGACTCAGTCCTGACTGTAATAGCCTGCTGCAAGAGCTCCCACTCGAAGTAAGGTAGTACAGTTATGTAAGAACTTACCATTACAGTAGATCTTCGAGAGGAGCTCTTGCAGCAGGAGCTACTTCCCTCCCACCTTCCCCCTCAAGGTGTGCAGATCCATTTTCTTTCTTCTTCATCTCTCTTCATGGTGAGCTTCGCCTCCTTCTCTTGTCAGGCCTTCTGCTGGGTTCTGGCGGGAGAACTGAGGTGGAGCTGGGTCCGCCCCCTCTTGTACCCTGACCGACATCGGGGCAGGGCCGGCGTAGGGGTCGGTCCCCGCTGGTATTGCTGGCAGAAGTTTTCACCGGAAGGTCCTAGTGCCTGCGGCATAGTCCTGACTGTAATAGCCTGCTGCAAGAGCTCCTCTCGAAGATCTACCATTACGGTAAGTTCTTACGTAACTGTACTTTCCTCCCGAAGGTTGTCGGATTTTCACATTAACCAGGTGATTAATCTCCCAGTGTACTTCACCAATCACACCTCAGAGGCGCTGAGCACAGGCTCCATACTTCTGACCTGAGGTGAGCACTCTCTTATTATAAAGAGCG
Organism: Neoceratodus forsteri; assembly: GCA_016271365.2. Lineage (NCBI taxonomy): Eukaryota > Metazoa > Chordata > Ceratodontiformes > Ceratodontidae > Neoceratodus > Neoceratodus forsteri. Next base: position 646,756,808 of record CM028131.1, read on the forward strand.
CATGGCTATAGTTCGGAGAGAAGTTTGACAGCTGTTTTTCACCTACGCTGAAGCCACACCTGGCAGACCTGCAGCCAAGTGGATGATTGGCAGGTGGATCACATCCTGCATTGATCTCTGTTATAGGATGGTGGGTAGGGAGCCTCCTGGAGGGCTAAGGGCTCATTCAACTCACCATACTGCTGCATCAGCGACTGCTTCCAGGGACATCCCTAGCCAGGAAATCTGCAGGGTTGCTACCTGGAGGTCAGCACACAACTTCATTTCCCATTACCACATTGACCTAGAGTGTCACTGGGATGCTAGTTTTGGCCCTCAGTTCTCCAGTCTGTGTTCCCTAAGCAGGGGGTGTGTGCCTTGCTGCCCTCAGCCCAGAGAACTGCTAGGAGTCTGCCAGAAGTGTGGATTGAACATCATATCCACATCCCTAGAAAAACAGGTTACTCACCTGTAACAGTAGATCTTACTTCGAGAGGGAGCTCTTGCAGCAGGTGACATCATTAGGACCATGCCGCCAGGCACTCAGACCCCACGGAAATGCTTCCAGCTAGCAGTCCAAGGAGCGGGACCGCCCCCTGATGTTGGCCCCTCCCCAACGTTCTGCATGGTATAAAGGGGGCTTTCCCCCGGCACCACCTCAGTTGTTTTCCACTGTCTGTCCACAAGTATTGGCTCCATAGATGCCTCTCTTGCAGTCGACTGACATTTTCACGTTTCACGTAGTACCGATTGTTTCCAGTTTTTTTCTCCTCGCCTTTTTCCTTTTTTGTGCATGTCTTCTCCATGGCAGAAGTAAGTGCACGTGCGGCAAGCAGATCCCAGCTAGAGATGACCATTCGGCCTGCCTTATGTGCTTTGGCCCAGGCCGTAAGCAAGACAACTGCCCACATTGTCAAAAGTTTAATAAAAAGACCCAAATCTGCTGCCTCAAGACTCTGAAGGCTTGCTTCCTGGAACAGCAAGTGGACGCCATGCAGAGGAGCCATTTGGAACACAGTTCTTCTTCCTCAGCCAGGAACTCCTCCCCCAGAGAAAAGAAACTGGGTGGGAAGCACCATCATAGATACAAGGATTGAGCCAGGTCAGAATCCCGCCCTAGGTCCCCCACAAGACCTCCAAGTCCTCTGCCTCTGGCGGGAGGTCGGAATCTGTCCCCTTCCAGTACGTTAGCTCTTCCTGGGGTTTCTGCCAAGATGACTCCTGCCTCTTCCCATTTGCACGGCAAGGAGTCTTCTAGGCATGGACCTTCATCCGCCCCTGTGTCCCTGGCTTTAAGGCCCCACAAGCGATCAGTAGGGTCTAAGCCAGATGGACAGGTGTCTTCTTCGGGTGGTAGGTCAGAGTCTACTACCTACAAGGCCTTGTAGTAATCGGACAAGTCGAAGGGGTCGAGCGACACCAACAGACGCCAGGAATCTGAGCACCGCCAGAAGCTCCGCTGCCTCATGAAAAGGTGTCAACCACTTCAGAGGATCACCAGACCTCAGGGCCTTGTGATTCCATGTCAGAACCAGACCAGATGCCCCCTCCCTAAAGGTTGTCTGCTCCACAGGACCAGATGTCAGACCAGATGACAGGTCACATGCCTGAGGACCTCTTGAATGAGATTCAAACCCACCGTCTCCACCTAAGGAGCCAGACGTCTGACCTCCTGGGGACACGACCCCAGAACCTCCGGTCCCAATGCCTGATGACAATCAGTCGGCAGACCGGATGATCATGCTAGACGCACTGCAAGGGCTGCCATCAGGGCCCCAAACGTCCCTACCCCGCTGCCAGCACAGCCTGTCGTCCCATTGGTGGAGGTAGGAGCTCTGTTTAATTCATGGTGGAACACCATAAAAGGGGACCTGCTACCTAAACCACAGGAGCAGTCCTGTAGCCCTAGGGTTCTGCCATTGCCCCAGACACCTCAGAGACTGCCTACACCACCAGATCACCCATTGTTAGGGGATGATGACCGGGGTCTCTAGTGCCTAGTGGCCATGGTCAAGACACATCATCCATACCCTCATCTAAGGTATGTCCGCATTCGTCCTCTGATGAAGATCCAGGGGACTCTGCCTCCTATTACTCCTCAGAGGACGAGCTCCCTCTACCCTCTCCAAACTGTAAGAAGGATTCTCCTAGGTCTCCTCCAGATGATCCTTCTTTTTTGGATATAATGAAGCACATCCAGTATCTTGGCCAATGGGATACGGATGATCTTGACCCAGAACGCCATTGCTTGGCAAAAGTTCTAGTGGCAAACAACCCAAAACCCTTGGTTGTCTATCCATTAGTAGAGCTATTACAGGACATCACAAAATTGGCCTGGAAGCACTCCTCCACCCTGAGTGAACAACCTAAAGCAGACTTCATGGTGCTAAGTGCCACTCATGGCAGGGCACAGCAGCCAAGGCATATGAGCTCACAGCCTCTTAATCCTGAGTGTAAGAAGCTGGACCAGATGGGTCGAAAAGTGTTTCTTAGCCACTTGCACAGTCAGGTCCCTAAACTTTTTGGCACATATGGTTATGTGCCAAACATCCTTATGGAACAAGGCTATGAACTTAGGCAAAGCTCAGTCTGATTCTGATAATAAATCTGAGCTTATGGCTGTTATTCAGTCCGGCATTGATGTAGGCAAACACATCCTGAGAAGCTCATATGACTCCGCAGATACGGCTGCCAGGGCAGCTGCCACAGGAGTCTGTATGAGACACCATGCCTGGCTGCGGGTCTCGGGATTCCGGCAGGATCTGCATGATGTAGTCCTTGATGCACCCTTTCAATGGTCAGTTCTCTTCGGCCCAGACACCAAGAAACTGATCACTGGGCTACAGGACTCTGGTAAGGTGGTTTCCAACATCCACTGAATATACAGGTCGGATCCAGCTACTAGCAGATGCCACCCCTTTCACAAGAATCGGGACCAACAGGGAAGGCATTAGCAACCTAAAGGGGGTTGAAGAGAAGGGGCCCTCCCCTGCCTTCAGGTTCCCAAGGACCCAAATGTGCGAAAAATGCCAGAGCACCCCTGCCTACCCTCCCGGCTTCAGCGTGACTCCCTGCCTGCCCCCACCCCATCGTCGAGGCACAGGTCAAGAAGCATAGAAAAAAACAGGAGCAGTTGTAAAATTCACAAAAATAATTTACAGTAGAAGTAACATAAAAAAAATAAACTTGTTCAGAATTACTATTTACAAAGGAAGACTAAACAGCAGATTCATTAACTTTTTCCTTCAATCTCTGTGTGTCCATCTAAAATGCAGTTGTAGCTCTCTTTTTATAAGTCTTTGCAACAACCACCCTTCTTAACAAGCATCCTGGTTTTTTTTTGTTTGTGTTTTTTTTTTTTTTAAATGTCCTTGTAAGTATCAGGCACGTGCTGCTAGAATACAGTATGCCTGAGCTGAGGCCCCTTTTCCATAGCTCTTCTGCAAAAGGCTTAAAAATTGCACTAAGGTAACCTCTTGATTTTCCAATAGCTTTTTGCAATCATCTCAAACTATAAGTATATACATTTCAAAAATTAACACTATGATTTCTAAACAAAGGAATCCTTATATTGGTTACATTTCCACATACTGATTTGCATATTTTTTTATCAGCAAATGTGCAAGAGAGGAAAAGACAAACAGCAAGGAAAGACAGAGAGAGAGAGGCAGAGAATTGCAAGACTGTTGGGGTGATCAAATCCTAGGTCTCACAGGAAAATTTGGTTGCGCAACCAGACGTAGAAGAGACAGAAAAGGAAAAAAACAGATCCTTGCATTCAAACTCTTTCCATAACAACTGGGACAGGGTCCAATTCCACCCTGTCACATACACCCCCCTCCTTAAGAGGTAACCTGTTTTATTAAACAGGTTTCCAAAATTTTCTACAAATTCTCAACTAACATTGCTCCTAACTTTTAGAAATTAAGCACATGTGCATTATCTGTTTTTTCTATAACAGTACAGCAAACTGTAAAGTAAAAACCCATACATTTGTTTTTCAACCTTCAGAACCCTCAATTCCTGATTCATATCTTGACAGACAATCTGCATTGCTATTCTCTTTACCAGATTTGTACATCACTGTGAATTAAAATGGCTGTAGTACCAGGTACCACCTTGTGATTCTGGAATTTTTATCTTTTATTTGGTTAAGCCAACAGAGAGGATTATGATCTGTTATAAGTACAAAGTCAGTTCCTAGCAAATAAAACTTAAGTGACTCTATGGCCCACTTTGCTGCTAAACATTCCTTTTCAATGGTGGAGTACCTGTTCTCTCTGTCATGCAACTTCCTCCTTGTGTACAGAATAGGATGTTCCGTCCCATTTATATTTTGACTCAGTACTGCACCTAGGCCTACTTCTGATGCTTCTGTTTGTAACAAAAATGGTTTCTCAAAGTCTGGGCTTCTTAAAACTGGGGCTGAACATGATGCAGCCTTAATGGCATGAAAAGCTTCATCACACTCTGGGATCCATTTCACATTATTTGGGTACCATTTTTTCATGCATTCGGTGAGGGGAGTAGCTAACTCAGCAAAGTTGGGAACAAATCTCCAATAATAACCAGCCAGCCCTAAAAATTACCAGACATGATTCTTTGTTTTAGGAACAGGGCTGTTAGCTACAGCTTCCATTTTAGAAACCTCTGGCTTAACTTCTCAGTTTCCCAAAACATAGCCCAAATATATGGTTTCCTGCATGCCCAGTGCACATTTGGTATTTAATGGTCAGACCTGCATTTTTGATAGCTTGAATAACTGCTCATAGGTGTTCCAGGTGGCTTTTCCAGTCTGGACTGTACACCACGACATCATCCATGTATGCCGCACAGTAACCTGCCAGTAACCCTTGGTGAACTGATATATTCCAACAGGAGTGGCAAATGCAGTTTTGTCTCTGAATTCTTTAGCTAAAGGTATTTGCCAGTAACCCTTGGTGAGATTGAGGGTACTGATTTACTTTGCACTCCCCAGTCTGTCCACTAAATCATCTATTCTGAGCTTAGGATAACTGTCAAATTCTGACACTTGATTAAATTTCCTAAAATCAAGGCAGATTCTAACAACCCTTCTTTTTTGTTTGCAATTACCATTGGAGATGACCAAGCACTCCTTGACTCCTCTGATACACAGTTCTTTCATTTTTTGTATTTCCTTAAACACGTTACCTCTTAACCGCTCTGGTAACCTGTATGTTTTTTCCCCCAATAGGGAGAGCATTCCTTGGCACTATTACGTGCTCGACCCCTTTTGCTCGACCTGGTACTATGGTAAAAGTACTGTTAAATGTCTTTAGTACATTATGAATGTCTGCAGTTTGTTCTGAGGTTAAGGAAATATTTACCTTTACAGCATCAGCATTTACAGTTTTTTCCAGTCTATCATAAGCTACATCAGTATCTTCCTTATCAGTTTCTGGTAAAACTAGCAAAGCAGTTTTTGGCATTTTTGCAACCCATTTCTTGTGGAGGATAGCATGGTATGTCTTAATAGGATTTTTTCTGTTGGGGCTCTCAATCTCACAGTTAACGGTGCCAGTACATCTAAGCACTCTAGAAGGCCCTTGCCATTTCATTAACGGTTTATTTTTTGTTGTGGGCAACAGTAGCAAAAGCTTTTCACCTGGCTCAAAAACTTTTTCTTTTATCCCATGGACAGTTGTAATATACCTTCTGCTGGTTTTGGACCTCTTCCTGATTAATATGGGCAATTTCAACATATTTTCCCAGCTTCTTTCATAGGGCACACATATGAGATGTTATAGATTGTTTCTGAGTTGGGTTATCGTTCCATGTTTCTTTTATCACATCCAGTAGCCCTCTTGGCTGCCTGCCATACAGCACTTCAAATGGTGAAAACCCTGTTGATGCCTGTGGCATTTCTCTGTAAGCAAAAAGGTAAGGCAAGTATTGGTCTCCATCTTTCCCTTCCCTTTTTACAAACCTTTTTAACATGCGTTTTAGGGTTTGGTTAAAATGCTCAACAAGATCATCTGATGAGAGTCATAGGGGGAGGTTCTTATGGCAGTGATACCTAGTAGTCTGTACAGCTCCTTAAGTAATGCAGCACCAACATTACTACCCTGATCAGTAATGATCTCTTTTGGTATGCCCATTCTGCTGACAATTTTTGCAAGCTCTGCTGCCACTTTTGAAGCTGTGACAGTACTCATTGGAACTGCTTATGGGTATTAGTAGTATAGTTGCAAACTACCAGGATAAATCTATTACCCTTTTTACTTTCATCTAAAGAACCAACCGCATCCATTGCAATTCTCTTAAAAGGCACATCTATCAAGGGTAGGGGCACCTTGTCTTTTCTAGTGACGGGCAACTTTCTGACACTTGGCACAACAATTACAATAGGTAGCAACATCTTCATGAATTCCAGGCCAGTAAAATCTATACAGCAATCTGGCAAGAGTACGATCCCTCCCTGAGTGACCAGCCTTAGGACTATCATGTGCTATCTGTGACAACTCTGTTCTGTATTTCTGTGGTATAACTAATTGATCTTACTTAGAGAAACGGATCTTGCAGCAGGTTACACCATTATGGCTGAAGCTATCAGGCAGCAGGACCCCACGGAAAATTCCTAGCTAGCTATACCCAGCGGGGGACCACCCCCAATGCTAGATACATCATAAAAGGCGTTGTCCCCAGCATCCCTTAGTTCTTTTCCTGCTGTCGACTTGCAAGCATTGGCTCCTTGGACGCCATCAGCTACCGAACAACACCAGAACTTCAAGATTCTACTACTTCTCTTCAAGAATTTATTACTCAGTCTCGCATGTCTGCTTCCCTGACCCCTTCCGTCGACTGCCCCTCTAAATGTGAGTGCAGCAAGCAGATCTTGTTTAAGGACAAGCATATGGCCTGCGTTTGATGCTTAGGTACTGATCACGACACCCGGGCCTACGCCATTTTCCAAAAATTTAACAGCCGCACACGGATCCGATGCCAGAAGGCTCTTGAAACTTTCCTTTTAGAACAGAAAGTCAAACATATGGAGAGATCCTCCTGAGGGGAATCATTGCACAGATCAGGCGAAGCACAAGGAGAAAAGGAGGAAGAAAGAGAGAGAGTGATCCCCAACTATCCGCTCCTCAGACTCATGGGCGAGCTCAGGCTCTGCTCACTCAGACAGGTCCCCTTCCCGGGCCAAGTCTCAACCTCCACCTGCCAAGATTCGGATGACTGGGGGTACAGGTACATCCTCCTCTCTTTAACATTTGAAGATCCGGCATAAGGATTCCTCCCTTAGCCGGCCTACAGTCTCTTCCAGCTAATTGAGGCTTCAGATAGGTACCACAAGGTGCACTCCAAGTCGGCTGCCAAAGTTGGCCCAGACTCCCTGGATCGGCGCCGCGACAATGACCAGAGATCGGTCTCCCAACCTCCGTAAGGTTCTTCTGAGGCATCTGCTAGGCGGACTAAGGAGTTGACGTCCCTCAAACAAACATCAGACTCTAAGCGTTCAACAGATCTGACTACCAAATGCCCCAAGGACTCTTAACCCTCAAATGAAGGCACTGCTGTCCGCCCCTGATACCGGACGATGGACACCATCCAAAGGTGATGGTACGGACGTCGGCACTTGGCCAGTTACCAATGACAAAACATTGGGGGACAAAGACCCAATGTTGCCAGAGGACCCGCATTGCCCGGAGACCCATTGACTGGCACTTCGGCCCGCAAGGACCGGAACCTGGTTCTCCAACAGGACCGATGCCGGGACCATCTTCGGGCCTTAATATTGAGGAAGTGAAGGAGCTGTTCTCCTGTTGGTGAGAGGCTGTCAGAAAAGATGTCCCCACAAAACCTAAATGGGAAGACTTACCTCCACTTACTCCTGATGTACCCCCCCCAAGAGGATACTCCCCCTTCTAGGGGCAGGTCTGGAGAAAAACAGGGAAAACCGAGCAGGCGGAGATGGTCTTATTCTCAGACACCTTCTAGATTACCTAGCACCCATGGGCATAAGAGACCTTGCAAGAGATCAGACTCTTCCTCTTCTGATGAGTCTCGCCCTGACACATCTGGTGTTTCCAGGTCACCTTAACCTTTCAGTGTTCCTTCACCAGACTCTAGGACCTTCCCATATCACCCCTGGATGATCCCTCATTTATAGATATAATGAGGCATATCTAAGAAAACATGGGCTGGGACATAGGAGACCTAGACCCCGAGAGGCAATACCTGGCGAGGTATCTGCGCCAGAAGGAACCTGTGGTGGTCCCACCGTTGGTCAACACTTTTCAAGATGCCACGAAGGCTACTTGGAAGTGCCCATACTCCTCACCTGTGGTCCCTTAAAAGGCGGATCACCTGTACAGGGTACCCATTGTAGAGGACCCATGCTTGGGGCAACAACCAGTAGCTGACTCCCTTGTGATCATGGCCACACACAACCGATCCCAAAGGCCCAACACCTTAGTACACAACCCCCAGATAACGAGTCCAAGGAATTGGACTCCATGGGCAGACGTATGTATGTAGCGTCCACCTATTCCATAAGGTCACTAAATTATTTGACCCATATGGTTCAGTTTCAAAATGCCTTGTGGGAACAATGGCAGGATTTGGTGAAGGACCTTCCGGATGGGAACAAGAAGGAGGAGCTCCTGAAACTTTTTCAGACTGGCTTGGGTGTGGTAGCACAAGTCCTCCGGGCTGCTTATGACTTGGCAAAATCAGCCGCTAGAGGAGCAGCAGCGGGTATTTGTCTAAGACGACCCTCCTGGCTGAGGGTATTGGGCTTACCCCTGATGTACAGAAAGGTGTTTTGGATGTCCCCTGTAACAGTTCCATCATCTTTGGGGAGGAGTCCGAAAAAGTTTTTACCAGACTACAGAACGCTAGTAAGGCAGTAAGGTCAGTACACGCCATGTACAGACAACAGCAGAAGCCCTTTCGGAAAGGCCAGAGCCAGTTTCGCAATAGACAAGGTAAGCAACCCTGGTCTGGACAGCAGCCAAGGGGAAACTTCAACCATTAAAGTCAGTCCCACTTTTCTGGAGGCCAGGGAGCAAGAAACCAAAAGCCTCACCAGCCTTCCGGACAGACCCTCGCCACTGCCTGACTCATTCCAGACCCCTGCCCCTCCTTCGGCTCAAGGGGAAGAGAAGATCAGGGGTCGCTTCATGTACCACCTTACCAGGTGGCAAAGGATAACTTCCAACTGGGGGTACTACAACTCCTCAAATGAGGACGCTATAGAGTTCCTAGGGTGCCCCCATTGAGACTGCCTCTGCACTCCCGTTATATTGGACAGCATGCAGCCCTCATCCAGCAGGAGATCTCTTCCCTCCTGGAAAAGGAGGCCACAGAAGAAGTTCCATGGAACCAGAGAGGAAGGGGATATTATTCCCACTTTTTTGTGGTCCCAAAAAAGATGGGGAACTTACTCCCGATCCTGGATCTCTGTGACCTCAACAACTCTGTGGCATACAAGCGCTGCCGTATGGTCACCCTCCCAGGTCTTATCCCAATGCATGGAGACACTGTCTTCACTTACCTGGATAACTGGCTCCTCATGGCTCAGTCTCAGGAGGACCTGAACAGGGCATTACAGGACACCTACACTCTGTTTGAATCTCTGGGCATCACTATAAACCTGGCAAAGTCTTCATTGACTCCCGCACAAAGACTTCAATTCATCGGCACAGTGTTAGACACCCGAGAGGAGATGGCCTTTCTGCCAGAAGACAGAGCAGAATGCTTATGAGCCCTGGGTCAAGCAATCAGTGCCAGGAAGCAGGTTCCGGCAAGAACCTTGCTGCGCCTCCTCAGGCACATGGAGGCCTCCATTGCCACAGTTCCCCTCACTCATCTTCATATGCGGGTCACTGAGTGGACCCTCAGGGTCCAGTGGGATCAACACAGACACCACGGGACCACCTGGTATCAGTCCCAGACTCCATCGTGAGAGCGCTACAGTGGTGGCTCGTCCTGGAGCACCTCTTAATAGGTGTACCCTTTGCAGCACCTGTTCCCTTCCTCATACTCACCACAGACACATCTGGGTCTGGATGGGGGGCTCACCTGAATGGCATAAGAACACAGGACACTTGGTCACCATCGGAAACACATTTCCACATCAGTGTGCTGGAGATGCGGGCAATCCTGTATGCACTTCAGGAATTGAATTCAGAGATTCTTCCGGGACACTTGATGATTCAGATGGACAACACCTCAGTGCTGTTCTACATCAACAAACAAGGGGGCACTCATTTCTGCTGGCTCTGCCGGGAAGTGATGAGAATTTGGGATTGGGCCCTGCAGCATGACGTCACTCTTGCCACAGTACATGTTCCAGGTGTTTGCAACACATTAGCAGACCATCCTAGCAGGTCAAGATCCAGCACCCATGAATGGGAACTGCTTCAGTTAGTAGTAGAGATGCTGTTTGACAGGTGGGGAATGCCAGAATTAGATCTATTCGCGTCCCCACACAACGCAAAACTGCCCAATTTTTGCTCGCTAAATCAAGGGACTGGTGTTTTCTGGTAAAACGCATTGTCCCTCTCTTGGAAGGGCAGGATCTTCTACACTTTTCCTCCCTTCCCTTTGATCCAGAGAGTTCTCCTCAAGTTGCAGACAAAAGGAGCATCCATGATCATAGTGGCACCATTCTGGCCCAGACTGTTATGGTTTTCGCTTCTTCATCAGTTGTCACCAGAATCTCCAATTCCTCTTCCAGTCAGCTCACATTTGCTGTCCCAGGAAGAAGAGTTGCTGGTTCACCCGAACCTCAAGTCATTGAACCTGCACGCCTGGCTGCTAAACACCTAGCAATGTCTTATCACGGAGTTTCAAACAGTGTAGTGGATGTCCTAGTGGCAACATGGAAACATTCTACCCGTGCTACATATGCCATAAAATAGCATAGGTTCTGCTTGTGGTCTTCAGGCCACAAACTAAACCCTCTGACTTGTCAGGCGAAGTCAATTTTGGAGTACCTTCTTTCCTTGTCTCAAGCTGGACTCAGTTATTCATCAGTAAAGGTTCATCTCTGTGCCATATCCACATACTATGCACCATTTGAGGACAAATCCTTTGCTCAATTGTATTTGTCAAAAACCTTTCTGCGTGGCATCCTTCACTTGAAGCCACTCATTAGGGACCAGATTTCCACCCCCCCCCCCGGGATCTTCTCTTTATTCTGGAACAGCTTACACTGCCTCCCTTTGAACCAGCCGCAGATTGCGAGCTACGCCTTCTCTCTTGGAAGGCGTTATTTTTAGTTGCGGTTACTTCCACAATAAGAATTTCTGGGCTCCAGGCACTTATGTGCAAGGAGCCTTATTGGATTTTTCACAAGAACAGGGTGTCCTTAAGAACCAATCTTAAGTTTCTTCCCAAAGTGGTGTCAGAACTAACCGTAAACTTGGACATACACCTTCTGATATACTGTTGGGAGTATTCCAACAGAGGAGAAGCTCTGCTGCACACATTGGATGTGCACAGGATTCTCAGGTTCTATCTGAACAGGATCAAACTGCACCAACAGTCTGATCAGCTGTTTTTGTCCTTTGCCCACAGTATGTTGGGGGCACCAGTGTCAAAACAAACACTTAGAAAATGGTTGGTGAATTGTAGTGTTCTGTTATCAGAAGTGAAACAAACCCTTACCGGGATCGATAAAGGGACATTCTACCAGAGGGGTGGCTACCTCTTTCACTTTGCTGAAAAATGTTTTTGCACCGATTTGTGCAGCTGCTACTTGGAGTACAGAGCACACATTCATCAGGCATTACAGTTTGGACATTGCCTCTAGACGCAGAGCGAGCTTTGGTCTTGCAGTCCTGCAGGGGCTTTTGTCGTAAGAGGTTATCTCTGCCTTTCTTCTATCCTCCTTCCAACTTTGGGGGTAACACCTTCACTGCTTGGTACTCTGTCCTAATGGTGTAACCTGCTGCAAGAGCTGTTTCTCGAACTAAGATGATACAGTTACGTAAGAACTTACCATAACAGTAGATCTTCGAGAACACCTCTTACAGCAGGTAGTTTCCCTCCCACCTTCCCCTCAGGAGGTCTACTGTCATCCATACAGTCTACAGACAGTTTTCTTTAGCCTTCCTTTGGAAGCAGATCCTCTGTCTCTCCTTCAGAATCCCATCACTATGCCAGGAGTCTCCGGCAGGAGAACTGAGGGATGCTGGGGGACCACCCCTTTTATGATGTGTCTAATGTTGGGGCAGTCCCCCACTGAGTATAGCTAGCTAGAAATTTTCCCTGTGGTCCTGCTGGCTTCAGTCCTAATGGTGAAACCTGCTGAAAAAGCTGTTCTTGAAGATCTAATGTTACGGTAAGTTCTTGTGTAACTACTTCTAGGGATGTGGATGTGGTGTTCATCCACACTTTTTGGCATGTCCCTTTCCCCTTTAAGGATTGCCGGAAGGTATTCAAGCTGGCTTCTCCCACCTACCTGGTGGTATAGCCCTTGGCTCTGCCCCATGATGCCAGATCTTCCTTTCCACTGGAAGATTCAGGTTGCCTCCTCTTTGCTCTCGCTTTTTATAGGCCCCGGCTTCAAAACCTCCGGTTATTCTGAAACTTTGACTCATTCGTGTAAGCGACGGTGATTCTCATCATTCCATCATGGAAGATAAATCTTGCCTGGATTTCGCCGGTGCCCATGCAGCCCAAAAATGTCACACACTGATCCACACACTGCATGCATTTACTGTCTGGGTGTCGGCCATGACACCAAGACTTGTGAGATGTCTCGTTTTTCACCCGAATGTCCTCGACGATTGTCTTGCACACCTCAAATTGGGCAGGCCCAAAAACAGAATCCTCTAGTGAAATCTAAAGAGGCCCAGTGATCAGTCTCTGCGGCGTTGAGATCCACTGAACAGCTGGAGCGAATGCAGGCCTTCGAAGAAGAAGCATTGCGGGCCGCAGAGTCTTCCTCTCGGTCGTTTTTCATTCCTTTCAATTTGGGCTCCACCTTTTTAGGTTCCTTCTGGGAGTTGTACTACTCTCTGCCCACTAAGGGTGATGGACCTGCTGGCTCTCTCCTCTCAGCCCCGTAAGAGGGATAAGGATCTGAATCAGTCTTCGTCTTGGCGAAGACGCTCTTGGGATCATGAGCGATCTTGAGCCAGCAGTATCAACCTCTGTCGAAATTGCCCCCTCAGCTGCTGGCTTCTCTGTCTTGCCATCTGGCCAGTCAACCGAAGTCTCGATCAGTGAGGATGAGATCATTCTCGATCCCATCCATCCACTGTCGCCCGTTCCGGTTGATGACTCTCTCAATAGGATCCCAGTCCTATCTTTTCCTGACGAGGAGACCCAGCCAGCTGGGGATTGCATCAAGGAACCTGTCCCTGATCCTGCGAAGTCACAAGTCCCACCGGTGTCTCCTGAGTGACTGACTCGGCCAGTCTGATCCAGGTCGAGATCTTGGACTCCCTCGACTGAGAGGCTGAGGAAGGCACACAAGCGCTCCAAAAAGAGGCAGTGCCATCGGTCATCCTCATCTTCCTCAGATGAGGAGAGGCTTCAGCGGAAGCTCCGCCGATGTTACAAGGATGTGGGAGTGGCTGATCCTGTCCGGGCAGAAGCCAACCACGGTCTCTACTCTGGCCATTACTTGTCATCCTAAATCTGAGCCAACTGAACAGCTTTGTCAAGTACAAAAGGTTCAGGATGGTGACTTTGCCTGGTCTGCTGCCCATGATCCACGAAACGGATTGGCTCTGTTCTCTGGGCATGCAGGACTCCTATATGCACATAAAGATGCCAACGGTGGCACAAGAAATGGTGATTGGGCACTTTTTCAAAGGCCTTGACCACATTTCTCCACCGGTGAGTGAATCACCACCACATTGGGACTTGTTGCTGGTGTTGGCGATGCTCATGGGCAAGCCATTTGAACCGATGCACAGGTGTGAGATATCCCATCTGTCAGGCCGGCCTGCTGATGCATCTGCAAGGTGTCAGTCTGTGGCGCCAACATCCCGGATTCAAGGACGGACTCTGGAATTGGAGGGCTGGATGGGGGGAGAAGGACTGAGCTTCCCAGGGACTGCTCTCTTCCAGGGGGAAGGGGACGTGTGTGGACCTCTAGTGGCGGCTGTGGTATCTCTGTGGCTGGCCCCACACATTAGGGGGTGGGGTGGATGCTGGTGCCATTGCATGTCCCCGCCTCCAGGGAAAAATAGTAGCAGCAAAAAAATAAATAAAAATGACTGCCACTAATGATGGCTTCCACTGCCGCTCCCACTCAGACAGTGGTCTGCCGGGGGTCCTGCTCCTGTGACCCTGCCCTGGGGGGGGGGCAAGCCAAGGCTAGAGACCCATGTTTCCTGTGAAGGGGTGCCCATCTGGCAACTCCACCTGGGGAAGGGTAAGCCTGGGAATGGGGCAGTGAACAGAGCGGGGGACAAGATCCCTCCACGGTGGAGGATAGAAGTTGCCCCTCCCGAGAAAAAAAGGAGATGTCCCACCTGTCATGGAAGACTGCCTTTTTGGTGGCTGTCACCTCCACCAGAAGGATCAGTAAGCTCCAGGCGCCTTCAGTGGAGCCTCCTTACCTGGTCTTGCACAAGGACTAGGTTGTTCTCTGCTCCAACCCGAAGTTCCTCCCGAAGATTGTTTCGGAGTTTCACCTTAACCAGATGATAAATCTTCCAGCATATTTTACCAGCCCAACCTCGGAGGCTGAGTGCAGGTTCCATTCACTGGACCTGAGGTGAGTGCACTCTTATTACAAAGGGCACACAGCTTGAGCTTGGAGAAAGTTTCGCCAGCTGTTACCTACACTGAAGCCACACCTGGCAGACCAGCAGCTAAGCAGACGATTGGCAGATAGTCTTATGCAGCGATCTCTGCTATAGGTTGGCTGGTAGGCAGCCTCCCGTTGGACTTGGGGCTCATTCCACCATACATACAGCTTTCTCAGTGGCTGCTTCCAGTGTCATCCCTGTCCAGGAAATCTGCAGGGCTGCCACCTGGAAGTCAGCACACATCTTCATCTCCCACTACCACATCGACCTTGAGTCATGATGGGATGCTGGTTTTGGGCCTTGGTTCTCTGGTGACTGTTCTCTAAGTAGGGGGTGTGCACCTTGCACCATCCTCCCAGGAGTACTGCTAGGTGTCTGCTACAGTGTGGAGAAGTACACCATATCCACGTCCCTATGAATGAGTTACTCACTGGTAACCGTAGCTGTAATAGTGGTATATGGTGTACATCCACATGACCCATCCGACCTTCCCTGGCAAGTGACGCACCTGTCTTGCTTTCAGCTTGCTAGATCTGACATCACAGGGTGGCGCTGAGGAGGATACCACCCGGGTGGGCAGGAGAAGCCAGCTTGAAGACCTTTCTGACAGAATTAAAGGGGAAAGCACTCTGCTATAATGTGGATGTATACCACATACCACTCCTACAACTACAGATTTTACTTCAAGAGGGCTCTTACAGTAGGTAGTCACTTGTAGAACTGGCACCCCATGGTATCAGGACTGCACAGAAACTTTTGCTAGTATTGTCTGATGGAGGACCGCCCAACAGATGTCACATGACTAATGTCAGCGTGACCCTATATAGTGGGCGGTCCCCACGTCTGCCTTCCACTTCTTTCCCGCTGTCGACCTACGCATGTCGGACCAACTCGAGCTTGTTGCTGCAGTTTGAACACCCATCCAATGAGGGTTAATTTTTCTTATTTTTCTAGAGTTGTTTGTATGTCGTCCTCTCCAGAGCAGCATAAAAACAAGTGCGGTTCGTGCAGAGTCCAATTTCCGCACAAAGACCAACATTCTCTTTGTCTCTTCTGTCTCAGGCCTAGTCATGAGGTCAAGAAGTGCTAGGCCTGCGCCCACTTTAACCAGGCCATGTGGAAATGACACCAGCAGGCTCTCGAGGCCCATATCCTTAAGGAAAAAATGGCTTCAATGGAGCAGTAATTGAAGAAACTGAAGAGCGCGTTGTCCTCACCCAGGGATTCCCAGAAGGAAAAGAAAAGAGACGAGAAACGCAGGGAACAGGAGCATTCCCTCCCTCCAGCGAAGATGCCCATGGATCCTTCAATGGAGAATAAGACACCTTCTTCCAAGAAGGTAAGCGCTGTGACCAAGCTTGCATCCTGCCTTATAGGCAGGCCTTGGTCCCCCCCACTGGTCACTGTGGCGGTGGGGGCCTCTGATTCATCCGAGGCCACTGCCACTATTAGGTCCATCTTCACCCCGGGCTCTTAGATGGCAGATGTGGCCGATAGGTCACTTGTTGGACCCTCCAAGGAGCACCCGACCAGGGTTGGTAAGTCAGGAGCTGGCTTCTCAGATGATCGCCCGACCACTTTGTGACTGTCTGGCTCTGACATGACACTGCCGGACATCTGTGCCATCCAGACTGGATGACTGGGGTCTCCATGGAGTTCTCTTTACAAACCTCTGTCGCCTGATCCACCAGAGCTTCCCCCGCTATTGCCATGGCCGCAAGCCCCGATTGACGACCACCCTTCGTTGGAGTTTCCCAACAACAGAGGGCCAACAGGCCTTACGGTGGCTCCTGCAATGCTGGATCCTTTTCCCCAATGCCCGCAGGTTCCATTACCTCCACCGGGACCACCATTGGGCTTTAACCCGTCGGGTGCACCTACTATCATTCCTGCATTGGGGCACCCCTCGGGATGTCTCATCAGGGATTGCTGTTCCTTCGAGAACCCCAGCTGGTCTGTTAGGCTTCCCTCCGTTGGTGCCACTGTCAGGCCCCCTCTGCCGGGGCCACCGTCGGGCTATCCCCGTAGGGACCACCATCAAGCTATCCCCCGGCAAGGCCTCCTTCTGGCTCCCTTCCACCTGGACCTTCTGCTTTTCCTCCGTCAGGGCAGCTGTCTGGTTATCCTACAATCAGGCCTTTCATCTTGCGCATAATACGGTCTGACGGGCTTTCAGACATCAGCTTATCCTCAGTCGAGGATACCCTCTGTCAGCCCCAATGCAGGACCCTTTTTTTGTCAGCCTACATTTATCCAGGTTACCCTGGTTCTTACCCTTCGCTGGGCTACCCTCACCATTAATCTCCCCCCCCCCCCACACACACACACACACAGACAGTTTTGGGGACATGGGCCTGGATCTGGGTTTGTACATCCACCACCTCCTCCCACTCCACCTCCTCAACAGGCTCAGATGGACTTTAAGGAAATTCTCAGTTCTTTGTGGATGGTGACCAAGAGTCAGTCTGATCTCTGAACTCGACAGCAGGCATCCTGCCCCACTGGGTGTCAGCCGCCCAACTCCTCCACCTAGGGTGCCTTGCCGATGAACACTCGTCCTTCAATGTCAGATTGTCTGTCTGAACCTATGACTCATCTGACTCTGTAGGTTGTCACCAGGGAGCCAGATCCTCCTATTTCAGAAATTTCAGGGGATTCCGGGGATTCAGAGCCAGAGCCAGATTTGGACTCCTCAGGTGTGGACAGCTCGGGATTAATAACCCCTCCCCCTGAGGACCTGGTCCCACGGGAATCCCCAAGTCCCCACCAGAAGATCCCTCATTTGTGGACCCCCCCTTCTAACAGATGTTGGTGGCCCAAGTGTGGGAGTCAAAAGACTCTGGACCCCAAAAGATGAAGGTTGGCAGAACACCTGGACTTCCCTGATACAAGTCCAGTACATACCCCACCCTGGTTGGAACCACACGAGGACTTAGACTCAACTATCTGGAAGAGACCTTCTCCTATACCGGCTATGGCCAAAAAAGCCGACCGGATCTACAGGACACCTGAGGGGAAAGACTACCTGAGTGCACATCCTAAAGCAGACTCAGTGGTCATAACAGTAGCCCATGATAGATATGCCAAGCCGCAGTACCTCAGCACCTTACCCCCCACCCCGATAAGAAGTCCAGACAAATGGACCAGTTCAGGAGGAAATTTTATGCATCCTCTACTCTAGCAATCTGCTTTGAACTGTGTCCCGCACATTCTACAGTTCCAGAAGACCTTGTTCTGCCAGCTCGAACCTGTCATTCAGGCCTTACCTGACTCTGAGACAATCTTCCTTGGAAACCACTTTAAAAATTGCCGTGGTGGCTGGATGCCATTCTTTACAGGCCATCTATGATGTGGTGGACTCCTCCACTCGGGGTGCAGCCACTGCTGTGAGCCTTTGAAGGTACTCTTAGTTAAGAGTATCTGGACTAGCCCCTGAAGTTCACTTGGCTATCCAGGATGCCCCCTTTGGGGGGTCCGTTCTTTTCAGTGGAGATGCCTAGGACATCATAACTAGCCTTCAGGATAAGGGCACAGCACTTTGGTCAGTTCATACCACGTACTGTCCAAAGATATAACAGCAAAAGCATTCTTTTCATTGGCAAAACAAATGCCAAATGAAGAATCAGAAACCCAAACACCAATTCAAGCATAAGGCTCCCAACTCTGCCGCCGGCCCCCAAGCCAAAACCCAAAGAGCTGCAGGAGGTGCTCTCCCTAACCCTCCCTCCCACTCCTGACTCTGTGACCACCCCCGCTCTTCTCCTTCCATCAGAGTAGCAAGTGGGCGTAAGATTCACAAGGTATCTGGGAGGTTGGGAGTCCATCATGTCAGATGCTTGGGTGCTTCAGCTCATAAAGCTTGTTCACATCCTAAGAGTTTCAAGAAAAACCTCCAGACAATCCACTGAGGGTTTCTCGTTATCCAAAGGTGCATTTTCACCTCTTAAGGGAGGAAATTGCATCTCTTCTTCACAAGGAAGCAATAGAGCCAGTGCCAACCAACCAGTTAGGGAAAGGATTCTATTCCAACTTCTTTCTGATGCCCAGAAAGATGGGAGATTTTTGGCCAATATTGGGTCTAAGCATGCTGAATGTCTTCATAGAATACAAGAGGTTTTGGATCCTGTTATTGCAAAGCCTTCTGCCCCTCCTATCCAAGGGCCAATGGCTCCGTGCTCTGGACATGAAGGATGCATATCTTCATATCCCAGTCTTCCATCCTCACCGCAAATTTCTCAGATTTTGTTTTCAAGGGGAGCATTACCAGTTCAGGGCTCTCCCGTTTGGTGGTATCCCGTTATAATCACGACCGCAAAATAGTGACTCCAAAATTAACATTAACCTCCTGGAGAGGGTCCAGAGGAGGGCAACCAAAATGATTTGGGGCTTGGGGGACAGGACCTATGAGGAGAGGCTCGAAGAGCTAAATATGTACACATTGGAAGAGAGAAGGGACCGGGGGGACATGATAGAGGTCTTCAGGTACATGAAGAGGGTAAATAGGGGAGAAACAGTCAGGGTGCTTCGAAGGAAGGAGGAGGGGGCCACTAGAGGGCATGGGTGGAAGCTGGAGGGGGGAAGATTCAGGGGAGAAAGGAGGAGGTGCTACTTCACTGAGAGGGTGGTGGAGCCATGGAATGCGCTGCCTAGGGGGCTGGTGCAGGCAGAGACAGTGGAGGGGTTCAAGAGGGGGTGGGACAGGTACAGGGGAAGGGTTCTGGAAGCAAAATCCAATGCAGCAAGAATATCCGGAACTGGGAAGGGAGAAGCCTGAGAAGTCGAGGGGGGGGCAGCAAGGTCCGCACCCAGGGTGGGGGCTGACCAAACGAGCAGAACCGAAAGACCGTTAGGCCTATTCTGCTGGCATTTTAGTATGTTAGTATATAAAATAGAGATTGTGATTTCAGTGACCAGTCAATAATGGCTAACATGTACAAATAGCGATTTTTGCCTGCCAACATGCGTACAATAATCACGACTCGCACAAAACTGTGAGAATTGGACACTCAGAAGAGACTTAACTTACAGCAACTGCCACATAAGCCACCTTACCTTTAGCTGTAATGCTATCACATAAAATCTAACACCATGGCCCTGCGCACGGCACCTGCTTGTTGCCAGAAATCCATTCCTTGCTATGAGGTCTGCACCAGCAGTTTGTCAATATCAGCAGTCGCACTAAGAACCCCAGCAAGGGCTTGGGGTGTAATGCCACCTCAAGCATTTGGGCTTCTAGTTCCCTAGGTTTATGTCCATGGGCTACATAACTAATGATGTGCATTCATATAAAAGCTTTTAATGAGTCTCATATGACTGTAGGATATATGTGGACATCAACTCTTTATTTGAGTGATGTGAGAGGAGGTAAGAAAAAAGTAAATGCAGCTGTATGCATAATGGCTCTAAAACGGGTGTGTGCATGAGCAAGGAAGAAAACAGGGTTGATGTTCACTTGAAAAGAGGCAGCCTGCCCCAAACAACTTAGTCAAAAAAGCAGATAGCAGCACACGGGATACTGGTACAAGCAAGAAAATGCAATTTATTTGTGCGCTCCATTTTTAAAATGTACAGTACATGTGGGTTATTAGCCAGCTTCCTTATGAGTCAGTTGATGCTGATAAACATGTCCAATTTAGTGATTTATGGGTAAGAATGGAGACCCCTCTCATAACTCTAGCGCAGGTAGAAGGCTAGGTCAGATGCTGTCTACCTTGTCCGGTTGTATGCTCCACATCCTCCTACAACATAGCAGTTGCTATTATTACAGCACTGCTAATATGTGTGGTGCTAAGACAATGAGCTATTATAACTCTCGCTATTATAGTCGCCGATTTGGCGATCGCAATTTTTTTAGTCATGATTTTCACATGGAACCCCTTTTGGTCTGTCCTCCGCCCCGCAGGTTTTTACCAAATGCCTGGCGGTTGTGGCAGGGACCTCGCGGTGTCAGGGACACTCCACTTCCCCCTACCTCAATGATTGGTTCATAGCGGCCCCGTCAAGGGAGGAGTTGGAAGCTTACCTGTTGGCTACTCTGCACCTTTTCGAGCACTTGGTTATCACAGTCAGTTATCCCAAGTCACAACTTGCTCCATCCCAATGCTTCCAATTTATTGGGATGGTTCCGGACACGGTGCAGGGCATGGCCTTTCTCCTCTTGGACAGGGTATATACCCTGATGGGTCAAGCCAAGAAGGTTTCTTCCAACCGTCCTATCTCTGCCAGAGCAGTCTTCCGTCTTCTTGGTCTTATGGCAACAGCTATCCCCACGGTCCCTTCAGCCAGACTCCATGTGTGGATTTCACAGTGGACTCTGAGCTCTCAATGGGATCAGAGGGAAGACAATTTAGATTGCCCGATCCTCATTACCACCCCAATGCAACAGGACCTGTTGTGGTGGCAGGACCCCAGTAATCTATTGTTGGGAGCCCCTTTTCAGACCTCCTCCCCACTCCCAAGTACTGACTACAGATCCGTCGGGACAAGGTTGGGGTGCCCATCTGGGATCCCACAAAACCCAGGGTCTGTGGTCCCCCGTGGAATCACACTTATACATAAACGTGCTGGAGATGAGAGCAGTGCTTTATGCTCTTTGGGCCTTTCAGCACATACTTATTCATGAAGTATTCCTGATTCAGACAGACGAGTGTGATGTGGTACATCAACAAGCAGGGGGCACCCGCTCATGTCCTCTGCAGAGAAATGATGCAGGTCTGTGTGAACGGGCGTGGGAAGTGATAAGCCAGATACAGAAGTTCTTTAGAACACAAAAAACTTTGTGTGAAATTTATTTACAAAAAAAAAAAAACTCAAAATAAACTTCTTCATAAATTAACTATAACAAAAATAAAGCCAACTATGTGACAAAAAAAATGGCTTTTTCTCAACTTGAGACTATCAGTACTTTAACAGCTGAGTATTGCCACAGAGTAGATGAGCTTAAGCTCCAGCACATCTACCATCCTCTGTGCTCCTATACTATTTGCTCTCCTGCACAAACTTCCACCTTATACAGGTGAACACTCTGACATCACTGATCAGCTGATCCGCCCCCCCCCATTCTAATACATTTAATTTCTACCCTAATACATTAAGTAGGGGGATCAGCCTGACCATAATAAAATACATTCATTGGGCTTGATTATACCCAGAATGAACCACCTCTTGATTAGTTTCACAAGACAGAAACAACGCTTAATTAAAAATCTAGGGTTTAACCCCTTCCTTCTGGTGCTGACTTCCCACATCTGTACCCTATAAATACATGTTAGGAGATGCCACTGGCTCCTTAGAGTGCAGTACCTGAAGCAAGTGAGACAGCAAGTGGACCAGGTAAGAGCTTCATTTCTTACATAAATGCACAAGGAAAATAACTATTTAACCTTATTTTTATTTCTTGTAAGGTACCTCATTTTATTATTTAACTACAGCATAACTATATGCTGAGATGCTTGCTTGTTTTGGAACCTATCTGGGGCTGCTCCTTGTATTATCACCATGCCTGTTTACAATGGTAACCTTACATTTCAAAACATAGGCACCACAGGGACAATAGAGAACATTAGAGGGCTAGAATAGAGGAGAAACCATGATGGGAGGCCACCCCTTCATGGTAGAAATGTGAAATAAGAAGACAAAGGACAGTGGAGCAATTACTACTGCAGTAGATTTTGGAGAAATTAAGGGTAGAGAGGAGAGGGAATGTCCCATGGTGCTGGGGGGGTTACAACTATCACAGTCTGGAACTGAGCAGTTCTGCACAGATTACATCTAAGAGTGATTCACATCCCAGAAGTGCAGAACATTCTCACTGACCATTTCAGATGCACGAGGGTAAGGGCCCACGAATGGGAGCTACAAGCAAGAAGTAATGGATCACATCTTCGACCTGTGTGGTCATCCAGAGGTGGATCTGTTTGCAGTCCCATCAAATACAAAACTTCCCAAGTTTTGCTCGCTCGATCCTGGGCATGGTGTTTTCTGGCTAGACGCACTGTTGCTTTCTTGGACAGGGAGATTTGTGTATGCATTGCATTCCCTCCCTTTCCAGTTCTATAGAGGGTGTTGATCAAGCTCCAAGTGAAAGGAGTGCAAATGAGTTTGATAGCTCTGTTTTGGCCTTTACAGATCTGGTTCCCTCTACTTCAGCGGTTGGCAGTGGAACCTCCAATCCCTCTTCCTCTGTCCTACAATCTTCTCACTCAGGAACAGGGCATGTTAGTACACCCGGGGCTAAAGTCCCTCCATCTTCATGCCTCAGGACAAAGCTGCTTCGAGGTATGGGGTTTCCCTCAGGGTAGCACAAATTCTGGTGGAAGCATAGAAATCATCCACCAGAACTTCCTACACCATGAAGTGGAAGCATTTCTCCATTTGGGCCACTGCAAAAGATCTGGACCCTTTCACATGTCCCATTCCCCGGGTCATGGAATACCTTCTTCACCTCTCAGATGTGGGCCTGAGTTATTCATTCCTGAAGGTGCATTTAGCAGCCTTCTTTGCCTACCATGATCCATTTGGTGGGAGGACAATGGCTCAGTCAGAGGTCTCCAAAAACTTTTTGAAAGGTATCCTACATCTGAAACCCCCAGTGCGTAAGCTTGCTCCACTGTGGGACCTTACCTCTCTGAGTCGGCAGGTTCCTGTAAGTTTTTGTCCTGGAAAGCATTATTTTTAGTTGCAGTTAACTTCAGCTTTTAGAATTTCTGAGCTTCCGGCCCTGATGTGTAAGGTGCTTTTTTTTTATATTTTTTCACAGAGGCAGGGTGGCTCTGCATACAAATCCTAAGTTTCTTCCTAAAGTCGTGTCTGAAACGACTCTCAGTCAGTCCTTGGAATTGCTGGTATATTATCCTGAGCATTCTAATCAAGGGGTTGACATCCTGCATACATTAGATGTTCACAGGATTTTATGTTATTACATGAACAGGACTAAAGATGTCTGCAATACGGATCAACTTTTTGTTTCTTTCGCACCAAAATGGGGAGGGTGTGCAGCGTCCAAGCAGTGTTTGTCAAAATGGCTTGCAAACTGCATTACTTTTTGTTACCAGAAGTATAGTAAGGTCCTTCCGGGTCAGGTAAAAAGGACATTCTACCAAGGGAATGGCTACTTCTGTTTCAGAAATGTATCTGCAGCAGATATCTGCATGTCACCTACATGGAGTCTGCCCACACTT
Source organism: Neoceratodus forsteri (assembly GCA_016271365.2). Taxonomy (NCBI): domain Eukaryota; kingdom Metazoa; phylum Chordata; order Ceratodontiformes; family Ceratodontidae; genus Neoceratodus; species Neoceratodus forsteri. Next base: position 646,780,704 of record CM028131.1, read on the forward strand.
TCACAAAAGTGTCAGTGGCTCAGTAGTTGGCGCACTCGCCTGTGAGGCCGGGAAATCAGAGGGCTGTAGGTTCAGTTCCCACATCTGGCACTTGGGTTAATATCCCAGTACTGACACTGTAGTGCAGCATGAGAGGGGTGCTGCACTTCTGAGGTGCCGTCTCTCGGCTGAGACGTTAAACCGAGGTCCCATCTGCCTGAAATGGTGGTAGTTCAGGTAGATGTTAAAGATCCCATGACACTTATCGAAAAGAGTAGGGAAATTTCCCCAGTGCCTTGGCCAAATTTCCCTCATTCACTAAAAAAAATAATACCAACAGCTTAATCTGGTTGAAAGTCAGTTGGCATTCATCTGTATCCCCCTCCCCCGGGTCGTGCCTGAAAATAGGCAGGATTTGTCTAGTGCACTTACCCCATCAACAAAAACTAAATAAATAAAACATTACAGTCTGGACATTGCCTCAAGGTGTAGGGCTGGTTCCAGACTAGCAGTCCTCCAGGGACTCTTGTTCTAACTTGTACTGGAATTACGTTTCAGCCTCCTTTGTTCTTCTATGTCCCTTGGACACTTTACTGCTTGGGACTCCGTCATGCAAGTGATTACCTACTGCAAGAGCCCTCTCAAAGTAAGAGAGTACAGTTACGTAATAACTTACCATAACAGTAGATCTTTGAGAGAGGTTCTTGTAGTAGGTAACCTTTTTCCCACCCACCTTCCCCCCTAACCTTATTGGGGTAGTTATGTGCTCTCTTTCCAGAAAGCCATTTTTTTTTTCTTGGATCCAGAAGCCGCCTCTTTCCTCTCCTGTCATGACCTTTTTGGTCTCCGGCAGGAGAACTGGAGGGCAGACGTGGGGACTGCCCACAATATAGGGTCTCGCTGACTTCAGTCACGTGACATCTGGTAGACTGTTCCCCCCTCAGACAGTGCTAGCAAAAGTTTCCGTGCAGTCCTGACGCCAGGGGGCACCAGTCCTACAAGTGATTACCTACTGCAAGAGTGCCTCTTGAAGATCTACTGCTACGGTAAATTCTTGCATAACTGTACTTTACGGGTGAGTAACCCTCAATCTTACTTCGAGAGGGCTCTTGCGGTAGGTAATTGCATATAAGATTGATGCTGGCCGGCATCAGGACCCAATGGAAATTTTTTAGCTAGCATTCTCTGGTGGGGGACTGCCCCATGTCAAGTGACCACCGTCAGTGAAAGGGGTGGTCCCCACTCCGCCTTCTAGTTCTTTCCGCCATTAGCTCGTGTCGCGGTACTCATGATAAGGTTCAGCGCTGTCAGCTCTCCGTCAGTTTACTGTCTTTTTGTTCGATTCTTCAATTAAATTATCAGGAATTCGTCAGTGTGTTCGTCCCCTACACCTTCTGAGCACAAACATAAGTGCGACTCGTGTGGCGCCCAACTCCCGCACAAGGACGGCCATTCCCAGTGCCTCTTCTCTCTAGGCCCGGATCATCAGGTGAAGTGCCAGCACTGCCTAAAATTCAGCGCCGCCACCCGCAGATGGAGGCAGCAGTCCCTGGAGACCCACATACTAAAGAAGAAAATGTCCTCCATGGAGAAGGAGTTAAAAAAGCTCGAGCAGGCATCCACTTCCCCCGAAGGCCATCGTAAGAAGAAAGACAAGGAGAAGCACCAGGATAAGGGCTCCTTATCCACCGCCTCTTCTTTGGGAGTCGCCGTGCTACAGGTAATGTCCTCTCTGGGGGACCGTTCCACGATGGCTACCTTGGAGGCTTCTAAGGTGGTATCAACCTGCCCATCTGGCTCACGCTCAGGCCCTTCGGGCACCTCCGGGCTATTGGAGGCCTCCACTCCCAGTAAAGTTGCCACCGTGCGGCCTACTGGTTTCAGCGGCTCTGGTAAACTGGACATCGGCTCCTCTGATGCCCACACAGAGACGGTCGATAAGTCGCCCGACCCTTAGGGGCAGCGCCCGGCCCCTCTTCCACCTGACAAAGCTGCTCCTCCTTTGCGACCTGCCTCGGGCGATGGGTCCGATAAGTCTGACATCGGCTCCTCCGGCATCCGCCTGGATTCCACTGATAAGTCGGATGTCGGCCTGCCTGACGCCTGCATGGTCGCTGAGCCGACGCCGGACCCTCCCACATCCGTCATTCCCAGCTCCCTGCAGCCTTCGCTGCCCTCTGGGGAATCTGGGTCTCCTCAGCCTGACCACGGGATTTTTCTCCTTCATCCCCGGGCGATGCCGAGGTTCCTGCTGCACCCCCCGTCAGGCCCTCCGCCCACTGGTCCGACTGACCTGATGTCAGTTCCCCAGATGCTGGCTTAGACGCCAGTCTTGCTGACACTGGGCAACATGCCGCTCCAACACCGGGCCTTCCGTCCACCGGGCCTCCTGCTCCAGGCCCGCCCATGGGCCCTCTGGCCAGACCATCTCAAGCAGACCCCCTGGCTCCTGGGTATCCGCCGTCTTACCCAACTCTGCAGTATCCGATACCCCAGTACCAGACGCCAGCCTATCCGACGCCACAGTACCTGGTGCCTCAATACCAGACGCCAGGTTTCCCGCCATCTGGTTATGGATACGCACCTTACGGGTACAATCAATACCCGTATTCCCCTCCTCCTCCACCGCCCCCTCAGCCACCGGTGGACTTGAAGGAGTCTCTGGCTTCCTGGTGGGCTGCGGCCAAGGCTCAACTCACCAGAGAGGTGGAGAGTCATCTCAAGATGATGGTGCCGATTCCGGCTCCCATACGTCCATGACGACAGACTCCCTTCCCACCTCCGGACACCAGGGGCGAGCCCTCTGGTTCCAGGGCGGAGCAGGATACGCTTCCCCGAGGACCTTCCAAGGGGTCTGTTCCTCCCCCTCGCCGGGAGAGGGAGTCTTCCTCTTCATCCTCTTCCTCCTCTGATGACTCAGACGGTTGCTCCAAGCCGGATGACGAGCCATGCTCTCTGTCTAAGCCCAGGCCTAGGACTCCTCTGAAGGATCCTTCCTTTACGGAGTTGCTATGCAAAATCCAGGGGGTTCACAAGTGGCATTTCTTGGAGCCACATCCACAACTTAAGAAACTCGCTGAACATCTGGACCTGCCAGAGACCGCTCCTACATTGGTGCCACCCTGGATTGAGCCTCATGCCGACCTTGTTTCCACTATTTGGAAACAACTGTCAGCTTTAGCCCCGCTTCCTCGGAAGTCGAACAGGCTATATCAGGCTCCCGAGGGTATCGACTTTTTACATTCTCAGCCTTGAGCTGATTCGGTCATGATTAGTGCCGCTCATGGCCGGACAGCTAACCTGAAACATCTGAGCTCGTCTCCACCCGACATAGAATCCCATCTTCTGGACCAGTACAGGAAGAAGATCTGTGCTTCTTCCACTCTGGGTATTAGGGCCCTAAATTGTGTCGGTCACATGGGGGATCACCAGAAGGCAGTTCTTAGTGAGGTGGAATCCAAATTGGACTCCCCTTCGGACTCTCAAGTCAAACAGGAAGTGTCTGACCTCATCTGCTCTGCACGTTCGGCCAGTCGGCACATGCTTTGTGCTACTTACGATGCAGTGGACACTGCTGGTAGGAGCTCCACTTTCGCCATAGGCTTGCGGCGTCATGCCTGGCTCCGTGTATCAGGGTTGGTCCTGGAAGTGCAGTCCGCTATTCAGGAAGCGCCCTTCCAGGGTTCGGTGCTGTTTGGTGGTGATGTCAAGGACATTATCACCGATCTGCAGGAGAAGGGGACTGCACTGAAGTCTGTGGACTCCATGTATCATCCCCATCACATGCAGTACCGTCCCTTTCACAGGCGGAATCGGCAAAAGGCAAAACCCCAGGGAAAGCGGGCTGTTAAACGCCAGGCCCCTCGGGCTGCCAAGCCCCCTCTGCCCAAAAAGCAGCGGGTGCTTCAGCCACGACGCTGCCCCACACCACCCAACTCCTTTCCTCTCCCACAGCCTCTGGGCCTTCCGGAGGAACTGGTAGGAGGGCGGTTTTCCCTCCATCTCCCAGATTGGGAGAGGATAACTTCAGATTCCTGGGTGCTCCAGCTGATCACAGGATGACACTCAATAGAGTTTCTTCAGAACCCCCCTCGACACCCTCCCCCAAGGTCGTCGTACTCTCGGGAACATCATCTTCTGGTCTAGGAAGAGATTTCAGCATTTTTGCTGAAGGAGGCTATAGAAACTGTCCCCATTCCTCTTCAGGGTACGGGATACCAGTCCCATTTCTTCCTGGTCCCGAAGAAAATTGGACATGAGGCCGATTCTCTACCTCAGCTCCTTGAACTTGTTCGTGGAGTACAAGAGGTTCAGGTTGCTCTCGCTGCAGAGCCTCCTCCCCTTCAGCTGGGACTGTGGCTGTGCACTTTGGATATGCAGGATGTCTACCTGCATATCCCTATCCACCCTTCCCATCACAAATACCTGTGTTTTGCTTTCCAGGGGGATGACTACCAGTTCAAGGCACTCCCATTTGGTCTTTCCTCGGTGCCCCAAGTGTCCACCAAATGCCTTTTGGTGGTAGCGGCCTACCTGCGTACCCAAGGGGTGCAGGTTTTCCCGTACCTGGACAATTGGCTCCTGGTGGCCCCATCCAGGGAGGAACTCCTGCGCTTCCTTTCCCTTTCCCAGCAGGTCTTTGCCTGCCTGGGTATTACCATCAACCAAGCCAAGTCCCATCTGATCCAGTCCCAGAGGCTCCAGTTTATCGAGGCGATCCTGGACACGACCTCTGGCGGGGCCTTCCTGCCACCGGACAGGGCAGCCACTCTTCAGGCCCAGGTCAGCCTGTTGTCCAGCCGCAGGCATGTCAGCACCAGGTCAGTCCTTTGCATCCTTGGACTAATGGTGGCTGAGATTCAGACAGTCCCTCGCACTCGACTCCACATGAAAATCTCTCAGTGGACACTTCGGTCTCAACGGGATCAGCTGGTAGACCTAGATCAACTTGTCCTGGTCTCCACTTCCATGGCTAAGGACTTGCAGTGGTGGGTGGTTCAGGAGAACCTCTGCTGGGGAGTTCCCTTCAGTCTCCCTCCCCCCTCACAGACGTTGACTACGGACACCTCCGGCGAGGGTTGGGGAGCCCATCTTGGTCCTCACAGGACCCAGGGCTCCTGGTCCAAGCTCAAGAAGTCCCTCCATATCAGTGTGCTGGAACTAAGGGCAGTACTGTATGCTCTTCAGGCTCTGCATCTGTATCTGTCTCCAGGTCACCTAGTGGTACAGACTGACAACATGTGTGTGTGGTCTGGTACATCAACAAACAGGGAGGAACTCGTTCCTACCCCCTTTGCCGAGAGGCAATGCGACTCTGGGATTGGGCAGTACAGCACAACCTTCAAATCAAGGCATCTCATGTGCCGGGGATCGAGAACACGCTGGCAGACAGGCTAAGTCGGTCATCTGCTCTAGCTCACGAATGGGAACTGGATCAGGGGGTCGTAGACGACATCTTCCTACGCTGGGGAACTCCACAGGTAGATCTGTTCGCTTCCCCCCAAAATACAGAACTTCCCGTCTTCTGCTTGCTTGCTCCAGGGCATGGCATTTTTTGGAGAGATGCTCTGTTTCTAGACTGGAAGGGCAGATTCATCTATGCCTCCCCCTCCACCCCAATTCCACTGATTACGAGGGTCTTGCAGAAACTCCGTTCGGAAGGAGTTCGAATGATTCTGATTGCTTCATTCTGGCCCAGTCAAGTTTGGTTCTCTCTTCTGCAACAGTACTGGGAAGGACCTCCTCTTCCTCTGTCACTATTTTTGCTGACCCAGGATCAGGGGACCCTCGTCCATCCAGGCCTCAAGTCCCTTCAGTTGCACGCGTGGCTCCTGCAGATCTAGTTCAGGTCCAATTCGGGGTCTTCCCCCCGCCCCGAGTAGCTGACATTCTGGTGGAGGCTAGGAAACCCTCAACCAGATCTACTTATGCCATGAAATGAAAGCGGTTCTCTGTTTGGGCTGCCTCCAATGATATTGAGCCCTTCTCGTGCTCTGTTGGCAGACTTCTGGATTACCTTCGATACCTCTTCGATCTGGGTCTCAGCCATTCATCCTTAAAGGTTCACATGGCGGCCACTTTGGCCTATCATGTCCCCTTTGCAGACAGAATGTTTGCTCAGCTGGAGGTCTCCAAGACCTTTTTGAGAGGGGTCCTTCACTTACGACCCCCTATCCGGGTTTCTGCCCCTCCTTGGGATCTGAATTCCATTTTAGAGAAACTTACTCTGCCTCCTTTCGAGCTTGCAGCCTCAGTGGACCTAAAGTTCCTTTCTTGGAAGACTCTCTTCTTAGTGGCCATTACTTCTGCTCGACGGATATCCGAGCTTCAGGCCCTGATGTGTAAAATCTCGTATTTGATTTTTCACAAGGAATGTGTGGCTCTGCGTACCAACCCTAAGTTTCTCCCTAAGGTGGTAGCAGAATCGATGCTGAATTAATCCAGAGTTGCCTGCCTTTTTTACGAAGCACTCCAACCAAGGAAAGTACCTCCCGCATACTTTGGATGTTCACCGAATTCTGAGATACTACACCAACAGGACGAAGGATCTCAGAAAGACTGATCAACTGTTCGTCTCTTTTGCCTATAAAATGCAGTTTCTAAGCAATGCCTATCGAAATGGTTGGCTCATTGTATCACTTTCTGTAATGACAAGTACAACAAGACCCTGCCAGGTCAAGTTAGAGGCCACGCCACCAGAGGGGTTGCTGTCTCTGCGGCTTGTTTCAAGAACGTGTCAGTGGCTGACATTTGTGCGGCCACCACTTGGACTTCTGTCCATACCTTTATGAAACATTACAGTTTGGACATTGCCTCTCGCTGCAGAGCAGGCTTCGGGCTGGCTGTTTTGTAAGGCCTGCTTTCCTAAGGCCTTCACAATCAGAGGGTCTACTTCTGAGTAGCTTCCTCCCCCGTTTGCTTCTCCTTGTTCCAGACTGCTTGGGACTCGGTCCTATATGTAATTGCCTACTACAAGAGCCCTCTCGAAGTGAGATAGTACAGTTACGTAAGAACTTAGCGTAACAGTAGATCTTGGAGGCTCTTGCAATAATAATACCTTCCGCCTACATCCCCTAAGCTATTTCAGCTCCTTTCCAGGAAGGAAATATCCACTTCATCTCTGCCTTGCCTTTTGGTCTTCGGGCGGAAAGAACTGGAAGGTGGGTGTGTGGACTGCCCTTTATAGTGACGTGCATGAAGTCGGTCACCTGACATGCAGGCGGTCCCCTGCCAGAGACGGCTAGCTAGAAATTTTTCCGTTGGGTCATGACGCTGGCTGGCATCAGTCCTATATGTAATTGCCTACTGCAAGAGCGTCTCTCGAAGATCTGCTGTTACGGTAAGTTCTTACGTAACTGTACTTTTTTTTAGCCAGTAATTTCATAGCCTAGAAGAAGAAAATTAGAGCCAGGAATGCATTGTTTAATGCAGTTGGAGACGGAAATAGACAATTACCCCATTATGCCCATCCCCAACTTCTCAGTAGTTCTATAACTACCTCCTGTGTGTTTTTGTTTAACTTGCCTTCAAAGAATACACTGTCTTTAAATCTGTCACAGTGCTTGGCAGGCTATTCAGTACCAGCCAGCCTCTGTGTGAAAATATATTTCCCTTGATCCCCTCAGATCCGTTCTCCTAGATGTTGCTGTGCATGATCTGTAGACAGTCCTTTAACAGAGGTTTTCCAGCATTGGAAAACTTGGAACAGCTAACAGAAATGACATGTCTGCCCCAGTTAGTCACCTGGTATGCTTGGTGATAGCGATGATTTGTAAATTCTCAGTTCTCAAACCAAAATTTCTGCCAGTCTCAGAGTCTGGTGTCTAGCACTGGATAGTGGGAAATGTGTCCTTTGTAAATTAATCATTTTGGTCCTTTTTTGCACATTAGGGCTGTCTCATTTTCTCCTTATAGGGGTACATCCCATACCCTCCAGTGTGAGACTTTATACAGTATATGCTGCTGCATTCTTCAGAGGATTTTTGTTGGCATGTCTATGCACTATTTGGTGTCCTGTTACACAGACAGGAAATAGTCTAGTTGTGTGCTGATGTTTGATGGTTTACTTGACCAAAGCCCTATTGAGCTGGAGCCAAATAAACCTTTTCTGCAGCTCTGTATTGTGGAAGATATCATAGGCTTTTCTCTTTTGCACTTTTAAAGTTTTTGTTTAAAAATAAAGGTTTTAAGCTTGTTGAAAGAACCTTTTTGTGGGAGTTTCATTCTGAGAAGTGGATAGTTCTATAGTTTACAACTGTGTTGCAGTTATTATATGCAGTGGGATTAAGAGCTGTCACAGATTTTGGAACACAGATATTTAAGCACAGCCTGTATCCATCACTCTTTGAGGAATATATTTGTACAGACTAATAAATAGAGGTTCTAGTTATGTTCTGGATTTTGTTTTGCACTGCTTGACTGTAAGATATGTACTGTATATAGTCCATCCCTGTTTTGTATTTCACGTGCCCATTGCATTTTTTTTTGTTCTTTCCTTTATGCACCTCTGTCAGGCTGGGCAGTTGTATCAGCCCGTCCCTTTCGGCACTCGCAGAGCTGTCCTGAGACTTCAGATTCCTCAGTCCTCTGAGTCCCTGAGTGAGTCAGTGGTTTCCAGCTTGGGGCTACTCATTAAGCCTCAACCCCAGTTTTTCCAACGATTTTCTCCTTATATCCCGTGCCCCAGACGGTTTAGGCGACACATGGAGGCGGTGTATGCACGACTTGGCCCGAGACTACTCCGCCTCCTCCCACCCCTGGCTTAGCACCTAACCCCCCCTCCAATGCCCACACCACCACCATGCCTCTACACAGTGGCAGTCAAAGCTGGGAGATCCAGTTTCCCCAGTCCGGGAGAGGAGAGCTGCCTGGCGGCTGCTCGATCCTCACCCAGCCGACGACCAGTGATCCATGCTCGTTACCGAATGGAGGCAAGTAAATGACAAAAATAAAAGGTCTACAGTAGTAAATGTGTGGACAGCAAGCACCTGACATGTCTGGGGTGGGGGTTGTCAGGTGCAAGAGCTGACATGGGGGTTCCAGTCCTGAAGCTGGGCTTTAAGGGAATGGGGAAAGACTGGGACCAGACAGAGAGGGGGGTGCTGGACAAAATATGAGGGAGGCAGTATGAAATGGCATACAGACCTGCTGTAGTCTTCGACCAGGAAACTGAGTGAGAACCTATAAGTCACAAGTGCAGAGGGCTAAGGAAGAAGAGGATTGGCAAGATGAGGGCCCTGAGGTAGCAAGGGTGGTAACCAAAACAGAACTTGGACATGAGGGAGGCAGAATGAGAGGTGTGACAGTCTCCAAGAAAGGAGTGAGAGGAACGAGTAGAGGAAGTAGTGATGGGCGTGGGGAAGGTGGTACAGGGTGAAGCGACAGAAAGAATTGCCTGGGAGTCATGGCTGGTCAGGGTAGGTTGGATGCAGGGGTTAAATTGGGCAGGAACTCAGTTCCACCTCTCTGGCACCTTTCTCCATTGAACACTATTAGAGAGGTCCACCTCCTAGGGATGACAGTTCCACTTCCTACAAATGTAGAGATTACAGTTCCATCTCTTAGATGTTTCTAGTTTAACCACTGGTTGGGAGCAGTGCTGTATACCACATCACCATACCTTCAGGCTGGCTGAATATTAATTTTCACAATGATCTCCTACTGGGCTAGTGGAGGAATGTCAACTTTGTTCCTGTGTGGTGCAGAACTTGGGAAGGAACTTGCTAATGATGGTGCAATAGCTATGTGGTCAGAGGAGTCGAGATAACTGTCAAGCCACTCCACTTCCTCCAGAGTCCTGAGGCTGTGGTGGTGGTGGAGGGAGCTAGCTAGATGTTGCCTGATACGACAGTCTTCTGGGCATTCAGGGCTGGCTGATTTGCACAGAACCAGTATTAAAAGAGATTGTTGAAGTAATGCTGTAGCCGTGCAGCGAAGTTTGGGCAGAAGGGCTGGATGCAAACAGCACAGTGCCATCCACATACATTTGGATTTATGAAGAGTCACTGGCCTTACACAGATAAAGGAGACCTGCACTTAAAACAGCAGTGCAATGAAAAATAGTTTCCCGAAAAGCTAGCTTCACCTAAAAGTAATACAAATATTGGCACTTGCCAAATCTGCTTTTCTAGATTACCTCCTATGCTGCTCACCGTTCGTTTTATTTTCTGTATCCTAAACCTTGCCAGATCTACAGTGCTATCTACTTCAAAGTCAGATGTGACTGACATCTTTTTCTTCAGAAAAAAACTAAGACCTTTACAAAATACTAAATTTTGGTGAAATCTGCAAATAAAACTGGAAAATGCCTGGAATCTTTGAGTGAAAAATGTTAGTTTAATTGTTTGCCGGATTTTGTTTCACTGCTGCTTGAAATGGGAGCAGTCAGTACTGAGAGACCCACACCCAACTGTGAGGCTGGTCCCAGTTTGCACTTAGTGTGTGTGTGAAAACATTTTTTTTTCTTATTGTTTAGTGCAAAATAGAAGATTGTATCAGACTGATTCAGCAGACTTCCAAGCTGACATTTGCTGTAACCAGAAATCCCAGAATCTCCTACAGCTGACATCAGAGTAAAGCTGCAGCCATGGACAAGTCAATATCTTGCATGTTAAGAGTTTTTATAAGTTTTGATCTTTTGTTTGCTGTTCCTACTGTCCTCCCCTGGCTAAGTACAGTCCCAGAGGATTATAACCTTCCTCTAACTGTACCTTGTTGAACTGGATTCTGACTTCCCATCCCTACCGCATTGTAGCAGCTGGTATACTTACTGACTCGTTCAATGATCATCATTATGTTTTGCATCAGAAAAATCTGTTTTCCCCCTTCTGCTCCTAAACATATGTTCAGATCTCTCTGATCACTAGATGTAAACTCTCTTCTGTCCCACATTGAAGCATTAAGCTGGTCTGCCATCCCTCTGGCCTCCAACAGGAATGATGCCCTCTCCCTGTTTATATCAAAATTCTCAGTTTGGGACGTGCACACCCCTCTCAGGAAATCTAGGGTTAGATCAGCTCATCTCACTGGATCTCCTCTGAAATAATTGAGCTGTGCAAGGTCTGTGGTCTAGCTTGGGACAAATATACCAAGGTTGTATAGACTGCCAAATCTGTTTTTAAATCTAACCTACATAGTAACCTAAACTCTCCAGCCAATTTCTGGAAAGTTATGTACTCACTTTTTGATCAACCAACTCAGTCTGCACCACCTGTCTTCAGGGTCAGTGACTCACTGCTTTCTGACCCTTCCTGTGTTGCTTCTCACTTCAGTGAGTTTTTCACCACTTGTGCCCTTCTCTCTCCTGGTACTGGCTCTCCCCCCCCCTTACCTTCTGCACCCTAACCATCTCCCTGTCAATCCACTTTGGGTTTCCTCTTCCCTCCCGTTAAGCACTCAAGAAACTCTGCTGGCCCTCTCCTCTATTAATCAGTCTAAATCCAGTCCAGATGGATGTGATCCCAAATTCCTTCATATTTTCTGCTTCTGCAGTTGCTCTCCCACTGACTCAGCTGTTTAACACCTCATTGTCTCTCAGCTGTGTTCCTCAGGCCTGGAAAACTGCCATAGTTCTTCCACTCAAAGACCACTCCTCTCCCAATAACTACTTCCCTATTTCCCTCCTTTCCTCCCTTGCCAAGTCACAAGAGAAGCTAGTTTGCTCTAGACCGCTTGACCATCTCACTCCAGCAGTCTCCTCTCTCCATTTCAGTCTGGCTTTTGGAAGAATCACTCCACCATCTCCTCCCCTATATGTGTCACTGACTTTATCCTCTGTGGGATGGATCGGAGCATATCACTGCTGCCATTTTCATTGATCTGGCAGAATCCTTCAACTTGGTGTCCCATTCGCTCCTCCTGGAGAAACCAAACTTGGCTGGAGACTCTGCTCCTACTACAGATTGGTTCAGGTCCTACCTAAAAGGTCGACAGCTGTCTGTTCAGGTAGGAGTTGTATCATCTCCCCATTCAGGCTGGAGTTCCATAGGGTTCTATCCTGGGTGCCATCCTGTTTTCCATTTTCTTAAATGATCTCCCCATTGCTTGTGTCAACTCACACATACACATGTATGCTGATGACACAGTCATCTTCACCTCCTTTCCCCCCTACAGCCTCTCTGGAAAGCCTACTTCAACAGGATTTCAGTAGGGTACTGCAGTGGTTCTAGGCCAACCAGATAAGGGCAGCACTAAAAAGACAGTGTCTATGACCTTTGAAACTGACCAAGGCTCTTGAGAACTCTGGTCTTCTCTACACTGAATGGCCCCCGCTCTTAATGTGGTCCCATCATTCAAGTACTTCAGCATGTGGCTGAGCACTAAGCTTGACTACTCCACCCACACTGATGCAATGCATGTGAAACTCTGCCCCAAGCTTGGTGCACTGTACCTCAATAAAGACTTTCTTTCCCTGCCAATCCATTGTAAGCCACTCACCAAAATGGTGCTACCGTCTTTGACTACGCCGATATGGTCTACGGAACTGTTCCTACTACTTCCCTTGCCAAACTGGACACTCTCTATAATGCCTGCTGTCGCTTTGTGACCCTCCCCCACATGTGCACCACTACTCCTTCTAATCCACCCTCTCCATCTTCCCACTGCACTCGCATCAGCAGCTACACAACACTGTCTTCATCTCCAAGTACTGGTCTGTCGGTCTGCCATCCTATCTTTCCTCACTCCTCTCTCCTATTCCTCCTGCTGCTTGCTCCGTTTGCTCAAGGGACCAACGCACCTTCTCCACTCCTCACCCTCATTCCACTGCCTTCCCCCAAGTCACACCTGGAAACAAGCCTAAGCTCAGTGTGCTTTTCCTGGTTACCCATTTTCTTTTTTTTTTTTTTTTTTTTATTTATATCTATTGTTTTCATCAGAATTGATAATATAATACATTTGCTGATATAAAGCACCAAAGAAATAGTGATTGTACAAACACAGGCTATCTCTCCATTTTGATGGATTAATACATAAAGCTAGTGGCTTTATAATCATATATAATAGGAATATAGGGGGATCCATAAATGCAAAATGATCCCACAAAAGTGTCATTTCTAAGAGATGCTAGTCACTTCAATGGAAATGTATTACCCATGTAAGGGAGAATCATAGCAGGAAAAACAACGCAAGCACCAACTTGCTATTAACCTTTTTTAAAACAAAACAATAAATGGTCAGGTATCTTGGATCTGCTATTAACAACCCCCAACCCCAATCCAGCTAATATCTTTAGATAAGTATATTTTAGCAGAATTATCCAACATAACCCAGTTTTTAACTAATGTAGTTTTTAACATTGCTACTTATATTCAATATCCAGTATTTAAGATATTACTCTGCAAGTATCCACTGTAAATCCTGAGAGCCATATATTTAATATGCAACATGGCCTTAGCCACATGGAGAAAGGTTGCCTTCTTACCCGGCCTGCTCAGTCCCACAAGTCCCACAAATGAGGAATGAACTGGCTCATGACCCGAATATAATCCCAAAAGAAAAAGTTTACATTAGAAAGTAGAGTAATGCAAGAATTAAATCAGTCTACTTCACAGGTCTCTTGCTCAGTCCTCTTTTTCGGATTCTTCTTCTCTTTCCCTCATTCTGGCAGCCAACGCAAATTCTCCCTCTGTCTTCTCCAGCCAGCGACTGATATCTCCTGGATCAGTAAACTGCCAGCTCTTCCCTGCATGTGTAATTCTCCGTCTGGCTGGCAGTAAAAAAAAAAAGAGTGGTTAAATCCCAATGATCGTAAACGCTGCCGTACCACATCAAACTTCTTGCGGCAAGCCTGGGTCTGAGAGGATAAGTCTGGAAAGCTTTTAACATCCGCTCCATTCAGCGTAAGCGGGTAAGCTGCTCTAGCTGCTTTAAGGACCACATCTCGGGCCTTCACTCCGGTGGTTCATAACAGGACAGTACGGGGCTGAGAGGTGTCTTGCGGTCTGATATGCGGGTTCACTCTAAGTGTATCTTAGAGCCGACAATTGAAAGTCTTCTGCCACAGAAATTGAGACTTGCAACCACTTCTTAATATGGGAGAAGAGGTCTATGCCCTCTCCTCTTGGGACCCCAACAAAAGGTAGATTTCCTGCCCTGACTTCGTTCTCTATTGACTCGTCTGCCACGAAGCTGGTTGTTTTCTCGAGTCAAAGTGGTCACTGCTTTTTGCATGGATACCATCCGTTTTTCTTGATGTGCCATGGATCCCGTAAGGTCTTGGATTGCCACATTGTAGGCTTCTAGTTTGGTTAAAGTGCATTCTATCTTGGCATCCATAGCCCTCATAGTTTCCATCATGGTGTGCCAGGGCGGCTCCGCTCCTCCACCATTGCTGGGCCATGCTATACTCGTGGCATCGACTGGTTTACCAACAGGCTGCGTTTGGTTTTGCTGGCCTTGTTGTGTCTTCTGGCGAACCATAGATGAGAAAAGTATCAATCTGCTCCTCACAACTGTGGGACGTCAAATCCGTCAAATTAGGCTTTTAAGATATTAAAATGTTACTTTTATGTTAAAGTTGCTGAGGTAGGAGTGAGAGTGTTCAGTAGAAACATCTATCCTAGAAGTTGACTCTCTAGGGTCTCCCCGCCCCCACCCCCACCCGGTTACCAGTTTTCAAATAAATAAATAACTTGGCTCCAGGAGAACAGCGGGATGAGCAAACATCTGTTCTGAGGTTACAGAAGTTCTAACATGCACCGCAGACTATTGAATCTCCCACTGCTGCAGCCCTGCTCTAATTTTAGCTGCTTGGGATTCTGGGATATGTAGGTATAGAAAATGTCAGCTTGCAAGTCAGCAAAATCAGGCTGACATAATCTACTATACTGTACCAAAAAAGTTAAAAATTCCTACCTGTGTCTCTGTTGCCTGTTTTGAATTAGGGATCTTTGGATTCTGATCCACTTTTAGGATTTCAGATTTTCAGTACTCATGGTCCAGAGTCCAAAATACTAAATATTTTAATCAGATTTTTTTGGAATCTGAAGTCCTGAATCCTGATTATGGATCTGACTCTCTCCTCCACCCCCCTCTTAGTTCCCTGATCCATCCACTCCAGTCTGATCGACCCCATCACAGTCACGCATCATTCATCTTGCTCAGATCTGGGTCAGTCTATTTCATTCTCTTTTGTCTTTCTTGTCCTCTGATCCAGTGCTCTTCCAGTCCAACTGACTCTGTCCCACCAGTGCGAAGTTGCCTACCATTAGTTCTGCTTAGAGCCTCAGCTGTCTGCAGTACAAACACCCAATTCTAGGGACATGGATATGGTGTACTTATCCACACTTCTGGCAGTGTCCTTTACCCTTTAAGGCTTGCCACAATGTCTTCAAGCTGGCTCCTTCCATCCACCTGGGTGGTAACTCCCTGGGCACCACCCCATGACATAAGAGCTTCCTTTCCACTGGAGGAAGGTTCCTTCCTTGCCGCTATCATGCTGAAGAGGCCCTTTGCTTTATTTCTTCGGATTTTCAATAAGAAACTTGTCTTCAGGCTGTTTCTTCTCGCCATCAACGTGGAATATGCAAAGTCTGCTCCAGGATTCTGGAAATGTACCTGTGGGCATAAGATGTGCCAGACGGAGCCGCACACCTTGTGCATGTACTGCCTCGGCCATGAGTATGATCCCCAGGCCTGCGGTATTTGCCGCACTTTCCACCTGTCCACTTTAGAGTACTGTCATGCCCGCCTGCTCTTAGGTGATCTGTATGATTGGGACCTGCCAGTCAGATCTAAGGACATCCATTAGGTGGTCTCCGTGGCTGTGGGGTCTGCCGAGCAAGGTGCGGTGTTTGAGGAGGCCGGGGCTCGGGCTGCAGCTCATGCCTCCTTGGTTTCGGCCTTTTTGCCACTCTCCTTGGGTGCCTCCTTTACTGGGGCATTCAAAGAGTTGTACCAGGCCCTTCCCACTCATGGGCAGGGTCCCTCTTCCAAACACAAATCGAAGTCTAAAAAAGAGACGAAGAAATGGTCTCACTGTCGATTGTGGGATTGGGATCGGTCTCAGGCCTCCGATTCCCATGCTTCTCCAGAGGTTCCAACTTCAGCGGCCCCACAGTCTCTCTATTGTGCCAGTTGGTCGAGATCTTTCTTCAGCCGGTTGACCTGTTGCCTGAAGAGGCTGATACCTCCTTATCCAGGACTTCGGTCCTGCCTCTGACTTGGGGGATGGATCAGTTAGCAGATCCGCCGCCCCTTCTTCAGGAGATTCTGGACCTGGAGGATCCTCGTCATTTGCTGGCTCTCTCCAAGGCCAACCATCAGTCCCCAAAGGTCGAGATCACAGTCCCACTCCCCCACCCCTGAGTTTAGCAGCCTGCATCGATGCTCTCGGCACTCAGGGAAGTGGCATTGCCCGTATTTTTCATCCTCTTTCTTCTCGAGTGAGGCGGGGCATCAGTGCAAGTTGAGTCGACGCTACGAGGACATGATGTGGCTGCAGCTAGTTTTCACTGGGATAAAGCCCGTTCCTGCTTCAACCCGGCCATCATCTGGCTCTCACCACAGAGGCAGACATCTTCTTTGCCTCAGCAATAGCCGAACCATCTGGTCCCAGCTCGGCCTCCACCAGCTCCTCCACTGATTGGGGTGGAACTGCCAAAACAGCCAAAGACCAGCACTCCAACCAAGGAGTCCCGGCCGGTCTCGGGTCTTCCCCATTGGTCACCATCACTCCTGCCCATCCTCTGAGGGTCAGTGGGGACTCTGGTGGTTGACCCCATTTTGATGACTCCTTGGAGCCGGAGGACTCCTCCTTGCACTCTCATCCAGTGGACGTGGCATCAACCAGGGATCTCTCAATGGAGGAAGGCCCTACTTCCTTTATGGGCCTGCTCCATCTTATCTCAGAATCCATGGGTCTCCAGATGAAGTCTGTTCAGAAGCAGACGTGTTACCTGCGTACTGAGTTCTTGGACTGGGGTGATTAACCCTGTGCAAGCATTCCCAGTGGCAGAGGCCATTCTGAGCTCTGCATTGGAGCTGTGGCAGCATTCGACCTCCTGCCCTGCACTGTCTGCCCGGATGGCCTGCAAGTATGTGGTTCCTATTAGGTCCCCTTTGGGGTTCACTGAGAACACCATGACTGAGGGCCTTGTAGTGGATTACGTGTTCAGCTGCTCGGGCACCATGAGCGATGTTGACAGGCCGCCCAATAAGGAGTCCAAGAAGCTGAGCCATATGGCCATGAAGGTCTATGCTGCCTCCTGTCTTGGCCTTCGCCAGGTGAGTTCGGCACTTTTGATGGCCCACTTTTCTCATGCCCTTCTGGGCATGCTTGATGGTGTCCTCCCTCATCTCCATGCTGACCGCCAGACCACAGTCAAGCAGATCCGGGACCAGGGCCAAGCTATAGCCAAACTGCTCCAGATGGCCATGGAAATCAGTGACTCGTGTGCCCAGTCCATGGTGGCCATGTGCTGCAGGGCTTGGCTGCAGGTCTCAACCTTCGCAACAGATACCCAGCACAAGCTGGCAAATGTTCCCTTCCTGGGTACCCACTTGTTTGGACCCAGGGATGAGGGGCACCTCACCCGCATCGAGAACTCCAGTGCCACCTTGGACTCTGTGACATCTGCCCAGAGGGATCCCAAGGGCTCTAAGCAACCAAAGAAGAAGCCCTTTCAGCCCCTCTCTGCCCCTGCAGCCAAACCAGCCCCACCTCAAGCTGGGCAGCAGGCTCAGGCCTGGTCACCTCGACCAAAGTCTAGCTGTGGTCATCCACAAGCCTGGAGGATGAGGGCCCTGGTGGCTTTTCAGCCGGGCTCTCCTCCACCTCAAAGCCTGCCCAGTGACAGGATATGGGGTGCCTCCCTCGTGTCTTCACGCCTCCCCTGGGTCCTCCCATTGTGGGCCGGCTCCGCCACTTCCTTTCCACCTGGTACGCTGTCGCCACAGACAGTTGGGTTCTCGAAGTGATCGGTCAGGGTCTGCCTCTGGAGTTCGAGGCATACCTGTCCTGTTGAGCCCACGCCCCACGGGAGGGAATCGTGTCTGTTGACATGCTGTTGGCCCTTTGGGACAACATAGCTCAGCTGCTATGCAAGGAGGTCATGGCTTCTATCTCAGACCCTTCAGGAACATGTAGGATTTGTCTCCAGGTACTTCCTGGTGCCAAAATGGATGGGGGGGGGGGCTGGCGCCCCATCTTAGATCTGCACGACCTAAAGAAGTTAATCTCGCCACGCACCTTCAGGATGGTCACTCCATCTCTGATCATACCATCACTGGAGCAGAACAAGTTTTTCTCCCTGGATCTTCAGGACGCGTTTTTATACGTCCCAATCTGTCTGTCCCACTGCCGGTTCCTCCAATTCTGGGTGGAGGGGATCCTCTTAGAGTTCCAGGCCATACCATTTGGCCTGTTCACAGCCCCCAGGGTCTTCAAGTGCATCGCAGTGGTGGCAGCTTACCTGAGGCACTGAGGAGTCTGGGTTTACCCCTATCTGGATGGCTGGCTGATTGTGGGTCCCGTCAGGCAGGAGGTGGAGCAGTCCAAGGACATGGACCTCCAGACCTGCATCTCCCTTGGCCTCCTGGTCAACGAGGCCCAGTCAGAACTTGTGCCATCACTGGTGAACAATTTTATTGGGGCAGAGCTTGACTCTTGCAGGGCCAGGGCTTGGCTCATGGCAGACAGGGCGGAGGCTCTCTCCTCCTTTGCCTGATCATTTTGGGTTGGGCAGTTGCACCCTGCTTGGGACTTCCTGCTCCTCTTGGGATACATGGTGGCCTGCACCATTGTGGTCCATTGGGCCAGCTGAAGAATGCACTCTCTGCAGTGGGAGCTGGCCTGCCAATGGTCTCGGCACAAGGGCCACTTCGGCCAGCCGGTCACTATGACCCAGCCGATGTGGGATGCCCTTCAGTGGTGGTTAGTTCCAGAACATCTGCAAGAAGGTATCTCATTTGTCTGCCCAGAGCTGATGATCAAGCTGATGACAAATGCCTCTCATGGCCTGGGGTGCCCACCTGGAGAGTCCTGGTGCCACATAAACCTGCTGGAGCTCAGGGCAGTTCGGCTGGTGCTGACTGCTTTTGTTCAGACATTCAGGGTCAGGTGGTTCAGGTCCAGATAGATGGCACCACAACCATGAGCTACCTCAACAAGCAGAGTGGGATGCACTCCTCTCCATATGTGGACACTTGTGCGCAGCTTGGAGGCTGATCTCCTGACCATCCATGTAGCCGGTGTCTCCAACCAGCTGGTGGACGCTCTCAGCCATGTGGGCGAGGCATCTCATGAGTGGTCTCTCCACCCAGAGGTTGTACACAACCTCTTCTCCCAGTGGGACACCCCTGTCTTGGGCCGGTTTGCCTTTAGGGAGAACGGAAAGCTGAGACTGTTCTGTGCCTGCCCCCCTTAGCAGAGAATGCAGCAGGGGAAATGCCTTCTCCAGGCCCTGGACCCCAGGCCTTCTCTGTGCCTTCTCTCTGTTTTCCTTGATCCACAAGGTATTGCTGAAGGCGAGGAGGGACAAGGCATGAGTGATCCTGGTAGCTCCGGACTGGCAATGCCAGTTCTTGTACCCCAATCTCCTCAGCCTCAGTAGCAGGCCCCCAAGGTGTCTTCCTCTTTGCCCAGACCTGCTCTTCACCAGTCAGGGGAAGGTACTCCATCCGGACCTTCAATCCCTGCATCTAACAAAATGGTTCCCGAGTGGCTAGAGTTCCAGGCTTTGGGTCTCTCCAAAAATGTCTTCACTGTGGTCGAGACATCTCGGAAGGAGTCGACCCGAAAATGCTACACCTTCAAATGGAAGAGGTTCTCCATTTGGTGCCAGGGCAAAGGGCTTGAACCCTTATCTTGTCCGGTGGTTAGCATTCTCGACTACCTTTGGTCCCTCTCCTAGTCTGACCTTCAGTCAGTGACCCTTAAGGTGCACCTGGAAACCATTTCTGTCTACAGGGCGTTGACCCGTCAGCAGTTGGTGGCACTGAAGAATGTGATCTGGCACTTTTTAAAGGCTTTGACCACACTTCCCCTCCAGTGTGTGAACCACCACCACCTTGAGACTTGTTGCTGGTGTTCGCAAAGCTCATAGGCAAGCCATTTGAACTGATGCACAGGTGTGAAGTGTCTCGCCTATCATGGAAGACTGCCTTCTTGGTGGCTGTCACGTCAGCCAGAAGGATCAGTGAGCTCCAGGCACTCTCGGTGGAGTCTCCTTACCTGGTCTTCCACAGTGACAGGGTTGTTCTTTGCCCCAACTCGAAGTTCCTCCTGAAGATTGTGTCAGATTTTCACCTTAACCAGGTGATCAGTTTCCCGGTGTATTTCGCCAACCACACCTCTGAGACCAAGCACAGGCTCCATATCTTGCACCTGCGGTTGAATACTCACTTATTACAAGGAGCACACCATTGAAGTTCAGGGAGAGGTTCACCAGGTATTTGTCACCTACACTGATGCTGCACCTGGCAGACCAGCAGCTAAGTGGACAATTGGCAGATGGGTTGTATTCTGTACTGACCTCTGCCATAGGTTGGTGGGTAGGGAGCCTCTCGTAGGGCTAAGGGTTCATTCCACCTGTCTTACTGCTACCTCTGTGTCTGCTTCCAGGGACGGCCCTGTCCAGGACATCTGCAAGGCTGCTACCTTCAAGTCAGCACACACCTTCATTTCCCACTACCACATCAACCTTGAGTCACGCTGGGAAGCTGGTTTTGGGGCCTCAGTTCTCCAGTCTTTATTCCCTAAGTAGGTGGTGTGACACTTGCCCCATACACCTGGAGAACTGCTAGGAGTCTGCCAGAAGTGTGGATAAGTACACCATATCCATGTCCCTACAAAAACAGGTTACTCACCAAGAACAGTACATCTTCCATGGAGTGGTCTCTTGCAGCAGGTAATGCTTTTGGGTAATCGCCAGCGGGCGCTGTGGTGCACGGCAGCTCTTTTGTAGCAGTCTTTTCCAGAGGCCGCCCACACATGACATCATCTTCCTGTTTCTTGTGTAAGTGTGGACTGTCCCTGGTATCCTCTATTAATTTTCCTGCCGGCTTCAGTTTGCACGCAGCAGCTAGAGTAACTTCTGAACAGCAGTCATCGAAAATTTGAGCAAATGACGAATGTCCAAAGAATCTTCAAACAAGATAGCACTATTTTGTTCTTGCCATTCCGGTAGGAAAATCTACTGCTTCGACAACCACACCACTTGTGTAAGGTGTCTGGGACCCACACACGACACATCTTCCTGCATACATTGCCAAGATTTTAACCAGGCAACCCGTTGACAACTGCTGCAGGAAATCAAAAACCTTTTAATGGAGCAGAAATTGTCCCTCATGAAGAATCAGGGGGCCCGTTCCAAGGGCTCCCCATCCACTGATTCTCTTAAAAGGCACAAAATGGAGAAGCTCTCCTCACACTCTGTGTCTTGATGCTCATCTACGGCCACCATTACAGATGCCCCACTTTCGATGAGGCATTCACATACTGCCTCTTTGTCAATGAGAGGTTATTCCAGCTCATCAACGGCGCTTTCCACTGCATTGATGGCAGTTTATGATGATCCTTTTATAGGCTCCATCAACGGCACCATCATTTTCAATGTCTTCTACTGTTCCCCAGGTGGTTCTGTCAATGACAAGCCACATCCCACTGGATAAATCGGCTGCATTTGCTGTGCATACTGCCCCTCCACCCTTGGAGGTGGGTTTCCATAGGGGCCAGGTGGACAGGGATCAGGACCCTGAACTTTACTACCCAGGGCAAGACCTGTTCAGGTTATGCGTCCAATCCTCTTTATTCTCCCTTTGGTTTCCCATAAACCCCCCACCCCCCCTCCTTCTTAAAAAGAACTGTACATTACATCAGTAGTACCGCACGTCTTGCATGCCATGTGGCATGCTCAGCTCTCCAATCAGGGAGAGCCAAGTCACCCATCCTGCTCACCCACTTCTCCACCAAAATGATTTCAGGGTGACGGGACCCTTTACCAACCTGGTCACCTCCCTCGTACGTGGATGACTACCTATCAGATGAGACTGAATTTCCAGGAGATTTTACCGGAGACCTAGAGGAGGAGGAATTCCAGGATATGGATTTTCAGCCATAATCTCCTCTATCAGAGATTTCCTCATTAAATGAGGACCTATTCAGGCATACGTCTGCCTCTCCTCCAGATAATCCATCTTTCCAGGAGATGGTGGTCCAAATTAAAAAAGTCATGGGATTCTCTACTACCGAACGTGACGAACAACGTAAGGACATGGTAGACTATCTAGAATTACCAGAAGATCCAGTCTTAGTGGTACCCCCACTAATCCAAACATACCAAAACGCTATGCTTGCAGCACGGCATCAACCTTCTTCAGTTATGGCTGTTCCCCGCAAGGCGGACCGCCTTTACCAGGCTTCTTTGGATCACCCTTTTTTATCCACCACTCCTGAAGCAGATTCGGTGGTGACTGCTGCCACTTATGATCGTACCAAATGACCGAAACACATGAGCTCCTTACCTCCTGATAAAGAATCCCATAGGATAGACTATCTGGGGAAAAAAAGGCATTTCAATCAAGTACCATGAATCTCAGAATCCTAAATTATATGGGACATGTGGCCAAATACCAGTGGACACTCTGGTCCTCGGCCATTGAACTGGTGAATAAACTCCCTCCTTTACCAGAAAGGAAACAATTATTGTCCACAATATCTACTGGCAATGCCATTTCCTGACAACTTCTTCATTCAGGATATGATGCTGTTGATACTTCGTCCCGCATGTCAGCAACCGGCATTACCTTGTGTCGCCATGCTTGGCTTCGCGTATCAGGCTTCACACCTGATGCACAGCACAGAGTAGTTAACACCCCCTTTAATGGCTCCAAACT
Source organism: Neoceratodus forsteri (assembly GCA_016271365.2). Classification (NCBI taxonomy): domain Eukaryota; kingdom Metazoa; phylum Chordata; order Ceratodontiformes; family Ceratodontidae; genus Neoceratodus; species Neoceratodus forsteri. The sequence continues at coordinate 646,803,516 of CM028131.1, forward strand.
ATTCGGGCCAGGTACCTAAACATTGATAGATGATCTCCAGGCTTCAGGAAGAACCCTGCATGTGGTCCATGGCATGTACCATACTTCTCAGCCTTCCTACCATCCTCAGTCCTCTTTTTATACCAAAAGAGGTGGTAAATACAAAGGCTCAAATAGAGGCGGATCCCGAGGTCATTCCCAGTTGACCAGAACCAGCACCTCTGCCGCCAAGGGCCCCTTCTCCCACCCCCATGGTGGAGCTGATCAACCCACCCCCAGTGACCCACGGGCTCTTCCCACGCTTCCTCACCCAGGCCTCAGAAGCTGTGGGTGGTCATTTTGCCCTCCATTTGGATGCCTGGATGACGATCACATTAGATGAGTGGGTCATTCATATCATTCAGAAAGGCCACTCTCTGGAATTACTTTCCAGACCACCCTCTCATCCTCCCCACTCTGTCCATTACTCACCCGACTATATTCCTATTCTCCAGGAGGAATTACGAGCTGTTCTTACCATGAAGGCCATTTATCCAGTACCCCCATCAGAACACCGAAAGGGGTTTTACTCCTACTTCTTCCTGGTACCTGTGCTAGCGTAGAATAGGACCCTGTCACATTTGTTATGCAGATAGTGTTTAAATGTAAGGATCTTTCCTTTTCTGTCTCTTCTGTCTGGTTGCGCAACCCAATTTTCCTGTGAGACCTCGGTCTTGGATCAACCCGAACAGTCTCACAATTCTTTGCCTCTCACTGTCTCTGTTTTCTCCTGCAACAAGTTTTCCTCCCTTGCATATCTGCTAATATAAAAATATATACAAATCACTGTATGGAATGAAACTGATAATGGGATCACTTTTGTTTAGAAAATATTTAGTATTACTGTTGAAATATATATTAATTGTATTTTGACAAGTCTTGAAAAAGCTATAGGTTACTTGAGTCTTTTGCAAAAGCTGGAGGGGCCTCTGGAAGCTCACTGTTCCAGCAGCTCCTGATATTTGTGAAAACAGAACATTTTGCAAAAACAGGATGCTTGCTAGGGATGGGGGTTGAACAGATATCAAAGAGCTGAGCTAAGCTGCTACTGTAATTAGGAAGATTACAAGAAATATTTTATTTTGCCTCTGTACATACTACTTATGAACAAGTTTATATATGTATTTTTTTTATGTTATTCCTACTATGAATAAAGTTTTGGTGACTTTTACAACTGCTCCTGGGTTTTCCCTATGCTTCCTGACCTGTGCCTCGTCGACAGTACCCAAGCGAACTGAAGATCTCAGACCAATACTGGACCTCAGACAACTGAACCTATACATCCAGTACAAAAGGTTCCGCATGGTCACCCTAAACTGTATCATGCCAATACTAAAACAAGGGGGACAGGCATGTGCCCTGGATATGAAGGATACTTCCCTTCATATCCCTATCCATCTTGCCCACCACAGGTTCCTTTGTTTTCAACTGTTGGGTCAATGCTGCCAATTTCGGGCACTCCTGTTTGGCCTCTCCTCGGCCCCACAAGTGTTCACCAAATACCTAGCGGTAGTAGCAGCAGCCCTATGAAGGGATGGGCACTTTATCTTTCCAAACCTGGACGATTGGCTCATAAAAGCAGAGTCCAAAGCTGCTCTGCTTTCTTCCCTAGAAATGACCCTAACTCTGTTCCAAGCTCTTGGGATTACGGTCAATTGGCTGAAGTACAATCTGACCCCTATGCAGTCGCTCCACTATATAGGAGTGATTCTCGACACTGTCTCCACCAGGGCTTACCTCCCAGTCCACAGACAAGACAAGCTTCTATCTCTAGTGTTGCAAATACAAGCCCAGAAAGTTGTCACAGCCAGATGCATGTTGTGTCTCCTAGGTTACATGGCCACTACCATCCCTACAGTAGCTTTCACCCATCTTTGGATGAGACCAGTCCAGTGGGTTCTCCATAACCAGTGGTCTCAAAGAACAGGAAATATCGAAGACAAAATCAGTCACTTCCTCCTTGCAGTCTGCCTTAGTGTGGTGGATGCTTCAAGTCAACCTGTGTCAAGGCATGCCCTTCCAGTCCCCCCCCCCACCCCTGCAGATGTTGACCATGGATTCCTCCCTGGAAGGGTGGGGTGCACACCTGGGTCCTTATAGGACACAAGGCAAATGTCAATGGACACAATGTCCAAATGTCAATGGACACAAACCTCTATTCCTCATCCCCACATCAATCTCCTGGAACTGAGGGTGGTTTGCTTAGCCCTCCAGGCTTTTCAACCTCACCTATCTCCAGGACAGTTGCTGATTTAGTCAGACAACACAGCAGTAGTATTCTACCACAACAAACAGAGGTACAAAATCCCATTCTATATGCAGGAAGACACTTGCAGTCTGGCAGGAAGCCATCCGGCAGCACCTCATACTAACAGCCATCCATCTACCAGGACACTACAACCTCCTGGCCAACTTTCTCAGTCCCCAGTCATCCACACACGAAAGGACATTTCATTGCAAAGTACTACAGAGAATATTTCATCTGTGGGGGAACCCATAACTGGACTTGTTTGTCTCCCCAGCAACCTCTGTCTCCCCAGATACTGTTCCATTATCCCGAGCAAAAAGGGACAGTCTAACGATGCCCTGTCCCAAGCATGGACAGGACTCTTCTTATAAGCCCCCCTCCACCTTCTGCAATGGACTCTACTGAAACTACAACTCTAACCTGCCACCATGATTCTCATAGCCTCTCAGTGGCCTCGGCAGGTGTGGTTTCCCCTACTTTAGCAGCTCTTGGTAGAGGGAACCTGTTCCACTGCCAATCAGATCTCTTGACTCAGAATCAAGGGACCCTTCTACATCCCAACCTAAAGGCACTACACCTTCCTGCTTGGCTCCTGAGGATGCGGTCATAGCACGTCTACAAGTGTCCTCTCCTGTTGCCAATATATTGCTGGCATCACATAAACCAGCAACAAGGGAAACATACAATGCTAAATGGAAACGTTTTTCCATATGGGCTGCTTACCAATCACCGGATCCCTACTCTTGTCATTGACATAAGTCTTTGATTACCTAGCCTCGATCACCGAGACAGGATTAAGCTATTCCTCCATCAAAGTCTATTTGGCCTCTATTTCGGCCTTTCATGAACCTCTGGATGGTAGATTACTGTATCAACATCATCTAGCCAAAATGTTCTTAAGGAATGTTGCATATTAAGCCACCTATCAGAAGACCCACTCCTCCATGGGATCTCAATTTTCTAATAGAGAAATTAACTCTTGAGCCCTTTGAACCAGCGACCACTTGTGACCTCCGTTTTCTTTCATGGAAAACAATATTCTTAGTGGCTGTCACTAAAGCTCAACGTATTTCCGAGCTTTATGCCCTCATGTGTAGAGAACCTTATTTGGTTTTCCACAAAGATAGGGTGGCACTTCGTACCAACCCCTCCTTCCTACCTAAGGTAGAGTCTGAACACACCTTAAACCAGTCCTTGGAGTTACCAGTATATTATTCTGACCACTCCAATTGAGGTGAACACCTCTTACATACTTTAGATGTCCATCGTATACTACGTTACTACACTTATCTAACTAAAACGATTAGAAAAACTTTTAAACTTTTTGTCACCTTTGCCACAGGCAGGGAAGGTCTCCCAGTTACTAAACGGACTCTCTCCAATTGGCTAACACATTGCATAACATTTTGTTATTCTAAATACAACAAGCCATTACCTGGACCTGTGCAAGCCCATTCTACTAGAGCTATGGCCACTGCTGTGGCCTGCTTTTAAAGGGGCCTCTATCACGGATATCTGCAACACAGCTACTTGGTCCACAGTTCACACTTTCATGAAGCATTACAATTTAGATATTGCTTCATGCCATAGGATGGCCTTTGGCCGAGCTGTCCTACAGGGCCTCCTGTCATAATGACCCCCTTCTGGGTTACTGTGGGATTCATCCCAAAAGTATTACCTGCTGCAGGAGACCACTCCGTGGAAGATAGCACAGTTAGAAAAATATTACCATAACAGTAGATCTTTGAGGAGTGTCTCTTGCAGCAGGTACGATCCCTCCCTATGAGAACAAATTCTGGTCCAGTGACTTATGGGTTGGGACACCTTTGGTACCTTGGCTTCCCCTCGTTCCTCACTTAGCAAGCTGAACCTGGCAGGAGAAACTGAGGATACCAGGGACCGCCCACACTTATATAGGAAACAGGAAGATGATGTCATGTGTGGGCAATCCCTGGAAAAGATGTATAGAAAAGAGCTGCCATGCACCACAGCACCCTCTGGTGATTACCCAAAAGTATTACCTGCTGCAAGAGATGCTCCTTAAAGATCTACTGTTGCGGTAAGATTTTACGTATACTTTCTAGGAATGATATATGGTGTATATCCACACTGATCCACCCAACCTCCCCTGGCAAGAGGCACACCGCTGTGGCTTCCAGCGGGCAAGATCTGACTTCACGAGGTGGTGTTGAGGGAGTTACCACCGCTGAGGGAGTTACCACCCAGATGAGTGGGAGGAGCCAACTTGAAGACATTGTAGTAAGCCTTAAAGGGGAAGGGACACTGCCAGAAGTGTGAATGTACACTGTATACCACTCCAAGAACTACTGTTGCAGGTGAGTAACCTGTTTTTCCATCCCCGGACCACTGGGCCTGTCCTGACTTCAGAGTCCAACTAGCCCAGCAGCAGCTTTCATCTCTGGCTGGCAGCCAGGTGGCACTGGCAGTACTAACAACAAGTTCCTCTTCTTCCCCCACAAAAGCATAATCTTTCTCCAAACTTGCCTGACTTATATTACTGTCCCTGTAGGCATGCTGGGTGTGTAATGCCAGCAGAGTCAGTGTTGTTACAAGGTGCCAGCCAGGTGGTTGAATGCAACAAAATTATGGGTAGACTTCCCACTAAGTCAGATGCTGTTTTGAGTATGGCATCTAGTGTTTTACAGAGGAGTTTTGTGTGATTGGCAATGGCCACCATCAGCATTGGCTTGGCTCTGTAACCATACGTACCCCCAGCTCTCAGCATCCTGTGGTTGGGCTTGTGGGTTGGCCAGGAGGATGGGGGGTTGGTAACAGAATTGTCGTGTACCACAGCCGTGGCATGGAATCGGGATATTGGTTCAGGAATGGATGAATTGGAGGTTATAAGAGTTGAATAATGTCCTGTCCCATTTCTTATTCAGAAAGAGTTAAATGCAAGGATCTGTTCTATACTATCCTTTTCTGTTCTCTGTCTGATTGCACAATCAAATTTTCTTGAGACCTAGGAGCCAATCACTTTGATTGTCTTGTGATTCTCTGCATTCTGCTATCTCTCTGCCTTCACTTGCTGTTTGTCTTTTCTGTCTCCTTGCTTATCTGTGGTTGTAAAATATATGTGACTCTGTAATGTGAAACTGGGACTTGTTTGACAATATATATAATTGCATGGTTGAAATGATTGCAAAAAGCTATTTGGAACTCTCGTTGACCTTGAGATGCAGCACAAGCTCATTTCCAGAGTAGTCAACAGGAGATTAGTTTTGGGTCACCATGTTCTTTTTTGTTGCACCTGCAAGGAAAGAAACTAACAAAGTTTTGATATATGTTGTGTGAAAACAGGATCTCTCTTAATGACCTCAGGATGTAGAAATTGTCAGGCAAAGACTTCTTATCAAAAGAGCAGTAATGTTTTGTTAGAGAGAGAGACTGAAACTTAGAATTATTGATGCAGGACTTTTGTTTTCTCTGTTTGCACTGCCTTTGTAAATGGCTATCCTGAACAATTTTGTTTTTTTATATTTTACTGTTATTGATAATAAAACGCTACTTGCAAATTGTTTGACTTCCCCTGGTTTTCCTGTGCTTCCTGACCTATGCCTCTATGACAAGGGATGGTTAAGCTTTGTTGTCAGACTGATTTGTCATGCAAGTTGGCTAGCAGGGAACTGAACAGGAGGGGGAAGGGCATGTGGCCACTGGCCAGTGGTTACTGGTGGCTTGCTTTAGAGCACTAGTGGCTAGCATTAATTTGATGCTCAGTTTTGCAGCAGCATAAAGCAAACAGCTTTAGGTTGGATACTAGCAGGCTGCCACTGCTGGCCCACAGAAGCTGATGGTTCTTGGACTTAACTCGGATGGAGCATTGTGACTGTCACTGCAGTCAACCCAAGCAGCTTGCCCTATGGCTTTCATCTCTTCTATTGCAGCAGGTAAGGGGGAAAGGGGGATGTCTATTTTTTTAAGAAAACACGGCTTGGCTAAGGGCTTATTAGTTGAGTTTTTGTATGTGTGTGTGTATAGGTTTAACAAGGGAGTCTGATACAGTATCGGAAATCAGATTCTGAGTCCAAACCTGACTTTCAGGATAGATTTTCTGATAATCCAACGGATGCTAACAGAATGAATTTCACAGAATCAGAGTACTGCTATTTCAGATGAGGTATTAAACTAAGGTCTCGACTGCCTGTTTCCAATGTTTGTTCAGGTGGACATTAAAGATCCAAAGGCAGGTGCTATTCAGTCCCATACACATCCCCAGAAGTCCTAGTTAGGGTAAATGGAGTATTATCACCTTGATTTCCATTGTGCTAGGAAACCACACAGTGGTGTCCCCTCGCCCCCTTTTTATTCACCCTTTGCGTAGAACCATTGGCAGTGATGATCTGAGCCAGTGCAGCTAATGGGGGAATCAGCATTGGACTCTGAGCAAATAAAATTTTGTTGTATGCTGATAACTGCATTTTTTTTTTTTTTTTTTTTTTTTTTAACAGAGATCTGGTCACCTCAGTTCCAGCCCTGGCTGTAAAATTAAACGGCTTCAGATGGCTCCCTGGGTACAAGATTAATTTCACCAAGTCAGAATCTACAGTAGTGTTTTGTCACTTTTACTTCTCAATTTTCATTCAAGTGGGCAAATCATAATTTTAGATATTTGGGTATTAAAATTGCCTAGCCTTGGCTAATTTGAATAAGCTGAATTACCTCCTACTACTACAAAATGTAACACATAATTGCCAGACGTGGAGCCTATTACTTATATCAGTGGGAGGCAGGATTGAAGTATTAAACATGAACGTCTTAACCCATTTGATCCTGTTTCAGATACTCCCTATCTCTTTACTAGGGCGATCTTGGAGCCAGTTAAAATGGCTAACAAAGAATTTCTTTTGGCAGGGCCCCAGGGTGTGAGGAGGGCTAGGGGAGGAGCAAGCTCTTTAACACTTCCAAAAGATAAGAGAGGGTTAGTAATGCCTGACTTTTTCACATATTATTCGTCCACACAGTCGCACCTCAGTCCCATCATTAGACAAAATATAGGCTCGGGCTGGTATATCCTTGAAAATCACAGAACATTCCATGCCCCTTTGTATGCCATACCAGGTGCTGAGCTTACCACAGACCCTTTTAGCTAAGTTCAAAATCCTTGGACAAAACACACCTTATAAATAATAAATAAAAAAAAAAAAAAAAAAAAAAAAAAAGACTCTTATCAAACACTCCCAATGAAATACCCCCCTCCAGTCATTATAGGGATTCAGAATTTACCCCCCCATGAATAGGGACATGGGGTTTCTTAAATGGAACCACAGGAAACTGACCGGGTATAACTGGATAGTAGTAAATGACACTGCATGACCTTTGACCAGCTCAAAATTGACTATGGCATTCCCAATAGGGACTTGTACAGCTACTTGCAAGTCCACCATTACATCTGTACATGTAATGAGATGGACAAGATCCCATGGGAAGAACTGTTCTGGGCAACCCACCTAAACACCAATGATAGATACAATTCCAAGATTTACAAAATACTGATCAGATCAAGGGGACATTCACTGGCCAAGGTTCAGAGTAACTGAGAGTAGGAGACTGACTTCCTGTTGACAGACCAGGAATGAGATCAGGAGCTAGCAGAGCGATGGAAAGTAACTGCCTCCCCCATGTGGTGGGACACTAGTGGGGAAGGTCTTCGTTCGGTTCTTCCACACTCCAGCTATCACAAAGCACTTCTCCAGGAATCACCCTACAGACAGGTGTTGGTGAGGATGCCAAGATAAAGGGGATCATTATCATATTTTGGAGCTGCCCGAGAACAGTATTCTATTGGATCCAGATCTGTATAGAGCTGAGCAGGATCTGGGGCCTGGACACGCAGGCAGAATTTAAACATTGCATTCTGGGCTTATTACCACTCGGGTTGGGTCATAGGAAATACCAAAACACATTCTGGATCATTTACCTGGTAACTGTTAAGGGAGTCCCTGCCCATTGGCTAACATGATACCGACAATATAAGAGTAGAAGACCGGGATAGAGACAGTTGTCTATATGGGACGCATCACAGCCATCCTGAGACTCGAGTTGCAAAAATGTAATGACAGTTGGGATAAGGTGGCACTCTTATACACTCTCGGGGGAATAGTCTGAGATGGACATTACACCTGACCAGGCTTGAAGCTTTCATCCTCAAACTTCACTTTCTGTTCAGAGGTTAGCAGTGAGCAATACAATACGAATTAACTAGTTAGGGGGATAGAGATAATGGTTCCATGTCATAATAGCGCCTGCAAAACGGCGCTGAGAAAAACGGCTACTGCACATCGCCAAAAAACATAACGGCGATGTGCAGTATAGCGTCCCTCACAAGCAGCTACACTTGTTTGCTATCGCTATTCATACTGATGCTACCCTACTTTTTATGTGGTGGACATGACCCCACACACGCCAAGCGTTATATAATCAACTCCTGGGGGGGCATGATAATGGGGGATAGGGGAAAACTCGGGAGGGTGGGTACTTCAGGAGGCAGAAGGGGGAAAACGTGGGGGGGGGACAAAATCAGGACGGTGGGGATACAGGACATCAAAATAAGTACAAAAACACCAAGTATTACTAAAGGGAAAAAAAAATACCATTAACACGGTGTCATCAAGGCACAGGTCAGGAAGCATAGGAAAACCAGGAGCAGTTTCAAATTTTGCAAATAGCATTTTATTTTTCTCAATGCCCCCAAAATAAAAAATAAAAAAAATATTCAGTATAAATATTTACAAAGCAGTACAAACAGAGAAAACGAAGTCCTTCTTCTAAGGGTATCTAAATTCCAAGTTTGTGTCTTTCCCCTTGTCTTTCTAGCAAAAGCATTGCTGCTCTTTTTATAAGTCTTTGGGAACTCATTAAGAGAGCCTGCTTCTCACAGATGTTCTTGTAAGTTTCAATTCAGGTGCCGCAAAAAGAACATAGTGACCCAGAACTGATGTCTTGTATACAGCTCTGCAAAAGGCTTAAAAACTGCATCTCAGGTCAACCCCTTGAATTCCAAATAGCTTTGCAATCATTTCAACAGTATAACTTCAAGCATGCATGCATGCTATAAATTCAGGCATGCATGGGACAGTCATAAGGCAATTCTAGGGGGTGGGGGTAGGAAGAAGTAGGCTGCTGGTTAACTAGGATCTGCAGCTTATCCATCAGGTAGGGGAAATGGGCAGACTGGGTGGGCCAAGCGGTCCTTATCTGCCGTCAAATTCTATGTTTCTAACTATATACAGTTTTGAACAATGGGATCCCAGTTTAACATACAGTTTTACACAGAGGTTCACATATATTTTTATACCTACAGATATGCAAGGGGGCAGAAAAGATAGAAATAGCAAGGGAAGGCAGAGAGACAGCGAAAGGTAGAGAATTGCAAAACCGTCTGAGTGATCAGTTCCTAGGTCTCACAAGAAAATTTGGTTGCGCGACAAGACAGAGAAGAGACAGAAAAGGAGAGGATAGAACAGATCCTTGTGTTTCAACTCATTCTGCATAACAAATTGGGCAGGGCCTTGTTCAGCCCTGTCACACACAGCCAATTATGAACCCAGCTCGCCCAACTCAGAGGTGGTGGGTGACTTTAGCCAGCCTACCAGATGGCCAGCTCAGAACTAGCCCAGTCAACAAACCCCTAGATACTCTTCAAAACAACTACAGAATGTGCATGCTTAAATTACAATGTGCTCTTAATAGCCATAGCTATTAAGAGCACATTGCCCAATTAACCTTTGTTATTTTGATTTCACCCATATTAACTCACTCAAAAAGTCGCTCTGTTCATGGGCTACCAGAGATAATCAATGATTACTTGCAGGTCACACAACAGTATAGATGCTATAATTAAATAACTAAGACACAGACGCTGCTGTTGAATTTTTTGCATTTATTTTAAAACTTACAATAAATTTGCATTCAGTGTGTGGAATTCATTGTATAATCCAGGTTGACTTTTACTTCCTTGGTACAATATTAGTTGCGTATGGATATAGAAAGTTCAAATCATGTACCATCCCATGCATCTGGTTGTATTGTGAAATATCACTGCATTGTACATCTGAAAAAAGATCCCATGGCACTTCTTGGAAAGAGTAGGGGAATTTCTCCAGTTACTGGGTTAAACTGCTTCCCCTTCACTAATCCCCCAACAAAGTAACATGGTTTAGTATTGGTCTGCTTACGGTCAAAACAGGAAGTTATTTCCTGGCTTTCCCTTCCTGGACAACACTAACTAAATAAAATAAATGTTATGAGCAATTATTTATTTTTATTTCTCAAAGAATGCTTTAGGCAGGTGACTATTTTTAAATCTTTTTTTTTTTTTCAGTTTTTGGCCAGGAATGTGTTTAGAGTCGGAAACAGCACTGGTACATAAAATAAGAAACATACAGTACAAAATCACTGATATACACTACAGCAAGTAGATGTACAATTAAAGTAACAGCATACAGAATTACAGTTACATTATAACAAAGCAATCCATATTGAAGGATGCAGCAAACAAAGTTTACTTTGTCAGGTTACAAGGCAATTCATTTAAAGCATTTACAAATACTAGTTTCCGAGAGGTAAGCAGCCTAAAATTAAATAACGAAATGGTCACCATCTCTAATAGCTCTAGCAAAGTCATTCTAGTGCTTGGCAAATTGGTATGAGGAGTTCTGACCCAATGTAGTTTGGTCTTCTCAGAAAGAGCTGGAAGGAGACAGGATCAGTTGTGTTCCAGGACAGTAGCTGCTGCTGTTGTTTTCACAGGGTTCTTGTGGATTTTACTTGGTAGGTTAGTTCTTTTCTTTCTTACTTCTAAGGGGCTAGCAGGGTATTGTTTTGGGGGCTGCTGGATGTTTGTAAACTGATTTGGTGGCTGTAAGTGAGGCTCTTTTTGTGGATGTTTCACTGTGTAACAGGCTGCGCTGGTAGAGGCCTATATCTTCTGATTTAAAACCTATTTGGTGGGATTTGCTTGGGCCTGGTTCTTTAGCTGCTGGGCTTGGATGGGAGACACAGGGCTGATACACTCTCTCTCGAGTCAGGTGTTCGCCCACACCCCTCCCTCCCCAGAAGTCTGCAAATTTATAGGGGAACACCTGCCCTGAAATTGGAGGAAAAGGCTGCTGGTGCAGCTCATGTAGTTCTAGCCATTGGGGGTTGAATTTAAAGGCTGGGAGAGAGGAACTTAGGGAGTTGTTCATTTCCCTTATAAGTTTAATGTGTTGTACTGCACCTAGTAACAGGGTTACTGGTGTACAGTGGGACTATCTCTAAGATTAGTGGGTGACCTGATTAGGCAGTAGGGGTATCTTGGACTAGGGGGAACCTGGTGGCTCACCCAAGGAAACCTATTTGGAAGGGGATGGAACCACACATCATTAGGGCCGGCATCTTTGGGAGGGTGATGGGGTGCACAGGGTGTGGAGCAGCCATGATACTGGACTGGGCTTGGAAGTTTGGTGGTTGCCCAGTGTGCTACCGGCTAGCACAGCTTAGGGAGGAGGTTGCGGGGATTAGGAGAAAGCTGGGGGAAGGGGGGTGGTATGGTTGGGGAAGGGGTGGGAATCTCCACAGGGTTGCACCAAGCACTGGGAGTGGGGTATAGGAAAGGGTGCAGGAGAATACTCAGGGGTCACATAGGGACCTGGCAGAGGGTCCAAGGACACTACCAAGGAAGCAGGCAGTAACTGGGGACCCTCACAAAGGGGGGACGGAGGGACAACATTCTCAGGGAAGTAGGCAGATGGCCAGGGCTGGACAGAAGGAAGCAAGGCGGGGAGGTGGATCAGACCTTACACTCAGTAACCGCTTCAATTCTGTTCTGCTCTAGGATGAGGGGGGTGATGTAGCCACGACAGAGGTGGTTAGAGACGGAAAGGGAGTGGGAGTGGGAGGCAGGAGGCAGGGGCCAGATAGCAGGAAGAACAGGGGGGGACCTGGAATGCAGGAGAATGGGGGGAGCAGTGAATCAGAGCAGGAGGGGCAGAGGAAGAGGGAGGAAAGCAGGAGAAGGACCAGAAGTACAAGGAGGATTCAGTAAAGGGAGCTGAGGGTTTAGGCCAGGGAGCACGACGAGCAAGGAGGAACTAAATGGAGACAGGAAGGAAGGAAGGATGAGCCAGGCTAGTTTAACAGATGGGGAGAAGGACCAGTTGCGAGCAGTGAGGGAATAAGCAAGGTACAGAAGGATACTCAGGAGGAGGAGAGGCATAGGATTGGAGGGGAAGGGGTGGCCATGGTAAATAAGGAGGGGGTGGCATGTGGCACCCAGATAGGGGGAGGAACAAGGAGCCAGCTGGGTGGAGGGGCCTGTAGAAAGGATGAGGGACATGGAAGGGGGAATAGAGGAAAAGGAGTAGTCAGAGTGCTCCTGCTGGGGGATTCTATGATCAGGGGTATCAAATGGGATAGGGAGGGAGAAGCCTGGCCAATTAGAACGAGATGCTTCCCTGGACCTAGCGGTGCCAGGGCTAAGCATGAGGTATATCAGCTGGCAAAGGATTGTGGGGTTCCCCAGACATACTGGTCCACCTGGGTACAAATGACATTGAGGAATAGGAGCTAGAGATACAGGCAAGATTCAGGAGCTACGCCAGGGTCTGTCATGACATAGGATGCACAGTTTCCTTCTCAGAATCCTGCACGCAGTGCCAAGGGCTGGTCACCGGACACAAAAGGAAAATTAGGGCGATAAACCAGTGGCTCAGGGAGTGGTGTGAGGCCAGAGGGTATGGGTTGATGGGGGATTGGGGGAGACCTGGGAGGATAAGGAGCTGTATGCTAGAGATAGACTACATCTCAATTTGGAGGGGAGGGGAATCCTTAAGTTGAAAATAGAGGGGTTCATTGGTGAAAAGTGGGGTTTAAACTTGTGAAGGGGGGTGGGATGGGAGAAAAGGCTGTCAAGGGGGTGCCGATAAAGGAGGGACTCTGTCTCCATCCCCCTGGGGACCAGGAGGATTGCAGGAAAAGGCCAACTGGCAAAGTGCAGACCAGGGGAAAACAGAATCCCCATGGGAACACGAGCAGGGGAAATGGAACTATAGGGAAAGGGTGGAAGGTAGTCCTGCTAAATGCCAGGAGCTTGGGCAATAAAATGCCTGAGCTCCAGGCGATGTTAACTGAGGGAGCAGTGGATGTGGCAGCAGTCACTGAGACTTGGGCCACTGCAAGACATGACTGGGACCTGAACCTGGAGGGTTACACTATGTTCAGGAAGGACAAGGGGGAGGGAAGGGGAGGAGGGGTAGCAATGATGATCAAAAACTGCATTGGCATAAGGGGAGTAGAGGAGGCAGAGGGAACCGTGGAGGTGATTTGGGTCACCTTGATAACAAGGGGGGGCAAGAGAGTAAAAATAGGAGTGGTGTATAGACCCCCTGCCCTGGCGGAGGAGCTGGAGGACAGTCTGGTGGCAGATGTTAGGGAGACACTGCAGACTGGGCAGAGGACAGTGGTGGTGTTGTTGGGGGGACTTAAACATGCCAGGAACAGACTGGAGACTATGACATCCTCTGTGACCAGGAACAGAGGTTGTTGGATGTCTTTCAAGGGCGTTCCTAACTCAGCAGGTGAGGAACCCGACCAGGGAGGCACGGGTACTGGATGTGGTCCCTAGCAGACGGTGACCAGATTGGGAGCCTGGAGGTAAGGGACCCATTGGCGGGAGTGACCATGCCACGGTCTGGTTCTGCCTGGACCTAGGAGGGGTAGAAGGCTGCACAAAGGCGGAGTAACTGACTTCAGGGAGCGGATTTTAAGAAATGGGAAGGATCCTTAAAGAGCATCTGGATGGGATTGGGTCAGACATGGACGCTGATAGTAGGTGGGAATCATCAGGAGAGGGTGCAGGATGCTACCAGCACCTGTGCAAGAATAAGACGAAAATGCGGTAGGGCCCAAAAACCCTGTTGGTGGACCAGGGAGGTCCAGGAGGTGGTGCGGGGAAAGAAAGCAGCCTATAAGCAATTCAAGTGCTCAAGGAGTGAAAGGGATCAAGGGGAGTATGAGCTGATGGCTTGAAGGGCCACTAGAGTGGTGAGGGCGGCTAAGGCAAGGAAGGAGCAGAACCTGGCCAGGGAAATTAGGAGAGGGAAAAGGGGTTCTTTAGATACATTGGGGAAAGACGAAGGGTGAAGGGGCAGATTAGCAGGATTAAATCAGGGGAGAGATGGGCACAAGACCCGGGGAGCAGGCTGAGGTACTAAATGAGTACTTCCTCAGTTTTCACCAGGGAAAATGGGGTGCTGCATCATACATGGGAGGAGACAAAGATACTGAGGAGGGACCCTACCGATCGGCAGGTCTGGGGAGAGGGAGGCATCACTGGCAGGTGGGGAGAGGGCTAAGCAGGGAGAAGAGGTACCGGAAGTGGAAATCACAGCAGAGAGAGTGAGGGAAGCCCTCGGCTCCCTTAAGACGGAGAAAGCACCGGGGTCGGATAAATTACATCCCAGGGTGCTGAAGGAACTTGCAGATGTCCTGGCGAAACCCCTGGAAGAGCTTTTCACCATCTCTCTGAGGACAGGGTGGGTGCCCCAAGACTGGAAGGTGGCGCATATAGTGCCTATCCACAAGGGGGGATCAAGGGAGGTGGCAGGGAACTACAGGCCTGTCAGCCTGACATCGGTGGTGGGCAAGGTGATGGAGGGCATTGTCAAGGAGAGGCTGGGGGGACCTGGATAAGTCAGGGTGCCTGGACGATAGACAGCATGGATTCATCCCGGGGAAATCATGTCAGAAAAACCTGGTGGAGTTCTATGACTGGGTGACAAGTGCCTTGGACCTGGGTAGACCAGTGGATGTCCTCTTTCTAGACTTCAGCAAGGCATTTGACTCTGTTCCTCACGTGGGCCTGTTGGATAAGCTGGGAGAAATGGGGGTGGGGAACCAGATGATCAGATGGATGAGGCAATTGGCTCCAGGACCGGACCCAGAGGGTCGTAGTTGGTGGGATAGTCTCATCCCCAAGGAGGGTCATTAGTGGGGTCCCACAGGGATCAGTCCTTGGGCCCCTTCTGTTCAACGCCTACGTATCTGACATAAGGATAGGAATCAGGAGTGAGATGAGTCTCTTTGCAGATGACTCAAAACTGGGGGCGGTGGTGGATGGGGAGGAGGGGAGGGTGGCCCTGCAGGGGGACCTGGAGGCTCTGGAAAGATGGTCTAGAAAGTGGAAGCTGAGGTTCAATGCAGGGAAATGCAAGGTACTCCACCTGGGGGCCAGAAACCCAGGCCAAGTGTACACCCTGGGAAATGCTACAAGTCTCGATGGCTGAGAGGGACCTGGGGGTGGTGGTGGATGTCAAGATGAACAACTCTGAGACTTGTAGGAGGGCAGCAGCCAAGGCCAACAGGATGCTGGGATGCATCGCTAGGGGGATCACCTCCAGAAGGAGGGAAGTGATACTCCCTCTGTATAACTGCTTGGTGAGGCCGCACCTGGAGTACTGCGTGCAGTTTTGGAGGCCACACTTAAAGAGGGACATTAACCTCCTGGAGAGGGTCCAGAGGAGGGCAACCAAAATGATTTGGGGCTTGGGGGACAGGACCTATGAGGAGAGTCTCAAGAGCTAAATATGTACACATTGGAAGAGAGAAGGGACCGGGGACATGATAGAGGTCTTCAGGTACATGAAGAGGGTAAATAGGGAGGAACAATCAGGGTGCTTGAAGGAAGGAGGAAGGCCACTAGAGGGCATGGGTGGAAGCTGGAGGGGAAGATTCAGGGAGAAAGGAGGAGGTGCTACTTCACTGAGAGGGTGGTGGAGCCTTGGAATGCACACTACCTAAGGGGGCTGGTGGAGGCAGAGACGTTGGAGGGGTTCAAGAGGGGGTGGGACAGGTACAGGGGAAGGGTTCTGGAAGTAAAATCCAATGCAGCAAGAATATCCGGAACTGGGAAGGGAGAAGCCAGAGAAGGCGAGGGGGACAGCAAGGTCAGCACCCAGGGTGGGGGCTGACCAAACGAGCAGACACGAAAGACCGTTAGGCCTATTCTGCTGGCATTTTAGTATGTTAGTATGTAGTTCTCCTCCTGGGAAGCAGCAACCTATGGCTCACCATACCTCTAGTAGCACACCTATTGTCGATGAAATTGAACAGAGACCACAAGCCTGGGGAGAGCAGGCTTTGTTGTGCTTTGGTAGCCTATGACAAGGGTGTGGTAGAGGAGCCTCTGGTTGAGGTTTAACAAGTTTAGTTTTGAATACAGGTCACATGTATATGTATCAAGTCAAACATAAAGTGCAAAACGGCAGGCCCTGGTAAGTGTCCCCTTACCCAGTTGAGTACCCCATCATTAGCAGACCAATAGACCACAGCGCCATAGTCAGCGATACTAATGGTAAAGCTTTGAGCGAGAAGTCTTTTTACCTCTAGTAGGAGGTTTCTCCTGTGTCTATGTAGGAATCCAATTCTTGCATTAACTATCCTAAGTGGTCTACGTGGTCAGAGAATCTCATGGCATAGACCATGATCAGGCCAAGGTATTTGAAAGTTTGCACTTGCTCAGTAAGAGCACATGTGTTGATTGATATTGTGAGACCAGAGGCTATGTCTGCCTTGCTATGGTTGTGAAACAACATGCATTTTGTTTTCTTCGTGTTCATGACTACCAGGTTGCTAGCAAACCAGGCATGAAACAGATTAGTCATCCTCCAAGCTCTGCTTTAGTTAGTCAAGGTTCCTATCATTAGAGAAGATGATTACATCATCTGCATACAGGATTATATGGGAGGATTTGCAGACAGAGGCTAGATCATTAATGAATAGACTGAATAACAAAGGTCCAAATATTGATTCCTGCAGAATGCCAGTATTGACTGGTCTGACATCTGATATGTCATCCCTACATTTGACTGATTGGGTTCCATCAGCGAAATGGGCTGTGAGCCAGCTGACTGCATCCATTTGAGAGGCCAAGGGATGACGACCTTTAACAAAGAAGAGTATGGCTGACGAGATCAATTGGCTCTGTGCATGAAAAAGGGGTACCAAAGTGTGACATTGGAGTAAAATTTTAAAAGTAAAAAAATAGCAGAGATTATTATAATTTTTTTATGCTGTGACTTACCTTATAAATATGTGGTATGCCGCAGGATAACTCCCATTTTAGATCCTGAGGAAAAGCCTCCTCAAAGTCTGACGTGTAACGGGGGACATGAAAGGTAGGGCTGCACGTGTAACGGGGGACATGAAAGTGACTGCCCATGTAACTGGGAACATGATACATACAACACCATGTAATAAGAGACAGAAAATACCTGTTCAATTTTCTAATTTTATCATTCAAGGTAAAAAACAGTTAAATGGGTAATACAACCAAACATGTAACCATATAAAAACATGTAATATTTACAACATTAGCACTTAAGTATTACAAAAAAATAAATAATTCTACATAAAGCAATAGGCTACTCTACTACAACTACAAGGCTACACTATCCCTATACAAACACACTATTATGAATGTTTTGGCAAACTGGAACCGATTTTTTTTTTTTTTTTTTTTGGGGGAGATCAGCACTGTACACTGAAAATGCTAGTCCTTTTAATTCCATTTGTCCTGAAGTGTGCAGAACTTCTCATTGATTGCACTGAGTTCACCATTGTTAATTTCAAAGGTCCCACTTTCCTGCAAAAACTGAATTGGCCCATGAAAAAGTCGTCTTCTTCGAACACGGTCACTGTCCTCACGCCGTGGCCATGTAAAGACATTTCCACGCTGTTTCATGAACTTCAGTGAGTACCACTGTCCCACAGGATCCACTGCAGTTAGTTGCCCCACAAAATATTCTTTTGAGTAGTACACGGCGTAATACTGACTGGTCTGTATCATTTGTGGGTCTAGCAAAGTTCTCCGCTTTTCAGGGACTGTGTGTTTCATGGGTAATGGAGCTGAAGCATCAGTGGTGATTGTAGAGCTTTCACTTCTGGTGGCATCCTCTTCAGCAACCTTTGACTCACTGTCATGTGCACCATCGTTGCCTGTGGATTCTTCAGGTATGGCCTCAGCAGGCACTAGAGTCTCATTGCAGGCTGTTTGAGACTCCAACGCAGGATCAACACTTGTGGCCAGCAAGTCATTGGTTGTGTTGACATGTGAGGCAGCAGCTTGGGAAGCTGTGGTGTGTGCCGGAGCAGAGGGACCAATGGGTTCGGTGTTGGCATCTGAAGACAACATTCTGTATGATGCGGAAGCAGTTCGTTTTTTAACCTTCCAGTCTTCAACATGATGTACATTTTCGCAGGTCCCATCTTCGTGAGCACAGTGTGTGCAAAAACAAGTTAGGTTTCTTGTTACCACCACACCTTCTGTTGCACACTTGACACTGTGAAGCTTTCGTGTTCCAGGTATCATTTTAACATTGTTTCGGGCTGGTCTTCTAATTTCATTTTCATCAACCCAGAAAAATGTACGTCTGAAATATTTGCTGCACCCTTCTGTGTCATGCTCTCTAGTCAATGTTGAATTGGCAGAATTTATATAGCTCTTTAGCTTTTCTAATTATGGCCCGTCGTGACTGTACAGCTCTGCTTGCTGCTGATTTTTCAGCAGCACTCTCACCATCCGCTGGACCCTTTCCATGTCGTGAGCCAAAAAAAAGCCCTTTCTATGGGGAAGCCAAATTCCTTGGATGACATTGAAATGTCAAAGAAGGCCCATTTCGATTTATACTGGGCACCACAGCCATCAGTGGAATGAACCTCTCTGGTGACTTTTAATTTGCGGACATTTTGTAGATGTGAATTCGATAGTTCCACAAAGTGACGTACAGCATGGTGATCATGTTTTAAATCACTGGATATAAACACTAATGACTCTGTTACTGTTGACTCATACTGTTCACAAGGGTAGTATGTTACTACTGGGTGAACCGTGGCTTGTTCATAATGCCAGTGGGCTGCCTGCACTTCGTCCTGTAATCTGCAGGCATAGTTCTCGGCAAAGTCAAGAACTATCAATACCCATCCCTGGGGTAGGTATTTTTTGATGCAAGCAAACTGGTGGTGCTGCCATGCTCCTGTATGCAAGTGCTGACCCAAAAACAAAAGTTCCTCTTTTATGACTTCCACCAGTGTCCGCAATGTTGCTTTTTTAATTTTCAGCACTTTTCGTGTCTGCCGTACCTGGATGCCATTGACAGTTCGCATGACTGTTGTATTCTCCCACTGCTGGAATGTGACATTGTCTTGTGCATGTCCATTAATAAGGTCCTCCATGGCTTTTACAAAATTTTCTGTGCTGCAATGTTCACATGTTTTTTTCCACACATTCCTGGCTGTAAAACCTTTGCAAAGGAGGGCGAGGATACATTGTTAGCTCAACTGCACGTTGCACAGTGAGGACTTTACATGATGTCAGCCGGTGAAGATCCGCCACACGGTTCAGTGCCTTGAGTTTCAGTAAGCTATTCGTGCAGTATTCACAGAGGCACTGGTCCAATTTTTGCTCTTTGGCCAGTTTAATGTGCTTAGGGTGTAGGCTTCCAAATTTCCTCACTCCTACAGGTGTGTCTGGATTCTGTTGGGTGAATTCATTGTATAGAGTATGGATGGGTCTGTCAAGATATGACCGACATGTGCCGGTTCGTTTTGAAGCTTTCTTGTGTGGTAGTGGGGTTGCAGACTCTTCAAAAAAAATCTGCACTTTTTTCTTTGTTGACTCGGGCAGTGCAGACTTGTGCCGTTTGTTGGATTCTGTTCCACCACGTGATACCTCCATGAGCCTCTTCCAGCTGATGCCCAGTGTTGCACTTGCGGTTCTGAGCAAACGGTATTTTTTTTAGCACAAGAACTGTATTGATGAACACTCTGTTCAGGAGTCTGTCCTGTTTTTGTGTGTCAGCATGGCTCAGTTGGTAGCACATCCGCCTTTGGACCAGAAGGTCGTGGGTTCTCGTCCCACACCGGGATTGGACTTGCACCTAAAAATTGCTGGCATCCGAGTGCAGTATTTGGGGGTGCTGTACTGCTGGGGTGTGCCGTCCTTCGGATGAGACGTTAAACCGAGGTCCCTTCTACCCATCCTGGTGTTGTCCTTGTGGGTGTCCAGGTGGAAGTAAAAGAACCCAGGGCACTCTTCGCAAAGAGTAGGGAACATTCCGGTGTCCTGGCCAACATTCCCCTTCCCATAAACCGGTTCATGCAATTATCCAGGCTGTGTGTGGGTGATGATGTGCGATATGGCCGCCACCACACATTCAGTTACTTCACTACCAGTCTAGCATTGCTTGTAAAGCGCTTTGGATGTATGAAAAGCGCTATATAAATACTGATTATTATTCTTCTTTTTTGGCCTTTTTTAGGTTTGATATCTTTTCCATAAAAGCAGACATCAGTTTTTCTTGAAGGTTGCATGGACTGGGGATAACATTTTGCTGCGCCAATGCAGTTTGTTTGGCAGGTGAACAAGACGACAGGATCTTCTTCATTACATAAGAAAATCGATTTGGTGATTTTGGAAGACCTTTTCTTGCTCTCTGCACAGCCTTTCTTACAGCACTGTCATATCTGTGGGCCTGCGGCGTCACACACAGCTCTCTAGTTGGCGTGCTGATCGGTACAGCTGGTGGGGTGGTGGTGATGGTGGCTGAGAGTTGTGCAAGCTTTTCACGCTCCTTTTTTTCTTTGTATTTCTGGCGTTCTTTTTCATTAATTTGTCAACGTTTCTGACTTGTCATTTGTGTACGTTGTTGGCGTTTTTTTCCCTCCATGCTTGTCTTTGCGCTTCAGATGTGTTCTCATCAGGCTTTCTTTCTCTGTTTCTTGGAGCACTACTGGTGTCAGCTTGCAATTCTTTCTGCTTCTGAGCCGCTCTATACCTTTTCATTCTCTCTTTAGCCATCTGGTTATAATGTTCTCGCTTGTCATCATTCATGTTGCTGCGGTATGCACGTGAGCGTGCTGCACATTTCTCCTTGTAGTTTTGATAACGTTCTGGGGATTTCTTTGTTTGCTCGGTAACGCTTGTTCCTTTCTTTTGATGATTTATGATCAACTATATTCCTCAGAGCTTCAGTGAGCATTGCTGCAGCAGACACCAAGGGTGGTCTTCTGGATTCCATTCCTTGTGAAAAAGTAAACTGTTGAAACACAAGTGCATTCAAAAAAATCATGGGTCAACTTTCACAGTAAAATTATTTTGGTAGGTACAACAATAAGTCTACCATGCTGCCAAACAAGACTGAAGTGACAGAGACGATGAAACACATCATTGACGTAAGTATTGCCTCAGCGGCTGCATGCAACACAGTAAGTGCTCAGTCAGAATACATTGTCTAAATCATTCCCGCTTGTGGTGACAAAGTGGTCACCACAAGAGATTAGTCTCAATTTAAAGATTTGACGCAACAAGAGATTGATCACAAAACAGAGTCGACGCAAATAAAAAATGGCACCATAAGAGAGACACTGCACAAAGAGATTCTTCAGGAAGGGGTGATTCTTTACAAAATGTCGAAGGACAAAGAGGTAATGCACACAAAACGAAGAACAGAAGGTGATTCTTCCCAAAACTAAGTTGACGGAAGAGGTGATTATTCACAAAATGAAGTTGACGGCAGAGGTGATTCTCCACAAAACGTTGATGGAAGCGGAGGTAATGCACACAAAACGAAGACGACGGAAGGGGTGATAATTCACAAAATGAAGTTGACGGCAGAGGTGATTCTTCACAAAACGTTGATGGAAGCGGAGGTAATGCACACAAAACGAAGTCGACGGAATGTGATTCTTCATAAAACAAAGTCGACAGAAGAGATGATTATTCACAGAACATCGATGGAAGAGGAGGTAATGCACACAAAACGAAGTTGATGAAGGTGATTATTTACAAAATGAAGTCAATGGAAGAGGAGGTAATGGACAAAAAGTTGCCAGAACAGGAGATTCCCCAAAAAGTTGACTGAAGAAAAGAATCACAAAACAAAATGGAGGCTCGCCTCCACCCGCCTGTAAACAAAATGGAGGCTCGCCTCCACCCGCCTGCAAACAAAATGGAGGCCCGCCTCCACCCGCCTGCAAACAAAATGGAGGCCCGCCTCCACCCGCCTGCAAACAAAATGGAGGCCCGCCTCCACCAACCTGCAAACAAAATGGAGGCCCATATTAGTTGGCCTGCAAACAAGGAGACATAGGCAAGTATCACAACATGGTACTAACAGAAAGGACTTTGATTAGTAAATGGGCATCATTTTGCAGACAATTAAAACAAATGTGTGGGCCAGTGTTTGGAAGCCTGCTGTGGTGCGTATACCTCGATCGGACTAAAAGGAGTCACCTTTTGGTTTCCAAATAGTCCGACCGAGGCCAACGCACCACAGCAGGCTTCCAAACACAGGCCCAGACCATGCGGATGTTAGGCCCCCAACAAAAAAACAAAAAACCACAATGGATGCAGCATTCTCAGCAAAATTCAATGCAAACTATTTAAGCCCATTTCAAGCATTGCAGACAGAGACCCCCACACCTAGAAAACAACATTGTCATGCCGCATGGTCTGGGCCAGTGTTTGGAAGCCTGCTGTGGTCGTAGACCTCGATTGGACTAAAAGGAGTCACCTTTTGGTTTCCAAATAGTCCGACCGAGGCCAACGCACCACAGCAGGCTTCCAAACACAGGCCCAGACCATGCAGGATGTTAGCCCCCCCACAAAAACCACAATGGATGCAGCATTCTCAGCAAAATTCAATGCAAATTATTTAAGCCCATTTCAAGCATTGCAGACAGAGGCCCCCACACCTAGAAAACAACACTGTCATGCCGCATGGTCTGGGCCAGTGTTTGGAAGCCTGCTGTGGTGCGTAGACCTCGATCGGACTAAAAGGAGTCACCTTTGGTTTCCAAATAGTCCGACCGAGGCCAACGCACCACAGCAGGCTTCCAAACACAGGCCCAGACCATGCAGGATGTTAGACCCCCCCCCACAAAACAAACACAATGGATGTTAGCGCCCCCACAAAAAACAACTATGGATGCAGCAAAACACAGGCCCAGACCATGCATTCGCCCACCCACTCCAACCACGAAAAAGCTTCACCAACTCCTGGTTAGTCCCCCCCCCAAACCCCCATGAATGCAGCATACCCCCTCACAATCCAAAGAGACACCATGCACACACTTTCAGGTCCTTATTGGATGCTGGAAATTGGCAAAATGTTCTCTCACACCATGGATCCAAGGCAACATGGGTGGGGATTTCTACATTTAACAGACACCCCTGGCAACAGTTCACTATTTGCTAGGCAGATGCACCAAACAGGCTCCCCGCAAACCTCTCTTTTGAAAACAGGCTCCCAGAATAATCCCCCCACAACATGGCAAAAGGCAGAATATGGCAAAATATCCAGAATATGGGGACACTGATCAGAGGGTGGGGGAGCGCCACTATACACCAGAGAAGAGCTGCCAGCAAAAGAAAAACAATGCTTTCTTCATGAAAAAGGATATTTTTTTTGTGACTCGGGATATGAAACTGTTGGGGGAGAAAGCAGGCTCCTCGGGAAGACACAACAGATAGGGGCACACGCAACACCTGGACACCTTACCTGGAGGAGGTGGATCTCGTGGCTCCTCGTGGCGTATCGAAGTGGGGACAGAAGTGTTCCTTCAAGACACCAGATGCTCCTAAGGGGACTAAATCTTCAGGACTGCATGTTTTAAGCCCCAGACAAAAGCCAACACCCTATGGTGCCATGTCACCGCTTCGGTACCTATTCTCGCCGGCAAACAGAATCGTGCGACGTCTCGTGACGAACTCCCGGGAGCGAGACATGAAGAGGTCACAGGTGACCTCACAGGTGAGAGTGGGCTCAAAAGCAAGGAAGGAAGGCAAACGAGAGCACTGTTGCTCCAGTACACAGCAATGCTGGAGCACAGTGCTTAAAACAGTAAATAAACATCTGCAAGCTCTGTTTTTGAGGCGACGTCTGAACGTAACTGCAGAGGACCAGAGCAGTTGCGTTCAAGAGGCAAACTTCAGGGGGTCTGGTATGGGGTGGGAGGGTCAGATGAGTGCCCTAAATGGCCAGCACATAAAAAAGCACCATCACAAGTGGTGCAAACAGTTTATGGTTCAAATAAAATGACAAACTGCAGCCATGGGTACAAATGTCACAAAACTGGCCATCTTAGAGCAGGAGTTTACACAAAAGACATTCAAATTTTTATAGAAAGGAGCATAGGATAGCTTTAGTTTTATCTATATAATCTCCCAATAAAGGCTTCTTATGGATGCAATAGTTAAAACTATATTTACTTGTATTCCCTGCCTTTGGTCTGTGTGGACTTTTGTGACCAGCATTGGTTACTCCATTTCATGCACTTAGCCAATTGCATTTGTTACATCAGTGAAAACAGAACCAGACATTTCTCCCCAGTCGAGCACTATGAACTGACTCCATGAATTCCAACAGAGCAGTCACAGTGCTAAAGTTCTTTCTGAACCCATGCTGCTCATTAGCAAGGAGATTATTCTGACTAAGGGAATCTGCTAGCTGGTAATTAACAATTCTCTCGAGTGCTTTGGATAATGGTGAGGGGATGGAGATGGGGTGATTGACAGGAAGATTAGATCGCCACTAAGTACTGGGACCACATGTGTCTTTTTCCAAACATCTGGAACTTTACCAGTGGCTAGTGATGGGTTGAATATTTGCTGAAGGGGTAGGTGACTTCCCTAAGACCAACTTTCAGAAGTTTCAGGTCAGTACTGTCAGGACCTACTCTAGTCTTAACTTTCAT
Organism: Neoceratodus forsteri; assembly: GCA_016271365.2. Classification (NCBI taxonomy): domain Eukaryota; kingdom Metazoa; phylum Chordata; order Ceratodontiformes; family Ceratodontidae; genus Neoceratodus; species Neoceratodus forsteri. The sequence continues at coordinate 646,828,534 of CM028131.1, forward strand.
CCTGGACAGGCAGTGATATACCTCCGACCAAGTAAGACGTTTGAAGTAAAAGTATGGTTGGTTGTGTTCACCAGGTAAGTTGCCTTGTGCAGCAGAGTGGGTGTGAATGTTTGGAATATAGGCCACCAAGTCACCAAAAGCACTATTGAACACATCAGTTATAGGTTTCTCACCAGAGACAGTGGAATCATCAAGTATTATAAAGTGGGGGGTAGAGATTTTGGTGTTCCCCAGCGGCTCATTTATGCTACCTCGGAGCCTCTTGGATTGCTTCAGTAGGTTTAGTTGCTGGGATTTGTAGTAATTTGCCTTGGCTACCCTGATGTGAGTTTTCACCATGTTTCGTAGCTCCTAATATTTCTGAAGAAGTTTACCCCAGCCATGCTGCCTGTACAAATTCCAGGCTCTGTCATGTTCAGGAGAAAGACTTCATGGCCGGAGCGTACCAGGCTTGAGAGCGCCCCCTGATTTTTTTATTTTTTTTATTTATGCACTTTTGTAAGCAAAACACTTACAATACGTAAGCACATAGCAGGATAACAATAACAACATCTGTTCAATGGCACTTACCAAGAAAATGATCTAAAACCCCCTCCCATTAGTTACAGCATGGGGGAATTACCCATAAAATATACAATAATATAATCTCAGTAGCATGCAACCAAGGAAGGACAAAAGGGACCCAGCAATAGAAAGGACAACACTTATACCCTTTTTAACAAAGTGACAAATAAGTCATAATGGGTCCTCGACCTGTCTAGATATTGCAAAAAGGTCCTCTGTCCCCAAGAGAAATCTTAACCAACTTACTACCCAATATAGCCTAGAAATAACCTAAACAGTAGAAACCTTGCCCATTCGAAGGATCCAGATCTCTAGAGTCCCCCAAAACGTATCCAGCCAGAATAGGATTAGGTCACTAGAAAACTGATTAACGTAAATACAGCCAGTTTAATGAGCCCCCACTAACAATATTGCTGTCCTTAGAAAAATTACCACCCAAAGTCCTCACACCAAAGTCCAATAAAGGCAGGAAAACGTTATGTTAGCGAAACCATGCTTCAAGCAAGGACTACTCCCCAGTATTCTGGTCATAGAGAAAAAACAGTACTTATGTGAATTCCTCAGTCCTCCTCAGATGAATCCTTCCCAACAGCCATCTCCTGTTCAATGTACAATACTAATTTCCCAGCCTCCGTAGGGTCGTAAAATAGATACTAGTGACCATTCCACACCAACCGGAGCTTAGCAAGTAATAATACTTGATGTTGCTCTTTAAGTTGGAGCAACCGACCCCTTATCCCATCAAAGGCCTTCCTCCTTTGTCTAGTACTAAAAGAAAGATCTGGAAAGAGCGACAGATTACTATCCCCATATTTTAGGGATCTGATTTTCCTTGCCCTCGTCAGTACACGGTCCCGATCCCCAATGCCAGTAAAGACGATCGTGAGTGTCCAAGGAGTAGTTGTTTCAGTTACAGTATGCCTTCTCAATTGCCAGTGGAGGATTGGTGTATGTGTGTCCCAACAAAGTAGGTAGAAAAGTCTGTATAAATGCCAAACAGTCCTCTCCTTCCATTTCTTCAGCCAGCCCCAAACGTCTAACATTCTTTTCTCTTATTTAATTCTCAGCTGCCTCTAGGCGTTGTTGCAGTAGTGTATTCTCTCTAATAAGTTTAGCAGTGAAATCCACTGCTTTGAGTACAGAGGCCTCCGATCGCTGGACCATGTTCTCACAATTATCCATTCTGGTCTCTAATGCACGTTCACGCGGGGTAATTATATCAAATTTTTTATCTAGTTCTTGAACAGATTTTACTAGTTGGCTCAAGGTAGCATGTGTAGCATTTAACAAAACTTCTTCTGACGGCAATCCACTAGAGCCTGAGGCTCCACCATCTTGTGTAGGCCACTCATCCTGTTGTGCCTTCCTGGGCACAAAGAAATCCCCCGATGCTTTAGAGGTTCCTCGGGTTTTACGCATCATGGAGCTCCCTGAGGAACTAGACAGCAACTTATTTAAAATTTGAGCAAGTTAGAGGGGAAAAGTAATGTTTTAATAAGTATTTAAAAGATTTTCTCCAGGAGCTCAGGAAATTTGCTGCTTCTTCTATGGTTGCTCAGCAGCGCCCCCTGATTTTTTTGTAACTATATGATGTAGTTTGTCATTGTTAAGTTTTGGCATTGTTGTCAAAATGCATTCCTGTTTTACTATAGAATTCTGTGATTAAATGGGTCATAGTTTATATCACATAGTTCTGAAATGACACCTCCAGTGCATAAACCAGAAATGCCCACTGGGTTTACTAGATGACCAGTAAAAATGAAATAGCATTGGAACCAGTATTTTAAACAGAGTTTATATAGGGGAAAAATTATTTATTGGTTCGACACAGTTCTCCTTTAAAGGGATACTGTCAGCTTTCATGCTTATTTTTAGGGTGTTGTAGTGAGTGTGCCTGGAGCAGGCAATAGCAATATAAAATGCATAAATGATGGAAGATTTGCACAGTATTGCAATATACTCATTATATTTGTAAAACGTTTATTTTGATCAGCCTGACAGAAATGTTCACAGCGTGCATCCATGAGCTGGAATGCCACCGAGCCACAAGTAAACTTGTTCGTGAATGAAACTTGTCAGATGACAGTAAAAGGCACAGTCTGTTACCATTCCTGCCAGGGATTGCTGTAAAGATATTCTCCTTCAGAAACAAGCGCTCTAATCCACTTTATTTTCTGTAAAATAAAAAAATAAATACAATTGAAGCTGTGACTTTGGGCATGCACATTAGAGTTAACATTAATGCGCATGCCTGGAGTCACAGCTTCAAATTTTTTAATTTTTGGTAGTCCATTTAAAATGTCTGTACAGAAAACATTTCTCTCTCTCCTGTTAAAGGAGTAGTTCACCCAGAATTTGTAAAAACTTATGTTGTGCAGAGTGTTTTGATTTGTGTTTGAAGTCCTAATGTGTCCTTCCCTCTGTCTGCCATCAGGAGTTTTTCCTAAATTAGCCTGCTAGCTTTATGGTAGTTTTGCCACCCCTGGGGATAGCCATCTCAGCTATGTTTATTGCTTTTTTTTGTACCTACAATGCATCCTGTCTCATGTGACAGTGATGTAGCCCAGCCCATAGATTCAGCAACAAGCACTGCTTTACAATACAACAGCAGAGATGGCTATATTTTAAAAGCTATACGGAGTTCAGCTTGGTGACTACTCTCATTATAAAGGTCTTTTTTTGTTGTGAACAATTTTGACACTGGTTGTGTATGTGTAACTTTTCAAGATATTTACATTTGTTTGGCATGTCTACTTGGGAGTTCACTCTGAGAGAAAAAACATCTGTTTGCAAGTGCATCTGCACACATACCAAACAAATCTATACATCTTGAAAACTATACAAGCTACACAAAAACAACAAGCAGTAAAATTGTTACAATGAGGGTAGTCAGTAAGCTGAACTCTTTACAGTTTTTAAAATATTTGCCATCCAAAGTAGGACATTTGGTAAATAAAACATGGATATTTGGTTAATTAGATGGCTATATTTTTAAAACTATACAGAGCTCAGCTTATTGACTACCATCATTGTAAAGGTGTCTTTGTCATGAACAGCTTTGCTGCTGGGTGTTTTTGTGTAGCTTGTAAAGTTTTCAAGATATTTAGATTTGTTTGAAATGTGTACAGATGTGCATAGAATTCTGCATAGTGTCTTAGGAATGTCATAGCAAAACTGCCAGGAGTTACGAATACACAAGTTCAGTCTGAATGCAAAATAGAGTAGAATTAAGCAGTAAGGCATGGCAAGAGGTGTGTTATGTAAGCAGTAAGAATGAGGGTGTGTGTATGAAACATATTTTACTGCACACCCAGGGGCATGGTGTGGCCTTGCACCTTTCAGCCCTTTGGAAATGTGGTACAATATATTTCTTACACACCCCGGAGTTGCTTATTACGCTTATAAAATGGGCTTCATTTTTTACTTTTTACAGTTGGGAAAAGCATGTTTGTATGTAGAAACAATAGATTGATTAACTTGTGTGCATTTATGATAAAATTGTCCTTCCACTCACTGCAAATGATGTCATAGATGATGTCATTGCATTACTGCTGGACAAAGTTTGTCCTTTGCTGTCATCAAGATTCAAGATATAGAATGTTTACCATGGAATACATGAATTAAAAATTCTGCTCAGTTCCACTGTCAGAATGTTTTTCTCCTAACATACAGTTCACACACAAAAAAACAAAGGCCTCTGTTATAGCCAGATACTCAATTATCTCGCTGTAGGGGCAAGCAGAAGAGATTTCCTTGATGAGCAGGTAAAGATAGATGGTGGATTTTTCTTTGTCAGTGAAGAAACAGTTGTAGTGAAAACTATAAACAATATTTTTAGGATCGTGGATATGTTGTTCTGTCCACACTGTTTGGCATGTCCTTTCCCTTTTAAGATTCTTGCCGGAAGGTCTAAAAGCTGGCTCCTCCCACCCACCCAGCTGGTATATGCCTCGGCTCCACCCCTTGATGCCAGATCTTCCTTTCCACTGGAAGATTCAGGTTCCTTCCTTATCGTTCATGCATTACTGTAGACCCTGGCAAAGAAATCTCTGGATTTACCAAAATTAAAACTCGTACGGGTTTCTTTTAATCGCTTCACAATCTCGACCGTGATGGAGGACAAGTCCTCACCCAATTTCCACCACTGCCCATGTGAGCAAAAGATGTCTCTCACTGACCCGCATGCCTCATGCATTTATTGCCTAGGTGTCAGCCATGACACCCAGGCATGCAAAATGTGTTGCGCTTTTCATCCAAACGTTTTGGACAATCATCTCGCACAACTGCAATTGGGCAGACCAGAGAAACTGAATCCACCAGTCAAATCCAAGGAAGCCCGTTGGGTGGTCTCCATGGCTGCGGAGTCCGCCGAGCAGCTCTAACAGATGAAGACCTTAGATGAGGAGGCGGCTCGGGCAACGGATTGATTCTCTTCCATGTCCATCTTCGACTGCTCAGTTTGGGCTCCCCTTGCTCAGGCTCCTTTCGGAAGTTGTGCCAGTCCCTTCCCACCAAGGAAGAGGGTCCCTCAGGCACTCATGTCTTTCGGTCCCATAAAAAGGACAAGGAGCTTAAGGAAACTTCGTCTCACCGATGATGTTCCTGTGATCGTGAGAGATCTCGGTCCCAGGAATCTGCTGTCTCAACTTTGGTCAAGGTTGCGACTTCAGCCACAGGCTTCATGGTACCCCCATCAGGCCAGCTGGCTCAGACACAGGACGACAATCAAGTTGAGATTCTTCTTGACCCCATCAACCCATCGTCGATCGATGAGGCCAACAACTCTTTATTCAGGACCCCCGGTCCTGTCTGCTACCGAGGAGGAGATCCAGCTTGCTGGGAATCCCCTCGTGGTCCCAGTCCCTGACAAAGAAGAGCCACAGTTCTCCCTGGCTCCTTCCGAACTATCCCGCCTGTCACCCTGACTGTCCAAGTTGAGGTCTCGGACCCCTTTGACCAACAGGCCAAAGAAGGCGCATAAGCGCTCTAAGAAGTGGCACTGCCACCAGTCTTCCTTGTCCTCCTCGGAAGAGGAGAGGCTTCGACGGAAGCTGTCAACATGAGGATTTAATGTGACAACAGCTACTTATGTCTGGCCAGAAGTCGGCCCCAGCTTCTACCCCAGCCGTTACTTGGCTGTCACCTCCTAGGCTGATGTCTACTCTATAGGAGCCGGTCCGCACTGTTTCCCTGCCTGCGGAGTTGGTCTAGACCATTCTGGCTCTGCCAAAATCGGTCTTCTCCACCAGTTGTGGTGAAACTGCCACCAAAGCAGCCTGCTTCAGGGCTCCTTCTAAAGAGTTTCAGCTTGTTCCGGGCTTACCATGTAGGCTGTTCATCACCCTCATGCCTGATAGTCCCAGGCGGGTTCGGGGTGACTCTGATGGATGGCCAATTTATCTGGACTCTTCAGAGTCCAAGGACTCTGACTTACATTCTCACCCCTTGGATGAGGAACTCATCAGTAATCTTTCTACAGAGGAAGGCCCTTCTTCCTTTATGGGCATCCTCCGCCTCATCTCCGAATCCACGGGGATGGCTTTAGAACCCGTTCAGAAATGGACCGAATACCCCTTCACTGATATCCTCAAATGAGGGGATTTACTGATTGAGGCCTTCACAGTGGCCGAGGCCATTGTTGGCCCGGATTTGGAGCTGCAGCAGCACCCTTCCTCCTGCCCCGCGCCTTCTGCTCGTATGGCCTGCAAGTACGCAGTGCCCATCGGGTCCCTTTCGGGGTTCACAGAACATCCCTAGGCTGAGGGACTGGTGACTGGGTCTGTGTTCAGGTACTCTGTAATACCTGAGACACTGATAGACTTCTGGACAAAGAATCCAAAAAATTGGACCACTCTGCCTGGAAGGTCTGTGCCGCCTCTTCGCTGGGCCTCCACCAGGCGAGCTCGGCCGTCGTCATGGCGCATTTTTCTCATGCCCTACTGGGCTCAATGAGGTTCTACCTGTCCTTCCCACACACCTCCAGATCACAGTCAAACAGGTCTGCAACCAGGGTTGGGCAGTTGCGAAACAGCAACTCCAGACGGCCTTGGACCTTAGAGATTCCTGTGCCCGCTCGGTGGTAGCCATGGTTGCCATGTGCCACAGGGCTTGGTTGCAGGTTTCCACCTTCACAGCAGACACCTAGCACAAGCTGATAGACATCCCTTTCCTGGCTACCGACCTGTTTTGCCCTGGTGTGGACGGTCACCTCCAACACATTGAACAGTCCAATGCCACCTTGGACTCTGTTACTTCTGCTCAGAAGGAATTCCAGGGTTTCAAAAAGCAGAAGAAGCCTTTTCCGCACCCTGCCCCTGCGGCCAAGCAAACCCAATTCCAGTTGGGGAAGCATCAGTATCAGGTTCAACATTGCCACTCTTGGCCCAAGTCCAGGCCCCTGGTGACCCATAAACCCAGAGGATGAGGTTCAGGTGGTCCCCAATCCAGACCCTCCTCCTCCTCCAAGCCTGTACAGTGATGGGATGGGGGTGGCCATCCCCATACCTGTCACAGCAGCTCTGGGTCCTCCTCTGGGGGTCTGACTCTGCCACTTCTTTTCCGCCTGGTCCACTGTTACAATGGACAGGTGGGTTTTAAAAGTGGTCGGCCAGGGACTGCCTCTGGAATTCGAGCAGTACCCACCAAGCCAAGCCAAGCCCCATGGGAGGAAATGATGTCTGTACACACGCAGTCGGCTGTCCGGGACATCACCCAACTCCTCCACAAGGGAGGTGGTGGCCAGAGTCACGGACCCTCCTGTCAACCCAGGGTTTGTTTCCAGGTACTTCCTGGTCTCAAAATGGATGGGGGGCTGGTGCCCCATTGTAGAGCTGCATGACCTGAACCAGTTTCTCAGGTCCTGCACTTTGAGGATGGTAACTCTGTCTTAGATCATACCATCTCTTGAGCAGAACATGTGGTTCTACTCTCTGGATCTTCAGGATGTGTACTTTCATGTCCCATCTGTCCATTTCACCAGAGGTTCCTCCACTTTCAAGCAGAGGGAGCCCTCTTCAAGTTCTGAGCCATGCCGTACAGCTTGTCATCGGGCCCCGCCCTCCCCCCGGGTCTTCACCAGATGCATTGCAGTGGTGGCAGCCCATCTTTGGCATCGAGGCGTGAGTGTATCCTTATCTCGATGACTGGCTCATAGCAGGTTCCTCCAGACAGGAGGTGGAGAGGTCCAGGGATCTGGCCCTCCAGACCTGCATCGATCTTGGTCTCCTGGTCAACAAGACAGTTGGAACTCGTACCCTCACAGGTGATCTGCTTCATTGGGGCAGAACTTCACTGTTGCCAAGCAGGAGCCAGACTCCTGACGGACAGGGCAGAGGTTCAGTCCTCCTTTGCCCAGTCACTTCTGGTTGGACACTTGCATCCTGCCCAGGACTTCCTGTGACTTCTGGGGTACATGGTGGCCTGCACCGCTGTGGTCCGATGGACCCAGTGGAATATGCGCCCCCTTGAATGGGAGCTGTCCAGCCAGTGCACTCAGCACCATGGTCATTTCAATCAGCTGGTCACAGTGACCCAGAAGATGTGGGATGCTCTCCAATGGTGGATCATACTAGCACATTTGCAGGAAAGGATCTCTTTTGTCCATCCCAAGCAGACAGTCATCCTCACAACTGATGCCTCTCTCGTGGGCTGGGGTGCCCACATGGGGAATTAGAGTTCACGGGCTCTGGACCCCGAGGAATCCCAATGTCTATCAACCTGCTGGAGCTCACAGCAGTCAGACTGGCACTGTCAGCATCCTTCAAGGTCAAGTGGTGCAAGTCCAGACAGACAATACCATGACCATGTACTGTCTCAACAAGCAGGGCAGCACGCACTCTTGGCCTCTGTGCAAGGAAGCACTCCACATCTGGACCCTCATGTGCCAACTAGAGGCAGATCTCCTAGCCATTCATGTGTCAGAAGCCTCGAACCAACTGGCGGACACTCTCAGCCATGTGGACAAGATACCCCACGAGTGGGCTCTACATCCAGAGGTAGTATACAACCTGTTCTCCCACTGCGGCAAACCTCAGGTGGATCTGTTCACTTCCAGGGAAAACATGAAGCTGAGGCTGTTTCAAGCCCACTCCCCTCAGCTGGGCTCACTGCAGGGGGATGCCTTCTCGAGGCCATGGACCCCAGACCTCTTCTGTGCCTTTCCTCCTCTTCCCTTGGTTCACAAGGTGATCCTCAAGGTCAAGAGAGCCAAGACAATGGTAATCCTGGTAGCCCCAGACTGGCCCCGCCAGTTCTGGTATCCAGATCTCGTCAGCCTCAGCTCCAGACCCCTGAGGCATCTTCCAGTACAACCAGACCTGCTATCAGTCAATCAAGGGAAGGTATTCCATCCGGACCTTCAATCCCTGCACCTGACAGCCTGGTTCCTGAGTGGTTAGAGTTCCCTGCTTTGGGTCTTTCTGAGGATGTGCTCACAGTCATGGAAGCATCCAGAAAGGAGTCGACCAGAAGGTGCTATGCTTTCAAGTGGAAAAGGTTTTCCACTTGGTGTCAGGGCAAGGGTTTGAACCCTTTGTCCTGTCCAGTGGCTGCTATCCTCGACTACCTTTGGTCTCTGTCCAAAGGGGTCTTCAGTCCATGACCCCTAAGATGCACCTGGCAGCCATCTCTGCTTACCAGGTGCATGCCAGTCAGCAGACAGTGGCACAGGAGAAGGTGGTCTGGTGGTGCTTTTAAGACCTCGACCATATTTCCCCTCTGGTGCGTGAACCACCACCACCATGGGATCTACTGCTGGTACTGGATAGGCTGTCCAGAGGACATTGTCAAGTCAGGGAGGCTGGACTGGAGGATCCCACAGTGGGATTAATTAGGTGCATCTACAGCAATGAGCATCGAAGAGATGGTTCTGGAGGGTGATTTTGAAGGGATCAATTTTGGCAATATCTGTGATGCAGGGTGGGAGGGAGTTGAACAAAGCAGGGGCTCGGTAATGGAAGGACCTCTGGGCTAGCGTGGTCTTGGTTCTGGGCACCAGAAAGGTGGCCTTGACCGAGCTATGGGTGGCAACAGACGAGGACGCACCGGGGGAGAGACCTAGAAGGGAATTTTTGGTGAGTAGTCAGGTCTGGTAGCACAGATGCTCCTCAAAGGTGAGCAGGTTGGTGGAGTAGAGCAAGTAAGTGTGAGTGTGGCTAGGGGTTCCAGTCAGGAGCCTGCAGGACTTATTGAGAGCTGGATTTTAGTCAAGGCGGTATTGTCCACCACAGTGTAAATGGGCAAGCTATAGTCCACTAGTGGCAGGACAGAAGAGGTGATGGCCAGATGGAGGACAGCTTGGGGAAGGCAATCTCTATGGTGGTATAGTAGGCCTATACAAGACTTTATGGTGGAGGATAGGGCATTGATGTGGATGTGGAAGGTGAGAGCAGAGTCGAAAGTGATGCCTAGATAGTTGTAAGAGGTCATTTGCTCCAGCGGGTGCAGAGTGCTGGGGAGAATGAAGAGGTGGGCATTCTTGGCCTTGTTTTGGTGATGGGAGAAGAGCATCGACTTAGTCTTCTTTAGATTAATGACAAGTCGGTGGTCAAGGAACCATTTTTCAGCTTGGTTGTAGGTGTGCTGGAGGGATACCTGGAGAGAAGCGGGATCGGGGTGGGATGCAGAGAGAACCGTATCGTCTGCATAGAGGAGCATTTTTCCTGTGCAGGAACTGGAGAGATTGTTGAGGTAGAGGCTGAAAAGTACAGGGCCCAGAATGGAGCCCTGGGGTACACCGGAATGATCGGGCTGGGTATTGGACAGGGAGCAGTTTATCTTCACACACTGGGATCTAGCAGAGAAGTAGCTGGAGAACCAGGCAAGGGGACCAGTGGAAAAGCCGAGTTGGTGGAGGGAGTCGAGCAGAAGGGTGTGACAAACAGAGTCAAAAGCCTTGGAGAGGTCTATGAACATTGCGCCGGCAAGGTTGCTGGAGTCAAGAGCAGAGTGCAGGTATTGAGAGAACTCCAGGAGAGCAGTAGTGGTAGTATGTCCTAGGCAGAAACCATGTTGTTTTGGGCACATTGTCATATTTGGCTAGGTACTCAGAGTTGAATAGACACGATTTTTTCTTGGGCTTTAGAGAGTGGGGGGGGGATAGAGATTGTCTGGTAGTTGTTGGGTGCGAACCAGTCTCCACTCTTATTTATAGGGGTAATTTTGGCTGATTTCCAATCACTGGGAAACTGACTGAGGCATAGAGACTGGTTTAGTAGGTCTGTAAGGGGGACTAGGATGACATCCAAGACCAGGCGGAGGATCCTGGAGTCTAGGGGGTCACAGCTAGGGTTGTTGCTACCAAGGGCTTTAAGCAGGTGCGACCTGGCTATGTGGGGGGATATAGTGTGCAAGTAGAAAAGAGGGCGATCCAAGGCAAGGGGGGGATAGAGGGGGGACTGGGTCAAAAAACTTGTTTGGGAGGACAGAGATTAGATTAGAGAAGGTAGTACTGAGGCATGCAGCTATGTGAGTTGAGTCTGTAGTGACAGTGCCATCGTTGGAGAGCTGGGACAGTGGGGAGGAGTGAGTCTTCCCATCAAGCTTTCATGCCATCACAGAAAGTCCAGGTGGAACCCCAGGTGGATGCGAGGGTGGTCTGATAGTGCTCTGCATTGGCCCATCTAATGGCCCAGGTGCACTGATTACACGCCGCATTGTAGGCTTGTTTATCTGCCAGGTTGCCTGATTCATTTGCGATGTGTCAAAGCTTATCCCTATGCTTAAGTTTTTGGATAAGGGATGGGGAGATCCTTGCAGCATTTTGTATTTTTTAGTACGGATTCTGGTGCGGGAGGCGAAAAGGTCACAGGCCTTGCTGAAGGCATTGGTGAAGCGGTCTAGGGCAGAGTCAGTATCAGGGGCATGATGATGGGGGGACCAGTCCAACTGTGCTAGATGCAATTTTAGCTTTCTGAGACCCCCAGGGCGTAGGTGCCAGCGCAAGGTGGCCCGGGATACAGGTTTTGGTATGGAGGATGACCAGAGCAGAGGACAGGTGAGTGATCACTAAGTGAGTCAGGGAGGCTGTTGATATCCTGGATTTTATGAGGGCGGTTCGATAGTATTACATCTAGGAGCCACCTGTCTGGTTGAATCCAGTGGGCTGGGTGACTAACTGGGACATGTCCAGGGCAGCGAAGAAGTCCATGGTATGGGAGGCAGTGGTACCAAGCCAATTGACGTTAAAGTCACCTAGGATGAGTTGTTCAGCTTTGTGTGGTAGGGAGGTGAGGTAGTCAATGAGAGACTGGACCGCTGGGTTCTGGTTCCTCGGGGGTATGTAGGAGACCGTGAGGAAAAGTGGGCCCCTGGCTGGGTCAGGGTGTAATTTCTAGAGTGAGGGCTTGGACGCCATAGTCAAGCTTGGGGGCAGGGAGCGCATGGCTTATAAAGGTATCCCACATGTAGATTGCACACCCACCACCACGTTTACCAACTCGGTCTTCCCTGAACAGGGTGTATCCAGGGAAGGAAATAAGAGTCAGGGGTTGTTTTGGAGAACCAGGTCTTTACTAATGCAGTAATATCGGGTTGGTGGTGTACAACCCAGCACAGGGGTGCGGCGGATTTCTTTAGGCCACATATGTTCAGTGGTGCATCGCGAAGACCGGCTCCAGAGTGGGGTATTGGAGGGCTAGTTGGCATAGGTCCAGGGTTTGGGTGTATATTCCCGGAGAGCAGTAAGAGCAGAGTGATTAATTTAATTAGGGGACGGTGGCAACAAGGACCCTTAGTGTGGTGCTGATAGTAGGGGTGCAGGGGATGTTTAAGGCTTGGAGGATAGGTATGGCAAGGAAGAGGTGGGTCCAGGATGGGCCCGGGAGCAGAGGGAGCGGGGTGTTAGTAGGTGGTGGATGCAGAGGAGTTGGGGGGTATCCAAGGTGGGAGGGTGCCGAGCTGTTTGGGGGTGGCTTAGGGGAGAAATGCTCAGGGTGGAGGGCGGGGGCACAAGATGGGGGGGGGTCCTGACCTAGAAGGGTAAACGTAAGCAGGCCTAGTAGAAGAGCGATGGTGCCCATTGTTATGAAGTATGTAGCTGGAGGTAAAACTGAGCCAGCAATGGTGTACCAGCTGTAAAATTAGCTGAAGCACAGAGCAATTTTGGTAAAATGCCTGGAAAGAGTCACTGTAATATTGCTTTACTGCATGGGGGTGGCAATGACACTTGTTCTAATTTAGTGATATTGTTGAAAATTTATCTAAGGCAAAAGTGCCAGCTACTGGGATGGCTTGGCTGTGACTGAGTATGTCACCATAGACAGTAGTAGTGTAAGAATTGAAAGGGTATATAGTCAAATTAGGGTGAGGTCCCAAACAATAGGGTTGCTTACAGCAGTAATTGAGAGGAGTTAACTGGAGTGGGTGGAGGAAAACTTGAGAGCAAATATGCAACCCTGTGGGTGAGATTGCTTTAAAAAGGGGTGGTAAGAAAATGGGTCAAGTCAGGTATTGAAGACGGGTTGTCAGTAGCCATAAGAATGTGCAGCAGTGGGGTGACCAGTCAGCTGCTAGGCTGAGGAAAGGGGTGGAGCAAGGGTCTATTTAATACTCTGAGGAGGGGGGAAGGGGTCACGTTGGGATGCTGGATCTTCCTGGACTAAGTCTCCATCACTCATTCACACTAGTGGGATAGCATCGGAGGCGCTAGGACCAAGCGGGAGCCAAAAATTTTCTGAAGGGCCGGGGCCGAGGTAGGACCATGCATGCGCTGCACCGCGAGACTGACTCGCGCCTGTATAGGCTATCTCGGCGTCGACCCTCCAACCACCTCAGTTCCTTGTCTCCTGCCGTCGAGTGCGCTTGGATGTCGACGTCGCTAGACTGCCGGAGTCAAAGTTTTCGTCTATACGACAGCAGCTTTTAGTGTTTAATTTAAACATTTTAATTTAACTATTTAATAGTAATTTTTTATTTTACGAATAAGAAGATTATGAAGAAATTCTTTCCTGCCATCCACGGAGTCATCCTTAGACAGTAGCGGTGACGGTAGGAAGACTTCGTTTGGAAGTTGTTATGGCAGAGAGGCTGTGCCCGGTCCGCCACCCTTAAGTAATGGGGGGGGGGTCTGACACACGGACAGTCCTGTGCTCAGCAGGAGGACAGTCCACAGGCTGCAATCTGGTGGTGCGGGGATCCGCTCCGCTTAACCTCGAAACTCTTCTTCTTCGTTTGGGGAAGAAGAATCGGTGCCGCTCGAGGTTGCCGGTTGGTATGTCTGCGAGGATTGTTCGTTGGTAGGGTGATAGGCCTGAACCAACCGTGGGTTTCCCCTTGGCCCGCCTCTAATGGCTGCATTCTCGACTCGGACTCCATCTCTGTCCTCGTTGGAGTTCGGTGAGCAGTTTCACCTCTGGGCGCTCCTGTGGAGCAAGGGTTTGACTCCTTTTTCCTGGTTGTGTTCCTGGTTTGGGGCCTCCGGGCCTCGGAGCCGGGTCAATTGGATCTGAATGAGCGCGGTGCCCTCTTGGTGCCTTCACCATCCTGTCAGCCCCTCGTGTCTACCCCCCTCTTCCTTTTCCATGCAGGGGCCGGCACGGGCACCACCTTTCTCTTCTTTTCCATTGGCTTTCCATGGTGTTTTTCCTGGCGTTGTGCCCGACACCTTGGTGGTGCCGCAGGTCCGGTGCCGTGCCTCTGGTTTGGCATGGGTGCCACAGGCAGCGCCGCTGGTGTTTGGGTGGGCGCCGGGACTTGGCGCCGTGCTTGGCACCGTACTGGGTGCCGCAGTCGGCGCCGTGGCTTGCTCGGCACCGTGGTCAGCTCCATACTCTGTGCTGCAGTCGGCGCCGTGGTCAGCACTGTGCTCTGTGCTGCAGTCGGTGCCGTAGCTCGGCGCCATGCTCGGTGCCGTGGGTCGGCTCCGTGGCTCACGCTGTGCTCGGCGCCGTGGGTGCTTCATTGTCGGCACCGCTAGCGGTGCTGTGGGTGTCACTGTGCCACTGATGCCCGCGGGCAGTGCCGGGCACCTGCAGGTGCTGCGGGTGGTGCTGGGCACCCATGGGTGCTGCGGGCGGCGCCGGGCACCCGCGGGTGCTGCGGGCAGTGCTGTGCACCCGCGGGTGCCGCAGGCAGTGCTGTGCATCCGCGGGTGCCGCAGGCAGTGCTGTGCATCCGCGGGTGCCATGGGCAGTGCGGTGCGCCAGCGGGTGCCTGGCGACACCGTGCACCCGCGGGTGGTGCCATGGGTGCCATGGGTTTCTTGGGTGCCATGGGCGTCAGGGGTGCCCTTGCGTGCCATTGCTGCCATTGGTACCAAGGATACCTGCGGGTTCTGCTATGGGTGCCCTCTGGTGTCTCTCAGGTTGGCATGGTTACTGCTTGGTGCCCTCCTGTGCCACGAGTGATGCTAGTGCCGCAGGGGTGCCAGTTGGTGCTGTCTGACAGAACTAGGGAAAGATCTGTGTTTGCAGACCTCTCTTCCGCAGGACTTGTGTTGGGATGTTTCCATGGAATGAATTCCTATTCTGCGGATTATTTTCACACATTTTAGTGGGTGGCGGTCTGCATCGGATCTCCTCATCCAGTGATTTTCCTCTGATGGGACACTTCTGTTCTGTTTCTGTCAGCGGAATCTCTCATTCTGCTCAGCACTTTCTCAGCCCCCTACCCTGGTGCCAAGCTCCTTGACACCCTTCCTGGTGGCGGAGTCTCTAGTGGCTCTAACAGAGACCTCTTTTTTGGGGTCCTTCTGTGGTAGAAAGGCATCTGGATGAGTCTCTCCCTGTCCTTCTGGTCAGTGATACAGCGGATGACTCATTTTATATACTGAACGACACGCCCTCTCTATCATCAGAGTCTGTGATGCAAGCTCTTTTAGTAGTTCCTCATTTATGGGGTCCACCATAGTGTTCAGACTGGATCTATGGACTATATACCTCTGCGTCTAGACTTTTTCAGTGGTCAAGACAATTACACTCTTTGGAACATTTTAGTTCTATGGTCGGGAGCTGCACAGACTGTCCTGCTCCTTTGATAGGGGTATACAGCCCGTTTTTTGATGCTGCCCCTCTGGTGGCTGCTTCACCACAGGTAGTTAACATCTGTCTAGCTATTATTAGTCCAGTCAGGGGTTCAGTTATGGATCTTCAGGCTCCTCCTGCTCCTCAGAGTGATGACATCCTTGTCATTTCTGTATCAGGCAATACTTGCCAAAATAGCAGCCAGCAACCTTGTCAGGCTCGGACTAATGATATTTAAAAAAAAAAAAAAGAGGGGGGGGGTCAGAATTATCACAGCACAGGGCCTAGTTGGAATTTCCTGATACCACACTTGGATCTGATCAGGTTCCGCCTCAACCCTGAGGCGGTCATCTCTAAACCTCAGTAAAGAGTACCTGTTTTCTTCTACCCCTAGGGGGCAGTCCGATCCAGCGGTGGTATAGCTCACCTCTTTTCTCTAGAGAATTTCTCTTATTCCGAGATATTTCCAAAACCTAGGCATCTAACCAGTCTGTTAGTCCCCTTTTTGTTTTTTAATCAGGCTTTCTTCTCTTGATCAGAGCCTTGCAGCAACAGAAGTGACTCTTCAGCAAGTCAGAACTTAGATTCCTACTTCCATGTTTGCTTCAACTTAACAGATGAAATGCTTCTTTCTTGACCATTGGTCAAGTAGGTTCTTTCTAAGGTAGCTTCGCAAATATTCACATACTACCCTGAACCTGTACACTTTACCTCCGGCTCTTGCAGTTCCTGAGGTCCTTTACATTAGATTAGTGCATGTCTTTGACACTTTTAATTTTGGTCCTAGATCAAATCGTGAGGCCAGGTTCTTGCCGCTCTCCTAGAGTAGTTGCGGCTGCCTGGCAGACTTTAATTTTTTGCCCATTGTAGTTGTCGGCAAGGTGACGAGTTACAACTCGAGCGTTTATCTTGTAGGCACTATGTTATAGATGCTCTTACAAGACAGCTCTTTTATTAACAGGACAGTCCTTGGCTGTCCTTTCCGAGTGAACCCTGTCTCCTACCACCCTACTGATTTTAGCTTGGTACTCTCCCACTAGTGTGAATGAGTGATGGAGACTTAGTCCAGGAAGATATGGAAATTACGTACTTACCATAATTATTGATCTTCTTGGACAGTCTCCATCACTCATTCACACGCCCACCCACCATCCCCTGGGTTCACTCGTTTTTCTTTCCTGGTCTTCATGGCCTATGGTTTGGACTGTGAAGACATTGTTCTTTGACCTTTCTTACAAAGGCCATCTGGGCCCTCTCAGGCCCAGACACTCAGAATAGAAACATAGAATTTGATGGCAGATAAGGACCGCTTGGCCCACCCAGTCTGCCCATTTCCCTACCTGATGGATAAGCTGCAGATCCTAGTTAACCAGCAGCCTACTTCTTCCTACCCCCAGCCCCTAGAATTGCCTTATGACTGTCCCATGCATGCTTGAATTCCACCACTGTTTTTGACTCCACAACCTCCTCTGGAAGGCTGTTCCATGCATCCACAACCCTCTCTGTGAAAAAATACTTCCTTAAATTACCTCTGAGCCGCCCCCCTTCTATCTTCAAATTGTGCCCCCTTGTTCTTGCACACCTCTTTTTTTGAAAGATGCTACCCTCTTGGACTTTGTTGATTCCCTTGAGGTACTTGAAAGTTTCTATCATGTCCCCCCTCTCCCTCCTTTCCTCGAGGCTATACATATTAAGCTCCTTAAGTCTCACTTCATATGTCTTCCGGTGCAGACCCTGCACCATTTTAGTTGCCCTCCTCTGGACAGCTTCCATCCTGTCTATGTCTTTGCGGAGATTGGGTCTCCAGAACTGCACGCAATACTCCAGATGTGGTCTCACCAGCTGTCTGTACAGAGGGATAATAACTTCTTGTTTTCTACTGGTGATGCCTCTCCCTATGCATCCCAGTATCCCCCCAGCCCTCCTTGCTGCCCTCTCACATTGCTTGCCCACCTTTAGGTCATTTGATATGACTACCCCCAGGTCCCTTTCCATTTTTGTTGTTGTTAGTATCTCACCCCCCATTGTGTACTCTTCCCCTGGGTTTTTGTTTCCCAGGTGCATTACCTTGCACTTCTTAGCATTGAATCTAAGCTGCCATACATTTGACCATTCCTCTAACCTTGCCAAGTCCCTTCTCATCCTTTCCACCCCACCTTGTGCATCAGCTCTGTTGCAGATCTTTGTGTCATCTGCAAAGAGCCTTTTCCTTCCAGTCCCTCTGCAATGTACGCTATAAAGACATTGAAGAGGACTAGTCTATTCTGAACCCTCGGTACCCACTGCTAACCCCCTTTTTTCAGAGTGGACTCCATTTACTATTACTCTCTGTGTCCTATTCTCCAGCCAATTCTTTACCAGGCTGTCATCTTGTGACCCACTCCCAGGCTCGCTAACTTATATATTAATCTTTTGTGTGGGACGTGTCAAATGCCTTGCTAAAGTCTAGGTAGAGCCATGTCCACAGCCCCTCCTGATCTACTACTGGTCACCCAGTCAAAGAAATCTATCAGATTTGTCTGGCATGACCTTCCGCTGTGAATCCATGCTGCCTTGGGTCCTGTGCCCTCTGGCCTCTAGATCATGACATTTCTTTCCTTCAGAAGTGATTCCATCATTTTCCCTATCACTGAGGTTAAACTAACAGGTCTGTAGTTTCCTGCTTCTACCTTGCACCCACTTTTGTGAAGGGGAATCACATCTGCCCTCCTCCAGTCCTCGGGTACCACCCATCCTCCATGATTTGTTAAAGGGTAGTCAGTGGTGTCACTAGTTCTATCCTTAGTTCTTTTAGAATTCTGGGATGAATCCATCAGGCCCCATTGCTTTGTCCACCTTCAGTTTTAAGAGCTCATTCAGAACTCTTTCTTCTGTAAATGGGCTGGTATCAACTTCTGTATCCAGAGTGTTTCTACTGTTTGTTTTAGGTACCTCCCCTCTTCCTTTGTAAATACTGAGCAAAAATATTTGTTTAGTATCTCTGCCTTTTCACAGTCACCCTCTGCCCACCCTCCCTCCCTTTATTAAGCCTCACTATCCCTCCCTTGGTCTTCCTTTGCTCTCTGATGTACATATAAAGGTTTTATCCCCCTTCTTAACTGAGTTGGCTATCTTTTCCTCGGTTTGGGCCTTTGCTGTTCTGACTGCCTTTCCAGCTTCCTTTTGCTTTAACTGATACAGTTCTCTGTCCTGTTCCTTCTGTGATTCCTTGTACTTCCTGAATGCTTTCTTTTTCTCTTGAACCTTCACTGCCACTTCCTTTGAGAACCATAGTGGTTTCTTACCTTGTTTCGTTTGTTTATTTGCTTTACACAAAGGCGTGTTACCTCTGTGATGGCAGTTTTATTATTCCCATTGTTCTTCCACCCTCCTTCCTGCCCATTTGCTAGTGCATTCCTTAGGCACTCACCCATTTTAGCAAAGTCAGCCCTCCTAAAATCCAGTACCTTTGTCTTTGTGGCTGGTGACTCTATTGCTGTGTTTATTGTGAACCATACTGTTCGATGGTGCGAGTTCCCAGATGGCTACCCACTTCTACATCTGTGATCCTCTCTTCGTCTCCGTTTGAGAGAACCAGGTCTAAGATTGCTCCCTCTCGAGTGGGCTCCAATACTAGTTGTCTAAGGCATGCCCCCTGTAGGGCATCCAGAATAACCCCACTCTTAGACGTGGCTGCTGCAACTGCACTCCAGTTAACATCTGGCATATTCAGATCACCCATCAGCAATATCTCCCCTTTATCTGCCATTCTAAGTATACTTTCTATCATTTCCTTGTCCATTTCCTCCCCCTGAGAGGGGGGTCTGTATACAATCCCTGTGCAGATTGTGGTGCCATTACCTGCCTCCAAATTGACCCACAGTGCTTCTTCTCCTCCCTGTTTACCCTTTTGTTCTGTTGCTTTGATTTCTTCTCTTATGTAGAGAGCTACTCCTCCTCCTCTTTTACCCTCCCTGTCCCTCCTGTAGATAGTGTATCCTGGTATGAGGCCCCAGAATGAGTTATTCTCATTAGTTACGCTGCATCTCCTTGGTCAAAAAGGTACTGAGGCGGTTGGAGGGTCGACGCCGAGATAGCCTATACAGGCGCGAGTCAGTCTCGCGGTGCCGCACGTGCGTGGTCCTACCTCGGCGCTGGCCCTTCAGAAAATCTTTGGCTCCCGCTTGGTCCTAGCGCCTCCGGCACTATCCCACTAGTGTGAATGAGTGATGGAGACTGTCCAAGAAGATCAATAATTACGGTAAGTACGTAATTTCCATTTTTGGGGCCTCAGTTCTCTAGTCTCTATTCCCAAGTAAGTATTGGGGCGGGGGGGTGCCTTGCTTCCCTTCTCCCAGATAACTGCTAGGAGTCTGTCAAACAGTGTGGATAGAACAACATATCCACGATCCTAGAACAGGTTACTCATCTGTAACGGTAGATCTTCCACTGAGTGGTCTCTTGCAGTAGACTGTACACTTGGGTCATCGCCAGAGGTCGCTGTGGTGCACTGCAGCTCTTCTAGCAGTCTTTTACCAGTGCCCGCCCACACATGACATCAGCTTCCTGTCTGCTGTATAAATGTGGGCGGTCTCTGGTATCCTCAGTTAATTTTCCTGCCGTCTTTAGCTCACGCGCAGCAGCAGAGCAACTTCTAAAATAGCAGTTATCAATGAGAATTTGAGCCAAATCATATGCCCATCCTTCAGGAGGAATTGAGGCTCTTCTGGTCAAATGGTCCGTTTCTCCAGTACCCCCTTCAGAATGTCAAACGGGATTCTACTCCCACTTCTTTCTGGTACCCAGATGGACTGGAGACCTCAGACCAGTACGGGTCCTCAGGAAACTGAATCTTTTCATCCAGTACAAACATTTCTGCATGATTATTCTAAATATCATCATGCCAATATTGAAACAAGGAGATTGGTTTTGTGCCCTAGATATGAAGGATGCCTACCTCCATATTCCCATCCATCCTGCCCACCACAGGTTTCTGTGCTTCCACCTGCTGGGTCAAAACTACCAGTTTCGAGCACTCCCATTCGGCCTCCTTTCAGGCCCCATGGGTGTTCACCAAATGCTAGCGGTAGTTGCAGCAGCTTTACGAAGAAAAGGGCACTTTATCTTCCCATATCTTGATGACTGGCTAATCAAAGCAGACTCCAGAATGGCTCTGCTTTCCTCCCTGGAGGCCACCCTGCAAATTTTTTACACTCTAGGGATCACAGTCAATTGGCCAAAGTCCATCCCAACTCCTGGATACCTTCTCAGCCAGGGCTGATCTTCCAGCTGCCTGGCAGGACACACTTTTGTCTCTGACATCACACATACAGACTCGGAAAGTAGTCACAGCCTGACAAATGCTGTGCCTTCTGGGTCACATGGCTGCTATCATCCCTACAGTGGCATTCGCCTGTCTTCATGTGAGACCTATTCAGTGGTCCCTACAGAATCAAAGGTTTCAAAGAACGAGACAATTCAAAGACAAGATCAGGGTTACTCACTCTCTGAATTCAGCTCTGACTTGGTGGACAATCAGTACCAATTTATGTCATGTAATGCCCTTTCAGTCCCTTCCTCCCATGCAGACATTAACCACAGATGCTTCCCTGGAAGGAAGGGGCACACACGTGGGTCCTTATCGGATACAAGGCAAGTGGACCACTTCCCTCCCTCAGTCTTCTAGAGCTGAAGGCAGTCCACTTAGCCCTCCAGGCATTTCAACCCCATTTGACTCCAGGACTGTTGCTAATCCAGTCGGAAAACACTGCAGTAGTATTTTACCTCAACAAGTAAGGAGGTACGAAATCTTATACTCTATGCACAGAAACCCTCACAGTCTGGCAAGAAGCTATCCAACAACACTTGATACTAACAGATGTCCACTTACCAGGCTGTTGCAATCTTCTGAACAACCGTCTCAGTCGCCAGACCTCCACACCTGAATGGATACTTCAGGATGAAGTACTCCAAAAAATATTCAGCCTCTGGAATACTCCACAGATCTGTTTGCCTCCCCGGTCAATTAGTCTCCCCAAATACTTTTCCATTATCCTGAACAAAAAGGGATGGTTTAAAGATGCCCTGTCCCAGCCATGGACAGGACTCTTCTTATATGCTTCCCCTCCCATCCCTCTCCTGCAACGGACTCTACTGAAACTACAACTAGAACCTGCCACATTGATCCTAATAACTTCCCATAGGCCTCGACAAGTGTGGTTCCCTCTACTTCAACAACTTGCAGTTCAGGAACCTGTTCCCTTGCCAATCAGACTGGACCTCTTGACTGAAAGTCAGAGGACCTTGTTGCACCCCAACCTGTAGGCTTTATACCTTCACGCCTGGCTCCTGAGGATGCTTTCATAGCCAGATTACAAGTGTCCTCTCCGGTTGCCAATATTCTCCTGGCCTCATGTAAGCCAGCAACCAGAGAAACATATAACTACGAATAGAAACACTTTTCCATATGGGCTGCCTCTCGATCATTGGATCCATATTCCTGCCCTCTCACAAAAGTTCTAGACTACCTGGCCTTGCTGTCTGAGTCAGGACTGAGATATTCCTCCATCAAAGTCCATCTGGCCTCTATTTTGGCCTTCCATGAACCACTCGATGGCAGATTACTGTACCAACATCATCTAGCCAAAATGTTTTTGAAAGGAATGTTACATAGCAAACCACCTATTAGACATCCCACTCCTCCATGGGACATGCATTTTCTAATAGAAAAATTAACTCTTGAACCTTTTGAACCGGCGGCCACTTGTGATCTCCGTTTTCTTTCATGGAAAACCTTATTCCTAGTGGCTGTCACTTTGGCTCGCTATATTTCCAAGCTTCATGCCCTCATGACTTCATGCCCAGTGACTTTTGGGACTGGCATTCAGCGTCTTCAGTGCACCCTCTATGGAAATTGTGGATACTGTGGAAAGTTCTGGAATTTCGAGGGGGGGGGGGTCTACGACCTCAGAGCCTGGTGATTTCTGGCATCATATCCTGGGGACTGTGGACTCTGGTTTGTGAGTGGAATCTTCTTTTTTCACCTGCTTTTATACTGTGGTGGGAGCGCATGAAGTATCATTGTAAGAAGTGGGTTTTGCTGCTTGCCTCTGATTATTGTCGGGGTGGTGAGAGCACCCGGAGTTCAGGGGCAGCAAACTTAGTCTTTTTTTCCCCATTTGGATGTGGTGAGAACACTTTTTGTGTACTGAGGTCGGAAAGAAGCATCATCTTCCCCTGGATTGTTAGGTGGGTGCTCCTTCCCTCTTGGAGTGGACGACTTGCAGGGTGTTGAGCTGTTTAGGGAGGAGCTGCAGGTATCTGGGCCAGAGGGCTCTCTTCTCCTGTGGTTGTTGGTGAGGGGACTTCAGCGGCGGGGGTTGCAGATTCCCTTCCTAGAGCGGCCTTTTTTTATTGTGAGTTTTCCATTCCTGTAAAGGGGGGGATTTGCATTCTACCTTTAGGGCCATGGCTCCTGGGGGAGAGGGGTGTGGCTGAATTTTGGGTTGTTTTAGAGGGAACTCCAGGGGCTAAATGGTGGTGTGGGTCCTTTTGGGGGTTCCTAAGGTTTCTTTGTGGTGGGAGCTATTGCTTCCTTCTCAGGGCCCTATTTCTGATCATAGCCCTTCAGCCTGATCCTGACTCTGGTGTCTTGGCCTGAGTTCTGGAGTGTATTCTGGAAAGGATTGGAGAAGATCTGGTTTTTGAGATGAAATTTTTGGTGACTAGATTAAGAGGGGGTGAAAGCCCCTCTTGCTACCTTTAAAAGGATTTCATGTTTGGTCTTAAAAGTCGTCACTTGTTCTTAGATACTGATTTACTGAGATCACTGCAAGACTTGCATCTTTTGATTTTGCTTTAGAACTGAGGGAGGGTGAGAGCCTCTCTTGCATCAAATATTTAATAATTTTTGGACTTCCAATCATTTGAACTTTACTTATTTGGACATTTTTATTTTATTTTTTGATTTAATTTGTTTTATGTTTATATTTTATTTGATTTAATTTAGGCTGTTATGTTTTTGTTTGTTGACTTTAGGTGTGTGGGTTTTTAATATGTGCAGAGGGTCTACCACCACGGTTGTACGTTATTCGTCCTACACTCTTCGTGCCCTCCACCCTTTCTCCCCCTTGCCATTACAGCTGATAACTTACCAGCGCTGTAGAGCACTGGGGATTGCAAGGAAGGGGAGGAGGGCTTTTGAGGGGTGCAAACAGTGGAGGTCGAATGAGCGGGGACAACTGATTGGGGTTGTAGAAACCAGAAGATGCCCTAGGGCGAAAGATTCTGGAGCGAGGTTATCCTTGCCTGGTTTCCATACCTAAGGGCACCACTACTATTAATGGTACTGGGCAAGTGGTCTGTACCGCTCCAGAGGCCCTTCCAACCTGAGCGGTGTTGTGCAATGCCAGATCCATAAGGAACAAGACTGCAGTTATTGCAGGTCTGTGGATCCGGCTTGCATTACCAAGACCTGGCTGGATGAAAATGCTGGTCCAGTTCTGGAGGCAGCAGTTCCAGCTCGGTACTCTGTGTTACACTGCCCGAGGTTGGACCACGGGGGTGGGTGGGCGGTCTGTTTAAAGACTGAACTGGGCCTTGCAAGTGTACCAGTTGAGGGAGCCGAGTCCTTTGAATGTACTGTAGTGGCAGGTGTGGGTTGTAGAATTGTTCTCATCTACCGTCCACCAGGTGATGAGAAATATTTCCTACAGGAAGTAGCTGACTTCATCATTGACATGGCATTTGAGGCACCCAGGCTGAAGGTCCTGGGTGACTTCAGTGCCTGGGTCGATGATGAACTTTCTCAGTTTGGACAACACTTCCTCCAATTAATGACATCTTTGGGTCTCACACAAGTGGTTACTTCTGCCACTCATAAGAGCAGTCACTCCTTGAACTTAGTTTTCCTCCTGGGGATTGAGGCCTTTGATGTGGGGGTGGAACCAGTCAGTTGGTCAGATTATTACACTGTGGTGTTCAGTTTTTGCACCCCCCCCATAGGCCTACCCCTGTGGAGAGGGTTAGGTACATCTCTATGCGAGATACTAGCTCTACAGGCCTGGCAGTGGTACTTGACCTATCGGAGTTTTCTGGGGTGAGCAGTGATCCTGATGCCTTGGTGCTGGCCTATGATAGGGCCATCTCCTCGGCTCTCGATCTAATTGCTCCTGTCTATGTTCGTCCTCTCCCCCTTTGACCTCGGTCTCCATGGTTTGATGGGACCCTGAGGGAGATGCGGCAACAAGGACAAAGATTAGAGCGATGTTGACGAACTGCCCTTAATGCCGACCATTTTAGCCTGATGGAACATCATCAATTCTATCATTCCACAATCTCTCGTAGGAAGGCAGAGTTCCTATCGGGGGAGATTGTGGCTGCTCAGAACTGACCAGCTCAGCTTTTTTGAACTGTTGACAGACTGTGCAACCCAGACTGTCTCCATGTTCGGAAAGCTTTTTCACAAATAGAGTGTGATGAGCTTGCTCGCTTCTTTGCAGATAAGGTGGCTAACATCAGGGCAGCACTCCAGCCTGCCTCCTCTATGGGAGAAGCTACAGATCGGCATTTGGTCGCATCCCCCGTCTCTCCTGGAGTTCCTTTGACTTGCCTGAGTTCTTTGTCATGAGGATTGTCCATAGTATGTGCCCTACGTGCTGTAGTTTGGACCTGGGCCCAACTTCCCTGATAAAGGGTTGTCCTGACATCATTGGCCCAGTCCTAGCATGAATAGTCTGGTGCTCCCTGGACATGGGTGAGTTTCCTAGCTCGCTGAAGGAGGTGGTAGTGACACCCATTCTGAAGAAAGCTTCCTTGGACCCTGACTGCCTTGCAAACTACAGGCCGATCTCTAATCTTTCCTTTGTTGGGAAGATTTTTGAGAAAGTAGTGGCTGCACAATTGGAAAACCACTTAACCATCCATGACATCTATGAACCATTCCAGTCTGGTTTTCAAAAGAGGCATAGTACTGAGACAGCGCTGGTTTGGGTGCTCGGTGATCTCTTGATGGTTAGAGATAAGAACCGTTCCATTCTTGTTGTTCTTGATCTCTCATCAGCCTTTGACACTGTGGACCATGGGGTATTTCTCGCACACCTGGAGTTCATCTGTGGCCTGTAGGGTACAGTCCTCAGTTGGTTTAGATTTTTCCTCACTGACAGAACTCGGAGAGTGGTGTCGGGGATAAATTTTTCCCGCCCATTCTCTCTTGTCATGTGGGGTTCCCCGGGGCTTGGTGTTGTCCCCCATGTTGTTCGCAATGTATATGCTGCCCCTTGGAGACTTTGTAAGAACGTATGGGCTGAGGTTTCACTGCTATGCAGATGATACCCAGCTCTACCTATCTTTTGCACCCAACCAGGATAGAGCTCTCTCTGTCTTTAATTGCTGCCTCACCGAAATCCAGTGCTGGATGAATTCAGACTGGCTGAAGTTGAACTCTGAGAAGACTGAGGTAATGATTGTGGACCCGGGGTCATAGAGTAGAGGGGATGGGAGTTTGTTTACCCTCAGGTTTATTTCTGAGAGGTATCCAGCTCTCTGTCTCTGAACAGGTGCGGAACCTGGAGGTAATTTTTGACAATGAGCTAACACTGCGTTTGCAGGTGTCGGCAGTTGTCAGACTTTCCTTTTACCATCTTAGGAACATCGCCAGGATCAAGCACCTTGTTTCGCCCGCCGACCTGCCTACATTAGTTCATGCTTTTGTGACCTCATGCGTTGATTATTGCAACTCCCTTTATCTAGGGCTTCTTGGGTTGATATCCCCCACTTGCAGCTGGTGCAGAACGCTGCGGCCTGGTTATTGATGGGTACGTCTCGTGCTTGTCATATTTCACCGGTGCTGCGTGATCTGCGCTGACTGCCAATTCAGTGGCGGATCACCTTTAAAGTTGGTCTTCTGGCTTATAAAGCCCTACACAGACAGGGTCCGGACTACTTGAAAGAGCTTTTGGTTCCCTACTGCCCAAGACGATCTCTCTGCCCGGTGGACGAGGGGTTGCTAGAGATTCCGAGGGCATTTTTTAAAATCTTCAGGTGCTTGTGCTTTTATGTATGCTGTTCCAACCTTCTGGAATTCTCTACCCCGTCCGCTTTGTCAGTGTGCATCCGTGGAGGAGTTTAAAAAGGCCTCGAAGACCTATTTGTGGTTGAAGATTTATTTGAATTAATTATTGTGATTTTAGGAGCTCAGATTACTATGGATTTGTTTTTATTTATTGTATTATAAAGTATTGTAAGGCACCTTGAATTTAAGAAAGGCGCGATATAAAGTTTCATTAATGTGTTAGGAACCTTACTTAATTTTTCACAAGGAGAGGGTGGCGCTTCATACCAACCCCTCCTTCCTTCCTAAAGTAGTGTCTGAACACACCCTAAATCAGTCCCTGGAGTTACCAGTATACTATCCTGAATACTCCAACCACGGTGAACATCTCCTACATTCCTTAGATGTACATCGTACAGTATATTGCGTTACTATACTAATAGAACAAAAACAATTAGAAAGACTTCTCAATTGTTTGTCACCTTTGCCGCAGTCTGAGAAGGGCTCCCAGTTACTAAATGAACCCTTTCTAACTGGGTGGCGCATTGTATCACATTTTGTTATAAAAAATACAACAAACCCTTACCAGGACCTGTCCAAGACCATTCCACTAGAGCCATGGCCACTACTGCGGCTTGCTTTAAAGGAGCCTCCATTTCAGATATCTGCAGTGCGGCTACCTGGTCCACAATTTATACATTCATGAAGCACTACAATCTGGATATCGCTTCACACTGTAGGACGGCCTTTGGCCGAGTAGTCCTACAAGGCTTTCTGTCATAATTTCACCCATCTCGGGTATACTGCTTGAAATTCATCCCAAGTGTATTATCTACTGCAAGAGACCACTCCGTGGAAGATTGTACAGTTACGTAAAAACATGCCATAACAGTAGATCTTTGAGGAGTGTCTCTTGCAGTAGGTCCAGTCCCACCCTCCGTCCCCCTCCTTCTCTAGCAGAACAAATTCTGGTCCAGTGACTCTTGGGTTGGGATACCTTTGGTACCTTGGGTTCCCCTTGGTCCTCGCTTTGTGGGCTGAATCTGGTGGGGGAACTGAGAATACCAGGGATCGCCCACGTGTATATAGCAGACAGGAAGCTGATATCACATGTGGATGGCCCCTGGTAAAAAGACTGCTAGAAAAACTACCTTGCACCACAGCAACCCAAGTGTATTACCTACTGCAAGAGACACTCCTCAAAGGTCTACTGTTACGGTATGTTTTTACGTAACTGTACCTTCTAGGAGTGGTATATGTTGTTCATCCACACGAACCCACCCAACCTCCCCATCTTAGACATACAACCTAAGCTTCCAGCGGGCAAGATCTGGCGTCAAGGGGTGGAGCTGAGGCATATACTACTCGGGTGGGAGGAGCCAACTTTTAGACCTTCCGGCAAGAATCTTGAAGGGAAAGGACATGCCAAACAGTGTGGATGAATAACATATACCACTCCTAGAACTACTGTTACAGGTGAGTAACCTGTTCTTAATGTTTCTGATTTCCTTATGTATGTAAGGTGAGTGTGATGATCAGGAAAACATTTAATTTGTTTTATTTTTTTATTTAAGATAGTTTTATTTTTAGGGCCCAGTTGAAGTTTTTTACTGTGTAAAGGTAGTCACCATGTTTGTGATCGAAGATCAGTTCTGGTTGTAGGGGGATTATTGGAAAATAGTTCTGGTTGTTAGGAGGACTGATTTGCACATTGTGTGATGTGGTTTAGGACCAGCATTACTCTGCATGAAACAGATTTTATACACGGTCACATGATATATTTTGACCAATGAGACACTCCTAGGGTGGTGGATGCATTTGATTTAGCCTTGTGCCTCACCCCCTGGGTCTGGAGTGCAAGTTATTTTGTTCTTTATAAATTTAGGAAAAACTCTTAGTAGCAGACAGAGGGAAGGACACGCTAAGACTTCACACACAAATGAAAACACTGCACAACATGCTTTTGCAAATTCTGGGTGTACTATTCCTTTAATTCTACTCTATTCTGCATTCAGAATGAAATCTTGGCAGCTTTGCTGTGCCATTCCCAAGACACTGTGCAGAATTCTATGCACATTTGTACGCATTCCAAGTAAATCTAAATATCTTAAACTTTACAGGCTACACAAAATCATTCAGTAGTAAAGTTTTTCATGACAAAAAGACCTTTACAATGAGGGCAGTCAATAAGTTGAACTCTGGATAGTTTTAAAATATAGCCATCTAATTAACCAAGTTTCCCATGTTTTTCTACCAAATTTCCCACTTGGATGGCAAGCATTTCAGAAACTGTAAGGAGTTCAGCTTAGCGACTACCCTCATTGTAACAATCTTTTTGCCCTGAACAACTTTGCTACTTGTTATTTTTGAGCAGCTTGTATAGTTTTCAAGATATTTAGATTTGTTTGGCATTGTGTGCAGATGCGCTTACAAACAGCAGATACTTCTTTTTTCTCTGAGTGAACTCTCAAGTAGACATGCCAAACAAATGTAAATATCTTGAAAACCATACAAGTTTGTGTTTTTTTTTTTTTTTGTTAATCATCCTTTTGGTGCCTTACCTCCTTGGCTGTGGGGTGGTCCTATGGTTCCCCCCCATGTCCAGTCTGACTCTCAGCAACCCCTACACCGACCGCCGTGCCCAAGCTACAACCCCTTCACCTTCTTGTTGGCTGCATCGCACCCTCTATAGTGCGGAAGACCATTCGGGGAGTCTGGACTGGAGGGAGCTGTGTAGGAGCTGGATATATTTTGAGACTGTGAAATAATTTGTAGCATTACCTACAATATTCAGTAGGCCAGCAGCAGGGAACATATAACAAATAAGCGACTGGAATGCAATAAAGTTAAAACATAATTGGTTTAAATCTAGTTTTTTATGCTTTTTTTTATGATAGAAAGTTGCTCTTTAAAGATCCAGTGGCACTTCTTGAAAAAAGTAGGGGAATTTCCCCAATTTCCTAGCCAAATACCCCATTACCAAACTACCAGCAGATTAACCTGGTTCAGCATTAGTCAGTACATCCTGTATTCCACCTCCCCCAGGATGAAGCTAAAAATTAGATGAATTGATTAACTCTGTCTATAATGTATTTGAATTTTGGAGTTAATTATTAGTCTTTCCTATTTCTTATATAACCCAGCTGTTTTATTACAGCGCATGTTAATGGCATTTTCAGTATTCATAGTTTTTCAAGCTTTTTGCACTGATGTACTGTTGCACATTTGGTGCAGGTATATCTTAATTAGCTTTGCTCTGTATATTGTTATATTATGCTGTGGGGAGAGTTTTGATGTTATGAGACGTGCTTTTGATTAGGCCACTCTCCATTCCCATAGAGGGACACAGCGGATAGTTCTTTAAGGCGAGAACCTCATTTATTAGTGGTTTTGTTTCCTACTTTCAGTCTTACCAATTATTTGATACTTTGAGCCTGTGCAGATTTGCAGCCAGAGGTATTTAAGGGATGTTATAAAATTGGTACAGAAAATCCTGCTCCCTGATTGGTGGAGAAGGTTCCAGAGCTGTGCGGTTCAGGAATAGGAACTGTATTACTTTGACTTTTTTTTGTTTTTGTTTTTGTTTTTTTTGTGTTTACATTGAACCCATTTTATAAACACAGTTAACCACTTCAGGGTGTCTTGTGCCTCGTAATGCACCTAAGCATGCAGTTCAGGAATAGTAACTGATACCCAGTCATGGAAGTCTGTTTATGCATTGTGAGAGCTGAACCACTTCTCGAAAAAGCAGAAGTATGCTGCAGAATGTCAGGGTGAGCTATTGGTGCTATGGGGAGAGTAGAGACTACTGTGCCATTGTATCTGCACTTTGTGGGTAAATAATAAACATGCATGAAGTGTTTTTTATACTGGTTCCCCAGTGCCTCCTTATATACATTTTAAGTCTAGTGTATCTAAGGGGCAGCACCAGGGTAGATGGGGCACTGGTGTTATTTGTTTTGTCTCAGAATATACCCTGATCAGACCTGCTCTGTCTGCCACCTCCTGGTTTCACCAGGAGGGTCCGGCTTTCCCCGTGGCTTACTCTCCATGGGAGGGACTCCGGTGGAGGGCTGTGTACCCACCACCCCTGATCCTGTCTACATTTGTGGACTAGTGTGCAGTGGTGGCTCTGGCAGCTGAAAGCTGGGGTCTTATGGAATCCAGATGATCATGAAGATGGAGTATAGTTTTTTCCCAACCCCCTTAGCCCCCCACCTCCCCTAGTATATGGGCAGTGCCTGCTAGTGGCCTCAGCTGTATCCAGCACACACACTATGGAGAGAACAAGCTCCCTTAGCCCACCTCAGGGGTCACAGCTGCACCAGTTGCCTGATGCCACTCCTCCCTGGCTGCCACATGCTAAGTGTCAGCTGCTGTGGTCCAGCTTGCCTTTCAACACAGCATCCTGAGCTCACTTCTGAACTTGGGTCACTTGCATGACATCGGGGAAGCCACCTTGGCATCCTTCTAGTCTCTGTTTTCCTCCATGATATGCTCATTGCCTGCATCTTCTCACATATCCACATGTGTGCAGATGATGCAGTGCTTCAAGCCAGTGGTCCTGACATCGGCTCACTTGAATCATAACCATAGCCTGATCTGGAATCCATTCAGTATTCGTTCAACTCAAACCAACTGACCTAGACTACTGGGGAAACAAAAAAAAAAAACACAGTGGCGATGGCTTTAGGCTATAACTGGCAAATCTCACCTCCTATCTTGACCAGTGACAGAAAACCTGTTGATCACATCCACCTGTTAAATTGCTAGGTGAGTCCCTTGACTTCTCCAACTGTTTAAACTCCAGCTGTACAAGCTGATTTGTTTTTGTTTTTTTAGTCTTTGGTAACTGGGTAAAGCCCACTAGGCACAAGTGGCTGTTCTCAGGAGCGACCCGGGAGCACTGAGGAGATTAAATGACTTGCTCAGAATTGCACAGTATGCAAGCTGAGGTTGTGGGAATCAAACCCAGATCTGTCTGTCTGGGTGGATGTACCAAGCTCATTCACAGTTCATTATTATAACGTCAAGGCTATACTGCCAGCCAGTTTGTCAGTCATGACTGCAAAAAGGTGTCGTCCCAGTCCAGCTTCTGATTAAAAAAATAAATGAAATGAAGCTCTGTGCCCCCCACTGGAGCAGAACTGGTTTCACTACTGGTGCCAGATGGATCACTCAAAAAATGATTCTCCCTGGGATTCATTTTGGCTATGTTGTCTATAGTGCAGCCCCTAGGTCCTCACTAGTTTGTTCAAATCCCTTTCTTCCATTTTGCTGTATACTGTCCCCTCTGCACTTACCATTGTGAGTTGTTCTCCAAGATAAACTGGCCTTCCTTGCATGGTGGACTAGGCATGGGAGCCTGCTGCTCTCAAGGTGCTGGATTAGCTCAAGTTTCAAGTTTATTGCAGGAAAGCCTCCGTTGAGCAAGCTCATTCATAAGGAGGTCCTGAGGCACATACACATACAGTTCGCAATTACATAGACAGGAGATATAAAATGTAGAACAACAAAGGAAAATATATAATACAAGAGGTATACACAATAGAAGTCCTTATGCTATATTGCAGTACATTCCAGCTTTAACCTTGCCCTAAATTATGCAACACATTTCAACTTAATAAGTAGAGGGCCAGTTGGTACCTAGGAAGTCGACTTGGCATTAGGGGCCTAGTAGCATCTACATATGTCTTTTAATTTAGAGATAGCTAGTGTTTTGTAGGAGTTAATTGATACGATGCTGGTTAGCTTCAGCATGGCTTGTAGTTGGTTCCAAATGTTTGGGAGGGCATATGAGACAGCTCTTTGGCCAACTGTGGTACGTGCCCTGGGAACATCTAGTAGGATAAGGTTGGATTTCCTTAGGGAGTAGGTGCTATGCGAGATGTGTATGAGAGACATTAGACAGGCAGTTTGTGGAGTAGTAATTTGAGGGTCCAAATGCCAGCATGCAGGAGGCGTCTGGTGCAAGAGAGGTCCACCCAACTGCTGCATAAAGATCACGGTGGTGGGTCCTGTATGCAGAGTTAGTAATGAAGCGAAGAGCACGGTGATAGAGTATGTCCAGTTTAGATAGGCTCGTGGTTGGGGAGGAGATAAAGATAATGTCTCCGTAGTCAAGCAAGAGAAGGAATGTTGCTTGGACAAGTCTTTTGAGGGTCGTGAGAGAAAAGAGGGTCCTATTTCTAAAGAAGAAACGCAAGCGTGCTTTAAGCCTCTTTGATAGATCCTCAATGTGGTCATTGAAGGAAAGCTTGTTGTCTATCCACATACCTATATATTTAAATTTAGGTACGATTTCCAAGGGTTCACCTAGGGAGGTAACTGTGAAGTTTTTAGGTGGGGTAGGTAGGGCACCAGACAAGGCAAGTCTCGAGAAAATCATTGTCTTGTTTTTTTTTGGTATTTAAGAGAAGCTTGGCATTGATAAGGTTGCTTTCTAACTGGATAAAGTCAGCTTGAAGTGCTTCCCTGACTTCAGTTAAGGACAAGCCTGATGCGTACAAAACCATATCATCCACAAAGAAATGTATGTTAGAGTTCTTTATGTGGGAGTCAAGGTTGTTGATGTACAGTGGAAAAAAGGATTGGTCCTAGGATAGAGCCTTGAGGGACTCCTCCGACAATTGGAAGGAGGGCAGATAGTAGGCCATCAGCTTTGACTTTTTGTATCCTTCCCGTGAGATAACTGTTAAACCACTGTAAGGTAAGTGGGGTGGCACCTATGTAGGCAAGACAGGTGATTAGGAGGTGATGGTCTACAGTGTCGAAGACCTTAATGAGGTCTAGAAAGACTGTACCAGTAACCTTCTTGGTGTCCATAGCATGGATCCAGTCATTAGAGACTTTAGCCAAGGCTGAGATGGTACTGTGCTTCGATCTGAAGCCAGATTGGGCTGTGTTTAGGAGTGAGTGTGCTTCAAGGTGATTCTTTAGTTGGTTGTATATAAGTTTTTCCAGCACTTTGGAGAGAACGGGCAAGATAGAGATAGGACGGTAGTTGTTTAAGTCACAAGGATCTCCTGATTTGAAGAGAAGAAGAACATGGGCAGATTTCCAGCAGGATGGAACAGTGACTGTGGTAATAGAGAGGTTGAAGATGTGAAGGATGGGGGCTGTGAGCTGGGCATAGCCTAACCGCAAGAAAAATGTTTCAACGCCATTGTCCCCTGCACTTTTCTTGGTGTCAAGGCTAAGAATTACTGTATGTCTTCGACTTCTTTATAGCTAAACAGGCACAACTGGAAGGGATGAGGTGGAGTAGCATGTGTAGAATCTGGGCTAGTGTTGCTATTCACTCGGCAGATGGGGAGGAGTCGAATGCCAACCCGCAGTGGCAAAGTGAAGGTTAAGTTCTTCGAGGATTCACAGTTTATTTTCAACCATCCCGTCCTTGGTCAGAATCTTGGTGGGAAGGGAGGAAGCAGTAGGATGGGCTTCAGTGGATCTCAGTGTCTTCCAGATTTTTTGGGAGTTCCCTTTGGCCTGCTCCAGAGTGGAGATGTAGACGTTTGCTTTAGTAGCACGTATACTTTTAACACAGGCATTTCCAGCAGTTCTAAATGCCTGCCAGTCTGCCGGGATCTTTGTGTGCCTGGCCCTGGCCCATAGCTTGTCTCTATTGGTAAGTGCAGATTTGAGCTCTTGGGTGAACCACGGATGCGAGATTTTCTGCACCCTCAGTTTAATAAGAGGAGCATGCTTGTTAATTAGGGTGGTGAGGTTGCCATTTAGGACAGAGATGGTGGCATCAGCAGATTTGTCAAGATATAGGTCTTGCCACCTGATCGTAGCTAGATCGATTTAGGAAGTTTACTGAGTTGAATTTACGGAACGAGCATTTGATTTTGAATTTAGGGTGCTGCTGGGTTTTAGATTGGAATCTTGTACATACGATACTGTGGTCACTCATGTCATTATGGAAAACTGCAGAATGTGAGATTTTATGGGGATGCAAAGTTAAGATGACATCTAAGAGTTAGCTGTTGACAGAGTTAGAAGCATTGATTCTTGTGGGTTCAGTTACTATCTGTGTAAGACCCAGCTCATCACAGATGGCTTTTAGGGAGTGGGATTTAGCAGTGAGCCCATCCATATTGAAGTCCCCTAAGATTATTGTTTCCGTGTTAGTAGCCAAAGTTATGGATTTCAACATGTTAATTTCTGTGCCTCCTGACGGGGGTCTGTAGCCACCAATGATTGTGATGCACTCTGAGGATGGAAGGTGAAGTTTAAGGGAGACAATCTCGTATTCCATGGGCTTAGTTTTACAGGAAATGCTAACAACATCAAATTTTGATTTGTGTATACAAGCACCCCGAATCCTATCAGCCCTAAATAGCTTGAAGCCCAGTATAGTATTTTATGGATCAGTGTTGGTCTCGGTAATTATAATCAGATCTGGGTCAGTGTGGGCTGCCCAAACTTGAAGATGATCAAGTGTTTTGAGCAGGCTTAGAATATTGACCATCATCAGTTTCATCCCAGGAGCAGCTACAAACTCCCAACGGAGAAGTGATTTGAGTTGGGGGACCTGGATTTAGTTCGACATTGCCTGAACAGAAAAGGAGAATTAGAAACCTTTTCTTGAGGGCATTTATCAGGTAGAAGTGGGCTCTTTTTGTATGGGTTCTTATGTGATGTTCAGTCATTGAGGTACATCTAGCCAGGGCATAGGAGATGCTGACATGGCCGTTCAAGGCTAGCTGGGGAAGTGCATGGAAAGACATTGGCGAAGGGAGGAGGGCCAGAGGGGAAGGATGAGAATTAAAATGAAAACCCGACAGATTGAGTAGGGAAGCAATATGAAGGTGCAGCAGGAACTATGATTGTGGGTTCCCAGGCTGGGATGACTTCTGACTTAGCATGGATCAGTACTTTGAGTCATACTTTTTGCCAGGATTAGAAGTAGAATGATAATGCAGGCCATATTGCCCACGATTGAGTACAATGATTTGTGTAGAAAGACCAAGAATCCCTCTAGTTGCAGGTCTGCATAACCTGCTAATGGAAAACCAGCCACTTCAAAAAAATAAATAAATAAAACCTCTCTAACTTAACTCTCTCTCCCTTGCATTACTTGCATACTGTGTGACCCTGAGCAAGTCACTTAACTTCCTTGTGCTCTCAGGTCGCACCTGGAAACGAGCTTCGGCTTAGTGTGCCTTTCCTGGTTGAACAATTTCCCCTTTCCCTTATTACCCACCTTACCTCCTCATGCTTACCCCTCACACTTCTTGCTTTTTATGCCAATCCAAACACTGCTCATTCCTTACTCCAGATATCACCAGTATGTTGGTCAAGCTGCCTTCACCTATAAATTTCCTTCCCTCTGGAACTTGTTCCTCTCGTCCCCCAAATGGGGAACATTGTCTCTCAAAATGAGGAACAAATGGGCAACATGTGGGACACAATCAAATATGTAACTAAGGTCAGACCACTGTTAAAATGTTTGCCTTTTTGTTCACAAAGTTTGCTGTTAATTGCATAATTTTCACATTTACTATGAATGTTTGCTTTAAAAGCTAAACATTGAATAAGGAGCAAATCCTCTTTGTGGAACAGGGGGCCTTTGTGAAATAAAACGAGGAACTGTTCCTCGTAAAGTAGGACAGTTGAGAGGTGTGCTGGAACTCCTTCCCATTTCTTCTGCAGCCTGTCCATTGTAAAGTCTGCTCATCATGTCTGCCCCCAAGAGGCAGGTCTGGGAACTGCACAGACCTGACATAGTTTGCTTCTGACCCCGGACCTGCGCAGGCAACTCCATACAGCCTGGCTTTACATTGAAGTGCATATCCACCCCGGTACTTGATTTTGAACTGCATTCTATAGTAGTCTTTTGTTACAGGTAGCTACATTTTTTTTAACCCCTGACATATGTGTATTTTGTTCCAAGCCTGTATCAGTTGTACCTACCCAGTCTGCTGACTGAATCTCTCCTAAGTACCCCCCAGCCCTCTGGACACAAAGCTGCTTGTAGCTCAGCATGCTCTGTATTTTTTATTTATGTATGTTTGTATTTATTTATTCATTTATTGCATCCAGAAAAACTTTAAGCTCGAGCCCTTTTTCAAAGTTGTTCAAGTCTAGCAAGTTACATAAAACGTCAGGCCTAAACAATAAACGATGGGTGGCAGCAAGCATTAACATATTACAGGAGGTTTCAGCAGTGTGATTTAAAACAGCAGACAATCTTCACTCTTTACTGGATGTACCAAAAAAAATTCTAATTAAATACATTTTGTGGGTGTCCTTTGGTACAGCACAAAAAAAGTGTATAATGCAGTACAATAGGGGACCCAAGTGTCAGTCTGAATTGGATGCACAATAAAAGTTTACTTGTATTACTTTTAGTACTATAAAGTTCAGGTCAGTACTGGAAAACAGTTACTTGTGTAGCAGGTTGGGGACCTTAGCCACTTCATAAACACACAAACTGTTCTGAAACATGAAACAAGAGTTAGATGCTTGCATTACATTTATGTGTGAGTACGCTTGATATCTAGCACCCCAGACATTGCAGTTGAATGCGAAAACAAGGAGGAGCTTTCAATTTTACTTAAATGAAAGTCAGCTGTCTGTTAATTTAAATATTTAAAGTTTCTAATGAAGTCTTGTTGAGGACCTGATTCTCCTGGAAGATGAAACCTTTGATCTGGACACAGAATCTGCTTTGTGTGCGTGTTTTAATGCTGTATTGTGAACACCACCTCCAGTGAAGCACCACTGCTGGCTTTGTTCTTCTGTCACATCCCCATAGTTTCAGGGCTTTTGAGTTAGCAGTTTCCTGCTAAGGTCATCCCACCCACTAATTTGAAGGAGGAACCTTTAAACCCAAGGCCAGGCTTTGAAGTGGGGCCACTAAGGCAATAATTTACACTCCTCTTGATCAGATTAGTTATAGATTAACAGCCCCCCTTCCCAGACAGGGACACTGTGTCTCTTTCCTGGGGGGATGGGGGACTACTTGATAAAGCCTGGACATGCTACAGAATGGAATGCTAAACATCAAATGCTCTTAAATGAGGTTAAACTAACTTTGAAGTGGTAAATGCATTCCAAGAAGAAAACGTGGCTAGGCAGTAGATGTTTAACTGAACTTCTTTTGACAAACTATATTTCCACCACATGCAGTATGTTACCTTTCTTTGGCATTGAATGTTTCTTTTCAAATGTGATAAAATACGCAACAAAAGAAAAAAAGTAAGTTATCTAAAAACAATTACATTTATAAGATCATATAAGCAGATTAAAACAAACTTTTATGGCATACAATCAAATATGCATTAAGTAACTTTCACAGACACGTTTATCATTAATAAGTTAACCATTTGTAAATGTGTTTGTCCCACTTAATAAGTGAATATGTTTCTTCTTTTGGGTTATCTTGTTTTATTGTATATAAATAACAGTATATGCCAGGTATTGGTACTTATTATAAGTTAATTTGAGCCAAACTTGTTTCCAGGTACAACCTGGGGGCACAAGGAAGTTAAGTGACTTGCTCAGGGTCACACAGTATGCAAATGAGGGCTGCAGGATTCAAACTAGGTCTCCAGTTTTACAGTTCAAAGCCCTCAACCACTGCACTATATAAAACTTGGAAGCTGATTGACTGAGCCCTCTTCTTACCTATGATTAAAATTCAGTGACATAATCATGGATAAGAAAAGGTGCTAGCCAAACTCTCATTTCACCTGCTCCAAATCCGTCCACCCATACATTTCGGCAGCCAGAGACACCAGCGTTGAAGTCACGGTCCGTAGCAGCAGCTCCTCATTCCCATTCAGAATAAAAAATAGCAGCTAACAAGTAAACAGAAAAAGAAAACACTGTCCAGCCACAGCAACAAATCATTTAACTACACAGAAAAACGGTCTTCTCTCCTGCCACAACAACCAATCCACCTAATTACAAAAATGAAGAAACCGCTACACTGCCACTACACTAAAACATGATTCACCCATGGCATTGCGCAGTTAAGAACCGTGACCTCCTTTAGGGCACCAGCATTATGCCACGTGGACTAAGGGAATAAGACAGTGGCGCGTAGACACAGACTGTGCCACTGATTTCCATGGGGTTTAAGCACCCCCCTCTTAAAAAGATGTAATTACCTCCATCCCTGGCATATCGGGATGGAAGTGGCAAAGAGAACTGTGCAAAGAAGTTCCAGGTGCCCAGATTCCTTGTGCCATAATGACTGTACTCTAACAAGAGACCATAAAACATGGACGTGGCTGATCGGCAACTGTTATGACCCTCCTTTGTTGAGAGAGACCTGCCACTGATAAGTAATCCATTTGCAACTAAATGGAAACATCCCTGGCCCACCAACATTTAAACTTTATTTAACTTTTCTCCTGCAACTGTCTGATCACTCGCCTAGGCATTACTGTACTTCCACGGACTCAAGCTGCATGACCAGAAACAGTGCACAAACACTTCCTCTTGCCCACATGTTTTTCCTTCATGTTTTAAACCCTGCAGCCTGCTAAACCAACATTTCCCTGACTACATGACTGTTGGGCTGGGGGGGGGTCAGCAAACCAGACAATTCCCAGCCACCACTAACAAGCTTGTGTTATGGGGGAGGCAACAATGGGAAGGATTCCCAGACAGCACTAAAGGGGCACTGTCAGCTTTGTCCCTCCGTTTTTAGTCACATGTGAGCAGTGTGCCTCGTGGCACACACCTATTAAGGAATGACTCTAGTATGCCCCTGTACATCTGAAACTTAATCCATTGTGCCAGTTGCGATAAAAAACCGAGCACTGAAAGTACTGCAAATTACTTTTGTAAAGGGCCAAAAATCCGCCGCATGTGCAAGCCGCACGATCTTCATGCCTACTTTTAAGACGCCAAGGATTTCGCCCTCCGTTTACAAAAGTAATTTGGCAGTACTTTCAGTGCTCGGTTTTATCACATAAACCAGGAACAGTTCATAATACCACAATGCAGAGCGCAACTGGATTTTTACTCGGATGCCAAAAAACGCGACTTGGGGATCACACTAATGGCAGACGCGCGGTCTCACCCAAGATATGCTTCCGGTTGGTGGGTGACTTAACGTCCGACCGAGTGACCAACTAATAATTAAAATATTAACAAAACTGGCACAATGGATTAAGTTTCAGATGTACAGGGGCATACTAGAATCATTCCTTAATAGGTGTGTGCCACGAGGCACACTGCTCACATGTGACTAAAAACGGAGGGGCAAAGCTGACAGTGCCCCTTTAATGAAAACCACATTGCACTACTAAGCACTTCCTACTACAACAGCGCCACCTGCTGATTGCAACCCTCAAATAACTATTTTATCAAAATGTTTTATTTATTGTTGGCATGGTGGTGCTGAGGGTTGAGGCGCTGGACGCCTCACCGACGACCCAGGTTTGGGAACGAGCCCGGGTCGCTAGGGGTTGGCCGGGGGGGGGAAGGATTGAGCATCCCAGGGACTGCTGTCCTTCTCTGGGAGGTTGGGCTGGGTACACCATGGCTCTGTCGGCTCCTGGCAGTAGCTGGGGGTCGCTGCAAGCAGTGGGTCAACAGGACAACATGAGCGGTGTTGGATATGTGGTGCATGGGAGCACACACAACAGCGTCATTGATGTCATTGCTTGCTCGTGCCGGGGAGTAAAGGGGATCTCCATGCAAAAAATCCTTGATGCACTACATGACGGACAGCCCAGCAGCGGTGCGTCACTCAGATTCAGGATGCTTCCCCTGGATCCTGACCCTCGGCTTCCACGGTGGTGGGGTAAGTACCTGCCGTGATGCAGACAGTGTGTAGAACGGAGGAGGGGGTCAAGCATGGACACTTGGAGTGGTGCTGGGGTTGTGTGGCCAGACAGATTGGGAGAGAACCATAGGTACCATCCCCCAGCCATGGAGGAAATAAACAAATGAAGGG
This sequence comes from Neoceratodus forsteri, assembly GCA_016271365.2. Classification (NCBI taxonomy): domain Eukaryota; kingdom Metazoa; phylum Chordata; order Ceratodontiformes; family Ceratodontidae; genus Neoceratodus; species Neoceratodus forsteri. The sequence continues at coordinate 646,869,002 of CM028131.1, forward strand.
GGGAAAAAAAAAGGTTTCATTTATTTATTGAAATGTTTCACCAGGAAGGCACACTGAGCAACAGGTTGCTCGTCTCCCAGTGTGACCTGGGGGGAAGGGTACAAACTGGATGTGACATTATACATACAGGTTACATAGATCAACATTAACATATTAATTAAGGCAGGTGTTACATGCATACGTAAATTGTGAGAACAATTTATAAGTGCAATAGTAATAAGTGAACAAGTGCTATCATGAAGAAGAGAGCAGGAGAAATGAGAGAGGGGAAGAGTTGTGGCCCAGAGAGACTCTATCAGGGTGCAGGGAACCCTGTGAGGTACAAAGGATTGGAGGTAAGGGAAGGAAGGCAGAAGAGATAGGTGAGGGAAGAGAGAGAGGGGGAGTGTGTGTGTATGATACTTAGGTGGGAAAAGAAGAAAAACTATCCAGATGCGATAAACCCTATGTGGGGCAGGGAAGGCCAGATGAATGGAATTTATAGGGAAAGAGAGAGGGGAAATGTGAATAACACCTAGGTAGGGACGATGCCTGTTTCAAGGGACCCTTCAGGGTGCTGGGGACCCTGCAAGGGGACAAGGAAGGCAAAGGATAGGAGATTGGGGGATGGGACAGGGAGGCGCCTAGATACAGTAAGGCCTCTTCAGAATGATGAGAACCTGCAAGGGGTCTATGGGGTTAGGGGAAAAATAGGGGAAGGGAACAGGGGTTGCGAGTGCTAAAGAAAATGTAGGAGAGGGTAGGGGAAGGGAAAAGGAGTGAGAACTAGTATCTGGTAAGGGCTAGAGTCATAAGAGGAAAAGGGTCGATAGTGGCAGTGGGTATGAGTATAGGGGAAGGAGTCAGTGAACCAGCATCAGGACTGGGGGGCATGCAAAATAAGGGAAAAAGTGTGGAGGAGATGGGAGAAGGGAGGAAGGAAGGAAGGTCAGGAGGGGCGGTAAAATTAAAGAGGAGGAGTGAGGAATAGGTACAGTTTACTGATAGGAAGTTAAGGGCAGAAATGATGGAAGTTAGAGGAAGAGTGGCAAATCTGGGGAGGGAGTGCATTCCATAATTTAGGGAAGTGATACCAGAAGGCCGATTTGGCCACTGGCAGTAGTCCATTGTGGGATTACCAGTACACGCGAGGCATATGATCTGAGTGCATGGGCAGGTGGTGGGAGGGTGGTAAGTGAAGAGGCAAGGTAGGGGGAAGCAAACCAAACCAGAATTTAGATACAAATTTGGCGCAATGGATGTGACACTGGTTTTTGAGTGAGGAGAAAGCCAGGGAGTGGTAGAAGCTACAGTGATGAGTGAGAGAAAGGGCATCTAGGGCAAAGCAACAGAAGGAGTTGGAGGGTGTCCAGTCTGGTTAGGGAAGACTTAGAAGCGACACTGTAGACTACATCACAGTAGTCAAAGATAGGTAGGATAATCTTCTGGACAAGTTCGCGCCTTGCCGGTAGTGGGAAGCTACTGCGGTTCCTGTATAAGGCGTCGTATTTAGGGCGCAGCTTTTTCAGGATGGCGTCCACATGACTAGAGAATGTAAGGTGTTGATCCAGCCACACCCCAAGGTACCTAACTGTAGTGGAGTCCTCAAGGATGGTTCTGTCAAGGGTTTGGAATGTGGGCAGGGAGGGTAGCCTAGACACTCTGTCTAGTGCCTAAGGTCATAGAGACGGTCTTTTTGGCATTGAGGGAGAGTGGATGGGAGCTAAACCAGCACTGAGCATTGTTGAAGTCATGCTGAAGTCTGTTAGCTACATCAGCCGGGGTCTGGCCAGAGGTGAAGATGACAGTGTGATCAGCATACATATGAATAGAGGTGGATGAACCGGCGGAGGGGAAATCATTTAGGAAAATAGAGAATAGGAGAGTGCCCAAGACAGAGCCCTGGAGAACACCAGTGTTGATGGGAAGAGGAGGAGAAATTGAATCCTAACTAACTGGGTCCTACCTACCAAGTAGGAATGAAACCAGTTAGTAGCAGATTCAGACAGGCTTGTCAAGGCAAGAGTATTTAAGAGTACTCTTATGATACCCCCAAAAATGTTTCACATATTTTGAAAGTTGTCTCACCTTTTTTTATGTTTGCTTGCGTGCATGTACAAGAAACATTATGCGGGTTGTGGAGGAGCGGCACTGTGGCAGTCAATGGTGGCACTGCATTTGGGGGCTTGGCACTGGTGGACCAATGCAGGCACACTGTGCTGCTGATATTGGTTTCCAAAAGTGTCACCAAGTTGAAACGATTTTGCCGCTGCAATGAGGGGCCCCATTGTCATTGCAGTATTAGCCATTCCGCTGCAATGAGGGAGCGTCCCGTCATTGCAGGGTGGTACTTTGCCTAGTGTAATATTTTTTGTAAACATGGCAGCATTTGCCGCCACCTCACAGCCCCATGAAAGCCGACGGGGGTGGCCAATCCCCCTATCTGCATACCCCTGACCCAGTTCATTTGCCGACGGGAGAATCCACTCCCCATCAGCATAATGTCCCCCCCATTTGTTGTGTGCCAAGGGGGTGCCCAATCCCCCTCGGCATCATGTGCCCCCCAAAACAATCTTTCTTTGCCGATGGGGGGCCCCAATCCCCGTCGGCTTCAGTCTCTCCCTTCCCAGTTTAATTTGCCGACGGGGGAGCCTAATCCCCATCCGCATAATGGCCCCACAGTCATGTTTTGCCTGTGCCGAGGGGGTGCCCAGTCCCTCTCTGCATCATGCACCCCCCACCCATTTCTGTGTAGACGGGGGGGGCTCCAGTCCCCATCGGCTGTGGTCCCCCTTCCCACAAATGCCAGTGGCACACTGGGAGCCCACCCCAGTGTGCCAAACTGACCTGCATTGTCTGTTCCTTTTTTCACTTGCAAAACAAGAAAACGGTCCCTCAAAGTCTCCGGTGCCCCCTCCCCATGTCCACCCTCTGTGTACTCTACCTCACCCCATACTTATCTCCAGAGTCTGGTGCAACGATCTTCAGTGGACCGGGAACACATCTGCACTCTTCAAAACTGACCCGAACTGAAGAAATGCTGGTAAGCTGTACAATGGAATAAATAGGGTTCTAGGGACATGGATATGTTGTTCATCCACACTCATTGGCAGGTATCCTTGCCGCTTTAAATCTTGCCGGAAGGTCTTCAAGCTTGCTCCTCCCACCCACCCGGGTGGTATAACTCTCGGCTCCGCCCCATGACGCCAGATCTTCCTTACCGCTTGGAAGCTCAGGTTCCCTCCTTAACGCTCTGCGTTTGAGACTGGTTCCTATTTCTCCGTTTGTGGGTTTAAAAATAAATTTTGCGAAAAAGACTTCAGTCTTCTATCCCTCGCGGCTGCGATGGACAAATCGACTCCCGGATTTCGGAGATGCCCATGCGGGCAGAAGATGTCTCGGACGGATCCACACTCCACGTGTGTCTACTGCTTAGGCCTTGAGCACGACCCGCAGGCTTGCGACCTGTGCTCATCTTTCTCGGCCTACGTCCTCGAAGACCGTGCTGCCCGATTGCAACTGGGCCGTCCCGAGAAGCGTTTCCCTCCGGTGAAGTCCAAGGAGGCCCAGTTGGCGGTGTCCGCGGCGGCGGGCTCGGCGGATCAGCTCGAGCGGATGGTCGCCCTCGAAGAGGAGGCGGCGCGGGCCGTATCTTCCTCGGCCGCGGCATTTATCCCGCTCTCTCTGGGCTCTTCTTACGGGCTTTTTTGAGCTTTGTCTGTCCCTCTCCACTAAAGGAGAAGGGCCTACGTTCTGGACCTTATTCTCGGTCCAAAAAGAGGGACAGGGGTAAGTCCCTCCGTCGACGCTCTTGGGAGCGGGAAAGGTCCCTCTCCCCGGGCCGTCGGCTTCGGTCGACAGCTCGGCTTCGGCCACTGGCCTCACGGTGTCCCCGTCAGGTCAGTTGACCGAGACTCCCACCGATGAAGTCGAGATTTTTCTCGACCCATTGGACGGGCTGTCGCCTTTAGCAGCCGAGATTCCCCTCTCCCCGGTTCCCCCGGGAGGAGTTGAGGATCCCGTGGGCTCGCCTGTGCCTCCGGTTCCGGAGCCCTCGGATGCACCATCCGAGCCGAAGAGGTGCGGTTCGGCCGACACCTCCCGCACCCGACCTCGGAAATTCGGGACTCTCGGTCTCGGTCTCGACCTCTTCGGCGGTCCAGCCGATCCCACCGTCCAAGCGGTCTCGGTCTCGGCAGCGGTGATAGCGCGGCGTCGCCGCTCGGCCTCGTCCTCCTCCTCGGATGAGGGGAGGCTTCGGCGTAAATTACGTCGACGGTACAAGGACCTTATGTTGCAACAGCTCCTCCTGGCCGGGAGTAAGCCGAGCCCGTCGCCTTCCCCGGCCATTAAGTGGCTGTCACCGGAGCGGCCGACACAACCCCTCGACTTATCCGAGGAGCCTATACCCAGGCCGGTTGTTCGGCCAAAACCAGCTGCTCCACCGATTCCGGTGGAACCTCCGCCTCCACAGCCACCAATTGGGGCTCCGACCAAGGATTCTCGAGTCGGCTAAGGGTCTACCCCATCGGCTGTCAGTTACCCTCACTCCCGACCGACCTCGGCAGGTGAAGGTGCCTCAGGCCAGAGGCAGCTCTTGAGGACTCTTCCGAGTCCGAAGATGATTCCTCCTTTTTCTCCAAGCGACTGGACTTGGAGTCTTCAGGAGGTCAGTCAATGGACGATAGCCCGTCGTCCTTCCTAGGACTGCTTCCGCTCATCTCGGAGTCCACCGGGATGGAGCTCGAACCCGTTTCCAAATGGGCCAGGTATCCCCTCACGGAGATTCTGGACCGAGGGGATTCTCCGACGGAGGCCTTTCCGGTGGCCGAGGCCATAGTGGGTCCGGCACTGGAGCTTTGGCAGCGCCCTGCTTCCTGCCCTGCGCCTTCGGCCAGGATGGCCAGGAAGTATGCGGTCCCTACCGGTTCCTTGTCCGGTTTTTCGGAACACCCCTCTGCTGAGGGGTTGGTTACCGACAAGCGTTTTCGGTGCGCCGGCAGCGCCAGGGATGTGGACAAACCTCCTGACAAGGAGTCCAAGAAATTGACTATGTCGGGTGAAAGTCTACGCTGCGTCTCTCTCGGCCTTCGTCAGGCCAGTTCGGCCGTCCTCATGGCACATTTTCTCATGCCCTGTTGGGCTCCCTGGATGAGGTCATCCTCATCTTCCCGCCCGATCTGCAGACTACGGTTAGCAGGTGCGACCAGGGCAGGGCAGTGGCCAAACAGCAGCTCCAGACTGCTTTGGATATAGGGGACTCATGTGCCAGATCGGTGGCGGCCGCAGTGGCTATGCGTCGAGGCTTGCTGAGGATATCCACCTTTACTGGATACCCAGCACAAGTTGGCGGATGTTCCTTTTGGGGACTGACCTCTTGACCCTGGGGTGGAAGGTCACCTGCAGAGGATCGAGAAGTCCAATGCTACCTGGACTCGGTCTCTTCCGCTCAGAAGGACAAAGGCCGCAAACCGCAGCCTAAGCCCTTCGTCCTTCTGTGCCCCCGGAGCGCCCGGCCCAGCAACGTCAGGGCCAGCAGGCTCGGCCTTGGCATCCCAAACCCAAGCCGCCGGCTTCCTCTAACAGGAGGCAGGGAGGAAAGGCCCAGGAGGTCCCTCGGCCGGTCCCTCCTCCAAGCCTGCCCAGTGACGGGCTGAGGGGTGTCGCCCCCATTCCCGTCACCTTACCCCTGGGTCCCCCCGTGGGGGGACGGCTCCGGCACTTCCGTTCCACCTGGTCCGCTGTTTCCACGGACAGGTGGGTCTTGGAGGTGGTGGGAAGAGGCCTGCCTCTGGAATTCGAGCAGGCACCACCCTTCAGAGCCGTCGCCCCTCGGGGGGCTCCGGGATCCCCAGCCTCACTGGCGGCTCGTCGAGCCGACATCGCTCTCCTCCTCCAGAAGGAGGTGATAAGAGAGGTGGTGGACCCTCCTTCAGACCCAGGGTTGTGTCCAGGTACTTCCTGGTTCGAGCGGACGGGGGGCCCCATTCTCGACCTACACGACCTAAACAAGTTCCCTAAGGTCTCGAACCTTCAGGATGGTCACTCTGGCTCAGATAATACCATCCTTGGAGCCGCGGGTGTGGTTCTGCTCTCTGGACTTGCAGGACGCTTTTTCATGTCCCTATCCGTCCGTCTCACCAGAGATTCCTTCTGCCCGGCGGAAGGATCCCTCTTCGAGTTCCAAGCCATGCCCTTCGGCTTGTCTCCAGCTCCCAGGGTCTTCACCAAATGCATGGCAGTGGTGACAGCATTCCTGCGGCGCCGAGGGGTCCGGGTGTACCCTTACCTGGACGACTGGCTGATAGCAGCTCCCTCCAGGAAGGAGGCGGAGTGGTCCAGAGATCTGGCCCTCCAGGTCTGCTCTCAACTGGGCCTCCTTATCAACGAGGCCAAGTCGGAACTCGAGCCGAAGCAGGTGATTCTATTCATCGGGGCGCAGCTCGACTCTCTTCGAGCCAGAGCGCGGCTCCCGGCGGACAGGGCCGAGGTTCTTTCCTCCTTTGCCCGATCATTTCTGGTTGGGCAATTGCGCCCTGCCCGGGACTTCCTGCGCCTCCTGGGTCTCATGGCGGCCTGCACCAGCGTGGTCCGTTGGGCCCGCTGGAACATGCGTCCCCTTCAGTGGGGACTGGCCAGCCAGTGGTCACAACGCTGCGATCCTTTGGACCAGCTTGTGTCGGTGACACAGGGGATGTGGAACGCTCTCCAGTGGTGGACCGTTCCAGATCATTTGCAGGAGGGCATCCCGTTCGTCCGCCCCGAGCCGACGGTCTCTCTATCGACCGATGCCTCTCTGATGGGTTGGGGTGCCCATCTGGGGGAACACCGGGCTCATGGCCTCTGGTCCCCGCGGGAGTCCCGATGCCACATCAACCTGCTGGAGCTCCGAGCGGTCCGCCTAGCTCTCACCGCCTTTGCTCCGTTCCTCCGGGGTCAAGTGGTCCGAGTCCAGACGGACAATACCACGACCATGTACTATCTAAACCGCCAGGGCGGGACGCGCTCCATGCTTCTATGCAAGGAAGCTCTCCGCATTTGGTCACTCGTGCGCAGCCTGGAGGCGGATCTCCTAGCCATTCACGTGGCAGGAGCCTCCAACACCCTGGCCGATGCCCTCAGCCGGATAGGGGCTGCATCCCACGAGTGGTCTCTCCTGCCGGAGGTAGTACAGCATCTGTTCTCCCATTGGGGCACACCTCAGGTGGACCTGTTTGCCTCCAGGAGAACGCGACGCTGAGTCTGTTCCATGCCCGCCCCCTCAGCAGGGCTCGCTGCAGGGATGCCTTCGAGGCAGTGGACCCCGGGCCTCTTTACGCCTTTCCCCCATTTCCCTTGATCCACAAGGTGCTTTTCAAGGTGAGGAGGGACAAGGCGCAGGTGATTCTGATAGCCCCAGACTGGCCTCGCCAGTTCTGGTACCAGATCTCCTCAGTCTCAGCTCCAGGATTCGCGGCAGCTTCCAGCTCGCCCGGACCTGCTCTCAGTCAATCAGGGGAAGGTGTTCCATCCGGACCTTCAATCCCTGCACCCTGACGGCCTGGTTCCTGGCGGCTAGAGTTCCAGGCCTTGGGTCTTTCCGACGAGGTCCTCAATGTAGTTGAGGCGTCCCGTAGAGTCGACCAGAAAATGTTATGCCTTCAAATGGAAAAGGTTTTCCATTTGGTGTCAGGCAAGGGCTTGGACCCTTCCTCCTGTTCCTTGGCAAGCATCTTGGACTATTATGGTCCTTTCCAGTCAAGGGCTTAGGTCGATGACCCTAAGGGTGCACCTGGCAGCCATCTCTGCTTACTGGCGCGGGCTGGAAGCAGTCGGTGGCGAGGAGAAGGTGGTCTGGCACTTTTCAAAGGCCTTGATCACATTTCCTCCAGTCGGGAACCCCACCTCCGTGGGATCTACTGCTGGTACTGGCAAAGCTCATGGGCAAGCATTCGAACCTATGCACAGGTGTGCTTCTCTCACCTGTCGTGGAAGACCGCCTTCTTGGTGGCTATCCGTCAGCCAGAAGGATGGGAGAGCTCCAGCGCTTTCCATCGAGTCTCCTTACCTGGTCTTCCACAGGGACAAGGTTGTCCTGCGCCCCACCCGAAATTCCTTCCGAAGGTGGTGTCGGAGTTTCACCTTAACCAGGTGCTGACTCTGCCGGTGTTCTACCCCAATCACACCTCGGAGGCGAATATAGGCTCCATACTCTGGACCTAGAAGGCGTCGCTTATTATAAGGAGCGCCGGCTGAAATTCGGGAGAGGTTCGCCAGCTGTTTGTCACCTCACGCTGAAGCCGCATCTGGCAGACCTGCAGTAAGCGGGACGATAGCAGGTGGGTAACCTCCTGTATAGATCTCTCTGTTATAAGTTGGCGGCATGGAGCCTCCCAGAGGATAAGAGCTCATTCTACCCGCCATACTGCTGCAACGGTGGCTGCTTCCAGGGACGTCCCTATCCAGGAAATCTGCAGGGCTGCTACCTGGAAGTCAGCAAACACCTTCATTACCCATTACCACATCGACCTTGAGTCACGCGGGATGCTGGTTTTGGGGCCTCGGTTCTCAGTCTCTTTCCCAAGTAAGTATTGGGGGTGTGCTTGCCTCCCTCCTCCCAGAGAACTGCTAGGAGTCTGCCAATGGTGTGGATGAACAACATATCCATGTCCCTAGAAATACAGGTTACTCACCTGTAACAGGAGTTCTAGGAATGGTATATGTTGTTCATCCCTACGATCCCCGACCTCCCCGGCTTCGACGCACAACCTGAGCTTCCAGCGGGCCAGATCTGGCGTCATGGGGCGGAGCCGAGAGTTATACCACCCGGGTGGGTGGGAGGAGCAAGCTTGAAGACCTTCCGGCAAGATTTAAAGCGGCAAGGATACCTGCCAATGAGTGTGGATGAACAACATATACCATTCCTAGAACTCCTGTTACAGGTGAGTAACCTGTATTTTTTTTCAACCTTGGTGCATATCTCTGGCATTTTGGGGAATTTTGGCACCAGATTTTCAACATGGGGTTATTGAGACCCCTCCTCATGAATTCAGTCACTGTCATTCCGTCCCGAAAGATGATTTTGAGGTTACTGCACGGAATCACCTTTCAGGACTGATTAACAAAACAGTGCTACTGTTCATGAGGTGGGCTCCCAAAAAGCCTATGTTGCGAATTTGGTGAAAAAAAATAAAAAAAATGACTTGTGAGCATGCATTGCACAGTTTCCATGCACACTCGTAACTTCGCAAATTTGTAATGTTTTCACTCCAGATTTTCAACATTGGCATTTTTACACACCTTCTTATGAACAGTACAGCTGTCATTTTACACATCCTGGCTGAAATGTGTTTTTGCACTTCTGGCACAGAATAGCGCAGTCGCTGTGGGAAATCAGTTTTCGGGACAGATTAAGAAAATGACAGCCACTGTTCAAGAGCAGAGGTCCTAAAATGCCTATGTTGAAAATTTGGTGACAAAAGTCCATAAAATGACTGTTACAAGTGTGTGTTGCGCAGTTTCCATGCACCCTTGTAACTTCGCAAATCTGTAATATTTTCATGCCAGATTTTCAACACTGGCATTTTTTCACACCCCCTTATGAACAGTACCACTGTCATTTTTCACATCCTGGCCAAAATGTGTTTTCACATTTCCGGTGCAGAATAACCACGGTCGCTGTGGAAATCAGTGTTTGGGACGAGATTAAGATCAAGCGAGTGAGAGAGGGGGATGAGTGAGCTCAATGGAGCTCTGTTGGAACTGCTGCGGATTTCTTTGTGGGCAGAAAAAGGTGCCAATGCAGGCAGGATCCCAGTACAAAAGTGCAGCCTGCAGCGCCGGGAGAAATAGAACCACCGAGTTGGGGGGGGGGGGAGTGAGCAAGCTCAGCAGAGCTCTTTTGGGACTGCTGCAGATTTCTTTGTGGGCAGAAAAAGGCGCCAACACAGGCAGGAGCCCAGCACAAAAGGGCAGCCTGCAGCGCCGGGAGAAACGGAACGAGCAAGTGAGAGAGGGGGAGTGAGCGAGCTCAATTGAGATCTTTCGGGACTGTTGTGGATTTCTTTGTGGGCAGAAAAAGGCGCCACCGTAAGCAGGAGCCCAGATCAAAAGGGCTGCTTGCAATGCCGGCAGAAACAGAACAAGCAAGTGAGAGAAGGGGGAGTGAGCGGGCTCAGTGGAGCTCTGTTGGGACTGCTGCGGATTTCTTTGTGGGCCGAAAAGGCGCCAATGCAGGCAGGAGCCCAGCACAAAAGGGAAGCCTGCAATGCCAGGAGAAACAGAATGAGCGACTGAGAGAAGGGGGAGTGAGCGAGCTCAACACTCCAGGTGCCCACTCAAAAGCACCTAGAGGTAGTGGTACAGTAGGAGCTGCAAGTGGTTCAGCCTGATCCCTTTTACACCCTCCAGCCACCATTGCCTCCAAGGATGGTTGTTGGGGGTCATCTCTCCCTCCACCTGGACCAGTGAAAGGAGCTGTCCTCAGATAGAAACCTAGAATTTGACAGCAGATAAGGACTGTTTGGCCCACGTAGTCTGCCCATGTTCTTTACCTACTGTCAGACTGTAGACTCTACTTGATCTCTGGCTTTACCCCCCACCCTTGCTTCTAAGGTTCCTTATACCTATCCCATGCCTTCTTAAATCCCATTACAGTTTTTGCTCCCTCCACCTCCTCAGGGAGTCTGTTCCAGGCATCTACCACCTTTCCTGTGAAGAAGTGTTTCCCTACATTTCCCCTAATTCTAACCCCCTCCAGCTTCATTGCATGACCCCTTGTTCTTGTGCATCATTTTCTCTGAAAGAGGCTTCCCTCTTGAACCTTATTTATACCCATGAGGTACTTGGAAGGTTTTGTCATGTCCCCCCTCTCCCTCCTTTCCTACAGTCTGTACATATTGAGGTCCTTTAGTCTCTCTTCACAGGGCTTTTGATGCAGATCCCGCACCATTTTAGTTGCCTTCCTCTGGACTGCCTCAGCTCTGTCTGTGTCATTTTGGAGATGACTACTCTAGAACTGGACACAGCACTCTAGGTGGTGTCTCACCAGAGATTGATACAGAGGCATTACCACCACCTCCCTCTTTATGCTGATGATACCCCTCCCTGTGCAACCTAGCATCTCACTGGCTCTTCCCACTGCCTTGTCACACTATTTGGCCACCTTTGGGTCATCAGATATGATAACACCCAAGTCTGTTTCCTGTTTGGTGTGCGCTCGTATCACTCCCCCATTTTGTACTCTGACACTGGGTTTCTACACCCTAAGTGCATGATTTTGCATTTTTTTGCATTGAAACTTAGTTGCCACTTTCTAGACCATGCCTCAAGCTTACCTAGATCTCTGTTCATCTTCCCCCTCCCCTGGAGTGTCCACTGTATTCCAGATTTTTGTGTCATCTGCAAAAAGACATACCTTCCCTTCTAGTCCCTCTGCAGCGTCGTTTATAAAGATATTAGAGGACTAGTCCCAGTACTGATCCTTGCAGCAACCGCTAGTCACCCTCCCTTCTTTGGAGTGAACTCCATTTACCAGTACCCTCTGTCGCCTATCCTCCAACCAGTTTCTTACCCAGTTCACCGTTTTGAGCCCCACTTCAAGGCTGCCGAGCTTGTTTGAGTCTCCTATGTGGAACAGTATTGAAGGCCTTACTGAAATCTAAGTAGGTCACATCAACCGCTCCACCCTGACCTACTTCCCTGGTTACCCAGTCAAAGAAATCTGTAAGAGTAGTTTGACTTGGCCTCCCCCTAGTAAATCTATGCTGCCTCGGGTCTTGTAAGCCACAGGATTCAAGATATTCCACAATTCTTTCTTTCCATAGCAATACCATTAATGTCCCCAATTCCAAAGTCCGGCTGACTGGCCTGTAATTGCCAGCCTCCTCCTTGCTCCCACTTTTGTGAAGTGGTACTACCTCTGCCCTCCTCCGGGACTACTTCTGTTTCCAGTGAATGGTTGAATAGGACTGTTGGAGGTGCATTCAGCACCTCTCCAAGTTCCCTTAAAAACCTTGGGGGTGTGTCTCATCTGGCCCCGTCACCTTGTCCACCTTAAGATTTACAAGTTCTTTCAGGACTCTTTCCTCTGTAAATAGACTAGTGTCTACTCCCCTTCCTTTGATGCCCCTGACACACATCTGTGGTCCTCACTCTCCCTTTCATTTGTAAAAACTGAACAAAAATAATTATTCATGTCTGATTTTTTTCTTTGTCCCCTTCCACACAATCCTCGACCCCCAACCCCCACTTCCCTGATGATCCCTCCCTTGATCGGTCTCCTTTTGCTAACATACCTGAAAAATGCCTTGTCCCCTTTCTTTACTGCCTATGCTTTCTGCCCCTCCATTTGTGCTTTTGCACTCCTGACTGTTTTCCCTGCCTCCCTCAGCTTCTCTTGATATACTTCTCTAGCCTCCTCCCTCTGTGTTGCCTTCTACCTCCTGAATGCTAGCTTGTTTGTCTTTACCTTCCCAGCTAACTCTTTTGAGAACCATAGATGTTTCCTTTTCCTTTTACTTATCTGCCTGATGCAGAGGTTTGTTGCCTTCACTATGGCCCCTTTTAGCTTTGCCCGCTGTTCCTCCACTCCTCCCAAGTCCTTCCACCCTGCCAAGGCATCCCTGACGAATTCTCCCATCATTGTATTATTGGCCCTCCTGAAATCCAGGACCCTCACCTTTGTGTGGTTAACTTCTGACACAGTTCTTATATTGAACCACACTGTATGGTGATCACTGCTCCCCAGGTAGCCATCCACTGTGACATCTGCAATACTGTCCCCGTTGGAGAGCACAAGGTCCAATATTGCTCCCTCATGAGTGTGCTTCCCTACTAGTTGCCTGAGGAATGCCCCTTGTAGAGAGTCTTGGATGTCCTTGCTCCTACCTGAAGCTACAACTGGAATGCTCCACTCTACATCAGGTATATTGAAGTCTCCCACCAGCAGCACCTTCCCTTTATTAGCCATCTTTTGGATGGCTTCTGCTAGAATCTTGTCCATCTCCTACCCCTGTGCTGGAGGTCTGTAGATCACTCCAGTGTGAATAGTGGCTCCATTCCCATTTTCTAGGGTGACCCACAGAATTTCCGTCCCTCCCTGTGTTCTCTGCATCTCTGTTGCTTTTATGTTATCCCAAATCTAAAGAGCAACTCCTCCCCCTTTCTTATTCACTCTGTCCTTCCTGAACAACGTATATCCTGGTATGGCTAAATCCCAGTCATGGTTCTCACTGCACCATGACTCAGTAATGGCGACCGTGTCTAGATCAGCCCAATCATAATGGCCACTGGGTCAGGGATCTTATTACCGAAACTTGTAGCGTTTGCACACATGGCTTTTCACATACTGCTACCACCCTGTTTGCCAACCCCACCTCCTCTTGCCTTCTTTCCTTACCCACTCTGCTCTCATTTCCATCCCTGTTCATACCTACCATTTTGTTGTTCTTGTTATCAGATACCCTTGTGGTTCTCCTACTGACTGCTTCGGGTAGTGGGGGTGGGGTGGGGTGGGGACAGTCTACGTCTCCCTGCTTCCTTCTGCCACCCGTCCTCTGCTGGTTTAAAGGAATACCTATGAAATCTAGAAACTCAGTATCCCAAACCCTACAAAACCGTGTTTGGGATACTGAATCTCAAAATCCCTTAAGGTACTTAGATGTAATGTGGGAGGCTGCCCCCGCACCCCCATAACTAAAATAACCAACTCAGAGGGGGAGAGGACCCTGAGGTGAAAAACAAAAGTTACGGGGGGGGGGTTGGCGGCGAATAGCAGGGAGCAAAATAAGCTGCTACTGGGAACAGAACCGAGGTCTATGAGACCATGCTGGTTGAACTGCTAGTGGCTTAGCCATCCATGCCACGCGAGCAGCTTGGCCAGCATCTGCATTCTCCGGTGTGTTGTGGTTCATCGCATCTGCTACCTTACCGCCCGTCAGAATCAGCTTTCAGGCATATGGGTGTCAGGAGATGGTACTCGGTCCTGTGAGTTTCAGGATTCCGAGTTTCATCCTCTTAAAGGGACATTGTCAACCCCCTTGGGTCTCAAAGTGTCCTTAGTTCAAAAAAAAAAAAAAACATTTTATGATTGCCAGCATTCTGTAAAGATTGCTGATATAGCTGGTAGTTTGATTCTGACTCTTATTCACTTTAAAAAAGTGAAAAACAGGCTGCCCACCAAACTGGTGCTACCATACAAACACAGGTTTGTTTACATTCCTTGATCAGCTCCAGCTGCATCTTTCCTGGAATTGGGAACACTCCCAACACAATCTAGATGCTCATGATGCAGTGGGAGTTTAGGAGGCTACTGCATCATGAGTGACAGCACTGTTTGGGGGTGTTTCTAATTCTCAAGAAGCATGCAGTAAGAACAGATCCAAGATTCTAAACAAAACAAGGTAGTTTATAAATGTGCATTAGCATGCATTTCAGTTCTACTAAACAAGGAGACAGACAAAACAAACCGCAACATCACTAAATTTTAGATAAGGTAAGCAATCATAAAATGTAGGTTTTTAACTAGAAATAATGTGATGAAAAACAGGTTGACAGTGTCCCTTTAAATGTATACCAGTTTAAATGTTCGCCTATGCCTGGGTCCTGAAAATAATAGCACAAGGACATGCTGTGGAGCTTCTAGAGCTACCTCCAGACCATCCACCAGTGTCTATACATTGTCCTCCAGACCACATTCCACTGCTTCTGGAGGAAATTCACACATTGCTCTAGAAAAGGACAATAGAACCTGTACCCCTGGAACAGATGAACACGGGGTTCTATTCTCGGTACTTCTTAGTTCCAAAATGGATGGGGGATCTGAAGCCTATTTTGGATCATAGGGACCTAAACTTTTTTTTTTTTATAGAACATGACAAGTTCAGGATGGTTACTCTGCAGGACATACTGCTGCTACTGCAGGTAGGGGATCTGTTCTCTTGGCATGAAGGATGCCCACCTTCAAATCAGAATTCGAAAACCTCACAGGAAATAGTTAAGGTTCCTGTTTCAGGGAAACTCTTCCAGTTCAGAGTATTACCCTTTGACCTGTCTGCACCATGGGTCTTTACCGAATACTTGGCAGTGGTGATAGCAGCCCTTCACTGGGAAGGCCTTTGTCTTTCCTTACCTGGACAACTGGCTTTTAAAAGCTTGCTCCTGGGAGCCATTTGTATACACTCTAGCCCGACGCAGACAAGCGTTTGATGCACTGGGGGTCACTTTTAATGTGCCAATGTCCATCCTGACCCCTTGCCAGTGTCTGCAGCATATAGGTGCAGTTTTGGTTATGGCCATTGGCTCAGCATTTCTGACTCTGGACAAAGCCGAACATCTGATGGCACAGGCCCAGCTAGTTCACAACAACTGATTATGTTACAGTCAGAACTTTCCTTCGGCTTCTGAGTCTAATAGCAGCAGCTATTGTCACAGTACCTCTGGCCAGGCTCCATATAAGGATCCCTCAGTGGACCTTGAGAGTCCAGTGGGATCAACTCGCAGACAATCTGGAACAGAAGGTTCTAGTAACCTGTACTGTACAGAAGGTGCTCAAGTGGCAGATTGAACCCAGCAATCTGCTGAAGGGGTTCCTTTCCTGATCCCTTACCCTTGTCAGATTTTAGCAGATGCTTTGGGGATGGGCTGAGGGGCACATTTAGGGCTTCATCAGACACAGGGTGTATGGACCAAAGTGGAGAGGACCCTGTATATAAATACTCTATAGATGAAAACTGTTCTGTATGACCTACAGGCCTTCCAGGCTCACTTCTCCCCAGGTTCTCTATCAGTACAGATGGACAACATCAGTATGATGCATTACATCAACAAACAAGTGGGACCTCACTCTTACCCCCTGTGCAGGGAGGCAATGAGAGTATGGTATTGGGCTTTACAGCACGGTCTAGAATTGTCAGCGGTTCATGTCCCAGGTGCCCAAAACGTCTTGGCAGACAGACTAAACTGGTCACAGTCCTGAATGCACGAGTGGGAACCGCTGACCTCTGTTTTGGCTGACCTGTTTGACTGATGGGGTCATCCAGAGTTGGACCTTTTTGCATCCCCAAGCAACAGAAAACTGTCACTTTTCTGCCCGCTTGTTCCAGGGCCTGGAGTTTTCTGGTGAGAAGAGTTGTCTTTCTCTTGGAAGGGGAGGTTTCTGTATACCTTCCTCCAATTCAGAGGGTGTTGTTCAAACTTCAGATGGAGGGGGCAACTCTAATCTTTATTGCTCTGCTATGGCCTCTACAGATCTGGTTCCCTTACTGCAACAGCTGCCAATGGAACCACCAGTACCTCTTCCCTTATGTCAGGGACTTCTGTCACAGGAGCTGGGGAACCCTGGTTCATTTGACCTCAAATCACTTCACCTACATGCATGGCTCCTGAAAACATAGCCATTATCAGATTTGGGGTTTCCCAAAAAGTGACTAAAGTCCTGGTGGCTGCTAGAAAGCTTTCTGCCAGGGTCACATATTCCATAAAATGGAAGTGGTTTGCTTTGTGGGCGCTTCTCACCACTTAGATCCTTTTACCTGTCCAATAAATCAGGTTCTAGAGTATCTACTGTCCTTGTCGCAGGCCTGCAGTACTCTTCCATTAAAGTACACTTGGCTGCAATCTCAGCTTTCTATGTTCCTATTGAGGGTCATAAAGTGGCCCCTGTGTTTCTGAGGGGTATTCTGCACTTGGTTTCCTATCTGCAATCCAGTCCCAGCATGGGACCTGAATTTTGTGTTGGAAAAACTTAATTTGGCTCCTTTTGAGTCAGCCGTGACTTGTGTCACAGAAACATTGAAACAGTGTCCTCCACTTTCTTTCTTGGAAAGCATTATTTTTAGTTGCCATTACTTCTGCTTGAAGGATTTCAGAGCTGCAGGTGGTAATATGTGAGCCTCCTTATTTGATTTTCTATAAAGACAGAGTGTCTTTATGTACTAATCCCAAGTTTTTACCAATGGTGGTGTCTGAGTTTACTTTAAATCAAACCATCCACCTGCCTGTTTTCCAGAGCATGCCAATCTAGGGGAAGCACTGCTCCATACTTTAGATGTACATAGGATACTCGGGTACTACATACACTGTATGAGCAGTTTGTTTGCAGATGACACCAAGATGGGAGCAATAGTGGATGACCTAGGAGGGTGGCATAGGTTGCAGGATGATCTGTCAAAATTGGAGACACCTGGCAGTTGGGGTTCAATGCCAAACACTGCAAGGTGCTACATTTCAGGGCAAAAAAAACAAAACAAAAAGGCACTACCAGCTGTGGGGGGAAGGGGTTCAGCTAGCCGAGACAGAGAAAGATCTGGGTGTGATAACGGGGCTCAATGAACAACTTGCAAATTCAGGAAGATGAAGCAAAGGCTGTGCAAAATGCTGGGTTGTATTGCTAGGGGTATCTTCAAGAGGGGAGGTGATCCTGCCATTGTAGATAGGTCACTGGTTAGGCCACAACTGGAGTACTGTGTGCAGTACTGGTGCCCATACCTGAAGAGGGACATGGAGGGGGTGCAGCGCAGGGCAACAAAGATGATCCAGGGTCTAGGGGACATACCCTATGTGAGCAGGCTGAGGGAGTTGAACGTGTGCTCACTGGAGAAGAGGAGAGACTGGGATATATTATGAAACCTTCAAGTACATGAAGGGAATAAACAAGACAGGCAAGTAGAGGACTATTCAAGTTGGGGGGGGGGGTTAAGGACACTTGAAATCACGATCTCAGATTGGAGGGGGAAAGGTTCAGGAGTGAAATGAGAACACACTTTTTTATAGAGAGAGTGGTGTCTGGGTGGAATGCATTGCCTGCAGAAGTGGTATCCTCTAGAACAGTGAACTGCTTCAAAAGGGGATGGGATAGGGTAAGAGGGAGGAGCAGTTGCAGTGTAAGGGTTGCTAGCTGCACACTAAAGCAGACTTGATGGACCGTAGGGCCTTTATCTCCTGGTGAATTCATATTTTCATATGAAGGACTGCAGGAAGACCTTGCAGCTTTTTCATTCGCCCCTGGGAAAGAGGCTGCCACAGTTTCCAAACAGTGCCTGTCTAAATGGTTGGCAGGCTGTTCTTTTTGTTACAGGAAGTATGGTAAGGAGCTTCCTGGAGTTGTTTGTGGTCATTCTACTAGAGGCATGGCCACATCTGTTGCATGTTTTGAAAATGTGTCTGCTGCGGAAATCTGTGCAGCTACTACCTGGAGTACTGTCCACACCTTTACCAAACACTACAGTCTGGACATTTTCTGTAGCTTCAAGAAAGAGGGTTGGCTTCAGCCTAGCTGTGCTTCAAGGCCTAATCTCAGACCTGTCAACTCCTGCCACCCAGACTATGATCAGTACTGCTTGGTGCTCATTTCATAGGTGTGGCCTCATGAGAGAGATCCTCAAAGAAGATAGAACAGTTATCTACTTACCGTAGCAGTAGTTCTTACAGAATCTCTTTGATCAGGCCATGGCATCCCACCCTCCAACCCCATGTTCAGATCCAGAGAATCTGGAAAATGCTGTCTCCTTCTCCATGAGGGTCTATCTGCTGCTTTCTGCCTTGTCTGGCAGCAGAGCCCTAGGTTCTCTACTGGTGCCCTGTAGGGAGGTCCTCCAAGCATGATCTCTGGCAGGGAACTGAAGAGAGAAAGGGCCACCCATGTTTAGGTGGGAGAGCAGACATCGGTTGTCATTGTGGGTGGCCCCTAGTGGACTGCTCACAAAAGTTTCCTTGAGGTTCTAGAGCCTGGCAGCTTATAGTTCCATAGGTGTGGCCTGATAAGAGATTCTCTTGGAAGATCTACTGTTACGATAAGTACGTAACTGTTCTTTAAAGGCTAAGCAGTTGTTTCAGCAACTGCACTCAACAGTCTGGCCTCCAACCCATGATGAGCAACTTTATATAGTAAAATATCAAACTGTCCTTGAATTTAATAAACATAATAAAAAAAAAAAAAATTCACAAAGAAATTTAAGCCAAAACAGCTACAATTGTACCTCTATAGTTATACGGGGTAACGGGCACTGGTAAAATTGTAGAAGCTGCCTGTAAGATCTGGTGGCCTATGTGCATATAACACACTCCACAGGGACCATGAGGTGGTGGCCTTCTTTCCTACCCTACCACACTACCATCAGTGCCCGCAGAAAGTATGTGCTTTACAAGTTGGCAGCTACCCTTATTTACATCCACTTCCACAAGGAGATTAAAGTATTACCCATCACAGGCTCACCACCGCACTTCTGGCACTCATTAACTTTGTAAATAAATGAAACCGAAGCAACTCACACATTTAGTCCAGACTTATTGAGAGTGACAGAGCAAAATGAACATTTAACAGTCTCTTTACCCCTCTGAGTCAGGCACTTTGCTCTTAGTGTAAAAGTCTTTTTTTTTTTGTTTGTTTGTTTGTTTATTTCAAAGGCTTCAAGCTTCTTGCCTGCCTCAACAAGATCAGAGTAAATAAATTAACAGTTATTGGCTGGAATGTCTTTAAGGTGAGCTCCCACTACCCTGGTGGTATAACCCCCGACTTCACCCTGTGACATCAGATCTGTCTGCTGGAAGAACAGTTTGTCTCCATCATGCTCTCACTTAGGATTTTCTAGGCTGTAGGTGAACCTCTTTTTTTTTTCTCGAAAGTTTTCAAATTCTTTCTTGTAGTTTCATGGTTCTTTACACTCCATCTGCAGACCAGTGCTGAAACGCCAGAAACCAGGATTAAAATTTTGTGTTGGGTGCCGGCAGATGATGTCACCAATCTACATGACGTGCGTGTGCTACTGGGGCAGGCAAAATGACATGGCCAAGTGCGGCATATACTTATCCATGCTTCCTGAGTCCCTCTAGGATAGGAATCTCTGGCTGTCACAGGGTTGGCCATCAGAAAGGGATGTGAAGGATTACCCTGAGTGCCACAAGAGGGCCTTGGCTACATCTGGGTCTGCTGGACAGCTTCTGGCCCTTGAGGTGAAAGCAGTGGCTGCCACTATGGACAGCTCCTCAGTCTCTGTGCTGTTCCCTGGGGCCAGCATCAGAGGGCATTTTGCAGGGCAATTCTGAATTTCAGAAAGGAAGTCCACCATTCGACTAACAAGGACTTTGTTAGTTGAGCGGTGGCCATCCTTTCTCAAATTTGGCCCTTAAAAAATATTAAAACAATTTATAAAAATTGGCCCTATTGTAGTCTATGGAGTGCACCCCCAAGCCATTCTTTTAATGATGTCATGAAACGTGCAAGCGTGGGGGAGCGACTCTGGATCGGGGAATGTTACCATTTTGGATACCAGCTCCTCGGAGCTGTTTTACGAGTGTAATTGTTCGAAATATAGGTTGCAACAAATTGAACTTTTTGGACGACACTCTAAACCAGAGGGTAAGCTATCCTGTATGTTGGGGGGAAGGAGAATTATTGATGGTCTAAACTTGCTCTTTGACTCACTGGAACGTCTTCAAGCCACCTGGGTGGTAACTCCTTCGGCACTGCCCTGTGAGATCAGATCTTCCTTTCTGCTATATGAAGAAGGTTCCTTCCTTATCGCTCTCGTACTGAAGAGGCTCTTTGCTTTATTTCCTCTACTTTTGATAACAATTTTGTCTTCAGGCATTCTACTTCTTGCCCCCGAAATGGATGATGCGAACTCCACTCTGGGATTCCGGAAATGTGGTTACTGGCAAAAGATGTCTCGAACAGATCCGCTTACCTTGTGCGTATACTGCCTGGGCCACCAGCATGATATGCAGGCCTGCAGCCTTTGCCACACTTTCCATCCCCCCACCTTGGAGGATTACTTAGCCTGCTTGCTACTCAGATGTCTGGATGATCAGGACCCACCCATAAAATCCAAGGATACCCGTCTGGTGGTATCCGCGGCTGTGGAGTCTGATGAACAACTCTCGACATTTGAGTAGGCCGTGGATCAGGCTACAGCACAGGCTTCCTTGGCTTAGGCCTTTTTGCTACTTTCCCTGACTGCCTCCTTTACCAGGACATTTAGGAACTGTGCCAGGCCCTTCCCACCCTTGGTTGGGCAGGGTCCATCGGGCACAATATCTTAAAAAAAAAAAAAAGAGAAAGGGACCAAGCGATGGTCTCATCAATGGTCTTGGGATCGGGAGCACTCTCAGGCCTCTGATTCCAGTGCTTTACTGGAGTTGCTGACTAGGGTCTGTGCTTCTGCTCTGGCCACTGAACCTATGGTCTCCCCATTGGGCCAGCTGGTGGAGACTCGGGTCAAGGCCCCCAAGATCTTTCTTGAACCGGTCAACCCATTGTCTGCTGAGGAGGTGAATACTTCCCTCTCCAGGACTCCGGTCCTGCCACTTTCTCAGGGAGGGACAGACCAGGCCACTGTCCCCTCTCAACCCGGAGCATCTGGATCAGGAGAGGCCTTGGCTTTCACCAGCCCCCTCGAAGAACTGCTGTCGGTCCCCCCCATCAGTTGAGTTCCAGCTCGGGCAAGTGGCATTGCCTCTATGCCTCGTCCTCGTCAGGTTCGGGGAGGCACTGGTGAAAGTTGCGTTGGTGTTATGAGGATCTCATGTGTCAGCAGCTTTAGTTTACCTAGATGAAGCCAGTCCCGGCAAAGCTGGCCTTCCCTTGGCTACTGCTACCAGAGCTACAGCTGACCGCACCTAAGCAGAAGCCGATTCATATGATCCCAGTGTGGCCCCCCCCTCCGGTCTCTCCACCAATCCTGGTTGAGCCGCCACCCAAGAAGCCACTGTCTGGAGCTTTGACAAAGAACGCTCATCAAGGTAGGGATTTTCCCATCAGCTGTCAGTCACTGTCACCCCAGACTACCCTCGCAGGGTGAGCGTGGACTCGAGTAGTCGACCACTCTTCCACAATTCTTAGGAATCTGAGGGGTCCTCCCTGCACTCTCAACCACTGGATGTGGAGTCGGTTGGCGACCTCTTGACAGATCTAAGGTCCACATGCTGCATGGGCCTTTTCAGTTTATTCCTGAATCTACAGGTCTCCATTTTGAGCCTAAGAAGTGGGAACGATACCCCACTGACTGAGACCTCGACTGGGGTGACACTCCAGTGAAAGCCTTCACAGTTCAGGATGCTGTCCTTGGTCCTGCCCTGGAACTGTGGCAGCACCTTGCCTCCAGTCCTGTGCCATCAGCCCGGATGGCATGCAAGTATGCTGTCCCTACCAGTTTCCTGTCGGGATTCACGGAATACTCCTTGGCTGAGGGTATTGTGGCTGATTCAGTGTTTCAGCACACTGGCATCATGGGGGATGTTGACAAACCCCCTGACAAGGAGTCCAAGAAGTTGGACCATATGGCCAAGAAGGTGTATGCTGCCACCTCCCTCGGCATTCAGCCAATGAGATTGGCCCACCTAATAGCACATTTTTCACATGCCCTGATGGATTCTCTGGATGAGGTAATTCCCCAAATCCCCATAGACATGCAGACTACCATCAAACTGGTCAGGACCAAGGCTGAGTGGTGGCAAAACGGCAGTTCCAGTCTACCATGGACCTTGGCGATTCTTGTGCCCAGTCTGTGGTGGTGGCAGTTGCCATGTGCCACTGGGCTTTGCTGCACATCTCCACCTTTACGGGTGACACACAGCACAAGTTGGCAGACATTCCCTTCTTGGGTACAGACTTGTTCGGGTCTGGCGTGGAAGGGCACCTCACCCGTATAGAGAAGTCCAGCATCACCTTGAACTCTGTGACTTCTGCCCAAAAGGACCCCAAGGGCTCTAAGCCTCAAAAGGAGCCACCCTTTGGTCCCACCTCTGCCATGGTAGACAAGCCTACCCAGTCCTTGGCTGGACAGCAACAGGCTTGGCATCCCCGGCCGAAATCAGTGGCCTTGATCACCAGGACTCCAGGAGGTAGAGGTCGCAGCGGCACCTCCACTGGTTCCTCTTCTGCTTCCAAGTCTGCCGAGTGACGGAATGGGAGGTGCCTCCCCATACCTGTCCTGAGCCCCTTGGGTCCTCCCATGGGGTACTGGCTCCACCACTTCCTTCCAGCCTGGTCCACTGTTAACATGGACAGGTGGGTCCTCAAGGTGGTCGGTTAGTGTCTGCCTCTGGAGATCGAGGCATACCCATCATTGCTGAGCCAGCACCCCATGGGAGGGCATAGTGTCCGTTGACATCCTGTTGGCCCTTCGGGATGATATAGCCCAGCTCCTTCACAAGGAGATTGTGGTTCCTGTCTTGGACCCTCTGGAACACCCAGGGTTTGTCTCCAGGTACTTCCTGGTGCCAAAACGAACAAGGGGCTGGTGTCCCATCTTACAGCTGCACAACCCGAACAAGTTTAATCAGGCCACGCACCTTCAGGATGGTCACTCTGTCTCATATCATACCATCTCTCAAGCAAAACATGAAGTTCTGCTCTCTGGATCTTCAGGACGTGTTCTTTCATGTCCCAATCTATCCATCCCACCGCCGGTTCCTTGGTTCTGGGCAGAGGGGATCCTTTATGAGTTCCAGGCCATTTGGCCTGTCTTTGGGTCCCCAGGGTCTTCATCAAGTGCATTGCAGTTGTGGCAGTCTACTTGAGGTGCTGAGGGCTTTGGGTTTACCCCTACCTGGATGACTGGCTGATTGTGGGTCCCTCCAGGAAGGAGGTGGAGTGGTCTAGGGACCTGGCCCTCCAGACCTGCATCTGTCTTGGCCTCCTGGTCAGTGAGGCCAAGTCTGAACTCGTGCCCTTGCAAGTGATCAATTTCATTGGGGCAGAGCTTGACCCTTGCAGAGCCAGGGTTCAGCTCCCGGCAGGCAGGATGGAGAGAGACTCCTCCTTTTCCCGATCATTTCAGGTTGGGCAGTTGTACCCTGTTTGGGACTTCCTGTGCCTATTGGGATACATGGTGGCCTGCACCAGCATGATTTGTTGGGACCACTGGAGAATGTGCTCTCTGCCGTGGGAGCTGGCACGCCAGTGGTCTCGGCGCAAGGGCCCCTTCGACCAGCCGGTCACTGTGACCCAGCTGATGTGGGACGCCCTCCAGTGGTGGCTAATCCCAGAACATCAGCAGAAAGGTAACCCATTTGTCTGCCCAGAGCGGACTGTCATCCTGATGACTGCCTGTCTCATGGGCTGGGGTACCCACCTGGGAGAGCATAGAGTCCACAGGCTCTGGACCCCCAAGGAGTCCTGGTGCCATATCAACCTGCCGGAGCTTTTTGCAGTTTGACTAGTGGTGACTGCTTTTGCTCCACACATTCGAGGTCAGGTGGTCCAGGTCCAGATGGACAGCACCACGACCACGTACTCCCTCAACAAGCAGGGCGGGACGTACTCCCACCCTCTGTGCAGGGAAGTGCTCCATGTGTGGACCTTCATGCACAACCTGGAAGCCGATCTCTTGGCTGTCCATGTGGCTGGAGTCTCCAACCAGCTAGCGGATGCTCTCAGCCATGTGGGCAAGGTGTCTCAGGAGTGGTCTCTCCGCCCAGAGGTAGTGCACTGTCTGTTCTCCCAGTGAGGGACCCCTGTGGTGAACCTGTTTGCCTCCAGGGAGAACACAAAGTGGAGGCTGTACTGTGCCCACTCCCTCAGCAGGGAACTCTGCAGGGAGATGCCTTCTTGAGGCCCTGGACCCCAGGTATCCTCTGTGCCTTCCCTCCATTTTCCTTGACCCACAAGGTGTTGCTCAAGCTGAGGAGGGACAAGGCACGGGGCACAGGTGATCCTGGTGGCTCCAGACTGGTCATGCCTGTTCTGGTACCCCGATCTCCTCAGCCTCAGCAGCATGCTCCCGAGGCATCTCCCTCTACACCTGGACCTGCTCTCCATCAATTGGGGAAGGTACTCCACCTGGACTTTCAATCCCTGCACCCGACAGCCTGGTTCCTGAGTGGGTAGGGTTCCAAGCTTTGGGTCTCTGTGAAGATGTCCTCAACATATTCATTGCTTCTCTGAAGGAGTCGACCAGGAAATGCTATACCTTCAGATGGAAGAGGGTCTCAGTTTGGTGCCAGGGCAAGGGGCTGGACCCCTTATCTTGTCCAGTGGCTAGCATCCTTGACTACCTTTGTCCCTCTCCCAGTCAGGCATTCGGTCGACGAACCTTAAGGTGCACCCAGCAGCCATGTCTGCCTACCGGGTGCGGGTCAGTCAGCAGTCGGTGGCACAGAAGAAGGTGGTCTGGTGCTTTTGTAGAGGCCTTGACCACATTTCCCCTCCAATGTGTGAACCACCACCACCTTGGGACTTGTAGCTGGTTTTGGCAGAGCTCATGAGCAAGCCATTCAAACCGATGCAGAGGTGTGAAATGTCTCTCCTGTCCTGGAAGACCACTTTCTTGGTGGCTATCACATCAGCCAGAAGGATCAGTGAACTCTAGTTGCTTTTGGTGGAGTCTCCTTACTTGGTCTTCCATAGGGACAAGATTGTCTTTTGCCCCAACTCGAAGGTCCTCCCAAAGGTTGTGTCGGATTTCACCCTAATCAGTTGATTAATCTCCCGGTGTACCTCACCAACCACACCTCCGAGGCCAAGCACAGGCTCCATACATTGCACCTGTGGCAAACGCTAGGCTGTTACAAGGAACGCATGGCTGGAATTTGGGGAGAGGTTCGCTAGCTATTTGTCACCTACGCTGAAGCCGGCCCTGGCAGACCAGCAGCCTAGTGAACAGTTGGCAGGTGGATTATATCCTGCATCGAGTTCTGCTATTGGTTGGCAGGTAGGGAGTTTCCCGTAGGGCTAATTGCTCATTCCACCCATCATACCACTGCCTTGTTGGCTGCTTCCTTGGCTGTCCCCATCTAGGAAATCTGTCCGGCTGCTACCTGGAAGTCTGCACACACTTTCATTTCCCACTACCACATCGACCTTGAGTCATGCTGGGATGCTAGTTTTTGGGCCTCTGTTCGTCAACCTCTCCTACCTAAGTAGGGGCTGTGTGCCTTGCCCCCTCTTCCCAGGAGAACTGCTAGGAGTCTACCAGAAGAGTGGATTGAACATCATATCCACATCCCTAGAAAAACAGGTTACTCATCTGTAACAGTACTTCTAGGAGTGGTATATGATGTTTATTCACACTGACCCATCCAACCTCCCCTGGCAACTGGCACACTGATTTTGCTTCCAGCGGGCCAGATCTGACGTCACAGGGCAGTGCAGAGTACTACCTGGGTGGGTGGGAGGAACCAACTTGAAGACGTTCCAGCAAGTCTTAATGGGGAAAGGACACTGCCAGAAGTATGGCTGAACATCATACCACTTCCAAAACTACTGTTACAGGTGAGTAACCTGTTTATTTTGCCTGTATAGTTTAAGCAGAGATTTGCAGGGAACTGCTGATTGTGGGTGATTCCAAGGGGTCTGAGACCAGCGTGAATTGCATCAAAAGATTTGTCGCTTTCTAGTCTTGTAGATGAGATTTGGAAACTGTTAACTGTCTTTAGTTTTTGCTGCTGAAAAGATCATGTTCCTTATTGTGTGAGGCTGATTGGGATCTGCTGGCCTCTGGCGTGGTGTGATGCAATGTGCTTTGAAGAGTAATCCTGAGAGAAATAAATCTAAACATTTTTTTTTGAAAGATTTATTCATTGAGTTTCCCATAAGACACGGACAAGAAAAGAAAGTCTGTACATTACATCATGAGTCAGTCTGTCAGAGCGTCTTGCTTGCATGGTACAGCACTTCAACTGACAAATTCTAACAGAATATCAGAATAAAATGAAAGAAAAATACACACCTATTACAGTATACAGCTGTAACAACAAGCAAACCTCTCCCTGATTGTACTGTTGCATAGTTGAGCATGAGAGCATTATATAGCCAGGGGAACAGCCAGGTGGATTCCCTTGAAGTGTATGTTTTCGCAAAGGAGAGAATCAACACTGCAAACCCTGTTTAGTAATAGGTGAGCATGTAATGGTATTTGCCCCAGCCTTTTAGCCTATACTTTGTCTAACCAGGGCCACCTAGAGAGAAAGAAGGAAGGAAGGGAGTCCAGATGGGGGTTCCATGTCCAATCAAAGATGTCCCACTATACCTTTGAGTGTAGGTCACCCTTTCAAGAGTTAGTATGTTCAGGACGAGCTCTTCCCTTTGGGCTAGTATGGGAGAGACATGAGACACCCAGGTATTTTGACTGCAGTGCCTGGCCAATACTAAGAGCAATCTAATGGTTCTAAGTTATAGCCCCCAGTCCTCCTACTCCTGGTCTTCTGTGCCCATTAAGAGGGCAATGGGAGTAACTGGTATCTTGCAGTTATGGATCTGTCTCACCCTAGTGGCAATCTACTTTCAAAATGGCTGCAACCTCTCACACTCCCGAAAGGAGTGGAAGTAGGTTCCAATTTATTTGTTGCAATTGATGCATATAGGAGATATCTCTGAAATGTATGAACGGTTGTGGGGGAGGGGGTGATGTAGTCTGTTAAGGAACTTGTATTGAGTCTCTTTACACTTGCTGCAGACAAAAAGCCCCATATATAAGGAGCATATTGTTTGCCAGGCCTTCTGTAGGATTTGGCAGGATAGGTCGGTTTCCCATCTCAGTCCGACTTTCACTGACTGGCTGAGCCCCAAGGATCTGCTCTGAATCACCACCTCTGGGATCATTCATTGTGGCTGTTGTCTTTTAGTGAGAATAATCTGTTCCAGGGGACTTATGTGCACCTCTCCTGGGCCAGGCCTATGAAGCCCCCCAATACAGTGCCTCAAGGAATTTGTTTAGAAAGTCAGTGACAGACTGTACAGGATTCTGACCCTCCAGCTTTTCTGGGAGTCCCACCAGTCTCAAGTTGACTATTCAAGCACAGTTTTCTAGGTGCTTTGATTTGTAACCTTAGAAGTTGGATACTGCCTTAGATGTTGATGCAGCAGAGTCTGTGACCATTTCCCCTTCAGTTGAAAGGCCATCCATTCTGGCTTTCAGTGCTGCAGATTTCAAAGCTTTCGATACTGTTTCCCATCCCCTGCTTCTTGATTCACTCTCCTCAGCTGGCCTTGCTCCATCAGCCACCAACTGGTTTAAATCCTACCTCATTGGCAGGACCCAAACAATGAGAATCCTTGATTCCAGCTCCCCTCCACTCCCCATTAACACTGGTGTCCCTCAGGGCTCAGTGCTTGGTCCCCTACTCTTCTCCATTTTCCTTAATGATCTTCCCACAGCCTGCTCATCCTCTCTATCCACATGAACATTGACAATACTGTTTTGTACAGTTCTGGCAAAAACCCTGCTGCTGTGCAAACCAGCTTATAGCATGACTTCAACCATGTTCAGCTGTGGTTTGCTTCTCACCAGCTTTTTCTAAATGCCAAGAAGACAGTCTCAATGACCTTCTGCACCAGGCAGGGACTGTCTAGGCTCCTGGCCCTACTCACCTTCCACACCCTTGATGGGTCTATCTTGGAGGACACCGCCTCATTTAGATATCTGGTGGTTTGGCTGGACCAGCACCTCAAGTTCTTTGTGCATATTGATGCTATCCTGAAGAAACTGCGCCCCAAGCTTGGTGCTCTGTACAGGAATCATAGTTGCATCCCGCTGACTGTGAGACGTGAAATTGTCCAGAAGATGATACTCTCCATCTTTGACTACTGTAACGTAGTCTATGGTGCTGCTCCCAAATCTTCCCTGACCAAATTGGACACTCTCTTTATCTCCTTCTTCCGCTTTGCTATCGACTCCTCCTCCCCTCCCACCACTGTGAACTCTATCGCTGTCTAACCTTCCTTCCACTGTCTCACAGACGCATCTCTCATTGTGCCAAACTAACCTCCAAAATCTGGTTCGGGGGGCTCCCCTCCCCTCCTATCTCTCATCCTCTCTCTCCACTCCACCTCACCCCCACCCACTCTGTCAGATCAAATGACATCCGCACCTTGATGGTCCCTCGCTGCTCCATCCTCATTGGTCAGACTGGTTTTGCCCTTCTTTTCCATAAAATCTGGAATTCCCTCCCCCTGAAATATGACACTCCTCCTCCAGCTACTCCCTTACCTCCGCCCTACACAATTACCTTTCCCTCAGCTGTTTCTGCTTTAACCCACCTTAAGAACCATCCCCAGTTTCTGCCTTCCTACCATGACCCCCCTGGCAGCATTCTCAACATCCTGAAGGGGGAAATCAGGAAATGGTTAGCCCCTCTCCTCATTCAGTTCTTGCCTCTCCCCCTCTCTTCTCCACCTGCCTTTCTGGGTCACCAGTGTGCACAACCTAACCCCATCCTTTTTACTCCAGCAGCACTTGCGTACTACCTCGAGCCTTCTCCTGGTCCAGTCATGCACTATAAATGGTTCTATTGCATTATTACTGGGTTTTTTTATGTTTATGTGTTCTTTTGTATGATTTTGGACATGTATTGTCATTTACCCAGTGTTCCACTACTGTTTATTGTACAATACCTTGTGCTTCAACTGTTGCACAATCTTACAATGTTGTGTTGTTTGTACTACCCACATACTGTTGTAACTGATCATCCTTCACAACCCTATGTAACCCCTCCCCCCAAGGTCGCACTATGAGACGAGCAACTTGTTGTTCAATGTGACCTCCTGGTGAAAAATTTCAATAAATAAATAAACTTATTCCCAGTAGTTTCCCCTGTCATATCGAAGGCTCTGGTCTGTAAAAGTGTGGTATTGGAGGTTCAGCTGTGCTGCTCACCCTGCTCACTCTAAGATGGTGTATCGAACGATTTGCCAGCCATCTCCTTGCCTTTCTCCTGCAGGGCATTTTTCTGGGGGTTCCCCATCTTAGAAGTCATCCAAATTGTGCACAACCATGCTCTGTATAATGTTATAACTGTTCGTGTAGAAAATTGCTTGATTTAGCAAGGTTAGAAGCTTTTTTCCTCAGGTTTTAAAAGTTGTAGCCAAAGATCTCACTGCTGAGCGTCTGTTGCTGCTGGCTGCTAACCATGCCCCCCTGCCCCACCCCCCGATATCTATTTTATGCCCTTTTTTTGTATTTAAGATGTCTGTTGATTAAAATCAAACCCACTGCTTAACTACAAAAAGCCTTGTTAGTTGAACCATGGGTTTGATATTAATCAAAGTGATGCCTTAAATATAAAAAAGGGGCTTTAAAAGGGTATTCTGATAAATTTCATTGTAGCACTTCCCCATATTTTTCACACTTTGACATCACAAAAAATCTGGGCATGGGGTGAAGCTTTTGTGATATTGAACCAGGAAAGGGGAATGGGAAGGGATCAGGTGGTCAAGTTCTTAGGGGCCAAAATTACGAGCCCTTCCTCCTCATAAACACAACCATTCAAAAATTCTGAAAATAGGAATTGTGAAGCTCTACAAAGGTAGGCTACAAGTGTGGGGGGGTGGGGTAGGGTTGAGATGTGCACGATTGTTTATCATTAAATCATCTGATCTAGAAATTATGAAGATGTTTAAAAGACAGTTTTGACTTTCTTAGATCTAAAACAGTTATTACTCTTTTTTTAAGCTTGTGACTGTGATGAACGAGGAATTGACACCCCCCAATGTGATCGTGCAAGTGGACAGTGTATTTGCATTGAGGGCGTTGAAGGACGTCACTGTGACAAGTGTGCCCGTGGATACTCTGACATTTTCCCAGATTGTGTACAATGTCATCAGTGCTTTGCTGTTTGGGATGTCATCATAAAGGAACTGACCAGCAAGACACAGCAACTTGTGGAGAGGGCAAGTGCAGTGAAAGTTGGTGGAATCACAGGACCGTACCAGTCTACTGTTGATGCGGTGGAGAAAAAGGCCAATGAAATTAGAAGTATCCTTGACCAGAATCCTGCCACTGAACCTCTCAACAATATGGAAAATCTTTTGGAGGAAGCAGAGTAAGTAAATTTGCGGGAACAAACTGCAGGTATCTGCAGTGCTTTATGATGGAATTAATATTTGCTGTCTGACATGACTAGGCCACTCAATTCTCTGTGACATATCAACCCTATTGTTTCATTTTTCATTTCTGTAGTGTTAGGAAGACCTTTGAGCTCAATGGCCCTTTTTTAAAGGTGCCTAACTCAAACAAGATTACAAACCGCAATAATAAAAACATCCACAGACTCAAGATACTTCTACAACAAGAAAGTGCAGTTGTAGGGTGAAAGAACAGTCTAGTTTTGAACCGCTGACTGCCCAGAACTCTCTTCTGAGAGCAGACAGTGGTGTTGACACCAGTCAGTTAACCATCCAGTCAACCCTGTCAAGGACGAGTCTGTTGAGGGCGAGGACTCCTTGCTCTCTGGAAGCTCAGACACTGATGCCGACTGTGGTCCTTAGTTTAGTGGTAGGGCTTCTAAACATCAGTGGTATGTTTTTTTTTTTGTTTGTTTTTTTCAGTCCTGTGGCAAGAATTATGTACTTTTGTGGCAGTTTTCTGTTCAGCAGTTGGTTAACATACCAGGGAATGGCGGTCATTAAATCCTGCATCAAGCATGAAGGAGGGGCTTCCAAGCAGATGAAGTGGAAAAACGAGCCTCGAATGATGGAAAACTAGTATTTTTAAATCAATATCACCTCAAAATGGTGATTTTGGTTTTTTGGGTTTTTTTGTATCATATGTTGTGATTTTCAAGTATATACCAGTAGCATAATAACACTGTACATAAATTACAGGACATGGTGAGGAAGATAAGAATCGGTTGACAGGTCAGTCCATAATGGGCCCACAGTACTTATAAACCCTTATAAAGCACACAGTCCATTAGTTCTGTTGTATTATTACGGGCCATGTTTTTTGCTGTAACCTACATTCATGTAAATCCACCACTTTTATAGACATATAGTTCGTGCTAAAGTCCACTTAGCTCTCATATTACAATACTACTCCTGTAACAAGAAATTGAAGAGAGAAGAATAACAAGAAGTATGGATAAAAAATAAAGTGTTGTTGGTTAGTAAATAGACAGCTTAGGAAAAAGAAAAATAGAAATAAAAAATTCAAGCCACTGAGTATGTGATCTATGAAACAATTAAATTCAGTTGATTTATACCTGCCCCTATAAGCTACTTCAACTCTATTTTATTATCCTTTGTACTCCTGTGTCTGATCCCAAGCACTAGAAAGCAGATTGTAATGAAGAGTCCACTCACCCAACAAGTGTTTAAATAATACTAGTTTATACTCCTATAGAATATGTGATCCCAAGCACTACCATTTAAGGACCATACATGTGGTAGGATCATCCCTTGCACTTTAACTGCCCCGCCTTTTCGGAGCATCATTGCCTCCCCCACTGTGGGGGTGTCCAAAAATGTACCTCCATCATTAAGAAATCTTTCTTCTCTCCCCTTTAGTACATAGGTGAGGTGATCCACTGCCAGGACTTGGATAGACCATCCTTTCCATTGCTCTCTTGTTGGGGCAGCACCAGTCACCCATAAATTTTGGATTCCCTGGTGAGCTACAGTCAGTAAGACCCGCAGCCACCTTGGGTATAACTACCATTCTAGGATCGTGGATATGTTCTATCCACACTGTTTGGCATGTCCTTTCCTTTCCCTTTAAGAATATTGCCGGAAGGTCTTGAAGCTGGCTCCTTCCACCCACCTGGGTGGTAGAACCCTCTGCTCTGCCCCATGATGCCAACTCTTCCTTTCCTCTGGAAGATGCAGGTTCCTGCCTTACCACTCTTGCATTCAGTAGGCCCTGGCTTCAAAATCCTCCAGTTTGCTTAAACTTAAACTCGTCAGAGTTAATAAAAATTGCTTTGCGATCTCAACCGCTATGGAAGATCTTCCCCTGGCTTCCACTGCTGTCTGTGCGGGCAAAAGATGTCTCGCACAGACCCGCATACCATGTGCATATATTGCCTGGGTGTCTGCCATGACACCGTGGCCTGTAAGATGTGTTGCGCATTTCACCCGAACGTTTTGGACAGTCGTCTCACATGGCTAAAATTGGGCAGACCGGAGAAATGGAATCCGCTGGTCAAATCTAAGGAGGCTCGGTGGGCGGTCTCCATGGCTGCGGGGTCTGCCGAGCAGCTCAAACAAATGAAGGTCTTCAAGGAAGAGGTGGCTTGGGCCGCGGATCAGTCCTCAAAGTCCTTTTTCATACAGTTCAACTTGGGCTTCACTCTCTCTGGATCCTTTTGGGAGATATGCCTATCTCTTCCTACCAGGGGTGAGGGGCCTTCTGGCACGCATGTCTCTCGGTCCCGTAAAAAGGACAAGGAACCAATCATGAGCGATTAGTCCCAGGAATCTCCTATCTCAACTTTGGTTGAGGTTGTGGCCTCGGCCGCAGGTTTCATAGTTCCACCATCAGGCCAGCCAGCCCAGACAGTGGACAACGTCCTGGTTGAGATCATTCTCAACCCGTTGTCACCTGACGATGCAGACAACTCCTTATTCAGGACTCCAGTCCTGACTCTCCCTGATGAAGAGACCCAGGCTGCTGGGAACCCCATCGGAGAACCGGTCCCCGACTAAGAAGAACCACCGGTCTCCCTGGTACCTTCTGATCGACCCCGATGATCGAGGTCTCAGACCCCTTCGACTGACAGGCCAAAGAAGGTGCAAAAGCGTTCTAAGAAGAGGCGTAATCAAAATTCTTCTTCGTCCTCCTCCTCAGATGAGGAGAGGCTTCGATGGAAACTCTGTTGAAGCTATGAAGATTTAATGTGGCAACAGCTGATCTTGTCTGGTTAAAAGCCGATTCCAGCTTCCACTTTGGCCATTACTTGGCTGTCGCCTCCCAGGCCGAAGCCAGCCCACACTGTTCCTTCTCCCACGGAGTTGGTCAAAACTGTTCTGGTTCAGCCAAAATTTACCTCTCCTCCAATCTTGGTGAAGCCGCCACCTAAATAGCCCCTGGTGGGGGTGCCTGCCAAAGAGTCTCTGCCTATTCTGGGCCTCCTGCATCGGCTATCTGTTACCCCAACTCCTGACAGTCCTAGGCGGGTGGAGGGAGACTCGGGTGTCTGGCCAATTTATCCAGACTACTCAGAGTCTGAGGACTCTGACCTTCACTCCCATTTCTTGGACAAGAAATTGGTCGGTAGTCTCTCGGCGGAGGAAGGCCCCTCTTCCTTTATGGGCATCCTTCATCTCATTTCCGAATCCACAGAGATACCTATCGAACCCATCCAGAAACAGGCTAAATATCCCCTCACGGATATCCTCAAATAGGAGGATTCACCCATGGAAGCCTTTCCAGTGGCCAAGGCCATTGTTGGTCCTGATTTGGAGCTATGGCAGCATCCTGTCTTCTGCCCATATGGCCCACAGATATCTGGTGCCCATTGTATCCCTTTCGGGGTTCTCAGAGCACCCCTCTGCGGAGGGTCTGGCAACTGAATCTGTGTTCAGATGCTCAGGTAGTTTGGCAGATACAGATAGACCTCTGGACAAGGAGTCCAGAAAACTGGACCATACTGCCCGTAAAGTCTATGCCACCTCTATGCTGGGCCTCCATCAGGAGAGCTCTGCCGTCATCATGGCACATTTCTTTCAGCTCTTCTGGGCTTCCTTGATGAGGTTCTTCCTCACCTCCCTGTGGACCTCCAGACCATGGTCAAGCAGGTCCAGGACCAGGGTCGGGCTGTTGCGAAGCAGCAACTCCAGACGGCTCTGGACCGCTGAGACTCATGCACCCATTCAGTGGCAGCCATGGTTGCCATGCACCAGAGGGCTTGGTTAAGGGTCTTCACCTTCATGGCAGACACCCTAAACAAGCTAACAGATGTCCCTTTCCTGGGTACCGACCTCTTCGGCCCAGGTGTGGACGGTCACCTCCAACGCATTGAGAAGTCCAATGCCACCCTGGACTCCATAACTTCTGCACAGAAGGAATCCCAATGTTCCAAAAAGCTGAAGAAAAACCCATTTCAGCACTCTGCCCCTGTGGCCAAGCAGACCCACTTCCAAGCGGGGCAGCATCAGCAGGCACAGTCTTGGCACCCACAGCCCAAGTCCGGGCCTCCGGTGGCCCGTAAGCCTGGAGGTCGATGCTCTGGTGGTCCCCAGTCTGGACCCTCTTCCTTCAAGCCTGCCCAGTGATGGGATGGGAGTGGCCACCCCCCATACCTGTCACGCAAGCTCTGCGTCCTTCCGTGGGTGGCCGGCTCTGCCACTTCCTTTCCGCCTGGTCCGCTGTTACCATGGACAGGTGGGTTCTAGAGTTGGCGGGCCAGGGACTGCCTCTGGAATTTCAGCAGTACCCTCCAAGCTGAGTCCGTGCCCCATAGGAAGATATGGTGTCCATACACACTCACTCGACTCTTTGAGACATTTGGTGGCCAAAAATCACAGACCCTCCAATCAACCCAGGGTTCGTATCCAGGTACTTCCTGGTTCCGAAGCAGATGGCGGGCTGGTGCCCCATTCTAGATGTGCAGGACCTGAACCAGTTCCTCAGGTCATGCACCTTTAGTATGGTAACTCTGTCTCAGATCATACCATCCCTCGAGCAGGACATGTGGTTTTGCTCTCTGGATCTCCAGGATGCATTCTTTTATGTCCCAATCCATCTGTCTCACCAAAGGTTCCTTCGCTTCCATGCAGAAAGAGCCTTATTCAAGTTCCGAGCTAGGCCATTCGGCCTGTCATCGGCCCCACGAGTCTTCACCAAAATGCATTGCAGTGGTGGCAGCCCATCTACGGTGTTGAGGGAGTCAGAGTTTACCCATATCTCAACAGTTGGCTTTTGGTGGGTCCCACCAAGCAAGAGGTGGAGAGGTCCAGGGACCTGGCCCTCCAGACCTGCACTGACCTTGGTCTCATGATCAATGAGGCCAAGTTGGAACTTGTACCTTCGCAGATATGTTTCATCAGGGCAGAGCTTGACTCCTGCTGAGCCAGAGGCCAGCTCCCAATGGACAGGGCAGAGGTTCTCTCCTCCTTTGCCCAATCATTTCTGGTTGGGCACTTGCACCCTGCCCGGGACTTATTGCACCTGCTGGGATACATTGCAACCTGCACCACCATGGTCCGATTGGGCCAGTGGTATATGCACCCCCTTCAGTGGGAGCTGGCCAGCCAGTGGACCCACCGCCAAGGTCACTTCGACCAACTAGTCACTGTGACCCAGAAGATGTGGGATGCTCTCCAGTGGTGGACCATCCTGGATCACTTGCAGGAAGGGATCCCATTTGTCCGTCCCAAGCCAGTGACCATTCTCATGACTGATGCCTCTCTCATGGGCTGGGGATCCCACATGGGGAACTACAGAGCCCATGGGTTCTGGACCCCCAAGGAATCACAATATCAAATCGCCCTACTGGAGCTCAGAACAGTCAGAGTGGTACTGTCAACATT
The DNA here is from genome assembly GCA_016271365.2 of Neoceratodus forsteri. Taxonomy (NCBI): domain Eukaryota; kingdom Metazoa; phylum Chordata; order Ceratodontiformes; family Ceratodontidae; genus Neoceratodus; species Neoceratodus forsteri. The sequence continues at coordinate 646,905,141 of CM028131.1, forward strand.
CTTTCCACTACTTCAGGGTCAAGTCGTGCAGGTCCATACAGACAATACTATGACCATGTACTACCTCTACAAACAGGAGTGGCATGCACTCCTGGCTGTTGTGCAGGGAAGCGCTCCACATCTGGACTCTCATGACCCGACTGGAGGCAGATCTCTTAGCCATCCATGTGCAGGAGCCTCAAATCATCTGGTGAACACACTCAGCCATGTGGGTGAGACATCCCATGAGTGGTCTCTCCATCCAGAGGGTAGTACACAGCCTGTTCTCCCACTGGAGCAAACCTCAGGTGTATCTGTTCACCTCCAGGGAGAACACCAAGCTGAGGCTGTTTCATGCCTGCCCCTCTCGGCAGGCCTCGCTGCAGGGGGATGCCTTCTGGAGGCCATGGACCCCAGGCCTCTTCTGTGCCTTCCCTCCACTCCCCTTGGTTCACAAGGTGATCCTCAAAGTCAGGAAGGACAAGGAACAGGTGATCCTGGTAGTCCTAGACTGGCCTCACCAGTTATGGTATCCAGATCTCCTCAGCCTCTGCTCCAGGCTTCTGTGGCATCTTCTAGTACGCCCGGACCTGTTATCTGTCAATCAGGGGAAGGTATTCCGTCCGGACCTTCAATCCCTGCACTTGACAGCCTGGTTCCTGAGCAGCTAGAGTTTCAGGCTCTGGATCTCTCTGAGAATGTACTCACAGTAGTGGAAGCATCCAGAAAGGAGTCTACCAGGAGATGCTATGCCTTCAAATGGAAAAGGTTTTCCATTTAGTGTCAGGATAAGGGCCTGGATTCTTTGTCCTGTCCAGTGGCTAGCATCCTAGACTACTTTTGGTCTCTGTCCAAAGGGGGTCTTCGGTCTATGACCCTCTGCCTACTGGGTGTGGGCCGGTCAGCAGATGGTGGCACAGGAGAAGGTGGTCTGGCATTTCTTCAAAGGCCTTGACCACATATTCCCTCCGGTGCATGCACCTCCACCTCCGTAGAATCTACTGCTGGTACTGAAAAAGCTCATGGGCAAGTCATTAAAACCGATGCACAAGTGTGAGATGTCACATTTGTTGTGGAAGACCACCTTCCTGGTGGCTGTTACATCAGCCAGGATGACTGGGAAGCTCCAGGCGCTCTCGGTGGAGTCTCCTTACCTGGTCTTCCACAGGAACAAAGTTGTCCTGCGCCCCCCTGAAATTTCTTCTGAAGATGGTGTCAGAGTTTCACCTTAACCAGGTGTTGACTCTGCCAGTGTACTACCCCAGTTACACCTCGGAGGCCGAGTACAGGCTCCATACTCTGGACCTGAGATGATCACTCTCTTACTGTAAGGAGTGGATGGCGGAAGTTTGGGGAGAGGTTTGCCAGCTGTTTTTCACCTACGCTGAAGTTGCACCTGGCAGATCTGCAGCAAAGCAGATGATTGGCAGACTGATTACATCCTGTATAGATCTCTGCTAGATGTTGGTGACCCTCACTCTGGGTCCTCTCCCAGGGCTCCGCTAATGCCTACCTCTGCCTAGTGAGAGACCTCCCAGGCTTATCCCCCAGGGCAGGGCCGCCACTCCTTCCGGTGCCCAAGACATCCAGTATCATCCAGGCTGAGGAGGTACGTGGAGGATTGGGACCCAGGTGGGCGGGACCCGGCAGTGAGCGTGGGGCCGAGACACAGTTGCCTACCACATCTCTGGGGTGTTTTCCTTGTTTTTGGTGGTTCACCCCCCCCTTCCCTAGGCACACATGAACGTGCAATGACGCCCAGGGGGGAAACACGCTCGCTCCCACCAACGTCTGCCGTGCATCACCTCCCCACTTGTGTGCAGGCTGCAGCGCATTGCCTCTCCTCTGGGAGGCACTCAAGTGCCGAGCCCTGTAACACTTCATACCCAGGAGAAAGCGAGCTGTCTGTGGACGCTCAAGCTTTCTCCTCCCTGGCTAACCCCCAGCGGCCCATGCTCATTCCCGAACATGGGTCGCCTGCCAGGTGTGGCGTCCAGTGCCTTTAACCTCAGTGCCACCAGGCCGACATTGGTAACCACAGTTGAGCATAATTTAGTGACTTCCAAGAATGGCTCCTATAATTTCTCCATACCTCTCCTCCACCCTCCTGAGTTTTCCACTCCAGTCAACTTACCCTTGACTAATTCCCTTGTTTGATCAAAGTCTGCTCATCTGAAATCCAGAACCACAGGCTTTGACGAGAGTATACTGGTACCCAGGACCTGTAGTTTTCTGTGGGTGCACCAAGTCCTTAGGAAGCCCTTGGAATGGAGCTTTTCCTCTCCTGCTGCTGGAATAACATAAAGATAGTCATAAGTTATAATTGTCTTGCTTAATTGTCTTTGTATATCTGGTTAAGTAGATAAAACTTGATGGGCTGCTGTCGTACCATAAATGTACCTCCTGCTGTCTTATTTCCTTAGCAGCAGGATTTTAAGGGCCAACTGTCCACAGGACACTCATGGCGCTAGATAAATTGTGCCCATAAGAGCTGCTTCAGGATCAGTTTACCAATGAAACCCATCTGGAATCTTTTTACTGTGAGTGACCTTTACTTCAAGGGCTATTCTTTCTTGTGCTCGACTCCCTTTGGGGTATAGTTACTGTTCCAGCACCATGCCCCGGTGGATCACCACTGTTGTGAAACTGGAGGGAAATGTAAACTTTGAAAATATTTTTTGACTTTGCTAGAATTCAGGCCCAGACCTAATGGCTTACAACCATGCGCTATAACCACTATGCCTTTTTGGATGCTATTCTGTAAGCTTATGATATGATTAGAAGTATACATCTGACCCAGCCATGATTCAATGCAATAGCTTGCAGTAAATGTCATATTTCAGATTATAAAATGGGCATGTAAAAAGAAGCATCATGATGGGCCAGAAAGGAAGTGTCAAATAGGTATTACACATAAGGGAAAAAAAAGAGCAGGCAAATTAAGCAATGCACCCAAATGGAATGTTAAGATGCATCAGTGGAACGTTAATTTTTTAAAGGCCGCCATTGTTTTCAGTCTCAGTAAGTGAGGGAGTGAATGTCATGCTGACAGTCCTGCTCCAAACCTAGTCTCCGCTAGAAGTCAAAATCGGAGAGCAGCAGCATGCCAGCATTTTATCCTGCATAAAGCATTCTTCTAGTTCGGCAAGACTGAAGCTTGCTGCCATCCCAGAACATTTAACTAAAACAATAAAAACAAATCTGCATCACTTATTCCTTGTTTTTTTTTTTTAATTGCGAAAGTGGCGCAACCTGTCGGGGAGAACCTGTTACTTCCTCTCCTCACCACACTTGTTCTCTCGATCTGGATGTGAGGTTTTGGGGGGGGGGGGGCAACAACAATACAAATGTTAATGTATCAGAAGACAATGATGTCATCACCTAGTAGGCGGAAGGACTATTTTATCTCAAATTACCACAATGATTTCAGTTTTTTTCAGTTCAGTAATTTGTTTTTAAGGTGACAAATATAAAAAAAAAAAAAAAAACATTTTATAAGTGCAATAAAACACTCCAGGGTATGTGTGTTGAACAGATATTACCGCACTTCCAGGGGCTGAAGGCACTCAGCAGTGCCTCATGCCTTACTACACCCCTGGGCGTGCGGTAAATATCTGTTCAACACACACCCTGTCGTGTCTTATTGCTTACATACTGCATGACAGAAGAACTTGACTGCAATTGAATTACACTGTTTTCTGCAGTATACTGCAGCATTTTGTGATATACTGCATCCTGGCTGGTGCCGTTGTATGTGACACAAACTGATCTCAGACCATTTTGGCTAGTGAACTGATCCTGGATGTGTTTTTTTGGGGGGGGACTGATTTAGAACATTTGTCTAGTAAACTGAACCTGAATCAGTTTTTCTGGTAAACCGAGCCTGGAACAGTTTGTCTGGAAACAGATCCTTGATCATTTTAGGTGGTAAACCAGTTCTGGATCAGGTTGGCCGCTAAGCTGATCCTGAATCAGTTCAGCTGGTAAAACGGATCCTGCATCAGTTTGAAAGCTAATCATGGGTCAATTTGGCTGCTAGATGGGTCGTGGGTCAGTTTGGCCACTAGATGGGTCGTGGGTCAGTTTGGCCACTAGATGGGTCGTGGGTCGGTTTGGCCGCTAGATGGATTGTGGGTCGGTTTGGCCACTAGGTGGGTCCTGGGTCGGTTGTTATGGGATATTACATAACATTACATAAAGAGCTTAGATTAGCAAGAGGGATCAGGGAGGGGGAGAAGGAATTATTTAAATATATTAGGGAGAGGAAGAAGGGAAGGGACAGATGAGTAAGCTGAGGAAGGACGGTGGTTGGGTAGGGGGGTTTGGAGCAGGCTGAAGTGTTAAACTACTTCTCCAGCTCTGTCTTCACTAGGGAAAGGGCTGGGCCATTTCCTCAGGAAGGAGATAGGAAAGGGGCAATAGGAGAGGATCTCATGAACCGTGAGATTCAGGTAGGGAGGCTCTCAAGTCCGTGAGGATGGATAAAGCTGCAGGACTGGATGGCATCCCCCCGAGGGTTCTGAAGGAAATGGCAGACGTCCTGGCAACTCCGTGGATGGAACTATTCAATTCTTCCCACCAATTGGGATGGGTCCCTCTGGATTGGAGATTAGCAAATGTAGTGCCTCTCCACAAGAGCGGACCTTGGGATGATCTGGGAAACTGCAGATCGGTCAGCCTGACATCCATAGTGGGGAAAACGTTGGAAGCCTTCTTGAAAGAATGGATGGTGGAGTTCCTGGAGATAAACGGTTTTCAGGATGAAAACCAACATGGGTTTGTCCAGGGGGAAATCATGTCAAACAAACCTAGTTGAATTCTTCGACTGGGTGACGAAGTCCCAGGATGGAGGAAAGCCAGTTGATGTTCTACCTGGACTTCAGCAAGGCTTTCTATTTGGTCCCACATAAAAGGCTAATTTGGAAATTATGGGGACTGAGGATGGGAGATGAGTTGGTGGGGTGGGTAGCAGATTGACTTGGGAATAGACAGAGGGTGGTGTTAAGGGGTGAAGTCTGTACTCCTAGAGAGGTCATCAGCAGGGTCCCACAAGGTTCAGTCTTGGGCCCTATCCTTTTTAATGTGTATGTCTCATAGAAACATAGACTTTGATAGCAGATAAGGACTGCTTGGCCCACCTAGTTTGCTCATTCCCTACGTATTGGATAAGCTGCAAATTCTAGTTAACCAACAGCCTACTTCCTCCTACCCTTCACTATAACTGTTTAATGTCTGCCCCATGCATTCTTGAATTCCCCCACAACCTCCTCAGGAAGGTGGTTGCATGCATCCACCACCCTTTCCATGAAAAAATACTTTCTAACGTTGCCCCTGAGCCGTCCCCCCTCTATCTTCAAACTGTGCCCCCTTGTTCTTGCATACCTTTCTCTCTCAAAGATGCTCCGGTCTTGAACTTTGTTGATTCCCTTGAGGTACTTGAAAGTTTCTATGGTGTCCGTCTCCCCCCCCCCTTGCTTTCCTCAAGGGTACACATATTAGGCTCTTTCAGTCTCTCCTTATATGGCTTCTGTTGCAGACCCTGCACCATTTTAGTTGCCCTCCTCTGGACCGCCTCCATCCTGTCTGTTTCCTTGCAGAGATGGGGTCTCCAGATCTGCACATAGTACTCCAAATGGGGTCTCATCAACTGTATGTACAGAGGGATAACAACTTCCCTGTTTTCTACTGATGATGCCCCTCCCTATGCATCCCAGTATCCCTCCAGCCCTTCTTACTGCCTTCTCACATTGTTTGCCTACCTTAAGGTCATCTGATACGACTACCCCAAGATTCCTTTCCATTTCATTGTTGTTAGTGCCCCCCCCCCCCCATTGTGTACTCTTCCCCTGGGTTTTGTTTCCCAGGTGTATTACTTTGCACTTTTTGCACTGAATCTAAGCTGCCATATTTTTACCATTCCTCTGTCCTTGCCAAGTCCTTCTCATCCTTTCCACCCCCGTGTATCAGCCCTGTTGCAGATTTTTGTATCATCTGCAAAGAGGCATACTTTTCCTTCAAGCCCTTCTGCAATGTCTCCTATAAAGACATTAAAGAGGACCGGTCCCAGTACTGAACCCCACGGTACCCCACTAGTAAACACCCTTTCTTCAGAGTGTACTCCGTTTACTGTTACCCTCTGTGTCCTGTTGGTCAGCCAATTTGTTACTCAGGCTATCACCCTGGGACCCACTCCCAGGGTGGCTAACTTGTTTGTTGCTCTTTTGTGTGGGACTGTGTCAGATGCCTTGCTAAAGTCTATGTAGGCCATGTCTACAGGCCCTCCCTGATCTACTACTTTGGTCACCCAGTCAAAGAAATCTATTAGCTTCGTCTGACATGACCTTCCTGTTGTGAATCCGTGCTGCCTTGGGCCTTGTGCCCTGCTGGCCTCTAGGTACTCAACAGTTCTTTCTTTCAGAAGTGATTCCATCATTTTCCCTATCACTGAGATTAAACTAACAGGTCTGTAATTCCCTGCCTTTGCCTTGCTCCCACTTTCGTGAAGAAGAATCACATCTGCCCTCCTCCAGTCCTCAGGTACCACACCATCTTCCCATGATTTGTTAAAAAGGGTAGTCAGTGATGTCACTAGGTCTCTCCTTGGTTCGTTTAGAATTCTGGGGGTGAATCCCATCAGCTTCCATTGCTTTGTCCACCCTGAGTTTTAGGAGTTCTTGCAGGACCCTTTCTTCTGTGAATGGACTGTTATCGAACCCCCTGTCCAGAGTGCTTCAATTGCTTGGTTTAGGTACCTCCCCCACTTCTTCTTTTGTGAATACTGAGCAAAAGTATTCGTTCAGTATCTCTGCTTTTCCACTGTCATCCTCTGCCCACCTCCCCTCCTCTCCCTTTTGTTAAGCCTCACTATCCCTTGGTCTTCCTTCGCTCTCTGATGTACCTATAAAAGGTTTTATTCCCCTTCACAGAGTTGGCTATCTTTTCCTCGGTTTGGGCCTTTGCTATTCTTCTGCCTTAACTGGTACAGTTCTCTGTCCTGCTCATTCTGTGATTCCCTATACTTCCTGAATGATATCTTTTTCTACCTAACCTTTCCCACCACCTCTTTTGAGAACCATAGAGGTTTTTTACTTCATTTTGTTTTATTTGCTTCACACAGACTTGTTGCTTCTGTGATGGCAGTTTTGATTTTCTCCCATTGTTCTTCTAACCCTCCTCCCTGACCATTGGCTAGTACATTCCTTAGACACTCACCCATTTTGCCAAAATTAGCCTTCCTAAAGTCCAGTACTTTTGTCTTTGTATGGCTTGACTGTACATATGTATTTATCATGAACCACACTGTTTTGTGGTTGCTAGTTCCCAGATGGCTACCCGCTTCTAAATCTGTGATCCTTTCGGTCTCAGACATTGGGGAGCGGATAGGTAGTAAAATGAGTTTATTCGCTGATTATACCAAACTGGGGGCGGTGGTGGATAGGGAGGATGGAAGGAAGACACTACAGGGTGACCTGCAGAAACTAGAATACTGGGCCCACGAATGGCAACTGGGGTTCAATGCACATAAATACAGTAATCTGCATCTCGGTAGTAGGAACCCTGAGTATATCTACCACTTTGGGGGGGGGGGTAAAGTTGGCTGTAACAACAATGATAGAGGACCTGGGGATTCTGACTGATGCAAAAGGAAACCACTCAGAGCAATGCAGGAGGGCAGCGGCCAAAGCAAACAAAATGCTTGGGTGTATAGCCAGGGGGATAATGTCCAGGAGAAAGGAGATCATACTTCCCCTGTACACCTCACTGGTGAGGCTGCATTTGGAGTACTGTGGGCAGTTCTGGTGACCACACCTTAAAAAGGACATCACACTTTTGGAGAGGGTCCAGAGAGGGCAGCAAGAATGATCAGTGGCATGAAGGAGTTGTCATATGAAGATCATCTCAGAGAGCTGAATATTTATTCCCTGGAGGACAGGAGGGATGGGGGGATATGATAGAGACCTTCAAATACCTGAATGGGTTCACCAGAGGGAGTGGGGAGGGTTTGCTCAAGCTGAAGGAAGAAGGGACTACAAAAGGCCATAGTTTAAAGCTGGCAGGGGGGAGGCAAGGGGTCACAATTTGACAGAAGGGGTGGAATGCTCTGCCAGATCTAGTAAAAATGGGAAAAGTGGGGGGTTTCAAGAAGGTGTGGGACAGGCACAGGGGCATGGTATGGAGGGGGGGGCAAGGAGATCACTGGAGCAGTACAGGGAGGAGATGAGGGGTGGATGAAATGGTGGGTGGTGGAGCAGCCACGGTTCATTACCAGCGAGCTGCGTCGGGCAGACAAGATAGACCGATATGCTGAATCTGCTGGCAACTATGTATGTATTGCCTGCTAAGCAGTTGACTTAGTTACTCAGCTGCTGCAGCACCTGCATGATGTTCAGGGGCCTGTGGTGGTGCTGGCCGGGATGCAGTGCAGTGTCTCTTGCTATTGCATGACAAAAGGGATTAATTGCCCTTAAAATTGCCTTGTTTACTGCAGTACACTTCTGCAGTATGCTACAGTTTTGCACTGTGTCCTGACTGGCACTACTTTAGTTCAGTCTAATAATGTGAGGACTGGCATATCACAAGCCACTGTCCTTGCTGAATGATGAGTCTTTAGTTCAGATCACATTGCAGTTTTAGTTCATTTATTTTCTGCACTTACTACTTATTGTGTCATTAAGAAATGTGTACCGAGTCTGTGCACTACTAAAAATATTTGGCTTGGATTCAATTCCCAGTTAGGTTACATCATTACTTTCTCACAGAATTTGAAACATTCCCCTCAACAACTACCCTGTCATTAAAAGGGGTCGTTACATTTCTCATTTGACCTTGCAGTGGTTGGGTGAAAGAACTAGAATAACTCATTGTTTTCTCTGAAACGCATTACATCTTTTCCCAGATTCTGACCAGCTGAAATGTGTCTGACACTAACTGTGTAGGATGTGAAGCAAATTGCATATGGATCTCACTGTTAACAGGCAGAGCATTATGTGATTTCAAGGGTCAGTTTCTGCATTACACCAGCCATCTGGAATCTGCTGTAAGGGCTTTTTAAATGTTGAACGTCACGCAGTTTTGGTGTACAGACCCAAACTGTAACATTTATGTAGTTAGAACTGTCAAATTTATCTTTCAGACCAACTAAGAAGTATACAGTTTTCTATTAGCTTAGTGTTAAAAAGACAGTGCTGAAGAATAATTTCAGTATTTCAGACAAGAACCTAATATACAGATGTTTGATTTAAAACAAAACATTAGTTAAGTACACTAAGGTTAAGACTCTTTTCGGTACTTCTGATGCACTCAAGAATAAAAGCAACATTACCGGCATAAGTCTATTCTTATGTGTATGAAACCATTATTAGATTAATTATTTACCCTTATGTGGTATGTACAGTTATGGATCTGGACAGAGTGAAATAAGCTCCCTAAACTGCCGATATCTTCTAAGATGCTTTACATACGTGTGGGCCTGTCTTGGGCTGATTTATTTGTTTTATGTTTGCCTTTGTCATTCTGCATGTAGTATTTTTTATGTTATGTTTTTGGTTATTTTTGTCCTGAGCTGACCAATCTCCGAACCTGCAGCTATAAAAGCAGATTTATTCAAAAACATCATGGCAACCCCTGTATCTCCTTTTTCTTTTTGCTATGTTAACAACCATATTCTATATCTAACAAATTATGTAGACGCCATTGGATTTATATGGCTTTCTGCATAAAAATACAGAAACATGTTCCACTTTTTGCAAAACTTCAGTGAAAGTGGGGTGTCACAGAACTGATAATTCCACTATATGGTTACGTGGGTGGAAAATAAAGCTAACATAATGACATTCTGTGCCTTTATTTTAGTTTTTCATCAGCAGTCCTGTTGACTCACAAAATAATGGATGTTGTTATTGATAAATAATTTGACACCTTACTGAATTGTTCCATCATGGGGCATTACGTGAAATCATCTAATTCGAAAGCAAGAATGGGAACCCGTGGTTTGTTTTGTTTTTTAAATGTTTGGATGACTATTATGCACTAGGAAAAAAGGTGTATAAATGACAAGGAATAATCAACTACCAGGGAGCAGCATGTTGTTTCATTATTAAGTGGTCTTTTCCTCCCAACACGTTTAAGGCACGACGTGTGCAGTAACCCTGTCTTTTTTTTTTATAGAAAACTGATTGCAGATGTCACCAGCAAGCTAAATGAAATTGAACTGGATCTGTCTGCCACATCAGGGCACAAGAATGACACAGATGCTCAGCTAGAGGCTTTTCGGGCAGATTCTCAGAGTTTTAACAGCGTGGTAGAAGATTTAGCAGCACATCTGGAATTTATCAAAAACTCTGATGTTCATGGTAAGTAAAGTCCCATAGCAGTTGTTTTCCAGTGGTGGTTCGTGCATTATGTTTTGATCTAAGATGAGGCTAAGTAGGTTCTATATCGTAATGGCGATTGTGGAATAGTGATCGCCGTTTGGGCGAGTGTACATCGCTGAAAATAAATAATGGTAACTCTTTCTGGGGGTGTGGCCACCAACTATCCAGAACAGATGTGCTTAGTTTGAGATCCTCGCCCAGAAGCCAAATCCAGTAGCATCTGGCATTTTACATTTGTTATTGTGATTCAGCAGTTCTGTAATTGGGATCGGAGACCTTTATTTACCCTGTAGATGAACTTTGAAGGAGATTTGCCATAGATAACCAAAGAAAATGGTAGAGGGAGGTGGTTAATGAGGCCAGGAAGCAGGCCCAAGTGAAGGCAGCAGGGAAGCAGTTATAGCTGAGAAGAGCTCCAAAGAGTCGACTAAAGATTTTTTTTTAAAAGCTATACAACTGCTAGACAAGTGAATACTAGCACTTGACCACACAGTGGGAGACTTCAATGCTGGATTCACCATCTGTGAGTCTTCAGCTTCCACTCCCTTGTTGGAGGCCAAGGGGGCAGCAACTTCAGCCTTGAAAGGTGCGACTGCCACAGCAGAAAAAGAACAATACATTATTGTACAGATTAGAGGCTCTGGAGAATAAAACCAGATCATCAAACTTGCACATTCCTGGTCTCCCTGAAGCAGCTGAGGGGGATGATTCCACAGGGTTCACTGGGTCTTGGCTGTGCAAACAGCTATGCCTGCAGCCAACCCTCATGGTCCATAGACCCTTCAGAATAACTCCCAAGGAAAAGAGATAATTATACTCTGCTGAGAACGTTTCTTCTTACAGTTTTTGAACTGCATGAAAGGGACAAAATTCTGGAAGCCACCAGGCGCATAGGTGTTGTCTCTACAACAGAGGGTGAAAAACTGTTTACCCAGATTTAACTTTTGTGATGAGAAACCTCCCCAAGGTGTTAGACACCAGAAAAAACATCCTGAGATCCTTTGGTATTTCACACAGTCTGCAGTATCCAGCTGAAGGCTATACATGCTGGAAAACTGTATTTGTATAGTGATCCCAAAGATACTGGTGCTCTGGTACCAAAAATCCAGGTGGACTTCTGTAGCAAGTATGAAGCAGAAGAAGGAGATGATTCTGACTGACTGAGGGGAATTATTACAGGTATTGCTTCTCTTAGTGTAGGTTGGGGGGCTAAATGCACTGAAAAATGGCAGAAAGACGCCAGGATCTTTAATTGGTCACCATGGGCCATTAGTTTACTGTTTTTTGAGAGTTGAATGCTGTTAACTGTAACACCAGATCCCATTACTTCACCATTCAGCAAAATAGTGTCTTACCCCGACACTAAACTGGGAGATGAACTGCTAACCTGCCACTTAATCCCATATTAGAATGTACATTTAAACAATGAGTTTTTTGTATTTAGACTCAAAATACATGCCAAAACTGAGTTAGTCGGGCAGAGTGCTTTTTCAGAATCCAACTGCTGAATGTTTGGCAGCTTGAATGTTGCAGTTCCGATTTACACTGTTAATTTAATTTCTCTAGTGTTGTAAAATGCTTTCTAGGATTGTGGATATGTTGTTCATCCACACTACTTGGCACGTCCCTTTCCATTTAAGGATCGCCGGAAGGTCTTCAAGCTGGCTCTTCCCACCCACCTGGGTGGTATATCCCTTGGCTCTGTCCCATGACGCCAGATCTTCCTTTCTACTGGAAGATTCAGGTTGCCTCCTTAGTGCTCCTGCATTTTGTAGGCCTTGGCTTCAAAAACTTCGGTTATTCTGAAAATTTGTCTAGTTCGCATTAGCGATCATGACCGTTTCTCTTAGATTATGGAAGACAAGTCTTCACCCGGATTTTGCCAGTGTTCATGTGGCCAGAAGATGTTGCACACTGATCCCCACACTGTATATGTCTTGCTTGGGTGTTGACCATGACACCTCGAAGTGAGATTTTTGCCTTGCATTTCACCCTAACGTCATCGACGATCGTCTCGCATGCCTGAAGTTGGGGAGGCCAGAAAAACGGAATCCTCCGGTGAAATTAGAGGAGGCTCAGTGGGTGGTTTCTGTGGCCACGGGATCTGCTGAGCAATTGGAATGCATGTAAGCCTTCGAGGAGGAAGCGGCTCGTGCGCGGAATGTTCCTCTCAGAGCGTCTTTGTTCCGCTCAACCTGGGCTCCACTTTTTCGGGTTCTTTACGAGAGTTGTGCCAGTCTCTCCTGACTAAGGGAGCGGGTCCTGTGGGGGCACACTCCTCTCTGTCCCGTAATCAGGAAAAGGACCTGGTATCCTCTTCTTCTCAGCAAAGATGTTCTAGGGATTGGGAGAGATCTCGGTCCCAGGAACCTGCAGTCTCGACTTTGGTCAAAATTGCCTCTTCAGCCATTGGCTTCTCGGCTTTGCTGTCCAGCCAGTTGACTGAAGTGTCGATCGACGAGGTTGAAATAATCATTGATCCAATCGACCCATTATCGCCGACTCCAGTCAACGACTTTGTCAGACTCTAGTCCTTTCTTTACCCGACAAGGAGATCCAGCCCACTGAGAATCCCATTGAGGAAGTGGTCCCTGACCCTGGGAAATCACCAGTCCCGCTGGTGTCTGCCGAGTGACCGAGTCAGCCTGCCCGATCTTGAGCGAGGTCCAGGACCGCCTCAACCGACAGGCCGAGGAAGAACCACAAGCGCTCAAAAAAGAGGCGACGCCATCGGTCGTCTTCGTCTACCTCGGATGAGGAGAGGCTCTGGTGGAAACTCCAGCGCTACAAGGACCTCGTAGCAACAGCTGACTTTGACTGGTCACAAGCTGACCCCGGCTTCTACCACATCCATTACTTGGCTCTCGTCTCCCAGACTGAAGCTGACTCCTTCAGAGCCGATTAAGTCAGTTTCCTCCGCCCATGGAGCTGGCGAAACCTCCGGTTTGGCTTAAACTGGTCTCTCCACAGATAATGGTGGAACCACCAACCAAACATTCTATGGGAAGGGCTTCTTCTAAGGAAGCTAGACCAGACACCAGGCTTCCCCGGCATCTTTCAGTCACCGTCACCCCAGACTGCCCTCGGCGAGTCGAAGGTGACCTGGGCAGTTGACCGGAGTTGGAGAGGTCCAGGGACCTGGCCCTTCAGACCTGCTCGCAATTTAGCCTCCTGATCAACGAGGCCAAGTCGTAACTCTTGCCTTCCCAGGTGATGTGCTTCATCGGGGCAGAGCTCAGCTCCCGGTGGACAGGGTGGAGGTTCTCTCCTCCTTTGCCCAATCATTTCTTGTTGGGCAATTGCGCCCTGCCTGGGACTTTCTGCGCCTTCTGGGTTACATGGCAGTGTGCACCCCCATGGTCCATTGGGCCCGGTGGCACATGTGCCCCCTCCAATGGGAGCTGGCTGCCCAGTGGACTCAGCACCATGGTCATTTTGACCAGCTGATCACTGTGACCCAGAAGATGTGGGACACTCTCCAGTGGTGGACCGCCCCAGACTGGTTGCAGGAAGGGATGCCATTTGTCCACCCCGAGCAGACGGCCATCCTTTATGACTGATGCCTCTCTCATGGGCTAGGGAGCCCACATGGGGGACAAAAGGGCCCATGGGTTTTGGACCCCCAAGGAGTCCCGATACCACATCAATCTGCTGGAACTCAGAGCAGTCAGAGTGGCACTGTCAGCTTTTGCTCCTCAGCTCTGGGGTCAAGTGGTTCAAGTCCAGATGGACAATACCACAAGCATGTACTACCCAACAAACAGGGCGACACACATTCCCATCTGCTTTGCAAGGAGGCGCTCCACATCTGGACCCTCGTGAGCTGACTGGAGGCAGATCTAGCCATCCATGTGGTAGGAGCCTCAAACCATCTGGCAGATGCTCTCAGCCACTTAGGCCAGACATCCTACAAGTGGTCTCTCCATCCAGAGGTAGCTTACAGCCTGTTCTCCCACTGGGGCAAACTGTTGGTGGACCTGTTTGCCTCCAGGGACAACACCAAGCTGAGGATGTTTCATGCCCGCCCCCCCTCGGCAGGGCTTACTGCATGGGGATGCCTTCTCGAGGCCATGGACCCCAGGCCTCTTCTACGCCTTCCTTCCATTTCCTTTGATCCACAGGGTGCTCCTCAAGATGAGGAGGGACAAGTCGAAGGTGATTCTGGTAGTCCCAGACTGGCCATGCCAGTTCTGGTATCCAGATCTCCTCAGCCTCAGCTGCAGGCCCCCCAGAGCAGTTTCCAGCACGCCTGGACCTTATCTCTCTCAATCAGGGGAAATATACCATCCAGACCTTCAATCCTTGCACCTCACAGCCTGGTACCTGAGTGGTTAGAATTCCAGGCTTTGGGTCTTTCTGAGGATGTCTTCACTGTGGTGGAGGCATCCAGAAAGGAATCGACCAGGAAATGTTATGCCTTCAAATGGAAAAGGTTTTCCATTTGGTGTCAGGGCAAGGGCCTGGACCCTCTGTCCTGTACAGTGGCTAACATTCTCTACTGCCTTTGGTCTCTGTCCAAAGGGGGTCTTCGGTCATTGACCCTTCAGGTGCACCTGGCATCCATCTCTGCATGCCGGGCATGGGCTGGTCAGCCAATGTTGGTGCAGGAGACAGTGGTTGGGTGCTTTTTTTAAAGGCATGGATCACATATCCCCTCCGGTGTGTGAACCTCCACCTCCATGGGATCTATTGCTGGCACTGGCAAAGCTCATGGGCAAGCCATTTGAACCAATGCACAAGTGTGCCTTGTCACACTTGTCGTGAAAGACAGCCTTCCTGGTGGCTATCACATCTGCCAGAAGGACAGGGAGCTCCAGGCACTTTTGGTGGACTCCCCCTTATCTGGTCTTCCACATGGACAAGGTTGTCCTATGCCCCCACCTGAAATTCCTCCCAAAGGTGGTGTCAGAGCTTCACCTTAACCAGGTGTTAACTTTTCCAGTATACTACCACTAATTACACCTTGGATGCCGAATACAGGCTCCATACCTTGGACGTGAGACGAGCCCTCTTCTATTGTAAGGAGAGGATGGCGGAAATTTATGGGGAGAGGTTCGCCAGCTGTTTGTCACCTATGCTGAAGCCGCTTTTGGAAGACCTGCAGCAAAATGGACTATTGCAAGGTGGATTACATCTTGCATAAGTCTGTGCTACGAGTTGGGCATGGAGCCTCCCAGAGGGATAAGAGCTTATTCTACCTGCCATACTGCTGCATCGGTGGCTCCTTCCAGGGACATCCCTATCCAGGAAATCTGTCTGGCTGCTACTTGGAAGTCCGCAAACACCTTTATTACCCATTACCACATTGACCTTGAGTCACGCCGGGATGCTGGTTTTGGGGCCTCAGTTCTCCAATCTCTTTTCCCCAAGTGAGTATCAGTGGAGGGGTGCGCCTTGCCTCCCTCCTCCCAGAGAAGTGCTAGGAGTCTGCCAAGAAGTGTGGATGAACAACATATCCACGATCCTAGAAAAACAAGTTACTCGCCTGTAACAGTAGTTCTAGGAGTGGTATATGTTCATCCACACGGACCCACTAGACCTCCCCGGCTGCGGACGCACAACACCTGGCTTCCAGTGGGCTACAATCTGGCATCGTGGGGTGGAGCCAAGGGATATACAACCTGGGTGGGTGGGAGGAGCCAGCTTAATGACCTTCTGGCGATCCTTAAAGGGAAAGGGACATGCCAAGAAGTGTGGATGAACAACATATACCACTCCTAGAACTACTGTTACAGGTGAGTAACCTGTTTATTCAGTAAATTACTTACAGATGGCAAATAGCAGGGGAGTAGGTACTTGAGTGCCAATATAAGAAACTTAAAATGTTTGAGAATCTTCTCAGGTTGTACCATAGCAAAACGAATCATCTCTTCTCAGGTTGTACCATAGTAAAACGAATCATCTCTTCTCAGGTTGTACCGTAGTAAAATGAGTGGTCTCTTCTCAGGTTGTACCATAGTAAAATGAGTGGTTTCTTCTCAGGTTGTACCATAGTGAAATGAATGGTCTTTTCTCAGGTTGTGCCATAGTAAAACGAATGGTCTCTTCTCAGGTTGTACCATAGTAAAATGAATGGCTTTTGGGGGGAGGGGTAACTAAGCACCACATCATATGCTGATAATAACATTTACACTTTGTGTGACTGTCCAGGTGGAAACGTGGCCTGGGGTAACAGTGTTTGGGATACCCCCTTGTATAATGGTCTCCATCTGCTATAGCGTAGGTTGGTTATATATATGTATTTTGCAACTATACTGGAGATCACAACAAAATGCTGTATAAGTACTTGAAATATCTATGCAACCGTTACTTTTTGTCTATGTTGTGGCTTATGAGTTTAAAGATCTTCTTATAAACTAATTAAAAAAACTCAATTCAGTCTTTTTGATTTCTAGGTATGTGTCTAGGTCTAGTTTGCAGGAGTAAACGTTTTGTTTTTAAAACTGCATTTCATCAAACTACACGCAATGTAAAATGCACACACATGACCCAAAGTCACAAATGCTATAATCAGTGAAGACTGTAGCAGTTTCCTTACAGAGTAGCCCTCTCATCCCACAGGAGTTAGCTAAACTGTAAATGTGGCTTTAGTGCACACTGGATCAGGAAAGTTGCGTAAAATCACAGCTCTAATGTTGTTAGATCGACTCTAAACCACTACTTGCTGAATCTGTGGTCACACACATTGCTGTCATATGGGACAGGAGGTATTGTAGGAAAAATAAAATATTCAAACATGGAGATTATCAGGGGCCATAAAACTAGAAGGCAAATTTACAAAAAAAAAAAAAAAGACACTCCTAACAGCAAACAAAGGGCAGGACACACTAGAACTACACACACAAATAAAAATATTGCACAGCACGCAATATGTTTTGCAGATTTTGATGGTTGTACTCCTTTAACCCTTGAGCTGCCGACAGAATTAGAACGTATAGGAATTCTGGACTAATGTATCAGTCCAAGGCAGAGCAAGTGTTAAGATTATGTCACACCTGGAAATGGGCTTTGGCTCAGTGTGTGTGCGCTTCTCCCGGTCACAAATTTTCAAGCAAAAACGTAAACATGTAAACAAATATCCATCACAGATGAGTACACTATCTAAGAGAAGATCACAACACATCAACTTGCCCTGCATATTAGTGGATACTGCTAACACTGTGCAAGGATGGTTTCACCAGGAGCTTTAAAGTTCTGCCTCCTTTGTGTTCAGTCAGGAGACTGGGGCCTACTTGACGTTGAGCAAGTGACATTGAACATTGGTCAGTATCATATGCGGATTGACCCCAGGAGTTCACTTCTCGAAATCTTCTAAGCTGCTCGAGATCTCCCATAGGGTGCACATCCATAGGCTAAGATACAAACTCCTTCTGGAACTATTTCAGTATAGCTCAGGACCAGCAGTAAAAGTCAATGATAATTATTTATTTATTTAGCTTTTGTTAACCAGGTAGGTACACTAGACAAGACAATTGCCTATTTTCAGGTACGACCCGGGAGAGCAGCAGCTTATCTTCTTAAAGTGATTTTGTCATGTTTGCCAAAGCAAATGGGAGTAGTAACCTGTAGGAGTTGTGAATCAATCTCCTACCATTCAAACTGCCAAAAAGTGCTGTTTTCCATGAAAAACAATGCTTTTATTTCTGTGCTGTGCTTCATTTGCATAACCCTGCCTCTTTTTTTTTTCTCAGTGCTGCAAGCCCCAACTGTGACATCATGCAAGGGAAACAAAGTTTTTAAGACTGTGTTGAAACAGAGACCTCTGTTGGTCAGTCTTGGTATTGCAGACATCCTTTTTCTTTTCACAATTTTGGACTCATAGCAGAAGCTGAACACCAAAGAAAAAGAAAAACAGTGTGGCCCATAATTATACTCCTGAACTACTTGTTGTCATTCAGGCCCTATAACATTTATTTATTGAGATCTTGGATTAACACCTTTTGAGCTGGAAGCTCATTTACAAAGGTTGCACAGAAAAGTATCATCACGCTCCCACATCCTGACAGGAGTTGCCACTTCAGACCTGTCGCTTCACCAGCAGGCAGGAAAAGTCAAGCAACATCTACACAGACTGGCAAATTATTTTTTTGGCCTATCTGCATCACAAAAACAGTTTTCCAGAAACTTTTCTACAGACTGTACTGCTGTAAACACTACTGACATAGGAGAGTGCACTTTGATAAGGAGACAGAAAAATCAACTATGTATGCCTATAGCTATATATATATATATATATATATATATATATATATATATATATATATTAATTATAGTGGCATGGTAGTGCCACTATAGTTAAGGTTAAATACCCCATTTAAAGGTTAAAGTGTGAAATTTTGCATCTTAATAACTTTGCCATCATATGACGGATGTGCCTGAATTTAGCAGGCTCGGAGCAGTAGTATAGATCTCTGGATCTGCCAAGTTTCGTAACGGTCGGATATACGGTTGTGGAGCTATAAAGTGCAGTAGAAAGTCTCATTTACACTTTTTTGCGCATTCTTTGCTCGCACCTACAGGTCGCATAGTTTATGCGACCAGTCCAAAACCTTCAGGGAACATGCAGCCAAGGTCCCCGATGTGCCTTTCAAAGATTTTGTGAAAAAATATTAAACGGTTCAAAGGTTTATTCAAAAAAACAAGTTTCCCATTATAGTCAATGGGAAAAGGTAACAAAAAGTTCAACAGTGTCGGGAGTCAGCCTTTTTTTTTTTTCCAGTTACTGGTCACAGAAATGCTTGGCATTTAAATTTGGGACCCTCTAGGGACACAATTCCTTTTGTGTTCACCTAGTCGAGCCTCGAGGATGTTAACCATGTCTTTTTTGGAGGGTTAAACACCCCAGAAATATGTTTTTTTAATTTTTTTTAAACTGTAGTGTTGCACTTGCGACACTTTCGTGTTATTTCTTTTTTGCGAAAGTGTTCTGATGTGCGACACTACTTTGTGATGCTATGCCCAAAATAGTAGGAAATCTTTGTCACCCTGCTGCAAAAGAACGGTTTGGTCTTTTGGGCTGAAATTTGGTGGGAAGAAAGCAAACATCCCAGAGATGTACCTTTTGGTAGTTTGGTGACAAAATATTACAGGGCTGCAAAGTTACAGCACTCCAAAATTGACGCTTTTTCCCATAGACTAACATTACAGCGTCCACCGAGCTTTTCAGGGCCCGTATCTTGGAAACACTTCGAGATACGGACTTTTTGTCGGAAAAATGCTTAGCCCCCCACATAGGGGCTAAGTACAAAACTAGCCAGGAAAGTCATAAATTATATAAAATTTTAATTTTTTTTCTACATTATACGATTCCTGAGATATAAGCAATTTAGTATTCATTTTCTGCTCCGAGACACATTATTAAGCATACATTCTTTGTATTCACTGTGTTTCTCAATGCAGCTTTTAGGGGAAAAAAAGTGTGCATTTTCGTTACTGTTACAGTTAGCATTTCCACTTGCGTTTCCATAACCGTTTGAGTTAGTGTTCCTGTCTACGCCACAGTGTGCATTACCCTTTGCGTTTTCACTAGCGCTTGCATTTGCGTTACTGTTACCATTTGCATTTCCATTACTGTTTTTGTTTCGTTCTGCATCACCGTGTGCATTACCAATTGCGTTTGCATACACGCTTCCATTTGCGTTTCTGTTTCCTTTGGCATCATCGTTGGTGTTACCGTACGTATTTGCCTTTCCAGTTGCAGTACCATGCATGTTACTGTTTGTGTTTGCGTATGCGTTTGCATTTCCATTTGCATTACTGTTCGCTTTGATGTCATCGTTGCTGTTACCGTAACCATTTGCATTTCCAATTGCATTACCATTACTGTTTTTGTGTTCATTTGCGTTTCTGCTGGCCTTACCATTTGCTTTTTCGGTAGCGTTTCTGTTGTCAGTTGCACTACTGTTTTCTTCTGCATGACCGTTGCCTTTACTATTTGTATTTCTGTTTGCATTTGTGTTACCGTTTGCATTTTCGTTACCATTTGCATTTCTGTTGGCGTTAGCGTTTGTGTTACTGTTTTCATTAACATTTGCTTTTCTGTTGCTGTTAGCATTTGCATTACCATTTCTGCTTTTATTAACGTTTGCGCTTGCGTTTCTCTTACCATCTGTGTTATCGTTTACGTTTGCGTCACCATGTACATTACCATTTGTGCTCAGGTTTGCGATACTATGTGACAAAAAATCACATGGGAGCAGGCCCCGCGCTCCCACCACCACATTCCATTCACTATTTATAGTGCTTATTCTCAAAAAGAAGGGAAATTCACAGCAAAAAAATCAGTTTAATGCATCAGTCAGGGTTGTTCCACAGCAACAAAGCGAGTTCGGTGTTAAGGTTGCAACCCTTGCACCCACACACCCGTCCCCACCAACAGGCATCGGGTGTGTGCTGGGGTCGCCTGTCCTAACTCTCACCCATTCTCCCTACACTGCACCACCTCAGCTTATTTACACATGGAATGGGTAAGAGTTAGGCTGGTGACCCCAACGCACCCCCGATGCCTGTTGGTGGGGCCAGGATGGGCGTGGGGTGCAAGGGGTGGCAACCCTAACACTGAATTTCCTTGCTTTTGTCGCTGTGGAACAACCCTGACTGATGCATTAAACAGAATTTTTTGCCATATATATATATATAAAACTGGAGGGTGGGCAGAAACAAAAACATACAAAAAAATGACAATTTTTTTTACAAAACAAATTGCAGCTTCAACATCTGAAGCATGGATGGCAATGGCATACTATGTGAAACAGGCATTTGTGAAATGTGACTAAATCACTAAGTAGTATAGTAGTGCAGTAGCACAGCTATACTTAGGGTTGGAAAGATGGGTCTATGTTAGATCCCTGTTTTTGAGCATTCATAATTTTGGTGCTGTTTCAGTGATTGCTATGAAAATTAGCTTTCACAGTGTTTGCCCCAGGATCTCTGGATCCTCAAAACTGGGTTAGATTCAGTGTGGCTATTATAAAGTTCTACAAGGTTTCAAATGTGAAAACATATGCTTTTTAAGACAATTTTCTTGCTCGTCAGTAGCTAAAAAATGACTGAAAGTTGGAATGTTAAACTTTCAGGTTCATTAGAATTCATGGTAAGTCTGTCACTTTCACTGTTTATTTTTCTTAAAAATGTTTTGTTCTAGGGACGTGGATATGGTTCAGAAGCCACACTCCAGCAGTGCCACTGGAACAGTCTGATTTGCCGGAAGTCTTTAAGCTAAGCACCTCCCACCACCCAGGCGGTATGTCACCTGACTCAGACCTGTGACATCAGAGCTCTCTTTCCATTGGAGGAACAGATCACCTCTCTCATGGCTCCAGCTTAGGATTTACTGCGCCATAGTTGAACTTTGTCTTTTGAAGTTTATCGAGTTACTTGCATTCTTTCATCAGTTCCTCTGACTCCCCTCTTAAATCTTCAGTAGAACAGTGGAAGCCAGGGTTCAAGTTCTGCATTTGGTGCCAGCAGAAGATGTTGGTGACTGACTTCCATGACATGTGCATGTATTGTCTGGGCGGGCGGCCCAACATAGCTGGTGTGGCCTTTGTCTCAGCATTTCTCCCTTAAGGACAGGAAGTTCCAGCTGTTGCTGGGTTAGCCTTCTGAACCAGATCTGAAGGACTGTCCTAAGGGCTACAAGAAGGCCCTGGTTGTAGCCAAGGTCTGCCCAGAAGCTTGCTGACCTTAAGATGGAAGCGGCACTGCTCAGCACTGCTCCTGACTGGGGCCATCATCGGAGGGTCATTCATTCACCAGAGGCTTCTGGGACATGTGTTTGGCACTCCAGAACCTGGGGAGAGCCCTGCCTGCTGTGTTTCCAAGCACAAGTGCCACCAACCCCAGTCGTGGGACAGAGAGATTGTGGTCCTCCTGGTCCCTCGACTTGTCCAACCACTCAACAGTGGTCAAGTGCCCCTTCGGTTGAGGTGCAGACCAGGTAGGTAGAGTGATCTTCAGTTCCTCTGTTAAGTCATTTGACTTCAGCGCTGGTCAGCCAGGCTGTGAAAAGTTTTCCTCCAGTCTGTCGACCAGTTGTCAGATGAGGTCAAAGTCAAGGAATTGATCTTGCAGACCCCGGTGCTTATGGTCCTCACTAAAGAGGATGTGGTTCAGTCGGTGTTCCTCCCCGGTCCTCAGCAGAGCAGCCTTCTATGTCTAGGCTGTTTAACATAGGAAGGCTTATGGTATACCACAACCAGCCGAAAGGTTCCCCTTGAGGTCGATCAGTTGATGGTTGAGATCTTAGTCAAGGCATTTCTGCTCTTGATTCCACATGACCAGGAGGTGCTGATGCTCCTCAACCTCTTCATCCTCTGGTGAGAAGAGGCACCATCACAAGCTGCACCAGTGCTATGAGGAGCTCCTCTGGCAACAGTGGGCCATAGTGGGGTAAAGTAAGG
This sequence comes from Neoceratodus forsteri, assembly GCA_016271365.2. Lineage (NCBI taxonomy): Eukaryota > Metazoa > Chordata > Ceratodontiformes > Ceratodontidae > Neoceratodus > Neoceratodus forsteri. The sequence goes on from CM028131.1 coordinate 646,927,894, forward strand.
CTCTACCCCCTGGAGCTCCGATCACTTTGCATCCGCCAGTGGTGCAAAACATGAACAAAAAGGTCTGCTCCACTGCTCAGTGTGCTACTTTCAACAAAGTGTTATAAAGCAGATGGAACAGCACCACCTCATCTAGCCACAGTGCTACCGGTAATGCCAGACCAAAAAAGCAATGAAAGACTTGTAATGTTCAAGCAAAAAAAGCTATTTATTAAAGGCAGTACCCAATATAAAATGGCAGACGACACAAAAAACTCCAACCGGTTTCGCTAAGGCATCATCAGGTAGTGTAATTAGCAGCTCTGTTCCACCTAAATTTAAATATTTAAAGTGACAGTCCATAGAAAATCACACATAATAAACAAACATACAAATGCAATATTTCAACCAAAAAAAAAAGATATATAAAAAATCTGAGGCAGGTTCTGGGAGATTCCACAATCTAACTTCGAGGGTGGAGCTCTTGCAGCAGGCAATACCATTAGTACTAATGCCGTCAGGTGTTAGGACCCCACAGAAAACTTGTAGCTAGCAGTCTGAGGTGGGGGACCACCCTTGACATCAGCTCCACCCGACATCAGGCATGGTATAAAGGGGGTGGTCCCCCGGCACCATCTCGGTTCATTTCCCGCCATCGAATCGCATAGTTCGGCTCCACAGGCTCCTCCTCCTTCAGCAGTCGACAGCCTAAAGAAAAGTGTTTTTTCTCAGTCGTTCGTTTAGTTCGCCTTGTGTATGTCGCCGTCTCCTATACTGCAGAGTAAAACTAAGTATGCGTGCGGCAAGCAGATCCTGGCCAAAGACGGCCACATGGCCTGCCTCATCTGCTTGGGCCCAGACCACCAGCCTGACGCCTGCACCCACTGCCAGCAATTCAGTCAGAAGACTCATGCCAGGAGAGCCAATGCACTAAAAACCTTCCTTCTAGAGAAGCAACTAGCGGCAATGCAGTGTGGCTCAGGGGCCAGCTCCTCTTCTCCCGCCAGGGATTCCCCACCAAAAGAGAAGTCCTCGGGTGGGAAACATCACCACAGGGATAAAGATTGGGGGAGGTCTGAGTCCACCCTAAGTTGCCGTCTAAGCAGGCCGCTTCCTCCTCGGCCTCTGGCCGGAGGTCTGGTTCGGTGCCAACCAAGACGACCAAACACTCCCGTTGGAGTAAGTCCACTCCCGCCTCTTTTCAGGGTAAGCATCGGGAGTTCCTCTTCAGGACACATGTCTTCTCTGGCTCAATGACCTCATAAATATTCCTCAGGGTCGACCCAGGAGGACCAGTCCAAGTCTTTGAAGGACAGGCCTAGTTCATCTGAAAAAAGGAAGCCTTCGGACGAACACCTAGGTAGGCAAGAGGTTGTTTGACCCAGACGCCTCCCCTCCCCTCGAGCTAAGGTCCCCCAAATAGCAGAGAGCCTAGTGGGTCACCTTCTCAGTCGCTCAGCTCCCTGACGCCTGATACGGGGCAGTCAACAGCAGACGATCAGATGCCCACACCCCCCCGGGGGTCGGTCGGCGGTCAGGCCTACTCCAGACGCCAGCTCCCTAGGCAGAGGCAACACAGGACATCAGCTCAATGACGACTGGGTCCCAGACCAGATGCCAGTACCACAGGATCCCCAGACGCCCTGCCCAGCAGTCCCAGTCCCAGTGGCAGATGTAGGCTCCTTATTCACCTCATGGTGGAATACAGTAAAGGGGGAATCTCCTTTACAGACCCTCAGATTCCACCCCAAATCCACCACCCATGGGACCTCCCCCCACTCCAACTCTTGATGAGGGTGAGAGCCCACGCCCAGATTCTAAGGGCAAAAAGAGGTGGTGTCAGCAGTCTCCCTTTCCTTCTTCTCCTCCCTCGTCCTCCTCAGAAGAGGGAGACGCAGAATCTGAGCCTGATTCAGGAGGGGATTTCCTTTCTTCCTCCCCAGGTCCTAAGGATTCCCCATGGTCCCCTCCGGATGATCGCTCATTTTTAGATATGAGACACATCCAGACCATTTATGTGTGGGACACAGAGGACCTGGACCCAGAGCGCAAGTGCCTGGCCAAGTTCCTGGGTGAAAAAGAACCTAAGCTTTTGGTAATACCTCCCTTTGTCAAGCCTTTGCAGGATGTCACTCGCCTGACTTGGCTACCTCTTCCTCAGTACCTGTAGTTCCACGGAAGGCCGACAGGCTTTACAAGCCACCCAGATCTGAACCCTTTTTGGCAGAACAGCCAAAGGTGAATTCTCTGGGTCTGACTGCAGCCCACAGCAGTGGCTCCCAGCCCAAACACTTGGGCTCCTAACCCCCGAACCTGGTCTCCAAAAAATTGGACAGCTGGGGCCGGAAGGTTTATTATTCTGCCACAGGTGCCATTGGATCCCTTAACTTCATGGCACATATGGTTACATACCAACAATCCTTATGGCAGAAGACCATGGACCTAGTCAAGTCCATGTCGGACTCTAAAAAGGAAGTGCTCGCCTGCGCCCAGTCAGGTCTGGACATTGACAAACGTCCTCCGTTGTTCTTACGATGCAGTGGACATGGCCTCTAGGGCTGTTGCCTCAGGGGTTTGTCTGAGACGGCAGTCATGGCTCAGGTTGATGGGGTTCCAACCAGATCTGCAAGAGTCCATTTTGGATTCCCTGTTCCAAGGCCCAGTTTTGTTTGTCCCAGAAGTTGAAACCATGGTCAAACAGCTACAGTAGTCTGGTAAAGTGGTGGCCGATGTACACCGCATGTACAAATCCCGGTCTGAAGAACCCCGTTGCCGTCCCTTTTGAAAAGAACAGGGGAGCAAGCCTGGCCAAGGCAAAGGGTTCAAGAGACTGGGTCACCCTGCCCCCCCAAGGTTCCCAGGGCCCTAAGCAGCTCAAAAGGCCCAAGAACCCACCACCCCCTCCGCCTGACTTTCTACCCCCCTCCTCTCTTCAGGGACCTACACAATGACAAGGTAGGAGGGAGGTTTGCCCTCTACCCACTCGAATGGTCCAGTGTCACTTCAGACCAATGGTTACTGGACACCATTCGAAATGAGTATGCCATAGAATTCCTTTCTGTTCCACTGTACAATCCCCCTCTTCTGGTCAATTGTCTACCGGTGCACAGTCTCCTCCTGGCTGTGGAGGTCCAGCAGCTCTTGGAGAAAAAGGCCATCCAGCTAGTTCCCCAAGCCCAGAAGGGCAAAGGTTACTTCCATTTCTTCCTGGTCCCAAAGAAAACCGGAGACCTTCGCCCCATTCTGGACTTGAGCCAGCTCAATCTCAGTCAAGTACCAGAGATTTTGGATGGTTACTCTGGCAGGCCTATTTCCCTTGCTTCATCGAGGGGACTGGTTGTGCTCCCTTGATATGCAGAACGCATGCATGCATATCAAGGTCCTGAAATCTCACAGAAAGTTTCTTTGCTTCAGCTTTCAGGACCAGCACTACCAGTTCAGGGTATTCCCCTTCAGCCTTTCGTCAGCCTCCAGGGTATTCACCAAGTGTCTCGCAGTGGTAGCAGCGGCACTCCGATGGAGAGCCCTCTTTGTTTACCCCCACTTGGATGATTGGCTTCTCTCTGCATCATCGGAAGAGCAGCTCCAAATCGCTCTCAAAGAGACAGTCTGTTTTGTTCCCTGGAAATCACAGTGTACTGGCCAAAGTCACACCCATGGCCATTGAAAAAGGCTACAGTTCATAGGGGCAATTTTGGACACCGAACAGGGGAGAGCTTTTCTGCCCTCAGACAGAGCAGAATGCCTTCGGGCTCTGGCAAGAAGGGTCCAAAGAGCACCTTCTATCCCTGCCCAGGTTTTCATTTCAGCTATTGGGCCACATGATGGCCACTATAGCCACATCACCCCTCACCAGACTGCATAAGAGGGTCCTTCAGTGGCACCTCGAGGTCCAGTGGGACCAAACGGTGGACAGTCTGGATCTCCAGATCCAGATCTCTCGGGTGGTCCATCATTCCCTCTATCACAGAACATGACAAACAACGTAAGGACATGGTAGAATACCTTGAATTACCAGAGGAGCCTGTCTTGGTGGTTCCCCCACTAATCCAAGCTTATCAAAATGTGATGCTAGCAGCATGGCACCAGCCTTCAGCTATAACAGCTGTTCCCAGCAAGGCGGATCACATTTATGAAGCTCCTCTGGATCATCCTTTCCTTTCCTTTCCTTTCCGCTATCCCTCAAGCAGACTCTGTTGTGATTACTGCCACTCATGATCGTACCAAATGACCTAAACCCATGAGCTCCCCCCCCCCTCCCCCGACAAAGGATTTTCGAAGGCTTGACTATCTGGGGAAAAAAATATATTTTTCTCCAGTACAATGAATATCAGAATTTTAAATTACATGGGCCATATGATTAAATACCAGCATACCCTTGGGTCCTCTGCCATTGACATTCTCAATAAACTCCTTCCTTCACAGGAAAGGGAACAACTATTGGCTACAGTGTCAACTAGCAGTTCTATTCCCCGACACCTACTCCAGTCAGGATATGATGCCGATGATACCTCGGCTCAACTATCAGCTTCTGGCATTTCTTTGCGTCACCATGCCTCGCTTGGCATTTCAGGCTTTACACCTGATGTGCAACATAAACTAGCTAATGCCCCCTTTAACGGGTCCAAGCTATTCGACCCAGGTACTCAAACCTTATTAGATGACTGACAGACATCAGGCAGAACCCTACATGTACAGTTCATAGCATGTATCATACTTCACATACAACCTACCGTACTTAGTCCTCTTTCAATTCCAAAAGAGGTGGAAAATATAGAAGTACCAATAAAGGCAGCTTTAGAGGTTGTGCTCAATCCTCAAGAAGCAACACCTCTTCCGCCCAGTGCTCCCTCTTCCACCAACCCAGTGGGATGGGACAACCCAGTGCCCAGTGACTCACTAGGGCTTTGCCCACGCCTCTTCAACCAGGCCTCGGAGGCTGTGGGCGGTCACTTTGCTCTCCATCTGGAGGCCTGGCAAATGATCACCTCAAATGAATGGGTACTCCAGATTATACAGAGAGTCATACTCTGGAATTTATTTCCAACCCCATTGTCCTCAAATTATTCGTACCCACCAGATCATATACTCATTCTTCAGGAGGAATTAAGGGCTCTACTGGCCAAACAGGCCATTTATCCAGTACCTCCCTCAGAACATCAAACGGGATTCTATTCCCACTTCTTTCTGGTACCCAAACGAATTGGAGACCTCAAACCAATACTGGATCTCAGAAAACTGAATATTTTCTTCACACAAGGAGGCATGGAAAGGATGAGAAGGGACTTGGCAAGGTTGGAGGAATGGTCAGAAGTATGGCAGCTTGGATTAAATGCAAAGAAGTGCAAAATAATGTACCTGGGAAACAAAAACCCAGGAGAAGATTACACAATGGGGGGAGGTGGTAACAACAACAAAAATGGAAAGGGACCTGGGGGGAATCATATCAGATGACCTTAAGGTTAGCAAGCAATGTGAGAAGGCAGGAGGGCTGGGGGATACTGGGATGTATAGGGAGAGGCATCACCAGCAGAAAACAGGAAGTTGTTATCCCTCTGTACAGACAGTTTGTGAGACCCCATCTGGAGTACTGCGTCCAGTTCTGGAGACCCCATCTCTGCAAGGACATAGACAGGATAGAGGCAGTCCAGAGGAGGGCAACTAAATGGTGCAGGGTCTGCAAGAGAAGCCATACAAGGAGAGACTAAAGGAGCTTAATATGTATACCCTTGAGGAAAGAAGGGAGAGGGGGGACATGATAGAAACTCTAAAGTACCTTAGTGGAATCAAAGTCCAAGAGGGTAGCATCTTTCAGAAAGAGAGATGTGCAAGAACAAGAGGACATAACTTGAAGATAGAGGGGGTGGTTTAGGGGTAATGTGAGGAAGTATTTTTTCACAGAGAGGGTGGTGGACGCGTAGAACAGCCTTCCTGAGGAGGTTGTGGGGTCTAAAACTGTGGGAGAATTTAAGAATGCATGGGACAGACATAAGGCAATTTTTATGGGGAGTAGGGAGAAATAGGCTGTTGGTTAACTAGATCTGCAGCTTATCCTGTAGGTAGGGAAATGGTCACACTAGGTGGGCCAAGCGGTCCTTATCTGTCGTCAAAGTCTATGTTTCTGTTTCAGTACAAACGGTTTCACATAATAGTTTTGAATTTCATCATGCCAATACTGAAACAAAGAGATTGGCTTTGTGCCCTAAATATGAAGGATGCTTACTTGCATATTCCCATCCACCCTGCCCACTACAAGTTTCTTCGCTTCCACCTGCTAGGTCAAAACTATCAGTTTCAAGCACTCCGATTTAGCCTCTCCTCAGCCCCAATGGTGTTCATCAGATGCCTAGCAGTAGTCGCAGCAGATTTATGAAGAAAAGGGCACTTTATCTCCCCATATCTAGATGACTGGCTATCAAAGTGGACTCCAGAACAGCTCTGCTTTCCGCACTGGAAGCTACCCTGCAACTGTTTCACACTCTAGGCATCACAGTCAACTGGTCAAAGTCCAACCCGACCCCGACTCAGTCTCCCCAATACATTGGAGCTGTCCTAGATACAGTCTCAGCCAGAGCTTACCTTCCAGTCACTTGACAGGATTCACTTTCGTCTCTGGCATCACACATACAGACTCAGAAAGTCATCACAGCCAGACTTATACTGTGCCTTCTGGATCACATGGCCACTACCATACCTACAGTGGCATTCGCCCGTCTTCATATGAGACCTATTCAATGGACCCTCCAGTATCAATGGTCCCAAAGAACAGGACAGTTCGAAGTCAAGATCAGAGTCACTCCCCTTCTGAAGTCTGCTGTGACTTGGACAATCAGGAACAACTTATGTCAATGAATGCCCTTTCAGTACCTCCCTCCCATGCAGACGTTAAGCAAGGATGCTTCCCTGGAAGGATGGGACACACACCTGGGTCCTTATCGTACACAAGGCAAGTGGACCACCTTTCTCCCTTAGTTTCACATCAGTCTCCTAGTGCTGAGGGCAGTTCGGCTAGCCCTTCAGGCATTTCACAACCCTATTTGACTCCAGGACCGTTGGTGATCCAGTCAGACAACACTGCTGTGGTATTCTACCTCAACAAACAAGGAGGTACAAAATCCCATACTCTACGCATGGAAACACTTGCAGTCTAGCAAGAAGCCATCCAACAACACCTGTACTAACAGTCGTCCACCTACCAGGACATTGCAATCTTCTGACTGATCATCTCGGTCACCAAACGTCGACACACAAATGGACACTTCACGACGAAGTACTCCATAAAATCTTCAGCCTCTGGGGGACTCCACAGATAGATCGGCTTGCCTCACCAGTCAATCACCATCTCCCCAAAAACGTTTCCATTATTCCGAGCAAAAATGGGCAGTCTGTAGATGCCCTGTCCCAACCATGGACAGGACTCTTCTTATATACTTTCCCCGTCCCTCTCCTGCTACGAACTCTACTGAAACTACAACTGGAACCTGCCACAATGATCCTAATAGCTCCTCTGTGGCCCCAGCAAGTGTGGTTTCCTCTACTTCAACAACTCTCAGTACAGGAATTAGTTCCATTACTAATCAGACGGGACCTCTTGACTCAGTCATGGGACCCTGTTGCACCCCAACCTGAAGGCTCTACACCTCCATGCTTGGCTCCTGAGGATGCGTTCATAGCCAGATTACAAGTGTCCTCTCCCGTTGCCAACATTCTCTTGGCCTCATGTAATCCAGCAACCAGAGAAACATATAATTCCAAATGGAAACGCTTTTCCATGTGGGCTGCTTCTCAATCATTAGATCCTTATTCTTGCCCACTGATGAAAGTTCTAGGCTACCTGGCCTCGCTATCAGAGTCCGGTTTAAGCTATTCCTTCCTCAAAGTCCATTTGGCCACTGTCTCGGCCTTCCGTGAACCTCTATGTAACCCCCAGGTGGCGCTACCCCAAGGGCTACTACCCCTGCCTGCTTGACTACTGACAGGTTGAGGGGCCTAGGTTCTATGGTGGGTGCTTCCAACCAGAGGTCAGGGTTTGTAATGGTTGGTCTAGTTTGGTCACAGCCCTCTGGGACACTGAGCTCCCCTTCTAATCCCTCTAATGGCCCACACGATGCACAGGAGTTACAGTACCAATACCCCACATGTACACACTGTTCATTCATAAGGTACCACTTACCCTCGAGACTGAGTCGCATGTTCGTCTCTGAGGACCCCCCTGAAAAATAAGGTTAAGCAGCATACACAAACCAATACAGTGCTTGGCATGAAGGTACTGACACTTCAGACAGTTTAAAGTTTAACAACAACAAAAAATCTGATTTATTTAGGAACAGTAACACGGGAGGGGGATATCAGGTTAATTAGTGGCATTAAATCACAGTACTGTGTACACATACAGGGTCTGAAAAGTCACATTCTGGGTGCCCAGGTTTTGGGGGGGGGGGCTAGCCAGGTCCGTTGCCCGGGGTTGGCCGGCAGGTGCAGATGGATAGGGCCCTGTAGAAGAAAATATATGCACAACACCCAATTGTAATCCGGAGCCTGATGGCTCAGTCCATGAAGCAAAGAAACTACAAGAATTAGATGACACACTTGTGATTGAAAACAGACTGCAGAGGAATACCCTGATTTGTACTCACTATACCCAAGCTGAGAACCGGATGGTGGATGTTCTTCTCGGTTGTCAGAAACAGCAGGGCATGGAGACAAGGTCCTTGTGACTGGACCCCACTGCAATTTACAGCAAACGGATTTAGTTAGAGACAAGCTGGGGTTTGCTTCCAGCTTCAGCACACAGCACAGGGGATTGGAAATAGCAATTCCCCACAAGCACTACGCACATTCATATGTAAAAGGAAAGTACTATACCAGGCAGGGCTGCTCCTTGATCCTGATCGCAATTACTGCAAAATACCTGGGAGCACACACAGCAGCTTCAGTTCCTGACAGACCGAGAGCGATTCAGCAATTTCTCCAGTCTTCTACAGGGTGAGCCTGGTATCCACACTTCTAGTGCTTCTTTCTCCTCACAACTCAGAGTCAGTCCAAACTGGCACTCACAAAGGCTGCAGACCGAAACTCAGGGCCTCACACGCGCTTCCCGTGCGAAACTATACACCGCAGAAGCAGAGAGCTCCTTCTTTCTTCACAGTCACAACTGATCTAATCTTTCCAGTCACAGAGCAGGGCATTTCCTTTAGCTACACACCATTCTGTTGGCTGGTTCAGCTGTCACTCACAATAAGACTCCCTCTGTTGGTAGAAAAAGGCACCAGGGTCAAAACTACATTTCCCAGAGTCACTGCCAATACAGTCCCCTTGTGGCTGGCTCAAAATTAAGAGTCCAAGTTCTGATTCATCCACAGGCTCCATTTTAGGGTCTCTCTATCATCCTGATTGGTCCAAGTCAGCTATTCAGAACCAAAATGAAAAAGCTACACTGAAACAGTTCGTGCTGAAAGGAAGACAGGTTAGACAAACTACATTTTCTCAGTCATTCTAAATGATTCTGGCAAACAGTTATATCTTTCAACAAGGTTCCCTCTGCACATGTAGCAACGGCAGAAATGGAGCGAATTGATAGCAGCCTGGGCGGGATTTGGGCATTAGAACACACAGTACCCCCATACACTAATTAAGTCAGCAAGCAGACAGCTCTTAGCGACAGTATGCGGAGGCTCAAATAGCACTTACTTGGAACCATATTTAAATAGCTCAGATGCCGAACACCGCCCAGACTAGGAGCATTCAGGCAAGCTCCTGGAAGACTTTTGGGAACCCCCATTTGCAGGGGGGGGTTGCATCTAGATGGCAGATTTCTGTACCAACACCATCTAGCCAAAATGGTTTTGAAAGGAATGCTACTCATCAAACCACCAATTAGAAGATCCACTCCCCCATGGGGTCTCAATTTTCTAATGGAGAAATTAACTCTTGAGCCCTTTGAACCAGCGGCCACTTCTGACCTCCATTTCCTGTCATGGAAAACTTTGTTCCTAGTGGCTGTCACTTCGGCTCGACATATTTCTGAGCTTCATGCCCTCATGTGTAGAGAACCGTATCTAATCTTTTCACAAAGATAGGGTGGCACTTCGCACCAACCATTCTTTCCTACCTAAATTGGTGTCTGAACAGACTCTAAATCAGTCCCTGGAGTTATCAGTATACTTTCCTGAATACTCCAACCAAGGTGAACATATTTTATATACTCTGGATGTCATACTATATTAATCAAACACAATCGATCAGAAGACTTCCCAATTGTTTGTCACCTTTGCCTCGGGCTGAGAAGGGCTTACAGTTACTAAAAGAACCCTTTCTATCTCGCTGGCACATTGTATTACACTTTTTAGGAAAAAAAAAATACAATAAACCCTTACCAGGACCTGTCTAAGCCCATTCCACTAGAGCTATGGCCACTACTGCGGCTTGCTTTAAAGAATCCTCCATTTCAGATATCTGCAATGCAGCTGTCTGGTCCACAGTCCATACATTCATGAAGCACTACAATTTGGATTTTGCCTCATGCCATAGGACGGCATTTGGCTGAGCAGTCTTACAAGGCCTTCTACCATAATTTCCACCCATCTTGGGTATACTGCTTGGAATTCATCCCATATGTATTACGTACTGCAAGAGACCACTCTGTGGAAGATAGTACAGTTACGGAAGAACTTACCGTAACAGTAGATATTTGAGTAGTGTCTCTTGCAGTAGGTCCTGTCCCACCCTCCATCCCCCTCCTCTAGGAGAACAAATTCTGGTCCACTGACTATGGGTTGGGATACCTCTGGTACCTCAGGTTCCCCATGGTCCTAGCTTAGCGAGCTGAATCTGGCGGGGGAACTGAGGATACCAGGGACCGCCCACGCTTATTTAGGAAACAGGAAGGTGATGTCATGTGTGGGAGGCCCCTGGTAAAAGACTGCTAGAAGCCGGCCCGGTGGCACAGGGGGTTGAGGCACTGGATGCCACACCTCGCACCACGCCGGAGACGAGCCCGGGCCATCGGGGTCACCAGGGGAGAGAGAGGATTGAGCATCCGGAAGACAGCTATCTTCTCTCGGGAGGGAGGGGGGTCAGTGTTCGCTGTTTGACTGGCCTCTGGCAGAAGCCAGGGGCACAGCAGGCATTGAACTAATGTCGAGGGATGGGGAGTGGTGACATCGGTGGTGATGCCTTGGAGTCTGGGTGCATGCCACTCCCCCACAAACAGGGAAAATGCCCCGCAGGCTCCAGGGAGATGGAGCGCCGAGGTAGTCCCCTCATTGCCCCCACCTGCCTGATTCCACGGTCCCTGATGAAACCAGGATTGTATGGGGCGTAGCCTCGTCCCCGCCTGGTGGGTAGAACCAAGGCTCCATGGGGGTTGACCGAGAAGTCGGGTAAGGTGGCAGAGGTGGGGGACAGGCCTCACTGACACTCCTGATGTTGTGGTGCCTGTGGGGATGGGGGGGGGGTGTATAAACAGTGACTCAAAAAAAAAAAAAAAAAGACTGCTAGAAAAGCTGCTGTGTGCCATAGTGACATCTGGCGACAACCCAACTGCATTACCTACTACAAGAAACACTCCTCAAAGATCTGTTGTTACGGTAAGATCTTCCTGGACATAAGTCTCCACCACTCATTCACACTATTGGGATCTGCGCCGGAGGCACTAGGACCCATCGGGAGCAAACTTTTTGCTGGAGGGTCGGCGCCAGAGATGGCGCCGCGAGGCACGGCACCGCGAGCATCAGCTCGCGCTGTAATGACTATCTCGGCGTCGACCCTCCAACCGCCTCAGTTCCTTTTTTCCCGCCGTCGAGTGCACTTCAGTGACAACGTCGCTCGCCCGCCAGGAGTCAAACTTCAAACTAGCAGCATAGTTTTCAGTTTTGTTATTTTGTAGTATTTTCTCGATAAAGTATCGCTTAGTCTTATTTTAAAAATAAAGAAGTCTCAGCCTACTTTGATGGAGTCGACTATGAGCAGGTCAGGTGACGGTAGGGAGACTTCGTATGAAAGCTGTTCAGTCAGTCGGGCTGGGTCCGGTCCACCGCCTTCTCCGGAGGGGGTCTGACAACGGTCAGTCCAATGCCCGGGGGATGGGCGGTCCCCGCGGAAGCATAAAAATAAACTGTCGCATTCTCTGCACCGTTTGGCCTCGAGCTCTTCTTCGGCCCACAGGTCTAAAAAGAGAAGGCATCACTCGAGGTCGGCCTCTGATATGTCTGCCCGTAGACGTTCGGTTATCGGGGCTAGTTGCCAGTCTCCTCCTTCGGAGTCGCCAACCTCTGCTTCTGGTAGCCAATGGCTTGGACATCGAAGTCCTACCCCGCCCGCAGGTAGGTCTTCCGATGAGCAGTTTCATCAGTGGGCCGCTCTTATGGAGCAATGGGCTCAGAGGTTAGTTCAGCTACGTGGCTCGGTCACTCATGGGCCTTCGTGTGCATTGAGAGACCAGGTAGGGCGGTTGGACTTTCCTAGTCGCGCGGCACCTTCTTCGGTGCCGTCGACTCCGAGCTTAGGTGTCCCCCCCCACATGGCTGCGGCGCAGGGGGCCTCACCGATGCCTTTATCTCCTGCTCTTCTTCCTTCAAAACCTGTTTTTCGGAGTCTGGGGGTGTTTTCGGCATCCTCAGCGCCGTGTGGCTTCTTGGTACCGTTCTCGGCGCCGTGCAGCTTCTCGGCGCAGTCCTCGGCACCGTGCGTTTTCTCGGTGCCATCCTCGGCACCGTGCGCCTTCTCAGCACCATTTCCGGCACTGCGTGGTCCCTCGGCGTCATTTTCGGTGCCGCATGGTCCCTTGGCGTCGTTCTCTGTGCCGTGCGCCTCCTCGGCGCCGGGAGCTCTCGGGGCTTCCTCTGCTTTTCAGGACTCCTCTTTTCTCTCATTTCCTTCTTCCCTCTCTTCTGATTTTCATTCCTTTCCTGTCCATACAGTCCCTCCTGAACTGTCAGGAGATGACATTGAGCCTGACCCAGACCTTCGGTTGGGTGATGAAGTGGACGAAGCAGGATCTATCACTGCTACAGATCCTGTGGCCAAGGACCTGTCATTTAAGTCTCTGCTGAAAAATCTGAGTTCCACTCTTTCTCTCCAGACTACAGATATCGATCCTGGGAAGTTAAGACTCCAGTACCTTAATGTTCCGGAGATCCCTACGGATTTGACTCCTCCGGTTCAGCCTTCCTTTGAGATGCTGTCTTAAATGGTATGGAATAATCCTGCTCTCACCCCTTCGGTGGCTAAATCCATAGATAGGAAATATTCAGCCCCCAAGGATCGTCCCATTTTGGCATCTCAAGCCTTTGCGGATCCTATTGTAGTCCTGGCAGAGAATGATAAGGTCGTTCTTCCTCAAACTACTACAGCTCGACCTATTAACAAAGAATCTCATAAGATAGACACCTTAGGTAAGAGAGTCTTTGCTGCTTCTACCCTAAGTATGCGTATTGCCAGCTACCAGGGCTATTTCTCACAGTATGAGTATATCCTGTGGCACTCTATCAAGCAGATGGTTGAAGCTCTTCCGGAGTCAGATGCAAAGCCAGAGCTTCTTCAAACCATTACTAGAGGTATCGAATCTAACAACCAGCAGGTTAAAGCAGTCATGGATGCTTTTGACACTGCTTCCCATTCAGCGGCTGCTGGTATTTGCACCTGCCGTCATTCCTGGCTGCGCACTTCGGGTTTCACGAATGACACGCAGCAGCAGGTAATGGCGTTGCCCTTTGATGGTGCGTATCTTTTTGGTCCTCAGGTAGAGCAAGCTCTAGAAGCTACTCAAAAGACTAGGTCAGCCATTAAGTTGGCTCGACCCCCTCCTGCCCCTTCTCGAGGGCATGTCAATAAACGTCAGTTTCATAATAGTCAGTCCTTTCAAGGCAGAGGAGGTTTCCATAAAAACCAACCTGCCCAACCTCAAAAGAAGACTCAACAGAAAGCGCAAGGGCCCAAAGCGCCCAGTGCTACCTTATGAATGGCTGGCCCAAGTCCCATCTCAGCCTGCCGAGGTGGACTTTTCCTCTCCGGTGGGGGGTCGTCTGATGCACTTCTACAACCAGTGGAAGTCCATAACCTCAGACAAATGAGTCCTTCGGATAATTCGCGAGGGGTATTCACTCAATCTTCTGGAGACCCCTCCGGATTATCCTCCCAAACGGCAGCCCAGGCTGTCAACCCTTCAGTCAGACCTTCTCGTCGCCGAGATTCAGGGCCTTCTGAACAACAGGGCAGTAGAAGTGGTGCTGCTGCTGCATCAACGGAACACTGGTTTCTACTCCCATTACTTTCTGGTTCCAAAGAAGTCCAGGGGTATGCGCCCCATTCTGGATCTCAGAAAGCTAAACAAATTTCTCCCCAAGGAGAAATTCAAAATGATTTCTCTGGGAACCCTGTTACCTTTGCTTCATCAACACGACTGGCTAGCCTCCCTAGTCATGCAGGATGCTTACCAGCACATTCATATTCACCTGAGGCATCACAAATTCCTGAGGTTTGTGGCTCTGGGACAGCATTATCAGTTCAGAGTCCTGCCCTTTGGGCTATCCTCGGCACCGCGGGTTTTTACAAAGTGTTTTGCAGTTCTCGCAGCGCACCTCAGAAAGGTCGGGATACAGGTGTTCCCTTATCTGGACGATTGGCTTTTAGCAAGCCTTTCCAGGCAAGGGACCCTGGACGCCGTAGAGACGGCTTCTCACCTCCTTACATCCATGGGAGTTCTGCTGAACCTCAAGAAATCGCAACTGCAGCCCTCCCAGAGGCTTCTCTTTATAGGGACTCTTCTGGACACCTCCTGTGCGAAGGCTTTTCTTCCAGACGACAGAAGGAACAATATCCTTCAAATGGCCCGTCACATTGGGGAGAACACCTCAGTTATAGCTCTCTCGATGCAACAGATGCTAGGCCTCGTGGCTTCCTCAGTGTTCACTGTACCCCTAGCACGTCTGCATATGAGAACCACTCAGTGGATGCTCAGTACTCAGTGGTTCCCAACCACTCACCCGCAGTCCTATCTCATCAAGGTGACAGAACCTTTAAGGAGGTCACTCACCTGGTGGTCTCAAGAGAGCAGTCTCCTGGAAGGGATATCCCTTTGCTCCTCTGGACCATCAGATCTCCATTACCACGGACGCATCCCTAATGGGGTGGGGAGCTCACTGTCAGGCTCTCCACACTCAAGGTGCGTGGACTCAAGTAGAGTCCCAGCTTCACATAAATGTCCTAGAAATGAGAACCGTCCTTTATGTGGTCCGAGCATTGAAGGACATTCTGTGTCACAAGAACATTCTCCTTCAAACAGACAACAAAGCAGTGATGTATTACATCAACAAGCAGGCGGTGCTCATTCTTACCCCTTATGCAGGGAAGCAATGAGGGTATGGGAATGGTGCTTGGAGCACAAGGCTCTAATTCAAGCAATCTACCTGCCAGGTATTCAGAACGAACTGGCAGACCGTCTCAGCAGAACAGAGACAGACCCTCACGAGTGGTCTCTCGACTCAACCATAGTTCAGTCACTATTCGAAGAGTGGGGAACTCCAGACCTGGACCTTTTTGCATCCCCACTCAATGCAAAACTGCCTCTCTTCTGCTCCAGAAATCCAGGGCCTGGCATTTTCTGTCAGGATGCGTTCAGGCTGCGGTGGACAAAACGCTTTCTTTACGCCTTTCCACCTCTTCCTCTAATTCAGAGGGTACTCCTCAAGTTCGAATCCCAGGGGGACAAGATGATTCTCATTGCTCCCTTTTGGCCTCGGCAGCTGTGGTTTCCACTACTCAACAATATGTTGGCAGTTCCTCCAAGACCACTTCCCCTACAGATGAACCTTTTGACTCAGGGTCCTGTGGTCCATCCCAACCTGAGATCGCTTCACCTTCACGCTTGGCTCCTGAAGCGGTAGAAGTAAACCGGTTCAAAGTGTCTTGAAGAGTTTCAGATCTTCTTCTGGCTGCACAGAAACCAGCCACTAGGAAAACTTACACAGCTAAATGGAAGCGTTTCTCGCTGTGGTGTGCAAAGACCTCTTTGAATCCTTTTTTCTGCCCACCAGATAAAGTTCTGGAGTACCTCTTAGACCTCTCAAATTCAGGCCTACAGTTCTCTACAGTCAAAGTTCACCTTAGTGCCATTTCAGCATATCATGAGCTGATTTTTTCCTGATCTCTGGCTCAGTTACCTGTGGTTAAGAGGTTTCTTAAAGGAATTCTGCATACCAGACCTCCTACAAGACGTCCAGCTGCAGCTTGGGACATCAATCTTGTGCTAGATATGCTCACTCGGAAACCTTTCAAACCTCTGGCTACCTGTGAGCTAAAATTTCTCACCTGGAAGACTGCCTTCCTAGTGGCTATTACCTCAGCCCGCAGGGTCTCTGAGATACATGCCCTGGTCACAGACCCTCCGTATACTGTGTTCCATAGGGACAAAGTAGTTCTTTGTACTCATCCTAAATTTCTTCCTAAGGTTGTGTCAGAATTTCAGCTAAACCAACCTTTGGTTCTTCCCTCTTACTTTGCGAACTTCCAAAATGAAGGAGAGCGTTCTCTTCATTCTTTGGATGTTAAGAGGGCCTTGCGTTTTACCTGGATAGAACCAAGGACTTTCGAGAAAGCCCAGCAACTGTTCGCTTCCTTCAGTGAGACCTGGCTGGGTCAACCTGTCGCTATCAGATGTATCTCAGCATGGCTAGTGGCATGCCTTAGCCACTGCTATTCCATGACGCAGGTTAAGTTGGAGGGTAGGGTTTACGCTCACTCTACTAGAGCGGTCGCGGCATCCCTAGCGGAAATTCGAAACGTGCCCATTGCAGATATTTGCAACGTGGCCACCTGGAGCTCAGTGCATACTTTTGTTAAACATTATGCACTAGATGTCCATGCCAGACGACATTCTTCTTTGGCAGAGTCATCCTTAATGGACTTCTGTCTTAGAACTGTGAGCTCTTGGTCTCTCCTGCCACCCTCTCGGGGGATTATTAGCTCAGTACTCTCCCAATAGTGTGAATGAGTGGTGGAGACTTATGTCCAGGAAGATATGAAAATTACGTACCTACCGTAATTCTTGATCTTCTTGGACGAGTCTCCACCACTCATTCACACGCCCACCCTCCGTCCCCCGAGCTCACCTCTGTTGTTGGTCTTCACTCCCTCAAATATTTAGGCTGTGAAGACTTCTTTGTTGACCCTTCTTATACGGGTCGTCCGGACTATCTTATGTCCGGTTTTTAGGTTAGGCTACCCTTCTAGGTTAGTTAAGCTGCACCTCCTTGGTAAAAAAGGTACTGAGGCAGTTGGAGGATCGACGCCGAGATGGTCATTACAGTGCGAGCTGAGGCTCGCGGTGCCGTGCCTCGCGGCGCCATCTCTGGCGCCGACCCTCCAGCGAAAAGTTTGCTCCTGATGGGTCTTAGTGCCTCTGGCGCAGATCCCAATAGTGTGAATGAGTGGTGGAGACTCGTCCAAGAAGATCAAGAATTACGGTAGGTATGTAATTTTCATTTCTTACGCAACTGTACTTTCTGATTGGTCACTGTGAATCAGATCATTCCACCACTGGAGCAGAACATGTGGTTTTGTGCCCTAGTCCTCCAGCATGTGTTTTTCTAGATCCCAGTCTGTCAGTCCAGGGTTTTAAATAGCTGGTATAGCACAGCAAAATGCTAAGCAAAACGGGTGGGTAATGCTAACCATTTTTAGAAATGCTTAGCAGTAGACTGCTAACCAATTTTGAGTGAGTCCATGACACAGTATACAACATTAATAAAACTATATAATTTTTTTTATTTTGTTAATCACTGTGCCAAGTACTATGCATTTTCACAACTGATTAGCACTTTCATGCGCCAAACTGCTAATCATTTTTTTTTTCAGCTTATTTAAAACCCTGCAGTCCCACCTTAGGTACCTCCAGTTCTGAGCAGAAGGGGTCCTCTACCAGTTCCAGGTCTTGTCCTTTGGCATCTCCTTGATGTCCAGGATCTTCACCAAGTGCATGGCAGTGATGGCAACATACTTGCAGCGCCTAGGTGACCTACCTGGATGACTGACTGTTAGCCTGTACATCCAAAGAAGCTGTGGAAAAGTCCAGAAATCTGGCTCTCCAGACTTGCGGAGACTTGGATCTGTTGGTCAACCTGGCTAAGTCCAGAATTGCAGCCATGCAGGTGATTAAGTTCATTGTGGCAGAACTAGACTCCCTGCGAGCCAAAGCCCGCCTCCCTGTTGTCTGGGCACTGGATCTTACCTCCTTTGCCCAGCCATTTGAGGCTGGGCTCTTGCACTCTGACCAGAATTTCCTGAGGATGCTGGGTTACATGGCATCCTGCACTAGCGTGGTCCCCCTCCAGTGGGAGTTGGCAGTCAGTGATCTCACTGCCTAGGCCACTTGGACCAGCCAGTCACAGTGACCCAGCCAATGTGTGATACCATCCAGTGGTGGCTGACCCCAGAACACGTGGCCAAAGAATCCCATTTGTCCACCCAGAACCAACCATCACACTTATAACGGATGCGTCTCTAGTGGGGTGGGGAGTGTACCTTGGAGACTGCAGAGCCCTCGGGTTCTTGTCACCCTGGAAGTCCCAACTCCACATAAACCTGGTGGAGCTCTGTGCAGTGTGACTTGCACTGATGGAATTCGCTGCTCTAGTCAGGGGGTCGGGTCATACTTGTCCAGACAGACACCACCATGACCATGATTAACATGAACTGGCAGGGCGGAACTCCCTGAGGAAGGCTTAACGCTGAAGCGCTGGGGCTGTGTGCACACTGGTGAAGTAAATGGATTTTGACCATGGAATGTATTTGTAATTTCTGCTATCCTGGCACTTGGCAATGAAACATTTTGATTATTTGGACATTGTCTGGTGAAAATCCTTATTCTGGCACCGGTTACTGGAGTGCACTACACTTGCTTAAGTTTATTTGAAACTACAGGCTAGCCACCCATCCTACAGTGCACCCCATTTGCTGATTGTGAGCGCAGGTATCAAACTTTGTTCGGAACTCCCTTCCCTTGTGTCGGGAGGCCCTCTGCACCTTGGCCCTTATGCACAGCTTGGGTGCAAATATCCTGGTGATTCATGTCGCAGGAGAGGACAGTCAGCTGGCAGATGCTCTCAGCCAGGTAGGAGAGATGTTGCATGAGTGGTCCCTGAATCAGGAGGTGCTGAAACACCTGATCTTACTTCGAGAGAGCTCTTGCAGTAGGTAATAACCATTAGGACTAGAGCCGTCTGGCACTAGGAACACACGGAAAACTTTAGCTAGCAGTGTCCAGCAGGGGACCACCCACCCGACATCACATGACAGTGTGACACTATATAATGGGCGGTTCCCATGCCTGCCATCCAGCCGTGCACGTCAGACCTCATGGGGAATGCTGCTTTAGTCGACCGCCATTTTCGGATGAGTATTTCTTCGCTTTTTTTTTTTCTGTAAAACGTTAGAAGTATTTACCTTTTTCGTGCATGTCTTCTCTGACGCCTTCAGAGTCACATAAGAACAAGTGCAATTCCTGCAGCACTTGGCTCCCTCTTCTGCCTGGGTCCAGAGCACAAGACCAAGGACTGTGAGGCCTGCCAGAGCTTCAACCAGGCCACACACACACACCGCCAACAGGCCCTGGAAGCTCACATTCTCAGACTCAAGATGGCTTCCATGGAGAAGGAGCTGCAGAAACTGTGAGGATCATCCCCTTTGGTGGGGGGGGGTTCTTCAGACTCCCATACCAAGAAGGAGGAGGACAAGGAGAAGCACTGGGACCGCGATCGGTCTCTTTCTCACCCGCGACCTCCTTCGGAGGCCACAGGTGACGAGTGGCCTCCTGTTGCGAGTACCACTCCTCCAGCCAAGCCTGCTCCCTCCTCCGTGAAGCAGCCCTTGGGCCCCCCCTCCATCTGAGATAGTCACAGTTCAGGCAGGTGCCTTCTATCTTTTGAGAGCTCTGCCACCCTTAGGCCCCTCAAAACTCCTGGGCCTAAGCCTGGTGGTGTGGCTAATAAGTCAGTCATCCGCTCTTCCGAGGAATGCCTGGCCCAGGCTGATAAGTTGCATGCCAGCTCCTCTAGTGTCCACCCAGCCACTGCACTTCCATTGGGTCCTGTTAACAGGCCTGACATCGATCCTCTGGATCAGCGCACAATGCCGCTTCTGCCGCAGTCCTCCCCAGATGGTTCTTCCTCTTGGGATCCTCCTTCGCTACCTCTGCTGGTGGCGACTCCTGGCTCACCCATACACTCTGAGCTAGAGGGGCGTCTGCCCAACACAACTGTGGTGCCAGGGCGAGAACACCCGATGCTGGACCTCTCTCAAGAGCTGGTGTCTCCTGCACCGCAGGCTACCCCATCTGGGCCAGCTCACCCACCCCAGACTCTCGTGGAACCCTCAGCTGCTTTGGGGCCGATGTCAGAACCGCCTATGGAGGGTCTGATTCCAGACCCAATGGGCCCTTCATACCCTCAGTCATGGCCCCCGGACCCTCCTTAGGGTCCTTTGCTGGGTTACCCACTGTCAGGGCCTCGGGCTCCGCCATTGGGCCCTTCACTTGGCCTTGTGATGCCAGGTTACCCTGCTCCTCTCTACCATTCACCAGGGTATCAGATGCCAGGATACCTCATACCAGGGTATCCAGTGCCGGGGTATTCACCCTATGGTGCACTGGGCAGTCATTACCCGACATCGGGCTATACAACGCTGGGGTTTCTTTTCCATGGCTACCGCCTGTCTACCAGCCTCCTCCACCACCACCTCCGCCTCCAGGGGACTTCAGGGAGGCATTGCAGTCTTGGTGGACTGAAACCAAAACACAGTTTGTTTTGGAGCTGGACTGGCAGCAATTGGCAACAGTTTCCACCCCGGCAGACACGGACCCTGCGCCGAGATACCTTTCCCCAGTGGAGTCTCTCCCCTCTACCTCAGGACAGACTTAGCATCTTACCATGGTAGCCAGTAACGGCAGGGGCCCCGTGGTCTCCCTGCAGGAGGTTCCACTCCCATGGGCTCTGTCTCTGGACAGAAGCCCATCGTCTGACTCCACAGACTCCTTTGCTTCGTGTTTTGAGACCCCCCCCCCGGAGGATCCAAAGACTCTCCCAAGTCCCCATTCAGAGGGCCCCTCCTTTACATCTTCTGGAGGCTAACAGGTGAAAGACCAATGATTAGAACCCCCACTGTGGCGGCCTGTTGGTGCTGAGGGTTGAGGTGCTGGATGCCACACCTCGTGCCATGCCGGTGACCCAGGTTCGATGACAAACTCGGGTGGCATGGGGTCGGCAGGGGAAGGAGAGGATTGAACATCCTGAGGACTGCTCTCCTCTCCCTGGGGTGGATCCAGGGATGCCTGGTGTCCTGGCAGTCCCCAATGGAGATCATGGGTACTGCAGGTTCACTAGTCGATGTCAGAGTGGAGTACAGCAGATGCCAGCTATGTAGCCATTCACAGGTGCCATTGTATAGCACACTCCTTGGGGAGAAAACAAGAAAATCCCCATCCTCGGGGATAGGTGAAGGCACCTCTGCCCCAGACCACACTCCCAACACCAGACGCTGTCCTCTCTGTGCCCCGCTTGCTCGGCCCGACACTCTGCACTATAAGATAGAGTGCCCTGGGCTGATAGGGCGGCCCCTCCCCGGGGGGTTCTGAGCTGGGGGACCTCTCAGGGTGGGGTGAGGGAGAGGAAAAGTGTCTCAGGTGGGAGGTAGAGATTGGTGGACAGAGGATGCCGGAGAGAGTTCCCCCGAGGTCGGCGCAGAAACAGAATTAAAAAAAAAAAAAAAAAAAAACAATGCAAGAGGTTAGCGGAACACTTAGATGTGCCCAAACTGTCCCCATTACTCATTCCTCCATGGATTGGACCACATGACTACTCACCACATGAGGACCTGGCCTCCATGGTCTGGCAGCAGCCTTCGTCAGTGGCCGTGGTTGCCAAGATGGCCGATAGATTGTATCAAGCCCCTGAAGGTAAGGACCACCTTAGTTCCCATCCCAAAGTGGACTCTGTGGTCATTAACGCAGCCCACAACCATATGGCTAAACCTAAACACATGAGCACTTCTCCTCCAGACAAGGAGCAAGGAGTCAAGGCAAGTAGACCAGTTTGGATGCAAGGTTTATTCCTCCTCCACTCTTGCCCTCAGAGCTTTGAACTACTTGGCACACATGATTGTATACCAGAAATCTATCCTGGGACAGTTGAAGTCGGAATTCAAAGCTTTGCCTGATTCTGAGGCTAAAACAGAATCGCCCAGACAGTCAAGACAGCAGAAATCTCCTGCCGTCATTCCTCAGGGCAACTTACAGTGTGGTACAGAGGTTCTTTGTCTTTTAAATAGTTTTTTATTTTAATGGGTTCACCACAACATGTCCAAGACGCACTGTCTTAGGGTAGCTGGTCCATTCCACTGGGGTGTCAAACAGACGAGGCATACTGATGAGTCCTGGTAGGACGAAACACGTGTCTGTCTTCTGTTGGCACCCTTTGCAAATTGTGTGAGAGGCCTTTCAGCACCATGCAATTCTGCTTAAAGTTGGACCAGCATAACATTCGGTGGTGATTTGCATATGCATCCCATGATGCTTTGCATTGTGTGGACATGTGTGATTTTGTATTTACAGTGTGGTAGATGCCTCTACCTGGAGTACCGCCACGGCTGTCAGCATGCGCAGGTACTCCTGGCTGCGGGTTTTCAGACTGGCCCAAGACGTCCAGTTGGCCATCCAGGATGCCCCTTTCAGGGGACTTATCCTTTTTGGAGGCGATGTCAAGGACACAACTACTGAGCTCCAGGACAGTGGCAAGGCACTGTGCACTGTCCAGTCCCTGTATCGTTCTGACACCAAGCTAAAACAGTCATTTCTTCACCAGCAAAGATGCCAGAATAGGCATCATCCAGTCAGACATCAGAACAAACATCAGGCTCCTTCGGCAGCGGCCACTTCTCCAGCCAAGTTTCAAAGGGCTGCCAGGGTGACACTCCCCCACACCCCCACCACCTTCTGACTTGTGACAGGGCCTCCAGCCTCCGCCACCAACCTTGGAGGAACCAGTAGGGGTCAGATTTGCTAACCACCTGGCTGGTGGGAGGTGATCACTGCAGACACATGGGTCCTTCAGCTAGTCGCTCAAGGCCGCTCCATCAAATTCACGGAAAACCCTCCAAGAAATCCTCCAGGTCTCTCTCTCTACCCATAAGTGCTATATTCCTCTCATAAAGGAAGAAATCCAGGCTCTTTTGACAAAATCAGCCATAGAGCCCATTCCATAGGACCAGGAAGGAAAGGAAAGGGATATTACTCCCACGTCTTCCTGGTCCCCAAAAAGACAGGGGACCTCTGTCCGATCCTGGACCTCAGATGCTAAATCTGTATGTAGAGTATCCACATGCTGACCCTACCAGGTCTGTTGCCCCTACTTCACCAGGGACATTGGCTCAGTGCTCTGGATATGCAGGATCTTACCTACATATTCCAGTTTTTGCCTCCCACCGCCACTTCTTTCACTTTACCTTCCAGGTGGAACATTTCCAATTCAAAGCACTCCCTTTTGGCCTTCTTTGGCACCCAGGGTGTTTACCAAGTGCCTAGTGGTGGTGGCATTAGGCCGCCAGGGGATATATGTGCTCCCTATACCTCAATAACTGGCTCCTGTGAGCACTGTCGAGGGACAGCTTGGTAGCCACCCTGACTGCTACCCTGAATCTGCTCAGGCAAGTGGGAATTACAGTGAATTACCCCATGTCCCACCTTGTACCTTCCCAATGCCTCCAATTTATTGGAGCAATGTTGGATACTGGTCAGGCTTTCCTCCCATTGGACTGGGCAGAAACCTTGCATCAGCAGGCCATCCAGGTGGCATCCAGCCAATAGACCTTGGCCTGCTCTGTCTTGCACCTTCTGGGCCTTATGGCAGTGGCTATTCCCACTGTCTCCCTGGCCAGGCTCCACATACAGATTTTGCAGTGGACCCTCCAGGTCCAGTGGGACCAGAAAATCACAGGATCCTGGTGTCCAGCCCTATGCATCAGGACCTCCTTTGGTGGCAGGATCTGTCCAATCTCACCAGAGGGGTTCCTTTTCAGACACCCTTCCCAGCTCAGATCCTGACAGTGGATGCTTCCGGTCAGGGTCGGGGTGCCAATCTGGGCGACCACAGGACACAGGGATCCTGGTCTCAGTAGGAGCCATCTCTGCACATCAGTGCGCAAGAGATGCGAGTTATACTATATGCCCTTCAGGCTTTTTAGCCCCTTCTCCTCTCTAGGCCTCTCCTGGTACAGACGGACAATGTGTGTGGTCTGGTACCTGAACAAACAGGTAGGCACGTGGTTGTATCCTCTGTGCAGGGAAGCGATGCACGTGTGGCAATGGGTGATACAACACAGCTTATAGCTCACGGCAGTGCACGTCCCAGGCTTTCAAAATGTCCTGGCATGCACTCTCAGCTGCACTCAGGCAAGGGCACATGAGTGGGAACTGAGGCAGTCAGTAGTTGAAGAGATCTTCGATCGGTGGGATCACCCAATCTCGATCTGTTCGCCTCCCCATCCAATACAAAACCACCCAGTGTTTGCTCACTCATTCCCGGGCATGACGTTTTCTGGTGAGACGCGCTGTCTCTTTGCTGGACAGGGAGGTTCTTGTATGCTTTCCCTCCCTTCCAGCTATTGCAGAGAGTGATTCCTGAAACTACAGCATGAAGGGGCCCATATGATTCTCATAGCCCCTTATTGGCCTCACCAAGTGTGGTTTACCCTGCTTCAGCAGTTGAGTGGAGCCTCTGGTTCCCCTACCCCTCTGCCAGAATCTGCTGACTCATGACCAGGGCAAGCTGGTCCATCTGGACCTCAAGTCCCTTTACCTTCACTCGTGGCATTTGCTGACATAGCTGTTGAATGCTTTGGGGTTTCTTCCTGAGTGGCAGAAGTCCTTGTGGAGGCCTGAAAGCCATCCACAAGAACCACATATGCTGTGAAATGGAAGAGGCGCTCCATTTGGGCATCCCCCTTTTTTTTGCCCTGTCCCACAAGTCATGGAATACCTGCTGCATCTCTCTGACCTTGGCCTTAGTTACTCTTCTCTGAAGGTCCACTTGTCTGCCTACCACACTCCATTGGATGGCAGAACCTTGGCCCAGCTGGAGGTTTCCAAAACCTTTCTGAAAGGAATTCTCCACCTGAAACCCCTGGTCAGGAACCCGGTTCCTCCATGGGATCTGAACTTCATTCTTGAAAACTCATTTTGCCTCCCTTTGAACTGGCCACGAGTTGTGACCTGTACTACCTTTCCTGTAAAGTGCTCTTTTTTAGTTGCCTTTACTTCTGCTCAAAGGATTTGTGAGCTTCAGGCCTTGTGTAAGGAGCCTTTATTTGATTTTTCCAGAGACTGGGTGGCTCTATGTTCAGATCCTAAGTTTTCTACCAATGGTGGTTTCTGAGTTTACTTTCAATCAGACCATACACTTGCCAGTGTATTATCCTGAGCATTCTAATCAAGGGGAGGCCATTCTGCGTACGCTTGATGTGCACAGAACTTTGCATCATTACACAAAGTGGACGAAATCAGTCTATAAAATGGATCAGCTTTTCGTTTCCTTTGCGCCCAAAAGAGAGGGCACTGCAGTTTCTAAACAATGTTTGTCCAAATGGTTAGCAAACTGCATTTTGTTTTTTGTTTTTTATCAGAAGTATAACAAACCCCTTCCAGGGGGGAAGTCAAGGGGCACTCAACCAGAAGCATGGCTGCATCTGCAGCTTGTTTCAGGAATGTTTCTGCCACGGACATTTGTGCAGCAGCCACTTGGAGCTCTGTCCACATCTTTACCAAATGCTACAGTCTGGACATTGCCTTAAGGCACAGGGCAGTCTTCAGTCTAGCAGTCCTTCAGGGCCTCCTGTCATAATCTGGTACCTACTGCAGACCTTTCCTGCTTCCCATGCTTCAGCCTTTGTCTGAATTTCACTGCTTGGGACTTGATCCTAATGGTTATTACCTACTGCAAGAGCCCTCTTGAAATAAGGTAGTACAGTTACATAAGAACTTCCCATAACAGTAAATCTTTCGAGAGAGGTTGTTGCAATAGGTACCTTTTTCCCTGCCACCTTTCCCCTGCTTCTGCAGCTACTACTTTCTAGCCTTTCTTTTGGCTCCAGGAGCCCACTCCTTTCTCCTTCTTAGGTCTCTGGCAGGAGAACTGGAGGGCGGGCGTGGGGACCTCCCACTATATAGTGTCACGTGACGTCAGGTGAGTGGTCCCCTGCCAGACACTGCTAGCTAAAGTTTTGTGGGGACCTGGTGCCTGAGTTCTCTAGTCCTAATGGTTATTACCTACTGCAAGAGCCTCTCTCGAAGATCTACTGTTACGGTAAGTTCTTACGTAACTGTACTTTCTTCCAGTGGTGCACTCCTCTGGTGGACCTGTTTGCCTCTTGGAAGAATGCCAAACTGAGGCTGTTTTGTGCCCAGCTCCCACAGTCCAGGACACTGTTGGAGGAGTGCCTTTGAGTGGCCTTGGACCCCAGGGCTCTTATATGCTTTCCCTCCCTCCCTTCCCCTTGATCCACAAGGTGGTGCACAGCAGAACGAAGCACAGATGATCCTGATAGCTCCAAAATGGCCATGGCAGTTTTGGTATCCAGATCTCCTCAGCCTCAGCAGCACACCTCCACGGTGACTGCCTCTCCACTTTGATCTACTGACCAGACTTCATCGATGGTCTTGCAGCTGGGCTTGCAGACCCTGCACCTCATGGCCTGGTTCTCTCGTCACTAGAGTTCCAGGCCATGGATCTTTCAGATGAAGTGCTCCACATTGTGGAGGCCTCCTGGAAAGAGTCATTGTGCCAGCAGTATGCCTTTAAATATAAGAGGTTCTCCGTTTGGTGACAGGACAAGAAGCATCATCCCCTTGCCTGCCCTGTAGCGGTCATCTTGCATTACCTCTGGTCCTTCTCTCAGCAGGGACTGTGAGTGATGACACTTTGCATCTGGCAGCCATCTCTGCTTACCAGGTGCGGGATGGTAAGCCCACAGTGGCACAGGATAAGGTGGTTGGGCACTTTTTCATGGTTCTGGACCACTGTCCTCTCCAGTGTGTGTACCACCTCCACTGTGGGACTTACTGCTGGTATTAGCTATGCTCATGGGCAAACCTTTCAAGTCTGTGCACAGGTGTGAGATGTCACACCTGTCATGGAGGACACCTTCCTGGTGGTCATCATGTCAGCTATAAGGATCAAGAAACTCCAGGTGCTCTCGGTGGAGTTTCCTTACTAGGTCTTCCACATGAAAAAAAAGTCTTCTGCCCCAACCTGAAGTTTCTCCCGAAGGTTATATCAGAGTTTCACCTTCACCAGGTGATTAACTTATTGATATACTTTACTACCCATCTTCAGAGGATGGTCACAGGCTTCATACCCAGGACCTGCGGAGAGTGCTCTCTTGTTATGTAGCACACATGGTTGGAGTTTTGGGAGAGGCTGTTCATCACTTACGCTGAAGCCGCACCTGGCAGACCAGCAGTAAAGCAGATGACTGGCAGGTGGAACACATCCTACATCAACCTTTGCTGTAGGATGGCTGGTAGGAAGCCTTCTGTAGGGCTTAGAGCTCATTCCACCAGACATATTGCTCCCTTGGTAGCTGCTTCCAAGGACGTCCCTGTCTAGGATATCTGTTGGGCTGTTACCTGGAAGTTCAGCACACATCTTCATTTCCCACCACTGTATTAACCTTGAGTCATGCCAGGATGCTGGTGTTGGGACCTTGGTTCCCCAATCTCTGTTTACCAAGTAGGCACATGGGCCTTACTCCCTCCTCCTAGAGAACTGCTAGGAGTCTGCCAGAGTATGGATAATGAACAACATCCACACCCCTAGAAAAACAGGTTACTGGCCTATAACCATAAATCTTCACGAGGATAATCTCTTGCAACAGATAATACGCTTGGGTCATCACCAGAGGGTGCCGTGGTGCACGGCAGCTCTCTTCTAGCAGTCTTTTGCAAGGGGCCACCCACACATGACATCATCATTCTGCTCCAATGTAAGAGTGGGTGGTCCCTGGTATCCTCAGTTCATTTTCCCGCCATCTTCAACTCACACGCAGCACCTAGTGCATAGAGTAACAGTCATTGATGAGAACTTGAGCTGGGATTTTTTTTCCGTTTCCTTTCCTTCATCAATGAATGTCCAAGGAATCTACAAGCAGGACAGCACTTTTTCGATCATGTCATTGCGGTAGGAAGATCTACCATTACGACAACCATACCATTTGTGTTAGGTGTCTGGGACCCATACACGACACCATCTCCTGTGTTCATTGCCAGGATTTCAACCAGGCAACCCATCGATGACAGCTACAGGAGATCAAAGCTCTCCTCATGGAGCAGAAAGTGTCTCTTCGAGAAGGGGGCCCGTTCCAAGGAGCCCCCTACTACTGCTTCACATAAGAAGCATAAACATAAGGATAAATCATCCTCATCTTCATCGGGCAAACGCTCGTCAATGGCCACCATTACAGGTGCTCCGTCGATGATGCCTTCCAGTACTGCTTCCTTGACGGGTGTTTACACCCTCTCATCGGCACTTTGTAGCACCCTTTCAGCAATCTCTGTGGAACCCTATGTTGGTTCCATTGACATTCCATCAAAGATAACTCGTTTCCCATTGATGATGTCTCCCTTTAAGCACTCCATTGCCTCTTCCCTTGCTGCCCCATTGATGACGGGCCATTCCTCTTTGGGCAGAACTACTGGGTTTGCTGTCTCCACTGCCCCTCTGCCTTCACAACCATTCTCCCACAGGGTCCAGGTGGACAGAGATCGGGACTCTGGACTTTACCACCCAGGGGCTAGACCTGTTTACACCTCATGTCCTATTTCCTCAACAATCCGCACATGGCCAGAGCCATCCCTACAGTGGCCTTTGCCCATCTACATATGAGACCAGTCCGATGGACTCTTCAAAACTCAGTGGCAGCAAAAGACAGGGGATTTTGAAGACAAAATCCGAGTCACTCCTATTCTGCACTCAGTCCTGCATTGGTGGATCCAGCATGCCAACCTGTCTCAAGGCATGCCCTTCCACTCCCCTCCCCTTCTCCCCAGCAGATGTTGAACATGGATGCTTTCCTCGATGACTGGGGTGCATACCTGGGTCCCTACAGGACACAGGGCAGGTGGCCTCAATTCTCCATTTCTCCCCATATAAATCTACTGGAAATGAGAGCAGTCTACCTCACCCTTCAGGCCTTTTGGCCCCACCTCTACTGATCCAATCAGACAACACGTCAGTGGTGTACTACCTGAACAAACAAGGAGGTACCAAGTCCCGCACTCTCTGCAGAGAGACGATGGTCTGGCAGGAAGCCATACTTCACACCTATCATTGATAGCTGCCCATCTACCGGGATGCCACAATACCCTGGCTGACATTCTTAGTCGCCAGTCCTCCACACACGAGTGGACAGTTCATCACGAAGTTCTTCAGATGATGTTTCAATTGTGGGGGACTCTGCATCTCGACCTCTTTGCCTTCCCCCATCAGTCACAGACTCCCCAGATACTATTCCATTTATCCCGAACAGAAAGGGACAGTCTATAGATGCCCTGTCCCAACCATGAACAGGATTCTTCTTATTTGCTCCCCCCCCCGTCCCTCTCCTGCAATGGACTCTACTGAAACCACAACTCGAACCTGCCACCATGATCCTCATAGCCCCTCTGTGGCCTCCACAGGTGTGGTTTTCCTTACTTCAACAGTTCTCAGTAGCAGACCCCATTCTGTTGCCAATCAGGTCAGATCTGTTGACTCAAGACCAAGGGACCCTTCTTCATCCCAACCTGAAGTCACTACACCTTCACGCTTGGTTCCTGAGGACGCTTTCATAGCCCATCTTCAAGTCTCCTCGTCTGTGGCCAATATTCTGTTGGCTTCACGCAGACCATCTACCAGGGAAACATATAATGCTAAATGGAAATGCTTCTCCATATGGGCCGCTTCACGGTCATTGGACCCTTATTCATGTCCACTGTCTAAAGTATTGGACTACCTGGCCTCGCTTGCTAAGACGGGCTTGAGCTGCTTATCTGTTAAAGTTAATTTGGCCTCTGTCTCAGCCTTCCATGAGCCCTTAAAAGGGAGACCACTGTATCAACATCATCTTGCCAAAATGTTCTTAACAGGAATGTTACACATCAAACCTCCCATTAGATGTCCCACCTCTCCATGGAATTTGAATTTCCTTCTGGAAAAACTGACCCTTGAGCTTTTCGAACTGTGGCCACTTGTGACCTCCACTTCCTTTCTTGGAAGACAGTATTTTTAGTAGCTGTCACTTCCACTTGACATATTTCCTAGCTTCATGCCCCAATGTGCAAAGAGCCTTACATAATCTTTCACAAAGACAGAGTGGCTGTCCGAACCAGTCCTTCCTTTTTAGCTCAGGTGGTTTCAGAACACACCTTAAATCAGTCCATTGAATTACCAGTTTACTACCCTGAGCATTCTAATCAAGAAGAATACCTCCTATGTACCTTAGATGTCCATCGTATATTGAGATACTATATCAGTCGTACCAAATCTGTTAGAAAAACTCCTTCACTTTTTGTTACCTTTGCCTCAACCAGGGAAGGTTTCCCGGTCGCTGAACAGACCATCTCCAGTTGGCTGGCACATTGTATAACCTTTTGTTATAAGAAATATAACAAGCTATTACCAGGACCTGTCCAAGCCCATTCTACCAGAGCCATGGCCACTACAGTGGCCTGCTTCAAAGGAGCTTCTATCACAGATATCTGCAATGCAGCCACATGGTCCACAATACATACCTTCATGAAGCATTACAACTTAGACATTGCTTTGCTCCGTAGAACAACTACAAGGCCTTTTGACATAACTTCTGCCCTTTCTGGGTTTACTGCTTGGGAGTCATCCCAAGTGTATTACTTGCTGCAAGAGATTATCCCTTTGGAAGATAGTACAGTTGCGTACTTACCATAATGGTAGATCTTCGTGCGGTATCTCTTGCAGTAGGTACGATCCCTCCCTCCATCCCCCTTCTTTCTCTAACAGAACAACTTCTGATCCAAACATATATGGGAAGGGATACCTATGGTACCTCGGCTCTCCCTCAGTCCTTACTTGGTGAGCTTAATCCAGCAGGGAACTGAGGATACCAGGGACTGCCCACTCTTATATAGGAGCAGAATGACGATGTCATATGTGAGTGGCCCCTGGCAAAAGACTGCTAGAAGAGAGCTGCCGTGCACCACAGCACCCTCTGGCAATGACCCAAGCGTATTACCTGCTGCAAGAGATACCCCTTGAAGACCTATCATTATGGCAAGTACGCAACTGTACTTTCTAAGAGTAGTATATGGTTCACATCCACACAGCCCGCCCGGCCTCCTCTAGAAAGTTGCACATGGATCTTTACTTCTAGCATGTAATCTGATGTCACTGGATGGAGTTGGGGGATACCCCAGATGGTGGGATTAGCTTAGCTTAGCTTAAAGATGTCCAGGAAATCTGACTTTTCCAATGGAACTGCCAGAGTGTGGACTTGAACCATATATCCCTCCTAGAACTATGGTTACAGGTGATTCGCCTATTTTGTTATATCAGTTACAGAATAAAAATCTGTGTTTGTGCATGTGTAGTTCTGTTTTTCATGTTGTTGTGAGATGAACATGCTATCATGAGAGCTGGAAGGCTCTTCTAAACCCAGACTGTTTTCTTTGCTCATCAATAACTAAAATACTGCTGGGAGTTGAAACCTGAAAGCTGAGAGACCTGGAAAGACTGGAAAAGTGGTCCAAAATATGACAATTAAGATTCAGTGCCAAGAAAAACAAGGTAATGCACATTAGCAGTAGTCCACACACAGAGTAGTGGATGAGAAAGATGAGAATAGCAGAGATAATGGAGTGAAATCTCAGGGTTATTATCACAGACAATCTTAAGTCTCAGGGCAGTGCAACAGAGCATAAAGCAAGGAGAATAGGATGTTAGGGTGCATACGTAGGGTCTTTGTATGCAGAAGGAAAGAGATGATCTTGCACCCATACAGGACCCTGGTGAGGCCAAATCTGGAGTACTGTGCCCAGTTCTAGAACCCATACTTGAAGAAGGACTTGGACAGGCTAGAGATGGTGCAGTAAAAGGACCACCAGGATGATCCAAGCTGAACAAGGGCAGATGCGTGAGGAATGGCTGAAAGACCTCAACAGGTACTTGCTGGGGGCTAGAATGGAGAGGGGCAGATATGCTAGAAACATGCAAGTGTAACCCCCTCCTTAAAGGTGACCTACCTTTGACACTCTCCAGAGCACTGCTGCCGCCTTTCCCTGCATTGCTCCTTCACCTCAGTTCCGGTCCAGACTGTAGCTGCAGGACCCGTGGCTGGACTGGACACTCAGTTGTTCTGTGGACTTGTTCAACACCTTTCTTACCATGGCCGGCAAGCTGCCCACCTCTTTGTTCAGGTCAGCCCCTGGAATGCCTTCATGGTCAGGGACCCCACATCAGAGGTTGCTCAGTTTCAAGCTGCTGTCAAAGCTGCATAAAGTGCTAAACTTCTTCCATGGGAGCATGGACAATGGGGACACTCAACAGTGCTCCCCTGCCACCAGTCTTCCCCCACCCTTTCCCACCAGATGGCAGCAGGGACTGGAGATATTGATCCTGATGGCCAGAAACCACAGGAAGGGACAGAAACATGTTAAAACAGAAGATAAAGTGAAAGACTACAAAAGTAGCCATGTTTGTAGTTTCTCTGACCACAGGACTACTGAAAAGTGGACCAGAGGACACACAACCTGGCTGGGAATGCTGGGTGCTCCTGTGTTTTAACTTTACAGAACCAGCCAACGGCTGACTAGCCCAGGTTTCAGTACATTCTGTCCCTGTTAAACTGACAACAGTTGGAGGGCTAGCTCAGCTCTGCAAAATGGCTAAATTGTAAGCTGGCTTAGGACTTAAATGCATGCTCCCCAGGAACTGACAGTCACTAAAAGCCATGGATTTAGCATAATGAATCAGATGCTAGCCACTTATATTTAATCCCTGGATTTCTGCTCAAGAGAGAGAGATGTGCAGTAGAGCAAATTTGTCTGGGAGACGCAAGGAGAAAGACCAGTGAGAAAAGTCAGCAGCCAGCCACAAGTTTGGAAGAAAGCTGTTTAAAGAATCTATACAAAAGATTTATTTTTCTTCCTGCAACACCAACAAAGTTCCTGCCCATGGCTTTGTGAGCTATCAGGACTTGTCCTGACTGGGGGTCTAAGTCGTCTGAGGCTTAGTGATTGCTTACTCTGAGAGTGGATGAAGGCCTGTCCCTTGTGAGGTGAAGAGGACATCTGAGACCAGTATGGCCTGCATCCCTTACCACCCAGAAGCATGTTGGGCTGCTGCATGTATATCATTGCCTGCATCTACAGTCTATAAGGGAGACCTCCAGATAGAGCCAGCCTGCAGAGTCTGCTAAGGTCATGAGTGCCGAGTCAGTACCCCTCCAATTCTTCTACTATTCAGGAACAGATAAAAGTAATTGTTGGGCATTTCTGCCAGATTATTATTTAAAACCAATTTATAGAACTGCAACAGCCAGGAGCAACTAAACTTTGTGCTGAATAATTTGTTTGTGATACCCATCTACTTGTCGTCAAGCAGTACCGCACCATGGTCTAACATCAGGCCTGCAACTGCCTTCTATGTGCACAAAATTAATGGACTGCATTGGGAACTCCCAATGGACTTTGGGGTGCTGGTGTACCAGTAGGGGGAAATGGTAAATACTGTGTGGGGTACTGTCGTTGAGGCACATGTCAAGAAGCAAGGGAAAACCAGAAGCAGTTGTATAATTCACCAAAAATATTTATTTGTACTAGCAGTAACATAAAAAATAAACTTGTTCAGTGTAACTATTTACAAATGCAAAATAAAATAGAGATCAACAGAGTTTTCATTCAATCTCTGTGTCCCTTTTTGCTTTTTAAGCAATTGCAGCGCAGCTCTTATACAAGTCCTTCCAACCCCCATTCTTAACAAACATCCTGTTTTCTTCCAAAGTGTTCTTATATGCTTCAGGCAGGTGCTGGCAGGAACACTGTGTCCCTGAGCTGAGGCCCCTTTTCCACAGCACTTCTACAAAAGGCTTAAAAATTGCACTCAGGTAACCTCCTGAGTTTCCAATAACTTTTTGCAATCATCTCAAACCACAATTATATACATTTCAAAAATTAACACTGTATAATTTCTAAACAAAAGGATCCCAATATCAGTTACATTTCCACATAATAATTTGCATATATTTTTATATCAGCAGATATGCAAGGGAGAAAAAGACAAATGGCAAGGGAAGACTGAGACAATGAGAGGCAAAGAATTGCGAGACTGTCAGGTGATCAAATCCTAGGTCTCACAGGAAAATTTGGTTGCGCAACCAGATAGACAAGAGACAAGAAAGGCATAGAACAGAACAGATCCTTGCATCCAAACTCTTTTCATAACAACTGGGACAGGGTCCTATTCCACCCTGTCACAGTGTAGTTGCACATGTTTCTGTGCAGTATCCACAGATTAGCTAATGATGATCTGGTGACTAGAAATGAGAATGCAGTAACTAGGGGACATGATTGGAGACTTGGAGGTAGAAGGTCTAAGAAGGATATTCTGGAATTATTCTACAGAGAGAGAGGTAGACCAGTGGAATGGGATGCTGAATGCTGAAAGGGGGTAGATGAAGCACAGACTATGGCGGGTTTTAAGGTTTGGGGAACATATTCAAGAGCTTGGTGATTCAGCAAGTGGAGGAGGCAGGGTGGATAGATAGACTTTGCAGGCAGTAGGCCTGTGGGGCAATAGATAGTAACTTAGGGTAGACTAGATGGACTTAGTCTTTTTCTAACATCATCTTCTGTGTTTCTCTGAAACTTTCAGGTTAGTTAATTCATGCCCAAGGGTGACCCCTTCACTTTTGTTTTTATCAGAAAAGTTAACATTTTTTCATGAGGGTTTTTTTTTTGTTTTGTTTTGTTTTTCCCAGCCCCATTTGAGTCACTTTCATGAGATGAACATGTAGGATGAACTTGCTGTTGTGAGAACTGGAAGGCACTCTTCTATGTTAAACCCACACTTTCTGACTTAATAGGTGCATTTTCAATCCAGGGCTGTCTGTTGACAATGCTGTCCAAAGGTCAGTCATCGATGCATTGACTGTTAACCATTAAAAGTCAGCTGCCATAGTCGGTACAAAGTTGTGTGCAGCAGTTCTTACAAATCTTTTTTTTTTTTTTTAAGTGAGTTAATTGAGGAAGACTGTGTGACTTTATCTGGTTCAAGCACAGAATATCAAAAATGGAGAAATGCAACATTCGGTATTAAGTCCCTGAGTGTTGGTGAATCTCTAGTGAGTGTTCCTCAGGGTTTGAACAGTCATGTGATGCAGCATTGGCATTAGTCTATATTCAGCATTCTCTCCTCAGGCATTGGTGTGTAACTATTTTTTGTGTGCCTGTTCTGAAGTTATGGCAGTGATAGTGCTGCGTTGTGTGATCGTTCAGACCCTGAGGAACACCACTCTACAGATTAACCAAGGCTCAGAGGACCTTTTACCTGCTCCATTTCTCTGTTTGTTGCTGTGTACTTATACCCTAAAGATGTAGTAATGTTTTTTGCAATTAATATACTTTCTGATGCTTCCACTGTCATAATTTGCCACATTTGCCATCTGTAAAATTTAGAAGACCAATAACAGTAGAAAGTAAAACAAAACATTAAAAGTTCAGTACTATTTCTGTAAATATAAAGAGAATAATGTATAGGCAGGTGTGTGTTCTGAGTTTTTTTCTTTTTTACACACCTGAGATATGTGACAACCCATAAACCTTGAGAGCGACGCTCGAAAGATTTATGTGGTCATCACACACAGTGTGTTTAAAAAAAAAAAAATCAGAGACACGTATCAGTTTTAATTCTTACATTAACAGGTACAGGGATTTGTTTAAAAAAAAAAAAAAAAGCTATCTAAAGAGCTAAACCAAATCAGCACTACGAGGTGAAAGGGAAGATGCAAGCAAATATTTACAAAAAGTTATTTTGAAAGCTAAAGTTAATTTATTTAAAAAAGTATCAAACTGCTGTAGTACCTACTCGAGACAGCATGACAGAAGTTGGGTGTGAATGTTCGTGCTTCCACCGAGGATTTAAAAAAATGCCAGATTGAAATACCATAATAACTGGGTGTGCTATCCTACCCGGTTAATCTGTCATTTGAAGCAGCTTGAAAATGAGTTGTTAGCAAGGGTCACCAGTTATTAAAATATGTTTAAAGTCTTTTCAGTATGTACCTACCCTTACACTGTGCCAGATAAAATATATGAAAGTCTTTAAGAATGAAACTGCTCATAGTGGTAGAAGTGAGTATTCAAATGCTTTCTGTTGATCTATTCCCCAGGAGCTCTGGATAGCATCAAGAAGTATTTTCAGCAATCAAATATTGCAGAGGAAAGGGTGAATGCATCTGTTACTAACCCAGGAAGCACCGTGGAGCAGTCAGCTGACATCCGACAGCAAGTGGAAAGCATAATCAATGAAACAAAGAACAACTTTGTAGAGGACCAGGAGGAGTATTCCCGAAAGCTGGATGAACTTGCTGGTGAACTACAGAGCCAAGACCTGTCAGAACTCAGTGAAAAGGTAACCACCTTATCTAATGGGACTAGATTATTTTTATATTTATTCTCTATCAGCAGTTGTCCTACACAGCTTGGCCACTTCCCAGCTCCATTCTTCACACATTCATTACTTAGCCACCGTCATGGGATCCACAGAGCACCCCTCTTTTGCATCTTTAGGCTCCATGGTGGATTCCACTGAGGGTCGAGGCAAGTCCCTGTCTGCCCCGTCAGGTGTGGAAGGCAGTCAGGTTAGTGGGGCTCAGTAGTCCTAGTGCCATGCTGCCTCCTTACTGGGGTTTTCCTCCTTCATCTTCCCCAGCTCTCAGGATGCCAGGGATGATGCCACCAAGTGCATATACCCATGCTGTTGCCTGTCCTGTGCATGACACAAGCCATCATCCTCCCTCCCAAGATGCTTGGACTGCATTGCCACCTAAAGTCAGCTAAGCGGCAGTATAATAGTGGAGACTGCTGCCCTCCCTCTTGGGAGGAGAGTGTCTTCTGGTGTGCTCGATTTCCCCTCCCCCTGAAGGCTGCTAGTGTTCTGGGCTTGTTCCCAAACCTGGATCACTGTTTGTACTGCTGCCAGTGGGATGGCAGGGCTAGGCTTTTAAGCAAATTTTGGAACACGAATCCCCAGTGCATCAGATTTCAGATGCCATGTCATGTTTCCAAAAGCTTTACAATCACTGCATCCATTGAACACACACTAGACTGATGGCTATCTAAAATTAGGCTCTCACAGTTAAGAAGTTTAATCAGTGGCCTGATTATTGAATATCATTTGATGCCAGTGTATCCAACGGTTTATAGTGTATAGTCGGGTGATGTTCTGTATAGAAACCAAAGCCTTTCCAAATGGTGATGTACCACAGTTCAAAAGGTCATGGAACGCGACAACATTTGGAAAAGTTCTAGAGGTTCTAACAGACTTCTAAACTGTGCGCGAGCCCACATGGCAGCAGCAATGGCAGGATCAACCAAATAGACAGGAGTGGTGGCCGCAACATCACCGGAACCTGCAACGCAAACAGTAAAAAACAAATGCAGGATCAACCAGATATTTGAAATAACTCACAATTAACGATTCCTCTAAGTCCGCTTCCTCTCACTAAGCGAGACATACACTGCCATGTGTTTTTTTTTTTTTAAATCTCTCCCACATCCCA
The DNA here is from genome assembly GCA_016271365.2 of Neoceratodus forsteri. Taxonomy (NCBI): domain Eukaryota; kingdom Metazoa; phylum Chordata; order Ceratodontiformes; family Ceratodontidae; genus Neoceratodus; species Neoceratodus forsteri. Next base: position 646,965,700 of record CM028131.1, read on the forward strand.
TTGACAGCCAATAGAGCTGCGCAATAAATGTAGGGATGTCTGCTCCCTAGCAACCAGCCCCAACTCCAGGAACACGATGGAGCAATGAACATGTTTTATTTTTTCACTTCAAAAATTAAAAACTGCAAAAACTTTGGCAAGGGGGGGACCTAACCATACACTATAAAAAATAGTGCATGGGCAACTGTATGCCCAACCAGTCTATTGTGCCACCTCAGTGTTTTGATTACCAAAGACCTCTCGAGCTCACTCTCGAGGTCTGAGGGTAATTGGAACCCCTTGGTGGTACAATAGGCTGGTTGCACATGGTTGTCCATGCCCTACTCTCTATATGATGCTGTCTTTGCATCTTGGTGGTAGACAAACCTGTACCCAAAAGCAGCCAACCATAGACAACTTTGCAGCAATTTGGAAGCACTTTGTATCAGTTTGTGTACATTTGTGTGAATGAATTAATGCATTTATTTAGATTTAGAGAGGATTGGGCCACTGGATATAAACCCCTTTTGATGGTCGGCCTATATAGCAGTACATGCATCAGTTTCAAGTAGGATACAAAACTCAAATAAAATACAGTATGAAATCTAGTTAAACAAAACCAGTCAAGTACAATGGCAAACAAAAGGCATCCAGTCCAGATAACTGATTAAAAAAAAAATCATTTTTCTCGGAGGGGGGCAATTTCCCCCAGAGTATATTAAGAATTTGAAAGAGGTAAACAAAACAACAAAAAACTTGGAGTACTGGGGTTCTTCCACTCATACATTTGTATAAAAAAAAAAGTGAACCATTGTTGCTTCCTTCTCAGAGTGAGAGTCCAGTTCAATTTATTGAGTAGTGTACAATGATGAATGTCTTTCTGTAGTCCAGCAAAACATAAGGCAAATCAGGCTACCTAGCTACCTGTCTGTAGGGGAAAGTGGCCACACAACATGGCCCATAGGGCATCCTTGGGATGCAGGTAGGAGAGTTCTGTTTAATGGACACAAGTCTGGTAGGCCAGATCAGCCACTGTGCGTGAAATGGTCCACATATAAAGTATATTTAACAAATTAAAATGGAACTTAAGTAGCATGATTATAATAGGAGTGTGCCATTTCTAAGAAGGCTGCAGAAATGCCAAGGCAGGTAGTACCCAAGTATAACTTCGTTAATGCTGCTGCTCTGCTTTACTAGCAGTGTTATATCATTGTGTAAGCAGTGCTAGAAGTTAATGTTGTCCTGCTCTATTTTGCATACCAGTTTGGAAGGCAGTGTACTACTTTTGTCATGCTGGTATTTCAACTGGAATGCCATGCCACTACTGCAACTTCACCTCTGGCACTGTTTTGTTGGACAGGCACAATAGCAGACCCCGAGGTGGAACACTAGATTTGGGTACAGTATTAGGAATTCTGCTTCTCAAACCGGACAATTTTCTTCCTTTCTTCCCTTAATCGAACAGTTGTAATAGAAGTGAAGCAGAAGTACAGCCCTGCATTAGAGGCAGAAATAGATTTCACACAGGTCTAATACTGCACTGAACTTATTTTACATGGGGTAGAAGTCATTTGTTAATCCAGAGGAGAACAGCTTGACTGAAAGTCAGGGCATGAAAAGCATTTCATGTAGTTGTCCCCAGTGAGGTGCAGCGTGCATTTTGGGGAGAGGAGCAGCACTTGGGTAGGCTTGTATTGTGAGGAGCAGTTTAAAAGATTCTAGTAACCCAAAAAATAGGTGCACTCACAGTAGCACTACCACTCACTCACGACACCAGCTACTCCAGTTTGGGAACAAGCTTGAATTGCTTGGGGGGGGGGGGTTATACGTCCCAGAGGACACTCTCCTTCTCTGGGGAGGGATGGTGCCACTGATCATTAGTATACTGCCCCCTGGATACAGGGTACGATGTTGCATGGTTTGACCAGGGGTGGGAGAAGCCGTGCTGGCTGCAGATTACATTGCACTTAGCATGCATGTGTCCTTGTAGTCCTTGTATGCATGGCTCTTGTGGACATGGGAGAAATAGCAAAAAGCACAAGCCTTGCACCCAACATTGAGAAGGATCTCCTTGGTGCTGCTGAGTCCCTCCTACTGGCCATCACTGCTTCCTGATGAAAATTGGTAGTCCGAGGCATATATGCCCTCTACCCTTCCCTACCCGGGAGGGCAAGCCAAGGCTTAGTAGAGGATGGCACCTTGGCTCAGGTAAGGAGGAGACTAGCAGACTTCCTGTGGGTGGTGTCTGGAAGGAATCTCAGGGCAGAGAACAAGGGGGAGAAAAAAAGAAATTACAAAAAAAAAATTTGCATTCAGAGAGGAGTGTTTGGGAAACGAATGACAGATGACATCAGATACAGTTCAAATTTTTAATGCTGCACAAATACATATGTTACAATGGACTGGTCATAATGCAGTGATGACCACAGATAAATGCTCCAAAAGATCAGCCGGTGCTGGAGTGTGTGTTGTGCTCAGGAGGTTGTGTATGCATGGCTGGAAGCATTAACATATGGTTTTCTGTGCATCGTGATCAGTCCATTTTCACAAATGACTGTGTTGTTATCCTTAATTTGTTTCCCAAACTCTCCTTTTTGAGTGCACCTAATTTTGAGTTGTTTGTGGTTTACTGGGGACTTGTTCCACCCTTAGGTGTATTGGTCCTTGCACCATGGGCACACTGTTCTTTTGCTGATGTACCTAAAAAAATACCAATGCCAGCTGTAATGAGAATCAGCACGACTTTTCTGGTTTCCTCTGTGAACCTGGAGATGTTCTGTGCTGCTGTGGTTCTGGAAGGTTGAAATCAGAAAAGAAAAAAAAAAGTGCTGTTCCTCTCCTTCTCTTTTTTGCAGTTGTATTGTGTGTGATAGTTTCTTTCCTGGCTTGTACCACATCGGTACCTGAAGCCGTGGATAGCTCTGCCCTAACCCACTTCTTCATTTCAGAAGTACACAGACTACTGCCTTCTTTGCATGTAAATCTAGTGGATATTCTTAACTTATATAATTTCTTAGAACAATCAACACAGTAAATACTGATTAATTTATATTAGAGAAGCACTAAAGAGAAACATAAAGAGATACTGTGACACCTTCTACTTTACTTCCTCAGAAGTTACTTTCAGCAGATTTTTACCAAGCTGTGTGAGGCTGCTGTCATTATCCTTCACTCCACACATCCCCCCACATTTGCCTCTTCTCTCTTTTCCCCAGACCCTCTTTTGTTTCATCCCCAATATCTCCTTCTGACACCATACAAGGCCCTGCATGTCCTGGACTCCTCTAAAAAGAGCAATTCTGATGGAAATCGCACTTATGCCTTGCTGCCCCACCCATTGCCAGACCTATTTCTACCCTTGTAACCCAATTCACCCTCTCTTCAACAGTGCCCCAGCCTGGAAGATGGTTAAATTTATTTTAAGTGGCAGTATTGTCTAGTGGTTTGAGCCTGCACTTGGGGAACTGTGAGGGCTGCAGGCTCAAACCCTGTCCGAGTCAAAATATGCACTGTGTGACCTTGGGCTAGTCACTGAACCTCTCAGTGCTCCAGTACACCCAGCTGTGGAAATGGGCAGAAGCAGTGCCCTACTGGAAACGAGATGGCCATCTCTGCTGAATTATCCTGGGTAAATAAACTGTAAAAATAGTCCACCCTCTGCTCAAGGGTGGTGACACCCCTACCAGAGGAAGTTACTGGATTGTTTCTCTAATTCCTGCGCTCTCCAAGATTCAGGAGCACTTCTACTCCTGGCTTACTACCCTTCTATCTGACTCCTCTCTCCTCAGCCCTTTCCAGCCTGACTTCCAGCCCAATCACTCCACCATTACTTTCCCTCCTTAGTCTCATGGACTCCATCAATCCAGAGACGACTCTTATTTGCCATGTTCATTGATATCCTCAAAAAGGTTTGGCATGGTTCCCACCTTCTCAGCAAGCTAGCTAGAGCTGGCCTATCAGAGAATGCAACCTTCTGGCTTAATTCTTACCTGTCTGACCATGCTCAGTCTGTTCACATAGGTGGGTCTTCTCCCCTTCCTCCTGATAGACATGGGAGTCCCCAGAAGGCTCATTCTTGTACTGTCCTCCATTTTTCTAAACAACCCAAATGCCACCTGTATAACCATCCACGTATACGCGGGTGATGGTGTTCTTTGCCAGTGGCCCAGATATCCACACACTCAAAAGCAAAGTATCACCTGAGTCAAGGTTATTCAGTGTTTATCCTAGTCCAACTAGCTGATCCTAAATGCAAAGAAAACAATAGCCATGACATTTGGCTCAAACCACATCTGGCTAAACTGACTTCCCTCACCCATAAGACTTGTGATGGCTTGTCTTTTGCTCATGCCAAGTCAGTTTAATACATTGATCTGATCTGACCAGTCCCTTAACTTTTTCACCAGCATTCGCTCCACCTTCACCAGACTCTGTGCCCTTAACTGTAGCAAGTCAATTCTTGCCAGACTGGGGAATAATTAAGCTGTCTATGGAGCAATACCAAAGGGTTCTCTCTCTTTTTTTTTGTAAATATCTTTTTATTGAACAAATGTTTTTTTAGCTTAGTTTTATTCAAAACACAGGTAATACAAATGGCAGTGTCACAGTACAATAGTACATCACTTTACAGAGTAAAATCTAAGTCCAACTAGGAAATAGCAAGTTATGCCTGTAGCTTAATGGCTGCAGTTTAATTTATTTAAAAGAGATTTAGCAGGAAAGACATATCGATCCGTGGAGCTCATTTCCAGATGGGTCCTGGGGGAGTTAAATTTGTTGTAAAATAAATCAGACTACCTACATTATAATAGCTTACATACAGAGAGCCAGTCAATCTCTTGGAATACAAAAAGGAACAGTCATCGTGTCACCTAACTGATAATGGGGCAAAATGTGCCTTCCAAAGCAGCATGGGTGCATCGCCACTTGAAAAATTACAACTCTTGTTCCTATTTTGTTTTTGCTTCTGGGAGCCTGGCAGGTGGCTCCGGTCCCTCCCTCGGAGGGACTCAGTCTCCAGCTTCCCATTCCCCACCTGACTTCCCCTACAATCCCCCATGGGTCTGTTTACCCCCCCCCCCGGTGACAGGGCCAAGGTGAAGGGGTGCCATCTTTCTCCCACCCCTGGAGTGAAATCCAGATACTCAGGGAGCTGGGACAGGCACAGGAAAACCATCATGGAGTCTGCCAGCTCCATTTATCACCACTTTTTCTCTCTGCCCCAACCCCTTCCCGCTGACGGCGTATGTCAGCAGTGTGTCTCCCGATTCTCATATCCTCTAGCCACTGCCAGAGAGAGATTGATGAGCAGGATGTTAATCCCTCCCTCCCTCCCCAAAGGAGGAGAGCAGTTCTCCGGATGTTCAATCCTCTTTCTCCCCTGCCGATCCCCGGCAGCCCGGGCTCATTCCCATACCCGGATCACCGGTGTGGTGCAAGGTGTAGCGTCAAGCACCCTTTACCCTCAGCACCACTGCGCTAGCTACAGCTCTCATTCCTATAGTACATATACTAAGCAGTCCTGTAGCATCATCCAGAGTATACAACACAACTGTGTGTCATTAGAACACCATGGGGGGGAAGGGGTGGAAGTCTGGCCTCAGTACTTCCCTATAATAGCTCAGGTGGTGGAGTACCACCCCCCCCCATGTCTTCCAGTTTATCTCCATCATTATCTACGGTCTCGGCTGTCTGGGTCCCATATCTGCAGAGCCCCTCCGGCTAGATGTGTGTAACCTTCTGAGGAACAAAGGTGGGATCATATGTTGCATTACATGTAGAATCTAGGCGGTCCATCGGGATACCAAAGTGTTCTGTAACTAGACTGGGCACTTTTACCATACCTGTGTCATTTTGCCCACAACCTCCCTCTCCCCAGCATGCACCACTGCAAGATGTACACCAGCCTAGGCTGGGCTTCGCTCAAGGGAAAGTAACTCGTTCATAATACCCTGTTGATCTTCAAAGTGTGGACTAACTCTTCTTCATAACATCTCCTCCCTTCTCACATGGCACCTCCCTCTGCCTACAGTGCGTGTCACTCTGAGACGCCCCCCCCACCCCAATTTATTTGTTATTCTTAGGCATGGCTTGTCAGCTGAGTGAACTGCATTGTCCTGGAGACTTTCTTTCTTCTGGAAATCCCTCCCTTATGAGGCTCAGGTGTCTGCATCACAACTGCCTTTTTAGAGGCATGTCAGGAAACTGGCCAGACCTTCCTATGGCTGCTTCCTACCCTAGATGGCACACAGCCCTGTTTTTTTTTTTTTTTTTAATTTATTTAGTTCACAAACTGTTTATTTACTTATTTGGAAGGGAGGAAGGAGAAAGAGAGGTGACATGATTCAGATCTACAAGTCCCTTGCAGGGGTGAACAGGGTGCAGGAGGAGTTTTTTTCAAGAGCACCAGGAACAGGGAACGTGTGTGTGTGTGTCTGTGTGTGTGTTTGAGTTTGAGAGATGTGTGGAAATATTTTTTTCACTGAAAGGGTGGTAGATGCATGGAACAGACCGCCATTGGAAGTGGTGTTAAAACAGTAGGGGGCTTCAAGCATGCATGGAATAGACATGAGGTATATTGGAAAAGATGCAGGAAGGGGGAGGGTCGCTGGAGACCAGATAGTGTTTGCAGAGGTAGATGAGTCAGAGAAGATTTGGACAGACTGTGTGGACCAAGCTTTCTTTTTCTGTCAACAGTTGTGTTCCAATGTTTTGTATCGGTGCTATACTAGTGTACACAGCCACCCCAGTGTTACTTTCTTTGCTGTTTTATCATCTTGACTGTTCAATTGCTGCACTTGTGTATTTTGTTCCATTACTCCTGTGTATACGTCCCCAGGACACACCTGGAAATGAGCTTAATGCAGCCCCGTGTGTGTGTGCTCTTCTGAGCACAGTTGTAACCTTGTAATAAAAATAATAACTTAATAAAATGTTTTCCGATATTAGTATATCTCCTGAAATTATCTGATTTTTTTTCTGCACTTCTTACCCTTCTGCAGAAGTGTTTTATGTGCAGTTTCTTGCAGTTAGCTTCCACTCAAAGTAGGAAGACAACTCCAAGACATTTTCCTCAACTGTGCGGAAATCTGATATGCTTGCATCCGACAGTGGGGGTTTTAAAGTGGTAAAGACATCCAGGTCCTGTATTTATATGACTAAATAGTACAGCTGGTTTTACAGAGCCTATCTATAGTGTCTTCCAATACAAGTCTCATTCTTTTTGTTGTTCTTTCATCTGTAGTTAAATCTCAGGAGGAATTTTAACCCTGTAATCCTCTTACACTTCTCTTACTGTGATGTCATCTTGAGGAATGTCATTGTGACCCCATTTTCCACTGTGGTATATGTGCATTTCAGTTTTTTGGCTAAAAACTACCATATCTTGTCCATTCACCTATTTATTTATTTATTTTTTTATCGGAAGACTTTTACCTTGAAAAGCCTACTGAACCAAAATAGCTCATTTCCGGAGGTGCCCTGGGGAGGAAAGCAAAGGAGAATGTACATGTAACAGCCCTTTGACTCTCCTAGGCTGCTCCGGGGCCCTCGGGTCAACTCGGTAAACAGCTCTGAGGGGGGGTGGCCTGGGTTCCACAATGATCTGAAAATATGGCACTGTGCCTCCAGCCAGGGTAAGTGGCAGAGGATACCTATGAACAAAGAACAGGTGACCATCCCTCAGGAAAATACGTAAGATGACCCCTAGAATGCTTTCCCAACACCTGTAACTCCATGGGAATAAGTCACAGCAGCAATAGTTAGCATGCAAACAATGAAATGTATTTATTGTGGGAGGGGAAAAAAGTGAGAATATCAAACAACGCAACTCTTTGATAAACAATGGTTCCCCTGCTGTAACCCCTCCTCCCACCACTGGGTACACACAGAAATGTCCTTATATGGTGGGTACCTCACCAGGGGTTGATGCAGGCTTGGGGTCTTTTGTCTGGGTTCAAATAACTGTTACACAATTTCAACACCTGGACATACTCTGCCTTGGCATAGCTTTGAAGTTGACGCAGTCCAGCCCAGAGCTTATCCCTGAAACCTAACTAGCTAGCTAGGTAGCTAATAAGACTCCCCAAGCTGCAGCTTGGCATGTACTCACAGTTCTGAAGTTCACAAAGGGGGGACTTGCAGCTGGCTGAGTGGCAGTCAAAAGGCAGTGGCACGATACCATGGAGGGTTCCAGATGGTGGTCCACTACAGGGTCAGAGATCTTGAAGCCTGAAGAAATTGAAGGTGCGCTGGTCTTCACCTGCATGGCCTTGCCAACTTCACCTAGGGGCCTTTGTAGACAGTTTTCACACAGGCAGGCCTGTTGATGTCTTCCTCCATGGGCCTGCTTTATCTTTTGTCTGGGGAAAATCGGTAGATGAGATCCCCCTAGACCCCTCTGTTTCACTCTGATACATAGGTTCGGTTGGGCATTTTCACAGTCTCTTAGCCCCAAGTGCTCTCCCTCTGGGTGTCTCTCTTCACAGCAGTGCTAGGTCCTCTCTGAGTCAGTTGCCAGAGCACTCACAGGCTCTCCGCTTTCCGGAATTTGCAGTCTCCAATCAGCTACCCTACCAAGGGGAGCACAGCAGCTCAGTCTGTATCTGGGGTTCACAATTCTTTTTCAGGTTCAGAGTACTGCCCAACCTTTGATTCAACAAGGAGCAAAGTTATAAAGTCCCAGTAGCACAACCCAGTCTCTACTCCTCCTGCAGCACAACTTGGTAATTTCTTTTTGAAGTCAGTGGCCAAAAACCAGTGGGAGCACAGGTGCAGGGATTTGAGCTCTGGGGCCCATAGCAGTCTTTCCCTCATACACACTTCAGCTCTGTCGATGAGACTCCTTTTGGTGGCAACTCAGTCCTGTTTATAGCCTTCTGGCAGCATTCCACTCATTGACTGTCACTTTCCCAGGCAAACTCAAGGCCCTGTCACTTTACCCAGCAGTCCCTTGGGTTTTGTAGTAGGGGGAACTGCCATCTTTATCTCCATTTAGGCCCCAACAGTCCGGCCCTCAAAAATATAAACCCATAAAGAGGGCTGAAAGCATCCCCCCTCCCCCCCCAGACCGGAGGCTTTCCAGTTTCCATTTCATCAGTTCCCTTGCTCCTCTGTACTACCTGGAACGGGGGATATATTTCAATGTTGGCCACATGGCCGAAACCAGAAATGGAGACTTAGATCCTTTAAATTTGTAGTGCTAGCAGCCACACATGTTCGGTCCTTTGTTTACATTTTGTGGTCCCAGTTTTCAGAGCCACACCGGGACTGCTCCAGCTCCCCCCCCCCCCCAGGCACCTGGAGGTGTGGAAATAACAATCAGACCCTGGACCCAAAATTACAAAGGCTGTGGAGCAACAGCAGGGCGGCCAGGCTTGAGCCCCACCACAACCACTTGGGACGACGGCAGGACATCAGGGCTGTAGCCCCCACACAATTAAACATATCGGGGGGAGGGCTTACATACAGTAGCACTAGCACAACAACAGTGTCACTCCAGGTTATAGGAGCAGGCATGGAACAGCAATAGAATATATTTGTGAAGAAATTGCAAGTTACAGTATACTTCAAAAGTATTCACTACTACTCCTGATGAGGTAATTTGGAGATTTAGGCAGGAGCAAACAAGGTACACATGAGCCAGATAACATAATTTTGCAATATTCATTATAGGTCCAAGGGTAGAAGGGAGATTAAGAGCAGATGTGTGTGGTGTGCATGTGGAGAAGAGCCTTCAGAGCAGCAGGGGTAGAGGCAGCACAGATGGTGGCTGTGAGGGAGGACCAGAAAAGAGGGAGTCTGTAAGAAAAAGCAGACTGCTCAGCAGAGGTCTTGGCATAGACAGTGGAAAAAGCATGGATGTCAGTGGAGCAGAGGAAGTAGGAGGTGGGGGCAAGAAAGATGATAGGAGAGCGAGCCAAACCAGAACTTGGCAATGAGTGAAGTGCAGTGAGAGAGGTGGCAACCTTTAAGGGAAGGGAATAAGAGGGAAATGTACAAGGAGCAGTAATGAGTACAAAGAGGGCCATCCAGAGCAAAATGACACAAGGAGTGGAGTAGAAGGTACAGTCTGGCCAGGGTGGATTTGGGAGCAGCACTGTAAATCACATCACCATAGTCAAAGGCAGGCAGGATCATTTTGGGGACTGCCTCACACGTGGTTGGGGGGAAGGGGTGCAGGCGTTATTCCTGTAGAGTGTTCCCAACTTAGGATGGAGCTTGGACTGGATTGCATCAATGTGGGTTGTGAAATCTACATTGATGTCAAGTCAGACTCCCATGTACGTAACAGAGGTGACCGTCTTAATCTTGGCACCTTCAGGTGTCGAGAAGACAGGAGGCGGAGTTGGTGGTGAGATGCTGCAGGGGGGGCAAAACTCAGATTGTTTCCTTTGAGTTAAGGGGCAGCTGGTTTTCATGAAACCAGGATTGGGCACTTGAGAAGTCATGCTGGAGTTGGGCAGACAATTTGGAGGCTGAAGGGCCAGAGCAAATAGGACTGCATCACTGGTATATAGTTGAATGTTGGATGGGATACACACCTTGGGGAAGTTGTTCAAAAATGTAAAGAAAAGGAGTTGGGCCATGGACTGAACCCTGAGGTACTCCAGGCTCGATAGGGAATGAAGGGGATAGTACACCATTGACCAAGACCATCTGTGACTTCCCAACCAAGTAGGACTGTAGCAAGCTGAGTGCTGGGGCACTTGGGCCTGCAGAGGCAAATCTGGACTGCAGAAGAGAGTGGGAGAATGTGTCCGATGCCTTTGCCACATTGATAAAAATGACAACAATGATGTGGTCTCAGGCCATCACTTTGAAGACTGTCAGTAAAGCGAAGGAAGTGGTGGTGGAGTGGGATTTGCAAAAGCAAGACTGGTAGGGGCTAAGGAAGGTAGAGGAGTCAAGGAAAGGAGAGAGTTGAGCAAGAATGAGAATTATTTTCTGAACTGACTGAATTTGGGGGGGTTGGGGATAAACATTCCACCCTAACTGCACTATAGACCCAGTGTAGTATGTTACTGACAGTCAGAATGAAACTGGTTGATTCCAGGCCAAAAAAAAAAAAAAAAGCACAGAGCAGCACTGATGTGACTGCAAAGTTAGAATAAAGAAAGCCAGGGAATGTCAGGAAGCCGGGATGGCAGACAACACCAAAGCCTTTTTCTAGTCCACAAATGGAAGGAGGAAGGTGTAGGAGGTAATTGTGCCTCTGAAAACATGAGAATGGGGGAGGAATTACTGGGAGATCCATGAGTGATACACAAGAGTTTAGAAAAGACATAGTGTGGAGACAGTCCAGAAGATGGTAACTAAAATGGTGCAGGGGATGATTCAAAAGCCTTATGAGGGAGAGACTGGGGGATCTCAACATGTACATCCTGGAAGAGAAAAGAGCAAGAGGGAGCATGATGGAGACATACAAGTACTTCACAGGGATGAACAGGGTGCAGGAGGGAGTCTCTCTGTCAAATGAAGAGAGCACTTGGACCAGTGGACATGCATGAAGCTGGGGGGTGGGGTAGTATATGTGGGATGTGAGGAAGTACTACACTGAAAGAGTGCTAGATGCCTGGAACAGACAGCCAGTGGAAGTGGTTCAGGTAAAAACACTGGGGGGGGGGGGAGGCTTGTGCATGCATAGGATACTATTAGTAAATAGGCAGGGAGGAGAGAGGAGCACTGGAGATCAGCTGGGGTCTTCAGAGACAGACTGGGCAGGAATCATCTGGGCAGACTGAGTTGTCTGAGTGGCCTTCCTTACTTCCCTCCCTCCCTCATCATCCCATACACCCAGCCCTCTTAACCCACCTTCTAACAGACACCATGGCTTGACCCCCCCCACAGCAACCATTGGAAGGGGGGCTGTATCTCCAGCGGAGAGCAGTGCCTTAGTCTGCAGTGGGGAGCCTACGGGGAGAGGTGGACATACTCCTGCAGTGACTGGCAGTGTTTTTTTCCCCACTTTTCTGGCTCCAGCACTCATGGGACACAGGTAATTCCATGATGTATTGTGTGGGCATACACGTGCATGTGTCACATATCGTCAAGCATTCTCCCTACGTTCCATGTCTTTGCTTGCACTGCCACCTGTGATCTCCCAGGTGGCAGCAGCAGAGCAGTGTGTGTCTATCCTTCCTCCTCTTGGAGGAGAGTATCCTCTGGGATGCTCATTGCACCTCCCCCAGCTGGTCCTCTGACTGGGGCTCATCGGCATCGTGAGCAGTAATGCTACCGCTGCACCTGCAGGACAGCATTAGGCAGTCCTTTTCTGCCGACAAAGTCTATGTTTCTGTGCTGAAATAATACTTTGTTACAGTTTTCACTACAGGGCCCCCGGGGGAGGGAGGATCCTCATTTGGAGGGCATGATAATGTAGCCATGATGCAGCATGCAGACATTACCCACCCCACCTGATTTCCCACTACCTGACAAAGATCAAGTGAGGTAAGTTCCAAGAGGCATACGACATACACCCCAGGGTCAACAAAAACTAACTAAATAAATAAATTGTGGAGCTAAGTGTAACCCCTAGATGGCGCTATCCCAGGGACTGCTACCCCTGCCTGATTTGCCACTAACAGGTTGAGGGGCCTGGATCCAATGGCGGGTGCCTCCACCCAGAGGTCAGGGTTTGCAATAGTTAAACTTACTTGGTCACAGCCCTCTGGGACACTGCAACCCCCCCTTTCTTCCCACTAGTGGCCCACACAATATATCAGAATTACCTTCACAGTATACACTTACCCCCAGGGCTGGTTCAGGCACTGGGACCTCCTGTAAAATAAGATACAGTGCAACAATCACAGTACAATACTTTAACATAGACAAATACCAGGCAGTATAACTTTGCTGAAACAAGCAGCTCTGATTTATTTAGGGGGAATATAACAAGGACAGGGGGAAATCAGGTTAATTAGCTTATCACTTTACTCATCTACCTATGGCTCTGTGCACAGGCCTATCCCTACCAGTTACTGTCCCTGGGTACCCAAGCCCTAGTGGCTAGTCCAAACCGTGGCAGCTGGTAGGGGCCCTTTCCCACAGAGAAAAGAAAAATTAGTTTAAACAGTCAGCAGTACAGTGATTCCATTTGGATTCAATGTGGCAATTCAACAGGGAGCGACCCTGAATTAGTACTCACGACCTCCAAACAAGATAGGGTCCTTCAATGTCAGCAGGGCTACTCTTGAGCTCCACGAGACTCCTCACACATTTATATGGCAAACTGCAACAGGCAAAAGTCCTTTAATGGCAGCAGGATTCACTTGAAGTACACAAGCCTCTTCACACATTTATATGGTAAAACAGAAAGTACTATACCAGGCAGGCTGCTTCTCTATCCCGATCGCAATTACTGCACAATACCCGGGAGAACACACAGCAGATTCAGTTCCTGACAGACCGAGTGCAATTCAGCAATTTCTCCAGTCTCTACAGGGTGAGCCTGGTTTCTACTCTTCAGATATCCTTTGATTCTCTTCACAGGACTGGATTCAGTCCTAACAAGCAGTTACACAAGCTGCAGACCGGAACTCTGGGCCTTACACACATTTCCGACTAAAACTGCACACTGAAAAGCACAGGGCTCCTTCCTTCTTCACTGCCAGAGCTCAACTGAAAACTCCAACAGACAAAACCGGCACTTCCTTTGAGTTCCTCCCAGTTCTTGACTGGATTGGCTGTCACTCACAATAGACTGCTCCTGTTGGTCCAAAAGGTGCCGAAGTCTAAACTACATCTCCCAGAGTCACTGCCCATACAATCCTCTTGTGGCTGGCTCAGATTATGAGTCCAAGTTCTGATTCGTCCAAGGCACCATTTTAAGAGCTAGCTTACCCCACACTGATTGGTCCAGTTCAGCAGTTCAAAACCAGAATGGGGAACTAGGCAGACACAGTTCTGACTGCAAAGATAGCAGGTTAGACAAACTGTCATTTCATTATTACTCTAAATGATTTCTGGCAAACAGTTACATCTTTCAGATAGGTTCCCTTTGCACTCCTAGTGACTGCAAAAATGGAGTGAATTGACAGCAGCTCGAGTGGTACTCAATCAAAGAAACACACAGTCCCCCATACAAACTAATTATGTCTGCAAGCAGACAGCTCTTAAGAGACAGTACCAAAGGTTCTAAAACACTACTGATAAATGGCTTAAACGCCAAACACCATTCAGGCTTGGAGCATTCAAGCAAGCTCCTGAAGTCTTTTGGGAACCCCATTTGCAGGGGGTTACACCCTTCCTGGTTTGGGAAAGCTTGACGTCGCCCAAGCAAGTACCTCATAAGTTTCAACTGCAACCATATACATTTGCATTAGGCTCACACATGTAATCATCAGTCAATATATCATTTTACCAAGAACACATTTCTGAAACATTGCAGTACATCACTCTTTACACAGTATTACACACACATTGTACCATAACTCAAGTTATTACCTCTTGTACATGAAACCTGAAGAGAGGGCCCTTCCCTATCAGTTACCTTGGGGCTGGACGGGGCAAGGGCACCATACTTAGAGGGCAACACAAGTAACTTGGAGTTAGCACTGACGCTCAGTTTGGGCAATCAGCTCGGGGACACATACACTCCTTTATGGACAACATTGAGAGGCAAGTCCACAGGCCTCCCAAGAAAATCATAACTGAGGTACCACAGGCTTACAGCTCGACCAGTCTTTCTAGGGGAACTGTTACAGTCTCTGCACTCTGAGCCTCATTTTCAGCATTGTCCTCACTTGTCAGGGGAGTCTCCATGGGGTAGAGAGGTAGAACTTGGGGCACTTTCAGCTCCAGGAGTTACAGTTTCTGAGTCCACAACATTTGGCTCGCATGGAGAGCTTTCGGACACTGGCAATGGACTGTCAGGGCACTCAAAATACTCTTCTTGTTCTGGTGTATCACCAGTCTGCCCCAATCCATCATTTTCCTCCCCTGAAAGCTCAAACAGTTCAACCATGCACAATGATTCCATTTCATCTGGTCTGATGCTTTGCACTTCACTTTCTGGGAGCACTGGCTCCAGGGACTAAGCTGGGGGCTTAGACAGTCCAGAAGGCCCAGCTTCATCTCCAGTATTGACTAGGGGATTGCCCCGAAACAATTGACTCAGTTCGTAAAAAGGATAGTATTCAAAGTCACTCTCACTTTCTTCTGATATGGACTGACAGTCATGCTCAACTGGGACTTGTGGAGGGAACACTTTAACTCTGCTTCTGTAGGTGCAGACTTTCTTGATCTTTTCTTAGCAGCAGTCTAGTCACTGGTCCAGAGGGGCATCTTCTAGGGGCTCAGACTCAATTAAGATTTGTCCAATGGGCAGTAAATGATTTCTATGCATTGTTTTACATCTTTTGAATTATTCTCAGGCCTTACTTTGTACACTGGCAGATCATCTAGTTTGCCCACTACAATGTGAGGGAGATGGTGCCATCTGTCAGCAATCTTGTGCTTGCCATGCAGTCCCAGATTTCTTAGCAATACCCGATCTCCTCCTGGAGTTCCTGTGCTTTCACCTTTTATCATACCTTTCTTTGTTGGCCAGATTTCTTTGGCAGCCATGGTTTGAGCCAGTTGGTACGCATGAGTTAGCTGGGCCTTTAACTTTTGCACATACTGTAAATAGTTGTCAGCTTGAACCCCATCAGGAGAGACCCCAAACACACATCTACCGGTAGTCGAGCTTCTCTCCAAACATCAGGCGGTAGGGGAGAACCCAGTGGCATCACTTTTGGTGCAGTTATAAGCATGTACCAGGGTGCTAATTTGTTGGCTCCATCTAGGCTTGTCCTTTGGGTGCAGGTGCACTAGCATATCTAGCAAAGTGCGGTTGAAACGTTCAGGATGTGGGTCCCCTGGGGATGGTAAGGAGTGGTTCTGGACTTCGCGACTCCCACAGAGAAAGCATCTCTTTGATCAGGCGACTCTCAGTCTCTCCTTGATCAGAATGGATTCTTTGTGGAGCCCCATAGTGAACAAAAAAGTTTTCTACAAGTACTTTGGCTACAGTGGATGCTTTCTGGTCTTTGGTGGGTAAAGCTTGGTCATATCTCGTGAAATGGTCAGTGACCACCAGCACATTACTGATATTTCTTTGATCTGACTCCAAACTCAGAAAATCAATACAGACCAGCTCCATGGGTGCACTGGTGGTTATGTTAACAAGGGGGGCAGCCCTCTGGGGCAAAGCTTTCCTCTGTAAGCAGCGACTACAAGTTCGAATGTGTTGCTCCACATCAGCCCCCATCTTAGGCCAATAGAATCTGGATCTCACCAGGTCAAGTGTTCTGTCTATACCAAGGTGCCCCATGTGGTTGTGCAAGGACCTCAGTACTGAGTCTCGAAGGCCGGGGCAGCACTAGTTGTTGTTTGTCTACTTGTCCCCTCTGTCTACTGTTTCTCTGTATAACAGTTTATTGATCAGTTTCAACTTAGGACCTTCTTTGTATAACAGTGCAGTTCTCAAATCAGTGGAGCGGAATTTGGACACATCTTTTCCTGCATAGAGGGCTTCTAAAGCTGATTTGATCATGGGATCAGGGGATTGAGCCTCACTGAATACTGTCATTGTCCAGCTGAGGCAGTGCACCAATGTCTATTGCAGAAAAGTGGCAATAAGCAGCAGGTATGCAATTCTCAGAGGGTCCCAAGCAATCCACCATGCAGTCCACTGCATCCGTGGACATTGTTCCTCCCTGTCAAACTTCCGGCAGAGTGCCTGAATGTCAGGTTCTGCCAATCTGATCCAATCATTCTGGGGAACAGGCCTCGGGAGAGAGCATCAGCATCTATGTGGTTCAGACCTGCTCGGTATTCGAGAGCATAGTCATATGTAGATAATGCAGAAAGCCACCTATGCCAGTGGCATCCAACTTAGCTGAGGTCTGCACATAGGTCAAAGGATTATTGTCAGTTTTACTAGTATTTTAGCCCCATACAAGTACTCATGGAATTGGTCAACAATAGCCCACTTCAAGGCTAGGAACTCTAACTTATGTACAGGATAGTTCTTTTCGGATGGGGTCAGACTTCTACTGGCAAAGGCCACTGGTCTCAGGCCATTCTGTGCTCTTGGTACAACACAGCCCCCAACCCTTGCAAGCTAGCATCAGTGTGCAGGCGTAAGGTTTTCTTGGATCGGCATAGGCCAGCACTGGAGCATGGGTAAGTTGATATATGATCTCATGAAAAGCAGTCTCACAATCAGAGTCCAGCGGGCCCCAAATACTTCACTGGATGAAAATACACTCTTTCAGTCTTGAGGACGCTGACTTTGGTATTTTTGTGGGTTGGGGGATACCCTTGAGTAAGGTTAAGTAAAGGGCGGATCACCTTGAATAGTCCTTGATGAAACGCTGATAATAACCACAGAATCCCAGGAATCTTTGCAGTTCTTTTTAGATTTTTGGGCTGTGGCCAGGTGGTCAAGGCCTCAACTTTACTTGGGTCGGTCTCTAGTCCTCGGTGGATACTATGTGTCCCACATACTTTACTGATGTTTGAAAGAATTGACACTTATCAATGGACAGTTTAAGGCCAAAGTCCTCCAGTCGGTCCAATACCTTAAATAATCTGCTCTCATGTTCCTCCAGTGAGCTGCCAAACACAATAACATCATCTAGGTATACCAGGCACTCTAGTAAGTTCATGTCCCCACTGCACGCTCCATCAATCGTTGAAAGTGGCTGGGGCACCTGAAATCCCTTGAGGCATCCTCATGAATTCATAGAGCCAAGCGGACAGATAAAGGCTGTCTTCTCATGGTCCTCTGGGGCCTCGGGATCTGGTAGTACCCACTGCGGAGATCCAACACAGAGAACCACTTGCTCCCGTTTAGGCAGTCCAAAGCATCCTGAATGCGGGGCATTGTGTACTGATCAGGGATAGTCCGCGGTTTAAGGTGCGATAATCCACACACATCCTTACTGTCCCATTCTTTTCCTCACTACCACAATGGGAAGCATAAGGGCTTCTGGATTCTTGTATTACACCAGCAGCTAACATCTCTGCAGATGCCGTCTCACATCATCTATGTCAGCAGGTGCCAGGCTCGAGACCTCTCACGAAATGGTCTTCGTCATGCAGCCGGATATTGTGCTCAGCTCCTTGCACGCATCCTACGTCCCATTCCTTTAAAAGAAAACACCTGGTCTCTCTGGGCAAGCTTCTCACTGATCCTCACTTTCCATTCAGCTGGCAATGGGGAGTCGCCGAATCAAACAAGTCAGGCGCTACTCTGTCATTCTTCCTTGAACTCTTGCTGCTGGGTAGCACTGCAGTGTCTGCACAATGCACATTAGCCAGGATGCAACCTCTATTTACTCGAATGTCTCTTTCAGACACATTATGAACTTGGACCATTACCCTTCTGGCATAAGCATGGGCTCTAGCGGCAAAATACTAGGCTTGACCAGCAGTCCCTCTGGCAATTTTCCATTGCCTGGTGCATCCAACATTAATATTTTATTCTTAACATCCTTTCTGATATGGACCTCTCCTGTAAGGTACACTGGGCATTTGGCGCCAGGATCAGAGACTCAGGATCCTTCTTCCATACAATTCCGACCGGTTCCTCTGGTTCTATTTTTCAGCATCTCTCTGTGCCTCATAGGCCTTCTTAATTAAAGCTGAACTCTTAAAGCTCTACTAGTCTTTGACCCTGTTTTTCATAACATAACTGTGCCAGCCTTCCGAACATATGAGCATTTGTTCCAATCAACAAAGGGACACCATCATACAGTCCAGTGGGGGGACACACTAAGGCTAGGGTCTCTACTTGTTCGGCCACTCCAGCCACGGAGGTGGGGAAAGACAGCCAAATTCGGATGTACCCAGAATAGGGTAGGCTTCTTCACTTAACCCCATACATGCAGTCCTTCTAATGGTTGTAAGGGTACGTCTGACAAATGCTTCTGATACCAATCTTGGAACATAATTGTCACTTGGGAGCCACTGTCTAATACAGCTCTTGTAGACACTCCATTCACCTTTACAGTGGTCTCCATGGAGGGACCCACTATTCTGGACCAGTCTGGAGAGGCGGTAGTGGGGCCTGGGCAACTGACCTTGCCACAAAAAGACGTGAGTTAGCATTTGGTGCCCTCACTGGGATCATTTTGTGCACCTCTAACCACTGATTTGTTCTCCAAGCTCTCCTTGTAGCCTATATGCAACTTTGTCAGTGTCTTTTGGGACCGAATTCCCTCTTCATGTGCCCATCCTTCCCGAATTATAGCAAAACATACTTTCTGGAGTTTGAGCTGGCCGAGGCGCCACACTGGGAGCCAGGTCGGGGGTACTACTAACTGGAAACCTTGGTGCCATCTCTGTCTGCGGCATGATAAGCATTTGGAGACATCTCGTCAGTTTCTCCACTTCCATGGTCAAGGAATTGAGTTTGGAGCTGTTATCAGCAGGAGATACATGGGTGGGTACCCCCACCCCCATAGCAGATGGAGTCGGATATAGGTCAGGGCCCGTACTTGCAGGCGTGGCCTTCATAAAGGGACTGTTTTTGAATTCCCGGATCTCTCTCAACAGTTCGCCCCATTGTGACCTATCTTTTTCCTTGTCAGAGCACTCATTGACTGTCAACCTCTGCCCCTGAACTTCACTTGATGGGTCACCCTCAGTCACTCAGGTCGTAGCCACAGCTGTTGGTGCAGGTCCCTCCGGTGCGCCTTTTCTCAACTCCTCGAATTTCTCTCATTAACTCATCATAGGAGGGTGGGATTCCAGTCGATTTGCCAGGCGTAACTGAAGCAACAGCAGTTCTGAGAGGGGCAGACTTAAGGATTCTGTCCAGTCTGGTTCGGTCCAGTTCAATCGCTGGCAACTACCTTTCTGAGGCATTCTTGCAACAATTTTTCCAGCCGAGATACATACACAGACAACAACTCCTTGGTACTGTTGTGCATTTCTTACTCTCCACCATAGGTCCTCATCAGAATCTGGGCTCCATACACATTCTCCAGGGCCTCAAGATAGGCCTGTGCAGTCGCTTCAGGGTTACTGGCCCGTTTAGCATGGATGGTAGCCAGGCGGGAACCTCGGAGGCTCCCACTAACCCTATTTAGCTTTCCGACTTCCGAGCATTGCCATTCTAGCACTTGGGGGCAACATAGTCTATCCAGGTCTCCCAGTCATCCTCCCTTGATGGGTGGGGAGGGTGCCAGAAAGATCCTCAACCTTCGTAAGAGTCGTGACTAATGGCAGGTGCAGGAATAGGAGTCTGCATTGGTTCAGCCACCATTACGGCACTGGAGCGGGAGAGGGTGTTGGGGAGGAACACCCCAAGTGGCAAGAATAGTTTCTTCAAGTCCTCCACAGTTTTCCTTCTCCCAGCAACCATTTAGCAAATTTCTCCTAAAAGTTTCAGATAGTGGTGGGGCTCATTCCCCCGGTCTTTACTGTCCTTAGTTATCACTCTCCAAGCAGTGAGGGCTCCTCTGGGGTAATGGTCTGTGGCACTTTGAGCTATCTATGGATCCTTAAACTCTACTAGGGCCAGAAAAGTGTGGGTGAGCAGATTAGCATGCCGACCCACCACCACAGGGTTTTGTAAACCTTCCACCTTGGAAAGTACTCCTGTACAATGTCCGTATTGATACCCAAGGGATGTCCAGTATAAGCATAGCATTTTGGGGTCGATCTCCTCCCCAGTACACCACTCCACCAGCGGTGCACAGCCACTTCTGTCGGGTACCCATTTTTCTTAACAGTGGTTCGTAAATATGGCCACTAGAGGACACACAATCCCAGCAGTGCCTCCAGATGTACCCCTAGATGGCGCTATCCCAGGGGCTACTACCCCTGCCTGATTTGCCACTAACAGGTTGAGGGCCTGGATCCAATGGCGGTGCCTCCACCCAGAGGTCAGGGTTTGCAATAGTTAAACTTACTTGGTCACAGCCCTCTGGGACACTGCAACCCCTTCTTCCCACTAGTGGCCACAAAATATATCAGAATTACCTTCACAGTATACACTTACCCCCAGGGCTGGTTCAGGCACTGGGACCTCCTGTAAAATAAGATACAGTTCAACAATCACAGTACAATACTTTAACATAGACAAATACCTCAGGCAGTATAACTTTGCTGAAACAAGCAGCTCTGATTTATTTAGGGGGAATATAACAAGGACAGGGGGAAATCAGGTTAATTAGCTTATCACTTTACTCATCTACCTATGGCTCTGTGCACAGGCCTATCCCTACCAGTTACTGTCCCTGGGTACCCAAGCCCTAGTGGCTAGTCCAAACCGTGGCAGCTGGTAGAGGCCCTTCCCACAGAGAAAGAAAAATTAGTTTAAACAGTCAGCAGTACAGTGATTCCATTTGGATTCAATGTGGCAATTCAACAGGGAGCGACCCTGAATTAGTACTCACGACCTCCAAACAAGATAGGGTCCTTCAATGTCAGCAGGGCTACTCTTGAGCTCCACGAGACTCCTCACACATTTATATGGCAAACTGCAACAGGCAAAAGTCCTTTAATGGCAGCAGGATTCACTTGAAGTACACAAGCCTCTTCACACATTTATATGGTAAAACAGAAGAGTACTATACCAGGCAGGCTGCTTCTCTATCCCGATCGCAATTACTGCACAATACCGGGAGAACACAGCAGATTCAGTTCCTGACAGACGAGTGCAATTCAGCAATTTCTCCAGTCTTCTACAGGGTGAGCCTGGTTTCTACTCTTCAGATATCCTTTGATTCTCTTTCACAGGACGGATTCAGTCCTAACAAGCAGTTACACAAGCTGCAGACTGGAACTCTGGGCCTTATACACGTTTCCCGACTAAAACTGCACACTGAAAAAGCACAGGGCTCCTTCCTTCTTCACTGCCAGAGCTCAACTGAAAACTCCAACAGACAAAACCGGGCACTTCCTTTGAGTTCCTCCCAGTTCTTGACTGGATTGGCTGTCACTCACAATAGACTGCTCCTGTTGGTCCAAAAAGGCGCCGAAGTCTAAACTACATCTCCCAGAGTCACTGCCCATACAATCCTCTTGTGGCTGGCTCAGATTATGAGTCCAAGTTCTGATTCGTCCAAGGCACCATTTTAAGAGCTAGCTTACCCCACACTGATTGGTCCAGTTCAGCAGTTCAAAACCAGAATGGGGAACTAGGCAGACACAGTTCTGACTGCAAAGATAGCAGGTTAGACAAACTGTCATTTCATTATTACTCTAAATGATTTCTGGCAAACAGTTACATCTTTCAGATAGGTTCCCTTTGCACTCTAGTGACTGCAAAAATGGAGTGAATTGACAGCAGCTCGAGTGGTACTCAATCAAAGAAACACACAGTCCCCCATACAAACTAATTATGTCTGCAAGCAGACAGCTCTTAAAGAGACAGTACCAGAGGTTCTAAAAACACTCACTGATAAATGGCTTAAACGCCAAACACCATTCAGGCTTGGAGCATTCAAGCAAGCTCCTGGAAGTCTTTTGGGAACCCCCATTTGCAGGGGGGTTACATAAGGGAACAGATAGCCAGGACACTTACAGTAATGATGTGAAAGTCAAGAAAAGCCTTTCTGTGGTCTGCGAAGTGCCATTAACACAAATTATAAAGAGAAGCTCACTTAAGGCACTCCTCAGCCTTCTAAACACATAACCCCAAAACCCATAAACCCAAAGGAGATATAAAAAAAAATGCTTTGTTTCATCACGTTAAAAAAGAAACAAGTTTGAGCGTCCGTGGGACTGCTCTTCTTCTCTGGGGGGAGGGATGGGGTAGCATCCGGGGCGATGGGGACTCCTAGCGGAGGCCAGGAGCACCCACGCTGCCGCGCTCAAAAGATTGTAGGAGGCGGGGCGGACGCTAAACGTCATTCCACGACCCCGCCTCCCCGGAAAAGAGGAAAATGGACGGCTGCGGCCACCCTCCATGAAGCCGCCCGGCGGCTTTGATTAGCCCCAGGCCAGTCCTCCGACCAATTACGATTATAAGGGATGTCTCGCCCTCTCCATCCGCAGCCCCACCGTGGGGGAGTAAGCCACAGGGTATCGGAGGACCCAAGGCCGATGTGGGGTGGAAGCCCGGCCCGTGACCGGGCTGAACATTGGGTGGCCGGCAGCTAGGAAGGTCAAAAATCCAAATTTAAAAAAAAAAAAAAAAAAAAAGAAACAAGTTTAACTCACAAGAGCACAGCACAAGAGGTGGTCTGAATACTCATGAGTTACCAAACCTAACATTTTGCCCCAGGGGACCAGGTCTGATTTTGGCAACTAGAGGCTGGACAGCCAGACTTTAGGACTGGATAAGGTCCTGGAAGCCACTGTCAAGGACAGAAAAGTAGAGTGCTTGGTTGAGGCTAAGGTTCGTTCCTTTCTCAGTAAGCCTTTATGAGGGGCTCATCATGCCAAATCAACCTGATCACCTTCTTCAAAGAGGCTCACCTGGGAGGTAGAGAAGGGCAGGGCTGTAGGCAGTCTGCTTTGGACTTCTGCAAGGCCTTTGACATTGTGGCACAGGACAAGCTTCTGTGCAGAGTACATTGCCAACTAGCGTGTGTCGGAAAGTAGATGGTTCTGGTAGATTGGCACTACAAGTGGAGAGGGATACTCTGCATCATCACTCGGGGATCTGTGCTAGAGTTTGTTCAACATTTTTTTATATATACATATATCTGTTTATGCCCCCTGCTCTCCCGCAGCCTTACCTTCTCTCAGGCCCTCCAAGGCATTGATGCTGGCTGTAACGGACCACTTCCCTGTGGTCACCTCCGTGTTGCCTTGGTTTGCCCACCAGCGAGGAGAGGGGGAGTGGCCTAACCTTACCACTCCCTCCCACCTGCTTGAGTCTTTGTCAGGCACCTTCCAGGGATCATCCTGCATGTAAGGGCTGCATGCCAGAGGCTGTCTCCAGGTTCAGCTGTGGGGGTATTTTTCCTGTGTTGCTCCTAGCCTTGAGGGCGTCGACACTGTCTAGTAGTTCCAAGGGACAAAGGCACGTCACTACATAATGGTCATCCCGGAACTTGGCTGATGTCCTCCCCACCCACTGCATCCCCAAACTGCACCTCCACCTGTGGTCACCCAGGTGGCGATATTGTAGTAGGAATGACTGGCCTCCCTCCCTGGATGAGAAGAGCAACCCTGTGGATGCTCTATCCTCCTCTCCCAGGCTGGCCCCTGACGACCCAAGTCTGTACCTGAACCCAGGGTCACCGACTTCGCTAGCAGTAATACTACCACTGCACCAATGGGCCGGCACTGTTCAACATTTTTATCAGTGATCTGGAAGCTGTCGTCTCTTGTAGGTTACTTAAGTTGGCTGTTATCACTGTGCTGGTCAGCGTGGTGCACTCCCTCAAAAATGGAAACAAACATCAGAAGGACATGAACAGGCAGGGTGTTTGGTTTGACTCCTGATCTGATTCAGTGTAGTCTGTGCAAGGCACTACTCTTAATGAGCAAAAACAGAAGTAGGAACTACACACTGTGTGACTTCTCTTGCTGCAGTGGATGAGTAGGAACAAGACCTAGAGGACCTAATACATGAGGGGATGAAGCATGACACTTGTGAGTCCAGCTACTGCCAAGAGGGATGGCAGAAAAGGGGGAGTGACCAGCAGGGCAGGGGTGGTTATCCTGCCTCTTTACAAGGCCCTGGTCTATCCCCACATGGAGTGCTATGTGCAGTTCTGGGCTGCTGTAGGTGAGACAGAGAGCAGCCACCAGCTTCCTTATAACAAGGAGGTGATTTAATAGAAGTACACTGAATTGAATTCTTAATTTTGGGGCCTGTGTAAGTGGGTAGAAATCAGTGTTTTTGTTCTGTGTTTTGGGGGTTGACTTTTCTAGTGTAACTTTTGCCAGGGATGAAATTTAGCTGGGAGAATATTTGCAGTCACTTGTGACTAGACCTGTTACTTAGGCTCTGTGAAATAGGTGTCTAAAAGGAAGGAAGGCACTCACCGGGGTGGTGGGTCAGAGTTGTAGTTGATTGTTTGTGGAGGGCACGGGTAAAAGAGGAGGTGAAGTAGCTCTCTACATAAGGGAAGGAATCAAAGCAACAGAACTAAAGGGTAAACAGGGAGGGGAGGAGGCACTGTGGGTCACCCTGTAGACAGGAAATGGCACCACAATCTGCACAGGGGTTGTTTACAGACCTCCATCTCATGGGGAGGCAATGGACAAGGAAATGATGGAAGGAATCTTTAGAATGGCAGAAAAAGGAGAGATATTGCTGATGGGGGACCTGAATATGCCAGATGTTAACACCTTTACTGCAGCCACAACCAAGAGCAGGGTCATTCTTGATGCCCTACAGGGGGCATGCCTAAGACAGCTAGTGTTGGAACCCACTTGGGAGGAGCAATCTTAAACCTGGTATTTTCAAATGGGGATGGAGAGAGGATCTCAGGTTTAGAAATGGGCAGCCATCTGGGAACAAGCGACCACCAAACAGTGTGGTTCACAATAAACACAGCTGTATAATCAAGCCATACAAAAACAAGGGTGTTGGACTTTAGGAGGGCTGACTTTTGCAAACTGGGAGAGTGCCTCAGAAAAGTACTAGCAAATGGGCAAGAAGGGAGGGGTGGAAGAACAATGGGGAAAAATCAAAACTGCCATCACAGAGGCAACAAGCCTTTGTGTAAAGCAAATCAACAAAACAAAATGAAGGAAAAGCCACTATGGTTCTCAAAAGAGGTGGCAGGGAGGGTTGAGGAGAAAAGGATAGCATTCAGGAAATACAGTATAAGGAAACAGAAGGAGCAGGACAGAGAATTATATCAGATAAAGCAGAAAAAGGCAGGGAAAGCAGTCAGAATAGCAAAGGCTCAAACTGAGAACAAGATAGTCAAGTCTGTTAAGAAGGGGGATAAAAACTTTTATAGGTGCATTAGGGAGTGAAGAAAGACCAAAGGAGGGATACTGAGGCTTAATAAAGGGGAAGGAAAGTAGGCAGAGGGTGACAGTGAAAAAACAGGGATACTGAATGAATACTTCTGCTCAGTATTCAAAAAAGAAGAGGAGGGGGAGGTACCTAAACCAAAAATAGAAACACTCTGGATAGGGGGGTCGATACCAGTCCATTCACAGAAGAAAGGGTTCTGAAAGAACTCTTAAAACTGAAGGTGGACAAAGCAATGGGGCCTGACGGGATTCACCAAAGAATTCTAAAAGAACTAAGGGTAGAAATAGTGACACCACTGACTACCCTCTTTAACAAATCATGGGAGGATGGGGGTGGTACCTGAGGACTGCAGATGTGATTCCACTTCACAAAAGTGGGAGCAAGGCAGAGGCAGGTGTAAGTGGTGGGTTACCCCAGGGGTCGGGTTGGTGGTATTTTTGTGTTATTAGCGCTGTGCGGTCCCTCCATATGTAACCCCCTACCTGGGCTCAGGGAGAAAACTGTTGCTCGGTATCTTGGCTAGGTTTGACTTCTAGTCAGGGGCACCCAAGTAACTCCAGACACAGGAAGCAATAACTGAAATGTCCAATACCAGAAGTTGGGATTCTAAAGTGTGGCTTTTATTCACATCCAACAGAATAACAAAGCATAGATGGACCCCCATGGGGCTGCACTAATGGTAATGCAGATTTATGGAGATCAGAACACATCCTCTCTACACTGAAACCCTCAGGTCTCGAAACACTCTGGGCACTCTGCCCTAACTTAACTCTTTTTCGGTTTCCCTGGCTCGGCTCCATTGCCAGCCCTTTGGACACTTTCCATATAGCATGGAACATTTACTGGTGGCTCCCTAAACCACCTATGAGCACTTCTGGCTCCATCAGGGAATCTTCGTCATCAACCCCACGTCTGGGTACTTTCCTCAGGCACTGGCCTAGTACCTGAGAGAAAGCAGCAGGTGTCCCAAAGCAAACCCATAGAGGTGAATTTGGTTACTACTGATGGGAGAGGGTGGGCATCTCCCATAACTCATACCTGGCCATTTCTCTGGACTGTAACACCTCATCCTTAAAACACTTTGCTATGTAGATTCTCATTAAATGTATATCACATCCAATCTACTGTTTTTCCATCCCATTTGTGCTGAACTTGAACATACTTAAAAAGTGGCTGTGTCCATTACTCTAGACCCCCCACAGAGTTAAGCAGTCCAATCCCCACATCTTCCAAACTGTACCTGGCTGTCTTTTCCTGACCCCACAGTAACAGTCACTTTAATTTCATCTTGTGTCAGGTGAAAACACATTGGCCCTTTAGCAGAGCGAACTCACCCTAGGTGGTAGGCAACCCATAGGCATTGCTCTTCCAAAGAAATCTCGTTCAGAACTTCTGGTGCCTCAGCACGAACTTAAACTCAGGCAGCTTCTTGTTTCCTAGCCAGACCAGGGGATTTGCCCCTGGAAATAGGCCGATTCCTCTCCCCCCCCCCCCCCACAAATCCCTGCAGGGATGGGGCCCTGAACCACTGAATGCAGTCTCTACAACTTACTTGGCTCTTCTTGCGTTTCTCTCCAGGTGAGAACAAACACCAATTTAAAAAAAAAAATAGCTCTTTGACAGAGCTTAGAACACTGAGGGCCTGCTTACAGCAGAGCACCTCCTTCCTCTACTACAGACTGCAACAGACTGACTTCAAATTCCCCAACGTTCTACTCTAACCTCCAACTGCAACATTCCAGTGTGGCTTATGCAGCTGCAACAGTTCTAAATGATGTCATAGCTCCAGCTCAGCAGAGACTGAAAACAGAGCAAGACATAGTGAAATCCATTTAACTGAAGTTTCACTAGCTGCCTGTCCCGGCTTGTCGCTAGGTCTTACTAGGGTTCTAGTAATGACGGGTAACGGGGGTTACACAGGGAACTTACAGACCTGTTAGTTTGACCTCAGTGGTAGGAAAAATGATGGAATCACTTCTGAAGGAAAGAATTGTTGAGCAACTAGAGGCCAGTGGGGGCACAGGATCTAAGGCAGCAAGGAGTCACAGCAGGAAGGTCATGTCAGATGAATCTAATAGATTTCTTTGACTGGGTGCCAAAATAGTAGACAAGGGAGGGGCTGTGGACATGGCCTAACTAGACTTTAGCAAAACATTTGACACAGTCCCACACAAAAGATTAATATACACGTTAGCTAGCCTTGGAGTGGGTTCCAAGGTGGTAGCCTGGGTAAAAAATTGGCTTGACAACAGGACGCAGAGGGTAATGGTAAACTGACTCCACTCTGAAGAAAGGGGGGTTACAAGGGGAGTACCGCAGGGTTCAGTACTGGAACCAGTCCTCTTTAATGTCTTTATAAGTGACATTGTAAAGGGACTGGAAGGAAAAGTATATTTCTTTGCAGATGACACAAAGATCTACAAGAGGATCAATAAGAAGATGGGGTGGAAAGGATGAGAAGGGACTTGGCAAGGTTGGAGGAATAGTCAAATGTATGGCAGCTTAGATTCAGCGCAAAGAAGTGCAAAGTAATGCACCTGGGAAACAAAAACCCCAGGGGAAAAGTACACAATAGGGGGGTGAGATACTAACAACAACAAAAATGGAAATGGACCTGGGGGTAGTCATATCAGATGAACTTGAAGACAGGCAAGCAATGTGAGAAGGCAGTGAGGAGGGCTGGTGGGATACTGGGATGCATAGGTTAAGGCATCACCAGTAGAAAACAGGAAGTTGTTATCCCTCTGTGCAGACAGTTGGTGAGACCCCATCTGGAGTACTGCGTGCAGTTCTGGAGACCCCATCTCCGCAAGGACACAGAAAGGATGGAGGCTGTCCAGAGGAGGGCAACTAAAATGTGCAGGGTCTGCACCAGAAGACCTATGAAAAGAGATTAAAAGAGCTTAATATGTATACCCTTGAGGAAAGGAGGGAGAGGGGGGGGCATGATAGAAACTTTCTAGTACCTCGAGGGAATCGGCAAAGTCCAAGAGGGTATCATCTTTCAGAAAAAGAGATGTACAAGAACAAGGCTTCACAATTTGAAGATGGGGGATGCCGCTCAGAGGTAATGTGAGGAAGCATTTTTTTATGAAGAGGGTTGTAGATACATGAAACAGCCTTCCTGAGGAGGTAGTGGAGTCAAAAACAGTGGGGAAATTCAAGAATTGATTGGACAGACATAAAGCAATACTAGTGGGGGCTTGGAGGAAGTAGGCTGTTGGTTAACTAAGATCTGCAGCTTATTCATTAGGTAGGGAAATGGGCAGACTAGGTGGGCCAAGCAGTCCTTATCTGCCATCAAATTCTATGTTTCTACCAGTACAGCAAGGACATTGAGGCAGTCAAGCGGTGCAGTGCAGGGCTACCAAAATGATCAGAGGTATAGAAGACAAAAGCTGTGAAGGAAGTCTTGTGGCATTTAACATGTTCATGTCGGAGAAAAGGAGTCTGAGAGGGGACATCTCATTCCAGAACATGACCAGGGTGGTGTGGAAGCATCCATAGTCATCTTCTGTGGTCCCGGAAAAGGCTGACTGCCTATACAGGGCACCATTAGAAGAGCCCTACCTGCGAGAGCTACAGTACCTGTAGCAGATTCAGTAGTAATCACCACCATGCATGACTGGTCCCAGAGGCCAAAACACTTAAGCACTAAGCCTCCGGACAGAGAATCGAAGCAGCTTCTTTGGGCAGAAAAATGTGTGCATCTGCCACATACTCTGCCTGCTCTCTGAATGTCCTAGACTACATAGTTCAGTTTCAAAATGCCCTGTGGGAGCAGAGACTGGATATGGCCCCAAATCTCCCTGATGGGAATCAGAAGGAAGAACTGGTCAAGCTCTTAGACTGGTTCTGACGTGGGCACCCAGGTGCTTAGAGCAGCATACAACTCTGCGGATTCAGCTGCCAGAGGGGCAGCAGTGGGCGTCTGCCTCAGAAGACGCTCCTGACTGATGGTTTTGGGCTTCACGCCAAACGTCCAGACAGGTATAATGGACGTCCCCTTCAAGGGGATGGTGCTTTTCACGGAAGACTCCGAAAAGATTACAATGAAGCTACAGAATGCAGGCAAAGCTGCCCATTCCATGCAGGCCATGTATAAACCAAAGCCAGAACCATTTCGGAGGCAACAGCAGGGTTTTCAAGGAAAACAAAGACAACAGCCTAGGTACGGCCAACAACAGAGAGGCAGCTTTGCCCGCAAAGGCCCCTCTCAGACAGCAGGAGGCGCACGCGTAAGAAATGCCAAGCCCTCCCAGGCAAACCACCTTTCTCCCTCCACAGCTTGACTTTTCGCAGAGCTCTCCTCTCCCATCTGCCCAGGTGGAAGAGGCGGTCAGGGATCGCTTCTCCAAAGAGTGGCAGACAATTACCTCCCACCAATGGATTCTTCAGTTGGTTCGAAAAGGTCACTATATTGAGTTCACTGGGAGGCCCCCGTCCAGGCCACCCCTTCTCTCCCAGTATTCCCATCATCTCGCCATACTAATCCAGGCCCTTCTAGAGAAGGCCATAGAGTCTGTCCCCTTGATTCAACAAGGAAAAGGGTACAATTCCCATTTTTTCCTAGTACCCAAAAAGACAGGGGACCTACGTCCTATCCTAAACCTCGGCGATCTCAACACCTTCTTGACGTACCAATGCTTCAGAATGGTCACCTTGCCCGGATTCATCTTGATGCTATGCCCGAATGCTTGGTTCACATTGCTAGATATGCAAAATGTGTATCTCCACCTTCAAATCAGAAAACACCACAGGAGGTTTCTGCGGTTCGAATTCAGAGGACAGCATTATCAATTTTAGGTGCAGCCGTTCGGTCTGTCAGCACCCAGAATCATTACCAAATGCCTGGCAGTAGTAGCCATGGTCCTCAGAAGGATGGATCACTATGTCTTCCCTTACCTAGATGATGGGCTCCCCACAGTTTCATCCAGGACGGGGCCAAACCAAGCATTACAAGACACCTTTTCTATGTTCAAAGACATGGATGTCACCATCAGTCTGCTGAAATCATTTCTCACTCCATGCCAAAGACTACAGTTCATAGGAGCAGTCCTGGACATGACCAGAAGGAAGGCTTCCTTACCAGAGGACAGGGCAGATTGCCTGAGGGGATTAACCTGGCATATCCTGGAGCAGAAACGGGTCACAGCAAGGACCATGCTGCATCTCTTAAGCCACATGGCAGCTGCCATAGCCATGGTTCACTTATGTCTCCACATGAGAACCATTCAGTAGACACTCCAAGTCTAGTGGGAGCAACATCAGGACAACCTCAATGAGCTGGTCTCTGTCCTCGTGTCGATACACCAAGTCCTGAAATGGTGGTTAGTTCCAGAGCACGTGGCCGCAGGAGTCTCCTTCCTGTCGAACACACCTTCACAAATCCTGACCACAGACGCCTCAAGATTGGGGTGGGGCACCCATTTAAGCGACAGAAGAACACAGAGATTATGGTTCAACCCAGAAGGAACCCTGCACATAAATATCCTAGAGGTGAGAGCAATCCTCTGCACCCTACAGGCCGATCTGCTCTGTCTCAGTAGTGTTCAACAAGTGAGGCTGCACCCATTCATACCAACTCTGCTGGGAGGCAATGAGAGTATGGTATTGGGCAGTAGACCACAATATCACTGTCCGCAGTTCATGTCCCAGGAATACAGAACACTCTGGAGGATATGCTCAGTCGATCCAGATCCAACGCACATGAGTTGGAAATTCTGCAACAAGCAGCAGAAGCCATGTTTGCCAAATGGAGAACTCCAGAGCTAGATCTATTCATCTCTCCATACAATGCAAATTGCCCAATTTCTGCTCGCTAGGACCAGGGCCTGGTGTTTTCTGCCAAGACGCGTTGTATATGGTTCCCTTTACTTCAACATCTAGCGAGTGATTCTCCATTCCCTCTGCCTCTCAGCTTGCACTTACTGTCACAGGGCAGTGGATCCCTAGACCACCCAAACTTGCAATGCTTATGCCTGCACGCCTGGCTCCTGAAGACTTAGCGATTTCTCGCCATGGGGTCTCAGATTGGGTGGCAGATATCCTTGTGGTGATAAGGAAACTCTCTACTAGAGCCATGTACACCATGAAATGGCGACACGTCTGCATTTGGTCCTCGGCCTGTGGCCTGGACCCTTAGACCTGCCCGGTGAAGTCGGTCCTAGAGTACCATCTGTCACTGTCTGATACAGAGCTAAAGGTATTCCTCTATAAAGGTGCATCTCTCAGCATTGTCAGCATATCATGCATTGTTTGGAGATAAACCCTGGCCCAACTGGATCTGTCACTCACCTTCCTGCGTGGCATTCTCCATCTGAAACCACCCATTAGGGACCCGATCCTTCCTTGGGACCTTCTTTTTGTTTTGGAACAGCTCACACTACCCACTTTGAACTAGCTGTGGATTGCAAGCTATGCCTTCTCTCTTGGAAGGCGTGATTTTTTTGTTGCAGTTACTTCAGCCCGAAGGATTTCAGAGCTCCAGGCACTTGTGTACAAAGAGCCGTATTTGGTTTTTCATAGGGACAGGGTGGTGTTAAGAACTATTCCTAAGTTTTTACCCAAAGTAGTGTCAGCTTACTGTCAACCAAGAGTTTAATTTCCCTGTTTATTACCCTGAGTACTCCAATAGAGGAGATAGAGGCTCTCCTGCACACTTTGGATGTGCACAGGACACTCTGGTACTATCTGACTAGAACAAGGCATCACAGAAAGTCAGATCAGTCATTTGTTTCTTTTGCCTCCAGGATGCTAGGGGCACATATATCCGAGCAAACACTTTCAAAATGGCTGGTGAACTGCGTTGTGTTCTGTTACCAGAAGCGCAACAAACCCTTACCAGGACCAGTAAAGGGCCACTCCACTACAGAGGGTGGCAGCCTCATTCACTTCTCTAAGAAATGTCTGCTTCTGACATCTGTGCAGCAGTTACCTGGAGTACTGAGCACACATTCATCAGGCATTACAGTTTAGATAGCACCTCCAGGTGCAGAGCAGGATTTGGCCTTGCCATCCTGCAGGGACCTCTGTCATGAGGGGTTCCCTTTCACCAGGCCGTCTCCAGTTTTAGGAGCTATCTCGTATTGCTTGGGATTCGGTCCTTATGATGTAACCTGCTGCAAGAGCTGCATCTTGTAGAAAGATAGTACAGTTACGTAATATCTTACTGTAACAGGAGATCTTCAAGAACAGCTCTTGCAGCAAGTACTTTCCCACCTACCTTCCCCTCAGGAGTGTCATTCTGCATCGGCAACATAATTACTTGTCTTCCTCTTGGAAGTGAAGCCTCGGCCTCCCTTCAGGATTATTATCACTATGATGGAGCCTCCAGAGGGAGAACTGAGGGATGCTGGGGGACTGCCCTCTTTTGTGATGTATGGGACGTTGGGGGCAGGGCCGACATCGGGGGCGGGTTCCCCGTTGTATGTAGCTAGCTAGAAGTTTTCCATGGAGTACTGCCACCTGCCAGCTTTAGTCCTTATTGTGTAACCTGCTACAAGAGCTGTTTCTCAAAGGTTTACTGTTATGGTAAGTTATTGCGTAACTGTACTTTCTGCATACTCAAGAGTATTGGCAAGCTTGAACAGAGATTCTTGATCCAGTGACCTCAACAGGACACCATGACATGCCCTAAAGCTCAGAGGTGGTGAATTGAGGAGTGAAGCTAGGAAGCACTTCTTCTTCTTCCTCCAGTGATTGGTGAAACTGTGAAACAGCCAATGGCTGGGCTAAGGTATTGACAGTGGTGGTTCCCCGCCTCTCTGTAGCACTCCCATCCTCATGCCTTGCACTTTTGCGGTTCTGCAGAGGCTTTTTAAAAAGCACTAAATACGAGCCGGCCCAGTGGCGCTGAGGGTTGAGGTGCTGGACACCACACCTCGCTCCACATCGGTGACCCGAGTTCAAGAATGAGCCTGGGCCCTCGGGAGTCGGCAGGGGAGGAAGAAGATTGAGCATCTGGAGGACAGCTCTCTTCTCCTGAGAGGGAGGGGGGGTCCCTGCTTGGTGCTTGACTGGCCTCTAGCAGAGGCCTGAGGCTTGGCAAGCGTACTGCTGATGCTTGGGGGGGCAGTGGCAACATCGGGCAGTGATGCCTTGACATTGGGCACACGCCACTATCCACAAGAAAAGGGAAAACAACTCTCCGGGTAGACGGAGCCCTGAGGCAGACTCCTGATTGCTCCTGCCTACCTAGTCCTGGGGTCTCCCGACGAAAGTTGATTGTCGGGGTGTTCCGCCCTACCTCGTCCCTGCCTGGGGGGATTATCTGTGGCTTCATGGGGGATGGACTGCAGGATCAGGTAGGTGGAGGAGTGGGGGCAAGCCCTTCATTGGGGCTCCCGAAGAAGCGGTGCTCGGAGAGTGAAGGAGGGATAAAATGCAATTTCAAAAAAAAGCACTAAAGACCTATTTGTTTATTGTTGCTTTCACTGACTTTTTATAGTTAATATAATTTCAGCTGGTTTTATTTCTTGTTAATATTGTTTGCTGTACCATTGTTGTGTAGCAGTTTATACCCGTCTACATTATAAATACTTTGTTTTGCGCCCTGAGCCGCTAGGATAAAGTTCTGTATAAAGATGATAATAGCAATAACCTACACAGCAGTGCCATGTGTATGAGGGAATAAACGTTTTCCCATTAACCTTTTAGCCATAACACAGCTTCTGTTTGTAGAAATCTTTATGCCCTTATAATACCCAACACTAGTGTGTGGGGTCATCGCATAAATGTGCTGAAGTTCTCATACCCTTTGTTTAACCAGTTTTCATTTGAATTAAATAGAAGTCTGTGCAAAAAAAGCCACATACCTGGCTCTTCAGTGTGAAGAGGATAGTTATTGATTTAAGCAATAAGGCATGACAGGGGGTGTGTTATGGTGGAATAACTGCCCACCTCGGGGTTGGTTGAAGCACAAGGCATAGCCAAGGACTTCCACCACCCAAGAAGGGCCATTATCCCACCAAACACACTGCCTGGAGTGCCTTATTGCAATTATGAAATGGGTAATTTTTAGTAAAATTTTATGCATTTTTAAACATAATACTTTCAGCTGGGCCATTGTGCTGGGATAACTGCCCAGCTGAAAGCAGCTCTCGGCCAAACAGAATTCAGCATTCTTTCTACCCATTTCATAACTAAAAGATAATGCTCATCTACGTATAGTAGCACACACTGTAATTATGTTCAGTAGGAGCAGGCAACTGGCAACCGCAGAATCAAAGCATTACAAAACTCTGAGATTCCCATCTCCCATGCTGATCCTGTCGGCCACAAATCTTCCTAGCATACAGTAGCAGTGTTTTTTTTTTTTTTACATTGCATCAGGGATGGGGATTTGCAGATATAGAGGTGATTATTACTAAAAGAAGACAGACATGACTCTTAACAGCTTTTAAAGGGCAAACAAGTCCCAAATGTTAGGCATTGGGCTCGATAAGCAAGTTTTTCCCTTTCAAAGTATGATGCAGGACTAGTGTCTTTGTTCTTGAGAATCCTGTATTTAAATAACAGATTAATGTAGTTTTTATTTTTTTGTGTTTATTTTAGACATGTGGAAGCCCTGCAGGAGTTCCCTGCGATGAGTCGGAATGTGGAGGCTTAAACTGCAGAGCTGATGATGGGAGCATGCATTGTGGTGGGCCTGGCTGCGATGGTCTAGTTACAGTAGCCCTCAATGCATGGAAAAATGCCATGGACTTCGACAGAGAGATTCTGAGTGCTATGGTGGAAGTTGAGCATCTTTCTAAAATGGTAGGTTTTAAAGCTTATGTAAACATTACTTACTAACATCAAAGGATCAGAGACCGCTTTCATAATAATTAATGTGCAGTAAGTTTTGCATCAAATCTATACCAGTAGAGCATTTTGATGCCTTAAGAATTCAGTGCATCCGAGAGAACATTGCAAAACATATCTGGACACAGTTCAGTTTGTATTTCACATTAATTCATTTCTTTTCCACATCTGGGGCCCAGTGGGCTTTCCCGGTTAACAAAATTTTATAAAATAAATAATTTATTTATTGCATTTTATTTTTCATTTGTTCACTGAGTAAGGCGCACTGAGCCAGATGTAACAAAGTAACATAATAATATGCATCCTAGGATTGTGGATATGTTGTTCATCCACACTTGTTGGCATGTCCTTTCCCTTTAAGAATCTTGCCGAAAGGTCTTTAAGCTGGCTCCTCCCATCCATCCAGGTGGTATATCTCTCGGCTCTGCCCCTTGACGCCAGATCTTCCTTTCCACTTTCCTTCTTATCGCTCACGCGTTACTGTAGGCCCTGGCTAATAAATCTCCAAATTTACCAAAACTCAGACTCGTACGAGTTTCTTCTGATCGTTTTGCAGTCTCAGCCGTGGTGGAGGGCAAGTCCTCGCCCAGTTTCCACTGCTGCCGATGCAGGCAAAAGATGTCTGAGACCGACCAGCATGCCTCATGTGTTTATTGCCTAGATTATGACACCCAGGCCTGCAAAATGTATCGCGCTTTCCATCCCAAAGTTTTGGATGATCGTCTCACACGATTGCACCTGAGCAGACTGGAAAAACGGAACCTGCTGGTCAAAACCAAAGAAGCTCATTGGGCAGTCTATGCGGCTGCGAGGTACACTGAACAGCTGGAACAGATGAAGGCCTTCAAAGAGGAGGCAGCACGGGCCATTGATCGATCCTCTTCCCTCTCGATTTTCGTTCTGCTCAATTTGTACTCCACCTTCTCAGGCTCCTTTAAGGAGATGTGTCCAGCTCTCCCTACCAAAGGATAGGGTCCTTTGGGTGTGCATGTCTCTAGGTCCTGTAAAAAGGAAAAGGAGAATGAAGGTTCGTCTCATCAACGACGTTCCTGGAATCATGAAAGTTCTTAGTCTCAGGAATCTGCTGTCTTGACTTCAGTCGAGGTTGTGGCCTCAGCCGCTGGCTTCACTGTAACACCATCAGGCTATCTGGCCAAGATGCGGAACGACAATCTGGTCTAAATAATTATTGACACCGTCAACCCGTCATCGCTGGATGAGGCAGACGGCTCCTTATTCGGGACCCCGGTCCTGCCCGGACCCACTAAGGAAGAGATCCAGCCAGCTGGGAACCTCCTCTCAGGCCGTGACTTGGAAGAGCCATGGTTTTCCCCAGCTCTTTCAGAATGATCCCTGTGGTTCCCATCTGCTCCCTTTTGGGATTCGAAGAGCACCACTTGGCCAAGGGGCTGGTGACTGAATCTGTGTTCAGTCATGCAGGGGAAATTTGGGAGACACTGGTAGACCCCCAGACAAAGAGTTCAAGAAACTGGACCATTCAGCCTGAAAGTCTGTGCTGCTTCTTCGCTTGGCTTTCATCAGGTAAGCTTGGCCATCGTCATGGCGCATTTTTCCCACGCCCTTCTGGGCTGTCTGGATGAGGTTCCCCCTCACCTCCCCACAGACCTCCAGACTACGGTCAAGCAGGTCCATGACCAGGGCTGGACGGTTGCTAAGCAGCAATTCCAGATGACTCTGGACATAGGGGACTCCTGTGCCCACTCAGTGGTGGCCATGGTTGCCATGCACTGCAGGATCTGGCTGAAGGTCTCCACCTTCACAGTGGACACTTGGCATAAGTTGACGGAAGTCCCCTTCCTGGGTACCGATCTCTTCGGTCCAGGAGTGGATGGTCATCTTCAGCACATAGAGAAGTCCAACACTACGATGGACTCTGACTTCTGCTCAGAAGGAATCTCAAGGTTCCAAAAGTCAGAAAAGAAAGCCCCTTTGGCCTTCTGCCCCTGCGGCCAAGCAGCCCCATTTCCAGTCAGGGCAGCAGTAGTAACAGGCTCAACCTTGGTGCCCTCTGCCCAAGTCAGGGCCTCTGGTGGCCCATAAGCCCAGAGGAAAGGGTCCTGATGGTCCCCAAACCGGATCCTCCTCCTCCAAGCCTGCACAGTGACGGGATGGGGGTTGCCAATCCCATACCCATCACACCAGCTCTGGGTCCTCCCGTGGGGGGCCAGCTCCACCTCTTCCTTTCTGCCTGGTCCGCTGTTACAACAGACAGGTGAGTTCTGGAAGTGGTTGGCCGGGGCCTGCCTCTGGAATTCGAGCAGTACCCACCAAGCTGAGCCCATGCCCCACAGGGGGAGATGGTTTCTGCACACACCCAGTCAGCTCTCCGAGACAACATCGCTCAACTCCTGTGCAAGGAGGTGGTAGCCAGAGTCACGGATCCCCCTGTCAACCCAGGGTTTGTTTCCAGGTACTTCCTGGTTCCAAGATGGATTTGGGGGGGGGGGGTGGCTGATGCCCCATTCTAGATCTGTCTGACCTGAACCAATTTCTCAGGTCTCACACATTCAGGATGGTAACTCTCTCGTATCATGCCATCTCTTGAGCAGAACATGTGGATCTTTCCTCGAGTGGGAACTCTTGCAGCAGGCTACACCATAAGGACTATGCCACCAGGCACTAGGACCCCACGGAAAATTCTTAGCTAGCAGTACCCAGCGGGGACCACCCCCTGACATCGGACCGCCTCCAGCGTCCACCAGTGGTATAAATGGGGTGGTCCCCAGCCACTTCCAAGTTCTTTTCCCACCGTCGACCTGTTCACATCGGCTCCACGGATGCCTGCTTACTTACAGTTGATCACCATTTTTGAAAAGATTATAGTTATTAATAGTAATTGTTACTGCAAATTTTGGTGCATGTTTTCACCATCATCTAACCAGTGCCCAAAATCTGAGTGTGTGCGGGAAGAAAATCGTGGCCCGAGATGGTCACTCTGCTTGCCTCATCTGCCTGGGGCCCGGTCATGACACCAACTCCTGCCCGCACTGCAAGAAGTTCAACCGTTGAACTCGCATCCATCATCTGAAGATGCTGAAGACTTACCATCTTGAACAGCAGCTGGCCACCATGCAAAAGACCCCATCAGGCCTAAGATCCTCTTCTTCTTCGGGGTCAGGGACTTCTCACAAGAAGGAGAAAAAGTCAAGTGGAAAGCACCCTCACCATGAGAAGGACTGCTTGGACTTCCGATCCAGGTCTCCGCATTGGAAGACGGCCAGCTCCAGTCCAAGGTTGGACTCTGCCTCACTGTGGACCCAAACTCCCTCTGGGTTGTCAGCCTTGAAACCCCTGGCGTCAGTGCAGATGTCAGGTTGTGTTTCCTCAGGGCAAGGGCCTTCGGCCCCCTCCCTCAGTCTTAGGCACTACAGCCATACCTCTAGGTCTCAGGCCAAGGATTCTGCCATTAAAGAAGTGGGCAACACCCAGTCTTCCACCCACCTCCCGGTGAAGGCTTCCTCTGCCTCATCGGATCTTCTAGCTGGACCTGACGACAGGAAGTGACATCTGGATATGGTGCCCCACCCTGACGCCAGCTCTCCTAAGCATTAGGTGTCATACTCTCGGCGCACCACCCCGACATCTTTCACCTCTTCGACTTTGGGGTCATCCATGCTGTTAGCACCTCCTAAATGGCCATTGGAAGGGGCACATCCACCAGCCAACAAAAGGCCTCCCCTGACGCCCGATCCATTGCCGATGGATGAGCAGACGCTGGTAGACCTGCCGTCAGCCCCAACAACAGAGAAACCAAAATTTCCAGAACATACGCCAGTACAAGACAAGCTGTCAGGTCCACCACCTGAGGAGCCTGACAACAGGTCTGAGATGCCGGGTCCATCTGCTCCTGTGATGGTCTCCCTAGCCGAAGTACAGGACCTTTTCAGTTCCTGGTGGGACACTGTCAGGAAGGACATCCTCCCTAAGGAACCACAGGCTCCCCATGCGCAGCTTCTCCCGGTAGAATCCCCACAGCCACCCCCACTGGCACCACGGACACCACCTCCCGCAAGGGCAAAATTACCTGCTCCATCGGATGACAGGTCTCCAGAACGGAGTAGTCACCATTCCAGGTCATCAACCAGGCATTACAGGAGGAGGCACCGGTGTTCTCACTCCAGATCTTCCTCGGATTCATCCGACTCAAGGTCTTCTGCCTCCTCCAGATCCTCAGGAGAGTTTTCCTCTCCTCCCCACCACCTCGATTCTCCAGGGGACTCCCCCCGTCCCCCGGATGATCCCACTTTCTTGGACATGATGTGTCAAATCCAATTTTTAAATTAATGGGGAACCGAGGATCTTGATCCAGAGAGAGAGGGAAACTAGCTCATTTCCTGGGTATGGATGAGCCCAAACCCTTAGTAGTGCCACACTTGGTGGCCCCCTTTCAGGACACTACCAGACTGGCCTGGAGGCACCCTTCGTCAGCCCCATGCCAAAGCGGGACTGGCTGTACTCTAAGTGAACAATTCCACTGTGAACAGCCTAAGGCCGACTCTGTCATACTGACAGCTGCCCACGGCAGGACCAAACAGCCCCAGCACATGAGATTCCAGCAACTGGACAAGGAATCCAAATGCCTGGACCAGATCGTCAGGAAGGTTTACTCCTTGGCTGTCTGCACCATTCATTCGCTCAGTTTTTTGGAGCACTTGGTGCAGTACCAGAAATCCCTCTGGAGCAAGGCAGTTGAGCTCGCCAAAAGGCAACACGATTCCGAGCAAAAGATGGAGCTCTTGGACATACTTCAGTCTGGTCTGGATGTGGGAAAACGCATCTTCAGGTCATCTTATGATTCGGCGGGCACAGCAGCCAGGGCAGTGGCCACAGGGGTTTGTATGCGGAGATGCTCTTGGCTCAGAGTTTCTGGAATTAGACAGGACCTCCAGGATGCCATCATTGATTCCCCATTCCATGGTTCCATGCTCTTCGGTCCGGACATTGAGAAAATGATCTTGGACCTCCAGGACTTGGGTAAGGCCGTTCAGTCGGTACATCAGTTGCACAGGTCTGATCAGACCCCTGGCAAACATCGTTGGTTTCGTCTCCAGGGAGGGAAGAAGCCTAAAGGACAGCAACAGAGAGGCATCTTTTGACGTAAAGCTCCCTCTCAACATGATGGAGCACAGGGACCTAGGAACACCAAACCCTCCCAGGTCTCCCTGCCCACCCTGGGCTCCCACGCCCAACTCCTTGCCCGACCCCATGTCACCTGCCGAGTCCAGGGGAGAAGTAGTCGGGGATTGGTTCTCACTTTACCTTGATGGGTGCACCTCTATCACCAACAATGCATGGGTTCTCCAGTTGATAGAGTGGGGTTATGTGCTGGAATTTCTTCAGATGCCCCTGGACAATCCCCCGGTCCAAATGGCTTACTCCCCATCCCACGCTGAACTCATCTGGGAAGTGATGCAGTCCCTTCTAGACAAGAAGGCAATAGAACCCATCCCAGCCCCACAGTGGGGGAAAGGGTTCTACTCCTATTTCTTCCAGGTTCCCAAGAAGACAAGGGATCTTAGATCGATTCTAGACCTCAGCCTCTTGAACAATTACATAGTATGCAAGAGGTTCAGGATGGTCACCTTGCTGAGCATTCTTCTCATGTTGCATCAAGGGGACTGGTTCTGCTCCCTGGACATGCAAGATGCCTACCTCCATATTCTGGTGCCTCCAGCTCACAGAAGGCTCCTGAGGTTCTCCTTTAAAGGAATGCACTTCCAGTTTCGGGCCACGCCCTTTGGCCTTTCCTTGGCACCTCGCATATTCACAAAGTGCCTTGCGGGAGTGGTAGCAGCTTTAAGGAGACAGGGACACTTTGTTTATCCCTATCTCGATGGTTGGCTTCTGATTGTTGCAACAAGGGTTCTGCTTCTGGCAACTTTAGAGGACACCTTCAGCCTGTTTAGCTCCCTTGGAATCGCCCTAAACATAGCCAAGTCATTCCTGACACCATGTCAGAGGCTTCAATACATAGGGGCAGTCCTGGACATGGAGCAAGGGAAGGCCTTCCTCCTGCCAGATAGGGCAGTACACCTTCGCTCTTTGGCCCACAAAGTATCAGCTGTGTGCCAGGTCCCAGCTCAAACAATGCTCCAGCTACTAGGCCATATGGCTGCAGCCATAGTGACCGTTCCCTAAACACTCCTTTATGAGAGTTCCTCAGTGGACTCTCGGCGAGTGCAGTGGGATCAGAGA
Organism: Neoceratodus forsteri; assembly: GCA_016271365.2. Taxonomy (NCBI): domain Eukaryota; kingdom Metazoa; phylum Chordata; order Ceratodontiformes; family Ceratodontidae; genus Neoceratodus; species Neoceratodus forsteri. The sequence continues at coordinate 647,007,581 of CM028131.1, forward strand.
GAGGATGATCTCGATCAGCCAGTCTCGCTCTCCAATGCGGTGGTACAGACTGTCTCTTGGTGGCACTCTCCTCAGAATCTAGAGTCCGGTGTCTCTTTTTAGAGAGAAGCTTCATTACAAGTGCTCACAACTGATGCCTCAAGCCTGGTTTGAGGAGCTCATTTTCAGAACCATCAAACTCAAGGTGCATGGGACTCCTCTAGAATTGACCCTCCACATCAATATTATGGCAATGAGGGTGATTCTGCATGCTCTACAAGCGTTTCTCCTGGATCTTCATCCAGGCCCCCTGTTGGTGCAGACTGACAACATGTCAGTCATTTACTACATCAACAAGTAGGGAGGAACTCGCTCCTATCCTCTTTGTCGAGAGGCTATGAGGGTGTGGTTCTGGGCTCTAGTTCATGGCCTAACGCTCACCGCATTACATGTTCCAGGGGTCCAAAATGTCTTGGCTGATACCCTAAGCCAGTCTCTATCAAAGACTCATGAATGGGAACTCCTGCAGTCGGTAAAGGATGACCTGTTCCAAAGATAGGGCCATCCAGAGCTGGACCTCTTTGCGTCCCCGTGCAGCACAAAACTGCCCAGTTTCTGCTCACTCGATCATGGGCCTGATGCTTTCTGGCAAGTCGCATTGTCCCTCTGTTGGACAGGGAGGTTTCTGTATGCCTTTCCTCTTCTGCAGAGAATTCGGCTCAAACTTCAAGCAGAGGGAGCAGAGATGATTCTTATTGCTTTGCTTTGGCCTCGTCAGATATGGTTCTCGCTACTGCAGCAGCTGGCAGTGAAACCCCCAATTTACCTGCCCTTGTCCTTCGGATTACTGTCACAAGAGCAGGGCAGGTTGGTTCACCCAGACCTCCAGTCCCTACATCTGCATGCCTGGCATCTGCAAACATAGCCATGGCACATTGTGGGGTATCTCCCAGAGTAGCCGAGGTCTTGGTTGCAGCTAGAAAACCTTCATCTAGGGCTACCTACTCCATGAAGTGAAAGCGCTTTTGCTTATGGGCCTCCAGTCGGGGTCTGGACCCCCTCCTGTGCCCTATGAATGCTGTCCTTGAGTATCTTCTCTCCCTGTCAGACTCTTGCCTCCGATATGCCTCCATCAAAGTACACCTTTCTGCAATCTCTGTCTATCATGTACTGGTGGATAGCAAATATGTTGCCCAGACAGATCTGGCCCAAACATTTTTGAGGGGAATGCTTCATCTAAAACCTCCCAGTAGGAACTCCATCCCTCCTTGGGATCTTTTATTTTTATTAGAAAAACTCACGTTGCCTTCCTTTCGAACTAGCCGCAGATTGAGAGCTACATTTTCTGTTGTGGAAAGCGTTGTTTTTAATTGCGGTTAGTTCTGTTTGGAGAATTTCTGCGCTTCAGGCTCTGATGGCTAAAGAGCCGTATCTAATTTTTCACAAGGACAGGGTGTCCTTACTACATCAATCGTACTCCGACTCTGAGAAGATCTGACCAACTTTTTGTTTCCTTTGGCCCGAGGACTCTGGGGGCACCTGTGGCAAAACAGACTTTGTCCAGATGGCTAGTCCATTGCATCACCTTCTGTTACAATAAACCCTTACCGGGCTAGGTTAAGGGTCATTCCACCAGGGATGTTTTTGCCTCCTTTGCGGCATTTCGTAACGTTCCTGCAGCAGATATCTGCGCCGCAGCTACTTGGAGTTCAGTGCACAGCTTTGTGAAGCACTACAGCCTGGGCATTGCTTCCCATCAGAGAGCTGGATTTAGATTGGCGGTGCTTCAAGGCCTACTGTCTTGGCACGTCTCCTGCTTCTCAGTTTCCACCCCCCAGTCGTTCAGTATCATTTCTGTACTGCTTAGTACTCAGTCTTTATGGTGTAGCCTGCTGCAGTGTTGGGTATGTTACTTTTTCTATTACTTTGTATTTCTTTTAGAAACTTGATCCAGGAAGCTCTGTGCAGTCACTAGCAAGGATGGAGAAGTACTAGAAAAAGTAATATGCCTGACCGATAGTTACTTATTTCTTTTTTACAAAAACAACATAAAAATAACTATAACATGACATTTATTTGAAAGTAATAGGTTAGTTACTAGTTACTATTGAAATAAATGTAATCAGTTACAGTTACGTATTACTTTTGTATAAAAAGACATAAGTTATTGTAACTGTAAGGTGTATTACTTTTTCCAGTATTCCTCCATCCTTGGTAGTGACTGCACAGAGCTTTCTAGAACAAGTTTCCAAAAGTAATAGAAAAAGTAACTTACCCAACACTGGCCTGCTGCAAGAGCTCCCACTCGAAGTAAGATAGTACAGTTATGCAAGAACTTACTGTTACAGTAGATCTTCAAGAGGAGCTCTTGCAGCAGGTATTTCCTACCCTCCTTCCCCCTGGTCCTTTTCTCCTTCCTTTCCTTACCCTTGTGGGGTTTTCCACTAATCTCAGTTCTCTATTTGTCAGCCGGGTCTCCACCAGGAGAACTGGGGAGTAGCTGGGCACTTCCTCCTTTATACCATTGGCAGATGTCCCAGGCGGTCTGATGTCAGGGGGCAGGCTCCGCTGGGTACTGCTAGCTAACAGTTTTTCCGTGGGGTGCAAGTGCCTGGTAGCATAGTCCTTATGATGTAGCCTGCTGCAAGAGCTCCTCTCAAAGATCTGCTGTTATGGTAAGTTCTTACTTAACTGTACTTTCTGCTCACTGGATCTTCAGGGTGCATTTTTTCACATCCCGCTCCATATATCTCACCAAAGTTTCCTCTGCTTCCGAGTAGAGGGAGCCATCTTCAAGTTCCAAGCCATGCCGTTTGGCCTGTCATTGGTCCCCCTGGGTCTTCACCAAATGTATTGCAGTGGTGGCAGCCCACCTTCGGCGTCGGGGTCAGAGTATGCCCCTATCTCGATGGCTGCTCATAGCTGGTCCCTCCATTCAGGAGGTGGAGAAATCCAGGGATCTGGCTCTCTAAACCTGCATCAAACCTGGTCGCCTGGTCAATGAGACCAAGTCTTAGTTCGTACCTTCACCGGTTATCTGCTTCATCAGGGCAGAGCTAGACTCTTGCTAAGCCAGAACCAGGCTCCCGATGGACAGGACAGAGGTTCTCTCCTCCTTTGCCCAATTATTCCTAGTTGGGCACTTACGCCCTGCCCGGGACTTCCTGCGCCTTCTGGGGTACATAGCGGCCTGCACCACTGTGGTCAGATGGGCTCAGTGGCGTATGCGCACCCTTCAATGGGAGCTGGACGACCAGTGGACTCAGCGTTTCAGTCACTTTGATCAGCTGGTCACTGTGACCCAGAAGATATGGGACACTCTTCAGTGGCGGACCATCCTAGAACATCTGCAAGAAGGGATCCCGTTTGTCCATCCAGAGCCAACAGTCATTCTGATGACTGATGCCTCTCTCATGGGCTGGGGTGCCCACGTAGGAAATCAGAGTCCATGGACTCTGGACACCCGAGGAGTCCCAATGTCATATCAACCTGCTGGAGCTCCAAGCAGTTCAGCTGGCACTGACCGCATTTGCTCAGTTTCTTCAGGGTCAAGTGGTGCAGGTCCAGACAGACAATACCATGACCATGTACTATCTCAACAAGCAGGGCTGCATGCACTCCCGGCCTCTGTGAGGAAGTGATCCACATCTGAACCCTCATGGGCTGACTGGTGGCAGATCTCCTAGCCATCTATGTTGCAGGAGCCTCAAATCAACTGGTAGATGCCCTCAGCTGTGTGGGCAAGGTGTCCCATGAGCGGTCTCTCCATCTAGAGGTAGTACACAGACTGTTCTCCCAATGGGATACCACTCAGATGGACCTGTTCGCCTCCAGGGAGAACAACAAGCTGAGGCTGTTCCATGCCTGCCCCCCTCAGCAGGGCTCACTGTAGGGGGATGCTTTCTTGAGGCCATGAACCTCAAGCCTCTTCTGTGCCTTCCCTCCACTCCCCTTGGTCCACAAGGTGCTCCTTAAGGTCAGGAGGAACAAGGCACAGGTGCTTCTGGTAGCCCCAGATTGGCTCCACCAGTTCTGGTATCCAGATCTCCTCTGCCTCAGCACCAGGCTCCCAAGGAGTCTCTCAGCATGCCCAGTCCTGCTCTTAATCAACCAGGGGAAGGTATTCCATCCGAACTTTCAGTCCCTGCATCTGACAGCCTGGTTCCTGAGTGACTAGAGTTCCAGGCTTTGGGTATCTCCGAAGATGTACTCACCGTAGTGAAGGCATCTAGGAAGGAGTCGACCAGGAGGTGCTATGCCTTTAAATGGAAGAGATTCTCCATTTGGTGTCAGGGCAAGGGCTTGGACCCTTTGTCCTGTCCAGTGGCTAGCATCCTTGACTACCTTTGATCTGCATCCAAAGGAGGTCTTCAGTCTACGACCCTTAAGGTGCACCTGGCTGCCATCTCTTCTTATCGGGCGTGGGCCTGTCAGCAGACGGTGGCCCAGGAGAAGGTGGTCTGGTGCTTCTTTAAAGGCCTCAACTACATTTCCCATCCAGTGCATGAACCACCACCAACGTGGAATCTACTGCTGGTACTGGCAAAGCTCATGGACAAGCCATTGAAACCAATGCGCGGGTGTGAGATGTCACATCTGTCGTGGAAGACCGCCTTCTTGGTGGCTATCACATCAGCCAGAAGGACTGGGGAACTACAGGTGTTCTCTATTGAGCCTCCTTACCTGGTCTTCCACATGGACAAAGTTGTCCTGTGACCCTACCCAAAATTCCTTCCGAAGGCGGTGTCGGAGTTTCACCTCAGCCAGGTGTTGACTCTGTTGGTGTGCTACTCTAATTACACCTTGGAGGCTGAGTACAGACTCCATACTTTGGACCTGAGACAGACACTCTCTTATTATAAGGAGTGGAGAAGTTTGCCAGCTGTTTGTCACCTACGTTGAAGCCATACCTGGCAGGCCTGCAGCTAAGTGGATGATTGGCACATGGATTACATCATTCATCAATTTCTGCTATAGGCTGGTGTGTAGGGAGCCTCCCGCAGGGCTAAGGGCTCATTCCACCCGCCATACTGCTGTGTCGGAGGCTGCTTCCAGGGACATCCCTATCCAGGAAATATGCAGGGCTGCTACCTAGAAGTCAGCAAACACCATCATTACCCAGTACCACATTGACCTAGAGTCATGCTGGGATGCTGGTTTTGAGGCCTCAGTTCTCCAGTCTCTGTTCCCTAAGTAGGGAGTGTGCGCCTTGCCTCCCTCCTCAGAGAGAACTGCGAGGAGTCTGCCAACAAGTGTGGATAGAACAACATATCCACAATCCTAGAAAAGCAGGTTATTCACCTGTAACAGTAGATCTTCCACAGAGTGGTCTCTTGCAGTAGGTAATACACTTGGGTCATCGCCAGAGGTCGCTGTGACGCAAGGCAGCTCTTCTAACAGTCTTTTACCAGGGACTGGCCACAGATGACATCAGCTTCCTGTTTTCTATATAAGCATGGGTGGTCCCCGGTATCCTCAGTTCATTTTCCCGTTGTCTTAGCTCGCATGCAGCAGCTAGAGCAAATTCTGAGCAGCAGTCATCGATGAGAAACAACATTGAAGATTCTACAAACAAGAAATTGTCTCCGATGGAGACCCAGGGGGCTCATCCCAAGAGCTCCCCATCTACTTATTCTACATCTCGGGCACACGTAGAGCAGGAGTACCCCTCCTCAACCTCTCTGCCTCCCTTACTCATCGATGGCCATAACTGTCAACGATGTATCCATATTCTCATCAACAGCCACCAACCATCGATGATGCATCTATATTCTCATTAACGGCCATAACCATCAGTGATGCATCCATATACTCATCGATGGCCACCAACCATTGACGACGCATCCATATTCTCATTGACGGCCATCAACCATCGATGATGCATCTATATTCTCATTGATGGCCATAACTGTTAACAATGCATCCATATTCTCATCGGCACCAACCGTCGACGATGCATCCATATTCTGCCTACTCATCGATGGGAAGTTTTCACTCCCTCGTCAGTGGTGCTTTCAACACTTTAAAAAGGCAGTCCATAAATAACCCTTTCTGGGTTCCATTAATGGCACAGAGCAGGAGAGATCCTCCTCAGCCTCTGTACCTCGTTGATGGCCACCGCTCCAGGTGTCCCTCCATCAGCGATGCAACTTCATACTGCCTCTTCATCGATGGCAGCTCATGCACTCTCGTCAACGACACTATCCTGCGCATTAACAGCAGTTCAAAATTAACCTTATAGGGGTTCAACTAGGGTTCTGACATCGGAGGCTCCTCTCTCATTGCTAGCTCCTTCAAATATACATTATAATTCTTCTTTCCCTGCATGTCCGTGTCCGAGGGCCTGCATTCTTTAGGGGAAACCAACGGCTTATACCATGCTTACTGCCCCTCAACCTTCTTAGATGGGTACTCACAGGGGTCAGGCAGACAGAGATCATGACACTGGTCTTTACAACCCAGGGTCAAGACCTGTTCAGGCTACACGTCCAACCCCCCCCCCAATCAAACCTGCCTACCCCCCCTTCTGTGAAGGAACTGGACGTTACTACTGTAGTATGGCACATCTTGCAGACCATGTGGCACTCCCAGCCCTCCAGTCCAGGAGAGCAGGGCGACCCTCCACGATCTCCTACTCCTCCGCCTAAGAGGTTTCATTGGTGACAAGGATACTTTATCTCCCTAGTCAACCCCTTCATGTATGGAAGACTATTTATCGGATGAATAAGTCCCGGTTGATTTCACTGGTGCCCTTGAAGACGAGGAGTGCCAAAAGCTGGATTTCCCTTCTCAATCTCCTTTTTCGGAAATATTTTTCTTGGATAAGGACCTGCCTAGATTCTGCAGCCTCTCCTCCTGATGACCCTTCTTTTCATAAAAAGATGGTTCAGATCCAATAAGTCATGGGATTCTCTACTGTAGAACATGACAAGCAATGTAAGGATATGGCAGAATATCTTAAACTACCCAAGGAGCCTGTTTTAATTGTTCCTCCACTAATCCATGCTATCGAAACACTATGCTTACCGCCTGACACCAGCCTTCAGCTACCACAGCTGTTCACCACAAGGTGGATCACATGTATCAAGCTCCTCTGGATCATCCTTTCCTCTACCCCTGAGATGGACTCTTTTTTGGGATTACTGCCGCTCATGATAGTACTAAACGACTTGAACACATGAGATCCTTACCTTCTGATAAGGAATCTCAAAGGCCTGAGTATCTGGGTAAAAAGGTATTTCCTGCAATACCATGAATCTCAGAATTCTAAATTACATGGGTCATATGATTAAATACCAGTGTACCCTTGAGTCTTCTGCCATTGACATTCTCAATAAACTCCCTCCTTCACAGGAAAGGGAACAATTATTGGCCGCAATGTCAACTAGCAATTCTATTTCCCAACATCTAAAACTCGGGTCAGGATATGATGCCGTAGATACTTCAGCCTGACCATCAGCTTCTGGCGTGTCTTTGCGTCGCCATAGCAGGCTTCACGTTTCAGGTTTTACACCTGATGCGCAATAGAAAGTAGCCAACACCGCTTTCAGTGGGTTTAAACTATTCAGCCAGGTACTCGAACCTTACTAGATAATATGCAGGCATCAGGCAGAACCCTATGTATGGCTCATGGAATGTACCATACTCCGCATACAACCTACCATACTCAATCCCCTTTCTATTCCAAAAGAAGTGGAAAATATAGAGGTGGTTTCAGAGGTTGTCCTTAGTCTACCAGAGTCAACATCTCTTCGGTCTGGAGGCTCCCGCTTCCATCATCTGGATGGAGCTGGACAGCTCTGTACCCAGTGACTTATTAGGGCTTTGTCCCTGCCTCCTTGGCCAGGCCTCAGAGGCAGTGGGTGATCATTTTGTCCTCCATTTGGAGGCCTGGCAAATGGTCACTTCAAACAAAGGGGTACTACAGATTATACAGAGGGGGTCATACTTGGGATTTCTTTCTCAGCGCGCCTCCCCCCCATCCTCCTTGAAACATTCATTACCCACCAGATCATATACCCATCCTTTAGGAGGAGTTGAGGGCCCTACTGGTCAAGCAAGCTGTTTATCCAGTGCCCCCTCGGAGCATCAAATGGGATTCTACTCCCATTTCTTTTTTGGTACCAAGACAAACTGGAGATCTCAGACTGATACTGGACCTCAGACAACTGGACCTCATCTAGTACACACATTTCACATGACAACTTTAAATGCCATCGTGCTAATACTGAAACAAAAAGATTGGCCTTGTGCCCTAGATATGGAAGATGTCTACCTGCATATTCCCACCCACCATCCCCACCATGGGTTTCTTCATTTGCACCTGCTAGGTCAAATCGACCAGTTTTCGAGCACTGCCATTCTACCTTTCTTCGGTTCAAAGAGTGTTCACCAAATGCCTAGTGGTAGTTGCAACAGCTTTACGAAGAAAAGGGTACTTTATCCTCCCATATGTAGACAACTGGCTAATCAAAGCAGACTCCAAAACAACTCTGCTTTCCTCCCTAGATGCTACCCTGCAACTGTTTCACACTCTAGGGATCACAGTCAACTGGCCAAAGTCCAACCTGACTTTGACTCAACCTCTCCAATACATTGGAGCTGTCCTAGATACAGTTTCAGCCAGAGCTTACCTTCCAGCCACCCGGCTGCACACATTTTTGTCTCTGGCATCATCTATACAAACCCAAAAAATAGCCACAGCCACACAAATGCTGTGTCTTCTGGGTCACATGGCCACCACCATCCCTACAGTGGCATTTGCTCATTTTTCATATGAGACCTATTCAGTGGGCCTTCCAGAACCAGTTGTCTCAAAGAACAGGAAAATTCGAGTCCCTACCTCTCTGAAGTCAACTCTGACTTGAACAATCAGAATCAATTTATGTCAAGAAATGCCTCTTCAGTCCCCCCCTTCCCACGTAAACGTTAACCATGGATGCTTCCTTGGAAGGATGGGGCACACACCTGAGTCCTTATCGGACACAGGGCAAGTGGACCACTTCTCTCCCTCAGCCTCACATCAGTCTCCTAGAGATGAGGGCAGCCCACTTAGCCCTTCAGGCATTCCAACCTCCTTTGATTCTAGGACTGTTGCTGCTCCAATCAGACAAAACTGCAGTGGTGTTCTACCTCAAGAAGCAAGGAGGTACTCCAGTAAATCTTCAACCTCTTAACTCAAAATCAAGGAACCCTGTTACATCCCAACCTTGAGGCTCTACTCCTTCATGCTCAACTCCTAAGGACACTTTCATAGTCAGACAACAAGTGTCCCCTCCTGTTGCCAATATTCTCTTAGCCTCACATAAGCCAGCAACCAGAGAAACATATAATCCCAAATGGAAACACTTTTCCGTGTGGGCTGCTTCTTGATCATTGGATCCTTATTCTTGCCCACTGACAAAAGTTCTAGACTACCTGGCCTCACTGTCTGAGTCAGGTTTGAGCTATTCCGCCATCAGAGTCCATTTGGCCACTATCTCAGCCTTCCATGAACCTTTAGATAGCAGATTACTGTACCAGCACCATCTAGCCAAAATGTTTTTGAAAGGAATGCTACACATCAAACCACCTATTAGAAGACCCACTCCCCTGTGGGATCTCAATTTTCTAATACAGAAATTAACTCTTGAGACTTTTGAAGTGGCGGCCACTTGTGACCTCTGTTTCTTCTCATGGAAAACTATGTTCCAAGTGGCTGTCACTTCGGCTCAATGTATTTCCAAACTTCATGCCCTCATGTGTAGAAAACCTTATCTAATCTTTCACAAAGATATGGTGGCACTTCGTACCAGTCCTTCTTTCCTACCTAAAGTGGTGTCTGAACAGACACTAAATCAGTCCCTGGAGTTACCAGTATACTGTCCTGAATACTCCAACCTAGGTGAACATCTATTACATACTCTAGATGTCCATAGTATATTACGTTACTATACTAATCAAACACAATCGATCAGAAAGACTTCCCAATTGTTTGTTACCTTTGCCTTGGGCCAAGAAGGGCTCCCAGTTACTGAAAGAACACTTTCTAACTGGCTGGCACATTGTATTACATTTTGTTATAAAAAATACAACAAACCCTTACCAGGACCTGTCCAAGCCCATTCTACTAGAGCTATGGCCACTACTGCGGCTTGCTTTAAAGAATCCTCCATTTCAGATATCTGTAATGCAGCTACCTGGTCCACAGTCCATACATTCATGAAGCACTACAATTTGGATATTGCTTCTTGCCATAGGACAGCCTTTGGCCAAGCAGTTCTACAAGCCTTCTGTCATAATGTCCACCCATCACAGGTATACTGCTTGGAATTCATCCCATGTGAATTACCTACTGCAATAGACCACTCCATGGAAGATAGTACAGTTATGTCAAACTTACCATAATAGTAGATCTTTTAGGAGTGTCTCTTGCGGTAGGTTCAATCCCGTCCTCCATCCCCCTCCTTCTCTAGGAGTACAAATTCTGGTTCAGTGACTTTGGGCTGGGATACCTCTGGTACCTCGGGTTCCCCTCAGTCTTCACTTAGCGAGCTGGATCCAGCGGGGGAACTGAGGATACCAGGGACTGCCCACATTTGTATAGGAAACAGTAAGCTGATGTCATGTGTGAGCAGCCACTGGTAAGACTGCTAGAAGAGCTGCCATGCACCACAGCGACCTCTGGTGATGACCTAAGTGTATTACTCACTGCAAGAGACACTCCTCAAACATCTACTGTTACAGTACGTTCTTACATAACTGTTCTTTCTAGGAGTGGTGTATGTTGTTCATCCACACGGACCCACCGGACCACCCCAGTTTCGACACACAACCTCTGCTTCCAGCAGGCAACATCTGGCATCAAGCAGCAGAGCTGAGAGATATACCACCTGGCTGGGTGGGAGAAGCCAGCTTAAAGGCCTTCCGGCAGATTCTTAAAGGGAAAGAACATGTCAACAAGTGTGGATGAACAACATATACCACTCTTAGGACTACTGTTACAGGTGAGTAACCTGTTTATATGCAGGTACGTATTAATGAATACTATACATCAAATTGAGATGTAGAATTAAATACAATTACAGATGGAGCTTATCAGCAATTTTTTTTAAAATGTGTAGTTTATTCAGTTTTGCAGTATTAATCAGTGATGCATAGTGCAGACAACACAGTCATATTCAGTCTCCCAGTATGGTATAGCATAAAGGAAAAATTTCAGAGTCTGCACAGACTCATAATAATCGTAGAAAATGACTTCAGTAAAGATAAATTCCCACATTAATATGCTCCTTTGTCCCCTTCAGTGTCACCTCAGAGAGAAGTGACCCAGCCCATTGTTGAACATAATTCCAGTGCCTGCTGCCCTGGACTATGATCTTCTGATACAGTTCACAGTACAAAAGATGTCTCTGTTTATTGTATAGTCTTGCCTCGGACTTCTCAAGTATTCAGTCTTGGCTAACAGAGAACAAACTCATTCTCAATATTAGTAAGATGCACTCTATGCACTTTGGGTCCTCTGCCAGACTTAAAGCAAACCACAATGCCCTCAAAATCTCTTGTGCAGACGGCTGCCCACTGGTTAGTACCAGATCCTTTAAATATCCGGGCATTACTCTTGATGAATCCCTAGATTTTGACCGACACATAACTGCCACCTATAAATCTGTCAACACTAAGTTAGGAGGCACCTACCGCACTAGCTATGCCCTTACCCCATCGGCTAGACTAGCTGTAGCACAAGGTTTTCTGCTCCCAGCCTTGACATATGGCTCAGTCATGTACCTATCTGCCTCAAAATCCTCCCTCCACAAATGGGACACCTCCTATAACAACATCTGCCGTTATGCCTCTGCATCCCCACATTACAAACACCATTGCCAACTCTATACTGACTTAAATTGGCCTAGCCCCTTTGCACATCGACTCCAGTCCTTTGGCTCACTGATTGACTGCATTGCCAGATCAGGCCTCCCACTATCCCTTGCCTGTCTGCTTCACTCACAACCTCTGTCCTGTGGGCTCTGATCAGCTGACCTAGCCCCTTTTCACATCCCCAGATGTAAAACTAATATGGATGCACACGCTTTCGCATACATGCCTCCAAAGTACTGGAACTCCATACCACAAACCGTTCATGGAGCACCCACCCATGCTAGTTTTAAGAAACTTCACCGTGATCATGTGCATACAACTAGCCCCTGCACTTGCTTTCATCCACCTTAGACCATTTTTCTCCCTGCCCTCTGTCTTTCCTAGGTAATCTATCTCTGACACCACTTCCCCGCCTCTCTAAATAACCTCCTCACATGTCTTCTCTCATCCTTTACCCATTTCCCCTGCCTCCTTCCACTCTCCCTTCTTCTCCCCTGTTTTCATTAACCACAGATTTTTGGCACTTAAGTGTATTTGCTCTGTGTATACCTTTCTCTTATAATGCCTGTTTCTCACATTGTTTTGACTCTTGTTGTTACTAGACCTAAATGTATTTTGTCTGCTTCATACTAAACAATTGTCTCTACAGCCCAAGTGTGATTGTTATGTTGAATTAATGTTTTCTCTACACCTTAAGTTTGATTGTATGTTGATTTCCCTCCTTACTGTGTTACATATCTCATGTGCTGTGTCACATGTATGCTCACTTGTATTTCAAACTGTCTTTCTCCCGGGTCGTGCCTGAAAATAGGGATTCTTATGCCTAGTGCACCCACCTGGTTATCAAAAGCAAATAAATAAATAGTGTACTCAGCATTCCCCAAAATCCAGAAACTGTTGTCATTTACCTTGCATTTCAAGTGTCAGTTTCTCTAAATGATAAATATAGTTGACCACTGAGTGCTGCTGAGCTAAAGTCAGAGCCTTGGGTTTTAAGCATAACTGCGTGAATGATGGCCTTTTTAGTGGTTAAAACTGAAATGTTAAACAGACATATAAAGTATGAGAACTCTGGCAAATTGGAGGATATTGAAAGTAGGACAGCCAGAGCTGTCATTAAGCCTGGGTCTGTTAACATAAGATCCATCTATTCCTCAATCTGTTGCCAAATCTTCTGTAATGCTGGGCACCTCCATATTATATGATCCTGATCCATGTTTAGACAGCCACAGTTTCTCCAGCAGCAACCCACCTCTTTTCCCATGTAGTTTGCCTGGACAGCATCTGCATTTCCATGCACATGATCTCCATGAAGTAGAAGAGGTGAGTCGAATTGCCGGGACCATATATTTTTGCTACTGGTCTTCAGAGGTGATCTAATTTATTTTTGGATTCCAGTTGCCTAGTATTGAAGCAGTAGAATTCCGTATTTAATATTAGTAAGGCTTTATACAGATTACCTACTAGGCGTGACCAGTGATGATCTTTAAGAATACTCATAAAAATCTGTATTAAATATGGTAAATTCTCATGAAGTATGAATGCTCTAGTTGAGCATTCAGCAAATATAAATGAACCTGCAGGTAGCTAAAATAGTCTGCTGAGACAAGATGAGAAGGGTGTCTTACATTGGGATCAGGAGGTGCCCCTTGAACATCCAAGAATTGGAATATATGCACCCCATGCCTCTGATTTTACTGTCTAAGCAAGTATTTTCATAAACAATCTGTGTACAGTGGATGGCTAGATACTTGTCAAAGATCCAGAAGTAAATTCTCCCATTGTTTAAGGCCAAAAAGAAAACTGCTCTTTGCCCCATGAAAGTTGTAACATGCCTTGTAGAAAGCAGGCATAAGTCAGAAGATCCAAGTCTCCTGTGGTGTAGTGAGCATTTGTGCTCTGAGGAAGAGGCACATGCTCTTCCTGCACGATGGCAGTGGCCCTTACTACTTTCCTGTATGTTTTGGACCTTACTGAATGTTCCTGTTATGGACTGCTTTTTGAATAAACAAATGCTCTGCAGTTGGAAGAGGTAAGCCTAGTGTCTGCTTATTCCACGAGGTGAATGTACAGAGCTGTCAGGTGTGGTGCTGCTCTTCCGGCTTTACTGGCTTAGACCTTTCAGATTACACAAGCTCCAGCACAGCCCCCTGAAACCGAACACCCTAGTGGGTTTGAGCTGTAATCTTCAACATTTTGTGTTTCTCCTTGAGGGTACTTTAGGGGACAGAAAATCAAATAGAGGAGAGTCAAATGCAAGCCTTAATAAAGACTCATCAGCCTGAGGTCATATGCATAGAAAGAGGAGCTGTTCCTTGAGGGTTCATCAGCTTCTGTAGCTTATTCCTCACATAACGTCGTAATACTCTGCCTGTGACATCATACTTCTTCTGTGGCAGCGGACTGTGTCCTCACACCAGAGGATTACAATTTCAAGTATAAAATGAGCTGCAGGGGCAGATAAATTATAAATTAACAGAACCCGTTTTCATGCAGCTTTGCTTAGCAATAAATGGGGGGGGGGGGAGAAATCAGTGGAAGATGTGTGAAATCCAGATTTTTTTTTCTTTCAATAGAGCTTTTTTCCTCTCAGCTTTCCATTTGCCCTTCCTGGATAGCATCTCCCAGTCCTGCCACCTACCTTTTCCTGGATGTATGCACCTACTTTTTGCCCATGACCACTGCAGTGGTGGGTGGAGTGCAAGGTCGGTACTGTGTGAACCTGCAGATGGTGCTGGCATCACCTTTGATGGACCAAGTTGTTTCTTCCAGTTTTTTTTCCCTTCAGGGAGCTGACCATGCAGTGACAAGCCCATACACACTGAGGCATACGATGTGCCTGCTTCTGGTGACATCCCTCCTCTTCTGATGTCCCCAGCTGCCTGCCAAGTAGTAGTCTTGGTACGAGGTACAGATAACCCCTTCCTTGAAGGAGGAGAGCCATCCCCAGAATGCTCAGTACTCCTTCCCCCAGCTGGCCCAAGCTTGCTTCTACTCTGGTCACCGGTGTCACGAGCCGTAATGCTGCTGCTACTGCTGCATTGATGGGCCAGCCCCACATGAAATAGGAGTTGAACTGTGTCTGACTATTATGTTTTCTCAGAAGCATCAGCAGCTCTTTGTTAACTTTCCTTTTCTTTTTTATACAAGTATTTCCATCTGGTGGGCCAGCAGCTTTTGTCGGCCACCATACCGGACATTCGTGGTCACTTCTGAGCTACCCCCACTTCCCAGCAGGACCCCCAGAGTCGACCTTGGGGTGTCATCCAACTGTCACCGCCCACATTTTCCACTCTTCTGTCCCTTTAGTCCCCGGAAACCCAATCAAGAACGGGCACGCGTGTGGAGGTCTGCGCGCACGCCTTGGCTTGGCAGACTATGCTCTTCCCACCCCTGGCCTAGCACCTGGCTCCCTTTCTGCCTGCACCACCATCGTGGGTGGTGGTCTTAGTTTGAGAGAGCTGACCTCCCCAATCCAGGAGAGGAGAGCTGCCAGGCGGCCACTCTATCCACTTCCAGCCCGACCCTCTGTGGCTTGTGCTCATTCCCGAACATAGGTCACTGGCATAGCAAGAGGTAAGGCACCCAGCACCTCAGCCCTCAGTGCCACTGGGCCAGCCCTTATCTCCCCTTTTCTAACATAAATCTGCAAAAGTCTTCTATCTAGTATTGGGAGACTGTCACGTAGAATACAGATTGTTATGGGGGAAATCATATAATCTAAAAAGGAATTAAAACCCACTCCCCAGGAATTGTGTAATATATGCTGCTGCTTAGTGTAGCATTACCCTGTCCCCAGCTAGAAGTTGCTGTCTGCCTGTCTTCTAAGGAGGGGCCTACACACATGTAACGAGGGCTGGGGTGAACCAGGTACTTATTGGCACATGTCACACAGGCCCCCCCTTCTGCAAGGGAAGACAGAAGGGGGACTGTGGTACTTACCCAGCACATGTCCCACAGCCCTGTCCCTTCTGTCTTCCCTTGCAGTCCCCAGGAATCACACAAGAGGCAGGTACTGGTGCTGAATGCTTGATTTACTGTAGTACTAGCAAATCACGATTTAAAGTTGGGCATATCGGATAACTGATGATATGTAAAATCCCATATCATTTAGTGTCCTATTATGCACATTTGGCTCGAGGTTTCAAACAGCTTACCTTTGCTTCATGATGGCTGGAACAACAAGTAAGCAGCCTAAAACTAAAGTCTTACATTGCAGGAGGAAGTGTACAGTATGGATCCGAAGGTTTTGTCCATGCTACAGAACTTTATCTTGCTAAAAATTGAGACATATGGTTTCAAAGGCTCCATCCATGCTGCTACAGAATTCCTTTAAACTTGAGTGATTATTTCACAGTTGGGGTCCTGAGGTACCCCCTCACAGGGTATACATACCCAAGGCTTAAAGGCTTACAGCAACAGTGTTGGGCTCCAAGAGTAACCTATACCACAGGGTGTAAACACCCACCGAGGGAACCAACTCCAAAATGGCTGATGCACTACTACTTCCATGCCTCGGCTCCTCCTGCAGTCCTTTCCTGAAAACGTAACTGTATCATAGTTGTGCACTGTAGATAGTGTTGGAAATAGTAACAGTTGCCCAGTGGAGGGAGCAGGGTGGTACACAAGGATCCAAAAAAAGAGTAGTTATCAAAAACAGTAGATCTTTTTTGAGGTATCTCTTTCATCAGGCCACACCTTTGGAACTTATAGACGCCAGGTACTAGGACCACATGGAAACTTTTGCAAGCAGTCAGCTAGGGGCCACTCATGACAGTGTCAGGTGTTAGCGTATAGATAAACATGGGCATCCCTCCTCTCCTTCGTACTTTTCCCACCATCGATCAGACTCGTCAGACCACTGCAGGAAATGTTGCTGCTATTGTAGCCATTTCTTTTACATACTGAACTAATTATTATAGTGATTTTCGACAACCTGCATGTGATTGAAAGAACCATCCAAACTTTTCCGGTACTGTGAGTGTGGAGAAAAGATGTATACCGGAGACTTCCACAAAGTTTGTGTTTGCTGCTTAGGCTGAGATCACAACATGAAAGCCTGCAAAACCTGCCAGGAGTTTAATTCCACAACCAGGAGATGCAGAAAAAGGACTTTGGAGAACTTTTTGCTCCACAAGAGCGTAGAGAGAATGGAGAATCAATTCCAAGAGAATTCCACATTGCCAGCTCCGTCCACCCAGCCATAGTCATCCAAATCCCGGGAGAAAACTTCAAGGAGTTATAAGCACAACCACTGGGACAAGGAAAGGTCTTGCTGGCACACTCCAGGTCCACCTCTGTGCTCTTCAGGTATGACCTGTGATTCGACATTATCTGCTCTGGCAGTGATGCTGACCACCCCTGTGACTGTAGACCTGACACTGAGGTCAGGGCTCAGCATGGGCACTATTGGGCCTGTTATGGCAGATACATCATCGTCAGTGACAGGGACCCAGTCTCACCCATTGACTCCTCCAGTCACACCCGCTAACCAAAGCGGCGCCAATGCTCAGGCAGTGCTTACCATCTTCTTGGACATAAGGCATCTACTGCCTGGACACCCTGTTCCTGGGAGCCCATCAGTGGGTCTTCAGTACCTAACCCCTCAATAATGCAAGGTACCCCATTGCCACAGAATCCTCCTATGCCTCCACTGTCATCTGCGCAGTCTCTCATTCCCGTTGACCCAATCTATGATGAGTGAGTATAATCCTGATCTGATAATGCAGGACGAGGAGGATGAAGCAGAGGACTATGCTGAGAACCAACGTGAACATGACACCAGCTCTACAGTGTTTACATGCAGTGAAGACTCTGTAGTGAATACACCAAGGTCACCCCTGACACCTCATTTTTCACCATGATGCAGCAGATGCAGGCTGCCATGGGTTTTGCCCTAGAAGTGGACACTACTAAAAAGAAACTGTTCCTGGAGCTGCCAGAGTCTCCAGCTGCTGTGGTGCCTCCTCAGCTCCCAGCCTTGGAGGATGCCACCTATGCAGCTTGGTACAGACAAAGCAGTATACCAGCTGTCCCCAGAAAGGCAAATAACATGTATTCTGCCCCCTTCTGGAAAGCCTTTTTATGCTACACAACCTGAGACTGACTCAGTGGTGCTTATTGCTGCCCATGCCAGGTGCAGGGCAGCCAGACACCTGAGCTCCCGTCCCTTCCTCCTGATAAAGGATCTAGAAGGCTGGATGATCTAGGCAAGCATATGTATGCCTCTGCCTCATTGGACATTCATATTGCTGACTACCAGCCCCTATGATGAAGTATCAGAACACCCTGTGGGTGCAATTTGGCTAACCAGAGCCATATTCTGTGGTCTTGTCCAATGATACTTAAGTTTTGGACTGAGGTCCTCAAGGAGCTGGGGGCAATATATGAAACTGTAGAATTATTTACCCCAACCTATGTCCTTACCCTTATAAAACCAGAAGGGACCAGAACGAATAAGAAAACCCTTAAACAAATCTCTAAACTCATAATAGCAGCACATAAGACTATCACCAGATTGTGGTTTACCAATAAAAAGCCCACAAAAGAAGCATGGTTAACCCTATCCAGGGAGATATATGCCCTCGAGTGCCTTTCAGCCAGAATATTAGATAAAACTGAGAAATGTGATGGATAATGGCGGGAATGGGTCTTATACCAATTAGACGATTTTCCGGATTTTGTCCCTTAGGTGCCATATTGTACTTAAAATGTCCAGCTACCTAGCAGGTTGCCAAGGGTCTCAGTTTCTAGAACTACAACCATGACTTGGTTGTTTAGCGAAGAGGGAACCCACCTTACCATGCCAAAATTCAACTATGAGCAGATTGGGACATAGTTTTGTTATATTTTTACTTTATGATGGACTCTGATATACTAAGTTGCTAAACCGACTTGCTGTACCTTCCAAGTCATTTCTTATCTGAGATAAAATGTTTCATGAATGATCTGTATCAACATATGATGTATCCTGCCTGCAGAGAACTGCATTGACTAAATAAAAGATTACATTTAAAAAAAAGTATCAGAACACCCTCTAGAGGAAGGCTATGGCTGATGCACTGGCCTTGCCTGAGGTATCCTCAAAATAGGAGTTGGTGAAAACCCTGACTGCTCGTGCTGAAGTGGGCAAGCATTTGCTCTGCACAGCCTGTGATGTTTCTGATGCTTCTGTCAGGGCTGTGGCCTCTGGTATATGTCTCGGGTATTTACCAAATGTCTGGCGGTAGTGGCGACCTTCCTGCATCAAGTCTTCCCCTACTTGGACGATTGGATTCTGGCACCTCCGTCCAAGGAGGAACTCTTGGGCTCCCTTTCCCTCACCCTTCAAGTTTTCTCTGACCTGGGGATTACAGTCAACTTTGTCAAGTCCCATCTGATCCCTTGCCAATGGCTGCAGTTCATAGGAGCAGTATTGGACACGACCCTGGGCAAGGCCTTTTTGCCCCTGGACACTGTCAAACCAGGCTCGGTTTGTATCGGGCCTCAGAAGGTTTGGAGCCAAGAAGGTCCTTAGCCTTCTCAGCCTGATGTTGGCTGCCATCCTGACCATCCCACTAGCTCATGTCCACATGAGGATCTCTCAGTGGATCCTACAGACTCAATGGGATCAGTCCCAGGATGACCTGGATCATGAGATCCTGGTGTCGGATCCTATGGGCAGGGACTTAAAGTGGTGGACGGTTGCAGATCACCTCAGTTCTGTACCGTCCCACCCACCTAGACCCAGACAACGGATATGTCAGGGGCAGGCTGGGGCGCCCATCTCTGGTCTCACTGGACTCTGGGCAGCTGGTCTCAATTCGAACAGAGACTCCATATAAACGTCCTCAAGCTAAGAGCAGTTCTTTATGCCCTCCAAGCTCTCCTTCTGGTTGTTCGTCCCGATCATCTTCTCATACAATCAGACAGCATGTGTGTTGTTTGACACTTCAACAAACAGGGAGGAACTCATTCTTATCCCCTCTGCCAGGAAGCCATGAGAATCTGGTACTGGATGTCCCAGAACAGCCTTCATTTGATGGCTGTCCACGTGCCAGGGATGGAGAACACTCTTGCGGACACTTTGTTGCTTGTCAGCCAAGTCTCATGAGTGGGAACTAGACCAGGTTGTGCTAAACTACGTCCCCCAGCATTCAGAGACCCCCTCAAATGGACCTTTTTACCTCCCCCGACAACGCCAAACTTCCTGTTTTCTGCTAATTCGCTCCAGGGTGAGATGTCTTTTGTCGGGATGTGCTGTCTCTGTGCTGGAAGGACAAGTTTGTTTACGCCTTCCCTCCGGTTCCTCTGATCCCGAGAGTGCTCAACAAGCTAAGCTCGGAAGGGGCGAGAATGATCCTCATCGCTCCTTTCTGGCAGAGGCAAGCCTGGTTCTCTCTTCTGCAACAGTTTTCCCGAGGAACCTCCTCTTCCTCTACCACTGTTGCAACTCTTGCTGACCCCAGGAGCAGGGGACCCTGGTACATCCAGGCCTCAAGTCTCTTCACTTTCATGCGTGGCTCCTTCAGATGTAGCTAAAGTGCGTTTTGGAGTTTCCCCCCACGGTAGCAGATATCCTGGTGGAGGCCAGAAAGCCTTCCACCAGGTCCACTTATGCCATGAAGTGGAAGCTCTTCACTATCTGGGCGGGTTCTAATAACCTAGAACCTTTTTCTTGTCCAGCCAATAGGTTCTGGACTACCTTAGGCACCTGTATGACTTGGGCCTTAATTATTCGTCAGTGAAAGTACATACGGCAGCCATTTCGGCCTACCGCATCCCTTTCGGGAGCAGGATGTTTGCACAACTATAAGTCTCCAAGACATTTCTGCAAGGGGTCTTGCACTTAAGACCCCTGATTCACAACCCTGTTCCCCCCCTTGGGACCTGAATTTCATTCTGGAGAAGATTCCTCTGCCTCCCTTCGAACCTGCATCAGAGGCAGAGCTAAAGTTTTTTTCTTGGAAGACTTTATTTCTGGTGGCCATTACCTTAGCTCAGAGGATTTCTGAGTTGCAAGCCCTGATGTGTAAAATCCCCTATTTGATTTTCCACAGGGATAGAGTAGCCATGCATACTAATCCTAAATTTCTTCCAAAAGTGGTGGCTGAATCTACTCTGAATCAGTCCATCGAGCTTCCAGCCTTCTTCAGGGAGCACTCCAATCAAGGAGAGTACCTCCTCCATATCCTTGATGTACATAGAATTCTGAGATACTACACTCACAGGACTAAATATCTCAGAAAAACAGACCAACTCTTTGTGTCTTTCACTCCCAAAAGAGAAGGCAACCCTGTTTCCAAGCAGTGCCTTTCTAGATGGTTGGCCAATTGTATCACTTTCTGTTACAACAAGTCTCACAAGACCCTTCCAGGTCAGGTCAAAGGCCACTCCACTAGAGGGGGTCGTGGCCTCTGCCGCTTGCTTTAAGAATATGTCAGCAGCTGAGATTTGTGCAGCCGCAACTTGGACGTCTAGCCATACCTTCACAAAACATTACAGTTTGGACATTGTCTCTCGCCGCAGAGCAGGCTTCGGGCTAGCTGTTCTGCAGGGAATCCTCTCATGTTCCCTGTCTAGAAGATCAGCCTTTGTGGATGGTGTTTCCTCCTCCAACTTTCTTTTTTGTTCCAGACTGCTTGGGACTCAGTCCTGCTTGTGCATACCTACTGCAAGAGCCCTCTCGAAGTAAGGTGTGTCTGACTTGGATGTCTGGATTTTTCTCTGTTTGATTAGCAGGGTATTTTCTCTGTCAAATTGTTGTGTAGGGCATCTTGCTGACAGGAAGGCACTCATTGCAGCAGTGGGTCAGAGCTTTTAGCTGATTGTTTTGTGAGGGCACAGTTTAGGCCCAACCCCTTCCCACCCCTCACCCCTGGAAATAGTTCCTTTATATCTGGGGTTCTGACATCATTTCCTCAAGAGTGCAAGGTGCATATCACTGTCATATCCTCTCTAGCACACTGCACTGACAATATAAGCATACACATTGTATAATATATATATATTTCTATATAACAAACCAATCACACACATAAACACACACACACACACACACACACACACACACACACACACAAAGTAGATAAACATGTGGGGAGTAGTGCAATGTAATGGCTGTGGGGCAGCAGTCTTCCAGGAGTCTTTCTGGAGGCTGAGATGCTGCCCTATTTGCAGACAACTCTCTGCCCTGAGGGAGGAAGTTGCCCGTCTTCAGGCCACATTGGACAGTAGTAAGGGAACCTTCCTCCAGGCCACACTGGACAGTAGAAAGGAACCTCTCCCATCCAGGGAGCACCAGAGCCACCACCACTACCTCAGAGGTTGCGAAGAAAGCACAGCAGTTGGACTACAGTGGGCTCAGGGAGGGTGAGGATGGTGGAACAGAGGCACACCCAGTCAGTTGTTCCACTCCACAATCCATACACCATTCTGGGGGAGCATAGCTCCCCTGTGGACGCACCCACAGAGGAGACTAAGAAGGCTGAGGACAACTGTCACAAGGGAGGCCTACAGGAAGGAGGAAGAGGACACCACAAGGAAAGGAAGCATCTCCTGGTGGGGGACTCAATTATTAGGGGGATAGAACTGGGGGGAGCAGGGAAAACTGAAGTAAGGTGCCTGCCTGGTGCCATGGCTTGGAGGGACAGGAAGCGTATCCTCAGGATCACGAGAACAGCTGCAGGAGTCTGAGGCTGGAGCGTCATTGTCCACCTAGGGATAAATGACTTGGCTCATCATGAGATTAGAGCAGTGCAGAAGGACTTTGTAGAATTGGGGAGGGCCTAAGACAAGTGGCACACACAGTATCCTTCTCTGAGGTGCTGCCTGTCAATGGCATGAGTGAGGCGGTACTTTGCACCATGCAGTTTAATAAATGGTTGAAAAATGGTGTGGAGCACAGGGGTTTGGCTTCATTGGGGACTGGGGTTCCACCTGGAGGGACACCAGCCTATACTGGCAGGATGGTCTGCATCTGTCCAGGAAGGGAACAAGTCTTTTGAGCAATTGGTTTAAATGCTTCATTAACAAGCTTTTAAACTAGTCAAGGGGGGAGGCACTGATAAGCAGCAGGAAAATCCCAGCCTCTCCCTACAAATCAGGGTACTAAATGAGAAAAAGACCGAGGTAGAAAGGTCAGTGGGGGATGCTGCAACAGAAGGCAAAGCCATCAAAAAATGGAGAGCAATGAGTACCAATGTCCCAATGCCCATAGTCTGAGTAACAAGCTTCCTGAATTAGTGGCCTTGATGGAGGAGGAACATCTGGATATCGTGGCAGTCACAGAAACATGGTACACACAAAACCATGACTGGGACGTAAACACGCCAGGATACATTATCTACAGGAGGGACAGGGAGGGTAAAAGAGGAGGAGGAGGAGGAGTAGCTCTTTACATAAGGGAAGGAATCAAAGCAACAGAACAAAAGGGTAAACAGGGAGGAGAAGAAGCACTGTGGGTAAATTTGCAGACCGGCAATGGCACCACAATCCGCATAGGGGTTGTATACAGACCCCCTTCTCAGGGGGAAGAAATGGACAAGGAAATGATAGAAAGTACACTTAGAATGGCAGAAAAAGGGGAGATATTGCTGATGGGTGATCTGAATATGCCAGATGTTAACTGGATTGCAGTTGCAGCAGCCACTTCGAAGAGTGGGGTTATTCTAGATACCCTACAGGGGGCATGCCTTAGACAACTAGTATTGGAGCCCACTTCGAGGGAGCAATCTTAGACCTGGTTCTCTCAAATGGAGATGAAGAGAGGATCACAGATGTAGAAGTGGGTAGCCATCTGGGAACTAGCGACCATCAAACAGTATGGTTCACAATAAACACAGCAATAGTCATGCCATACAAAGGCAAAAGTACTGGACTTTAGGAGGGCTGACTTTGCCAAAATGGGTGAGTGCCTAAGGAATGCACTAGCAAATGGGCAGGAAGGAGGGGTGGAAGAACAATGGGGAATAATAAAACTGCCATCACAGAGGTAACAAGCCTTTGTGTGAAGCAAAAAAAGCAAGCGATGTAAAAACCACTGTGGTTCTCAAAGGAAGTGGCAGTGAAGGTTCAAGAGAAAAAGCATTCTAGGAAGTACAAGGAATCACAGAAGGAGCAGGACAGAGAACTGCATCAGTTTAAGCAAAAGGAAGCTGGGAAGGCAGTCAGAACAGCAAAGGCCCAAACCGAGAAAAGATAGCCAACTCAGTTAAGGGGATAAAACATTTTATAGGTCCATCAGGGGCGAAGGAAGACCAAGGGAGTGATAGTGAGGCTTAATAAAGGGAGGGTGGGTGGGCAGAGGGTGACTGTGAAAAGGCAGAGATACTAAACAAATATTTTTGCTCAGTATTTACAAAAGAAGAGGAGGTACCTAAAACAAACAGTAGAAACACTCTGGATACAGAAGTTGATACCAACCCATTTACAGAAGAAAGGGTTCTGAAAGAACTCTTAAAACTGAAGGTGGACAAAGCAATGGGGCCTGATGGGATTCATCCCAGAATTCTAAAGAACTAAGGGTAGAACTAGTGACACCACTGACTACCCTCTTTAACAAATCATGGGAGGATGGGGTGGTAGCAGAGGACTAGAGGAGGGCAGATGTGATTCCCCTTCACAAAAGTGGGAGCAAGGCAGAAGCAGGAAACTACAGACCTGTTAGTTTAACCTCAGTGGTAGGGAAAATGATGGAATCACTTCTGAAGGAAAGAATTGTCGAGCATCTAGAGGCCAGAGGGGCACAGGACCCAAGGCAGCATGGATTCACAGCGGGAAGGTCATGCCAGACAAATCTGATAGATTTCTTTGACTGTGTGACCAAAGTAGTAGATCAGGGAGGGGCTGTGGACATGGCCTACCTAGACTTTAGCAAGGCATTTGACACAGTCCCACACAAAAGATTAATATACAAGTTAGCCAGCCTGGGAGTGGGTCCCAAGATGACAGCCTGGGTAAAGAATTGGCTGGAGAATAGGACACAGAGAGTAATAGTAAATGGAGTCCACTCTGAAGAAAAGGGGGTTACTAGTGGGGTACCGCAGGGTTCAGTATTAGGACCGGTCCTCTTCAATGTCTTTATAAGCGACATTGCAGAGGGACTGGAAGGAAAAGTATGTCTCTTTGCAGATGACACAAAGATCTGCAACAGAGTTGATGCACAAGGTGGGGTGGAAAGGATGAGAAGGGACTTGGCAAGGTTAGAGGAATGGTCAAATGTATGGCAGCTTAGATTCAATGCTAAGGCGTGCAAGGTAATGCACCTGGGAAACAAAAACCCAGGGGAAGAGTACACAATGGGGAGTGAGATACTAACAACAACAAAAATGGAAAGGGACCTGGGGGTAGTCATATCAGATGACCTAAAGGTGGGCAAGCAATGTGAGAGGGCAGCAAGGAGGGCTGGGGGATACTGGGATGCATAGGGAGAGGCATCACCAGTAGAAAACAGGAAGTTATTATCCCTCTGTACAGACAGCTGGTGAGACCCCATCTGGAGTACTGTGTGCAGTTCTGGAGACCCAATCTCCACAAAGACATAGACAGGATGGAAGCTGTCCAGAGGAGGCAACTAAAATGGTACAGGGTCTGCACTGGAAGACATATAAAGAGACTTAAGGAGCTTAATATGTATAGCCTCGAGGAAAGAAGGAGAGGGGGACATGATAGAAACTTTCAAGTACCTCAAGGGAATCAACAAAGTCCAAGAGGGTAGCATCTTTCAAAAAAAGAGGTGTGCAAGAACAAGGGGCACAATTTGAAGATGGGGGGGGTGGCTCAGAGGTAATTTAGAAGTATTTTTTCACAGAGAGGGTTGTGGATTATTGGAACGGCCTTCCGGAGGAGTTTGTGGAGTCAAAAACAGTGGTGGAATTCAAGCATGCATGGGACAGTCATAAGGCAATTCTAGGGGGTGGGGGTAGGAAGAAGTAGGCTGCTGGTTAACTAGGATCTGCAGCTTATCCGGTAGGTAGGGAAATGGGCAGACTGGGTGGGCCAAGTGGTCCTTATCTGTCGTCAAATTCTGTGTTTCTAAGATAGTACAGTTACGTAAGAACTTACTGTAATGGTAGCTCTTCGAGAGAGGCTCTTACAGTAGGTATTACCTACCTCCCTCCAACCCCTCAATTTCTTCTTTCAGATATGGGGGCCATATCCTCTTCTCTCCTGTCAGATCTTTGGCTCTTGGTGGGGAAGAACTGGAGGGCGGGTGTTGGGGCCGCTCCCTTTATACTGACGGATGACGCCGGTCACCTGACAGGGCGGGCCCTGCCAAAGACTGCTAGCTAGAGATTTTTCCATGAGGTCCTGACGCCTGGCGGCTTAGTCCTGCTTGTGAATACCTACTACAAGAGCCTCTCTTGAAGACTTAGTGTTACAGTAAGTTCTTACGTAACTGTACTTTTTTCCTCCCGGTACTTCCTTGTTCCAAAGTGGTCAGGAGACCTGAGGCCTATTCTGGATCTATGGGATATAAACTTCTTCACAGAATACAAGAAGTTCAGAGTGGTCACTTTGCAGGGTCTCCTTCTGTTACTGCAGATGGGATTGGATATGCTCCCTGGTTATGAAGGATGCCAGAAGACTCTTTCTGTGGCTTCCTGAGGTTCCTGTTTCAACGAGAACATTACCTCATCAAAGTGTTGCCCTTTGGCTTATCTTCTGCGTCATGGGTCTTTATCTAATGCTTGGCAGTGGTTGTCAGGAGCCCTTCACAGGAAAGGCCTGTATGTTTTCCCTTACCTGGATGGTAGGCTATTAAAAGCCCATTCCAGGGATCAGCTGTTAAAGAACTGGGCTCAAACCAGACAGCTGTTCGATGTTCTGGGGGTGACAGTCAACATAAGTACCAAAATTGCTGTTGACACCCTGCCAGCAACTGCAATACATAGGGGCAGTCCTGGATATGGCCCAGGGCTTGGCTTTCCTGCCTCTGGACAGGGCTGACCACCTGATTGCCCAAGCAAAGTCCGTGCACGACAGATATTATATCTCAGCAAAGGCATTTTTTTAAGCCTTTTGGGACTCATGGCCATGGCCATTGTCACAGTACCACTGGCCAAGCTGCACATGTTGATTCTCCAGTGGACCCCGGTCACAGATGATCTAGAACAGATGGTTTTAGTCATGTCTCCTGTGCACAAAGTGCTCAAGTGGTGGATCGAATGCAGCAGCCTGCTAAAGGGGGTTTCGATCCTGATCTCCCCTTCCCTCTTCAGATCCTCACCATGGATGCTTTGGGGTTGGGCTGGGTAGCTCACATGGGCCCCTCATCAGACGCAGGGCACATGGACCCAAGTGGAGTTCACTTTGTACATCAATGTTTTGGAAATGCGAACAGTTCGGTATGGACTCCAGGCCTTCCAGAACTGCTTTTCCCCAAGTCCTCTTAATACGGACAGACAGTGTCAGTGTGATGCATTACATCAACTAACGGGGACTAATTCCTATCCACTGTACAGGAAGCAGAGGATTTGGTATTGGTCTCTGGAACACGACCTAGAACTACCAGCAGTACATGTTCCAGATGTCCAAAATGTCATGGCAGACAAGCTAAGCCGGTTACAATCCAGAGTGCACGAGTGTGAAATGCTAAACTTGGTGGTTGATGACCTGTTTGAAAGATGGGATCATCCAGAGTCTGACCTTTTTGCATCCCCACACAATGCAAAACTGCTGCGTTTCTGCATGCGCGCTCCAGGGCCTGGAGTTTTCTGGTGAGAAGCATTGTCCCTCTCTTGGACATTGAGGTTTCTGTCTGCCTTCCCTCTCTTTCCATCCATTCAGAGAGTGCTACTCAAGCTGAAAATGGAGGGGCAACTCTAATACTCATTGCTCCCCTATGGCCTCTGCAGATCTGGTTCCCCCTGCCCCAGCAGCTGGCAGTGGAACCTCCACTCCCTTTGCCCCTGTACAAGGGTCTGTTGTCACAGAAACAGGCAACCCTGGTCCATCCAGACCTGAAGTCTCTCCATCTGCATGCATGGCTCCTGAAGACATAGCCATAGTTTGCTGTGGGGTTTCACAAAGTGGTAGATATTCTGGTGGCTGCTAGAAAACCATCCACCAGATATACTCCATGAAGTAGAATCAGTTTGCTTTATGGGCCACATCTTACAACATGGATACATTTACCTGTCCAGTTAATTCGGTTCTAGAGTACCTGCTGTTTTTATTGGATTCAGACCTGCGGTATCCTCAGTCAATGTGCACCCTATCATTCCCAGCTTGGGTCCCCCAAGCATTGCAGACTCTCTCTTCTATGACACACATTACTCCTACTCCTGCTATCTGGAAATATTCACCCCAACCCTGGACCCCCCATCACAACCCCCCCCCAAAACAAACCTCAGTGAAGACTGCTGCTGGCATCAATTAATATTTGTAGCCTTCCTAAAAAACACATGCTACTTCAAGGTTGGATTGCCCAACCTGCTCCTGACATTCTAGCCCTCTCAGAAACCTGGCTATCCAAACAAAATCCCCAATGATGCAGTCTCCCTAGGTAACTAACCTTTTTAGGGCAGATAGATCAGATAAGCATGGGGGTGGCTGCGCAATATTCGTTAAATCAACACTCAGTGCCACAGTCGTGGAGCCCCCCAAACATGGGGCACAGACACTTACATCAAAATTAGTCTGGGCACTAAAACTTTCCACGTCATCTCAGCCTATATCCCCCCGAGAAACCAGAAACTTGCGCATGAATCCATTCTACACACTATCTCTCACCTCCCAAATACTAACGAATCCATATTAATGGGCGACTTCAACATCGATTGGCTATCCCCATCCTCCTTCGCCTTCAAAGACGCAGCACAGGCTATGGACCTCACCCAAATTGTTACCTCCCCTACAAGGTGTGACACAAGAACTGGGACCTCCACACTATTAGACCTTATTTTTACCAACAGACCACGTAACATCACCCGGGCCACAGTGCTCCCTGATGCTATCAGTGACCACTCCCCGGTTATCTGCTGGTCGTCTGGTAAACTACCCCCAGCACCACCTACCACCACATGGCATCAAAAGCTCAAAAAAGGAGGCCTTAACCGCCTCAAATAATACCTTGCAAACAGCAACTGGCTACCCTTATATAACGCACAGACAGTGGATACTGCCCTCACCCACTTTATAACTACTTTTAACAAAGCCTGTGATATATTTGCCCCCCTCACAAAGCAGGTGGTGAAAGCCAGGACTACCCCCTGGATCACACCTTCCCTTATAAACCTTATGCAACACAGGGACAACCTTTGGCACAAGGCCATAGACACCCAGCGCACTAGGGACAGACAACTATATAGGGAGGCGCATAATAAATGCACCTGGGCCACACGCAGGGCAAAAGCTGAATACTACCAGCATACCCTCTCCACCTCCTGGGGAGACAGAAAAAAATTCTGGAGCAACATACAGGAAATCAGTGGCAAAACTCGCTCCCCCACCCCTACCCAACTCAATGTGAACGGGGACATTACCCAAGACCCAGCTAAAATTACTGAAGCTCTCAACGACTCCTTCTCTGACCTCTCACATATCCTCACTCCAAATTTCTTCCACCCTTCTAAAAAAAAACCCACACCTATTTCAGCAAGTATAGACCTCCCACCCCCTTTCTGGCTCCGAACCATTCCCGGCAACCTGGCCAAACGCTATATCTCCAAAGCTATCGCTAACACTTGCTACAGCAATGACTCCCTGGACCTAAAACTCATTAGGCTTACCCTCGATGTCACACTACCCCATCTCACAAAAATTCTTAACCTCTCACTCTGCCTCGGCCAGTTCCCCTCTACCTGGAAAAAAGCCTTTGATCACTCCTATCTTAAAGAATCGACCCCACCCGCACGGGTAATTATAGGCCAATCTCAATACTCCCTCCTCTCTCCAAAGCACTAGAAAAAATTGTCTCAGACCAGCTAACTGAGCACCTTATGAGACACAACCTCCTAAATAAGGAACAACATGGGTTCCGAGCTGGCCACAGCACCATCACAGCTCTCAACTAACAACGTTCATCCATGGGGCCCTTGACCAAGGGTCTGTTGCCAGGGCCATCTATGTTGACTTAACAAAGGCATTTGACACGGTCAGTCACAATCTACTCATCCAAGTCCTGCCACAGCTAAATGTGGCCTCTGAGGCCTCAGCCTAGTTCAAGGACTACCTCTCGGGTTGCTCTCAGCAAGTAAGAATCAACTCCACCATCTCCACCCCCAAATCTGTTTGCTCTGGCGTTCCGCAAGGGTCAATTCTTGGCCCACTGCTTTTCACACTCTTCCTTAACTCACTCCCCAAAGCTTGCAGGGGTCATCTCTTGCTTCATGCTGATGATGCTGTTCTTTACTGGCAACACCCATAGCCAGACACCCTCCAGCTCACCCTACAGGGGTTTTTCAGGGAGCTGGAGAACTGGTTCGCTGATCACCGCCTGATCATTAACTATTCCAAAACAAAGTCCATGACCTTTGCACATTGCCAAAGCCCACACAGCCAGATGACACTCCATATTACAAACTTGGTTGGTACCCATCTGGAACATGTTACTCATTTTAAATACTTGGGTGTCACCTTAGATACCTCCCTCTCCTACCACAGACATGTACGCCTCCTCTTGTCAGCGATCAATTCCAGAATTGGTACCCTCTACAGGATCAAGAACAGCCTGCCTGCCCAAGCCATGCAGATAGCTGTCACCTCCTCCATCCTCTCACTTATCGATTACGGGATTATCTATGGCACTGCTGACAACTCCACCCTAAGTAGCATAATCACAGTGCTTAATAAAGCCTGCCGCCTCGTTACTGGCTGTGACAGACTCACCCACACCTGCGATCTGTACACACTAACTGGTTGGCTTAATTTCCATCAAAGACTCAAATATCAAACCTGCATCTTAGCAAAAAAGATCTACCTCCAGCTGGTCTACTCCCCGTCATCAGCACGGCCCCTCACAGGCGGATTACCAGACTTTTGGCTACCTCATCCTTCACGGTCCCTCCCATGTCGAACGTCCCTAGGGCAGAGATCCTTCTGCTACCATGCCCCCAAATGGCTCAACACCCTTCCCCCTACTCTCTCCCAGGCCCACAGCATCTCACTTTTCAAAACTGGCCTTCGAACACACCTCTTTGAAAACGCTAAATGTGAATGCCAGTAAGGCCTGCTCTCTCCTCCCTCATCCCCTTAACTGACTCTGGGACTTCCTAGACCCTACGAACTGCCTTCCACATTAGCTCTGTCTTGGGCTCACATGTATGCCTCCTAAATGCTTTCAAAATGCTTCTCAACTGCCATGTCAATTCTGTAACCTGTAAAAAATCTAAGTGTATATAAAAATTTGCTTCTTTTTATTGTTTTATACTGTTTTGTGTCACTCCACCCCCTGTAACCATCGTTGAGCCATTGTATACATATTGTCTATACTGAAACCTGTATATAATTGCTCGTTCCGTCTGTCATCCTCGTACTTTGTTCTCCCTCCACCCCCTGTAAACGACGTGGAGCCTTTGCAAAAGAGTCTATGACTCAAAGGATTGCAATTCCGATTATACAGTAAATAAATACATATCAGCTTTCCATGTGCCCATAGATGGCAGTACAGTTGCTCAGCTGGAGGTAGCCCGTACATTCTTGAGAGGCATTCTACACACAAAGCCCCCTATTCAAAATCCAGTTCCAGCTTGGGACCTGAATTTTATTTTGGAAAAGCTCACCTTGACTCCTTTTGATCCAGCCATGATTTGTGGCTTATACTTTCTCTCTTGGAAAGCATTATTTTTAGTTGCAGTCACTTCTGCTCAAAGGATTTCAGAGCTGCAGGTTCTAATGTGTGAGCCTCCTTATTTTTCCTTTTCACAAAGACATAGGCGTCTTTGCATACTAATCCTAGGTTTCTCCCAAAAGTGGCGTCTGAGTTTACTTTAAATCAAACCATCCACCTGACAGTGTATTGTCCAGAGTGTGCCAACCCAGGGAAAGCATTGCTCCATACCTTAGATATGCATAGAATACTCAGGAGGTACTATACATACTGTACAAAGGACTGCAGGCAGGAGGCGCCATTTGCGGGGGCAGGGGTGGCAGTCTCCCAAGACTGAAGACCATTGTTTTGTATTTTCAGCCCTGGATCCACCCCACAGCCTCTCTGACCAGTTGTCCCCGGTTTGAAAGCAAAATGGCACCCTTGACTGCAGGAAGTCCTTGCAGTTTTTTTGTTTGCTCACCCTGGGAAAGGGAGCGCCCCAGTTTCTAAGCAGTGCTCGTCCAAATGGTTAGCAACCTGTATTACATTTTGTTACAGGAAGTATGGTAAGGAACTTCCTGGTGTGGTTCATGGTCATTCCACCAGAGGCATGACCACCTCTGTTGCTTGTTTCCAGAATGTTTTCACTGCAGAGATCTCCGCAGCTGCTACCTGGAGTGTTGTCCACACCTTCACTAAACACTACAGTCTGGACATTGTCTCTTGTAGATGGGCTGGCTTTGGCCTAGCTGTACTACAAGGCCTACTTTCACATGCATATAGGCTCCAGTCACCCAGATTGTTAGCTTTTGGTACTGCTTGGGGCTTGTTCCAAAGGTGTGGCCTGATGAAAGAGATACTCTCAAAGAAGATAAAACAGCTATGTGCTTACCATAACAGTAGATCTTTGAGAGAATCTCTTTCATCAGGCCATGCTGTCTCACTCTCCTTCCCCCTTAGGGGTTGCAACAAAGGATTCTTGTGCTGCTGTTTCCATTGCTACATTTTCCAGCCCTCTGTCTCACCTGGTATGTGGAGGGCTGAGATTTCCAGGTTCCTTGAGGGAGGTCGTCCAAGCATCATCTCTGGCAGAGAACTGAGGAGAGGAGGGGCCACCTATGTTTATCTGTACACTGACACCTGACATTGTCGTGGGCAGCTCCTGCCTGACTCCTTGCGAATGTTTCTGTGGGGTCCTAGTGCAGCTATAAGTTCCAAAGGTGTGATCTGATCAAAGAGATTCTCTTGAAGATCTATTGTTACAGTAAGTACATAACTTTTTTTGCCATCTTTTAAACAGAAAATGAAAAAATATCCTGGTTTAGCAAAAACATGATTAAAATAATAAAATAAGCTTGATTCAAGTAGAATTCTAGATGCAAAACTATCCAGCATGTGATAATCCTTTTGCCTGCTGGTTTACCCTTACCACTGTCTCCATAAGTGACAAACAATTGTGTGCTTTAAGTGTGGGGGTCTTGACCATGGTCTTGAAAATTGTGATTTTTAAGTAAACATTTCTGCCCTGAAACCCAAAAGAAAAGGGCTAAATTGAGTCTTTCGCTCCCTAGTCTGCTTCTCTTTTACCTTAAAGCTCTCCTTCAGAAAGCTCTGAAATGGCAGGGGGTTACCAATGATGGTTGAAAACACACATCGGCAGGTTTCTCTTCCTTGCCGTGATTACTGAATTCGCAGGTGGCTGAACAATGCTGTAGGCAGTAATGTCTGCCAAAGGGGACTGCAAAAGCTGCTAAGCCATCCTCTGTTCACAGTAATAAGGACAGGGCCCATTCCAAAATGGAAGGTTGTGAACTTCACATTTTGAAGGAATTTTGTGTCACTGAGTTTTGTTAATGCCGAATGTGAATTTTTTGCTGGAAAACAATTAATTCTAGGGACATGGATATGGTTGGCTTATTCACACTATGAATCCCACTGAAGGGCCATGATTGGCCTGACATCTGTAAGCGAAGGTCCTCCCACCACCCGGCTGAATATATCCCCCAACTCCAACCCATGACGTCAGATCTTTCTTTCCACTGGAAGAACAGGTTACCTCCTTCACGCTCCACTTATGATTTTCTCTGCGCCATTGAACCATTATTTCAAAGTTTCAGAGTTCTTAAGTACTTTCTGGTAGTTTCCTTGACTCAGTCTCCACCTTCACAACGGATTGCAAGAAGCGAGGATTTAAATTCTGCGTTCAGTGCTGCGGAAAAATGTCTGTTACCGATCCGCACGATGTGTGTATTGCCTGGGTGGGCAACATGATGTGGCTGGGGTGTGGTCTTTACTATCAATGCTCCCTGAGTCCTTTGAGGACAGGAAGCTCCAGCTCGCGCTGGGCCAGCCTTTGGAATGGGATCCGAAGTATCACTCTAAGGGTGGCAAAAAGGCAACTGCGGCTGCTGGGTTTGCAGCACAGCTTGCAGCCCTTGAAGTGGCCGCAGTGAGCACCACCTCTGCCTCAGCACTGTTCCTACCTGCGTCCAGCGTCGGAGGGGCCTTTACGGGCCAGGTCCCTGAATTGTGCTGATCCCTCCAGACCATGGGGAAGAGCCCTGCCCTAAGTGGCTCTCAGTTGAAGACAGGGTACAAGATGTCTTCTTACCACTGTTGCTATTCATGGGATGGGGAGAGATCTTGGTCCCCCTGGTCTCTTGACTCCCCTGACTGCTTGGCATTTGCTGAGCACCCCTCAGAAGAAGCGGCAGGTCTGGCAGGTTGAGGGCTTATCAGCCCCACTGCTGAGTCAGTCGGCTTTGACTTTGGTTGACTAGCTGGCCAAGATTTTTCTTGACCCATTTGATTCTTTGCCGGACGAGGACAAGGATTCAGTCTTGCAGACCTCTGTGCACCCGGTCCTCACCTAGGAGGATGTGGTTTGATCAGTGTCTCTGGTTGATCCTGTTTGGGACAAGCCAATAGCGGAGGTCGGGTCTTCCATACCCATGCTGTTGAATGTAGGCCAGCATGTGATTTACAGCCAGCACCAGAATGACCCTCATCACCGTTAACTTGGTGGTCAGTGGTCAAGGCATTCATGTTCTTGATCTTGCTTGACCAGGAGGCACCGCCATTAGTGCTTCTTATCATCCTCATCCTGGGGTGAAGAGAGGTACTGCCGCAAAATGCACTGGTACTGTGAGGAGTTTCTCTGGCAGCAGTGGGTCATCGCGGGGCATGGTAGGGCTTTACCCCATGGACGAAAGTTCCCCTGGCAGCAGCCTGTGGTTACCTCGCTGGCCCAGACCCCATGGGTGCTGCCAGCACCTGCTTCTCCACCCATCACAGTGGAGCCACAACCCCAGCAGCCATCAGCCAGCATTCTGACCAAAAAGGCTGGACGTTCAGCTCCTGGCTTGCCAGGCTGGTTGTCAGTGAGGATCACCCCGGGTGATGAGTCCTGGGAGATGCAGGGTAAAATACAGCCAACAGCCATCTTTGAGGAGTCCTTGGTCAACTTGGACCAAGAATCCATGGCCTCATCTGGGGCTCCATTCTTTGACCGGGACGTGTTCGATAAGACTTCCACTGACCAGGGGTCAGTATCATTCCAAGCACTGTTCCCCCTCATGGCCATCCTGCTGGGATCAATCCAGAAGAGGGCCAAGTGCCTCTTATGGACATTTTGGACTGAAGTAAATCCCTGGGGGTTTCCATCCCAGTGGCTGATGTCATCAGGACTGGCTCAGGAGTTTTGGCAGCATCCAGCCTTGCACCCTCGACCCATATGGTCCCCAAGTATGTGGTCCGTACCAACTCCCTTTCAGGGTTCTCCAGCACACCTCAGCAGAAGGGCTGGTTACAGACTCAGTGTTCCATAAGTCAGGACACCAGGAGAATGTGAACAGGCTCCTGGACAAAGAGTCTCGTAAGGTTGACCACGCCACAAAGGTATACCCTGTGGCTACCTTTGGTCTGTGATAGGCTAGTTGTGCCATTATGATGGCCAATTATGACCATTCCATTATGAATATGTTAGTTGTGATCCTTCCCAACCTCCACCAAGAGTAACTGGTGGTGGTGGTGGAACTCATCTGAGACCATGATCAGTCACTGGCTAAACACCGGCTCCAGACAGCCTTGGACATGGGTGACTCGTGCGCACATGTGGTGGCACCAGCTGTCTCCATGCATCAAGGGGCCTGGCTGCAATTGTCGTCCTTCACGGCAGACACCCAACAGAGGTTAGCAAATGTCCCCTTTCTGGGCACTGACCTCATTGGCTGTGGGATGGAAGGGCATCTCATGAGGACCAAAAAGTCCAGTGCCCTCCTGGACTTGGTGACTTTGTCCCAGAGGGACCCAAAGAAAAGCTGAAGAAACCGGCTTTTCAGTGCCAGTCCTTTCAGTCACAGCCTCCCTGGCAGCAGGCCCAGCAGGGGCAGTTCTAGATCTGGTGCCACAAGAAGCCTGTGGGTCAAGGTCCAAAAAAGTGTGGGCAGGGTTAGTGGTGCCCTCTGGCAGCAGCCGCTGGTGCCCCCACAAAACCTTCCCAGTAATGGGTTGGGGGGGATGCCATCACTCCTCCTGTCCTATCCCCGACTGTTCATCCAGTCAGAGGCAGGCTACATCTCTTCTTGTCACATTGGTCAGCTGTCACAGTGGACAAGTGGGTTTTGGACATAGTGGGCAGAGGACTGTCCCTTGATTTTGAGGCTGTGCTGCCCTGCTGCTACCATGCACCTCAAGAGTTTGGGGGGGGTCTTAGGACATGTCTGCCCTCAGGGAGGATGTTGTCCAGCTCCTTGTGAAAGTAACCATACCCCTGTCTCGAACATCTTGGTTGGTCAGGGTTTCGTATCCAGGTACTTTCTGGTCACGAAATGGACGGGGGGAAGGGCTAGTGCCCCTTACTGGATCTTCATGGTCTCAACCAGTACATACGGCAGCGCAAGTTCCGGATGGTCACTGTGAGCCAGATCGTACCATCCCTGGAGCAGGACATGTGGTTCTGCTCCCTGGACCTCCAGGATGCGTTCTTCCAGGTACCCCGTCAAATGGGCGACTGCAAATGAGCGACTCAAATATGAGTGATTCTTTGCGCACCTGATGGGATAGCGAGTGGGTGTATATAGCGATGGTAGGGATAACGACTGTGAGCGGGTTGTAACAGTGAGAGCAAACAGGGGAGATATACTGTTGCTGGTGAAGTACAGCAATGAGGCCAACTACTGCCGAGCTGTCCACCTCCCATGGCGGATAGGGTTATGGGCTGTCATAGCGATGGTACTGGTTTCAGGACTGCTAGTAGGTAGAAAAAAATTTATGGTTTGGGCTCTTAGAAATTTATTTTTTCTTCAAAATGGTTTGGCCTGTTAGAGCTGTGTTTTTTTTTTTTTTTTTTTTATGTTTTTTTTTTGTCCTCGCTGTGTTCCCCGGACCGATGGTACCCCAGCTGTGGTACCCCCCTACATACTGTTGCCCCCCTCCCATGTATTCCCCTTTTCCCTGAAGTTGATTATATTAATTTTGGGAGTGCAGGGGGCTTGCCCCCCCCCCCTTTAAATCTTACTTTGAATGTCTGTCTTGTCACCATATTGGCGGTTGTTTATGTAGGTTAGGGGCAGATTTTTCTTTCGGCGAAATGTACTCACTATTGTGCAAGTTGCCGTAGACGAATTGCCCTCATGACATGGAACCATTCTTCCACATCCTTTTCTGCAGGTCCCACCACTGGTATCTCCAGTTCTGGGTGGAGGGGGTCCTGTACCAATTCCAGGTCATGCCATTCAGCGCCTGCTCAGCTCCTTTGGTCTTTACGAAGTGCATGGCAGTGGTGGTGGCCAACTTAAGGTGCCTTGACGTCAGAGTTTACCCTACCTGGATGACTGGCAGATTGCTGGTCCATTCAGAGAGGCTGTGGTGAGATCACCAGCCCTGGCTCTCCAGAGCTGCAGAGACTTGGGCCTCTTGGTTAACCTGGACAAGTCTGAACTGTTACAAGAGCAGGTGATCAGAGTTCATAGCAACAGAACTAGACTTCTGGTGGACCAGGCACAGGATCTTGCCTACTTTTGCTGATCATTTCAGGTTGGGCTCTTGCGCCCTGCCCAGGATTTCCTGTGGTTGCCGCGGTACATGGCATTCTGCATCAGCGTGGTCCATTGGACCTGCTGGAGGATGTACTGCCTTCACAGTGGGAGCTGGGCCTTCAGAAGTCCCAGTGCCTAGGTTACCTGGATCAGCTGATCATGGTGAGCCAGCAAATGTGGGACACCATCCAGTGGTAGCTGATCCCAGAAAATCTGGAGGAAGGAATCCCGTTTGTCCATCCAGAACTGCTCATCATGCTGGCAACGGATGCATCTCTGGTGGGTGGGGAGGACACCTGGGGAACCACACAACCCATAGGTTCTGGCCTCCCAGGCAATCGCATCACCACATATATCTGCTGGAGCTCCATGCAGTGCAATTGGCCCTCACAGAATTTGCTCCACTGATCAGGAGTCAGGTCATTCAAGTCCAAATGACAACACCAAGACCATGTTTTACCTGAACAGACAGGGTGGCACACACTCCCTTCCCTTGTGTCAGGAGGAATTGGACCCTCATGTGCAGCGTGGGTGCCGATCTCCTGGTGACTCATGTCAGGTGCCGATCTCCTAGTGATTCACATCACTGGAGAGAACAATCAGCTGGTGGATGCTCTTGGCCAGGGAGGCAAGACATCGCAGAAGTGGTCTCTGAATCAAGAGGTAGTGAACCACCTGTTCTCCCAGTGGGGCTCACCCTTGGTGAATCTGTTTGCCTCCTGGAAGAACGCCAAACTGAGGCTGTTTTTTTACCCATTCCTCACAGTCTGGGACACTGATGGGGGATGCCTTCACCAGGCTCTGGACCCCCAGGCCTCGTGTATGTGTTTCCTCCCCTTCCTTTGATCCACAGGGTACTTGTCAAGGTCTGGAAGCACAAGGCGTAGATGATCCTGAGAGTTCCAGACTGGCCACAGCAGTTCTGGTACCCAGATCTCCTTAGCCTCATTAGCAGCCTCTGTGGCAGTTGCCTCTCCATCCAGAGCTGTTAACCAGACTTCGGGGGATGGTCCTGCACCTGGACCTTCAGTCCCTGCACCTCATGCCCTGGTTTCTGAGCAGCTAGAGTTCCAGGTCTTGGGTCTATCTGAGGATGTCTTTCACATTGTGGAGGCATCCAGACAGTAGTAGACCCGTAGGGGCTGTTGCTTCAGATGGAAGAGATTTTCCATTTGGTGCCAGGGCAAGGAGCTTGCTCATCTTGCCTGCCCTATGACTGGCATCCTGAACAACCTCTGGTCCCTTTCCCATGTGGGACTATGAGTGATAATCCTTAAGGTGCACTTGGCAGGCATCTCTGCTTACTGGGCATGGACTGGTTTGCCGATGGTGGCCCAGGAGAAGGTGGTCGGGTTCTTTTTCCAGGGTCTTTACCAACTGTCCCCTCCAGAGCATGATCTAGCTTCCCCATGGGACTTAACTGCTGGTCCTGGCTATGCTTATGGGCAAGCCATTTGAGCCGATGCACAGGTGCGAGTTATCACACCTGTTGTGGAAGACTGCCTTCCTGTTGGCCATCACAGTGGGATTGGGAGATTGGGGTGCTCCTGGTGTAGTCTCCCTGCTTTGTCTTCCACAGGGACAGAGTAGCCTGTCACGCCAACCCGAAGTTCCTCCTGAAGGTAGTACTGGAGTTTCACTTTAACCAGGTGATTAACTTAATGGCATACTTTAGCAACCCCTCTTCGGAGGCTGACCACAGGCTCCATACTCAGGACCTGCGGCGAATGCTATCCTGTTATGCAGACCATATGGCTGGGATTTGTGGACAGGCTTGCCAGCTGTTTGTTACCTACAGTGAAGCCATGCCTGGCAGACCAACCGCAAAGCAGACTGTTGCAAGGTGGATTACATCTTGCATCAACCTATGCTATCGGTTGGCTGGTTGGGAGCTTCCCGTTGGGATTAGGGCTCATTCCACCAGATATGCCGCTGCCTTGGTGGCTGCTTCCAGGGATATCCCCATGTAGGAAATCTGTAGGGCTGCTACCTGGAAGTCAGCACATATCTTCATTTCCCACTACTGCATCAACTTCCAATTATTCCAGGATGCGCATTTTTGGGCCTCTGTTTTCCAATCTGTGTTCGCCAACTAGGGTGCATGCCTTGCCCCTTCACCTGGAGAACTGCAGAGAGTCTGCTAGAGAGTGGATAAATGAACCATATTCATGCCCCTTGAAGAAAATGTTACTCACCTGTAATTGTAGTCCTAGGAGTGGTACATAGTTCACATCCACACGACCTCCCGTAGCAAGTGGCCCTGATCCTGCTTTCAGCGTGCGCAATCTGATGTCACGGGGTGAAGTCAGGGGATATATCCACATGGGTAGTTGGAGGAGTGTAGCTTAAAGATGCCTGACCAATCATCGCCACCCATTGGAACTCCAAGAGTGTGGATGTGAACCATATACCACTCGTAGAACTACAGCTGCCCAGTGACATCAGATCTTCTTTTCCACTGGAAGAATCGGATCTCCTCCATCGCAGCTCCTGCACGGGTGAAGACCCATTTTCCTGTCTGTTTTCATGTGCCTTTTTCTTTGTATTTCTAGCTGTTCTTAGGGTATGGATGAAGCACGAGGACTAGAAGTCTGGTCCTGGGTTGAAGCGGTGCTCCACTTGTAACCAGAAAATGTCCTGCACCGACCCTCATGCCTCGTGCATTTATAGCCTAGGTGCTCAGCATGATCTGCAGGCTTGCGGCCTTTGCCAGTCCCTGCAGCCCTCAATGTTAGAGGACTGTTATGACCACCTTTTATTGGGCCTCCTGGACAACCGGGACCTGACAATCTGATCCAAGGACGCCCGCAGGGCTACTTTAATATTAGCAAGCTCAGCATTGCAGCTTGCTGTGCTCAAAGAGGTGGTGACCTGGGCTGTGGTGGGTACTGCTTTAGTTTCTGCGTTGCTCCCATTGGGAGCTTCATTCAACAGAGCATTTTGGGACTTGTGCCAGTCCCTTCCAACCCTCAGGGAGGGCCTTTCCTGAGAGTTGAAATCTTAGGCGTCCTTGAAGTCTAAGAGGACCCATTGCAGGTCGTGGAACTGGGAGCGGGCTCGCGCCTCCGTCCCCCAGATTTCTGCAACTGCCTCAATGGCTGTTGAGTCATTGACTTCAGCCAACCTTCCTGGAGTCTCTGTCCAGGTCACTATTCCTTTTGTGTCCCCATCGGGCTTGCCCGACGAGATTTTTCTTGACCTGGTCAACCCATTGTTGGAGGATATTGAAGAGGATATAGAAGATGACACCCTTTCTCGGAGTCTAGTCCTCTCTGCTATCTCTCAGGAGGGGCCGAATAAACCAGCTGATTAGACTGTCTATCCTTGAGAGACTAACCCTCTGGGGGTTTCACGGGCTGAATACATGGTCCTGGTATGTGGTTAAAACCATGCAATCGAAATAGCTCAAGTAATTACTGCGCTACCTTTTCAGCGCTTACTTGAAAAGTGCTAGCACAATAAACTGAAAGGACCAAATCGCGTTGGAAGAAGGATTTCATAAAAGCGCTTACCATCGTTTCCTCCAGCACCAATAATCAGCCTCACTAGAACCTTAACCCCATCTGAGAAATTTAATGAGTGGTTTAAGAACATATGCTGCAGGAGGGGAGGCACACGAGGGCCATCTTACCCACATAAGCATAAGACTGAAACTGTATGTGTTCTAGTAACACTATTTAATTACACTATCTAAAGCTGAGCTCTTACCGGTTCAACTGTAAGGTATTCCAATACCTTATATACCTTAAACAGGGTACTGATTAAAAACTTGCAAGTCTAAATGTGGCTCTTCCATAAAACAAATTCTTTTCAGTAGAGTATTTTTGTTATGCAGGAAAGTGTGCTCTATACAGCTGCAAATGTGATAAAACGTTGAACAGGGAGGATTACCTAACAAGCACACAGTCACACAGAATGAAACCCACACAGGACGGGGCCAGAATGAGAAGCAGAGGCAAAGTGAATGGCCAAAAAAACCCAGGCTGGAGCATGCTGGTGGCAGCAGAGCATGGTGAGCTACATATCACAA
Organism: Neoceratodus forsteri; assembly: GCA_016271365.2. Lineage (NCBI taxonomy): Eukaryota > Metazoa > Chordata > Ceratodontiformes > Ceratodontidae > Neoceratodus > Neoceratodus forsteri. The sequence continues at coordinate 647,049,216 of CM028131.1, forward strand.
ACAGCCAAAGCTGGGAGGGGGAGTAAGCGCAGAGAGACTGGAGAAAGTGGGAGCTACCAGAAGCAAATCTGCTCAGGACGCTACAAGAGATGCAACACAGAGCTGGAAGAGTGTTGGTGACTGATTGTGGTTTTGTGTGCTCGATATTTTCTGCACTCGCGATTATGAGCTAGTGCTAAATTCTAAGCGCTGTAATGTGTTGTGCTTTTGCGGACGTGTGATTATGACAGTGAACCCATGGCCCACCCCCCGCATCTCATCCCGATGACCTGATCATCATCGGTTGAGGTCCGGCCAAGGACTCTGTCCCATCTGAGATCTTGGGAATCTCTGTATTCATACTCTCAGCTTTTGACTAATAAGCACTGTCGATGTTTCTTTCTCCTGGTCTTTGGACGAAAACAGGCTTCACTGCAAATTGTGGTTGCATTATGAGGGGTTAATGTGGCAACAGTGGATTCAGGGCCACAGTTGTGCCACACTGCGGCCTCCAGCACTCCCCTGGTTGCCAATGCTGTGGCCTGTTCCGGTTCCCCTGGCTGAACCAACACCAGCTTCTTCTCCCATCTGGGTAGATCCTCTGCCTCCGCAGCCGTTGCATGGGGCTCCTGCCAAAGCTGCCCGACCCACTTCCAGTTCCCCCAGATGGCTGTTCATCAAGATAAAACATCTTACATAAACATAAAACATCCAGGTCGTGCCTGAAAATAGGCAGGATTTGTCTAGTGCACTTACCCGGCCAACAAAAACCAAATAAATAAATAACACTTTCAGATGAGCCCTGAGTGTTCCTTGGGGAGCCTGGGTCGAGGGCAGTGTTCAAGGGGTCCTTGGAGGACTCCTTCATGCATTCCATTCGGACTCTGGGCTTTGATTGAGAGTCCACCGAAGAGCTCACCATCGAGCACAGGGTGGTCTCCTTTGGAGCCTTGCTGTGCCTCATCTCAGAGTCTATAGGGATTTGGTTGGAGCCAGTCCAAAAGCTGGCCAAGTGTCCCCTGATGGGAAACCTCAACATGGATGACTCCCAGGGAGGTTGCCTTCCTGATGGGGACAGCCATTCTTGGTTCCACTCTCAAGCTTTGGCGAAGTCCAACTTCTTGCCCAGCACCTTCAGCTTGTATGGTCTGCAAGTATGTGGTGCCCATTAGGTCTATTCCTGTTTCGGTGACCATCCTTCAGCTAAAGGATTGATAGCAGTCTCCGTTTTCTGCAGATGAGCAGTGCTGGGTATGTGGACAACACCCCCCCCGACAAAGTGCTGAAGAAACTGGACCACGCAGCGAAAAGTCTTCCCTTGGTCTTCAGCAGGTGAGCTCTGCCATCATGATAACCAACTTTACCCATGTCACCATGGGTGTCCTGGACCAGGTTCTTTCCTGCCTTCCTGTGGACCTGCAGTTGGCAGTTAAGATTGTCCAGGACCAGGGACACTTGGTTGCCAAGCACTAGCTACAGATGGCTTTGGACATCGGCAACTCCTGTGCCTGGTTTGTGGCCACTGCGGTCGCCATGCAGCATCAGGCTTGGTTAAGGATCTCCACCTTTAAGGCGAATACCCAACATAAGCTGGTAGATGTCCCCTTCTTGGGTACTAACCTGTTTGGTCTGGGGGTGGATGGTTATCTCACAAGAATTGAGAAATCCAGTGCCACCTTGGATTCTGTTATGTCTTCTCAGAAAGATCCTAAGAGCCAGAAACAGAAAAAGATGCCCTTTTAGTTTCGACCCTACACACCACCACAGTCCAAGCTGCTGCAGTCCCAGGTATGGTGACCTAAACCTAAGCCCGCCATCTCTGGCTTCAAGAAGCCCAGAGGTCAGGGTGGTGGTCCTCCAGTAGCCAGCAGCGGAGCCTCCGCCAGGCCTGCCCAGTGACTGGATCAATGGGTGTCACTCTCCCACCTGTCCTTCATGAGCCTTGGGTTCCCGTGGGAGCTGTAAAGTTAAGTTTTCACATTTTACTGCAAGCTCACAATTAATACAAGCAATTTTGCAACAGCCTCTGCTTCGCAGTGGCCCCTAGTGCCTCGACTCCAAGTCTTCAGTGGGGGAGGGTCCCAGCTTTCAGTATTTTTTTGTGCGCGTGCCACTCCTTTCCTGGATTTGTTGTTGTGTGCAAGGTGTGCTGCCTCTTTGTGGAGCTGCACCAGCTAAGCAGTTTGCTCGTGGCAATACTCTTTTTGGATTTGGGTTCCTGTGGGGGGTTGGCTTTGCCATTTCTGGCACACCTGGTACGTCATCACTTCAGACAAATGGGTGCATGACGTGGTGGGTCGTGGTCTGCCTCTAGACTTTGAAGCTCTCCCACCCTACCGAGCCCATGCCCCACAGGAGGCCTTGGTGTCTCTGGACATGCTCTCTGCCCTTCGGGAGGACATTGCTCAGCTCCTTCAGAAAGATGCTGTAGCCCGTGTCCCAGACAGCCTGGCTGGTCAGGGATTTGTATCTGTATACTTTCTGGTCCCCAAATGGATGGGATGGGGGGTGGGGTGGGGGTGGCTCCCATATTCGAGCTTCACAATCTCAATCAGTTCCTAGCAAAGTGCCAGCCTGAACCAAATCATTCCATCCCTGGAACAGGGCATGTGGTTCTGCTCTCTGGACCTCAAGGATGCCTTCTTCCACATCCCAGTCCATCTGTCCATCCCGCTGGCAGTTCCTTTGGTTCCATGTGGACAGGGTGCTTTACGAGTTCTGAGTGATGCCATTCAGCTTCCCTTCAGCCCCCAGGGTCTTCACCAAGTGCAGTGCAGTGGTGGCAGCATTCCTACAGAGCCAAGGAGTCTGGGTGTACCCCTACCTGGATGACTGGCTGATTGCAGGTTCCTCTCAGGAGGAAGTGATGCAGTCTAGGGATCTTGCCATCCAGAACCTTGGCCTTGTGCCTTCTAATCATCCCAGCCAAGTCAGAATGCCATCTCTTGGAGGTCATCCACTTCATCAGGGCAGAGCCTGACTTTCAGTGGACTGAGTGGTGGATCTTCCCTCCTTTGCCCGATGATTTCAGGTTGGGCACTCACACCCTGCCCAGGACTTCCTGCAACTGCTGGGGTGCATGGCATTCTGCACCAGTGTGGTCTGGTGGGCCCACTGGTGGATGCGCCCCCTGCAATGGGAGCTGGCCCACCAGTGTTCTCAGCACCTCGGGTCACCTGGACCAGCTGGTCATAGTGCCACAGCAGATGTAGGACACCATGCAGTGATGGCTCATCTTAGAACGCCTGCAGGGAAGAGTTCAATTAATCTGCCCAAAGCCAATGGTCATGCTGATGACTGACACATCTCTGGCGGGATGGGGAGCATGTCTGGGGAACCACAGGACCCTTGGGCTCTGGACCCCCAGGGAATCCTGGTACCACATTAACCTGCTGGAGCACCATGTGGTGCATCTTGCTCTGATGGCCTTCGCTCCATCTGTTCGGGGTCATGTCGTGCAGGTCCAGATGAACAACACCATGACCGTGTACTATCTCAACAGGCAGTGCGGAACATATTCCCTCCAGTTGTGTTGGAAGCTCTCCACACCTGAACCCTCGTGCATAGCTTGGGTGCCGATCTCCTGGTGATTTTATGTAGCCGGTGCCTCCAACCAGCTGGTAGACACCCTCAGCCGAGTGGGCGAGGCATTTCACTAGTGGTCTCTCCACCAGGAGGTGGTGTTTCACCTGTTCTCCCAGTAGGGCACTCCCCTGGTTGACCTGTTCACCTCTTGGGAGAACACCAAGCTAGGCTGTTCTGTGCCAACCCCCACACTGCCTCACTACACCCCCTAGCCGTGTGTTAGAACTGTCTAATGCACACCTCATCATGTCTCATTGCTTACATAAACAATTAGTCTACTCTTATTTTTTGCCTTTGCTGCTACTGTCTCCAGTGAGGAGCAGCACCTTTTGGGGATCATGGAGTGCACTCTTCTACTTTATTCACACCCTTAGATGCTCACCTTGTCATTTTTGTACCTGATACTTGGCCAGAAATTTAAAAAACCCTCTTGCCCTCCCCAGGCAGCCACGGCTAATCTGTAGGCCACCATCTCCCCACTCCAATTATTTCTTGAACACTGCCCTTCCGCATCCTTCCACACATTAAAAAAAAAATTGGGCTCCTGGCTGGTGTTGCTGATAATAGCTTTCAAATTGCCCCCTCCCCCTGTCCCCCCAAAACAGATTTTTGACAGTTGTTCCCCTGACTCCCAATCCATTATTTCACAGCTGCTGCCCTGACTCCCAATCCATTATTGGTGGGGCAGTATGCATTCTCTCCTAATTTGTCACCCCGTTCCACAAAGCACCCAATCCCATTCATGATAGTTATCTGACTGTACTACTGATCAGCCCTCCACCCCTTCCTGGTACATATCTGAACATTCATTGATGACACCAGGCAGACCAATTCATATCCATCTGCCTAGCATCATCAGTGACACTCATAGCTGTGCTCTATCCCTCCCAGTAGGATGCCCATCCGCTTGTACAGTCGAATGTCTATAAATAGGTGAGTGACAGGGCTGGAGCTTTGCTGTCTGGAGTGAGCACTACTGCTCATTATGCTGGTGACCCAGGTTTGGGAATAGACTCCGGACACTCGGGAGACAGCCAGGGGAAGGAGGATTGAGCATGTCAAAGACAGCTCTCCTCCCTTGGGGAGGGGGGCTGCTATGTCCTGCCACTAGACTGCCACCAGGTGGAGGTCAAATGGCAACACAGTGGGTGCACATGCAGAGGAGAGGGATTGATGTTAAGCATGCAAAAGGGGTGCCCCCGGATGTCATGCACGCATGTGTGTATGTGCCTTTGCATGCCAGTGCCCTTGGGGAAGACAACTGGAGGAAAATATCCCCAGTCTGCCGGGATGCTGGTAACAACTCCATAGGCCCATGCACAACCAATAGGGTAGACCACGCACCATATCTATGGTCCTGGGTAAGTAATGGGGAACCTGTAAGTCTCTAAGAAGGTTGGGGACTGGGCTGGGGGGAAGGGCGACATCAAGAGGGAGGAAACCAGTGGTCGATGAGAGAAAAACCAAAACTATGGAAAATAAATGACTACAGATGATGAATGAGACTGGAGGGGGGGACAACAAAGTTAGCTTGGACTAACAAGTATCCCCCAAGTCATGGAGCAGTGGTCACGGGGCAGCTGCTAACCAAATGTCTTTGAGGGACTGTGGGGTTGTGTTGGGAAGGAGTTGATGTAAAAGACTTCATCAGTTCCTAGCAAAGTGCCAGCCAGAAGCCAGTATTTGTCTTAGAAATGTGTGTTGGGGGAGGGTGGGTGGGTGGGGGAGGCGGGTGGTAAGTGACAGTGGAATGCAGATGGGGTTACCCAAGGACTAAGCCTGGCCATATGGGGAGAGTTAGAAAATGTTTCAATTTTGTATCTTTTTTTTTTTTATAAATATAATTTTTATTAATGTTTTCAAATCTGCCATTACAAAATAGAGTTATTGTTATACAATAGTATGGTGCCAGGTCATTCTTTCAGTGGTTTAGAGAAACAGCAGTCCAGCAAACATTCATTCTCCCTACCCCTTTTACATATAGCATGGGGGGAGGGGATGCAACTAAAAATGTGTATTTGCAGGAAACCATATAGCTAACTCTGCAGGGTGGACTTAGTATCTATACACCGACCCTATGTTGGGGAGGGGGGACAAGGGTGGGCGAGTACCGACAGGAAGGGGCAGCCAGCTGGACAAAAGGAGTACACATGACATTCCCAGGGCTGCATAATGCACCAGGCAGGGTGGAAGCTAGTCCGCGCAGAAGGCCAGGTCAGTGCTAAGGGGATGACTATCCCTGTCCTTGGACATCGTGTGCAGAAGCCAGCCATTCCAATGGGAAGAGAACAGTTCCTCCCTGCAGTTCGAGTGAGTGATTCCCCCATCTTGTATATTTGCTTTTCCGTATTCTGCCAGGCTAAGAGATTTGGGGTTTGAGATGTCAGCCAAAGTCTAGTGATGTTTTTCTAGCAGCTGCAATTAGGATGCCGAGTAGTATCATGTGTGAGGGCTGTGTAAGTCTCTGGGGAGCGGTAGAAGCGGAAACAGTTCTGTGTCAGGAGAACCGGTTTTCTAAACAGTTTGCCCACTTCACTCTGTAGGGCTTGGAAGAAAGAGCGTAGCACTGGGCAAGCCCACATTATATGCCTGTGGTGTGCATGAGTTGTCTAGCAGCCCCTCCAGCAGGAAGAATCTCTTGAAGTGGAAAAGTGTGCAGTAATGACAGGGTTGCAGAAAAATCTCACTAGAGGCTTCCATAAGTATTCACGCCACTGGTGGGAGCTCATGACTCTGGAAGACATCTGACAAGATCTCAGCCAGGATTCCTGGGAGATCTGGACTCCCAGTTCCTCCTCCCATTTTCAAAGGATATCCTGCATGTTGTCTCCATAGTTTCAGTGAGAGCCCTGTATAAGTGGAAGATCATAACTACAGGTTGTCACCAAGTGTCACGAAAGTGGTGAAAAAGCGAAGTATTGCTGGATGGGAGTCTGGGTTGTGGGCAGCGGTTGGGAGGGTTGAGATACAATGCTGCAATTGTAGAAAGTGGAGAAAGTCAAACTGGCACAGTTGAAACCATGTTTGCATTTCTGGGAAGGATTTATATGTGGAACCAGTGAACGACGGATGCATGTATTGCAAACTGAGGTGTTCCCTGTTGCAGAATGCGGAATCCATTCTGGCTGGCTGGACATGCTTCAGCAGTGATATGGGACAGAGGAGGAGGGGGGAGGAAGGGTTTCAGATGTAAAGTCGTCTTTATGGATTGCAAGGTCAATACCTGATGTTGGAGCCCAGGGGTTCAGTTTGGTCCAGAGGACAGGGTTGGTGTCAGAGTAGCAAAGTGTTTTTATGAACTCCCCAGCAGGGAAAGTTTCCTGTTCCATCCTCTGCCAGAGTGTAGGCAGGCGAGCCAAATGTCTCAGGGTGATGTACCACTTATGGGCCGCCCAGTGGAATAGTTTTAAATGTGTGAGGGCTAGGCCACCCTCAGTTTTTTGAAGAGAGAGGGTCTGTAGCTCATGGTTCCATTTCTGAAAGGTGGCCTAAGTTGGTGAAAGTGGGATATTCTGAAACAGATAAACTGTGGGGAAAAATGACTTTTCAGATCACCTAGGGTCTCCTAGATAAGCTAATTGGGAGCGTGCTCCACCTTGATAAGTCTCTTCATTTGGGAGAAGGGTACACAATTATCCACGTGCGCAGCATCTAGGGACTAGGCAAGATAACCCCCCAAGTATTTTAGTTTCTCCAGTTCCCAGCATTTGGGGAATATCTGCCATATCTGCTGGGAGGGGGGATATAGTGGAATGTGAGTGGTTCAGTTTTAGTGATATTTAATTTGTTGCCAGGTACTTGGGCATTTGTTTTAAGAATTTTGGAAACCGCTGGAATGGAGTCCTCGGGGATCTTTGAGTTAAAGGAGCACGTTGTCATTATAAAGGGTGATGCGGTGCTCCTGCCTTCCTGCCACAATCCCCTTAATGGCAGTGGATTGCTGTAAGGCCTGGGCCAGGGGCTCTGTATCAGTTGCAAAAAAGTGGAGAGGACAATGAGCAGCCTTGTCAGGTACCCCAGGTCAGTGGAAAGTCCTCAGAGTGATGGCCCGAGACTCACACAAGCACACAGAGAGGCATAGATGCATTGTAGGAGCTGGACTATAGAGACCGGGAAACCCAACCACACCAGCACAGTGTACAGGAATGGCCAGGAAACCTAGTCAAAGGCATTTTCAGCATCAAGACTCAACAAGGCTGAGCGAGAGCCATCCCTCTGCATTTCACAAAGGACATGTAGGGTGTGCTGGATATTCAGATGTCTGCGAGCACACACAAAGCCCGTCTGATCAAGACCTATAAGTTGGGGCAGCAGCCTATATAGTGTATGGGCAAGTACAGACATGAAGAATTTATAATTGGCATTTAGGACTGATATTGGGTGGTAGGAACTGCAAAGTAGAGGATTCTTGCCTAGTTTTGTAATTACTGAAATGGCTGTGTATGCCCACGTTTTTGGGGGGGGGGAGCCAACACCTCATTAAATTTATTTATTTATTTATTGAGTACTAGGAATTACAACCCTTTGAGTCAGAGACTTCTTTACAAAGGCTCTGTGTCAGCAGAAAAGGCAGGCATGGCAAAACAAATCAGTCATTACAACAATAGCAAACAGTACAAAAAAGATAACAGCACTTCGAGGCAATTACGCATTGAAGTACAAAATAGTTACATATCTGAGCAAAACAGGAAAAAACAATACATTGGCAATAGCATACAGTGAGGTAGTATAATGAAGAAGGGGGTGGAGTTTGTGCGAGTCAGAACAGAAGGGGGAGGGCAGAGAAGAGTGAGGAGTAGTTGTCCATGGGACATTGTCAGAAGGGGAAGTAAGGGAAGAAAGAAGAGAGAAAAAAGACATAGGCCCAAGAGGTAAGGGGGGAGCGGGAGGTCTACAGGCAGTCATAACTTGTGGTAGCAAGGATATGGCCCCGCAGGTTGGTTTTAAAAGGGCCAAGTCTTGGCTCAGTGAGTAGAGGGCCAGGGAGGGCATTCATCCACAGTGGTGCATGGTACTTGAAGGATCTCTGGGAGGCAGTGGTCTTAGAGGGGACAAGGAAGAATGCTTTTGAGGACAGCCTAGTAGCCCGATGATGGAGTGCCAGGGAAAGATGTTGGGATTCCACTGGTGCAAGTCCCAGGGAGATTTTTTTGACAAGCAAGCATGTCTGGAAGGTAAGCCTGCCTTCAAAGTTCAACAGGCAGAGCATTGATACAGGTCACATGTGTGGGTAAATCTATCACAGCCACTGAGCAGCAAGCAGGCCTTGTTTAGAGCTAATCTGACCCTGTTCAGAGCAGTATTAAAAGCAGACCCATAAATGATGATACCATAGTCCACCAATGAGAGGACAGAATTTGTGACAGCAAGTCTGAGTGCAGCAGGGGAAGGTAGGACTTGATTCTGTGAAGCAGTCCAGTCTTACGGTTGTCTGCAGTGCAGACTGCAGATATGTGGATATGGAAAGAGAGAGGAATCCAGAGTGATACCCAGATAATTGAAGCTTGAGACTGGATCTAGTGGAGCAAGCTTGGAGTTGAGGATTGTTAGAGGGGTAGACATATACTGCAGGTGTCATTCAGGATGTTTATGGTTGGCAAACCAAGATTCAACCTCAGTGAAGGATAGCTGAAGGTTCAGTTGTACGGGGGCAGGGTTGGTGTGACATTTGTAAAGGACTGCATCGTCAGCGTATAGGAGGAGCTTCCCTGAGCAGGCATGTGGGAAGGTATTTAAGAACAAGCTAAAGAGAAGCAGACCAAGAATGGAACCCTGTGGGACTCCAGAGAGGACAGGGAGGCTAGAGGAGTGTGTTGTTAATGTTCACCTTCTGCGAGCGACCAGAAAGGTGGTGTGCAAACCATGAGGTGTCATCATGGGGAAAGTCCCAGGGTGAGGAGGGAGTCAGTTAGGAGCAGGTGATTGACAGTGTCAAAGGCCTATACATGCTGAAGGATATATGCAGTAAAGGAGAGGTAATCTATTCCCTGGTGGTCTTATAAAATTCGGCCCTGCAACCATCCCGACTAGGAGCCGTCAACATTTTTGCATAGCTGATGCCCTCTCTAGTTCTCTCAAGTTAATGGGGGATGTGATTTGCTCCCCCAACTCCTGTGGGCAGGGTCGGGAGAGAAAGCTTGGAAAGAAAGGCATCTATCTCTCTGGGGTAGCCTTCTGCTCAGGTGTGTAAAGTGTTTGACAGTAGGTTTTAAATGCCCGTGTAATGCCATGGAGCCTTGTTAAGCAGTTTCCATTTGTTGTGTGCATCAGAGAGGGGATTGGTGTGGACTGTCACTGCTTGCAGAGTTGATATGTCAGTAGGCGTGATGTCATGGGGCCCACCTCATAGTAGCGCCACCTAAGATAGGTTAATGCAAACTCCATCTGATGCAGGCACAAGGTATCAGGTTCCACCTTAACCTTTTTCAAGTGCTGGGACACTGAGGTGTCTGTCTGCTGATTTGCCATCTGCAGAAGGTGTAGCACATCATCCAGCTTCTGTTGACATTCACAACACTGTTTTATGAGCCTAGCAGTGTAGTGAATGAGATGCCCCCAGAGGACTTGTGCGTGTCCCATCTAATGGAGTGGGATGTCTCGGGTCAGCATTGTCTCATAACATTTTAGTAACCCTTTTCTGTAGATATTCACTTTAAGGGTTGCCTTTTCAGATAATATGTATTGAGACACCAGCAGGTAATATGTCACTCCAGTCCTACATACCAGTGACTAGTGCATGATCTGAGTGGGTAATAGCTCCAATCTGACAGTCTGCTAGTCTTGATAAATTCTCCACTTTTGTGTAGCAGTGGTCAGTGTGTGAGTATGTGGTATGCACATGCAAATAGAAGGCATGATTCTGAGTATGGAGGTGCAGGAAACACCCAAGTGTCAGTCCAGCCAATCTCCCGTATAAACCAATTAAAAAACTAAATGTGCGGTCGGATGCCAGGGCAGAGAAGGATTTGATGTATCACATTGTGGGGAAAGAGCAATGTTAGTCTCCTATAAGCATTAGGATGTCGTTGGTTGATGTTATGACTTTATCTAGTAGTGTTTGTAACACTACTTGTATTTGCTTCTGGGGGAAGATCAAGGTTTGGTAACGGAGGCCATGTACTATGACTAGAGATGTAGCGAAGTTTCAATTTTCTGGCGAAGTCGCAAAATCCACATCCGCGGATCTTTTCGTGAAGTTTCCCTGTTTGATAGGAAATTCACCACTTGTAACTTTGCCTTGCTTTTGTTTAATTTTTTTAAACCCAAAACAAAAGCAAGGCGAAGTTAGAAATGGTAACTTCTCACCGATCGTGGGCCCAGTCTTTCCCTGGTGTTTAGTCCCCCCAACCCCATATTGACTAGTGCCCCTGACCGATCACTGGCTCCATGTAAAATTAAATTCCCTGGTGTCTAGTGGTACCCCCGTGCTGATTGTCTGCCCAATGCAACATTAATTTTCCTGGTATCTAGTGGTCCCACACACCAATCTCCAGTCCAGTGTAAAATGAATTTCCCTGGTGTCTAGTGGCACCCCCTCCATCGCTAACCCGATGTAAATCATAAAGTTTCTCTGGTGTCCAGTGGTCCCTTCCCCACCTGCATCCATACCAGATCAAAACATATTCCTTGGTGTCTAGTGATCCCCCTTCCCCACCAGCACCCATGTCTGATGTTTCAAAACGTATTCCCTGGTGTCTAGCGAACCCCCTCCCCCCATCCCGGCAGGTAGTCCCCCCACCCCACACACTGACCAGGGGTCAACCATAACTTTTTTTTGCACTAGCCAGGAGAAGTTGATTAAAAATTGCACTAGCCCGCAGATGGTTGCACTAGCTCACAATAATAATGGTCACTTTTGATTGGTTACACAGAAAAAATTAAAGCCAAGAAATAATCTGATTATTGCTTATTTATCCTGCTCCCACGTTGCTTCCTGCCCCAACAAAAAAAAAGACTGCGGTCCAATCACATGCAATGTGTACCCCCCTTGTTTTTTTATCATGTGCCCCTTGCTTCCTCTTTCTTCACCCCCTTCCCGCCAAACCAGAGAATACTATAATAGCAAATGTTCAATCAGGCATTTCTAGCTCTGCACACACAATAGCCAACATCATCATCCACATCACCACAATCCCAGCCTGACCTGCAGGGCAATGTACAGAATCAGGCAGAGAAAGGCACTGTCATCCCCCACCCTGTGATCATACCTCTCAACCTTTCTTCATCAAAATGTGTGACACGATGTGTGACATATCGTCTAACATGGCACTGGAAGCTCAGAACACTCTAGCTATCAGTGCACTAATGTTCATAATGTTTTTGTACAACTGAGCATAATAGATTATTATGAATTTCTGCTTTAAAGTCTCGGTGGGGAATGTGGAACATCACTTTCCCCATGATGGACAAAGGGTTTCTGAGAGGTAAAATGAATGACGTACCTCACAGCGTGTGACACTTGAGAGGTATGCCTGTGATTAACCAGAACTGCACTTCTGGAAGTCTTCTTACACTGCGAAGTGAGCCAGGGAAAGTTCTAGGATTTTTTGAGAGAGTTAAACAAACATAGTGGGCTTGGGATGTAAGAAACTTTGACATATCTGTTTATATATGCCAGGCACAAAAATATTGATTTAACATGCTCTGCCCTGACAATAATAGATGTTTCATAACAGTGTCCTTTCATCAGTCAAAGGGGAGCAGTAGACGGGCATGATGCTGTACTACCTCTCATACGAACATACGAAATTTGCCAGCAGATAAAGGCGTAGAGGTCTATCAAGTCTGCTCGAATGTGCAGCTAGCACCCCTTATTCTGCAGCTGCCCCTCCCTTCCACCCTTCCCCTTCATGAATCCTCTCCCTTGTCCTGTCCCATTCCCTTTTGAAGCAGTCTACTGTTCTACTGGATACCACTTCTGCAGGTAATGCATTCCACCCAGCCACCGCCCTCTGTGTAAAAAAGTGTCTCCTCATCTCCCTCCTGAACTTTCCTCCCTCTAGTCTCATATCATGGCCCCTGGTGTCCCTCCCCTTCCTTACTGTGAACAGACCCTCTGTACCTGTCTTGTTTATTCCTTTCATGTACTTAAAGGTTTCAATCATGTCCCCCCTGTCCCTCCTGTCCTCCAGTGAGTACATGTTCAACTCCCTCAGCCTCCTCTCATATAAGTCCCCCAGCCCCTTGATCATCTTTGTCACCCTGCGCTGCACCCCTCCAGTAACTTAATGTCCCTCTTCAGATACGGGAGCCAGTACTGCACGCAGTACTCCAGGTGCAGTCTAACTAATGTTCTATACAGTGGCAGAATCACCTCTCTTTCTATATAGGATGATCTATGCACACCAGGAATATCTTTTTTTTTAACCTTTCAAATTATATATTTTACTGTGGTTTTGCTTTGTATCGTACATGCTCCAAAACATTGTTTTTAGGATGAAATGATATGCTGGGTGGTACTGCACTGATGGCACTGACTGGTGTGATCCATTAAGAGGAGCTGTGAACCCCTACACCAGTTAATAATGGCAGCTATGGGTCTGTGGGTGGCCACTTCAGAGCCTAGTGTGCAGTGGTGTCCAGAGAAAGTATAGAGTGGGCAGACAGTGAATACATGATAGCATTTTGTCACTGCAGTGATGGATACAGGCACTCAAAAGGTTGGGAAATGAGGCACATTGGTCTTAATATTGTGGGACAAATTAAAGACAAGTTCAGCAAACTGGAAGTTAGTGAGTGATTAACCACTCTACCCTTGATCACAATATTCACACTAGTTGACTGTCCTAACAACTGAGTGATAACGACTCACATTGAGTCTTTTGTTGGATCCCCCTCTTGAACTACCAGATAATTGCAGCTCTTAATGAGCTGCTAATCACACCAGGCCACCTGGAACACTGAGGGAGATTAGCAAAAGGACTACAGCCTGCTAAAGTATGGACTTTTTCAACTTCATTAACAGCCATGAAAAATCTGCACTAGTCAAAACAGACAAGTAGAGGGTTAGCTGCACTAGCCCTGGCCAATTTGCACTAGGTTCAGGGCTAGTAAAACAATGTTAAGGTCGAACCCTGCACTGACCCATAGCAAGCAACCAGCACAGCCCTCTGCTTTTCACCACACTGGCCGCCTGAATGAGCTGTCAGTGAATGAGCACGTACTTGTACAAGCACGCGCCCATTCATTGACAGGCCAGCTAGCAAGTCACACTCATTCATTCTGTTGGCAGCGCAGACAAGAGTGGAGGACTGTTCCAGTCACCAGTGGGGGGTCAGAATTTGGGGGGAAGGGACACCAGGAAAATTAATTTTACTTTGGGTTGGCAGGGACACTAGACACCAGGGAATATCATTGTACATCGGGTTAGCGATTGGCGGCGGGGGCCACTAGACACCAGTGAATTTAATTCTACATTGGGACTGCAGTCAGCGGGGGGACCGCTTAACACCAAGGAATTTTATTCTGTGTGAGGTAGCCATTTGGAGGGGGGCACCGACAATAGAAAAAAAAAATCCGCAAAATGCGGACTTTGAACACCACCACCGGAGTTGCCAAACTCCACGTTTTGGGGAGGGGGTGAAGTTGGGACTTCGCACTGCAGATTAACTATGCAAACTGAGTGAAACCCACTTATTGGCAGAGCAGACTTTCCCAGTTTCACACATTTCTAGCTACGATTAATCGCCTCTCAGGGCCCTATTATATCTGGTCAGCTTGGAAGTTAGTGTGATGTGGAATAAGAATTGCAACACTGTCTCCTACCTCATTTGTAGGAAGAGGAAAACATGGCAAAGTAACCAAATTTTGGTCAGCTTCCCGTATGCAACATTTGAAAGGTAGGCCTCCTGCATGCAGACGACATCAGGTTGGACTTTCTTAATCTGAGCCATTATCCACCCTTTTTTGATACGGCTAGAGAGCCCATTTACATCTAACGAATATAACTGAAGTTTAGGAAAACCCATTTAAATCAAGTAAAGGAAACTTTCATTGCTGACAGCCCACCACCAATTCCTCACCTCCGCCCCACCCATACATACTAATCAAAGATTTACTTTTTATCTTGCTTAGTATTTTTCCCCGATTAGCATGAATAGTGGAAAATACTCCATACTGTCTCGTACACCATTATTTGTGGTATTCGCAAATTAATATTTGGTCCAGTGATACCCCTGGGGTATATAAAAGGTACTGTACTTATGTAACATCTGCTAAAATACAGATACATTGTCCTCACTTTATCATGTATCCTTTTGGAAGGTGTCTGAGGCAAAAGTAAAGGCTGATGAAGCTAAAACGAATGCGCAGGCAGTTCTTCTGAAAACCAATGCCACAAAAGAGAAGCTGGATAAGAGTAATGAAGATCTGCGGAACCTCATCAAGCAAATCAGAGAGTTTCTAATGGGCAAGTATTCTGTTCTTTACACTTCCTTCTGAAAATTCAGTTATGCAGTGGGTGCAAGTATTCCATGGTGGGGCAGTGGATCACTGATGGTTCAGCATTTGCCACCACTGCAGAAAGGCTGGTCTACAACTGTGGAATACGTTGTTACCTTAAGCTCAAGTTTAATAAGTATAGTCAATTCTCCATGATAAATTGTTGGAATAACTTCAGATATCTAGGCAGCTGCAGCATTTAGTAGTATGAAAACTTAAGTGTAACACTTACCCATTTTAATTTGTATATTGCCTTTGCTTTTATTGCTAATTAATTTTTGTATTTTGGGGATTTCTCTGTAAAGCTTTTGTGATACTCTGTATAAAAGACACTTTACCAAAGTACTTTATATTGCATTGTAAGCTGCAGCAAATTGAATAGGTGGGCCTTAGCACAAAGATAAGAAAAAGCTTAAGATAAGAAACAGACTTCTAGGAAAACATAAACTGAACTTACAAGCTCAAATGGGCAGACTGGGTGGGCCATAGGCCCTTATCTGCCGACAGTGTCTATGTATCTATGTAGCTGCCAATTGTGGAAACCTCTGGGAGTCTTTTCCTTGCATGCATGTTCATTTTTACGGCTGCATAGGCCGGGCTCCGCAGACGTTTGGCTATCACTGTAGGAGAACAGTGGGTCGCCTCTGGAACACGACCCTGTTCTCCTGATGCGGCAACGTCATGACAGCGTTGATTCCATAGGCGCTGTCCTCAGTGACGGAGCTCCCCTCCACAGTACGGTCACCCCCCCCTCCCCTCAGCGCACTACACAAGCACACTTCTGGTACGACTGTGCATGCATGAGTATTGCACATGCAGTTTCGCCCCTGCCACCATCTTTTGAGTGGCAAACCATCACTGTTTCAAAACCAATTCTCCGATGTCTCCACCACTCTGTGACCCATGCTGCCACTGCTCCAGTACTGCCATTGCTCTGAGAGCCATGCTGCCACAGCTCTGCTACCCGAACAGGGAAGAGCTCACCGCAGCCATACGAGCTGTTGCCAGAACTTGTTCAATGGGGTACCACCTTTCACAGTTAGATACCATACCCAGCAATGGTTTTACATGAGAAACTGAACCAACTATAGATCCTCTTCAAGGGTATCTCCCTCCAGTGATCCACATCATGGAACTACAAGCCAGTGTTGTTAGGACCACCCAGGAACGTTTGCTGGGGCCGTCCATGTCGGCATAGCGTTGGTGCCACCTGTGAAATGTGAGTGGCCCCATCATGCCTCGATTCTTTCTCCTACCATCAACCACTGGTCAGTCCACTGCTGCTGAAGAACGCTGTTGAACTTTGCAAAGTATTTGCTAATGCTTCTGCTTTTGCTGTTTTAAATGTAATTAAACATTTATGCCACTGACAAAATAAAAGGAATTGCTGTTCCACTACTGTTGTTGCGGTAAAGTAAAGATTTATAGGCCTCCCTGGTAGCACTGAGGGTTGAAGCACCAGACGCCACACCTCGCGCCACGTCGGCTACCTGGGTTGTGGAACGAGCTCGGGTTGGTAGGGGCAGGAGTGGATTGAACATCCGGAGGACTGCTGTCCTCTCCTAGGGGACGGTGGATTGCGTCTCCCGCTGTTACAGTGGCTCCTGGTGGAGACTGGGGGTATCTCAACAAGCGGGAGACACTCTACTGGTGTATGGAGGAGGTGGTGGTGGACAGCTTGCGGGCAGGTGCAGGAGCACACCTGTCGCATGCTGGCTGTCATTGCACATCTGCGCCTCCGGGAAGGCAAAAAAGGAAATACCCTGCACACAGACAGGCGAAGGTGGGGTCAGAGGATGTCCCCCATGCCCACTGCTGAGTCCAATCTGTCTGGTTTCTGTCTTTCTCCTCCACTCCCTGGCTGCTCTTCTAGATTATAGAGTGCTGGAGGAGTAAAGGCAGTCCCACCCCGAGGGGGCTCAGAGCCGGGGGGTGGGGTGGTCATTGGAGATGGAGAGCTCCCAGGAGCAGCAGACCAGACCAGGAGGTCCTCGGGCCTGGCGGGAGATGGACGCTCTGAGTGCCCAACAGGAGAGAAGGTCTATGGGACCAGAGAAGGAGGATAAAGAGAAAACAAAAGTGGTTTATAAGGACAATACGCATGACGTGTGCATCTGTTGCCTAGGCATCGCTCTCTCAATGTAAAGGCCTGCAGCACTTGCCAGGGTTTTAACCAGGCTACACTAAGATGTTGAAGAAAGGGCTTGGAAGTTTATTTTAAACTTAAGGCAATGGAGGACAAACAGTGTGTCGCAGACCGCATCACCATCATCACCCTTCCCACAAGTTGCCGTTGACCTGCCTCCCCCCCCACAGTCAATGGTGCAGTCTGCGGAGTCGTCGAAAAAAGAAAAGGAGAAAGCTGGTAAGATGGTGGCAAAACACTGCCAGTTCTTATCAAGAAAAGCAGCGACATTGAGAAAATGTTCTCTTTCCTGCCAGGTCTCGTTTTCCTTTTTAAAAGAGGTAAGTCAGTTGACAAAGACAGATTCCAGGATAAGTTTTCAGTTTTGCTGCCCCGACAGTCTCTCGGACACCAAGGTCAGGGTTTGGCACTGACTCTAATTCCCCGCCAGGGGATTCATAGCCGCTTCCACCATCGGGCACTGTCCCAGCACAGAATCAATAGTCATTGACCCCATCGAGGCCTGTTGAATGCAGATACTGTTTCAGACTATGTCTGAACTATTTCAAAGGCTTCTGCTCATGGCTCCACCATAGACTCTAAACTTGTCATTGCTGCCTGGTTCGCCGACATCTACTTCATCGACCCTGCTGGCACTCCCTATTCAGGTTACTAAACCTAGCCTGGAGTTTCCTTCGTTGACACCTGGACCTTTGATGTCTCCTGTGCAGCCTTCTGCTTTCAACCTGCTGCCTATTCCTGTCGATGAGGAGGAGGAGGAAATGGAATATAGTCTAGATTTGATGGAGGAGGAAAGGGTGACCCCCCCCCCATGTGATGGTCTCCAACTCAGTTTTCCTCTAGTGAGGACATTGTATGTTATACCTTGAGGTCATCTCCCCAAGTTGACTCTTTCCAAGCTTTCCTAAGGCAGTTACAAGCCAAGCTGGGCTTTTCTGCTGATTAAGTGGAAGATGACTCTCTCTACATTTTTAGAGGTTCAAACAACATGAAGTCTTGCTATATTATAGACATTAGCAGTTTGTTCCAGCTGTAGAACTGCCCCGGAGTGAAATGGTTAAAACCATTCCAAAATAGAATTTTGGCACGAGAGCAGCTCTATCTGTGTCATTTCAAACTTGAACTGTCAGATTCTTTACTCCGCCTCAGTGAACAGTCGCTCCAGAGATTTCACCTTCTGCTCGGTTCATTTCTCGGTTTAAAAGTGTTTTCTCAGTTGGATTTAACCGAGAATGGTTTATTTAACCACAAACCGTTCGGTTCAAGCTCTATCTGTGGTAACCGTAAGTAAATGAAGGTTTTGTCTGTGGAACTTTAAGTTATTGGTTCGGTTTTGAACCGATCAGTGGGTTTAAAACTCATTTAAAACTAAAAGTTACTATTTTAGAGTGCGGTTCCGGTTCTTATCGGTTCTAAAAGCAGTTTATTACGGTTTTCCAATACCATTGACACGGTTAGGAACCGATAAGGGTGTCTTGCCTGGCACTGCCGTCAAAGGCACGCTTTTGGTTAGGCTGGCATTATGTCTGGAGAAACCCAAAAGAAAAACCGGGCCCACTGGTTCAACACTGTGATGTTTGTGGGGAAGTCTTTGCCAAGGCTGACCCACACACCACATGTGTTTATTGTCTGGGTTTGACCACCTCCAGTCAGACTGCCAGGTATGTAAGAATTTCCCTGCAGCCACCCTGGAAAAGATTGGGCAGGCTCAGGGAGCGAGAGGCAAAGTCCGCTGACCTGGATGGCCAGCCCGGTTGGTGCCAACCGAACCAGAGGAGTACCCTCTGACCAGGGCCAGACTTCCTCGGGCAAAGAAAAGCTGGTTCTGAGGAACCAATTCCAGTAAAGAAAACAAGAAAATCAGCAGGTCTGAGTCCAAAATTCCTTCTCCAACTGCTGCAGAGATCAAAAGCCATACAAATTGTCCAGTCACTGTCTCAGGGTCCGTCCGAACCACCACTATCTGGTAAAAGGTCCGTTCATCCGGTCCCAGTGGTTCAGGATTATGATATTGAGGAATTTTATGAACCAGAGGAGGATTATGAACAGTATGAATGTGGCTGGGAAGGTCTGGGTGTGCCCATTGAACCGGACATCTCCCCAGACAGACCTTTAGAATCTCCCTATGCTGTCTGAGTCCCCATCTCATTTTATGTTTTATAAAAAGTTGCTGAAACCCTCCAGCTTCCTTTAGAAGAGGCTGTGGATGAGCAAGAGGAGCCTGATTTTGTAGAAATGATGGATATTCCAGAGTCTAGGAGATTGTCTATTCCTTTACATAAGTCTTTTAGGAAACAAACAATTAAAATTTTAAAGCTCTAATTCTGTGCCTCCTGTAGATAAAAAGATGGACAGAAGGTATACATTGTCAGGCCCTGATACAGAATTCCTTTCTCAGCAATACAGTCATGTTGGGGTAGTTCAGGCTGCTGCCTGTGATAAACTAATATTCCTTGGCTTCACATCACTCCTGACAAGGATTCCAGGAAGATTGATGCCATGGCAAAAACAGTATATGGCAGCTCTCTGGGACTCAGGCAAGCAAATTATATGGTTATGTAGCTAGGTATCAAAAATCTAGATGGGATACTGTTATGCAATTGGCCAAGCAGGCCCATGGCCAGCTGGCTAGTGAACTAGAACAGGTGGCTGCTGATGGCATTGAAGCCTCTAGGTTCAGTTTCATGCTGCTGTGGATGTTAATGATGTTTCCTCTAGGGTCATGGCCACATCTGTAGCTTTTCGTGAGGTTGGCCTGGCTCAGGTGTACTAGTTTGTCACAGGATAGCCAGACTAAGGCTATGGATTTTCCTGTGGTGGGAAATTTCTGTTTGGAGAGCAGACAGAGAATTACATGAAGAAGATGGATGAATATAGGACTACTTACAAGAGTGCCCAGGCTAAGGAGCGGCAAGCCACTCCTCAAAGGCATGCCCCCAGGGGTAGGGGTAGGCCTTTTCACAGGCCTTTCTACCAGACTCAGGCCTCCTCTGCCTATGCTCAGAGGGGCTACTTCAGAGGCAGGGGCAGACGAGGGGTGGGCAGACCTGCTCCCACCCCCCAGCCTAAAGCTCCTGCGAAACAGGCACCCTGATGGGGTGCCCAGGGCCGATTCTCCTGTACCAGTGGGGGGCAGGCTGGCTTACTTCAGTCAGAATTGGGCTTCTTTAACCTCAGACAAGTGGGTTCTGGAAGTAGTAAGCCAGGGTCTGGTTCTCAGCTTCAAAAGTTTCCCAAGTTGAGAAGCAGACTTTTCTACCTGCAAGTGCTTCAGAGACCCTCGCTCTGGAAACAGAGGTCTCATCCCTGTTCCCTCTCAGAGCAGTAGAAAGGGTTCCTCCCCTGCATCAGGGCAGGGGTCTGTATTCAAGATACTTCCTTACCCCAAAAAAGACAGGAGAATGGCGGCCCATTTTAGATCTCAGATATCTGAACAAGCATCTTTTGAAACCAAAGTTCAAAATGGTAACTCTGGCAATGATTTTACCTTCCCTAAGGCCAGGGGACTGGCTAGCCTCCTGGACCTCAAGGATGCCTATTTCCATGTCTAATCAGAAGATCCCATCGAAAGTACCTCAGATTGAACTGCCCTCAGGTCATTACCAGTTCAGAGCAATGCCCTTGACCTTACCTCTGCTCCAAGGGTATTCACAAAGTGTCTAGCAGTGGCAGTGGCCCACTTAAGGAGGCAGAGGATTGCTGTTTTCCCTATCTAGACGACTGGCTCATTGTAGGCCAGTCCCCAGAACAAATAAATCTCACCTGCAGGTCACCCAGCAGCTTCTCACCTCCCTGGGGTTTCTGCTAAACCTACCAAAGTCAGTTCTGGAACCAGTCCAGGTACTCACCTTTATAGGGCAGAGGTGGACACAAAGCTAGCCAGAGCCTTTCTTCCCCTGAAAGGGTAAGGAATTTAGTGGCTCTGGCCTCTTCCTTCACTCTGCAGGTCTCGACCAGCAGAGACCTTTCTGCAGCTCCTGGGGCACATGGCTGCATCCACAGCTGTTGTGCAGGGAGCCAGATTTCAGATGAGAAACATTCAGTTTCACTTGAGAACCTTTTGGTCTCAGAGAAGAGACCCCTTTCCAAGTTGGTCCCAGTGACTTGAACCTTGATCCTAGCTCTCCAGTGGTGGCAGGATCAGAGCAATTAAGGCGGGGTCCCTTCATTTCCCTTCTCACGACTTGACTCTCACTACAGATGCTTCCCTTCTGGGTTGGGGAGCCCACATGGGCGACCTTTCCACTCGGGAGTTTGGTCCCCCAGGAATCTCTGCTCCACATCAATTTGCTGGAACTCAGAGCTGTCTTTTTAGCTCTTCAAGCTTTTTCTGCATCTGTCCACGACAAGGTGATACAAGTCAGAACAGACAACACCACAACAATGTGGTACATCAACAAACGAGGACACTCAGTCTTCGGCCTTGTGCACCGAGGCAATGAAGTTGTGGTCTCTGGCCTATTCCTGAACACTTCCCTCATAGCGGTTCATCTTCCAGGGAAGGACAATGTCTAGCAGATGCCCTCAGCAGGATTTCCCAGGGCCATCACGAATGGTCCCTGGATCCTCAAGTGCTGGGATAGTTTTTGCCAGGTGGGGCATCCCTCAGATAGATCTTTTGCAGCCCCAGACAATCACAGACTTCCTCTGTTCTGTTGCAGGCCTCCAGTGCTGGGCTCAGTTCCCTGGATGCCCTTCTTCTGGATTGGGAGGGAAGTTCTCTATGCTTCCCCTTTCCTCTCCTATTCAAAGTACTAGTCAAAATCAGATCTCAGCCTTGCAGGTGATTCTGATTGCCCCGGATTGGGCCTGGCAGCCCTGGTACCCACTCCTTCTGTCTCTGACAGTCCATCTTCCCTGTGCCTCCCCAGGAATCACAATCTGTTGACTTGTGCCCAGGGCAGGTTTGGTATCCGGACCTCAAATCCCTCAACCTCAAGGCCTGGCTCTTGAGGAGTTAGAGTTTGCTGATTTACACCTCTCTCAGGTGTTCTTGAGATCCTAAAGGCTTCCAGAAAGCCTTCCACTAGGCTACTTATAGTTCTAAATGGAAAAGATTTTCCATTTGGTGTGCTGGGAAAATATTTCCCAGAATCGCTGAATTGCCCATTTTGTTAGATTACATGGTACATCTTAATTCCTTGGGTCTCAGACCAGCTACCCTGAGAGTTCATTTGGCAGCTGTGTCTGCTTTTGTGTGTCAGCAGGAAAGTCATCCCCTCTTTCCTCTCATCCTGTGTTTTCCAAGTTTTTAAGGGATTACTCCATACTAATCCTCCCTTTCGAGAACCGGCCCTGCTTGGGACCTTAATGTTTGCATTGCCCAGTTAATACAACCCCTTTTGAACCTGTGTCTTCTGCAGAGCTTAAGTACCTAACCTGGAAAACTGTTTTTCTAGTGACTATCACTTCTGCCAGGCGCATAAGTGATTGCAAGCCTTGTCAGTGGAGACTGACTTTATTTCTTTCCACAGAGATAAGGTAGTCCTTAGGACTAATAGGAAGTTTTGCCTAAGGTGGTTTCAGATTTCCATCTTAATCAATCTATCTCCTTCCAGTATTTTCACTGATCACTCCTCTTGGGTGAAAGGAGGTTGCACAGCCTGGATGTTGAGACTCTTAGTTATTATATAGGCGTACCAAAGGTCTGGGTTCGAATCCTCCAACTTTTCCTTACCTATGGTGAAGTTGGGAAAGGCAAACCTGCCACTAAGAGATCAATAGCCAGGTGGATTGTCTCTTGTATCCAATTTTGTTATCAGAAAGTGGGCAGAGCCCCAGTTTGAGGGCTCATTCTACCAGGGTACAGCTGCGTCTCTAGCTGCTGCCAGAGATATCCTTTATTAGAGATTTGCCAGGCTGCTACTTGGAAAACGTAACACTTTTACCAAGCATTACTCCCTGGATGTCCAGGCCAGGAGAGATGCTCGGTTTGGCACAGCTGTTCTTCAGAGCCTATTCCCTAAGTAGGTTCTGCCCCTCCTCCATGGAGGTACTGCTGTGTATTCTGCTAATGTCTATAATATAGCAAGACTTCATGTTTTTTGAAGAAAAAATTACTCACCTTAGTAATGTTGTTTCTTCTAATGGAGTCTTGCTATATTATAGACCTCCCCCCCAACCTGCCCCTCTCAGAACCTCTACTTGGTGGGGTGCGGGCAACTTAGTGTGGGCACTACTTATGTCCTGTTAGCATTTTGTCCCTTTGGGACTTTGGGGTGTGTATGTGTGCACGCTGCAGGTGTGTTTTATTATACTTATATTCCTTTTTCATATTATTAGAATGGTGTTAGTATTTCTGGTCCCCTGACTTGAGTCTTGGGTGTTGGGACCATCAATGGTTGTTATTATTTAGGTAGCCATTTGGCTAGTGTAGGTTACAGCTTCCACACAGACCTTAGTGAGGTTTGGCTCGTAAAGATCTGACAGTTCAAGTTTGAAATGACACAGATAGAGCTGCTCTCGTGCCAAAATTCTATTTTGGAATGGTTTTAACCATTTCACTCCGGGGCAGTTCTAGAGCTGGAACAAACTGCTAATGTCTATAATATAGCAAGACTCCATTAGAAGAAACAACATTACTAAGGTGAGTAATTTTTTCTTTTTGCACTGCCTGTGGTTATTGGTTCTCCTATCTAGTCAGATTTGGAAGATGCCGTTATGGCCACTTGGCACAGACTCAGTGCTTTGCCTGCCATGCCTTTTATCAAGGCAGATAGTAGTTTTGGAGGGGTCTCCAAGGGAAATCACCAAGCAAGTATTTTGTTTATTTTTGTGTTCTTGGTTGTCGAGCTGGCTCAGTTTTCAGTAATATAGACCAAGAAAATGTTTGTTTGGCCTGCTCAAGCACAAAGCTAATAACACTAAGGATTTTGGGAAGTCCTCTCAACTATTTGTGACTTTCACCCAGAGTATGGTGGGCCCCCCTATTTTTAAGCAGGGCTTTTCCGAATGGTTGGTGTGCTGCATTCATTTCTGTTACCAGAAATGCGGTAAGCAGCTTCCTGGTCCTGTCCGTGCTCATTCCACTCATGGTATGGCCACTTCTGTGGTCTGTTTTCACACTGTGTCCACTGCTGACATCTGTGCTGCTTCCACTTGGAGTACTGTTCACACATTCGCTGAACATTACAGTCTGGACATCATCTTGTAGATGTGTCTAATTTGGCCATACTGTCCTGCAAGGCCATCTTACTCTGGGTATTTAGCTATTTTCTTTCTCCCTTGGTGCTTTGGTATTACTTGGGAATCATTCCATGATGTGGCTCAGTGGAGGGAGATATCCTTGAAGAAGATGGAATACTTACCATAACAGCAGACATTGGAGAGAATGTCCTCCATTGAGCCTCAGCTCTCCCTCCCTCCTTATTCTTTGTCGGGTGGCTGGTGGTTATCCTGGCTGCTCTCACATGCTGGGTCTCTTCTTATGCCTGATTTCAGCTTTATAATATTTAGATTTCTGTATCCTCTCCAGTGTGCCTGGTTACATTGGTCCCTGCTGGTCCGATGGTCGTGGGCAACTGAGGCATGATGGGGCCATCTAGGCTACATAGGCAGTGACAATATGCATCAAATTGGCAGTACCAGTTAGAAAACATTGCCAGATGGTCCTGACACTGACAGGTTACATTTCCATGATGTGCATCAATAAGATTTATTATTATGGTAAGCAGCTATTCTTTTACAAGATTCAGGTCTTACTTTGAGGGGGCTCTTGCAGAAGGCAACACCGGTAGGACTGAAGCTGCTAGGTGCCAGGACCAAACAGAAAATGTTTAACTAGCAGTCTATCATGGGGGGCCGCCCCCACCGATGTCAGCATGCTGACGTCTGCCAATCCTGTAAAGGGGGGTGGTCCCCCACACCTACCTCTGTTCTTTTTCCACCATTGACCCATGCACATCGGATCTTCACAGATGCCAGCTTCAGTTGACTGCCATTTTTCTTGTGTTTAACCTGTACTTTTATTTTTCTTCTTCTTTTTAGTCTTCAAAACCTTAAGTTTTCAGTGTTTTTTCTTCTGAGTTGGTCTTGTTCTCCAGCCTCATCTTCCTACCGTCCGATGAAGTGTGCCTGCGGTAAGCAGATTCCAGCTAAGGACAGTCACCTTTCTTGCCTGCTCTGCTTAGGCCCAGATTGCAACACCAAGGCTTGCAAGCATTGCCAGGACTTCAATCAGGCCACACAGAGATACCACTTGAAGACCTTAGAAAGCTACTTACTTAAACAGAAATTGGAAGAAATGGAGAAGGAGATACAGGCCGGAAGGTCTCTGCCTCCCTGGCTCAATCCTCCAGGGCTGCTTCCAGAAGAAGAAATAAATCAGGAAGCACTAGCACCGGGATCATCCCTGGTCAGCCTCTTGCACACAGTTGCCACACAAACCAGCCACCACCTCTGGGTCTTCCTCGGGAGGGGGGGGGCAGCTCCTCTGGCCTCATTAGCTCTTGCCTCCGAGCTGCTGGCTGTCAAGCTGCCCACCCTCATCTCTATTTCGGGTGGCAGCTGTTCTGGGCAGCGGACATCCCCCCTGCCTCTCAGGCTTTAAGTACCCACGGGCTCTCAGTCAGGCGACTCAGCCAGGGTTGGAACCTCTGGCCGCAGGTCAGCCGCCCCACCCTCCCGGCTTGGCCAAGGCATTTTGTTTGTTGGTCCCCGACTCTGGGGCCGATGCTAGTCCTTCCAGGCATCGCCCGGAGCAAGCGCTCGCCGCCTCCTCTTTGCAGGTGTCACCTCTGCCCTTGCCTCAGGGGCCCCTCTTCCCCACAGGCACCACCCTCACCCTTGGGGCCAACATTGTCTACTTCCTCAGACAGTCGTCGGCGTTTACCACTTAGGCTGGAGCTGGTGACACCAGTGCCTCAGCTGATGACTCATCAACCATCGTCATTTTGACCTCAGCCAGCACCACAGCAGACACCTGCTGGTCCTCTTTAGGGTCCACAACCAGCCCGGGTGGACTCCTACTGGGTACCCTATGCCAACCTCCCCCGCCGGCATACCCATACCCCCCTACACAATAACCGTATTATCCGGTCTATAATCCACCTCCACCAGTGGATTGTAATGCTCTTTTCACTGCTTGGTTATCCTTCATGCAGAATAAGGTCACACCCAGGAGGCCTTCTTCCCCTCTGTCTCCCCGGGACCGCCCACCTCAGGACCCGCCCTGTGTAAGACCTAGCAACCTTCATGACACAGGGTCCCTCTGGAAGGCATACTGGCGTGGGCTACGGCCAGCATGTGGATGAATGTCGCTCCCTGACGCCAGTCTCTTCTTCTTCTTCAGAGTCATCTGAAGGTTCCAGGGACTCCTCCAAGGGGTAGGACCAGGCTAGGGAGGCCCCTAAATCCTCCTCCTGATGACCCTACCTTTCTTGATGTTATGCATCATAGCCAGTGCCACATGGGATGGGAAGCAGAGGAGCTGGACCCAGTGCCATCACCTAGCCATTTATCTGCAGAAAAAGGCCCCGGTGATACTTCTTGTATCGATTCTTATGAGGGGCGTTACTAAGGCAGCATGGAACCACCCTTCCTCCACTCCGGCCTTATCCAAAAAGGCTGACCGCCTGTGCAATGCGCCGGTGGGCATGCCCTTCTTAGGAGAGCAACCCACAGCTGATTCTGTGGTCATGAATGCAGCCTCGACCGCACTAAAAGACCCAAACACCTCAGTACTCACCCACTAGACAAGGAGTCTGGGCAGCTGGATCAGTGGGTCAAGCGAATGTTTGCCTCTGCCTCGTTGGCCTTTCGAGCTATGAACTATTTGGCCCATATGGTACAGTAGCAAAATGCCCTTTGGGATCAGAGAAGGGATCTGGTTCAGACTCTTCCAGAGGATCCCACCAAAACTCAACTGGCTCAGCTCTTAAAGTCTGGATCAGATGTGGGCACTCGCAACCTACAGGAGGCATACAATGCTGTCAATGCCTCCCGGTGTGGGGTGGCTATGAGTATCTGTCTTCATCGCCATTTGTGACTTAGGGTGTCTCTCTTTGCTTCTGACGTTCAAGGCAGTATCTTGGATGCCCCTTTCATAGGTTCTGTCCTGTTTGGGGGATGCCCAAGACATCATATTCCACCTCCAGGAGTCCCACAAAGCACTTAGATCTGTTCATTCCCTCTACCGGTCTCAGCTTCGGACTGCTCTGCATCAGTCCATTCGTCGGTCCTTTCACCAGCCCACCAAGAGCCCCATTAAACGTGAGGCTCAAGCCCCTCCAGCTGCAACAGCTGCTTCTAGGGCCACACGAGCATTCACAGCAGCTCTGCCACCCCCCCTCCCCTGGGTCCACTACCTGACTCCTGGCCCGACCCCCCAGTAGAGATCTTGGGGGAGATGGTCGAAGCTCAGTTCTCCCTTTACCTTGATGGGTGGCAAGCAGTGACCACAGACCAATAGGTGTTGTAACTTATCAAGCACGGTCATGTCCTAGAATTTCTGGAACCTCCTCCGGAAGAGCCTCCCTTGCCCTCCCATTACCCTTCCGCCCACCTCTCCCTCATCCAGGATGAGATTCAGGCTGTCCTGCAGAAGAGGGTCATGGAGGGCATCTCTCTGGCTCAAAGAGGAATGGGGTTCTACTCGAACTTCTTCCTCGTCCCCAAGAAGACAGGGGATCTGAGGCCAATCCTAGACCTCTAGCACCTGAACATGTACATAGAGTACAAACGATCTTACTCCGAGGGGACCTCTTGCAGCAGGCAAGAGTGGTAGGACTGAAGGCCCCAGGACCACTGCTAGCCAGCAGTCGGTCACAGGGGACTGCCCCAGCCGATGTCCACATGCTGACATCCACCTATCCTGTTAAGGAGTGGTTCCCCAGACCTACCTCAGTTCTTTTCCCACTGTCGACCCATGCAAGTCGGACCTCCATGGACACTGGCTTCAGTCAGCCACCATTTTCTTAGCATTTACCCACAATTTATTTTCTTTTTCTTCCTTTGTCTTAACATCAATTTTCAGTGTTTCTCTCCATCTCATTTATGTCTTCTACTCCAGCCTCGTCTTCTGACCGGTCTACAAAATGTGCCTGCGGCAAGCAGATACCAGCCAAAGACTGTCACTCTTCCTGCCTATTCTAACCACGACACTGAGACCTGTAAGCACTGCCAGGACTTCAACCAGGCCACACGGAGATGCCACTTGAAGACCCTCCAGAGTTACCTACTTAAGCAGAAACTTGCAGTGATGGAGAAGGAGTTTCAGGCTAAGCGCTTCTACTTCCTCGGTCTCTGGGGCATCTTCTTTCCAGAAGTAGAAGTCTAGCAGGAAACACAAGCACTGGGACTGTCCTTGATCAGCCTGTCACTCAGTCACTGCATAGAATGGCTTCTGCCTCTGGATCTCCCATTGGAGGTCAGCCCTTCCTTCCTCTGCAGCCCTTACACCCTCTGGGTTGCCAGTGGTACAGCCGCCCTCCCTCATTGCTATCATGAGCGGCTGCTCTCCCTTGCCCCCCAGCCCCTGACACTCTGATCATTAGTCCCTGTAGGTCCTCAACCAGGCAGCTTGACCAGGATTGGAACCTCATGGCAGGTCTTTTCCTGTCTCTCCCCCACTCCCCCAAGGTGTTGCCTTCATTGATCCCCAGTTCTGAGGCCAGTGCTAGTCCTTCCAGGCATCGCCCAGACCAAGCACTCACCTCCTCCTCTACATAGGTAACACCTCTGCCCCTGTTTCGATGCCTCCTCCCCACTGCAGGTGCATGCCTCACCTCAGGGGCCCAGGTCAGCTGTTTCTCCAGACTGACACCAGCCTTCACCTACCAGGCAGGCGCCGGCTCCACTGATGCCTATACAGTCTTTACCTCAGCTCCAGCCGATGCCTGCTGGCCCTCCCCAGTACCCTTATCCATCTCACAATCCACCTCCATCACTGGATTATAATGCTTTATTCACAGCTTGGTGGAACTTTATGAAGGACAAGGATGCACCCAGATGGCCTTCTCATCTTCCTCCCTGAGATCCCCCTTCTTGAGATCTGGACCAGGCAGGACCTAGCAACCCCCACACCACAGGGTCTTCTTGGGGGTCTCAAGGGGGCTTGGGACCAGCATAGGGATGACCATCATCCTCAGAGGCCAGTTGGGGGATGATTCTTCCTGTTCCTCCTTGGAGTCATTGAAGGATTCCAGATGCTCTGATGGACAGGAGCCTCTCAATGAGACTCACAAGTCTCCTCCTGAAGATCCCTCCTTTCTGGATGTGATGCACCGCATACAGTCCCTTATGGGATGGGAGACCAAGGAACTCAACCTAGAGTGCCGTCATCTGGCCATTTACCGCCAGAAGAAGGAGACCCTCCCATTGGTGGTTCCTTTTCTTATAGATTCATATGATGATGTGACTAAGGCAACGTGGAATCATCCCTCGACCACCCCAGCTCTGGCCAAGAAGGCAGGTTGTCTTTACCATGTGCCAGTAGGCAGACACTTTTCTGGCGAACGCCCCAAGGCAGACTTGGTGGTCATGAACCCAGCTCATGACCACACAAAGAAACCCACGCACCTCAGCACCCAGACAAGGAATCCCACTAGGTAGGCCAATTGGGCAAGCAGGTGTACTCCTCTGCCACTCTGGCCAACTGGGCCCAAAACTATCTGTCCCATATGGGGCAGTATCAGAATGCCATTTGGGACCAGCAAGGGATCTGGTTCAGTCCCTCCCTGAAGCTTCCATTAAAATACACTTAGCCCAACCCTTAAAATCTGGTTCAGATAGCTGGTCTGGTGGTGCTGAGGGTTGAGGTGCTGGATGCCGCACCTCGTGCCATGTTGGTGACCCAGGTTCGAGAACGAGCCTGGGCCGCCGGGAGTCGGCAGGGGAGAGAGAATTGAATGTCCAGAGGACTGTTCTCCTCTCTCAGGGAAGGGGACCAGTCATCTCACCCGCTGACTGCCCTCTGGCGGTGGCTGGAGGGCAGTATGGGTTGGAGACTTAGAAGCCGATGTGCTTATGTTGGAAGGGAGGAGGGAGGGAGGAGAAAATGCAAAAGGTCGGGGCTCCACGGACCCGTGGTGGCCTGACTGCCCCGGCGAAGTCTGCCTCCCACCACCAGATTTGCCATATCGGGTGGCGGGGGATTGCCAGCACCCCTCCACCTGGCCCTGTCTGTCCGGAGGATGTACCTCCTCCAAGGGAGGGGGTCATAGCCCTGTGGAGCTCATGGAAGGCGCAATAAAGAGAAAAAAATAAAATAAAATCTGGTTCAGATGTGGGCGACCATGTGCTGAGGGCAACCCATGACACAATAGATGCTTCTAGGGACGGGGCGGCAGCAGGGATCTGCATATGCCACCACTCATGGCTCAGTGTCTCTGAATTTGCAGCTGATGTTCGGGCCAAAATCCTGGATGGGGTTCTGTTTGGGGGAGGTGCCCCCAGGATATCCTCTCCTGTCTTCAAGAATCTGGCAAGGCCTTGAGGTTGGTTCATTTCATGTATCAGTCCCAACCACAGCCTTCTCAATGTCTATCCTTTCATCGGACCTTCAGACAGCCTTCCAAATGCCAGCAATCGAAAGACCCTTTCAAACACAAGGCCCACACCCCACCAGCTGCTGGATCCACCCCTAGGGACCCCAGAGCTTGCCCAGCCATTCTGCCCACCCCAGGCTCCACTGCATGACTCAATGCCAACCCATCACTCCCCCCCCCCCAGCCAGAGGCCTTGGGGGAGGTGGTTGGTGGTCGATTTCTCCCTATACCTGGACAGGTGGCACACAGCAATCTCAGACCAGTGGGTACTCCAGAAAATAGAAAGAGGTCACACCCTCTAATTCCTGTAACCCCCTCCAGAACACCCTCGCTTGCCCTCGGGACCACATCAGCCCCATCTGAGAAGAGATCCAAGCTCCCCTGCATGAAAAGGCCATGCGCACGTCCCCCTGGCTCAAAGAAAAAAAGGGTTCTACTCCCACTTTTTTCCTGTCCCCAAGAAGACTGGACCTGAGACTCATCTTGGACCTCAGCCACCTGAACCTCTACATAGAGTACAAGGGATTCAGGATGGTGACTATTCAGGGACTGTTGCCTCTCCTTCCCTAGGAGGACTGGCTCTTTTCCCTGGATATGCAGGATGCCTACTTCCACATCCAGGTTTTCGAAGCTCACTGGTGCTTCCTCCCTTTCGGTTCCAGGCCCTTCCCTTTTGGCCTTTCCTTGGCACCTCAGATTTTTACCAAGTGCCTAGTGGTGGTAGCTGCGGCTCTGAGGAGGCAGGGATTTTATGTGTTCCCGTACCTGAATGATTGGCTGCTCAGAGCCCCCTCCTGGGACCTCTTGCTACAGACCTTGGAAAGCACCTTTCGGCTCTTTCAGACCCTAGGAATCACTATCAACCTACCAAAGTCTTGACTCTTTCCATGCCAATGCCTCGAATATACTAGAGCAGTTCTGGACTTGTCCCAGGGCAGAGCCTTCATGCCGGAGGACAGAGCAGAGTGCCTGATAGCACAGGCCCAGCTGGTATCCTCCAGTCATACGGTACCAGCCAGAGTGTTTATTTGCCTGCTGTGACACGTGGCTATAGCCACAGTTCCCCTGGCTTGCTTCCATATTATTTCATTTATTTATTTAAAGTTTGGTGACCAGGTAGGCCCACTGAGACCGAAACGGTCCCTTTTTCAGGGGCGACCCGGAATTAATTGCATACATCTATAAAGATAACAAAATACATACATGTCATTTCACAATTAACAGTCAGTATAGACATACTGACCCAGTCAAGGATAGAGTGGCAGGTTAACTACAATTAGCATCAACAGGAGAAGTACTACTATACACGAAACAGTCACAGTCAGATTGATGTCCAATGAGGTTAGATCAGAAGCAGGGAGTCGGTTGACTCAGTGGTAGCAGTTGCAGAGGCTTAGTTCCAACAGGTGGGCTTTAAGACCCTTCTTGAAGCCCCCAAGGGAGGTACATTCCTGGAGACTGCTAGAGAGACCATTCCAGATGAGAGGGATGAAGGCAGCATAGGACCAGAGTCCTAGGGAAGTCCTAACACTGGTGGCTTGGAGAAGCTAGCGGCCAGAGGATCTTGGTGTCCTTTCATTCCTTTCTTTTTGGGAGCTAATGTGTTAATTAGGCTAGGAGGGGTGCCATTTTGCTGGAGCTTAAAAGCAAGGCACAGTGAGGGATATATTAGGGTCCCCCAATGGTTTCTTATGAAACCAGTGAGACCAATGCACTGACAGCCGGGATCAGCCACTGCTAGTTTCCGCTCCAGTGAAGAGGACCTTGGAATGGTGGCAGAACCCCACCAATCTCCTGAAGGGTGTCCCCTTTCGTGTTGTGTTTGCTCAGCAGATTCTCACCCCGGATGCCTCAGGCCTGGACTGAGGAGCTCATTTAGCCAATCATCAGACCCAGGGCACTTGGTCCGAGATGGAGCAGCATCTCCAAATCAATTTGCTTGAGATGCGGGCAGTTCTGTATGTTCTGCAGGCCTTTAAGACCCACATTCTTCCCGGCCTGCTACTTGTATAAATGGACAATAGGTTTGTATTCTTCATCAACAAACAAGTGGGCACTCATTCTTACCCCATTTGTCAGGAAGCCATGAATGTCTGGTATTGGGCCATTGAGCACGACCTGGAACTTTCAGCCATCCATGTTCCAGGCGTCCAAAATGTCCTAGCCAACAGTCTAAGCCAGTCCAGGTCAAGGATGCATGAGTGGGAGTTCCTGTCCTCAGTGGTCGAAGACCTTTCTGACAGGTGGCATCGCCCAGAGTCTGACATTTTTGCATCTCCAATAAACACAAAACTGCTGCTTTTCTGCTCGTTTGATCCAGGGCCTGGAGTTTTCTGGCATGATGCGTTGTCCCTCTCTTGGAAAAGCAGGTTTCTGTATGCTTTCTCTCTCTCTCCCTGCTTCTGCAGAGGGTTCTCCTCAAACTTCAGTCAGAGGGGGCGGAGATGATCCTCATAGCTCCTTACTGGCCACATCAGATTTGGTTTCCGTTGCTCCAGCAGCTAGTAGTGGAGCCTCCAGATCTTACTTCAAAAGTCCACTCTTGCAGCAGGTAACACCGGTAGGACTGAGGCCAGCAGGTGGCCGGACCCCATGGAAAACTTCTAGCTAGCAGTCCATAGCGGGAACCGCCCACCCATAGTCTGCCCTCCCCCGATGTCACGCATGGTGTAAAAGGAGTGTGGTCCCCTGCATCCCTCAGTTCTTTTACTGCCATCGACTCGTTCATTAGCTCCATGGACACCTCTCACTAGTTCAACCACCATTTTGCTATTACTTAGTTTCAATTTTCTTGTTTTTTTTTTTTTTTTGACAAAAATGTTCGCTTTTCAGTACTCCATAGTTCTGCATGTTGTCTTCTCCGACGTCCTCTATCAAATGGCACCCTTCCAAGTGTGCCTGTGGCAAACAAATTCTGCCTGAGGATGGGCACTTGGCCTGCCTCCTGTGCCTAGGCCCCACTCACGATACTCAAAGTTGTCCACACTGCCAAAAGTTTAACAGCAGGATGAGAATCCGCCGACGAAAGGCACTTCAAGCTTTCCTCACAAAGCAATGATTCGCTGCTATGCAGAAAGATTCCTCTTCTCAGGGGAGTTTTTCCCACAAGAAATCTTCTGGAAAGCACCACCATAAGGAGAAGAGGAAGGACAGGGAAAAGGAGAGATCTCCCTTGAAATCTAGGTCTTCTGACTCCCTCTCTGCCTCCCAGGGTAGCTCAGACTCTGCCTTCTAGGTAACCCATTGTTCTACTTGGCTAATGGTAGTCAAACCGTCCGCCCTGATCCAGGCGTCAGGTGGTGAAGACTGCGGCTTGGGGTCCTTGGGCCCAGCCTTGCAGCAGCTTAAAATCCAGTCGCCTGATCAGGCCTCTGGCCAGTGCTCTGACCTCGGCAGGCATGTCTCAGGACAGATGTCGGCACACTCCTGGTTAGCCTCTGTTTCTGGCGCCAACTCCCAGGACAAACATAAGGCCTTGGGGCACTCCTCCAGGAGATCTGCCTCACAGCCTCCTCAGTTGCTTAAGCTGCCATCAGACAAACATCTGGTGGAACATAATTCGCCAGTGGGCAACGCCTACTGATGACACTTGACCAATGTCGCTGCTTTAACGGCCCTGCCGTCTGCACCGCCGGTTCAGTCCCCAACATCACTGTTGTCTCCCCAACCTCACCCCTGCTGGCAGATGAACATTTTGGACAGAGTCCTCTCCAGGACTACCGGACATTGGCCTTGGACCAGGTGGCGGCTACCCGATGTCAGACTTACTACTACTGCTCTGACGTCTCTTCTCTCCCCCTTCCCCTGGACGCGTGCTGCTGCCAGATCAGAAACTAGACCGGCGTCGGGCCCCATGACTGATACAGAGCCTAAGCTCCATTTGTCCCAGGTCAAAGACCTGTTTGCATATTGGAGGGAGACCATCAGGATGGACCTCCTACCACCAAAACTTCCTTGGGTAGAGGCCCCCTTCCCCGATACTGGGGCTAGTCCCCTGAGGGAGCCCACTCCTGTTTCAGGCTTGGACAAGACAGACCGCAAAGGTCGCTCCAGGTCCAGGAGCCAGAGTTCCTCTGGCTCCTCTGAGCGTTGCAAACGCCGGCGTACAAGGTCTCTGTCCTCCTCCTCCTCTGTGGACTCGGACCGTTCCTCAGTCTCTTCCTCCTCGGTCCCTTCATCTGCTGGAGTTCTTTCCCCTGTAGACCCAAGGGATACTTCAAAGTCACCACCAGGTGAGTCTTTCTTTATGGAGATCATGTGCCACATCTAGGAGAACATGGGCTGGAAGATGAAGGACCTTAACCTGGAGAGACTGTTTGGCCACGAACCTGCGCCAAAAAGACCCAAAGCCTGTTGTGATCTCATCCTTGGTCGACACATCTGCAGATGTCACCAAGGAGGCTTGGAAACACCCTCACACCTCCTCCTCAGTACTCCAAAAGGCAGATTGCCTATACAGGGCCCAGAAGGAGGAACCCTTCCTGGGCAAGCAGCCTATGGCAGACTCTGTCGTCATCTCGGCTGGCCATGACAGATCCTAGAGGCCACGTCACCTTAGCACACAGCTTCAGGATCAGGAGCCTGAACAGCTGGATGCTGTGTGGTGCAAGATGTACTCCTCAGTGACGTGCACCATATGATGTCATGTTATTTTTTAACACATATGGTGCAATTCCAAACTCCCTTTGGCAGCAGGGGATGGACATTGTCAAGGAGATACCAGACTGCCCACAGAAAGCCAAGCTGGAGAAGCTGCTGCAAACTGGCTCAGATGTTGGCACCTATGTCCTCCGGTCAGCTTATGACTCGGCGGACATGACTGCAAGGGGGGCCGCCACAGGAGTATGCATCTAACATCATTTGTGGCTCCAGGTCTCAGGCTTTGCCCAAGATGCCCAGACTAACCAGTCTGTGTTAATCTTGGATGCACCATTCAGCAGTTCCATCCTCTTTGGTGAGGATTTTGAGAGGATAGTCACCAAGCTGCAGGATTCAGGCAAGGCCATTCAGTTCGTACACTCCATGTACATGCTGAAACAAAGGCCCTTTCCGGAAGCCTCATTTTCATGGAAAAGGGAGATGACAATCAAGGTTCCAGCCACAGCAGCAAAGAGGTGGCTATAGCTACAAAGGCCCCTCATGAGGTTCCACAGGTTCTGGATCTCGGGCCACCAAACCAGCCCAGACCAATCTTCCCCCTCCCACTATAGCCTGATTCTTTGGTGGACCCATCGTCTCCAATAATCCTGATGGGGAGGCGGTCGGAGGTTGCATTTCTGTTTTATGCCATGGGCTGGTGAAAGGTCACCTCCAACCAATGGGTCCTGCAGATGATCGACAGAGGGCACTGTATAGAATTCTTACAGATGCCACTGGACAGGTCACCACCACCCTTCCATTGTTCCCCAGCTCACACGGAGCTAATCCAGGGGGAATCCAAGCTCTCCTGCTCAAGAGAGCTATAGAACCTGTCCCCCCCCCCCCCAGTGGGGAACAGGATTCTATTCACACTTCTTCCTCATGCCCAAAAAGAAGAGGGATCTGCGCCCCATCTTGGACCTCAGCGACCTCAATCAGTTTGTCAAGTACAAACGTTTCTGGATGGTCACCCTACAAGGCTTACTGCCCATGATACATTGGGGGAGTGGCTAGCGTCACTGGATATGCAGGATGCTTATCTTCATATTCTAATAGCCAAACCTCACATGAGGTTCCTCGGGTTCGAGTTTCAAGGAAGGCCCTACCAATTCAGAGCGTTGCTCTTCAGTCTATCCTCAGCCCCAAGGGTCTTCACCAAATGCCTGGTGGTGGTCGCAACAGCCCTCTGGAGGAAAGGGCACTATGTTTTTCCTTACCTGGACAACTGGCTCTTGACTGCCCCGTCCAGTGAGCAGCTATGGTGCACAATCCAGAACACTTGTTCTCTCTTCAGAGAACTGGGAGTCACCATCAACACAGTGAAGTCCTCCTTGCTTCCATCCCAATCCCTCCAGTTCACTGAGGCATTGCTCAATACCACTCAAGGAAAGGCATTTCTGCCAGAGGACAGGGCACTTCGACTCCATGGTCTAGCCCTCCATGTCTCTTCCCTCTTGAGGGTACCAGCCAGGATGCCTCTCAAGCTCTTGGACTGCATGGCTGCCTCTGTCACTACAGTCCCCCCTAGCCAGACTGCATATGAGGATAAGTTAGTGGACTCTGAGAGTCCAGTGGGACCAATGATGGGACGATCTGGACCAACCGGTCTCTATCCCAGAACCGGTCTGTCAGGAGCTCAACTGGTAGACAACATCCTTGTCTCTTGTGTAGGGACAGCCTTTCCAGAGGACTCCTCCAGCCCAAATCCTGACATCTGAGGCTTCTGGCACAGGTTGGGACACACATCTAGGTGTCCACAGGACATCTGGTCCATGTCTGAGGAGTTCCTACACATCAACGTCTTGGAGATGAGCCATTCTCTACACCTTGCAGGCATTGAGTACCGCACTTCTCCCGAGACACCTCCTGATACAGACAACAGGTCAATGGTGTTTTACCTCAACAAACAGGGCAGCACCCACTTGTACCCCCTTTGTCAAGAAGTAGTGCGGGTGTGGAACTGGGTCATAGCTCATCACCTGGATATCTCAGCTTTTCACATCCCAAGGGTTCAAAATACCCTGGCCAACACATTCAGCAGGACAAGGTCCAGAGCGCATGAGTGGGCCCTTGTACAGTTTGTCGTAGAAGATCTTTTCGACAGATGGGGCAGCCCAGAACTGGATCTCTTTGCATCTCCTATCAATGCAAAGTTGCCCAATTTTTGCTCACTAGATCCCAGGCCTGGAGTTTTCTGGTGAGACGCATTGTCCCTCTCCTGGAAGGGGAGGTTCCTCTGTGTGTTCCCTGCCTTCCCGCTCCTGCAGAAGCTACTTCTCAATCTACAAGCAGAATGGGCAGTGATTGTCCTGGTGGCCCCATTGTGGCCATGGCAGATTTGGTTTCCCCTGCTGCAACAGCTGGCAGCCAAGCCACCACTAACTCTGCCATTCAGCTGTCACCTGCTGTCCCAGGACAATAGGACCTTGGTTAGGGTTACCACCTGTCCTGATTTCCGCAGGACAGTCCTGATTTGGGCAGCTGTGTCCTGCAAAAAAACATGACAAATACCAAATGTCCTGATTTTATAGTAGAAAAAATATTTTCTAACTTTCCACTAAATGTTCTAGAAAACTACAATAACTTAGCTACAATACCTTAAAATGATAAGAAACAATAGAAGCAACTAAGAAACTACAATACTTAGCCTTAATTCTGATTATATAGGGAAAACAAGACTGTTGTATTGGTCGAGGTTACTTATTGTCCTGCGAAAAATCATGTTTCAGTAAGAAATGTCCCACTTTGGGCTTCTTGAAAGGTGGTAACCCTAACCTTGGTGCATCCAGACCTGCAGTCTTTGCATCTTCATGCATGGCTCCTGAGGACCTAGCCATGTCACGCTTTGGGGTCTCAAACAGGGTTGCCAACATTCTGGTGGCTGCCAGAAAATCTTCCACTAGGGCTACCTACGCCATGAAATGGAAGCGTTTTGCCTCTGGGCTACTGCCCACCATCTAGATCCTTTGGTCTGTCTGCTGAATTCGCTCCTCGAGTACCTGTTGTCGCTCTCTGATTCGGGGTTGAGCTACTCATCCATTAAAGTCCCATTTATATGCAATTTCTGCCTACCATGCCCCTGTTCAAGGCAGAACTTTGGCACAGCTGGACCTGGCCCATGCCTTTCTGTGGGACATTCTCCACATGAAGCCCCCCATCAGGGACCCCATCCCCCCCTTGGGACCTTCTGTTCATGTGGATTCTTTCTGCATTATGCTTTAATTAACAACACTGTTGTTGCCCTATGTGGAATTCATTTTGGTTCTCTGTTCTGATCACCTTTCATCCTCTATGCCGGAGTCTCCGGTGGGAGAACTGAGGGACACCGAGGACCGCTCTCCCTTTATACCATGCGTGACGTCGGGGGCAGGCCTCCATGTGCACACCGACCTTGTCTTTGGGGGGGGTTGAAACTTCAGAGGAGAAAATGTGGAAATATTGGGGGGCGGTGGCTGGTTGAAACCCCCTGCAATGGCTTTGGTGGTCCCACCAGGGTAGAGAAGGAGGTGCCCAAATGACCAAGGAAGACTGGAACGGATGGCCAACATGAACCGCCAGCCCACCTGCAAGATAAATGCCATATGGAAAAAAAAATTTCTATTTTCATTGTACATTCCATACATTCAAGATGATTCTGTTCCATTTACAGCTCGTGTACTAGCCTATCTTTGTCTCCCCAAAATCTTCCTGGCTTTGTGCAGTAAAATGTGTTTAAACATTTAACCAAGTACAAGTAAGCATGTATAATAAAGGGCCGTCATTGCATCTTAGTGATGAAAATAGATTTTCATTTTGCATGTCGTGTATATTCACAAGTTGTGTATTAAAAATAATATTTTATAGTATTATACGAAGAAATAACCTGGTTTGTTATCCATAAATTTCTCTTAGGAAAGGAATTTGGTTTTCCTTTCATACAAACCGTATCCCAAACGTTTTACAATCCAGGAACAGGAGAGAATATTGCTGCAGTTTTCAGCACACAGAGATATTCTATGAACAAAACTACTTAGATTAGAGAGAGATTACAAAGGTTAACAACTGGGGGAGGTTAAGTGACTTGCTGATTGTCACTCAGTAAGTGGTTGTTGTGGGATTC
Organism: Neoceratodus forsteri; assembly: GCA_016271365.2. Taxonomy (NCBI): domain Eukaryota; kingdom Metazoa; phylum Chordata; order Ceratodontiformes; family Ceratodontidae; genus Neoceratodus; species Neoceratodus forsteri. The sequence continues at coordinate 647,088,586 of CM028131.1, forward strand.
AGACCCAGGTCTCTAGGTTCACTGTTCTGCACTCTTAACCATTAGGCCAAACTGTCTAAAAATTAATAAATTTCTCTTATACAGAAGATGGTGCTGACCTGGATAGTATTGAGGCAGTTGCAAATGAGGTATTGGCAATGGAGATGCCGGCTACACCAGATCAGCTTCAGGCACTGACAGATGACATCAGACTGCGTGTGGATAGTCTTTCTGATGTGGATGTCATCCTGAACCAGAGTACTGCAGACATTCAGAGAGCAGAAGCCCTGTTGCACGAGGCCCAGAAAGCAAGGTAAGGAATTGCTCATTACGGGACACGGTAACAGAAAGTTACTTAAATGGTGAAATGCTGGTCAGTGGACATGTAGTACGGGCCTTCAGTGTTAGCCTGGACACATTTCTGCTTACCAAGGGAATCGTAGAATACCTTGGGTAGTAGAGTGGGTAGGACACCGCTCTCCCTTTTTAAGTTGGTAAATGTTAGTTCAGAATACTTGGTGGTCCCTGCTTATGAAGCAGGGGATGGACACAATGAATCTAGAGTTCTTTTCAACCGTCAAGGACTCTTGTGTTATGTTTTTGTCTAATCTGGTGCAGATGCAGCTTTCCAATGTATGGAATGAAACTCTCTTCAGTGAGATGCAGCTGTGACTTAAGAATGCCTTGTCTTCACAAGTCCGTTTGGAGTCTATTGTGCCAAGGATTTCAAATGAAACGGATTATTTAGAGTTTACTGTCTCCAAGGCAATGCCTGTGGTAGATCTTGCTCCCTTATTAGTTGCCTTGATGTGGTGTTGCGTTAAACCATAGATTCATTTTTAGTCCGTGGAACTACAGACAGAAGTGACTTAGTTAAGCATGTGGTTGAGCTCCGTTGTCTAGTACCTCTTTGCTCTTTTTAAATACCGTTGTACCATAGATCTGACATCTGAATTCTGTTGTATCATCACTCTATCACATCAGTGGTGCAACATCTAAATGTTACCGTCACCTACTCCATTTAAACCATAGTGATCAGTGAAAACCACAATCAACTGAGTGTGATCGCCTGTCAGAAATGCAAACAGTGATGAGAAAACCTAAACATTAAAAATGCTAGAACAGAGCGCAACAGTGACTACCACACTTTTTTGTGCCTATATCTGAGAGTAACCATACACTGTTACTGTATATAGCGCCCCTCCCAAAATGGGCTTATCTCCAGCTCTATCCTGAGAGGGACCTCCTACGAACATTCACAGCCACGCTATCATTCTGTGCTCCGGGTCCATACCAAGGTGGGGGCTACTGCACTCTTGTTGCAGCTCTGCTTTTCAAGGCTGCCTGACATCGTTAGGACAGACTTCTCGGGGTAACTGTTATGAGTCGACTGGAACCAGATGACTCATTTTACCTATGTTGCTACTGCAATTACTGTATCATGTCACTGCACAGTAATCATAGTAACATGAATTCTTTGGTGGAAATGCACTCTACACCTGGGCCATCCTATTCTCTCTCTCTCTCTCTCTCTCTCTCACCAGTCCCCTTCCAGATGATACAAAAAGCCCTTTTTCCACCATTTCAGTCTCTCCTACTGGGATCACTGCTATCCTGTTGTGCCATTCCAGTTCCCTCCCCACCTGGCACCATGGCCCGCTTGACAACCAACACGCACACAAAAGCCTGCAGCCATGATGGGACATTTTGTTTCCAGCTGCAGGAGCAGCGGAAACACAGAAACAACCCCCACCATTATGCCTTGCACCCCCAAAAAAAAAAAACACACACACACAAACAAAGCTGCTTCAGGGACACAACAGCCATAATCTGTGGCACCACCTCCTCCAGTATTCCTCATTAATGGGGGCGGGGGGGACAGTAACAGCTGTGATTGGTGGCATGAGCTCCTCCAGTTCCCCTTGGTAGGAGGGGAATGAAACAGCAGCTGTGATCAGCAGGACTAGCTCTTCTGGGCCACCTCTGTGAGAGCAGGGCCACAACAGCAACCACATCCAGTCTGATGTCCAGTCAACTTGTATACTCATTCATTTGTATTCTGATCCACAAAAGACAACTAACCAGACCAACTCCGCCCTCCCAGCAAGCCTCCGTCCACTCCAGAAAAGTAAGCATCACCACTGCAACCAGCAAAGTCCAGTAAAGTACTACTACCCACCATGCCCTGACCCAGTCAGGAAAACATTAAAAAACTGTATAAGTGCCACACTGCCACTGGTCTGACTCCCTCCCAGTCTAATTTCAGTGCCTGCTCTGCTACCCAAGTGCCCAACCAAATGCCCAGTGGCAGTAACGGAAGGTGTCTCTCTCTCTTTGTCAGCTCTTACCCTATGCACATGGTCAATTAACCCCCACTCCCACAAGCCTGAACTCCCTTGCCCCATGAGGATTGTTTTAATTTTTTTATTGGGCATCAACAAAATTGGTAATACAATTTGAATGTCATTTGGTAGCGCTATTTAAAATAAGCTGGTTCACATATACTCTTAAGATGTTTAAAACAAGTAACGCTTTGACTATGCATAGGAGGTCATCACATTCTGTGTGTGATGTGCTGTTTAGAAGTCCAAGAGCACAGGCTGTGTGGTTAGCATCTGTGATAGGAATTGTGACCAGATTCATTTATTCTTTTTCTGTAGAAGTAATTCATCTGTTACAGGTTCTGTTTGGAATGGACACAAGTTGACTGCCAGGTCAAATGTACAGGCAACAAAGGAGAGCTGGTCACCCACTGTGTAGGTGCTGACCGGAGTGCTAATATTCTTGTGGGAAGGTTAGCAGTAATTGCCAACAGGATGAACAAAGAGCCAATTAAGCCATAATCCCAGTGGGGAATTTTGTTGTAAAACCTTAGAGATATTGAGGAAGTGCTAAAGACTAAAATTAAAACACCTTTAGGTAAGGAAGCTGAAGATCTCCTGGAATTCTCCAAAGCTGACATTCTGGGCAAACTGAATAGTATAAACATAAACAAATCCCCAGGGCCAGACAAACTGCACCCAAGACTTCTGAGGGAAATAAAGGACTGGCTAGTTGAACCACTCCACAAGATATTTATGATGTCTTTACTGTCCAATATTATACCAAATGATTGGAAAACAGTTGTTGTCACACCGATCTACAAAAAGGGCATTCATGCAGATATTTCCAACTACAGGCCTGTCAGCTTGACCAGTGTGCTAGGAAAGATTTTTGAGTCACTACTCGAAACTAAACTGGAAGAGGACTTAAAAACCAAGGGGCTAACAGATCAAACCCAGTATAGATTCAGAAACAACAGCTCTTGTCTATCAGGGAATTTGGTCTTCTATGAGTATATTAGTAAAACTTTGGAGAGTAACAAACCAGTGGATCTGATCTTTCTGGATTTTTGTAAAGCATTTGATAAAGTACCTCGTGATATTTTGACAACTAAAATGAGAAAGGTAAGTATAAATAATACCATTATAAACTGGGTGGAAGAGAGGCTATATAATCGCACTCCGAGGGTGTGCATTAGGGGATATACATCAGAATTGTGCCCGGCCAGTAGTGGAGTACCACAAGGGTCAGTACTGGGCCCAACACTGTTTTCTATTTTTATATCAGATTTGACTGACAATATTAATAGTTTCACCATCAAGTTTGCAGACGATACAAAACTAGCGTCCCAGGCTAAAACCAAGAAAGACAGGGCAAATCTCATCAGTGATTTGAAAAAAATTGGAGAACTGGGCAGTGAAAAATCATATGTCTTTTAATAGCAGTAAATACTTTATAATGCATTTGGGTCCCAACAATAACCAAAATCGGCAAACACTAAACAGTCAGGCCCTAACCCCAGTAGCGCAGCAAAATGATTTAGGCACAATAATTACCCCAGATTTATCTTTCCATAGTCACTGTAATCACATTATAAATTGAACCAACAGACTCATAGGATGTATCAAAAGGAGTTTTACTGCATGAGACAGGGGTTGTATTTTACCACTCTACAGGGCCTAGTGAGACCACATGTTGTTTATTGCTCTCCCCTGTGGAGCCCTCACCTCAGGAGAGATGTGAATAGATTGGAGGGGGTGCAGAGGAGAGTTACCAAACTTGTCACAAACATGCATGACAAAGAGTATGATGTAAGGCTGGATGAATTAAACCTATACTCTCTAGATCACTGGAGAATAAGAGGGGATCTACTCTTAATGCACAAAATGTCCAATGACAGTGAATTATTGACTCGGTTAGGAATGTCCTATAGCCAACGGGACTGTAATTTCAGAAGCCATAAATATCAATTAACATTTACATATCCCAGAAATAACAAAAGGCATTCTTACTATACCCAGAGAATTATTCCATTATGGAATTCACTTCCCAGTTCAATAGTAGAATTTTCCAACTTTACAAAATTCAAACAGAATCTTGATAGCCACCTATTGTAAACTGAAGGATGATGTACCAGCTTGGCTGGAGATGCACATCTATGGGCTACAGTCTCCTGTGTATCTACTTAACTTAGTATGAGAGGAGATCACTCTCTCTGTCACACACACATTCACACTCACTCATTCACTCATGTGGAGTGGGGGACTGTGGGGAATTGTCACTCAAAGGGTGAGGTCACTCCCCACAGCCAGAAGGGCATAAATGAGGGAGCTGGACATCTCTCTGTCTCCCTCCCTTGGACATTTGACATCTGAAGAAGGGGGCCCTGCTGGAAGATAGCGTAGCAAGGAAGCACAGTTTGGGGGAATGTTTTTTTGTAGCTAGCAGCAGGTAAAGAGACTTTAGATGCGGCTAAAGTTTGAGGTTGTTTTGACAAATCATCTGTCTGTTTAACTTATTTATTTTCTATTCTCCATAAATGTGTAAACCTTTTGTCATACTGATCCTGTTTGTAAATACCTATAGTATCTTCTAGTAAAGGATCTATTTTTGATAGAACCAGCGACTGCCTCATTGTTGACAATGTTATTTTGATTGTCTGCTGGACCCTGTTTGCAGTCTGTCACTGAAGTGTACTCTATCAGTAATTTATTGGGTTGATCTTCCTGACCCAGAGCAGGGCAAAAGTGGGGTTTCCTGATAAAAATCAGGTGGTGGTAGTGAATTAGAAGTTCCAGTCAAAACTGCCCTCTAAGCTGGGATGGCCCAAGGGGCAGTTTTTGTCACAGCATCATTGATGCACTTACGTCATGACGCAGCCATGGTGACACAGTGACATTACATTGGAACACTGGTGTCATATGTGCTTCAGTGCAGAATTTAAAGGAGGAAGTATGGAGTCACCAAACCTGCATGGCTAACTGTTATGGCAGCATTTTAGATATACTCAGTCTATGGGATCTGAATGAATGTTAGCTGCAGAATTAACTTTTTAGGCTTGGGCTCTGCTAATGAAAAGCTTAACATAAGTTGAAATATTATAGTGAAATAGTATTATAAATGTGGTAGTTACAAGAGAAACTGTATGTTAAAAAATATTTTTATATGCAGACCCACATCCCTTGAAAAATCTATGTAAAAAAGCGAAGCATCGATAGTTATTATATGTGGCTATACAATATGAAAATCAGGAGAGTCTGAATGAATAAAAAGCTATTAAATGGACCCTTAAATCTGAATTGTGTCTATGTGAACCCCTGGTGAAGCTGCTTTAATTGTCCATTACACAGACCTGGTGGCTGTTCCTGAGAAGGATGTTGTGGTGAACAAGTTTGATCTGATGACCTTAAGGAAGCCCTGGGGTTAGCCACCACCAGACACTAGTTAGGCATAGTGCCTCTTTGGTTAAACCTGCTCTTTGCCTTTGTGTGACTGCACCCCCATGCTTTTTCTTCTAACCCCAGTTACAGTATTTTAAATATTCCAGCAATCCTTTGTAATAAAAAAAAAAAAAACTGCCACCACCTGTGTCTCTCTCTCTCTTCCCCCACACCTTTGCGGACAGTGGTCCCAGTGATTGAAAGATCCTCTGTGCGTCTGCTCCCACCTTTCCTAATGTCCATTCCAGTAATTTTAAATATTTTGTTGTCACAATTTGCTGCCCCAGGTCAGTAATAAAAATCATTGTGTGTTGTAAATGGTGGCAGCTGTTTGGTTAAACCATTAAACCAGCTCAGTGTTTCTTTATGTAGCCCCATTCCAGTAATTGAAATATTCTCAAAGCAAGTGCTGAATTTTCTTTCCCAAATCTATTACAAGTCGCAGTTATCCTTATTTTTACTACTTTAGCTAAACCTGCATTTTGCTGCTCTGTCTGCACCCTGCCCCCTTTCCTAACCTCAGTCCCAGTAATTAAATATTTTCCTATTCTGGTACCAGTAGTTGAAATATTCCACCTACCCTTTGTAATACAATAAAAAAAGAAAAACCCTGCATGCTCCCCACCACCTACACTGACCCAGATCCCAGTGCTTAAAAAATACAGTGAACAGGGACCGATTTTGTCCTCTTCTCACCCCTTTGGCTCTCAATGAATAAATGCAGCCACATCAGTTGTAATCAGCTGCTTATGTTTACTAAAATATGGTTCAATGTTTGGGGAATAACAATGGGGTATATAGTGCTTGTGTAACTTCTAGTACTTTTTGTGGCTTAACTCTAGTCCCACCCTTGAATAGTAGGTATGTAGGTAGTAATTTGTAGGGAATAGAAGGCCCAGGAACAAGGGTGAGAAGAGCACCAGAGAAGGAGGAGGGATGGTGGCACATGAAAAACACTCCCCAAGCAAGGGAGGTGCAGTTAGTAGAGGGTTTAAGTAGAGTTTGTGGGAGGAGCTGTTCCCCACATTGAACCATGAGCTAGCCCTCCCATTCAATGTTTGGGGAATAGCAAAGGGGTATATAGTGCTTGTGTAACTTGTGGCTTAACTCTATTCCCACCCTTAAATAGTAGGTATGTATGTAGGTAGTAATTTGTAGGGAATAAAAGGCCCAAAAAGTTATCTCCTCCAACTCATGCAGAGTATGACCCCCTGGCACTCACGAGAGGAGAAAACCCAGGTGGAGGAAACCTCTGAGGTCCCATGGCCAGTGGTCTGCCCATCCTTTGGGCATGCTAAAAGGAGAAGGACCGAGGTTCTAGTAACCATAGCTAATTTAGGGAATGTGATCTTGGAGAGATGATGGTCCATCCTTGATCCATAGACGATGCAGATTGAAAGATGATCCTAAGGTTGAAGAGTCTATCTTTTCTGTAGGAGTGGTGTAATCCTAAGTGTGAAGCAGATCAAGTTGAAGAGTGAATGAAGTCTAGATTTCTGAGATGATGAAGGATGCTTATCCATAGGGGTTGCACGGACGTAATGAGCAGAGAGTATCACCGATGACCTGAAATCATCCAAGCAGACCTCTAAAGCAGTAGGTAAGGCTAGGGGGATGTTAGGGTATATTAGTAGGGGTATCACAAGTCGTAAGAGGGAGATAATAATCCCTCTTTACAAGACACTGGTTAGGCCCCATCTGGAGTACTGCGTGCAGTACTGGAGGCCATGCCTTCACAAGGACATTAACCAAATTGAGGCAGTCCAGAGAAGGGTAACCAAAATGGTGCAGGGACTGCATCAGAAGACATATGAGGACAGATTACCGGAGCTCAATATGTATATCCTTGAGCAAAGGAGGGAGAGAGGTGATATGATCAAAACATTCAAACACCTTAAGAGCATTAACAAGGTGAAAGATTCTAACATGTTTAAATATAAGAAAACTAGCAGGACAGGAGGACACAGCATGAGATTAGAGGGAGGCCGATTAAGGGGGAATGTGAGGAAATTCTTTTTCACAGAAAGAGTGGTGGATGCATGGAACGGCCTACCTCAGGAAGTGGTAGCTATGAATACAGTGCAGGGCTTCAAACAGGCATGGGATAGGCATAAGGGAGCAATACAGATGAGTATGAATAGATAGGCCACTGACAGAGCAAGGCTGATGGCACATTTATAAGGTAGAAAAAGAAATGGGCAGACTGGGTGGGCCTTGCGGTCCTTATCTGACGTCAACCTCTATGTTTCTATTGGTCGAAAATTACTAGGCAGCAGAGGGTCAACATGCTATGATACGAGAAGTCATGGGTGAATGATCGAACTTGAGTAAGGTTTGAATTCTAAGGTAAGGTCTGGAGGCGAGGAATTCAGTAGTGAGGAGTTGCTAAGAAAGTTTCCGTGAAGTGGAAAATGTGTAGAAGAGTGTCTTTGAGTGCCTTGGAGATGGTCCAGCCTCGAACCATGGGCGATATAAATTGACTGGTGATCCTGCGGATGAAAAGTAGAGCTTTCCTGAAGGAATAATAGAATCCTAATTGTGGAGCAGATCCAGTTGAGGAAGGGCGAATGGAGTCCGGATTTCCAAGGGGATGAAGGATGCATGTCCAAGGGATTGCAGGGGCGTAATGAGCCTGGAGAGCATAATTTGATCAATATGCTACCAGACAGTGAACGGTGGGAATTGCGATGATTTGTGCAGTCATAGGTGAATGATTCAACTAGTGTAAGGTTTGACTGACAAGGTAAATTCTGGAGGCAAAGAATGTAGCAGTGAGCAATGAGTAGCTAAGTAAGCATCTGTATGGTAGAAATGAGTAGGGGAGAGTTTTTGCGTGCCTGATAGGAGGACTGCCATGAGCAATTAGTAGACAAATGGAGGAAGATTTGCAGATGCAGTCCTGATGGTAATCGAATATGAATAGAGACTGATTGGAGGTTCGTTTTAAGGAATGGATTGCTTTTTTGGGCACGATGTTGTAACTATGCTTGTATATGCATGTCTGGTATGCTGGCTGAAGTAAATATGGATATGTCTATGGCGTGATTGTCCATGGGATGCACCGTGGTGGCATATAGTTGGTTAGATTTATAGGTACTCCAATGGTTAAGTCCTTAAGGGAAGCTTGGAGGTGGATACATTGAAGAGTCTGAAGGCTGAATTGGAAGTGAGGTTGATTAGTATGGCATGTTAGAGGAGCTTAGTGCTATGGCTGATTGACCGGTTGGGAGGCACGACTGGGTTAGTGAACTTGCCTTAACGGTTGCAGATTTCTGGATGGAAATAGGAAGAGCTTGTTTTTGGTGATAGTCTTTACTGGTGAGATTAATGTAGATAGTTCATGAAGGAGAGGCTGGAGGGTCCACTGGAAGGGAGATTAACTCGACTGGAGGTACTAGATAGAGAAGTGCAGATAACTGTATGAGAATAGTTCTTAAGCAGCTAGACAGTGGAGATCCAATGATGAATAATCTGAAAGCAGTTGGGAAGGTCTTAGAAAAAGCAAAGTCTGTTGAGGAAGGAAGAGTCTAATAACAGTCCGCAAATTTGATGACAGTAGAAAGCTGTGGACTGAAAGCGGGTAATATCTAGGTGCCATGATGTATCTTGTTACTCCCGGGATCCGGAGGAGCAATGATGGAGAGTAAGTCAGAGCATAACGGGAGAAGTTACATCCTTACCGTGGGAGAGGATGGCCTGTGAGGCATGATGGACAAGAAAGTGCAGGAAGACTGAATGGGCAGGATTCCTAGGGAGTATCCAAGGGAGAGAGACAGGTATGTTTCTAGTCTCCAGACAAATGAAAGTCCAGAATGATGGAGGGGAGCTGATTGGGTAGTATGGAAAATGTTAAATTAGCGTTCAAGTTTCTGAGGCATGTTGCCAAGGAATATGTGCTAGAAGTAGATTCCTCAAGTGAAATGAACAGTGACCCATTGAGTAGTGGAAGGAAGCTGTAAGAATGGCCACAGTAGGAGTAAGCAATGGATAAATGAGGGTAGTAGTTGCCTGAGTGGGAATACTGGCCAGAGATATGGTAGGATGCCCAGTAGAGCCACAGCTGGCAGGTTGAAGCCCCAAGCCTGTAAGGCGAAGATGGAAGTCATTATCCAAATATGGAAGGAAGATCCAGAGTGAATCCTGATGGACTGAAGGACTGATCCAGGAAGATGTAGAGTTGAATGAAGCAGTATGACATGCTGTGCAGGACAGAACAGGACTGGTTCCCAGCAAACGGCAGCCAAATGTGGAAGGCTGTAGCGAATCACTAAGAGATGATTCATGGAAGGCCAAAGAGTGCCATTATGCACCAAGAGCAAGTAGGTGAGATATTACAGTCTGACATCTGATGAAGGCGGACTGGACAAATGGAAAGGCTGGAAGGTGCTGGACCGAATGATGGAGGTTCCACATCCGAAAGAAAATGAACTTGTGTAGCAACTGGAAAGGGTGACCTGAAGCAGGGACATCCCAGGTACAGTCGAATGGGAGTAAAATGGATATTGGACTAGCTGGCAAGATCTGAAACATGAGGAACAGGAGGCCAAGGGGGTCAAGTATGGTGGTCCATGGATGAGCGGGATGGTGAGTGGTGAAGGAGGAGGGATGTTAGTCAGAGTAAAGAGGTCCCAAGTCTGGAGGGAAGTGGGTATCAGGAAGGATATGGAACTTGCATAAGAAGAGACTTGCAGGAGCAGACACAGATTTATAACCAAAGTAGGTGAGGTCAGATGACAAGCATAACGCTGCTGCTGATAAGAGGATGGTGAAAGTACATTCAAGGCATGCTCAAGTCCAGGAGGGAGCAGCAAGCGACAGTCCAGTGGAGAGCAGGTAAAATCGAATTACTTGATTGTAGAAACAAGTTTCCAGGCCTGATAAACGAGGGGAGAACTAATCTTCGATGCCGCTCCACGGAGGTAGGAGGATGGAGGCAAACAAGCTACTGAGGTCCTTCCAGATGGGAAGCGACAACCGAGCAAAAGACAGAGGATACTAAGACCCAGTGGAACTGGAAATGGGTTACTACTACTTGATGTCAATGGGACGATGTATGGTTGATGACCACAGGTCAGAGTCGAATGTGGAAGGCAGTTGGAGTGCAGTGGTCCCATTCCCGAAGGGAAACGGCGACGTGTAGCAGATAGAGGATGCAGAAGTGGCAACAGTGATGCAAGCTCAGGCTCTCAATGAGGGCAGGTAGTGTGATGAGACTGAAGGGAACACTGCAGGCAAGGAAGAATGGAGACTACTGTCAGGAAGAGATCCAGTTGCAGAAGGGTTGCGGTATCCCATAGCAGGTCGAGAATGAACTGTGTATGGTGTAGAAGGTGAGTTGGGCAAAGTCAAGTTCCTGAATGGAAGACTCATCCAGATAGCAGGCCGAGTATGTGTGATCTGAAGTAGTAGAATGTAGGCTCAGACGTTCGATGGGGTGGCTGAAGTGGGATGACGGTGACTTGAGGCAGCTAGGCATAGGTTGATTGATAAGGGCACATGGGGTGAAGAAGCTCTGTTCCCGAAGGGAAGCGGCAACTGGTATAAGATAGAGAAGGTATGGTAACTCAGAAGATCGTAGACATGGCTCCAGTCCCTGGTATTCGGGGTGAGCTAACCTTCACTTGATGCTGTCTAGCAGAGTTAGGGATGGAGAATGTCACACTGGTGGGAATACGGAGGCAGGAATGTAATGGAATCCCATCCCTGGTAGACAGGGGAAGTCTACCTTCGCTCATCACCTCAGAAGATGTGAGTTAGGGATGGAGTCCGGAATACTGCTGGTATGAGCTGGCTAGAGTGCAAACGCTGCTGTAGAGTGTATAGAATTAGGACATGTATACAGGGATAGGATGATAATGCAGTAGGTGATAATGTGATATAGGAAGGATGGTATGAATTGTAATACCAAATAGGGATAACATATAGGGGACGTGCCTGAGGACGTAGATGGAGAAAGGGACCGTACTGAACAAAGGCAGGAAAAAGATGCTGGTCATGGAATGGAGGATGTATGAGCAAGGGGAGTAAGGAGAGTAAGTAATGTAGCAAAAGGACTGGGATATGTGGAGCCTTTTTTCCCAAGAAGAATGCCAAAACCTCAAATTGGTGGGCATCAGGAGCATCCTGGAGATGGACCGAAGTGACGAGAGTGAAGCAAAGGACAGTCGTGAGGCATACTTGAAGTAACCCATGAAGGAGGCCTGAAAGCACCCCCCCACCTCCACTTCTCCTCCCTTTTCCACGAGTAAGTGGGAGAGCTACACCCCCCAAATAGCAGAGACTTGATTCAGGAATAAAAAGTAACATGGGTCCAGGGGCATATAAGGAGAAATATGGGAATACAGAAATATGGATGGAAAGCTGCGAATGTGTGCCATAAGGACGTGTATTAGGAGATATGCAAGTCTGTGAGCTGCAGACACCATAGCCCCATTAAGGCATTTTGTTGGTAGCGAGTAGCATGCACATAGAAAGAAAGAACGGATGCTGCAGCTGTACTGTAAGAGCTAGAGGTACTTCCTGCAGAGCACTTAGCAAAACTGCTGGCAGAGTCCATACATCCATATATGGAATAGACAAGGAGGAGCGGAATGAAGGGCTTGGAAAAGCCGAGAGATTGTTGCATCCAGCGGGGAAACAGGCATGTAGTAGTTAAAACAGGAACAAGCGTGAGCCTGTTGGAGTCAGAATTGGGAGTTGTTTTCATTTACGGTTCAGGGTGTATGGAGCGAGGAGATGAATTGATGGGAGGCAATGGGGAAGGGACTGAAACAAGCAGGGAGGACAGGAAGCAGGAGCGCACATGGGAGGCGTGAAGACTAGATAGAAGGGCAGAGTGAGGACGCTCGTAGGCGTTGGGAGCTGGTAGTCTGGCAGAGCGAAGAGGCTCAGAAGCACCGGTGGCAGAGATGGGGAAAGCCCAAAAGTAGCCTTACCTGGTTACTAAAGACTTAAAAAAACAAACAAAAAAAAAAACACACAACTGGAACCCCAGGGCAGCCAGGAAGGAGGGAGCGAGAAACAAGGAAGAGAGGCAGCCAGGTGGCCGTGGGAAGGAGGAGGAAACACACATAGATACGAGCAATACAAGCAGAGGGATGAGAGGGGAGACTGAACAGGGGAGCAAAAACAAGAGCAGTAGCGCGAGGTAGCACAGCACACAAGCCACACAGGAAGCCCAGAGAAAAACACTCCCTAAGCAAGAGAGGTGCGGTTAGTACAGGGCTTCAGTAGAGGTTGTGGGAGGAGCTATTCCCCACATTGAACCATGGGCTAGCCCTCCCATTATCACACTAATGTACAAAACACAACAAAAGTCTTTTGAATTGCACATTTACAGCTTCACACATCAGTATAAATCAAAGACAGCTGCAGTTGGCTCCAGCTAACTCTTGTTTCTTTGTGCCACTAGGCACACATCACAGACCCTGAGTGTCGTGCTGCATACCAAGGGAACCATAATGACCTCTCACCCAAAACACTGAATTGGTTTTGTAATAATAGACTTGTCTCCCTGCCAGGGAGTACAATGCAGGAAGGAGCCAAAGGACTTGTGCACTGGGAGACGGTCATGAACCCTCTTTCCAAATCTGTCTGACAATGATGGACGGACATGAGGCCAAGCAGCCCCTGGTGATCACATTTTAGTTATGAGTGCTCAGTGGCACAAACAAGACAGCTTGAAGCTGTAATGAGGGACTATTCCATTATAAAATAATTAAATGTGCCCAATGAATATGTCCGTAACCATCTTAATTTTCTTCTGGCCCCACAGGACTGTGAGAAGGGGCCACAGGTCAGCATTTTGCTCACACTGTGGGGAGTCAAGAGGCTTATAAAGATCAGTGACAGAAATTGAATCATTATGTTTCAGTCCCTTTTTTGGATTTGATTAATACATAAAACTATGAATAAACCAGTTGATGCTGTGTCCTGTGTTTATTTTCACTCTGTCCATCAAAGCAGACTACTGTCTGTGACATCTCAGTCAGTGAAAGTTCTCCAGTTTTTTTATCGGCAGAGTTCTGTATGGCATTGATATCATTCAAGAATTGACATCAGTGGCAGCAGCGTGGGAGTGCTACAGTCAGAACAGCTGATCTTACTTCGGGATACAGCTCTTGCAGCAGGTTACACCATAAGGACTGAAGCTGGCAGGCAGCAAGACCCCATGGAAAACTTCTAGCTAGCTATACCTAGAAGGGACCACCTCCGACGTAGGCCCCATCCCAGACATCAGATACGTCATAAAAGGGGTGGTCTCCCTGCATCCCGCAATCAGTGGTGCCACTTCAGGCATTTGCCTCTGGAGACACTCCTGGTTGAGAGTTTCCAGGTTCACCCCGGACATCCAGAAGGGCATTCTGGACATTACTTATAATGGTTCAGTTTCGTTCAGTGAGGACTCTGAAAGAGTCATCACCAAATTGCAAGACACCGGGAAGGCTGTTAGGACAGTACAGGCCATGTGCAGACCTAAGCCTGGTTCCTTTCATAGGGGCCAGAAACCATTTTCGTGGCTGGCAGAACAAGCATGAGCCTCATTTCGGCCAGCAACCCAGGTGCAACTATGGCAGAAAGAATCAGCCCAAGTACTCCGAAGGTCAGGGTAAGCGGAACCCAAAATCTGTCCAACCTGCCAGAGCCAGCACCGCCACAGCATGACTCCTTCCTGGCCCCTTTCCTACCTCTGGATCAAAGGGAAGAGAGGGTTGGGGGTCGAATCGCTTACTCCTCTCAGGGTGGCAGAGGATAACCTCCAACCAGTGGTCCTACAACTCATAAGTGGGGAACACTCTTTAGAGTTCCCCGACCGCCCACCGACAAGACCACCTCTGCATTCCCATTACTCAGGACAGCATGCCCTGCTCATTCAGCAGGAGATCTCTGCACTCTTGGACAAGGATGCCATTGAGATAATCCCAAAGAACCAGAGGGAAGGAGGATATTATTCCCACTTCTTCCTGGTTCCAAAGAAAACGGGGGGACCTACGCCTGATCCTGGATCTCAGTGACCTCAACACCTCTGTGGTGTACAAATGCTTTCGCATGATCACCTTTCCAGGTCTCATCCCCAATGCTCAAACAAGTCGCATGGCTAGCATCTCTGGATATATAGGACGCGTATCTCCATATTCCCATCACCTGAGCGCACAGGAAGTTCCTGTGCTTCAAGTTTCTGTGAAGCCATTATCAGTTCTGAGCACTTACATTCAGTCTGTCCTTGGCGCCACGCATTTTTTTACCAAATGCATGGCAGTTGTAGCAGCAGCCCTGAGAAGGCGGGGCCATTATTTATTCCCGTATCTGGATGACTGGCTTCTCACTGCCCCCTCGAGAGAGGCGCTGGTAAAGGCGATTCACAGTACTCATTCCCTATTCAGGTCACTGGTTATCACCATCAATCAGGAAAAGCCGTCCCACGTCCCCTCACAAAGGTTGCAGTTCATTGGTGTGATCTTGGATGCCCACCAAGGAAGAGCCTTCCTGCCCGAGGATAGGGCAAACTGCATCAGGTCTTTAGTATGGGACATTATGGCGAAGAAACTAGTTCCTGCATGAACCATGTTTTGCCTGCTCGGACACATGGTGGCTGCCATCGCCACAGTCCCCCGGGCCCGCCTCCACATGAGTTACTCGGTGGATGCTGAGAGCCCAATGGGACCAGAGACAGGATCACTTAGATCAGCTCATCAGGGTCACAAAGTCAGTCATTCAGGACTTGCAGTACTGGCTCGTCCCGGAACATCTTTCCAGGGGAGTCCCCTTCTTGTCACCTGCTCCATCTCTGACAGTCACCACGGACACTTTGGGGTCCGGTTGCGGAGCTCACCTGAACGGAACCAGGACCTAGGGAACCTGATTGCCCCTGGAGTCACACCTCCATATCAATATTTTGGAGATAAGGGCAGTCATGTATGCCCTACAGGCCTTACAGTCAGAGATTCCACCAGGTCACGTGTTGGTTCAGATGGACAGCACCTCAGTGGTATACTACATTAACAAGCAGGAAGGCACCCATTCCTGCCCACTTTGCAGATAAGCAAAGCGGGTGTAGGATTGGGTACTGCAGCACGGTGACACGATTACTGCGGTACGTGTTCCCGGTGTAGACAACACCGTTGTGGATCTACTGAGCTGGTCAAGAGCCAGAGTTCACGAATGGGAACTGCTGCAAGAGGTCGCAGAGGACCTGTTCCACCAATGGGGGACACAAGACGTAGACTTATTCACGTCCTCATACAATGCAAAACTGCCCAATTTCTGCTCACTAGCTCCAGGGCCTGGTGTTATCTGTCGAGACACGTCCCTCTCTTGGACGGGCAGGTTCCTCTATGCTTTCCCACCCTTCCCTTTGATCCAGAGGGTTCTTCTCAAGCTCCAATCAGAAGGGACATCGATGATCTTGATGGTGCCTTTTTGCCCCAGACAAATTTGGTTTCCGCTTCTACATCACTTGGTTCAGGAGCCTCCTTTACCGGTCAGCTCGCACTTGCTGTCCCAGGAGGCAGGTTCCCTGGTTCACCTGAACCTCAAATCCCTGAACCTGCACGCTTGGCTCCTTAAGACGTAGCCATTCTTAGGCATGGAGTCTCTCAGGGTGTTGTCGATATACTGGTGGCAGCTAGGAAACCATCCACTCGTGCCACTTATGCCATGGAGTGGGCAAAGGTTTTGTCTCTGGGCCCAGGCTCGCGACCTTGATCCACCTCGCTTTCCCGAAAAGTCAGTTTTGGACTACCTCCTATCCCTGTTTCAGTCGGGGTTAGCGTATTCTTCCTTGAAGGTACACCTGTGTGCCATTTCGGCATACCATGCACCAGTCGGTCAAAGGTCACTAGATCAGCTAGAGGCCTTGTGCACTTTTTTGCATGGTATTCTGCATCTGAGACCCCCCCCATAAAGGACCCAGTTCCTTCTTGGGACCTTCTTTTTGTCCTAGACCAGCTTTCGCTGCCTCCTTTTGAACCAGCCGCAGATTGTGAGCTTACGCCTTCTCTCTTGGAAGATGTTACTTTTAGCTGCTGTTACCTCAGCAAGGAGAATTTCGAACTCCAGGCGCTCACGTGTAAAGAGCCTTATTTGATTTTTCATAAGGTCAGGGTGTCCTTAAGGACCAATCTTAAGTTTCTTCCTAAGGTGGTCTCAGCCTTAACCTTAAATCAGGATATCGACCTTATGGTGTATTTCTCTAACTACTCTAATAGAGGGGAAGCTCTCCTGCACACCCCTAAATGTGCACAGTATCCTCATGTTCTACCTGACTAGAACCAGACCGCACCGACAGTCCAATCAGCTGTTTGTCTTTTGCTCACAGGATGTTGAGAGCACCTCTGTCAAAACAAACACTTTGTAAGTGGCTGGTGAACTGCATTGTGTTTTGTTACCAGAAGCACAACAAGCCCTTACTGGGACTGGTTAAGGGCCATTCGATTAGAGGGGGTGGCTACCTCCTTTGCTGCGCTGAAGAACACTGTAACACTGGCCATTTGTGCAGCTGCTGCTTGAAGTACAGTGGACACTTTCATCAGACATCACAGTTTGGACATTGCCTCAAGACGCAGAGCGGGCTTTGGCCTGGCAGTCCTCCAGGGACTTTTGTCCTAGGCAGTCTAATTAAGGAACCTCTCCTATCCTCCTCCCGACCGGGTTAGCTAAACACCCTCACTGCTTGGGAATCAGTCCTTATGGTATAACCTGATGCAAGAGCTGTATCTCGGAGTAAGATAGTACAGTTACGTAAGAACTTACTGTAACAGTAGATCTTCGATAACAGCTCTTGCAGCAGGTAGTTTCTCTCCCAGCTTCCCCTCAGGAGGTTTGGTTCTTCTCTTTGGCATCTCAGACGCAACAGATTTAGTCTTCCTCTGGAAGCAGATCCTCTGTTTCCCCTTCAGAACCTTATTGCTTTGCCAGGAGTCTCCGGCGGGAGAACTGAGGGATGCTGGGGACCGCCCCTTTTATGATGTATCTGATGTCGGGGGCAGGGCCGACGGGGGGTGGTCCCCACTGGGTATAGCTAGCTAGAATTTTTCCGTGGGGTCCTGCTGCCTGCCAGCTTCAGTCCTTATGGTGTAACCTGCTGCAAGAGCTTATTCTCGAAGATCTACTGTTATGGTAAATTCTTACGTAACTGTACTATCAGATGCCTTGAGGCACTCCTAGTCTTTTTCTGGCACAGTTTCATAGCTTAAGTAAAGGTCTGTGACTATATTTAGATGCTTTCTTTCAGCACAATAAAAACTTCAAAAAAAAGCCTTGCAGAAGTCGGCGGCCTGTCAGTGCCATGGCATCTCGCTGATGCCAGCAGTTCCCTTCCGTGTGGAACACTGTTTAACTGTACACAGTTCACGTAATACTCAGCTGAACTCTGCATGAGAACCTAAAGATCATATCCACATAACAATATTGTGGATCCTGCATTTAGCAGCGCTGATTGTAAACTAGCAGGAATGAGTACTGAGAGTGTGCTTCTCAGGTAACTCACAGTAATGGTTTCGCAGCTCGTCAGCGCCGACATCTTGAATAGTCATGGTGGTGTCTCACATCTGTACAGTGTTGCAGAACTAAATGATGGGTAATAGATGCACTGTTTGTTTTTTTTTAATTGGTGAATGAAAGTAGAACTTCTAGGATTGTGGATATGTTGTTCATCCACACTCTTTGGCATGTCCCCTTCCACTTTAAATCTGCCGGAAGTCTTCAAGCTGGCTCCTCCCAACCACCTGGGTGGTGTATACCGTGGCTCTGCCCCATGATGCCAGATCTTCCTTTCCGCTGGAAGATTCAGGTTGCCTCCCTCATGCTCACACATTTTGTAGGCTCTGGCTCTAAAACCTTTGGTTATTTCAAAAATCAGTCTTATTCGCATTAGCAATCGCAAATTTGCATCTTCGATTATGGAGGACAAGTCTTCCCCTGGATTTTGTCCGTGCCCTTGTGGACAGAAGATGTTCTTGCTAATAGTCCACACAGAGTAGCGTATATTGTCTGTGTCGACCATAACACCAAAATGCAATTTGTGTCTCGCTTCCATCCTAAAGTCCTCGATGACCGTCTCGCACGCCTGAAGTTGGGGAGGCTGGAGACACGGAACCCTCCGGTGAAATCTAAGGAGGCTCAGAGGGCGGTTTCTGCGGCTGCAGGATCTGCCGAGCAATTGGAACTAATGCAAGCATTAGAAGAGGAAGTGGCTAGGGCTGCAGAAACTTCTCAGAGCTTCTTCGTTCTGCTCAACCTGGGCTCCATCTTCTTGGGTTCCCTCCAAGAGTTGTGCCAGTCTCTCCTGACCAAGGGAGAGGGTCCTGCGGGCATGCACTCCTCTCAATCCCATAAAAGGGAGAAGATTCCAGGATCGTCTTCATCTCTTGGGAGCAGAAGAGATCTCAGTCCCAGGAACCGGCAGTCTCGACTTCAGTCGAGATTGCTTCTTCGTCCACTGGCTTCTCGGCTCTGCCGATTGGCCAGTCGACCGAACTGTCGATCGACGATGTAGAAATTGTCATCAACCCAATCGATCCTTTATCGCCGACTCCGGTTGATGATTCCCTTGATCAAACTCCTATTCTGAATTTCCCTGACGAGGAGACCCAACCTGTTGGGTCTCCCTTCGAGGAAGTGGTCCCTGACCCCGGGAAATCACTGGTCCCGCCAGTGTCTCCCGAGTGACCAAATCGGACTGTCCGATCTCGATCGAGGTCTTGGATCCCCTCGATGGAAAGGCCAAGGAAGAGCCATAAACACACTAAAAAGAGGTGATGCCACTGGTCATCTTCATCCCCCTCAGAGGAGGAGAGGCTCCGGCGGAACCTCCAGTGCTACGAGGATCTCATGTGGCATGAGCTGATTTTGACCGGGCACAAGCTGACTCCGGCTTCCACCCCAGCCATTACTTGGCTTTCATCTCCTAGGCCGAAGCTGACTTCTTCAGAGCCGATCAAGTCATTTCTCCCACCTGCAGAGCCAGTAAAACCCCCAGCTCAGCCTAAAATGGTCTCTCCACCGATCGTGTTGGAACCACTGCCCAAGCAGCATGTGGGAGGGGCTCCTTCCAAGGAAGATGGGCCTTACACCGGGCTTCCCCGGCATTTGTCGGTTAGTCACCCTGAACCACCCTCGCGGGTCGAAGGTAACCTGGGCGGCCGACCATTGTATCCGGATTTCTTGGATTCGGACGTCACCGGCCTGCATTCTCATCCAGGGGATGATGAATCAACCGTTGGCTTAGAGACGGAGGAAGGTCCCTCATCTTTTCAGGACATTCTTTGCCTCATCTGAGTCCACAGGGATGCCCTGGAGCCAGTCCAGAAAAAAGCAGAGTACCCGGTCATTGACATCCTCAAGAGAGGGGATACCCCGATGGAGGCCTGTCCTGTGGCTGAGGCCATTGTTGGCCCAGCCTTAGAACTCTGGAAGCGCCCTGCCTCTTGTCCAGCTCCATCTGCCCACATGGCCTGCAAGTATGTGGTGCCCATGGAGTCCCTTGCGGGGTTCACAGAGCACCCTTTGACCGAGAGCCTGGTGATCGCTTCTGTGTTCAGGCATACTGGAAGTTCTGCCGATACCGACTGACTTCCTGAGAAAGAGTCCAAGCTTTTGGACCATTCAGCCCAGAAGGTCTATACGGCTTCTTCCCTGGGCCTTAAGTCAGAGTTTAGCCTTCATCATGTCACACTTTTCCACGCACTTCTTGGGTCTTTGGATGAAGTCCTTCCACATCTCCCCTCAGACATGCAGACCACAGTCAAGTAGGTTCGGGATCAGGGCCGGGCTGTAGCCAAGCAGCAGCTGCAGACAGCCCTGGATATTGGGGATTCTTGTGCCCATTCAATGGCAGCTGCAATTGCCTCTCATTGCAGGGCTTGACTGAGGCTTTCCTCCTTCCCGGCGGATGCTCAGCACAAACTAGCTGACATGCCCTTCCTAGGGACCGACCTGTTCAGCCCAGGAGTGGCCGGTCACCTTCAGCGCATTGAGCAGTCCAGTGCCACCCTGGACGCTACTTCTGCCAAGGGTTCTTCAGGCAAGAACCAACAGAAGAAAAAGAAGCCTTTTTGGCATTCTTTCCCTGCGGCTCAGCAGTCCTCCTTTCAAGGGGGACAGCAGCAACAGCAGCAGGCTCGAGCTTGGCACCCCTGGCCCAAGCCCAGGCCCCCCAGGCCCGTAAATGAGGCAGAGGTTCTGGTCCAGGATCCTCCTCCTCCTCCAAGCCTGCTCAGTGACTGGGTGGGGGCTGCCAACCCCTCTCCCGTCACCCCAGCTCTGGGTCCTCCCGTGGGGGGCTGGCTCCGACACTTCCTTTCCGCCTGGTCCACTGTCACCTCGGACAGGTGGGTTCTCAAAGTGGTCAGTCAGGGACTGCCTCTGGAATTCGAGCAGTAGCCTCCAAGCCGAGCCCGCACTCCTCAGGAGGAGAGAGTATCCACTCGGACTCAGTCGGCTGTCCGAGACAACATCGCTCAGCTCCTCCTCAAGGAGGCTGTAGCTCCAGTGGTGGATCCTCCAGCAGACCCAGGCTTTGTCTCCAGGTGCTTCCTGGTGCCCAAGCGGATGGGGGGCTGGCACCCAATTCTAGATCTGTATGACCTGAATCAATATCTGAGGTCCCACACCTTTCTGATGGTCACTCTGTCCCAGATCATACAATCCTTGGAACAAAACGTGGTTCTGTTCACTGGATCTGCAGGATGCGTTCTTTCACATCCCAATCCGTCCGTCCCATCAGTGGTTCCCCCACTTCAGGGTCGAAGGGACTCTATATGAGTTCCAGTACATGCCATTCGGCCTTTCGTCGGCCCCATGGGTCTTCACCAAATGGATTGCAGTGGTGGCGGCCCATCTCAGGCGTCGGGGGTGGGGTGGAGTCAGGATTTATCCTTACCTCAATGATTGGCTCCTAGCAGGTTCCACCCAACAGGAGGTGGAGAGGTCCGGGATCTGACCCTCCAGATCTGCTCCCAGCTCGGCCTCCTGATCAACGAGGCCAAGTCGGAACCTATGCCTTCTCAGGTGATGGGCTTCATCAGGGCAGAGCTCAACTCTTGTCAAGCCAGAGCTCGGCTCCCAGCAGACAGGGCGGAGATTCTCTCCTCCTTTGCCCAGTCATTTCTGGTTGGGCAGCTGCTCCCTGCCCAGGATTTTCTGCGCCTTCTGGGTTACATGGCGGCATGCACCTCAGTGGTTCATTGGGCCCAGTTGCACATTCGCCCCCTCCAATGGGAGCTGGCCACCCAGTGGACTCTGTGCCACGGTCATTTCGACCAGCTGATCACTGTAACCCAGAAGATGTGGGACGCTCTCCGCTGGTGGACCACCCCAGACCGGTTGCAGGAAGGGATCCAGTTTGCCTGCCCCGGGCCGACAATCATCCTTATGACCGATGCGCCTCTCATGGGCTGGGGAGCCACATGGAAGATAAAAGGCCCTACAGGCTCTGGACCCCGTAGGAGTCCCGATGTCACATCAGCCTGTTGGAGCTCAGAGCAGTCAGACTGGCACTGTCGGCTTTCGCTCCTCTACTCTGGGGTCAAGTGGTTCGGAGACATTATAAGACGGTATGGGCTGAGGTTTCACTGCTATGCAGATGATACCCAGCTGTACCTGTCTTTTGCACCCGACCAGGATGGAGCTCTCTCGGTGTTTAACAACTGTCTGGAAGAAATCCAGAATTGGATGGATTCTAGTTGGTTGAAGTTGAACTCGGAAAAGACAGAGATTTTGGTTGTGGACCCAGTTGTCAGACAGAGGGGTCGCTTGTTGTTACGCCCTCTGGAATTTTCCTTGGTGGCGTTTCACTTCCGACCTCTGAACAGTGCGTAACCTGGGGGTTATCTTGGATGACAGGCTGACACTACAGTCACAGGTGTCGGCTGTTGTCAAGACTTCCTTTTACCATCTTGGGAATATCGCCAGAGTTAAGCACCTTGTTCTGTCTGACACCTTACCAACATTGGTCCACGCTTTTGTGTCCTCACGTCTGGACTACTGCAACTCCCTGTACTTTGGGCTTTCTGGGGTTGAAGTCGGTCACCTACAGCTGGTGCAGAACACAGCAGCCCGGGTTTTGACAGGAACAAGTGGGTCCTGTCCATATTACCCCGGTGCTGCGCGAACTGCACTGGCTACCCATATGGAGGAGTTTAAGAGTAACTTGAAAACTTATCTTTGGCAAATGGCCTTTTTGGATGGCTGATTATATTGTAATTGTGGATTGTGTTGTGGTTTTATCTCTATTTACCTTGAATTTTAATGGCTGATGCTGTTGTGTTATGGTTTTATTTGTGTGCATTACTGGATTTTAATATTTGATGTTATTGTTTTAATATGTACAGCGCCTTGGAAAATGAAAGGTGCTTTATAAATAAATTTATTATTATTAAGTCCAGATGGACAATACCACAACCATGTACTACCTCAACAAACAGGGCGGCATGCACTCCCGTCTGCTGTGCAGGGAGGCGCTCCACATCTGGACCCTTGTGAGTCGATTAGAGGCAGATCTCCTAGCCATCCATGTGGCAGGAGACTCAAACCATCTGGCAGATGCTCTCAACCACTTAGACCAGACATCCCACGAGTGGTGTCTCCTTCCAGAGGTAGCTTACAGCCTGTTCTCCCACTGGGGCAAAACGATGGTGGACCTGTTAGCCTCCAGGGACAGCACCAAGCTGAGGCTGTTCCATGCCCGCCCCCCTCAGCAGGGCTTGCTGCAGGGGGATGCCTTCTCAAGGCCATGGGCCCCAGGCCTCCTCTACACCTTACCTCCATTTCCCTTGATCACAAGGTGCTCCTCAAGGTGAGGAGGGACAAGGCAAAGGTGATCCTGGAAGTCCCAGACTGGCCGTGCCATTTCTGGTATCCAGATCTCCTCAGCCTCAGCTGCAGGCCCCCGAAGTGGCTCCCAGCACGCCTGGATCTGATATATCTCAATCAGTGAAGGTATTCCATCCGGACCTTCAATCCCTGCACCTCACAGCCTGGTACCTGAGCGGCTAGAGTTCCAGGCTTTGGGTCCTTCAGACGATGTCTACACCATGGTGGAGGCATCTAGAAAGGAATCGACCAGGAAATGTTTTGCCTTCAAATGAAAAAGGTTTTCCATTTGGTGTCAGACGAGGACCTGGACCCTCTGTCCTGTCCAGTGGCTAACATTTTCTACTACCTTTGGTCTCTCTCCAGAGATGGTCTACGGTCATCGACCCTTAGGGTGCACCTGGCAGCCACCTCTGCTTACCAGATGAGGGCCGGTCAGCCAATGTTGGCACAGGAGACAGTGGTCGCGTGCTTTTTCAAAAGCCTGGATCACATATCCCCTCTGGTGCGTGAACCTCCACATCCGTGGGATCTTCTGCAGGTACTGGCAAAGCTCATGGGCAAGCCATTCGAACCAATGCACAAGTGTGCCTTGTCACACTTGTCACGGAAGACGGCCTTCCTGGTGGCTATCATGTCTTCCAGAAGGACAGGGGAGCGCCAGGCGCTTTCAGTGGACTCCCCTTATCTGGTCTTCCACAGGGACAAGGTTGTCCTATGCCCCCACCCGAAATTCCTTCCGAAGGTGGTGTCAGAGTTTCACTGTAACCAGGTGTTGATTCTGCCAGTTTGCTACCCCAACTACATCTCGGATGCCGGGTACAGGCTCCATACTTTGGACCTGAGGCATGCTCTCTCCTATTATAAGGAGAGGACAGCGGAAATTTGGGGAGAGGTTCGCCAGGTGTTTGTCACCTACGCTGAAGCCGCTTCTGGCAGACCTGTAGCAAAGTGGACTATTGCAAGATGGATTACATCATGCATAGGTCTGTGTTACGAGTTGGCGGGCAAGGAGTCTCCCAGAGGGATAAGAGCTCATTCTACCCGCCATACCTCTGCATCGGTGGCTGCTTCCAGGGACATCCCGATCCAGGAAATGTGCCGGGCTGCTACCTGGAAGTCAGCAAATGCCTTCATCACCCACTATCACATCGACCTTGAGTCACGCCGGGATGCTGGTTTTGGGGCCTCAGTTCTCCAATCACTGTTTCCTAAGTAGGGGGTATGCGCCTTGCTTCCCTCCTCCTGGAGAACTGCTAGGAGTCTGCCAAAGAGTGTGAAAGAAAAACATATATCCATGATACTAGAAAAACAGGTTACTCACCTGTAACAGTAATTTTAGGAGTGGTATATGTTGTTCATCCACATGGACCCACCCGACCTCCCCGGCTGCAGAAGCACAAACCTGGCTTCCAGCGGGCTAAGATCTGGTGTCATGGGGCGGATCCAAGGTATATACCACCCGGGTGGGTGGGAGGAGCCAGCTTGAAGACTTCCAGCAGATTTAAAGTGGAAAGGGACATGCCAAAGAGTGTGAATGAGCAACATATACCACTCTTAGAACTACTGTTACAGGTGAGTAACCTGTTTTTACTTCTTCAAGACTCCTTTTAGTCTCCCGACTCCTGCTTATCTATGACCTGCTGCAGCCACTTGTGATCTGTAAATAACAAAGGGATCTATAAAATGTCTGAAGACCTAGAATAGAGTATGATGGCAAGGCAGTGTAGTCATGTTTTTATTTATTTTATTTATTAATTTCTCTGATTACAAGTACCTTTGAGCCAGACTCTCTCACAAAGATTCCAGTCGGTGTGACAAGAAGTTGACTACAAAAGGACGGATGATAAACATATCGACAAGTTGAGGAATAGCATTACCAACAGTAAGAGTTAATATCAAATAAGGTACAAGTATGTTCAACCAATGTATACTGTAGCAGCAGTAGTGCAGTCAGTTGACTTGTCTGTAGCACACATTACGCTGTGTCATGTGCACACACCATTCTTCCACTGACACGCTGCTAGCAGAAGTCTCCACTTTAACTTGCACATGATGGCTAAAAGACAGAGAGAGATCCCTACACCCCTTTTGTTTAAATAATCTCAGCTTGATCTGCTGGTCCATATTTGCTTGGCTTATTGTACATCTGTACTTGACCCAAGGTTAGAGGTGGTTGGTATGTAGACTGCTGTACTGTTGCATAAAACTAATGTGCTATCTGTTTTATTGTATTTAAAGTTGTGATGTACATTGTAACAGTCTATTTATATACCAAGACATAGCAGTAAAAAGGACAAGTCATGAACTACATAACGTTGTTATAGTTCACTACATCTTCTTTGAGGTTATCTTCCTCCACTGAGCCACACTAGTAGAACATGGATGTCACTGGAATCAAGAATGCTTGGAAACTTTTGTCTAGTTGGGGCCACTCACGATGATGTCCATTTTCACCACCTGTATAGTGTGGGCAGCCCCATACTCCTCAGTTCTTCCTTTTCTGCTGCCGACTAAAGATGTCAGACCATTCCCCTTGTTTTCTCGGGGTTGCTGGTGTTTTTGTCTGCCAGTTCATAGATGCCATTTTTTTTTTTAAAGGTTTTTACCTCTCCAGGGCAGACCAGGCAGCTACTCAGCCTCATCCCTGATCACTGTTGACCGTACCTTGCCTCATTCCTTGTCAGGGGGTAGATTCCCCTGCGGGTTGCCCCTCCCCCCCGGACAGGGACCACGGGGGGGGTCTTTCTGCATGTGCCTCCCTTCCAGAAATCTCCCTCCCCAACTGGAGCAGAAGGGTGGGTCATGGTACCATGGTCAAGGCTTCACTGATCCTTGGTCCTCCTTGTTTACACCATGTTTTTCTTCCACAGTCTGTAGCCACAGTGGCACAGAGAGTATATGCACGTGGAGGCATGCGTACGTTCTGGAACTGCGTCTCCTTTCACCCTCCACTGACAGAAGTCTGTCTCCTGAGCATCATCGCTACCATCAAGTCTCCACCTGCTGGCAGCCAAGACCTGGGCTGACACACCACCCAAGTCGGGGAGAGGAGAACTGCCAGGAAGCTAACCAGCCCTCTGCACTGACCTAAGCTCTTTTACGAATTCAGGTTGCCAGTGTGACAAGAGGTAAGGCGCTTACAGCACCTCAGCCCTCTGCGCCACCAGGCCGTTCATTTCTGTCAGCAATCCTGTTACCATGGCTGCAGTTCTCCCATCCCTAATTTCTTGCAGTCTCCAGTCCCATTGTGGTTGTTCATCCACTGTCTGATGTTGATCTCCCTCCTGTGAAGGTTATTGACTTCCCACCCTTAGAGAGCCTCAATTGTCAGCCGTTCTCCTCCCCTAGTTGCCTCTGTTGATGACTTCTGCTTTCTTACCAGTGGTTTCCATTGCTGTTGACATCAAGGGTAAATTATGCTGTTATATTGGCCCTTGTTGCTTTTTATTTATTTATACATTAGTTTACAACCTTTCAGCCAGAGGCTTATTTCCAAAGGTACCTCATCACATTGAGGACATACAGAACAGACTTTTTTTTTTGTGGTTACAGCATACGAGTCACATAACTTAGTAAGCACAGGTGGTTACATACATTTATATAGTTTAGTTACAATGTTACAGTCTCGTGAAAAAAAAAAACCAGCTGGAAAATAACAGTGGCAAATAGGCAATGGGGTGAGGTTGTGTGAGGTGAGGTGTGGCTTTTCCAGCCATCCTGTGAGACATCAGGGTTGGTTCTTGGCATTATAGGCCATCCCTTTATTCACACAGGGTCCATGGCTCCCTTCACCTCCATCACTTGGCTTAGCTTCAACAACATCTTTGCTGTTTGGGTCAGCGTTGCCTTTTACTGCATCTCCGTTTTATACTTGTCGTCACCTGGCTCTGCCTGGTTGATACTGCATTGTGTGTGATCCTTTGTTTATTCAGGGGCTGTTTCACTTTATCATTTTCAGGTTCCCCATCATCGACTGCTGTGTTTGTCACCTGGCTTTACCTCCTAGAAGTTATGTTGTTTTCTGGCACCAGTGTCTATTCGTCATTGACATTTGGCCATCACAGCTTTGACTGGTTCATCACAGGGCTGTTGCCCCATCGCCATTCCTTCCTTTGGGTTTTCATGCCCTCTTGGCTTCCACCCATGTGTTTTGTCCTCCAGCCCTTGGGGTCTCTGGTGTCGCCTCTGTCATTGTTTCAACCATTCTTTGGGACAGTGAGGTTGGTTCTTGGCATTCTGGCCTGGCCTCCCCATTCACTCGTGGCCTTTGACTCCCTGCAGCTCCATTACTTGGCTTTGCCTCGTCGGTTCACTGTCTGGGCTGGGGTTACCCTTATGTAGTGTTCCCCCCCCCCACTACACACCCTTTTTTGGCTCCCTTCAGCTCCATTGACCAGTTTTGCCACTTTGCATTCTTATCATTTGGGTCAGCATTGCGATTTTCAGCATCTCCATTTGCTTACCTCTTGTATGGCTCTAACCTGCTGGTAGTGTGGTCCAGTTTTGTTCCTCAAACATGGCTGCTCCCTTTTGTGTCTTTGGATTACCTGTTGTTGGTGGCTTCGTTCTTAGCCTGGTGTTGCCTCATAGACATCAGTGCTGTTTGAGTCACGCTTGTTTCATTAGTCACCTATATTTTATGGTTGCTGTGTTGCTTGGCTGGATCTTTGCACACTCCTATCCCTGATTGTACCCAGTCTCCTCCACGTTATACATAACTCCTCTTCCGTGGCTCTGGACTTCCTGTCCCTGACATTTTTTTTAACCTTTGTTGGCCTGCTCCTGGTCATCTTTAGGAGCATTGTATTCTGTCCTTGCTTGTGACGTGGTTCCCAGTTCCCAGGTCTTGTAGCTCCCTGCAGCTATTTTGCTTGGCTTTGCATCCTTGGTTCGCTGTTCATGTTGGAGTAGCCTTTTGTACAGTGTTGCCATTTTTGCTCGTCATGCACCTGGCTCTGCCTCATCAGAGTGCCCATATCTGCCACATTGCTCTGCCTCATGGATGGTGCAGTCCTCCATTTTGTCACTTGATCACAGTGGCTTCCTTCTCCATTGTTGGATTCCCCATCATCGGTGACTGAATTCGTTCTATGGATTTGCCATGTCGGTGCTGTTTGGCTCAGATTCATTTCCTTCATCATTGATGCCTTTCTGACCTCTTCTCCTACCCTGGCTGTTTGGTCTCCATCTGGTTTTGCCTGCATGTCTCCTGCTGGTGCCTCTTGTTGGCTTCCTGCTGGTGCGGCTCGCCACCGCCTAATGCAGTGTCACCCTTTTGAGCTTGCTGTTGCTTGGCTTTGCCTTGCATGCTTATTCTTTATTCATTCTTTATTCATTACAAATCAGATTTACAACCTTTGAGTCCGAGACTCATTTACAAAGGCACCTCGTCGCGGGGGGGGGGGGCAGACATCAAGACAGTTATTACAGTGCAGGTTAAAACAGAATATAACACTACAAGTGCAGTAAAAGGAACATTTAACATAGATACACTTAAGTTACATAATGTAGTAGTTTGTATGTTACTTAGGTTACATAATGTTACAAAATTGTGAGTTACACTCAGGGATATAGTAGGTTCTCAGAGAAGACAGTGGGTTACATCCCTGTTTGGACCTAGTAGGGAAGGAGTAGGTCTGGGGGAGGGAGAGGCTGTCCAGTGGACATTGTCAAGCCAGGGGGCAAGGCGGGTGGGAACCACAGGTTACAACAGGGGGTTAGTTGCACCTACAACAGTGGGTATTAAAGATATAGTTCCGAAGGGCTGTTTTGAAGGAGACAATTTTTGGCAAGTTGGAGATGCAGCTAGGGAGGGAGTCGAACCAGGTGGGGGCTCGGTATAGGAAGGATCTCTGGGCAAGAGAGGTCTTGGTTCTGGGCACCTTGAAAGTGGCCTTAACAGAGCTACGGGTGGTGACGGATGAAGATGGCTGCTGTAGGGGGTGGAGACCCCTGGTGGGGGGAAGAGTCCTAGCAGAGATTTCTTAGCGAGAAGGCAGGTCTGGTAGAGCAGTCGCTCCTCAAAGTTGAGAAGATTGATGGTGGTGTAGAGAAGGCAGGTGTGAGTTCTGTTGGGGGCACCGATAAGGAGCTTACAGGCCTTATTGATGGAGAGTTAGATTTTGGAGAGGGCAGTGTTGTCAGCTGCAGCGTAGATGGGCAAGCCATAGTCCACGAGGGACCAGATGGAGGAGGAGATGGCTAGCCTGAGGGCAACCTAAGGCAGGCAGTCCCTGAGTCGGTATAGCAGGCCAATCCGAGAGTTAATGGCAGCTGACAGGGCATTAATGTGGGTGTGGAAGGAGAGGCCAGTATCGAATGTGATGCCTAGGTACTTGTATGTGGTCACTTGTTCTACCGGGTGCAGAGTGCTGGGGATAATCAAGAGGGGGGTATTTTTAGCTTTATTTTGGTGGTGGGAGAAGAGCATTGATTTGGTTTTCTTTAGGTTAATGACCAGTCTGCTGTCTCCGAACCACCTTTCGGCTTGGTTGTAAGCTTGCTGGAGAGATAATTGGAGGGAGGTGGGATTGGGATGTGAGGCAATGAGGACTGCATCATCGGCATAGAGAAGCATTTTACCAGTACATGAGCTGGGGAAGGTGTTTAGGTAGAGACTAAAAAGTATTGGACCCAGGACGGAGCCTTGAGGGACCCCGGAGCAAACGGGAAGAGTGCTGGAGAGGGGCCGATGATCTTGACACGCTGGGATCTAGCATAGAGGTAGCTAGAGAACCAGGAAATGGGACTACCACAGAAGCCAAGTTGATGGAGACAGTCGAGTAGAAGGGAATGACAGACTGCTTCTGCAAGGCTGCCAGAGTCGAGAACAGCATGCAGGTGTTGGGAGAATTCCAGGAGAGCCGTGGTTGTACTGTGTCCAGGGCAGAAACCATGCTGCTCTGGGCACATAATGTCATACTTGGTTAGGTATTCAGAGAGCTGGGATCAACACCACTTTTTCAAGGACTTTAGAGAGTGGGGGGAGGATGGAGATGGGCTGGTAATTGTTGGGGTGGATCGGTCCCCACTCTTATGTATGGGTGTGATTTCAGCAGTTTTCCAAGCACTTGGGAACTGACCCAGGCATAGAGACCAGTTTAGAAGGTCAGTCAGGGGGACTAGTACTTCATCTAAGACCATACGGAGGATCCTGGAGTCGAGGGGGTTCACTGCTGGGGTTATTGCTGCCTAAGGCTTTTAGCAGGTGCAGCCTCTGTAGTCCATTGTGTTTCAACAACAGCTCTTTCCTCTCATCATTGGTGGTTTGTGCTCATCGTCACTTCTTTCTTTCAATGCTTTGCTTTGCCTTGTCAGCATCCGTGTTTCTTCCACGTTGTTTACCTCCTTCATTGGTGTTGGGTTTGCCCTGTTTTCTAGTTTGTGGGCTGCTTCATTGTCTGGGGTTTTTCCCATCGATGCCTGCTTCCTTTGATTCTGCCTGTTTGCTTTGTTGGCTCTGGTGCCTGCCTCCTGTTGGTCATTATCTTTGAGCATGCAGATCCAGTCATGCCTGTTGCTGAGTCTTGTGTGGTAGCCTCCTTTATGTGATTTCCTTTGGGCTTCCTCATTGTGGTCATCACCTGCTGGCCATTCATTTTGGTCCAGTCCAGATTGGTGTCATCATTGAGTCTGTACTTTGACCTCTGGCTTTCTTATTTATTTGTCTACCAGCTTTTCTTTCACTATTGCCATTCTCTGCATCACTGACTGTCACAGGTTTCTAGGGGGTGTGGCTATGGTATACTATCCACACTTTCAGAAGAATTCTTTCCCTTTAAGTACTGGGCCAGATGGTCTTCATGCTGGGTGGTATCCTCCTGGGCACTTCCCCATGATGCCAGATCTTCCTTTCCACTTGAAATATCAGATTTCCCTTCATTGCAGCTCTGCACTCTGTGTATGCAATGTTAAAAACTTACTATTTTCTCAATGCTGGTCTTCAAGCTTCACTTTCGACTTTGCGTTCGAACATGGATTCGGGTGACCAAAAAAAAACAGTCCTGGCTTCAAGCGGTACATGACCTGCAGTGCCTTCTTCTGGGCTGCCCGGATCAACGGGACCCACCAGTGAAATCAAAGGATGCCCGTAAGGTGGTTTCTGTGGCAGTGGGCTCAGCTGTGCAGTTTGCTGCCTTTGAGGAAGCCGAGGCTCAGACCATAGTGGGTGCTTTGTTCGTGTCTGCCTTGATCTGATGGACATGGATGCCTCATTTACTGGGGTATTTTGGGGAAATTTGCCAATCCCTTTATACCCTCTGGGAGGGCCCTTCCTAGGGGTCTCCATCTTCCAGGGCTTCTAAACGGGATTCAGAATTCAAAATGTCAAGTAGCAGGTTGTGGGAGCGGGACTGCTCTCAGGCTTCCAGTTCCTGTGCTTCTGCCAGCTCTATGGCCATTGAGCAGTTAGTTTTAGCTGACATCTCTCCTTTGGTCCAGGCTGCTGGCCCAATGGAGTCCCCGTTGGGCTTGTTGGCAGAGACTTGGATCGACCAACCGGTCAAGATTTTTGTTGACTCATTGTCACAGGATGAGGGTGAGGACTCCTTCTCCAGGACTCTGGTCCTGCCGAATGTCTCCCAAGGAGGGTCGGATCAGTCTGTGGAGCCAGTTCCCTCCCCTGAGGGGCCTGACCTTATAGGGGATCTTAGGTATCCCTCACCTGACCTGACCCCATCTCCCCTCGCCATCTGGTATGCCGGAAGTCGAAGGTCCAAGCCAAGGTCTCGCAGCTTGAGGTTGAGTGATTCCCAGTGCGATCGCTGGTCTTGCTGTTGACCCTTGGCGAAGAGATGTCGATGCTCCTCACCCTCTTCCTCCTTGGAAGAGGAGAGGCTTCACCATAAAATGCGACACCACTATAAAGAGTTCATGTGGTAACAGTGGCTGCTCAGCACTGGCTGCATGCTGCCGGCAGTGCCACAGCCCATTCTGGTGCTTCCGTGGCTCCCCCAGCCAAAGCTGGCCCCTCTGGCCAGGCCACCCATGGCCTTCTCACCCATTCAGGTGGAACCCCTGCTGCTGCAGCCCAAGGAGGGACTTCCTCCAAAATCTGCATACTCAACTACTGGGCTTCCCAGTTGGCCCTAGGTCAAGATCACCACTCTAATGAACCTTGCATCATCAGTAGGGATTTAGGTGCTTGGCTAGTGTTTGAGGAGTCCTCTGACTCTGAGGACTCCTCCATGAATTCCCATCATGCAATTTAGCAATGAGTCCAGAGAGGATCTTGCTATGGAGCATGGGCCTACTTCCCTTGGGCCCTGCTTTGCCATATATGAGTCAATTGGGATCCCACTGGAATCTGTCCAGAAGTGGATTAAATGTCCCCTGACAGAGATCCTTGACTGGGATGACTCCCCTGGAGTCAAGTTCATGCTAGGAGAGGCCATTCTTGGCCCCACTCTGGAGTTTTGGCAGCGCCCTGCCTCCTGCCCTACACTATTGGCTCACGTGGTCTGCAAATATGCAGTGCATACTTGGTCCCTGACCACCCTTCTTCCAAAGGTTTGGTTGCCGATTCAGTCTTTATTGACAAGACTCCTGACGAGTCCAAGAAATTGGACCATGCGGCCTAGAAGGTCTACATGGCCTTAGCCTTTTGCAGGCTAGTTCAGCCATGATGATGGCCAGCTTTGCCCATGCCCCTTTGAGGACACTTGACCAGGTTATCTAGTTCCTGGTTGAATGCTTAAGTCCACCTTTGAAACACCACCTACCAGCAGCTCTTCCCTGGACAAGTGATCTTACATTGAGTGGGAGCTCTTGCAGCAGGCTATTACAATTAGGATTATGCCGCAGGCACTAGGACCCATGAGAAACCTTTAGCTAGCAGTACCCTTCCCAATCTGCCACAGCATTACAAGTAGGACTAGGATCCACTGCCTTAAGGTGTTAAAGGCCCATATCCCTGAGCAACAAGTGGCCATGATGCAACACTCTCCTGGTGAGAAGTCTTCTTACACACCCTGCTCCTCGAAGCACAAGGAGTAAAAGCAGGACTCTGACTGCCACAAGTCCTGCGAAAAGGACCGGAGGCGGTCTCAGGTGCATTTGTGCTCTCTGTCTCCCCACAAGAAGTCCTCCTTCTCTGGGTCGGGTGGCTCAGATCATTCCCGCCACTCACGGCACTCAAACAGTAAGTGGGATGCTACCATCCATGCCAAGACACCAGCATCAGGTAATGGTAGTCAAGACCTGGTCTGGGTACTGATGCCCCCCACCTTGAAGGTGAAGGCCACATCCTTGCGGCCACCCTCCACCTTGGGAGTTGGGACCTTGGGTTCCTCTTCAGCGTCTGCTTCAGCCCTGTCAAAGAAAAGCCCCATCCACAGCTGTTTGGATCCGGGTAAGGCCCAACCTCAGAAGGAACGAGAGTCCGGCTCAAAGCCAGCACCAGCTCACCGACCCTCTATGGCCCAAACGACTAAACCGAAGCTGACAATGGCTACGCCAGATGGCTCCAAACTGTCGACAGCACAGGACCCAGAGCGGATGTCAGTGAAGGTGGTGCTGGATACTGACCATTCGGCGGTTCACAGGGCCTCCACTCCTGATGACCTGAGAGACGATTCACCACCCAGGGACCTCCCTGATTTGCTGTCTTTGCCCATACCTCCTCGCTTGACAGACAAACACAGCCTCCTGACAGGTTCTGCCACGGCACAATTCAGTAAAGAAGAGCTCACCAAGCTCTTCAGATTTTGGTGGGGCCAAGTTAAAAGACGTTTTACAGCCAGAGCCGGATCCTATTCTGGCTCCGGAGAAAACTGAGGATAAAAGCAGGGACAAAAAGCCTTCTTTCCCTGTGCCTAAATGTTCCCCCTCTAAGTCAAAACTGAAGTCCAGGTCACGCACTCCGATAGATACCCATGGCCAGTCTAAACCCAGGGAACAATGGCACCAGTGACATACTCACTCTCCCAGCCACCATCGTTCCTTGAGCAGGAGATGGTCCAGGTGCCGACGCTAGTCTGACAGCTGTCCTGGGTGTTCGGTCAGCCACCGTTGGACCCCTAGCCATCGCCGGTCCCACAGCTGATGTCTGTTTTCCAGTAGGCAATGCTCACAGGAAAGAAGCCATTCTTACACCCGTTCGAGATCGGCCTCCTACTATTCAGAGGGCCACAGCTAGCATCCCAGCTCCTCTGGGTCCGACCGTTCCCTCTCCAGGGAAAAGACCAGTGTCCCCTGATTAGGACACTCCAAGATCTTACTTCGAGAAACCGCTCTTACAGCAGGTTACACCATTAAGACTGAAACTGGCAGGCAGCAGGACCCCATGGAAAACTTCTAGCTAGTTATATACAGCAGGGGACCGCCCCCGGCATCACATGCATCATAAAAGGGGTGGTCCCCAGCATCCCTCAATTCTTTTCCCGCTGTCAACTCACAAGCGTCGGCTCCATGGATGCCTTCAGCTATCGAACGATGCCACTTGAATATTTCTATTACTTCTTTATTTTCCTTTTTTTCCAAAAAGGTCTGATTTATTTATTTTGTATGTCGTCTTCCCCGACATCATCTGTCAAAAAGCACTCCTCAAAGTGTGCTTGTGGCAAACAAATTCCTTTTAAGGATAAGCACATGGCCTGTGTCAAGTGCCTAGGCCCAAAACACAATACTAAGGCCTGTACCATTTGCCTAAACTTTAACAGTCTCACAAGGATCAGTTGTCAAAACATTTTGGAGACCTTCCTTTTAGAAAGAAGACTAGCAGCCATGCAAAAAAGTTCTTCCTCCTGGGAAGAGTCATCCCAGAGATCGGGGAAACATAAAGAAAAATGGAGTACGAGAAAGAGCACTTTCCATCCACGAGGACATCTGACTCCAGGGCGAGCTTGGACTCTGCCTGCTCCAGCAGATCTCCATCTCAAACGAAGCCCTTGCTTCTGCCGGCCAAAGTCCAGATGTCCGGTGGTGCAGGCATTGCATCCACCCTCCAGCCCCTTAAGGTCAGACCAAAAGAGTCTTCACACAGCCGGCCTTTGGGCTTTTCAAGTCTGTCTGCATCTACAGACTGTCCGACCAAGGCTCACTCAAAGTCTCCCGCCACTACAGGCCCCGACTCCCTGAACCGGTGCAGGGATACTGACTACTGGAGGTCGGCATCCCAGCCCCCCAAGGGAACCTCAGTGACGTCCACTAAACTGACCTCAGATCTGACATCCACTAAGCAGACCTCAGACCCAAAGCTGACATCTGAGCAGATGCCTGCAAAGTGCTGTAAGGACCAACGACTGACAGAGGTCCATAGAAAGGACATCACCTTGTCCATACCTGCTGTCAGTCCATCCAGATGATCGGACAACAAAGTCACCAACACCGGAGACGAGTGACATAGTGATAACCAGATGTCGGGAGACGAGGAAGCAAACCTCCCAAGCAACCCGATGCCACCGACGATGGGTGGGTCATGTCACAATCTGTCAGACCATGGAAACAGATGACACCTCGAGAGACCGATGCCAGGTCAGACATCAGGTCTCAATATCTCTGAGGTGAAGGAACTGTTTTCCTATTGGTGGGAAACAATTAGGAAGGACGTAGTTCCCACCACACCACTGGTGGAGAACCTACCTACCCCAAAGGAGCAAAATACAGACAGACCACCCCTAGAGAGGAGAGTCCCAAACCTAGGGGCTGATCAAAGAACAAGAAATAAAAAGAGAAGAAGTGGCCGAGGTCTCCATCACAGACCCGTTCCTGCTCACCAAGCATGCACAGACATGAAAAGCACCATAGGAGGTCAGATTCTTCCTTTTCTGATGAATCTCACTCCTCCTCCTCTATATCCTCCAGACCAAGCTCTCCATTCAGCATCCGTTCACCAGACCCAAGGGATTTGCCAAGGGCCCCCCCCACCACCGATGATCCGACTTTTATAGTTATCATGCGGCATATCCAAGACAGCATGGGGTGGTACATGGAGGACTTGGATCCTGAGAGACACTGCCTCACAAAGTATCTTGGGCAGAATGATCCCAAACCAGTCGTAGTCCCACCTTTAGTTGACATATTCCAGGACATGACTAAGGCGGCTTGGAAACACCCCTTCACGGCCTCGGCAGTCCCCAAGAAGGTGGACCGACTATATTGGGCACCTTTAGAGGACCCATATCTGGGAGAACCAGCAGCTGATTCCATGGTAATCACTTACACTCGTGATAGGTCACAGAGGCCTCAACATCTAAGTATTCAGCCTCTGGACCAAGAGTCAAAAAAGCTTGATTCCATGGGGAGGAAAATGTATGCCTCAGTAACATGTTCCATCCGCTCCTTAAATTTCCTAACCCACATGGTTTAATTTCAAAATGCCCTGTGGGAACAAGGCCAGGACCTGGTTAAGAACCTCCTGGAGGGAGACCAAAATGAGGAACTCACAAAGCTCCTTTAGACAGGCTGTGATGTAGGCACACAGGTACTCAGGACAGCAAACAACTCTGCAGATTCAGCTACAAGAAGCACAGCATCAAGACTGTGCCTCAGAAGACACTCCTGGCTGAGAGTATCGGGCTTTATGCTGGACGTCCAGAAGGGCATTCTGGATGTCCCTTTAAAGGCTCAGTTCTTATCAGGAAAGAATCCGAGAAGATAATTACAAAGCTGCAAGACACCGGAAAGGTGGTAAGATCTATACAGGCCATGTACAGACCTAAACCGAAGCCATTTTGGAGGCAACAGAACTGCTTCAAAGGCAAGCAGGGACAACAGCCCTGACTTGGACAGCAGGAGAGAGGTGGCTTTAACCGCAAAGGCCCATCTCAAGCTGCAGGAGGTTCAGGTGCCAGAAACACAAAAACCCTCAGGCAACCCTCCCCTCCACTGCCTGACTCATTGCAGACCCCTACTCCCCCTTCAGTTCAAAGGGAAGAGAAGGTTGGGGGTCACTTCTCAAGACACCTGGCAGGATGGCGACAAGTCACTTCAGACCAGTGGGTGCTCCAGCTAATTCAAAGAGGACACACTATTGAATTCACTGGGCAACCACCAGCCAGGCAACCACTGCGGTCTCAGTATTGGAGACAACCTGCCACACTGATTTGAGAGGAAATCAGTGCCCTTCTCGACAAGGAGGCCATAGAGAACCTCCCATGGATCCAGAGAGGGGAAAGGGTACTATTCCCACTTCTTCCTAGTATCCAGAAAGACAGGGGGACCTGCGCACCATCCTAGACCTCAGTGATCTCAACACCTTTGTGGCTTACAAACACTTCAGGATGGTCACCTTGCCAGACTTAATCCCGATGCTGTGCCCAGATGCTTGGCTATCATCGTTGGACATGCAAGATGCCTACCTCCACATTCCAATTGCGAAACATCATCAGAGGTTCCTGCGATTCGAATTCTTGGGTTGTGACTACTAATTGCGATCCCTGCCTTTCAACCTGTCATCAGCTTTGAGGGTATTCACCACATACCTGGCAGTGGTAGCAGCTGCACTCAGGAGAAGAAGCCACTATGTCTTCCCCTACCTGGATGACTGGCTCCTGACTGCTTCCTCCCAGAGAGAGCTAAATCACACTCTACCAAACACCTATTCGATATTGGATTCTCTAGGTGTCACCATCAACCTGTCAAAATCAACCCTTACACCTTGCCAAAGACTACAGTTCATTGGCATGGTCCTGGACACCAGAAAGGGAAGGACCTTTCTCCAGAAGATAGGGCAGAATGTCTATGGAGCTTGACAAAGAACATCATGAGACAAAAACAGGTCTCAGCAAGGACCATGTTGCATCTTTTAGGCCACATGGCCACCACCATAGCCACAGTTCTCCTATCACGCTTACACATGAGAACCATTCAGTGAATGCTCAGGGTACAATGGGACCAACGCCAGGATGACTTGGACCAGCAGGTCTCAGTACCCGACTCTCTTCTCAGAGTCTTGCAATGGTGGCTGGTCCTGGAACACCTCATAGTAGGAGTCCTCTTCCTATCTCCAACCCGTTCACTGATCCTGACCACAGATGCATCAGGATTGGGCTGGGGCACCCACTTGGGTGGCAAAAAGATTCAAGGACTATGGTCAGGGACAGGAGTCCTTCACATAAATGTCCTCGAAATGAGGGCAGTCCTTTCTGATCATCAGGTCCTGCAGATGGGCCTAACCCCAGGACATCTACTGAGCCAAACAGACAATATGTCAGTAGTGTCCTATAGCAACAAACAAGGGGGCACTCACCCATATTAACTCTGTCAAGAAGTGATGAGAGTGTGGTACTGGGCAACAGAGCACAGTATCACTCTGTCTGCAGTGCATGTTCCAGATTACAGAGCACACTGGTGGATTTTCTCAGCAGATCTCGATCCAGCACACATGAATGGGAGCTCCTACAACCAGTAGCCGCAGCTCTGTTCGCAAAATGGGGGATGCCAGATCTGGATCTCTTCACCTCCCCATACAATGCAAAACTGCACAGTTTCTGCTCACTAGATCCAGGGCCTGGTGTTTTCTGGTGAGATGCATTGTTCCTTTCCTGGACATGCACATTTCTCTATGCCTTTCCTCCCTTCCCTTTGATTCAGAGAGTCCTGCTGAAGCTACAGGATGACAGAGCAGTCATGATTCTGGTGGCCCCATATTGACCCAGACAGATACGGTTTCCTCTTCTCCAAGGCCTGGCTCAGCTCACTGTCACAGGACCATGGGTCATTGATTCATCTGAATCTCAGATCCTTACACCTGCTCTCCTGGCTTCTAAGGACGTAGCAATGGTTCACCATGGAGTAGCCGACGTCCTCATGGCACCAAGGAAACCCTCTACTCGGGCTACGTATGTCATGAAATGGTGCAGGTTTTGCCTTTGATCCTCGGCCCATGACCTGGACCCTTTAACT
Organism: Neoceratodus forsteri; assembly: GCA_016271365.2. Lineage (NCBI taxonomy): Eukaryota > Metazoa > Chordata > Ceratodontiformes > Ceratodontidae > Neoceratodus > Neoceratodus forsteri. The sequence continues at coordinate 647,127,984 of CM028131.1, forward strand.
TGTCAGATGAACTTAGTATTAGAGTACCTCCTTTCCTTATTGGAAGCAGGGCTGAGTTGCTCCTCCATTAAGGTGCACCTTTCTGCTGTTTCTACATATCATGCACCCATTTGGAACAAATCCTTGGCCCGACTAGATTTGTCATGTACCTTCTTGCATTGCATCCTCCACTTGAAGCCACCCATCAGAGATCCAATCCTTCTTGGGACTTTCTTTTGTCCTAGAACAGCTCACACTGCCCCCCTTCGAACCAGCCGCAAATTACGAGCTACGCCTTCTCTCTTGTGAGGCATTATTTTTGGTTGCAATTACCTCTGCAAGGAGAATTTCTGAGCTCCATGCACTTGTGTAAAGAGCCATACTTGATTTTTCATAAGGACAGGGTGTCCTTAAGGACCGATCCTAACTTTCCACCCAAGGTAGTGTCCGAGTTAACCTTCAACCAGGATATCGACCTCCTGGTTTATTATCCAGAGTATTCTAATAAAGGAGAGGCTCTCCTGCACACATTGGATGTGCACAAGATACTCTGATTCTACCTGAATAGGATCAGACTGCACCGACAGTCTGACCAATTATTTTTGTCCTTTGCCAAGAGGATGTTGGGGGCATCAGTGTCTAAACAGACACTTTCAAAATGGTTGGTAAGCTGAATTGTGTTCTGCTACCAGAGGCAAAACAAACCATTACTGGGACTGGTAAAAGGTCATTCTACCAGAGGGATGTGTGACGGAGTGAAATAGGACCCTGTCCCAGTTGTTATGGAAAGAGTTTGAATGCAGGGATCTGTTCTATTGTCTCCTTTTCTGTCTTCTCTGTCCAGTTGCACAACCAAATTTACCCATTAGACCTAGGATTTGATCACCCCAGCAGTCTTGCAATTCTTTGCCTCTCACTGTCGTTCAGTCTTCCCTTGCTATTCTGTCTTTTCTTCCCTTGCTTATCTGCTCATATTAAAAGATATGCAAATCATTATGTGGAAATGTAACTGATATTAGGATCCCTTTGTTTAGATATGATATAGTGTTACTGTTGAAATGTATATAATTATAGTTTGAGATGATTAAAAATTACTGGAAACTCAAGAGGTTACCTGAGTGCAATTTTTAAGCCTTTTGCAAGAGCTATGGAAAAGGAGGCCTCTGTTCTGAGACATTGTGTTCCTGCTTGCACCTGCCTGACACTTACAAGAACATTGGAAATTTACCAGAACACTTTAGAAAAAAATAGGATGCTTGTTAAAAAGGGGGTTTGCAAGGACTTATAAGACAGAGTTGCAATTGCTTGCAAAACGAGGGACACACAAAGATTGAAGGAAAACTCTGATGGATCTTCACTATTTTATTCTGCCTTTGTAAATAGTTGTACAGGGCAAGTTTATTTTTTTGTTACTGATAGTGCAAATAAAATACTTTCTGTGAATTCTACAACTGCTGCTAGTTTTGTCTGTGCTTCCTGACCTGTGCTTCGAAGACGGATGGTGTCAGCCTAAGTGGGATTTACGCTGTACATATTCTAAGCCAGGAGCTTTGTGCGTGTGTACTGGATCTAGTACCAGGGAAGCATAGAGAAAGGTATGGATTCTGCAGCAGCAAACCCAGGAATGGTTACCATGAGAATGGCAGCCTAACTAGTAGAGACAGAAGTCCAAGCTGAGATTGTACAGCCAGCACGAGTTATGGAAAAAGAACAGGCAGTGACAGAACCTGAAAGGCCTGATGGACTTTTTCAGATGGTGGGCTATACAACAAAAAGAGATGGAGAAACAGAGGAGAGAAGAGATGCAGCAACAGGAGCAGCAGATGAGAGAAGAGAGATAGCCACGGGAGCGGTGATGGCTGGATGCCTTGCAAGCTATCAAAGGCAGAGGATCTGGCACAGATGCAGACGAGCAACAAAACACAAGCAACTTAAAAGCCATTAAACTAACAAAGTTGTGTCCCTTGGATGATATTGAGGAATACATGACAACTTTTAAAGAGTTGCCACAGCCTGCCAATGGCCAAAGCAACAATGGACAATTAGACTGGTACCCTACCTGACAGGGAAAGCCCAACTTGCTTACAGCAGTATGGACACTGCACAGTCAGAAAACTGTGACCTGGTGATAAGCGAAATCCTGAAAAGGTATGACATCTCAGGAGAGACCTACAGGCAGAGATTTCGATCTCTGAAGTACAACTCAATCAACAGTCCTCAAGAAGCCTTCACCCATCTCAGAGAACTCATGATAAAATGGCTCCAACCAGAGGGCAAAACAGTCCCACAGATAAACACATTTGCCATGGAGCAATTCATCAACATCCTACGTACGGATGTGCAGCTTTGGGTAAAGGAACACTGACCAGAAAATGGGGAAAAGCCTGTTTCTCAGGCGGAAGACTACCAAATGGCCAGACAGATGTCACAGCAGTGAGATGAGTCAAGCACCTGTAAGACACTCTTTTTCCCATTTAAACTCCAAGTCTGATAAGAACTCTGGCGAGGGTAACAAATCTGTGCCCAATGATGTTATTTGCTAGAACTGTAATAAGCCAGGCCATATTGCAAGAAACTGCCGTAGTAAGCAGAGTAGCACTGGAGCAGATTTGGCCTTGGCAAATTGGGGCAAGTACTTAACAGATGTGAAGGTGGGGGATAAGATTGTAGAGACTCATTGGTTCGGGAGCAGACAGACCCTAGTGCATGTTGAAGTGCTGGGAAAACACTGTGCAAAGGGACCAGGTACTGGTGTCATCTGCAATCACAGGGACACTTGACACTATCCCACCACCCAAGTGACTCTGACCATTAAGCGTGTGTCGCATCAAATGAAAGTGGGGGTAGTACCTAAGTTACCTGTACCTGTGATTATTGGAAATGACTTTCCAGGATATACTGAGCTAATCTCAAAGGAACCGAACCCTGCAGTTTCAACAGCAGTGGTAACAAGAGCTCAGGTAAAGAAAATCTCAGATGGTGGGAACACTTTTCCTTTCAGTGATTTTGATTCTGACTTGTTGAGCACAGCTCCAATATCCAGAAATCCAGGAAAGAAAGACTATGCCTGAAGAAACTGTGGCAACAAATGACTGATGGACATAAGGGGTTAACATATGAAAATGCTGAAACTAAATTGATAACTGATTGTGATTTTCTTTCAGAGCAAGCTAACGATTTTTCTTTCCAGGGTTATTTTAAGCAGCTGGGGATGAAACCAAAACAGGGTGGACCACTGTGTAAAAAATGTAATAGGTTACATAGTTTGGGTTAATCCTCAGACACAGGAACAGACAGAACAATTGGTTATACCACAGAAGTATAGAACAGAGTTGTTACAGATAGCACATGATAGTCCTATGGCTGGTCACTCAGGGCGGGATCGCACCCTTGCCAGAGTGCTGTATAGATTTTACTGGCCTGGAATTCATAAAGATGTTGCTACTGTTGTAATTCCTGTGTCAAAACAGCAGCCCCAGTCACTAGAAAAGATGAGGTGCCCTGGTGCCCCTACCCTTGATAGATGTGCCTTTTGAGAGAATTGCAAGGTATATGGTTGGTCCTTTAGACAAAAGTGAAAAGGGTAATAGATTTATCCTGGTAGTATGCGACTATTTTACTAGATACCCAGAAGCAGTTCCAATGCATACTGTTACAGCTTCAAAAATGGCAGAAGAGCTTGCAAAAATTTTCAGCAGAGTGGGCATACCTAAATAAATTATTACTGATCAGGGTAGTAATTTTGGTGCTGCATTACTTAAGGAGCTGTATAGACTATTAGGTATCACTGCCATACAAACCTCCCACTTATCGCCCTCAGACAGATGGTCTTGTTGAGCATTTTAACTGAACCATAAAATGCATGTTAAAAAGGTTCGTAAAAGGGGAAGGGAAAGCTTGGGACCAATACTTGCCTTACCTACTTTTTGCTTACAGGGAAATGCCACAGGCATCAACAGGGTTTTCACCATTTGATATGCTATATGGTAGGCAGCCAAGAGGTGCCACTGGATGTGATAAAAGAAACATGGGAAGATAACCCCACTCAGAAATTATCTATAACTTCTTATGTGTGCCCTAAGAAAGAAACTGGCAAAATATGTTGAAATTGCCCATAGCAATCAGGAAGAGGCCCCAAACCAGCAGAAGGTATGTTATGATCATGAGGTAAAAGAACAGGTTTTTGAGCCAGATGAAAAGGTTTTGCCACTGTTACCTACAACAGAAAATGAGCTGTTAATGAAGTGGCAAAGGCCTTTTAGAGTGCTTAGACGTACTGGCACCGTTAACTATAGTTGATACTGACGGAAAATCCTACTAAGATATAGCTTGCTAGCCTCCTCAAGAAATTGGTTGCAAAAACACCAAAAGCTGCTGCACTAGTTTTACCAGAAACCGATAAGGAAGATACTGATGTAGCTTATGATAGACTAGAACAAACTGTAAATGCTGCTGCTGTAAAGGTGAATGTTACCTTAACCTCAGAACAACTGCAGAAATCCATAATGTGCTAAAGACATTTAACAGTACTTTTACCA